>CM074576.1:145527109-146777109 GCA_037305975.1 Chrysolophus pictus
AGCTCCATCCCATAAACAAGTTCCTCTCACCATCTTCCACTCCATCTAGAGGGTGTTCTTCACGGAGAAGTATGGATGAAAGCACGTGGTACTACAGCTGCTACTGCAACCCATTATTGTTCTATCTCCCAGTATAGCTCACTCCTTCTGAGAGGAGATTTCTAACTGTACAGCAAGAGATCTACCTACTGACCCACATGTTGCATCAGATATACTGCCAGAACTGTATCTGTATTCCCCCAGTTAGCACCATGGAACAACTCTGCCTCTACCTGGTTCCCTTTCCCAAGTTGATCACTGGAGGTAAGTACAAATGATAGGCAGTTTCTTACCTTCCTCCCATATCTCCATGCCATAAAACCCATCCACATCCCACCCAGCCCTTTTCCCACACACACACTCACAAATTTAAGCATGTTCCAGTCAAAGACATAGTCGTAGGAGAAGCCCTGGCGGTGGAAGAGGTTGCGGAAAAGCTGTCGCAAATATGAGTAGTCAGGTTTGTCATCAAACCTCAGCGAGCGGCAGAAGTTGAGGTATGTCGAGAACTCAGCTGGAGAGAGCAGAGAACAGCCACTTGTTAGACACTATTTGTTCCCCAGCCTCACTGGAGATCTACCACAGCTTTCCAGCAGCAATGTGCTGCATCAGGACAGCACAGACACAGAGCTGGGAAAGGAGGAAAACAGACTCTGAAAGTTGTAGTGCTCTAGCCACAGAGAAGATTCCATCCGTATTTTTTTTTTTTTTTTTTTTTTTTTTTTTTTTACAAGAGGTAGTGCTCACAAATCCCTCTTCTGTCTGCTTCTTCAAGCAAGAAGCAGCAAGTCACAGTGTTTGCTGAAGGAGAGGAATGCAGGCTTGCATGATATGAATATGACTGATGCCACTTAGAAAGACTGGAAGGGATAGAATTGTGTAACAGGAGATGCACTCAGCTCAGACCAGAGGTCCTCTTAGTCCAGTAGCTTCTGGTCAGGAGTAGACAGCTACCAAGAAGGAACACCAGGGCAAGCACGTCTGATGCCTCTATTGACACTAGCCTAGCTTTGACCTGTTTTCAGATCCAAAAGTTCCTGGTGTTGGTTCTATTTAATAACCCACAGTAGATCCCTCTTCCACATCAATGTCCAACCTCTCCTTTAAGCATCCACATCTTCAGGGAAGGAATTCTACAGGTCTCCTACTGCCTGCATAGAGAAGCTTACAACTTTGTTTCAAAGCTAGCAAAAGCCAGCTTCATTTGGCTGCTCCAGTTCTTGAACTGGAAAAGAAATCTGCTCCCAGCCAAAAATCTGGAGGCACAGTGAGAATACAGACTTCGATCATCTCCTCTCTAACCATCTCCATTCCAGATTCAAGTTTGCTTATTTACTGCTTTAGTAGAAGTCACCTTACTGCTCATCATCCTTCTGGTCTTTCCTGGACCTTTTCCAGACCTACTGCACCCGTTCTGAAAGAGAGAAAACGACCAGAGCTGCACAGCGCAAGTAGGGTGCGAGTTGGCCATGGGTTTATGTGTACTCTTTGTGCTTTTTCTCTTTCTAGTAATCCTTTATACCTGATCCGCTTTCCTCAGTAGCCACTAAGTGCAAATCTGCTGCTTTCACAGAACCATCTATTGTAAATGGAACAGCTCACTGCTGAGTGACACCTGTCAGATCAGAGCTTACTAGTTTCTATGTGACACGAAGTTTGAGCCTTCTACTCTCCCCTCACATACATCATTCTACGTTCGTCTACAATGAATTGCACTTTCTACTCCATTGCCTGGTTATTTCTGGAACTCATCTTGGTTGACCCTAATTCCTATTATCCAGAATAACTCAGGATCACCTGCACATCTTCTCACCTCACTGCCCACCCTCCTTCCAGAATGTTTTTCAGATTCTAAAAGATCCTTCCCAGCACCCTCATGCCCTTACTAACAAAAGGCTCAGCTCTATACTAAAACATCTGTTTCCCATTTCTGAACCAGAACTGTATCATCAAAGGTCTCTTTTAATTTTCTTCACTGGTGTCAGCAGCACATCAGGGTCTGGGCCTTCATTATTCAAGACTCCATGAAGTTTCAGCAGGAAGGCAAGCCATGCATCAGACAACACAGCCATCAAAATCAGAGCACTTACAAGGGTACCCTTTGCAGAGCACCTCAATTGGCGTTGACATCTTTTTCTCGCTGATCCTCTCGTACTTTTGGCGCTTGGTGGCAGCCTTGAGGCCCTGCCAGGGCAGCGAGCCCAGGTTGAAATACATGAGCACATAGCCCAGGCTCTCCAGGTCATCACGACGACTCTGTTCTGTAGGGAAAAAGTTACATGGGGCAAGGAGTGAGTGGCAACTAGAACTGTTTTGGCAATTTCACAGCTTTGGAGGTGAACACAGAATCAAAGAAACAATCCCTCTCTCTTCTTTGGTGGTTCTATAAGGACAGAAAAACCCTAGTTTTAAGGACAGAAGAAAATCCAGTAAAAATTCCTGTTCATACTGTAGAGTTGAAGTACTCCTCACAAGAGAAGAATTATCTATTTACAAAGTGGACTGGCCTAAATCCTCAATTGGAGGAGCCTTAATTCACACAACAGCAGCACCGCATGCTTGCTCTTTCCTGTCACAGAGGAAGGGCACCTGCACTTCTCCACCCAGAATGATAGTCAGCTCAGGGATTAGTCATGGCAAAGATGGTCACAGAAAGGCAAAGTTCACAGAAACAAGCCCAACACTACACTGTCAAACATATATTCCACTTAACCTTCTTTACACAGGGCAGAAACAAGGAACTGGTGACCGCTTCTTAAGATAAACAGCTGTGCTGACAGTTAAGAGAAGCTTAACAGGTAATATTGTTAGGTAATACTGCTCAAGGAAGTTTCTGGAGTGGTAGTTTTTCAAAATGTGGAAGAAAAAGGCATACTTTAACCAAAAAGGTTCTCCTCCAAATGACAGTGACTGTATAACTGACACCACCAACTCTACACTGGCAAGGATTGCCCTGAATGTGCCATTATAAGGATCCAATTTGTGTTTTATAAAATCACATCTAAAAGTTTTGTTTCCCAAACAAAAAATATTCCACACTGAATTCGTTCTCTGTCAGGACTGAGCCATTTTAAACCAGAAGTTCGCTCAAGATGGTTTTGACACAGAAGCTCCACAACTCACTGTGGGCCTTCCTTCCTCCTGCCACCCTCCTAGTGCTTCTGTGGATCAGGGAGCTTGGTAAATTAGAAATATTAGGGGAGGAGTGGCAGTGGAAGGAAAGAAAAGAAAAAATGGCCTTGGTTGCAAAAGAAAAAGAGGTTCCATCACTTCAGATTTAAGAGGAAAGTGCCTTGAGTTCAAAGCACATGAAATACTGTAAAAATGCTCCAAGACAGGAGCATAGAAGAAAGAAGCCTTGCTGATCCTCAAACTACCTTACGTTGAACATGCTGAAGTAAGAGCTTTTTCTGACCTCGCTAACTCACTGCCTCAAGTTGCCCACTTTAGAGGGGCTAATGCTTCTTAATCTCATCAGGCTGCTGCCAAAGATAACTACAGGACTGGCTGGGAGACACTTAGATGCTGTGGAGGAAGCAGGGAAAAGAAAGCAGCCGTATTGCATTTGGGTGAAGGCTGGCATGCATACACTCTCAGACAGCTGTGATTACACACCATGCATCAAATAAATAAAGCTAAACCATATTTGATAACAACCTACACTGAATGCACATCCAGGGCCTTAAAAAAAAACAGGTGTGGAGGGCAACCTGGATCCTGCAATTTGCCAGCCTTCAACTTACCCAAACAGTAGCTTTAACAGTCCATAATTGTGGATTCCCTGTCTGGAGCATGAACCAGAGAAATCTACTGGACAGAAGGCTATGAAGACTGCAATCAGTGGGGGATGCTACAAGCCCTTACT
Organism: Chrysolophus pictus; assembly: GCA_037305975.1. Taxonomy (NCBI): domain Eukaryota; kingdom Metazoa; phylum Chordata; class Aves; order Galliformes; family Phasianidae; genus Chrysolophus; species Chrysolophus pictus. The sequence continues at coordinate 145,531,014 of CM074576.1, forward strand.
GGAGGCAAGGAGATGGGTTACAGAACTAAATTGGGTGGCTCACCAGTGCACATGATGCATGCTTCAGCACAGCAACATGACAGAGAAAAATAACTGTAAGCACAAAACCTAATTATTAAAAGGCAGTATGATAAATGCCTTACTGTGTGGCATCCCTGAAGTCAGTTTTCTCAGATACATCTCATCACTGCAGTCCACTTAAACGATTTTAGTGGGATTCAAATCTGAGAGGAGCCTGAAGCACCAACATGATGGGTTGTGGCTGCCACACCGCCTGAACAGTACTTATGCAGACCTCAGAACACCGTGTATTTCTTTCACTCGTAGCCACAACTGCAAGACCCTGGATGAAACCTTGGGTGACGGAATAAGTTCACATATTCTGTTCCTTTGTTTCATTTTCAGAATCACACATCAAGTTTTTTTGGGGTGGGTTTTTTTTTTTTTTTTTGACCTGACCTCATACACCAACAGCCACAGAAGACTGAGTAATAGTAGACAGCAAAAGAAGGCAATTAGAGTTAGAAAAAACCCTCACCTCTACGCACTATGGAAATTTTATTTAACATCATTACTTCCCACTTTTAGAAGCTTGGTAATCATCGATTAACCACATAACATCCCTGAGCAGAAGGCAAACATCTCACACCACAGACTGAGAAAAGAAAATCCAGTGATGTGAATGGGTGCACAGAGCAAGTCAGCTCAGAAGCAGGATTACAGTCATGACCTGCACCTAACCTGTGGCACCACATCATACTTCCTCTCTCCGTTTCAGTTCAGCTTCTCAGCTCTCCTACAACAGACAGGGGACTGCTACTTTCAGAAGACAGATCCTCACTCAAAAACCCTTTCAATACAAAGCATGAGGTCGTCATCCCACACAATGCAGCACAGTCTCCTGAATCCAACTCACTCTGCAAGCAATCTCCCCCTTCTTAGGAGTGGCACGGGGATATGCTGCCAGATTCCTCCCACTCTTGGGGAGACTCCCAGCCCCCTTCCCAGCTCTGTTCCCAAGCAGGTTCCTTGGAAGGAGCAGAGTCAGAAGTGAGTAGCAAGAAGGCGAGTTACCTGATGAAGACATGTTTGGGCAAAAGCAGAACCAGGACCGTTTGCCTTGGATGCAAGGTTCATGACCAAACTAGTTTCCTGGCAACTGAAAGTACCTTCCAGTCCCCCAGGCCAGTGCTTTCCAATCCTATCCCAAGCAATGCAGTCCCCATGCAGGCCTCCTTAAAACACAACTCTTCACTGGGGCTACGAGCAGTTTTAACCAAGCAATGCTTTCCTGATTACACACTCAGACCTGACACTGCACATTCTCTGACTACGCTTCCTCTTTCTCTCCCCACTGCATGACAGCAGAAGTCTGAAATGGGTGGCAGCCAGCAGGGTCAGCAAAAGAACTTGATGATGGGCACAGCCCACGCTGATGCTGCCTATGAGACGAGTTTGGGGAAGAAGTGGCCCCCGATCCCAGCCCAGCCTGTTGTCATCTAGATAGAGACCCCCAAGACCGTCTCCTGGGCACTCCTGGGCATTTATTTCAGACCTCACGAGTTCCAGAGGGTGCAGGGGACTCTCATCCCCGGAGCATGTGAAAATTGACTGGAATGCATGAACCAAAGCCTGCACAGTCCACTGACTCCCCGAACAGCAAGTCTCCCACTATGGAAACCCTCTCCAATCTTGCCTCCTACTTTTTCCTTGCTCACTGGGAAAAGAATGTGTTTCCTCCAGACATCGGAATGCCCAGTCCTGAGCTTGCACATTCAAATAAAGGCATTTATTCATTTGCTATTCCCGTCACATGAATACCCCAGCACCTGGTTCCTTCCCTCTCTCAAAACTGCATTAATGGAACATTATGACAGAGAATTTAGTATCTGACAAGTCAAAAAAAAATAAAAATTAGTGACAGTTCCCATGGCAACGCTGCTAACTCACAAACATGTCTACCATTTATCCTGTGGCAAGGTCTTGAGAAACAGGAAATTCAGCTGCAACTATGACACTCCATCCCCTTTGCTCCAGGCAAGCCATGTAGCCTTTATATGATTCAGGACAACTATCCGCAGCACGGAGAAAACATACTCGAGACCTGTTGCACTGAGCAACTCACACCCAGCATTTCAGAAGCAAAGGGCATGAAGAGAACAAGTGACTGCTACATTCAGATTGATGGCCTATGCAGTTTGCCCTTGGATTAGCACTCAGGCACTGTTTGTTCACCCCAATACACAAGCCAACCACCAGTAGCAAAGGGCTAAGTTAGGGGTCAGATGAATAATAAATTCCTTAAACAAAACAAAAAAAGCCCACAACCAGACATTAGCATCTCGTGCTTGGTTCAGACAGGAAAGGCACACATGAAAAATAAAAATAAAAAAAACTGACAGACATAGCAGTAAGAATTATTTTGTGCATGTCTCCTTGTGACAGTTACCATGGCTGTGGAAATCTTGACCAAGAATTCAATGAAGAGTCAGTTATATATAAGCAGGTCAAGCCAAAATACAAGACCAACTTGGAGAGCACTGCAAGAACTATTTTTGCTATGTGAAAGAGGTCAGGAGATCATAGCCCACTCTCAACACTCCTCATTTTGATATAAATAAAACATTTTTGGTATACAGCTACACAGTAGTAAGGAAGGAAGACAGTGGGAAATTGCTCTATTTTCTGCAGGTGAAGCCTTGTAGATGTTTTCTCAAGAATCCAGAGTCAAGAGGGGAGAACTGAAAGCTTTCCCAAGAATACTAAGATACGAGACTGTTAGTTTAAGATGTTTGAATTCTCTGCTGTGATTTTCAAATTCCCAGCTTACGCATCTCAGGTCTCCCAAAAGCCAGCGGAGCTATGAGCGAGCTGTGTTCGACAGGCAAGCTGGTTTCAATGTTTCTGCCGATCGGGTTTGTCAACGTAGCAGAACAAAGTCAGCCTGTTTAGAAGGAACCCCGTGGTAACAATGAAACTCTAACACTGGGGACAAAGAAGTCACACAAAGAAGTAGGTATCCAGTCAGGGAAGAGAAAACTGCAGGTAGATTTCATCTCTGCTCCCCAGATCACCCAGGTGTTGTGCACTGAGGCTCACTGTAAGGACAACATTGGGTGACTTCAGGAGGTTTAAGTGCCCTGGCTGTTAACCTGTGTGGGGTATCTGCAAAGCCTGTAACAAAGTCCAAAACCAGTGTAAGACCTGGCTGAATTCTCAGCACTAAACTAGCCTTAGGCACCAAGCACAGAGCCCTGCTTCCCTACAGCTGCCTCATGTTTACTCTGAGGTGAATGAGACAGTGGAGTTCAAAAACCCACAGATTTTAGAGGCCTATGAAAGTCATTTCTCACTGTTACAAAACCTGCATGTTTGGCAGTAGGAAGCCTCCCCTTATTCCAGCTCCTTGTGCATTTCCAGCACATTGCTGTCCCCATCCTCAGTGGTGGCCTGTTATACTCCAGCTCCGACAGCCACAAAGTCAGCACTGATACAGTCAGCAAGAGGTTTCAGCTGTGTGTATCCCTACAGACTTAATGTCTCTGAATGCCTTTTACATATCTACAAGCCTGCAAAAATTGTACAAGGCAGAGTTGGTGGCAGTGAAGTCGAGGAGGTCACAGCCTCACTGCTGAAGTAGGGTTCTGCTGCACTAAGCAGTGCATAACACAGACCAGTAGACCATTTCTGCTTTTAGGAGTTCAGATGGCCACAGAAGACAGAGGAGAGGTCACAGAGACAAAGACAGGACAATTAAGTTATTTGCCTATGATCACCATATATGCCAGTAGAAAAGCCAGGCACAGAACCCAGTAGCCAGCTAGCACCTGCTTACTGGGCCACACTGGCTTTATGACAACTCAAACCCCAGAAGTGGCATTGCAACCTTCAGAAGGCACGCCACCTCCCTGCAAGATAGATGCCATGTCCCATGGAAAGCCCTACCAAGGGGCAACAGCAGGCTCACCGATTCCCAGGTGGGTGTTGATAGAAGCATAACGAGCTGTGCCAGTCAGATTCTTGTTTTCCCGGTAAGGTATGTGCTGGTGGGTCCGGGCATCTCGGTACTTCTTGGCCAAACCAAAATCAATGATGTATACTAGGTTGCCTTTTTTACCAAGCCCCATAAGGAAGTTGTCTGGCTTCACATCCCGGTGGATGAAGTTCTTGGAATGAATGTACTCAATACGGCTAATCTGAAGGGGAACAAGAGAAAAAAATTCCACAAAGTGTTAGAAATGAAACGAAAGCTCATTATAGCTGCATGTATTAAAAAGATATCTTACCCTATCAAAGAAGGAAAAGGTACCCTTGCAGAGAATACCAGAGATGGCAGTCAAAGAAAAAGATGACCCTCCCCACCCTCTGGAGGCAGCAGTATCTGGAAATCTAAACCCCACACACCATCAGTCCTCAGTCTGGAAAGGTCACCATTAGCACCACAAGGAGGTATGGGAATTGACTTTCTATGGATTAGAACTTTGAGCTTAAGGACTGACACCAGTCAACTTCCAAACCTAGCTAGGCTGGGAAAGGAGAGGGTCCAGAAGGGTCCTAAGACCAGGGCATGTGCTGTTTACTCAAAATGGATAGCAGTGTCAGTCATTTACCATGTAGGTAAAAGCATCTGTGCATGTAATACATGCACAGATGTGAAGGTGAGCAAAAGAGGAAGGAAGGACAGAGATCAGAAACACCCAGCAGTGCCTAGGATCCAGGCCTTCATCAAGAAAGTAAAACCTGGCAGCCACTTGCTGCTAAATGAAAAAGCCTGGGATGTAGCATTTTTTGAGCAGAGGGGAAGGGGGGGTGGTATGGAAAAGGAGAGTAGGCACAAATGCTTCAGAGGAAACTCACCATCTGGTCTGCCAGGAGCAGAACTGTCTTGAGACTAAATTTGCGGGAACAGAAGTTGAAGAGATCTTCCAGGCTCGGCCCCAAGAGCTCCATCACCATCACATTATAGTCCCCCTCTGCTCCACACCACTTAATGGAGGGGATACCCACTGGGGAAAAAAAAAAAAAAAAAGATTAAGCCACAGAACAGAGGAAAACTGCTGCATCCCCTGCTGACAAAGTTCTATGTAATACCAAAATCATTTTCTTTCTAAGGCCCTCCAGAATAACTCCCTATTTCAACCACTCCCCCGGCCCCATCTTTTCCCTCCCTATCTCACCTCCTCCTTGCATCATCTTGTAGAATTTGCTTTCAATGTGGAGCTGGGGATGCTTGGTTTTGACACATTCCAGTTTGATAGCCACCTCTTCACCAGTTGCAATGTTGGCTCCTGCATAGAAATGAGAGTAAAAGGAAGATTGTGCAGGCTTCCACTGAAGCTACACTTTTAACAAGGCCCATGCAGATGCCAAAATTTCAGGGTAAATCTGAAGGTTTATTCTCTGCAAAACAAATGAGATTATTGAGCCACTTCATACCAAGTTTCCAGCACTGCCATTTGCAAATACAGGCACAGAGGAAGGCACATGACCAGTAAGCCAGCTCTGATCCTACAGACAGGCTAGGACAACAAGCGCCAGGCTTTGTGAGGACAATCTGTATCAGCACAAACTATCCTGAGTAGAAGTTTTAGCTGACCATATTCTTAGCCTCCAGAACACAAGCCAGCCATCCAGGGAGTGATACGGAATACATCTTCCTTGGTAAAATTTCTGGTTACTTCAGGTTCTAGAAGTCACACACTTCAACAGGGCCAATTAGTTCAGGAGGAGACATTGTTGACATTCCCAGCTACCTCCGGGCTCTCAAAACAGACAGTTCACAAATCTCCAGCTTCTCTCTCTCCTGAGGATTTTAATAATGTATTTAATCTTTTGCCAATACAGAAACATTTGCTACATTCAAAGTTAGAAGCATGAAGAAGTAAACTGAATTCAGTAGTGAATTAAGCTACTCAGATGACTTTTGTTGAAGGTACTGCTAGTGAGTATTTGCAATGATACAAAAGCACCTCCCCATACACTTTCCCTCAAAAAGAAGCAAGCTGCCAGCCACGAAAGCCAGCACTCTGGTCCCAAAGGGCACTGCCAAAGGAGAAACAGGCTGATCCTTCTCTCCTATGAGCAAAGAGGATTCCAGATGTTTCACATCATCCTAAAATGGAAAGAACAAAGATCTGTACACAGGTCACGGGAATGACACTTAAAACTTGCTTCTCTCTCCCCCCTTCCCGTGCCTGCCTGGAATACAGACAAGTTCTTCCACGTATCAGGAACTGTTGTTACAAGTTGCACCCAAACAAATCAGACAGCAGCTCCGATTCAGAGCAGCTTCTCAGCACTGCTCCAGAATATGCATGGGGAACACCACAAGGGGAAAACAATGTTTTGTAGAAAACCTATGGCACATTTTGGTAGGTCTGGTGAATTCATGCTCCCCAGTCCCTGTGTTAATGGTCGAGGTCTTAACAAAAAGGCCACCAAGGCAGCTGTTCTATCAAAAAAGGAAAAATTCATGCATCTAGATTTCTTCTCCCACTGGATACTAAGGTGATCCACCTCCTGCTAAAGGATTCAGGCACTGCTTGTACACAGAGTTAGCCAAGAGCTCACTGCTAGCAACAAGACGTCATCTAGATATTACAGCATCAGGTCAAGATAGGCAAGCTGCAAGGAATTTGAAAGAGAGGAACAAAAACCATCAGGGCCTGGAGGGATTGATTTACTAAGGAAGATTAAAAGAGCTAAATATGTAATGTAGACAAGAGATACAACTAAGAAGGGTGGGGAGGAAGAATGGGACATGACAACAGTCTGCAAATATTTGAAGGCTGTAAACACTAAGGAGGGAGAGGAATTATTTAGGGTGCTCTGAGGGAGGGGAAGGAGGAGGAGCAATGGGATGAATTTAATAAGGGCTTTTACTCCAGAGTCAGGCAAACAGAAGGGGGAAAAAGGCATCCTAATTGCTAGAGCTAAGTATCTAAGTGTGATTTTTTGAAAAAGGCCGATATTTCCCACTTAAAAGCCTGCTGGTCTGCAAAGCAAGCCTGTGCATTCTCCTCACGTCACACAGAACCCTTCTTACAAAGATCAAGAGTGGAAGGGGTTGAAGAAAGAACAGCAGAAGGCACTCAGACCACAGTACTAATGTGGCCACAGGCTGGTTATCTACCTTTTAAATTCGTGTTCAATCACGAGACCTCATTCAGTGTGGAAACACCCAGCATATCCAGATAGACAAGAGCATTTCCTTTCTCTTTCCCTTGTCTTTGTAAAGATTTTCCTCCAAATCCTCAGCAGCAGCTCCCTCATCCCTCCCCTGGGGGATTTTTTCTTCTCCTTGTCCATCTGCTGACACAGAGCAACAATGACTCTTGTTGACTTCTGGCAGCATTAGCATTTTCAATGAACCTTACCCCCCAAAGCTGAACAGTGGCAAGACGAATGTGTTCTCATCTCCCTACTGCCCTGCGTATTTAGGAAGATGACAACGCATCCATTTACAAGGCTGCTTGCAGGTGGGGGGGTGTTATCTATAAGCACGTAAAGCAGGGAAATGGAAGGGGTGCAGGTGGGTACGTGGGAGGGGTTGTTAAACGTCACAAAAGCTTCATTTCTGCAAAATATGAGTACGCCGTTCAGCGTGGCCTCGAGACCCACAGACTCCATAGCCCAAATGCTTGTGTCAGTATCTTACAAGAAGCAGAAACTGTGGTCTAGGATGGTAAAATGAGGATGAATCACACCTAAAACAGGGCGGTTCTTTGCTGAGGATGCACATACCTCACACTTGCAGATCAGCCCCCCCACCTCAAGTATCTTTAGGTTGCTCCCTCGGCCATTTTTTTTGTTTAGAGAACTAGCAGACAGCAAGAATCCAAAGCCAAGGGTCTCTCTCATGCTTTGTTCGATGCTTTAAACCACCATCTTTCAAAAGATACAAACAACAAAAGTAACAGCTCCCTGCTCCTTCTCCAGACTGAAAAACCCCAGACAAACACAGCAGAGCTTGCCTAGCTTCAACCAGTTGAGAGACGCATGTAGGATCGGGGATAATTCCTAACATCCACCCCCAGTCTCGCTCCGCTGTGGGGGCTGCACAAACACTACTCATTCATCACGAGCTGTTTGAAACGGGGCCCTGGGGACAGAGGATGTCACCTGCTAAACAGGATTTTAAGAGCAGAAGCCTCGCTGCGTGTCTGATACTGCAAACCTTCCGCATTGAGCAGGACAACGGGTTCTCCCCACCACCAGCTTAGCGACAGAAAAAAGGAGGGCTGTGAGCAGATGGGGGAAGTCAGAGGGCAAGAGAGAGTTAACAGTCCAGGAAACAAAGGAAATTGCTCCCCTCCCATTGAGGAGGAGCTTGCAACCAGGAACTGTCCAAAGCCCTGTCCCGGCATGCTTTGTCTGCAGAACAGATCCCCCCCTTCGTCACCCTCCCCCCTACTCATCCCAAGGGCTCCTCTGGTGCACCCTAGTCATCTGTATCACAGGCAGCACCGTGGCAGGGCCCCTTCACCGACACCCTAACAAAGCAGCAGCCTCCCAACAAGCCCAATGTCCCTGTGGCTCCTCTAGGTTTTGCTCTCCTACGGTTTCACTCTCCTTTTCAGAGGTGAGCAGGCTCAGGCCTGCTGCCATCTCAATCCCAGTGCCCATCCACCCAGTGCAGGGGAACTCTGCTCAGCACATATAACCCTCAAGGTAGAGGGCAAAAGCAAGAGACTGCCATTATCTGCATGATCTGAGCCCCAGATTATGATTAACAGGAGCCCTCCCTTTGTGTGTGACCGTGTGGAAATTTACATTTCCTTCTGGCAGGGAACCCAAAAACAAATCTCAAGGAGTAGAGCACACAGTACCTGCAGATCACAGAAGCACCAATATTCTGTAAAAGCTGGGAATAAAGCATCCAGCCCAAACCAGCCTTCAGATACAGACAAAACTCATTTGTCTCTGCTCCATCTCCACTCCATCATGAAGGAAACCTAGAGGTGGATCCGGTGCAGGAGAGAAATTCTAGTGAATAAGTCTCTGTCTGCAACCCAGGCCTTGAGAGGATAGCATGAGCCCAATCAGCAGCACAGACTGCAAGCCTGATCCCTCCAGGCTGGGGTGTCACCCTGGCTCCAACAAGTCTCACTATCACTGCTTCAAAACAGGCTGGCCTGCACCTCAGTGCACATCACAAGGGCTTTGATACTACGTTCGAGTAAACCAAGCCACTTGAGGCTCCTCACACTGGGCACTGGAGCTTCCCTTGATGCTTGTGTAGCTTAGTTATGGGCAAGAAGGGGACAATCTCTTCACTTGAGCCACTGCTTTTCCATGCCCACCTTGTACAGGTGTGCAACTTGCTACATGACGCAGAAATGCAGAATCAGACCTTCCCACTCAGTGCCTCCCTGCTTTCTCCACACGTATCCCAGATGTTCTGCAAGATCACGGCACTTTCCAGTGTTTTGGAAGGGTCTGGAAGGCTCTGAGCTCAAGCATAGGTGGAAATGTTGTATCCAGGCTAACCAATTGTCACCCTTTGATCCCTAGCACCCGGGTGTTGCATGCACTGTCACCTGAGACACTAATGGGCCACAGAGGAGTGACAAGCAGGAAGGGCTGCAGTGATGGCATCACAGAGTGGAATTGGGATCCCCAATCCATTATTTATCACCTTTGTTCATGCTCTGGATGAAGGTGGCAACAAAGCCTGTTACCACTGATTCCCAAAGGGTACTTATTCAAGGGGAGCTGCCAACACCAATCAAGAGAGAATAATAAAGCAAGGGAGAGCTGGAGATAAAAGCCAGAGGTAGAAAACAGGTGATTTACAAAATGAGGCAAAGTAATCTGAACTAGAGGTATTCAACGAAGGCAGCTAGGGGAGGGGCAAAGAGATGTTGCAGAACCTGGAAGAGACCTCGCACAATACAGCTGACAGCACGTTCAGGCCAATTCTGCAACGTGATACAGTGTTGGTGATGGGGGAAGCCAAGGAGACCCAAAGCAGCCTATGCAGAGGCATCGTGTTACAGACCGCTCAAGGGTAGCCCTTCTCTGCCCAGCACTGGAAATGCCGCACCTAAAATGCTGTGTAGGCTCCAAGCTGCTCAGCAGATGGATAAACTGGGAAAAATTGGAAGAACAGCAACAGTGAAGAGCAGTGGATGTAGCGGGAAGCAAAATACGACTCAACTGAGCAAATAAACAGTCAAGGAGCATATGATAACCATCTGTAAGTACCAAAACGGTGCAAACACCAAGAAAGGGTCTGCAGGCCCATTCCACTGGCCTGGAGAACTACAGCTTCAAAGGTAATGGTGCAGAGTGGACAACAGGTGAAGAAACTTCACGGATGGTTCTACCAGGCTACTGGATAGTCCTGCCCCTCCAGCCCCACAGAGTTTGCGCCAGCAACATCAGTGGGCAAAGCATCAGGGAATAAATGCATAAACACCTCAGTGAGCTGGCTTGGAGGTGCTTCTCCCCAAGTGCTGCGATAATACAAAACTCAAGAGTTCCATAGGCCTTGTCCACCAATCCCATGCACCTCCCAGCTGAGGCTACCCCAGATGATAACCCTAAATTCTACCCCACCCATGATCTACTAGATCTGGGCCCCAGAACTTTAGCCAGGCCAGCCTCCTCCCTGACCTGTTTTACACCTCCCTGTGTCAGGCCTCTCTCTTTCAGGTGCTGGACTGTCTCTCCCACTATCAGCCTTCCATCACTCCATTCCTTTTGCCCTGGAGGAAAGTCCATCTTCACCCTTTCCACCACCCACTCTGACATATGGGTTTATACCCACACACACCCAAGCTCAGTAAAAGTCAACAAGAGAGTTGGAGCAAGGTGTATAACAAGTACACTCTCAATAGTCCAGATCTAGATCAATTTGACCAAATGTCACCATGTCTCCACTATCTGGGAGGCAAAGTGGAGCTCATCCCACCCTCTGTGCCAGAGGACGGGCAACAACTGGCAGTATATCTTGAAGCTTTTTTTCCCCCCACCTCCACCATCTCCAATCTTACACGGTGCTAAAAATATCAACAGGCAAATATGTATTTATCAAACCAAAAATAATGACGTAACTGAGAAAAACAACCACGCAGGTGGAAGGACACAGACTGACACTCACCTAGGTAAATGTCTCCAAATGAACCACTGCCAATCTTTCTGCCCAGCCGGTATTTGTTCCCCACTCGAAGCTCCATGGTTTAGTGGTGCTGAAAAAAGAAACACAAAAAAACCCACAAAGTCAGAGCAGAAACTGGAACTGAATCATGCCCCATGGAAGACTGCAAATCTTTCATCAGTTACACCCAGCACTTGCTTCAGAAGCTGGACACAGCTCCTGAATCTCAAAATATTTCACTTTCTATGCAGCTGCTGTGCAGAAATTCAGGTGTCCATAAACAGCATGAGTTAGAAACACTGCAGGAACACGACCAACTCAAGAACATCATCTGTGTTCCCATCATGGAAACACAGAAAGGTTGAACCTCTTTCCCACCATCTTCTTCACAGAGCTGGGGAAGGAAATCTCTCCTAACAATGTGCCAGCAGGTGACTGCTTCACACTTTAAGGAGCACCTCCTTCACAGTAACCTAAAATAAGCAGCACCAAGACACTCCTAGACCCGTGGGACAACAGGAGGGACAGGCACATGGCTTTTGAGAAAGAATTCTCTCTGGCCCAGCACTACACCAGCACCATAGCTGCAACAAAGTGCAGGAACCAAGGGCTGTGAGACAGACCGCGAGGAGCTAGTGACTCCACCGCCCCTAGGCGGAGGCTGGGGCAGCAGGAGACACCACACAGGAGTGAGCTCTGCGAGAGGCAGGTTGGGAGGAGGACGGCCATTTGCTTATCTCCACGCACCTCTGCTGATGCGATCAACAGCCTCCACGCCTGTGCTACCCACCCAGGTGTGCTGGCTGCTTGTTTGCAGCCTTCCCCTGGCCTTTCGCCCCAGGTGATCAGTTCACCCTTTGACCTGCTACACCCGGTTAACGTAGACAGGCTCAGCCTACTCATCCTACAGAGAAAATCCAGAAGGTAGGAGGCTCTCAACCACATGGTTCATTCCCCATCCCACCCCAAACAACCCTTCTGAAGCACACAGCCCCATTCCGACAGGTCCCTTTTCCCTCCCCGCTTCCACGGACACCAACTTGTTCTAGGAACCAAGCCAACGAGCACGGCTCCTCTTAGAGGCATTTGCCACACTCCTGATTTATGCAATGCCACAGCATTAGCTTACAGAACACAGACACAGAGTCTACTGGGGACAGGAAAGGTGAGGAATGATTCATGTTTTCCCAAGTAGGTGAGAGGAACTTTCCTTTGCTGCAGCTAGATGGGAAGGAGGCAACACCGAAGCAAAAGACAAAGGTGGGAAGAAGAAATGGTTCTGAGATGCACACACAAAATAATCCTAGCTACAGGATTCTGGGCACACCATAAACCCCGAGCTGCCCCAGGAGGTGGGATTACAGGAAGAGGAAGGGATGAGCTACAGGGATGTCAGGGAAAATAATCCCATCAAGGCATTCAAGGGACATTGCAAACCCTGAAACCAGGCACAAAGCACACTGAGGTGGAGTTCCCTCAACTCTATTTACTCATGCATGTGTGTTTCTGTGCGTCTGAGGAGCACAAAACCCCATGGCTATTTCTGACTTTCTTACTACGAGGAATGCAGGCAGTGCCTTGGGAGCCACACTGGGAGGCCTGGGCACAGCGAGCAGACATGGTTTCCAACTGCTGCCTGCTGTTCTGCATCACCATGTTAACATACATCCGACTTGCTTGCCCTCCTACGCCAGCCAAGGATCAAAGGTCCACGTTCCCAGGAACCCAAACATCACGACAACTCCCCTGCCAGCCACAGATCCCAGCAGGATCCCACCATACCACGGTCCCACCCTTCTGGGACAGCCAGGAGCCAGGTTAAGGAGGGTACCCCGCACAGCCAGGCTGCGGCCCTTCTGGCTGATTGAGCAACAGGCTCCAAAGGGGAATCTAAAAAATGCTCCGGGGTGAGGGGGTGGGAGCAGGGAGCGGGATAATGGAGTGAAAAATCACGGCCGCACAGCTGTCACTCCTCCTTATCTCCCCCCCAGCACAACACAAGTGTGCTTAGGGAACAGAGCGGGGGGATGATGGCCGGAGGGTGGCCACGGGGATCTGTGGTATGGGGGCACAACACCCCCAGCAGCAACTGCTCCAGGAGTCCCAACATCCGCCACATTTGCTGGCTGCCTCCCACTCCACACGCATACCCCCATCTACAGTTCCTGCCCTTATCTCGTCTTCGGGTCTACTATTACAGAATGAAGATCTCGCATATACAATTTATATTGTGATATTTAAAAAATTACATCACTCCATGCATTATTTATAGATGCTTACAATTAAAAGGCCGTGTGATGTTCCTTCCCCAACCCCCACCACCCCAGCAGACCTGACCCCTCAAGCCAAAGCAGTGCTCCCAGGGCCGCGGGTCCCTTAACCCATAGCGTTTTCCACACAGTATTAACACACCACCACCTCAAAGCAAAGCGTGCGCTCACGTTAATATCCACCTCACACCTACAACATACTACAAATACTACGTGTCGCTCCCCGCACACAGACACACACACACACCATTTTGCACCAGGGCCCTTTTATATAAGATAAAATACCCACGTACATACACACAAAGGCCATTATATAAAGGCAGGATAGAGCCGGTCTTGGGGCTCTGTGTCCGACGCCAGCCATTTCGCAGGGCAGAGCGTCACCTCGGCCCCACACCTGGGCAGTGGGGACAGCGGGGGGCACGAAAGCCATGCAGCACCGAGTTTGGCGGCCACATAATGGAGGCTGCGAGGGGAAGTGGGAGCGTGGGGGGTGCCGTGCCCGTAAGGGCTGTGCAGGGCTTTTATTTCCTTGTCTGTGTGTGTATATGTGTAGGAGATAAAGGAAGGGGTTGGCAAAACACAGTCATCTGAAAGAGGTTTTTTTAATAATCAAAATTAAAAGGGGAAAATTTAAAAAAAAAAAAAAATCGGGAAAAAGAGGTAAAAAACATGGCATTTTGATGGAAACGCGAGACAGCGAGCAGCCCCCTCCCTAAGCCCCTTTCACATTTACAAAGAGGAGGTCTGGCAGATGGGAAGGGAAAAAAAAAAAAGAGAGAAAAAAAAAATAATAATAAGAGGCGAAGCGCTGAAGACCACCTTTTCGTTAGAAATAGCCACAAACAGGAAAAACAAGGTGGGGGGGGGGAAAGGAAGGAATAAAATAAATAAATCTCTCCTGACACCCCCACCCCCTACAGGCACAACACGGCCCTACCCGGGCTGTATTTTCCGGGTAGATCACACAAAGCGACCACCCCCCCGAACGGCAGCCAACTTCCCGGCTCCCCCCAACCCCGAGCCCACCGCGGTCGCCCCGAGAGCCCGAGCCTCCCCCTCTCCCCCCCGCTATACCCCCGCGTCCCTACAACGGCCGGGCCCCGAGAGCCCCGAGGGACAGCAGGAGAAAGAAGGGGGGGCAGGGGGGCGACCCCCTCCCCGCACCCCACAAAGGGCCTTTTGTCCCCGCTGCCCCCCGGCCCGGCGCATCGCGCCCTGCCCTCCCTTCCCCCGCCCCTCCTTCCTTCCCTTCCTTCCTCCCTCCCTCCGCGCACACAAAGAGCCGGAGGGGCCGCCTTTCCCCCGGGGTTTGCGCCCCAAGATGGAGGCGGGCGCCCCCCATACCCACCCTGGCGGGAAGGGGGCCGTGTGGGGCTGCTGCTCCGCCGGCTGTCAGGAGGCCAGGCGGCCGCGGCGGGGAGGATGACGGAGGATTGGGGAGGGCTGGCGGCGGCCGTGCCCGGCGCGTCCCTCCTTCGCTCGGCTCAGCGCGGCGCGGCGCTGCCTGCCGCCTCCCGCCCGCTCGCCGTCCCCTCCAGCCGGCGTGTGCTCGGCACAGCCCGGCGCTCACCCAGTTTCCATTGAGCCCCGGAGCCAAACCCACTGATGTCACCCAGCGCAGCCCCGGCCCTCCTCCTCCTCCTCCTCCCGCCCTCCCGCCGTTAAAGGCACAACCGCTCCTCCATCCGCCGTTCCCTCGGCCCGGGCCTGGCCCCGCAGACGTTTCACCTCGGGCGGGCGGGCTCCCTTCGGGCTCTCGCCTGTCGGTGCTCGGCTGTGGGGAGCGAGAGCCCCACGGCCGCCCCGTTTTCTCACGCAATTGTGTGCTCTGGCTCTGGAAATTCAGACATAATCGAGTTTTGTGTGTGGCGATGCGTGCAGCCCCGCAGTGTGCTTCACTGGGGAGCCCAACGCCACCAAGAATGGTGGGCTCTGTTGGGATGGGGTCACATCCCGGGGTGTGAGGGCAGCAGGCAACCCCGAATGCAGGCAGCCTGGCCCACACTGAGCACCCATGATGGCTTTTTGCGTGGAAGGTGCCATCAGGATAACCCAGAATATGTCATCCATTCCTCTTCTGGCTGTCCCCAGGGGAGACACAGCCCTCGGGGGTGAAATCGTGAAGTGTGTGCACGGACACTTCAGCCGCCTTTATTTTAATCATTTCGGGCTTAAAATAATAAGTCTTTAATTAGAAACGTTGCCTTAATTGAATTGTAATCAAGTTTTTAGTGCTGTTAGCCCAGCTAAGCGGGTGATCTAATAACACCCACCTCCTTCTCTCCAAGCATTGCCTGGTTACACCTCTTCTTATGGAGTGATGCGTACTGGGGAGCCTGGGCCGGGGACTGGGGGGTATTGGTGGATGGCAGCTGGGCATGAGCCAGCAGTGTGCCCTCGCAGCCCAGAAAGCCAACCGTACCCTGGGCTGCATCCAAAGTAGCGTGGCCAGCAGGGAGAGTGATCGTGCCCCTGGAGACACACAAGGTCAGGCTGCAGGGGCTCTGAGCACCCTGATCGAGCTAGAGGTATTCCTGTACATAGCAGGGGAGTTGGACCAGCTGGCCTTTAAGGGTCCCTTTCAATTCAAACGATTCTATGATTCTATGGAGAGAGCACTGCTGCTGGGTGTGCAGAGGATGGGTTGCACCGCGTAGTTCTTGCGGACCCTTTGGGATCTGTTCTTATGGGAAGATCATTGGGTAGCCCCTGATACTTGCACTATAGCCATGGGCTGAGTCTCATGGAAGCCCTGTCCTGCTCTGCTGGGTGCTTGGAGTGGTTGGAAAGGTGTATGATTTTCCATGACCAGGGAGCTGGAGCACTTAGCGAAACGCATGGGTAAACTGAAGCCTTCCCCAGGGAAAGCTGAGCTCCAGTGACCTGGCAGACCTCAGTGTGCTGCCAGATCGCGTTTGGCAGCTCTGCCTGGCCCACAGTGAGCAGATTCCTGTTTCATCTGCTATCCAGGGAAGGACGTGCTGCTTCAGAGATCGCAGTCACATCTTCACATAGACTTGCCCATGCTAAGAACCTGTAGCTTGATTCATCCACCAGAGCAAACCTCAAGCAGCCCCAGGATCCCTGCAGTGACTTCCTACCAGGCCAGGGCCTTTGCTCATCTCACCCAACTTACCCTGGTCTGCACCTCACCTGCCCTCCTGCCTCTAATGTAACGGAGGCACAGGGTTAGCAGTGTGTCATGAGAACCACAAGATTTACTTTATCATGCTCAAAATGCTATGCAAGGGCAGCGCTAGCGCTGCAAAATCCTCAGGCCCAAAATGGGCTAAAAGAGGAAGGATATGGATTATGGTCCAGACTGTATAAGACCACATGCGTTTGTTGTTCCGGGATTCTTGCCCAGGTTGGCTGGTGATCATTTAAGGGTCAGCTGTCTGATACTCTGTTCTCTCCTTGTCATTCAAAACATTAATTCACAGTTTATTAACTTCAGAATATTCATCCCTTACTTTAAAAGCAGTGCTTAATGTTCCTGAGGTCTTTTCACAGGGCACACTCTTTGATTTCTCATGGCTTTGCCTTCTTGGAATACTCACACAGAAATTGTGCAGCATTTTATGGAAGACCCAATGTCCTGGAGGTAAGGTCAGAAGCAGCCTGCAAAGTGGGGATGCTGATCTGAGTGGTGAGCTTTGCCAGAGCGCTCTGCTTTTTAAAGCCTTTTGCACAGTCAAGTCTAAGTCCCCATTCACATGCATCAGGGAGCAATAAATACTGCTGCAAATGAGACATCAGGATCCCAGGATAGTGTGAGACTAGAAACAAAGCAAAATGCCAAAATAAATAAAACATAGCTAATAGCTACCTCTGGAAAGGTTGCTGTGGGTGACTCTCTCAGCTTCAGGTAGGAAATCCACAGCAGGGGCAATGATCCAGGCCAGCACACAACTGTTTCAGCAATGAGTCACTCCTTTTCCTTGACACTTTTGCAAAAAATAAAAAATAAATGATGCTGAGTCCTTGCAAGGAGATTCCTGCATGACACAGCCCAGACTCACCCAGAGCACCATCTAACCTGTGTGCTGCAGGTGTCCTATGGAAAATAGATTTGTGGCCGTGTAATTAAAGGCTCTGTCATAACTCATATGTGTGAGGACGTTGAAGGACAGCTGTGCAGACAGCCTTGGTGCTGCCATTCCTCAGTGATGGGAGAGCTGTATTTTGATATAAGAGGGAGAATGGTGGCCTGCTGTCTCCAGCAAGGGCTGGTGAGAGGTGAGACACAATGCTGGATGCCATTTGGGCTCACGTCACAGGACCAGCTGTTGCTTGAGTGCTGGAGAAACCTGTGGTCCCATCCACACAAGTTGACACCTCTGTCCTCCCTACTCCTGGTGAACCCTGAGAGCTTTCCTTATTTCAGCCTCCTCTCTTTCCATTAACCCTATCTGCCACCAGAACACCCACAAGCAGTCTAGCTCCTCTCATTCTGCTCAGCTGACTCAAGTCACCCCACAGCTCCCAGGCGACCCCCCCCTTGCCCAGCCAGTCCCATCCTCTCCGACTCCTTGCCTCATTTGCTTTTCCCTAGATTTTCTATCCCTTCCCTGTTCCTTTTCCCTTTGGGTTTCATCCCCTCCCTATTCAAATCAGGCCTTTCTTCCTACAAACTTCCCAGAAGCCAAAAGAGGGGCAATGAGGAGCGCAGGGCCAAAGGAGATAATCATAGAATGGCTTGGGTTGGATGGGACCTCAAAGATCAACCTGGCCTTGAACACCTCAAGGGATGGGGCATCCACAACATCTCTGGATCCAACCAGAGAAGACCAGCGGAGATCCCAGCCTGGTGCTGACCCAGAGCAGCAGTTAGTACCTCAGAAAGCCCCACTGGGGAAGCCCTGCTCCTCCAGGGGAAAGCCCGCACACTGTCATGCTACCTTGAGGGTTGAGCAGGTTCACAGAGGCTGAGAAGCTGTGACAAACCCTCCTCCAGCCTGTAGCAAAGCTGTATAATTTGTCCACACCAATGGGGGAGAGAAGCAGTGTCTCACCAAGCTGGCAAAACAAAGCCTCCGTGACACAAAAACTGTCCTCCTGCCCAAGGCCAAGCCCTTGCTTGAAGCCCAGAAGACCCAGAGCTTTCCTCCCCTGGGCCAGACTGCAGGTGTGCTTCCTCTAGCCCAGCAGACGTAGGGGTGGGCCGGTATTTCCAGAACAAACTAAATAAACATGCCTGATTCAAGAGGAGGCAATCACTCACTACCAAAAATTTCTGCTCTGTTGGTGATACTTCGACAAAGTTATAAGCTAGTGAAAACAGGGTCTTAAAAGGGGAAGTGTCGGCAACCTTAATAATAGGAGCAGCTCCCAGCCACACCTATAATTAAGGGCCTTTATTGTTTTTTTCCATATACCTCACCTTTTTTTATCCTTGTGGCATTCCCAACTTCTGTCAGCCACCCACGCAGGCCTGCTTTGTTTAAAAAAAAAAAAAAAAAAAAAGCCACGACCAAGTGGAAAAAAACAAACAAACAGGAACATTCGAGTGTACCCTTAGGGCTGTGTGAGGGCAGAGGGGTACAGGGTAGAGACACGACTCTGAGCTCAATCTGCAGCATCTTGTCTGAAGACGTGTAGCCTCATCCTCCAACCCTTGTGTTTTTTGGAGAAAAGAGGCTGAATGGATCCTTGTTTCTAGGGTTCTGACCCTGTGGCAGAGCCATCAGCTCGGGCAGTCCTATCCCATTGTCCTGGAGGCAGGCTGCTGCCTCTCTTTCTGCACAGCACTGGGGTGGCTTTGGGCACAGCCTCTGGTGGGAAGACGTACATCTCATGATCAGGAATTAGTCCTGATCCTGGAGCTCTGAGGCATAGCCCTCTATCTCTCTTAGGAATGAAGGGACAAAGACCTGAGGAGTCATGTTCACCCCTGCTGGAAGATTTTCAGGTCAGACCAAGTGAAATTGGACAGGAGGCAGTCGGGCTGTGAAATGATTTGTGTTTGGGAAGCTGGTTGGAGGAGAGGCTGAGTACAGCAATGGAGGTCAGAGGAGGTCCCCAGAGATAGGAGGAAGGCAGATAGTGCATCCTTCTTCAAAAAAAATCCAAGAAGTTGATCCTGGGAACTGCAGTCTGGTCAGACTCACTTGGTCCAAACCAAATGCTCTTGGAATACATCTCTAGGCACACAAAGAAGAGGGTGAAAACTTCAGTGTGGTTTTAGTGAAGGTAAATCACACCTGGCCAACATGATCTTCTGTGATAAAATGACCAGCTCTGTGGGTGAAGGGAGAGCAGTGGAAGTCATTTACCTTGGACTCAACCAGGCTTTCAGTGCCATCTTCCATCATGTTCCTTTGTCCAAGGAAGGCTGATTTGCTCTTTTAGATGGACAGAAAGCTGTGTGAAAACTGGCTGGCTGTCAGGAGGCAGTGCTTAAGGGGTGTCTGGAGGACCTGATGTTTCACATGGGGAGGAGGTGATAGAGTGCTTTCCCACCAGGCTGATGTGGAGGGGGAACCAAGTGATCTGCTCAAGGGCACGTCCTGTCAGACAACACAGGTCTTATGGGGAGCAGCTGAGGGAACTGAGATTGCTCTGTCTGGAGAAGAGTAGCACAGGGGAGACATCATCGCTATCTACAATGACCTGAAAGGAGGTTGTGGTGAGGTGGGGTTCAGCCTCTTCTCCCAGGTAATGAGAGACAGGACGAGAGGGCATGGCTTCAAATTGTGCCAGGGGAGGTTCAGGTTAGATATTTAGGAACAGTTTCTTCTCAGAAGGAGCGGTGCTGCAGGGCACAGGCTGCCCAGGGAGGTGGTGCAGTCACCATCCCTGGAGGTGTTCCAGAACCGTGTGGATGTGGCACCAAGGGATGTGGGCAGTGGGCATGGCGGGAAAGGTATGATAGTTGGACTAGGTGATCTTAGAGGTCTTTTCCAACCTTAATGACTCTGTGATTCTATAAGATGAAAGAAGAGAGATCCAGTATGGATATTAGGAAAATATTTCTGTCCCTGAGGAGTCAAACATGGGGAAAAGTTGCCCAGGTGAGTGCATGTGTGGCTGTATTAAGAAGAAAGCACCCGGGGCAGCATCCCGGTGACCCCATAGAGCATCGTGGAGGGCGTTGGAAGCATAAGCCTGCTGCACACGATGAAGATCCCCCCCGTGCTGGGGGGAGTGCGGCATTGACGCCAGCCTGTGATTCACAGCAGCGCAAACTGGTGGCGAGTGAGGAGCCGACGGTGTGTGAGTGAGTCCCATGCGCTCTGGGGGGGCGGTGCGGGCGGTTATGAAACCAGCTTGCCCAGTCAGAGTAATTCATGTACTGCTGTGGGAGGGATGGGAGAGATAAACAACGCGCCGGGAGATGGGAGGGCAGGGAGGATGGCTTAAAATGCAGCTTCCCGGCATGCCCTGCTGGATTAGTTCAGCATCTCAGCCCGGCTCCTCTGTGATTCTTATGCAAGGGGTTTCTCTGGAAGGGACAGTCTGTCCTTGCTAGCCGAGCGCCAGGCACGGGGCACCGACTAACAAAAGGCCATCTCACCACATGTCCCATACGGCCAGCTGGGCTGAGGATAAGCACTTTATTGCTTGCTTTCAGCCCAGTGTGATTCAAACGAGATGAGCAGGAGGAGCACCCCAAATTCCTACAGCCCCAGCATCAGCATAGAGTTCAACTTGCACTGTGCTCTTGGGGGCTGATGCACCTGGGTATGCTCTGAACATGCTGGTTTCTGTCTGTGAAGCTCCACGTGGGGTGTTTTGTGGAGATCTGGAGACTAGAGTGTCTCTGCTGGGAACAGGCACTGTGCTTGATCCTCCAGAGCTGCTCCAAGTGGCAGTAGGAATGAAATGGAAGCTATACACGTTCCCAGGGAGGTACGACGTCCTGACCATGTCTTCACTGCAGCTGCAGACTCTTCTAGGAACTATTTCTGATTTATGGCTCCCAGTCTCCCCAGCTGCACAGAGGTGGCAGGTTAAACCCACAGAGACACGGAGAGCCTGCTGCTGGATGAGCAGCTTGTCACTTGCCAGTGGCAATTTCAAGCTCCTTGCCCTCTCAGTTGCAACTGCTTTGGCAATTGCACCGTATCCTCCAACTGACAACTTCAGTGACTGCAGTGCTGGGACATCCAAACAACTCTATCCATGTGCTGCCACTGGGATTCCCAAATATTACCAGCTCCCAAGTCTCAAGACACGCTATTTCAAATCAGGGGCCAGCACCAAAATAATCCTGCTAATTTCAGAGGCCAAAAACACTTTGAAAGCTCAAATATCCAATGTCTCACAGACTATTTCAGGATGCTGTTTGTGTCCATCCCACATTTCTTCGAAGGCACCAGGGCAATGAAATCACATCATTCCACTTAGCAATACGTATTTCCTCTTCCCACACTGCCTACTTCTGGGCAGCTCCAGGACTGTGTGCCTAGAGCCACAGCTGCTCAGAGAGCAAAGGGATTGCTCCCTGTGGATGCTTCCTCCTGAAGGGGATGTGTTCAAAGGCAGGGTAAGAGTGAATGGCCCATTGACTGCTCTGCTCTCATTGCTTTTTCCCAGAAAATGAGATAAACACAGGAGCACAGACTCTGTGCGGTTTGCAAGGCAGGCTGTCATTACCTTATATCTCAAGGGGATATGGAAAGGTAGGTTGCCAAAAGAACTCTCAAGGCATTGCAAACCCTCTGCCTGGAAGCTGTGCTTCATACTGGCCAGGACACGTCCCAGTGGGGCATTTCTCTACTTCCATGCAATTTCATGACTGCCTGGGGCAGGAAAAAGGCAGGTGCTACAGCAGCACAGCTCTACTACAGCATAGATTGTGTGTGCCACACTAAGGGGCTGTATAGTGGAAAAGTGGAGAAAAATCTCATACGTTGAGCATCTGCAGCAGCCATGTTGCAGAGGTGACAACTGAAGGGACAGGCAGGCAGCAGAGCAATAACCAGATGGTCTGTCTCTGAACTCAAGTATTCCCTGTGCAACTTCCCACATTGCCACAGCTTTCCACAGGGAAGAAATCAAAGTGTCACTGCATATCTGAACTGCTTTCAAAGCCAGTAGGCACTCTGTGAAAGCTGCTGAGGTTTTACAGAGCTGATAGTTGATGGCATGGCATAAAAATCCCTGACCCCTCCATCAGACATCCTGAACTTTATTACGGACTGAAGATCCGGGCTGGTAAAACATGGGCACATCGGTGCCTATTCCTCCAGAGCTGGCATTGTCTGCAGGACAGGAAGGGAAATATTTTCATCCTGACCTCCAGCTGGGACTTGCAGCCACCCCTGCGCCCCATCCCTGCACCCTACCCCCAGCCCTGCTGAGCCCGCAGCTGCTCGGGTAGCTCGGAGGCAGTGCTGCGAGGCTCGCTGCCATCCCTAGGTGGTGCTCTGAGGACAGGCAAGGACCGGGCTCCCCGGGATATGTATGCCGTGGATTCCCGGCCCTGGATCCCCAAGCGCACCGGTGGGCCTGCATTGATGCAGCCCCCAGCCGCGTCCCCAGGGCTGGACACAGCTCCTCCAGCAGCTCGTTCCCACCTCAGCTCCTCTGGTTTTTAGCCCCCAGCCCAGGCAGCCTCTCACTGAGAGACACCCACATGTCTCCTGCCCACCCCACTGCTTCTCCCCCAGCCTCCCTAGTGCCCCCCAAGCAATGTGCTCAGCTCCCCCAGCCCCACACGCTGCCTTTTTCCACCTCTCCCCTTCTTGCACAGCCCACATCATCTGTCCCAGCTTCAGCAGAAGGCTGGGGCTGCAGGGCTTTTCCAATAGCGGCGCTCCATTAGGGCCCTGCTCTGCAATTCACCCCAGGCAATGGCAAAATTCCCATTGACTTAGCAGGGGCAGGAGCAAGCCCTTAATGGCCTGGGAAGAAGTAGAAGAGGCATTTTGCTGAGCAGAGGTCACACGGCTGTGTGCAGCTGACTCTTCTTCATTCTGGGTCAACACCAAAGCCGAGCTGGTTGCAAAAAAAGCACTTTTGTTTGGAAGCACAAATGTTATCAACATGAATTCCCGATCACAGAAATCCAAATCCATTTTCTCCCTTATTATCATGTTCCTTGAACATATTTTTAGCTGCAGCGTGTATCAAAATGTTTTGCTGAGCAAATTTTGGGTGAGCTGAAAGGTGCCAATGATGGTCTCTTTTCAAAAGGGTTGGCTGAAAGTGTCACCAAAAATAAAACATGAAACAAGTCTCTCAAGTGTCATCAAAAACAACGACAATGTTCAGTTGGAAGCTGGCAGGAGTGAAAGCGGTATAGTTAGCTGTCATGGGGTGCCGAATCTGAGCCAGTGCCTGGATCCTATTCATAGGGCAAAAAGTCCATTCTCTCTCTGTTAGATTTCTGATATTGGAATACTTTTCAACAGAAGCCAAATCTCAACAAGTGCTGGAGAGTCATTCTGTCCATCAGGTCCTGCAGAAGGGAGGGAACACGTGGAGGTATCTTGTCTGGACCAGACACATCACTTACACGGAAGGTGATGCTCCACATATCACACGCAGCTGCACCCTGGCCAAAATCCCATCTGTATTTCTGGCTTGCAGAGCTGATTTGCAGACCCACTAGCAATGTCCAGTCTTCCTCATGGCAGCTTTCCACAGAGGATTCATAGAATTATTAAGGTTGGCAAAAACCTGGAAGATCACCTGGTCCAACCGCCAGCCCATCCCCACCATGCCCACAGACCACGTCCTCAGTGCCACATCCACACAGTTCTGGAACACCTTCAGGGATGGTGACTGCACCACCTCCCTGGGCAGCCTGTGCCACTGCAGCACCGCTCCTTTTGAGAAGAAATTGTTCCTAATATCCAACCTTCTCTCTTGGTGATTTTTCGTGGACCACATAAAGGAGTCCCCAACATCCAATTGTACATACACTTGTTGAGATGAGTGCTGCTGGTGCACAAAGTTTGTGTGCACATCATTGAGTGTTTATGGTTTATTGAGTGGTGTAGGATGGCTTATGCCTGCATATATGACATATGCATGTTCAGTGGATATTCAGGCATGAGTACTTTGTGATTGGAGCATGCAGGTGCAGAAGCACATGTACTGAAGGGTACACATACCTTTGTGCATTGGCAAAGTGGGAGAAATCTCCCCTAGATGTCCTCATGGAGTGCATCTCCTCGCAGACCAGACTCTTAGGAACTAATAGTCATGGTACATCATCCCCACTCACCTCTAAAGGGTGCTGCACCTTGGTGAGGGGTGCCCAGCCACGCTCCCTTCTTTGGGACCAGCTCAGTCTGTGTTCTGGGTGCCCGTGTCCTCACATGCAGAGTCCTTCCCTCTCGGTCCATTAGTTTGTTTCCACTGCTATGACCAGCGACAGGCACCCAGCTCTGAAAGCTATATTGAAAGCCAGGTCAATACTGGCCTCTGTTTATTCCCTCTGGGGGAAAATAAATAAATAATAGCGGGAGGGAGGAGGAGGGAGGGACGTTTTTAATCAGCAGCGGGGAGAGGAGGTGGGACACAGACACATGTAGAAAAACATGGCTGCATATCAAGTCATAGGTGAGAAAAGCCAAAAGGTGACCAGGAGGTATTCCCCTTGAAGTGGCCATGTCTGTGTCCTTACCAATCTTGTTATACTATCCCTGTTACTCTCCCACATTACCAAATTATTCATTTTTCTCCTTTTCCCTTCCCTTCCCTTTCTTTCTTTGTCCTTTCCCTTCGCCTTCCCCTTCACTTTTTCCCTGCCTGTGGTTCCTGCTCCTCCCTCACTCCTTCTGTCTCTTTTCCTCCTCTTTTACTTCTTCCCCTCTTCTTATTGCTAAGCCCAACCTGTTACCAAGATGTTAGCTTTCTGCTCTGTAGATCAGGGATTAGATGGAACATTATTTCTTTAACCATTTCCCCAACAGCACATCTGCCAGGTGTGCAGAGCAGCCTTTTGAGCTACCCAATTATTTTCCCATCCTCATGTCATCTAGTTTTGAGTGAGTGATTCTAACGCTCTTAATAAAGACTCACCGAGTTTTGCTGTCTTCTGTGAAACAACAGAGAAGTGGTGTTAAGTCTAGCTCTGGCTCTGAAGTACCAAAGGTGAAGCCTCCAGGCATCAAACCCATACAAACAGCAAACACCAGCACTAATAACACTCATCAGTCTCTGTACCAGGCTGCAGCCTCGGGGTCTCCTTTGTTTCCAAACCTCCCCCTGGGATATTAGACTTTATTAAAAATAAATAGATACAAATTCCGTTTTACAGCTGATGGCAGCAGGGAGAAGACTGGAGGGGGTGGAAGGAGCAAATGAGGGGCCTGCTGTCCCATCAGGTCACTGCCTTCCAGCCCTGGCCAGGTGTGTGAGCACAGGGCCCTGCCTGCTGCCAGGCGCTCCAAGAAAGAAGCAGAACGTGGTCTGGGGAGGAGTGGAGGAACAACGGCTGAGTCTGTGGGGCTGAGCTGCTGCTGGAGGTGATGGGTGCCACAAGGAGAGTGCAGAGCGGGCTACGTGCAGTGTCCTTCTCTCCCAGCTTGGCATTTACAGTGGAAGAATATGGATTTCAGGTCTCGATCTTTTTATATACAAAGAAAGTCAAGTGCAACAAGCAATAAACATGCAAGCAAACCCCTATCTCCAGAGACTCTTCCAGTCCCTCTAGGAGTCCTAAACTCCCCTGCCCCTTCTCATTGGGTCAGGACTTATGCATCACTCCTCTCCTTGTGAGAGCCATGGCTATTGATAGCCATGGGTCTGCACATGTTGAGAGAGACAGAAAGTGCTGTTGTCTCAGCTGCAGAAACACTTGAGCAGGTACAGTCTCTCCATTGAGGGCACAGGCTCCTGTCACCTCCCCAGAAGTGGGAATCCAACAATGCTTCTTTCTTGTCCCTGGGCAGGTCCTCGAGCAAGCTGCGCTGTCTGGAAGAATGGTGTATTCTCATTCCTCATCCAGGGGTACAACTTCATGGGAAAGGGAATATATCAGAGTAACTCCAGGCCTCAATGTACTCAGGTGCTGAGAGGTGGTCACAGGAGGCATTTTTTGGTGGGCAAGGGACTTGTCCAGCTACGTATGGGTGCAGAACAGAGGAGGAGGAGGGGGTGGGTAATGGGCGTAGAACGGGGAGGCTGGAGGAATTAGATGGCTGACTCCCTGCGGTATGAGATGGTATCCAAGGGCAAAGTGGCCTGGAGCCGCTCCAGGTCCAGGTGGCTTCCAAAATCCATCATCTGGATGACGCCTCCCTCTTCCTTGGTGCTGCCACCTAACGCTACACCCACTTCGTCATCATCTTCATCTTCATCTTGACTGACAAGAGCCAGCTCATTCTCATAGCAGAAGGCACTGGGAGGTGGGGGAGAAGGTAGGATAGTCATCTTGCTTTCTTGCAGCTCCCGAGCTGAGCAGCAGGGTGTGCCAGCTACCTCATAGGTCTTGTGAAAGCGGGAATAATCCACTTTGTAGTGGTTCTTCTCCTCAAACACTACTGGTTCAAAGCGGTGACCCCAGAGGATTTCACTGGCGAGGTAAGAGCTCCGTGCCTGTGTGGTCATGGCCGTGGCTTCCACCATCCCTTCCAGGATAACAACGATCTCAAAGTTCTCTGTCTCCAGCTCCTCCTTGCCAATCCCATAGAGTGGGCTCTCCTCATCAATCTCATGAACAATAATAATGGGCGAGACCAAAAATATACGATCGAGACCAACATCATAGCCTACATTGAGGTCCCGCTGGTCCAGGGGGAGGTACTCCCCTTCCTCTGTCATGTAGGGTTTGATGAGCTGGGCACGAACGTGGGCCTCCACGATGTGGCTCCTCCTCAGGTTCCCCACTCGCCACATGAGGCACAGTTTGCCATCCCGCACCGAGATGACCGCGTGGTGACTGAAGAGGAGGGTCTGGGCCCGCTTCTTGGGCCTCGCCATCTTGGCCATGATGGTGCCAATCATGAAGGAGTCAATAACACAGCCCACAATGGACTGGACCACAACAGCCATGATGGCCAGCGGACACTCCTCAGTCACACAGCGGAAGCCATACCCAATGGTTGTCTGCGTCTCCACTGAGAAGAGGAAAGCCCCTAGAAAGCTGTTCACGTGCATGATGCAAGGCTTGAGGAGAGAGGGACTGCCCCCCACCACCGGTGCGTTGAGGTCACCGTGGAAGAAAGCAATGCACCAGAAGAGGAAACCAAAGAAGAGCCAAGAGACCAGGAAGGCGGCGGAGAAGATCATCAGCATGTACCGCCAGCGCGTGTCCACACAGGTGGTGAAGATGTCGGCCATGTAGCGCTGAGACTTGTTGCTCAGGTTGGCAAAGTAGACATTGCACTGACCGTTCTTCTTCACAAAGCGGTTGCGGTGCTTCCGCCGGGGTGTGTGGCCCTTCCCGTTCCGGCTGTGCCCATTCATGCTGCCCAGCGCAGAGACCTTGTGTCCATCCTCCTCAGTCGAGACAATGCTGTACCTGGAAGAGAAGGAACAGACAAAAATATGTGAAGAACGATATTTTGGCCCTGGCATGGTGTAAGACTGGGAGTTTCTATTTTCTCCTCTGCTCCCCGCCCTGATGCCATTGTATATTGGTGACAATGTTTATACACTTCCTGTGCTCAGGACAGTTCTGTTGCCACAGCAACAAGCATGGCTCCCAGCATCCTGCATCCAAAGCTAAAGGTGTAATTTGGAGATCAACAGTCAAATCGTTGGCAGTTTTTTTCTGGGAGAAACTCCCCTCTTTGGGGAGCTGTTCCCCACTGATTCCCTCCACAGTGGATGGAATTGTTGCCCCTCTCACCATTGCCAGGAGAAGGCAGCTTCCAAGTGCTCATACACTGCTGGATCTAAAATCACAGATTCTCATTTAAAGAGGTTATGACAGAAGATGCTCTGACCACTGAGGATATCCAGTAGCCTCCCTCTGAGTGCATAGACCCACCAAGACCCCATTGCCACTAAGCCACTAATGACTCCTGAGGCTGGCAGTGCCTCCCTCCCTCCCCATCACATTGACATGGCTGTTGGAGTTCTCCAGCATGGACTCCTTCACCCTGGAGCTGACTGCTCCTTGTTTAAATAGGGTTGTTTCTTCAGGGTAGCCACATAGCTCCAAATCCATTTGCTGTCCTCATCTCATTGGAAAGAGGACACCAGGCTTCTGCAGTCCTGCTGAAATCAGCAATTCCTGGGCCAGGGCTGGTGTCCAGCACTGCATTGGTACTTTGCTTCTCCTCTGCACCAGCCAACCCTGCTGAGAGCCAAGATCTCCCTCCACATACAGTGCATTTCAGACTTGGAGATGGAGGAGCCATAACTTAGAGTGGATTAGCCTCAGGAAAGTATTTTGAAAATAACATATTGGGGGATGGGCGAAGAGACCAGAAGATGCCCAGAACACGTAGGGCAGCACATGCAACATGTCCAGAGAAGGGCAGCAGAGCTGTGAGAGGTCTGGAGCACAAGTCTGATGGGGAGCAGATGAAGTAACTGGGGTTGTTCAGTCTGAAGAAAAGGAGGTTCAAGGGAGACCTTACTGCTCTCTACAGTGACCGGAAAGAAGGTTGTAGTGGGTGGGGAATTGGCCTCTGCTCCCAGGTAACAACAATGGGATGAGAAAGAATGGCCTCAAGTTGCATCTGAGAAGATTCAGGTTGGATATAAGGGAAAATTTCTTCTCAGAAAGAGCGGTGCTGCAGTGGCACAGGCTGCCCAGGAAGGTGGTGCAGTCACCATCCCTGGAGGTGTTCCAGAACCGTGTGGATGTGGCACTGAGGGACGTGGTCAGTGGGCATGGTGGGGATGGGCTGGTGGTTGGACTGGGTGATCTTGCAGGTATTTTCCAACCTTAATGATTCTATGAACAGTCCTTGGGATGAGGGCTACTCACCGGTTGACGCGGACGCTGCCCATGGCTTGCTGTATCATCAGGTGTTGGGGGCCACAGGAGCTGGGCGAGCGTGGGATCTCATGCAGCCGTGCTCATGTGGGACCTGGCAGCTCTAGCTTTCACCTCTGACAAGCTGAGACCCATGCCATCATCACCATTGCTCCTGGGCATGTGCCTTATAGAGAAGGACAAAGCAAATCCCCATCAAAGCCCACCCTGAAAACACCCACCCTGCATGCACATCTCCCGGCCTTCTGCTGTATGCCCAGAGGGATCAGGTGGTGATGGTAGGCACCACACCACAGCCCTGCTCCAGAGGTGAAGAGCTGACAGACACACACCTAGTTCACACAGCAGCCCACATATCTCGCTCATGCAGAGGTGCTGGCAGACAGTCACCTCTCTCTGGACCAAGGACACCAGAGTTTAGCAGCTTGCAGGGTCCCTGCCCTGAGCCAACATATTAATATCATAGCTTACAGGAGGACAAGAGCTCAGCCAGCCTAAATACTTCACACACAAGGACTAACAAAGCGCAGACACACACAGCAGCCCTAGAGATCCCTGTCAGCCCAACCTGACCTAGAGGAAATTTATTGCCAAGAAGTGAAGAATATCCCCCCTATTTCAAAGATGGGAAGAAAAGCAAGAGATAGAGCCAAAATGGAGAGCCAGTGCAAAGGAGGAGCTTAGGGGCAGCCAAGGAGAAGCCGGTTGAGCAAACAGACCTTGCGATGTGCCGTGCATAACATCCGAGGAGTGGTTCTGTGGTATGACCCTGGGGAGGATGTCTGGGAGGTGTTGTATCCTGACTGGTCCTCCCTGAGCTGAAGAACTAGGAGACCGAAGACTCAAGGGCTGACCTATCCCACCTGCCCAGAGCTGCTGGGAAGGGAAATGCGGTGAGGGGTAATGACTCATAGATTAGGAAGGGCTTTGTACACCCATGCTAATCCTACACTGTAACCTTTGGATTACAGCAGTCAGCGTAGAGCACGCAGCACAGACACAGCTAGTTCACTACCTCCCAGCCTCGCCAATGAGAAGTGGGTGGTTGCCATATCTCAGACAAATCCAGGGATTTCTGGGTCAAATACAAGGTTTAGAACTCATTGCAAGTGGTCATGCAAAGATGGGAGCCAGGAACAATCGGTGTTATTGTTGAGGATGGGAAAATTGGTGAGAAACACTCTTGTCTCATCACCAGTGTTATAGAGTGGGGCTTCATGTGGCTAAGGGTGACCAGCACCCCTTCTGGCTTAATAGCCCATGTTGGAAGGCTGCAAGTATGGAGCTCCAGACATCACCTCTGATGGGCAAGCCATCGTCATGTCTGCAATGGGGATTAACCAGCTGTCCCTCCTCCAGGCAACAAGGTTACTGAGGCAGCTGAAGACCCAGCCACAGCTGCTGGGATACCTGAGAACCATGAGAAGGCAGCAGACTTTACCACTCACCATATGTAGGTAGGAGTGAACAGCTGCCAAAAATTCCCATTGGGAAAAAACGTTGATGCTGAGCTCTGCCAGCACCCAGCCTCTCATCACCCTTCATCACCAAAGTCTTTAATCGTGGTCTGTTTGGCCAGATAGAGAAAGATCTGCTGTGCAACTGGATAAACTACAGCTGAAAACGAGGAGGCTAACCTAAATTCATCAGAAATGTTGAGGGATGACCTGGTGTTGAAGAATGACACCCACATACAGTTCCAAAAGGATAAAACTAAAACATATCCTCAGTGATTACATAGTAAATGTGGGCTATGGCATCCTGCCTTACTCAACAGTAGACAAATGGACAATTTGGGTGTGCTTCTCTGCATCAGGAGAGGAAGGGAATCTTCTCCAACCAGTGCTTTCCACTGGTTGAACCAAATTAAAGGGATACCTTATCATCCTCTACAACGACCTGAAAGGAGGTTGTAGAGAGGTGAGAATTGGCCTCTACTCCCAGGTAACAGCAATGGGATGAGGGGAAATGGCCTCAGGTTGCACCAGGTTCAGGTTCAGGTTGGATGGGAGGAAAACTCATCCCTGAAAGAGCGGTGCTGCAGTGGCACAGGCTGCCCAGGGAGGTGGTGCAGTCACCGTCCATGGAGGTGTTCCAGAACCATGTGGATGTGGCACTGAGGGACGTGGTTAGTGGGCATGGTGGGGATGGCTGATGGTTGGATCAGGTGATCTTAGAGGTCTTTTCCAACCTTAATGAGTCAATGGTTCTATAAGTTCATTCTTAGCACTGACACTGGCACCAGAGGAAAGTCACTGCAATATCTCACTAATAAACATTTCCTAAAAGTTTTGACCAACCCTCCCCTTTTCCCAGCCACAAGATAAGCCACAAGGAAAGCATCTCTGTGAGGAATAAAGGTTATCAAGCTGAACACACACGTGAGAGCAAAAGTTTTTGTATAGGCTGTGGTTGAACACATCCACAGTGTTTGATTCATTCTTTTTTCTCCGCTTCAGCATCAGAAATTTTGCCCGTGGATTTAAGAATCTCAGTGACAAAATTCAGCGACTCTGTCCCAGCAACCAGCTGCTTGATGGACCAGTTTGCACCCGCTATTATCTTCTGGAGGTTCTTCAAGGCAAAATCTACGTTGTGCTTCACCGCCTCCGGGTCCATGCTCTGCCCCACTCTCAGGTTTTCGTTCTTCACCTTGGAGGACTCCAGTTCTCCCTGGAGAAGCAGCATCTCCTGCTTCAGCTTCTCCACGTGGTTTTCCGCATCCAGAGCCCTCTGGGTCATGAGCTGGAGGCTGCGCTCCGTCTGCTTGTTGAGGGCCTGCAGCCCCTGGGCCCTCCTCTCCTCCTTAGCCAGACTGGCCTTCAGCCGACGCTCCAGGCTCCTCATGCTTTGAGTCTGGCTCTCCAGAGAGCCCTGCATGCTCCGCACCACCCTGCGCAGCTTGTTGTTCTCCTCCCACAGCTCCCTGTAGGACACACGCAGCGAGGGGTTCTCCCGGTCCCCGATGGACTCCTCGTGCCACCTGTGGGGTTCTGCTCCCCTGGTGTGCTCCAGGCTGGAGAGGTATGGGTCGCTGGGTTGGGCCCATAGGGAAAACGGGTCATGCTGGTAGGAGTCATAGGAACCGCATGGCGACGTGTTGGCAGCTCGGGATGTGTGTTTCCTTTGGTGAACAGGGAGGTGGTAGGTCCTGGTCCAGCTGCTGTCCTCCTCCTCGAACGGGCTGTTGGACATCTCTGTGTCTTTGTAAAATGGTTCCTCAAACTCCTGAGCATTCTCTTTGAGCTCCAATGCATGCCTGGCTAACCTTTTGGCGTATATTCTGTTTTTCTCTCCATCATCTTTCACCGTGCAAGAGTGCCCTGGCTTAAATGAGAACTCAGCATCTCCCAGCTGAGTGTCACCCAAACTCATGCACGGGGGTGGAGGATGTGCCAAGGGACAGGTGTAACCGAACTCTTCGTTGTCATTGTCATCATCATCATCCTCTTCCAGGCTCTGCTGCTCAGTGCAGGCCCTCTCCATGCTCTCAGAGATGCTGAGTGGCCGCGGCATGATTTCAGGATGGCAAACAGGAGGATGCAACGTGTCCTCAGCCTGGGTTGGGTGACAATGACAGAGCCTTCTGCAGCCTCAGTGACACATGCGGGGAGCAGGATGTCACTAAGGGCTCTCCGTTTAGATCAGTGGGGTTTTGTGTGGGATGGAACAGAGATGGTAGCGAAAGGAGAGCCCGGCATCTCCGTGTCCTTGCTCCGTGACATCACCAAGCTGGTTGTGAGGTCACGACCAGGGAGCAAGGAGCCCTGCAAGCGCATGAACTCCAGAGCCCACCCTGGGGATGATCCCAGTGGGATGAGAGGAGCGCACAAAGCAAACAGAGACCTCTCACCTTGTGCAGGAACCGTCAGCCCTGGGCAGCAGCGCAGGGATAAGCGGGGATGAAGACATCCCTGGCAGCGAGACCAAGCTGCTGGTGTTCCTGCCAATGCTGGCAGCAGGAGGGAGAAGGGGACAGGGCTGGCGGAGCAGGAGCAGGTTGAGAAATGCCGCAGTCGGGGGGGACAGAGGCTGATGCGGGAAAAGGACGGAGGGCAGGGGGAGAGCACGGATGGGACATTGATAAGGACAAGCACCTGGCTAATTCTGTCTGGCACCTGCCGATAGCTACGCCTTGCAAAGTGCGCCCTGGCGATGGTGTCAGCAAGGGGACACCACAGCTGTCCCCTACAGACGGCTCTCGGAGCATCCGCGGGGCACCTACCTGGGTGACGGGTGTGTGGCCGGCTGGCGGGGACCTGTAGGCTCCACTCGCTGCCTCCACTCCTCCGGCAGCACCGCGGCAGCACTCTGGGCAGGGCATCGGCCCGGGCGGGTTGGCCGCAGACGGGGCCGCGCTGCGCTGCTGCCGCCCGCTCCATCCCCTGCTGCCAGCTGGCAGAGCGCAGCGCTCGTCATGCCGCCGGCCACGGGCTCGAAGGGAACGGCACCAGCCGAGAGGTGGATGGAAATAAACCCACCTGCTGCTTCCCAGCGCAGCCCTGCCTGCGCCGTGGGCCTTTCAGTATCTAAAGGGGGGCGATAAGAAGGAAGGGGACAGACTCTTTAGTAGGGTCTGTTGGGACAGGACAAGAGGAAATGGTTTCAAATTAAAAGAGGAGAGATTTAGTCTGGATGTAAGGATCTGCTTCAAATCCGCAGCAGAGCGGCCTTGTGAAGTAGAACAGACAACTCCATGCCGAAGCACTCCCCCACTTCTCTTTTTATAACAACCCTATCTGGCGCTCCGGGGATGTACACCGCAAACAACAACGACGGCGATGGAAAAATCCCATGGTATTTTTACACTTGGCTTTATCCAGAGCTGTCTGGCGAATGCTTGCCTCCTGTCTGTGGTCACTGCGACTCTGAGGGGCCTTCATTCCCTAGCCTTGGGCATAGGGACCCCTTGGTATGGAGATCCCTTGGTGTGGAGACCACTTGGGTATGTGGATCTCTTGGCATGGGACCACTTGGGACAGGGACCCCGTGAGCACGAGACCCCTTGGGCATGGGGACCACTTGGGTATGGGGACTTCTTAGGTATGTGGATGTTTTGGGTGTGGGGTCCCCTTGTGTATGGGGACCCCTTTGATATGGGACTCCCTTGGTATGAGAAGCTCTTAGTACGGAGATCCCTTTTTATGGGGATGCCTTGGGTATGGGGACTCCCAGGCTCAGGCAGAGCTGCACACCTGCAGCATCCCCCATCCCTCCCTGAACCCCTGCATGTGGGCTAACATGTGGGCTCGGTGCCCCTCGTTAACCCTAGATCTCATTAGCGAGGGCGTTGGAGCTATGCAGAAGAGCAAAAGGCACATGGCATGGGGCAGGTGAGGGGAGGGAGCTCTGTGCCATTTATATAGACACGCTGCTGCCTTTTCCCTCAATAATTATAAATAGATCGGGTGGGTGCTACAGTCCCCGTGTGCCCGCAATCGTGGTGTGCTGACCCCTGCTCCCCCATTGGGTGACATGGATGTCCCTCTGTCCTGTTTGCATTTCAGGGTGGAGCGAGTGAGGGGATATTTCCCCCCTGTGAAGCCCTGGGCACGGGTAATATGAAAACAAAACAAAATGATCTGAAGTTGAAGCCTCTCAGTGTGTGACTCAGAGCTATTCATAGCTCCCCGAAGCCAGCTGCAGCAACAGAGCCAGAAGGATTCTGCCCGTATTATTATTCCAATTACCATCTGAATTAAAAGTTTGAGCAGTGATCAGCCCACATACCGACGGAGGGGGGGGAGAGGAGAGAAAGGCAGAAAACAGATAAAAAAGGGCTACGCACGAAGGTCCCTGCGATGACACAGTCAGAGCAGAGGCTGAGCCCCCTTCCCCAGCCCCCACTTCTCCCACAACTCCCAGTGGGGTCCCCTCCACCCCAGAGCCCTCAGTGCTCCATGAGAACCATGTCCATACGCTGGTCCTATATCCAACACAGTCGCCTGCAGGAGAGCTGCGTCTGACCCGCGCCATCCGCAGAAAGGTTGTTGTGTTTGTGAGCAGGGATTGACTGCGAAGACGGGCACGTCCATCTATCGATCCCCCGTCGCCGTCGGGTTGAACGAACCCAATGCCATAACGCAGTGACCCAGGAAAGTGGGAATTTGCTGAAGGCGGATTGCAATTAAGTGCCCTGCTCCACATCGGTGCTGATGGAAGCACCGGTGGCCATCACTGCATCCCCCATCCTGCTGTCCCACGGTGGTGCCACATCAGGGATGGAGTGGCAGCATGGGCTGGGGCAGCCCAATGGTCGGGGGACACCTCCAGGCAACATGCCCCAAGGAGGAGGAATGGTGGAAGGAGAGGAAGGCTGCAGCATGAGAAGATCGACTCTCTCCCATCCATCCCTTCCATTTCCATCCCTCCTCCTCCTCACCACCAGTTTCCCCTCTAAAAGCCCACATTCGTATCATGGAATCACAGAATATCCTGAGTTGGAAGGAACCCATAAGGATCATTGAGTCTATTCCTGCTATCCTTCATGTCATCGTTGTCAGCAGCCCCAGACTGAGGTGACCATTGCTGGGGTGCTCAGACATTGCTTCCAATGGCAAATGGATACAGGTACATCCCCATGCTCCCTGCAC
Organism: Chrysolophus pictus; assembly: GCA_037305975.1. Classification (NCBI taxonomy): domain Eukaryota; kingdom Metazoa; phylum Chordata; class Aves; order Galliformes; family Phasianidae; genus Chrysolophus; species Chrysolophus pictus. The sequence continues at coordinate 145,566,828 of CM074576.1, forward strand.
ACCTCCCCATTCCCTCTCAGGCTCCTGGTGACCCATCACCTCCGCCATGCATCCAACACCAAGGGGTAACCCCTGCTGGCAGTGCCTGTTGGAGACATTGGTCCACTCCAAGCAAGAGCTGAGCTGGGACCTTATGAGCTGGAAGGGTCGGGTCTGGACCCCCAAAATCTCTAAGCTTAGAAGGAGACACTTCAACCCTGGGTGCACTCTGTGCTTGGAGAACACCTTCCTGGTGCTCAGAGACCCATCCCAGAGCAGCGCGCACAGATAGACGCCACAGTGCAGGGCTGCTCCCTGGGGATGGAGAGGGAAAAGGCAAACAAGAACTGGGTTGAGGGAGCAAAGCAAAGGTCGGAGCTGAAAAACCACACGAGCTACCTGCAGGGCAAGGGAGGAAAGTTGGGAAGGCTGATGAGGAGGTGCCCTCCGCACTGTCACGCTCCATTAGCGATATTTACATCTGCCATGCACACAGCAACTTTGCTATTCACGGACACACTCACATGAAGCCACTCACATCTCACTAAGTTATATTTATAGCCATTCCTCAGCGCTAGCACTAGCAAGGCAGCATTTTTGCAGGCAAAACCTCTCATTGCTGCACCGGGAGCAGCCCGGCATCTCTTACCTCATTGTGCCGGGGCCGCCTGGGAGCCAGAGTCAAAGGATGGGGTCAGCAGTCGGTGTCTCCATCGTGCCCCAGAGCTCCTGGGCTCACCCAGTGGGTTCTCTGCAGCTCCGGCGTTGTTGGATTCCCGAGGAGCCCCAGCTCACCGTGCCCAGCTCCTCTCCTCCTCCGCTCAGCGTGCTTCGCTCCCGTCCATCCCACGAGCTCCCAGCGATGGTTCTGCTCTCCCCCTCCTGCCTCGTCCCCTCTGCCCTTCCTTCCTCTCCCTGCACCTCCCTGCTCTCACCCCAAAATCTCTGCACCGCCTCTCCCTGCTCCCGTTCCCTGGCTCCCTCTCCCCCTCTCTGATTGCTATGCAGTCTGTAGCTAAGAAGTCAGTAACTCCGTGGTAGGATCCAACAGCTTTCCGCTACTTTAGCCCATCCTTGCGTGTGATCTCAGAGCCATGGATACGCACTGCTGAGCTGCCATGGGGGAGAAGGGAACACATTCAGTGGAAGTGGCAGTGGGAAGGGGATAGTGGGGCAGCCACGTACCCGGGCTGTGACCTGTAGGATTTTCCCACCTGGACTCCAAATTATAGGCTGAGACCTGGCTCCAGGCAAGGACCCAGCTCCCCTCAGGGTGTCTCTGCTGGGAGCTCCCCGGTGGCATCTTGGGGGCTTCCAGGTCACCTCCTGGAGAACTCTCACCGGGAGGAGCAGAGAGTATTTTTAGCACCTCTCAGCATCCGTCCGCAGCTGCAAGCAGGGAGAGCAGCCAACATCCTGCAAACAGCTCCGCTCCGCTGCTCCCCGCAGCTGGATGGGGCTGTCCGACCCCTCCATCCCTACTATCCCTGTCCCCAGGCTGGGGGTCATTGCCCATCCCATAGGGAGCCCCCATACCCAGGGGCACCAATCTGGAGGTCACCATCCATCCCATAGAGAGCCCCGGCTCTGCCCAAGGCTGATGTGACACATCCTGGTGTGTCCAAGGTGGTCGCAGCCCAAGGAGTGAAGCCATCCTATAGTGCTTCAACTCATCCCAAAAACCTCACTGTGTTGCTGAGGATGGGGAGGAACACGTGGCCATGGTGGTGGTTTGCTCCACATGGACATAAGGCTGCACCCCTTGCACTGTGCAACCAGCATGGTTGGGTCATTGGGATGGACATTGGGATGTCACAGCAAGGATGTCACCAACCCCTCGCTGTCCTCGTGCCATGCCCCGGCCATTCCTGGCTCAATGGCCCCAGCAGTGGGGTGGCTCACACTCGCCACCCCCGCCCGTCTCCACCGGCACCGTCTTTAATAAGAAGCGTGGAATATTTTAGCACCTATGGAAAAGCCACCACAGACGGTGGTGGCAGCCGTTGCCAGGGAGACGGTCCCAAAAATAGCCCCACTCCGCCAACCTTTCCCAGTGCTGCTGTGGGGATGGGGGGAGACAGAGAGATGGAGGGATGGGAGGGTGGGAGAAGGGATGGAGGGATGGAAGAATGGAGGGAGGGAAGGATGGAGAGAGAGTTCATGGATGGATGGATGGATGAGAGGAGGAGAGATGGATGGAAGAATGAAAGACAGAAGAAAGGAAAGAAAGAGGGAAGAAGAAATGGAAAGATGGATGGAGATGTGGAGAAATGAATCAAAGAAATGGATGGCTGAGAGGCAGAGAGTGGATGGATGAATTGAGGGATGGATGGAGGATTGGAAGGAGAGGTGGATGGAATAAAGGAGGAATGGAAGAAAGGAGGGAGGGAAGAAAGGATGGATGGAAGGAAGAAATGAATCAAAGGAAGGAAGGAAGAATGGGTGGAAAGAAGGGGGAATGGATGGACGGCTGAAGGAGTGGATGGAGGGATGGAAGTGGATGGATAAATGGAGAGGTGGATGGAAAGATGAAATAAAGGACAGATGGAAGAAAGGAAGAATAGAAGGATGGATAGAGATGGAAAAATAAATTGAGGGATATATGGAAGGAAGGAGGAATAGAAAAGTGGATGGATGGATGGATGGATGGATGGAAGGATGGATAGAGAGATGGAAAAATAAATTGAGGGATATATGGAAGGAAGGAGGAATAGAAAGGTGGATGGATGGATGGATGGATGGATGGATGGATGGATGGATGGATGGGAAGAAGAAGCTCCTCAGAAGGTGAGCAGGTACTACCTGACCGTTCTCTTGTCTGGGAATGAAGCCTAGAGCCACCACCATGCCAATCAGACCCTGGTTGGGCAACCACAGTCCTACTTTCTCACCACACTGACTGAAGCCAGCACAAGCCCTTGAGCCCCTCCACGCCTACTGCTACTATCCACAGCACAGCTGGAGGTGGCACATGGGTCTTGTTCTCCACCATGAAGGCCTGGATGTGACACAAAGCAGAAGTTGAAGGGGAATGACTAGGGCAAATCACAGAAGTCCAGTGACAGAAGAATGCTTTAGCAAGAAGGGTGAACCTGGTGTCACTGGATTGTTGTGTCCTCAATAGAGGCTGGACTTGCAGGAGAGCAAGCATCCCAAACCAGCAAAGGCAGAGAGAGGAACCCAAAAATAGAACTGAAGGGGGAAAAAAAAAAAAAAAGAAAGAAACCCAACAACCCCAAATTCCCGTTTTTAATGCCAAATCCCAGCTTGCTCTCCTCCCTGTCACCCTGGCGACATTCCTTAGGGTCGCCATGGAAACGGGAGGCATGGAGAGAGCATCATGGTGCGGGGTGGTGGCAGCGCCCAGCATTATTTCAGGAGGCAGGGAGACACCCAGGGCAAGGCACAGGGAAGGAGGAGGGAAGGTCTATTTTTGCTCACTCCCACTTGGTGTGCCAGATTCTCCTTCTCTAAGCATCCATATGCCCTTTGCCAACCCAGCGGCCTTCCTGTGAAGTCTCACTCGGAGCCTGGTGGTTCCCAGTAGCATCACTGGACATCAGCTCTCCTTAGGTCTTGGGAAGGCATGAGAGGAAGAGGATAAACCTCTGCCACCTGCAGTTGTCTTACTGGTGGCCTTCCAGTGGTGGTGATTGGGTCCACCACATTTGGGACAAGAAGCAAAGAGGACCAGGGATGGCTGGACAGGGCTCTGAGCATCCTGATCCAGCTGTAGGAGTCCCTATTCATTGCAGGGGAGTTGGACTGGATGACCTTTAAAGGTCTCTTCCAATTCAAACGATTCTGTGATTCTACAGCGAGGGCTGTCCCCACTCCAGCCTCAGCATGCCCATGGGTAGTAGGTGGCAGTCCCCATTCCATGGGGACCCATGGGTGTTTTCCAGCCCAACCTGCAAATACGACTGGAAAAGCCCAGTACGGCAGGTGCTACAGCGGCTGGGAGGGAAAACACAGCCAGCATGATGGGCTGGGAGGAAATGTATGCAAATGCATTCCAAAAGGAATCTGGCGATGCTAATAGACTTGTTAGTAAGCACTGGGAATAATATTTTTACACTTTAATCATTAGGGACGATACACCAGGCGAGCCCATAAGGATGAGCCAAGGAACGGAGGCATGAGAGAACCAACTAGGGGTAAAAGTGCCCTCAGCACCCTGAGATCCCATTGGAGAAGAAGGGCTGTCCCAAGGTTGGCCACTGATGTTTCTGAATATGGTTAAACTCTGTAGCGATCCCTCCTCAGATCCCTTCTCCTAAACCTATAAGGATGGCAGCACTCACTTACACTCCTTGTGCACAGCCTTGTACTTAATGCACTGCCCTGGTGGGATGGGACATGAAGTGACGGCAGCCCAGTATGTCACATCCCTGCTTGATGGGGCCACGGGGTTGCCAACATGGCACAAGACGCTGCAGCGGCATCCCAGCCCACAGGATGGATGACCCCTTTCCCTCCGCCTTTTCTCCTTTAAGGATGCTTCCGCGTGTAACTTGAGACAAGTGAGGGAAAAGAGAGGAAGGGGTAAAAAAAAAAAAAAAAAAAAAGGGGAAAGGGAAAAATAGTGCAGTTATTCCCGCCTCCGCCTCCTCCTTTCTCTCCTCCCCAGCCAGCCAGGAGCCACGTCACCCAGCGCTGCTCCGGGGCTGCTGAGAGGACAAAACCTAACTTTGCACAGGCCCGGCACAGAAGAGAAAGGCGGCGACAGAGACGCGGTTCTGGGAGAGAGAAAGTCCAGGGACTTTGGGGCAGGGGACGTGGAGCCTTGGGAAGGCATAGAAAAGAGAGCTCGGGGCTCCGGGAGAAGGGAAAGTTCAGCCAGAGGAAAGCGCACGCTCGGCTGAGGACGGAGCTCCCCGCGGGGTTTTACGACTGCCCTCGCCCACCGCCGCCATGAACATCTTCCGCATCCTGGGGGACGTCTCCCACTTGTTGGCCATCATCATCTTGCTGGTGAAGATCCACAGGTCCAAGTCCTGTGCTGGTGAGTGCTCTCTGGGCAAGGAGGGGACCCTACTCCTCAGCTCTTCGGAGGCATCAGGCTCCTCTTCCTTCCTCCCTTACGCTGCCTCCCGGTTTCTTCTCCAGCTTCTCTCCCATGCCTTTCTGGTACGCCTTGGTGTTTTTTTTGTCGAGCCCATCACCGGGTTTTGTTGTGGTTTGCAGAAGACTCCACAGCCTGGTGGATAACTTCCTTGCCAGGAGGGAGAAGGATGTGCTGGAAGGATGTGATGTGGCACAGCACACGGCCACGGGGAAGGTGTCTGGGTGACAGCGAAGCAGAGGGGAGGAGGGTGATAAGGCAGAAAGTGAGCACAAGAAGGTTTGGTGGCACCAAAAGCAATGACCTCTGGTGAAAAGATGCAGAGAGAATGCTGCTTCAGGCTAGAGGCCCTGTTTGGGCAAGGCATGCCCAAGCAGTTGCTTCCCACAGAGCTGGAGGCTTGCAGGTAGATGAGAGGATGGGTTCAGCTGTGTTCATCCATGTTTGTCACCCCACCAGTGGTGACAGCACCAACATCCGTGGGCCAGTCCCCAGTCCCACAGCAATTCACCACAATGAGATGGGCAGGCATGTTAGGAAAAGGTCTTTGTGATGGTGAGTTCCTGGCTTGTGGAGAAACACACGTACACAAGTGATCTCAAAAAAAGCACAGGGTAAAACCCACATCTGAAGGGTTTTTTCTCTCACCTGCCTTACCTCTCTCTCTTCGCCATGCAGGTATCTCCGGGAAAAGCCAGATTCTTTTTGCCCTCGTCTTCACTACCCGCTACCTGGACCTGTTCACAACCTTCATCTCCCTCTACAACACCGTGATGAAGGTAAGGAGAGCAGCAGGGAAGCAGACATTCCCCCCAGCTCGCCATGGTTTCACCACATTAGTTTTTCAGCCAGAGGGAGACAGGAGCAACTTCACCTTCTTTGCTTGTCACCAAAGCTAGCGGGTTACACACAGGAAGAGCAGCTATAGGCGCTCCCTTCGGTGTCACCAGCCCTCCACCAACCATAGAACTTGCTCATTACATTAAACAAGTGAGCCCACCACATTTAGCACCACCAAGACCAGCTTGAGATGCTGTGAATGAGGGCTGGGCACGCTTGCACAGCCAGAGCATAACAGTTGGCTGCCACCAAGCCAACATCTTAACAGAGAGCCTTAAGAGTTCTTAAATAACAGTTACCCTCATGGTAAGGCTGAGTGGCAATCTCTAGTTGACCACAGGAGCACCTCCAACACCCGTCAATCATAAGTCAATGTAGAAAAATTGTTCACTGCTATCTCACCACAGCACAGCCCAGCAGGTGAACAGACCTGGCTTTCGGCAAAGCTGACTGAAGCCAAGCTTCTATTCAAGCACAGGCAGTCCGATAGCAGGTCAGATCTTGCAGTTCCCCTTCTCTCCCCCAGGTCATTTTTTTGATATGTGCCTACATCACCGTGTACATGATCTACGTGAAATTCCGGAAAACTTTTGACAGTGAGAATGACTCCTTTCGCCTGGAGTTCCTCCTGGTCCCTGTGACAGGCCTGTCCTTCCTGGAGAACCACAGCTTTACCCCCCTGGAGGTAAGGAAAGCATGGGGCAGGAGAGGGGAGGGAAGCCTGGCACTACCCAGATTGCAGGATGTTGAAGAGCTCGGGTTTTTAATGCCAAAAGCATGTAGGAGAGGCAAGGCTGGTAATCCATGAAGAGCACAAAATCTGTAGAGCAGCTCAGCACCGTCTTCTCTCATTCCACACGCTGTCAAGAGTAAAGCCTTGGGTCTTTCCATGTCATTGGAGTTGGACTAGATGACCCTTAAGGGTCCCTTCCAACTCACACAATTCTACGATGATTTTATGATCATTCTATGATCACCACCACCTTCATTTGCACCTCACAGATACTCTGGACCTTCTCCATCTACCTGGAGTCTGTAGCTATTCTCCCTCAGCTCTTCATGATCAGCAAGACAGGGGAAGCAGAGACCATCACAACGCATTACCTTTTCTTCCTGGGCCTCTACCGTGCCCTCTATATCGCCAACTGGATCTGGCGCTACCACACCGAGAAGTTCTATGACCAGATTGCTGTGGTCTCCGGGGTGGTACAGACCATCTTCTACTGCGATTTCTTCTATCTCTATGTTACCAAAGGTGGGTGAAAGTGTTGGTATACATTGGATGCGGTCATTTGGCCTTCTCGCAGCTTGCCAGGTGTTAATCCTTGAGTTCACTCCTTATCCGTGTAGAAATTAAAACCAGAGCTCAGCCTGGTTTAAGCCCACCCTGAGAAGTTAATGTTTTCTGCTATATTCATTTCCATGTGCTTTTTGAGATTATGAATCACAATAAACCCCAGAGAGGGGAGAAAAAATAGCCACAGGCAGGCAATGCACCTGCAAACATATGGAGACAATATTAAGCCTACTTTTCCTTTCGGTGTAAGAGACGCAGCATTCCCAAGGACTCATTCTGTAGGAAGACAGGCATCTGCACGTACAAGACTCTGCAGTTTCCCAAAACCAGATGCCAGTGATGGCTGCATACCAGCGCTAACGGGCATACAATCTGGCAGAACACGCTACGGTGCTGAGGCTAAAGTAGGCTTTAAACTGCTCATTTGCTGAGGAGGGAAGAATTTGATGAAACACAGCTCTACAGACATTTTCTTCTTTCCTGTTCCCCAACTATTCCACCAGATCCTGTGCTGGGGGCACTGATGGGTGGCTCTAAGGAGTTCCATGCGCTGTTCCTGTTGGCAGAGAGGTGATGGCATAGAACAGAGGGCTGGCCTTGGTGGATTAAGATTTTCTTCTGTAATTGAAGCATCTCTGACGTTAGAAAATTACTTTGCAAAACCACCATCAAGGTGCCCTACGTCAATTCCTTTTTTTCCTCTCATCGCCCATTTTAGCTTCATTCAATTCACGAGTCCTGCATCCTCACATTCTGTTAGAAATCTATACCCTTTGCAGTTGTGGAAGGTGGAACAAAAGGGGAAGGGAGAAAAAAACCTCACAACTGCTGGCTTTTGGTCTCACATCACTAGGCATAAAGCTGCAGAACTCAGATGACACAGGAGGGAGAAATAAAAAACCATTTGTCCCTGGGACATCACAGCAGGAAGAGAATTGCCTCCCCCCTTTATCCCCCTTCTTTTACACAACTGTTCTGGATCAAGGGAAAGAGAAGGTGGCGGGAGATATGCAAATGCTTGGCAGTCATTTATGGCAACCAGAAATGTTATAGCAGGTTGCATCTCTCTTACACTTGCAAAAAAGAAAAAGCATCTTTTCAAAACATTTCTATCACAGGAGAGCGCAGACAAAAGGGCAGCGATTCTGGTAAGGAAAGCAAGGATGCTTTATAAAAAGAAACCTACTTAATAAGGTTACAAAGCATTGCAAAGGGATCTTTATATAATGCCAGTTCTCTTTTTCTTGTTTTTAAAACTAGATGAGCTGCTTTCTGTTTAACGCAGGGACCTGAAAGATGAAGGAAGCCTTCAGCTTCCCAAAAAACTTGTGTTTCACAGAACAGCTGAGGTTGGAAGCACCTGCAGGGATCATCTACCCAAACCCCTGGTGAGGGGGGGTTGTTTCTGTGAGGCCTCCCAGCCAAGCTTCCCACATCAGCAGGGGGATGCTTGCGGGCTCTGGCCATAAGGCCATTTATTCTCCCTTAAAAGTAATGAAAGTGTACCAGGGACAGAACAGAAGAGTGTATTATATCAAAGGAAAAAAAAAAAAAAGGAATATTGGTTTGAAAACCTGGCAGCTTGCTATCTAGTGGTCCAAATTATCAGATTCAGAATACTTGTAGAAACAACGATCGGTTTGTATTCTCAGCAAGCCTTCATTACCATCTCTTTTCACAGTCCTAAAAGGAAAGAAGCTAAGCCTTCCAATGCCTGTTTGAAGCCATTTCCAGACAACACCAGAAATTCCAAAGATGAAACTCTAATTGACCACAGCTTTCCTTTCCTGGCCCTTGTTGACTGAAGAATGGCTCAGCTGAGCTTCACTCCAGCGCCAGGAAGACAGCGAGGCCAGGACAGCTGGTATGCTTGTCACCTGGATGAGACTCTCCCTCCATTTTGTTGTGTTTCTTCTTACTTGAAATTGGTGCTAATGAGTAGTGCTGGCCAATACTAAGAAATGCAGATCGTTTTCCTCCCTGTTCTTCCTAGCACTCACCTCCATAACATGCCTCTACCTTACCCTGAAACACCACAAGAAGTAAAACTGTCACAGTCCTTCAGTCCCCAATGAATGCCATAGTGAAGAAGGCATGTTATCATGAAGTCTGATAACGTATACAAAGGTCACTGGCCCCTATGTGCAACCACAGAATAGCCCAAGTTGGAATGAACCCACAAAGACTGAGTCCCACTCCTGGCTCCACGCAGGACCATCCAAAATTCAACTGTTATACCACCACTACGTGAACTACCACCCTCCCACTCTGCTTGAACCCATTAAGGTCCGTGTTACCTTCACATGGCAAGAATCTTCCATTCCACAGGTATTCCAGCACCCTCTCCACTCACCCATCTCCAGTGAGGGTTCCTCACGTTCTACAGATGAGGGACATTTCAATTATAATTCAGAGGGGTTCCGAACCCCTTGGATTTGACTTCTTTTAACAACTGGGAAGAACGGGGGCAAATGTTGTTTTATGCTCCAAAAATAATAAAGACAAAGTCCACAATTTATTGACAACAGTGTTTTTATTTATACCTACAAAAGAAAACAAGATGGTATCAAAAGGACAATTTACAAACTAAGAATAGTAACATAGCTCTTAGTATCCTGTGTCTGAACACCACAGATCTATGAATCTCTCAATTCAAGTCTTCGTTAATACAACAGGAATGTGTTCAGAGACCAGCAAACGTGTGAAACGAGATGCTGATCCCACACAAAGCCACTAACCCTTCCATTGTTCAGAGAAGTCCAAACAGTAAATTGCTTCAGGAAGTGGGAGGGGAGGAGACACCCAAGTCGTATGACACTCCCACAGAACTTTTTACAGATTGAAAACAACGCAAACGATACTAGAGGCTAATGCTTATCAACGAGGGCCCTCCAGCTGGTATATGGAACAGAGCAGCGAGCACCAGGTGGGACAGGGGCAGCACATGCCACGGTGCGTTTAAGCGTTCAACAATCTGGTTAACACTCTGAACTGAACCCAGACCCTGGACTTCAGCTGACCTCAGTAACAATAAAGCACTGCAAGACTTGGCATACATATGTTTACATGTGCACAAGTCCCCCCAAAAGAAGTAAAAGCGATAGCAAACTATAAGGCAGCTTTGGTGGCCCAGAGACCCTTTCTAAAGCCAGTCAGCAAGATGCCCTACTCCTACACCCCTCAAATACATTTCTGCATCAGTCACAAATTTTTAAAAAAGTTAAAAAAAAAAATAAACCTCTATGCTTGCTTGTGAGGGAGGCCAAAGACAGATCAGTCAGTGCCTGGCTAAATGAAATGTTTCTGGCTTTCACTTAACACAAGCAAAGAAATTGCTTGCCTAAGCAATGGAATTTGAAGAGGGGATGAGGGAAGCAAGGTTCTGGAAAAAATCTCTCCCTTCTCCCTCTGTGTCAGCAACCTACCTGTGTACTGCACAAACCAATGTGCATTTCTCTCACAAAATTAATACTCTGGGAATTTAAAAAAAAAAAAATCTGTATAAGCAAGCTTTTTGCCTGGACTGTAAGAAGTTCCACTCTGTTACAGAAGGGGTGGGCTGCCTTGCTCATCCTTATGCAAGAATGCCAACAGGGAGAAAAAGAAAAAACAGGAAAAAAAAACCCAGCAAACCAACAACCCAACAATCTGCATTTTCTTAATGCAAAGTTTATGCCTCACAAACCAGGAGTTATATTCATTCTTCTGTCACATTATCAGATATAGAGCGGCTAACTTCTCTTATTATCTACCATCTCTGAACCGTCTCATATTAGAAATAACAAGTCGACAACATGCTTTACTAAAGGGGAAACCCCCCCACACCCACCTTAGCCTGTAAAATAAACAATTTATTTACTTATTTACTAAAATTTCACTCTTCTCTAACATTTTCTAAAATGCTACCTACCTGCATGAGCTGAGCTCAAAGGGACCAATGGAACGGGGAAATGCACTCAAAAGCTAAGAAAAGCAATAGTCAGAGCAAGGTACAAAAGAAAGAAAGCTTCAGAATTAAGATGCACTAACCAGCTCACTCCTTACCTCATGGAAAGGAGATTCCAGGCAATCTCCTCCTCCGCCCTTCCTCCCCTTGACCCTCCCCCCAACCCACCCTATTCAAACCTTATAAAGGTGGAAAACTCCATTCCATTTTGCTCAGTGTAGCAGCATTCAGAGCATTTCCCATGGCAAGAAGTGAGTTTGTTCACCAAGGAAAGACAAACAAGATACGCTGTTCGTGGTCTTCATTCTGTTCAGTTTCTGGGCTCTCAAATAAGACTTATCTCCATAAACCCAACAGTAGGAACTTGAGAGCAGAAACCAGTTTAAGGGCAGCCAGGTTACAGGCGTTAATGACTCTGCAATTTAACAACTGCAAGAGAAAAGACTTATTTGGCTGAACGCTACAGCAGTAATACCCTACAGTGACTTTACCTAGTTTTCAGGTATTGAATCCAAGACAAGTTTGGTCTTCAACAAAGGAGTTTTAATCTTCACTTCCCTGCTGCAGGTACCTCCTACAGGTACCAGAAGATGGGCTGCTGCTACCAGAGGTGCAGAGAATGCCAATAACGTACTCAGAACACCACTGCACTGAGACAAATGAGCAGAGTTTTCCTATAGAGAGTTACCTATGATAGATTACAAGCAACAATAGTGAGCTACTTTAAAAAAATATATTAAGATTAGGAAAAGTGAGCATTGCTCCCTTGCATTTATCATGTTAAACGAACTGCTTTTTGGCTCCCCAAAGGTTCCCACCTCTCTGGATACTTCCTGAAATTAAGTTAATGTATTACAGAATAGAAACTTCCTCTCCTCAAAGCAAGTTTTTTGCACAAACCTTAGACATCAAGATGATCGAGCTGGGACCTATCTGCCTTATACTCATTTATTTTAGAGAAAATAAAATTTCCAATTTCCTCAACATGCAAGACAAAAAATAATAAATTTTCCAGTCAACTATATATATCTCTTTAAAAAAAAAAAAGGAAAAAAAGGATAGGGTCAGTAATGTGGATTACTGGGGGCCATTTTTGATGGGCTCAAGGGATTTGTATGGTGAATTCTAAGCCTAGCCTGCATGAGAGAGACATCACAATGGGAAAGAAGAGAAAGAAAAGGTTCCTTTAAATGCAAGAGGTCTAACACTGGTCACCAGCAGGCGAGTGGTCTCATTTGCGTGAGGGTGGAGGGGGTGGGGGCGGGGGTGGGTACTGGTAGGTGGCAGTCTGTCCCATATAGCCCATCACATTAGTGGCAGGGGGCTGAGGAAACTGTTGTGACATGAGCGGCTGTGGCTGCTGGCCTGAGCGCCCCACCATCCCTGCATACTGCTGTTGGGTAGTGCTCTGTGAGGTTCTCCCAGCGGTGGCAGCTGTGGTGCTGGCACCATAGCCACTAGCACTGTACTCCGCAGTGCCATAGCCACTCGTGCCATAGGCAGCTGCTCCATAGCTCCCTTGAGTGTAACCATACTGGCTCTGTGCTGCCCCAAAAGCGGAATTTGGGCTCCCGTAGGCACTGCCATAGGTCTTGTTGGCTCCGTTGGCATAACTGTCACCACGCTCACGGTCTCTGAAGCCACCTGAGTCTCTCCGGCCCTCTTTCACTCCCCGGAGCCTCCTGTCACACTCTTCCTGGTACATCAGGTTAGGGTTGTTTACTGAACTGCTCGTTCGGTAACGAGAACGACCTCCTGGCGATGGATACATTAAGATTTAGTACCGTGAACAAGTTTTAAACAACGAACTGTGGTAATTATTGCCACCCTTTCTCCCCCTTATACAGGCAGGGCACTGCCCACAAGGAGCAAAGCCTTTCGCCAGACTTGCACAGCTGTGTGCATACATCCCTGCGTTTTGTTCAAGGTGTAGATATGAAGCTCAGAAAGCATTAACAAGTGCACTTGGAGACAAAGGAAACAGAAGAAATATAGGACTAGCTTAGGGATGTAGTGAAACTCATTATTCCTTCAGGGAGAGGAGGAAAAAATAGTCTCAGCCCATGAAGGTCAGAAAACCCATTCCCTGATTAGGTAGGAGCTACAAGAAATTAATTACTTCACGTAGAATTAGCTCTTTGAGGATGTTATTTAAAAAAAAAAAAAAAGAAAAAAAAAGAAAAAATCTGACTAAGCTGTAACAGTGGCCTACTAGCTTGTAAAAAAGAAATATTTATAGAACACATGGAAACCTCAGGTACAAAACAAATGTATGATGTTTTATCTTAGACTTTCGCTTATTACTTCCTTATCCTCCTTCGATCTTCCCTCCCTCAAAATGGGAACCTACTCCCTATGTAGCCCCTTCCCCATTTGTTTTTACCTCCACCACCACCTCCTCCTCCTCTGTGGTCCACAAGCTGCATCAGCTTTGGATTGATGGCTTGATTGGCTTCTTCCAACACTTTGATAAGCTCCCTGGCTTGTTTCAGGTTTCCCGGTGTGAAGAACGTGTACGCGGTACCTTTGTTGGTACTACGCGCGGTACGGCCAATGCGGTGCACGTAATCTTCAGAGCTGTTCGGATAGTCGTAGTTTATCACAAATTTAACGTCTTCCACATCTTGAGAAGTGCCCAGGTGCGAAGCACAGTGAAAGGGTGGGGTTGAGGAAAGGGGAGAAGAAGAGAGGACGTGCCAACGAAAGGTGGGGAGCACGAATGCAGGTGACAGTAATAAGAAAAAAAAAAACAACACGAAGTTAGCAAATGCATGGAATAGATACAAGACAGACTCATCCCAAAAGAGTAGAAGACTCGGATTTGAGATCATCGGGAACAAAGACCAGCGTCCTGAAAAACAGTGGTAGATTTCAAGCAGCTTCTCCCTGCACTCAAATTCATCCTCCCCAGAATGCATTTCTCTGTATTCCAGCGTTAAATTCACTGATGTTGGCGAATAAGCTAACTGAATTCTGTACTTTTTTTTTCCAAAGCACAATCTTGATGGTGAAAACCACACCATCTGACACAGCAAACTGGGGTGGAGGAAGGGAAGGACTGCCACTGTCAAGCTTTTACTCTGTTGGGAGAAGTCTAACAAGTAATAACAGTAATGAGATCACTTACCTTCCATTTGGTAACATGAAATTAAACACAAGTCTTACAAATATTTACTTTTACAATCCTAACAAAAATACAGTGAGCTACTTTCCCTAGCCTCAAGTTTAAGGCGCTCCAATCACACTACTACTCAGACAACTCTTTAAAAACTGCACGGATCGTACCTACAGTATCTTAACTTAGCTGCATAGTTATCACAAGAAGGCATTGCACTAACATTTCACTGTGCTGTTCTGTCCACTTCGGGCAAGCTTTGGTAATTTGGGCCATCCTGCATTCTGTTTACAGTTCCCAACTTCCCACATCAGACAGAAGCAGGAAACGAAGGGATCAAAACTGCTGGGTAAAGAATACCAAAAGAGATTGGAGCTGCACACCTTCCAGGGAAACTTCAGAAACTCGTGGGACAGAAACAAAGCAAATGTTAGTGTAACACTTCAGTGAAAGCATTTAAAGTACCGAAAGCACCTATTTGCTACAGTATAGAACATTAAAAAACGCACGGTTTTACAGTAAGTGTCCTAACAGCTCATGAAAAAAAAAAATCTGCATTTTAAGACGAATATTCTGAAAATATCCAAAATAAAACACAGATTTTTGTGATTTCCTTTTTTTTTTTTTCTTTTTTTTGTTTTAAAGAGAGAAACATTCTCTGTTTGTTACCAGACCGATGCACACTCCCTCCTCCTGTGGGAAACCGCTGCAGCCGATCCCGTCTCTTTGCCTTTTATTTTTGGCGGCCTCCTTTCGAAAACTCCGCCCTCTGACACGGGACCACTGGAGCGCGGGGAGCATGCATCAAGGGTCCGTGGCAGCGAGAAGTCCCCACACACGCTCGCTCTGTGAACTGGCTTAGATGCTTCTCTGTAGCCCCATTTGGTTGGGAAGCGCCGGAGAACCTGGCTTCAGGTAAAAGTTTCAGGTCCTCCAACGCTTTCTGTCCCCGATTTGGGGCTCTTAGGGGCGTTTGTCAAAAAAAAGGAGATGCGAAAAATAACATCCAAAGGGTCAGACTGCATCTATTGCCCAGACTGCGTCAATTTCAAAGGGGTCGTAGGAAAAAATAAAAATGAGGGGGGTTGTAGTGGCAAGAGGGGACTTTATGTCTGTTTCTTATTACAGCAAAGGGGGGGGCTCCTCAGTCTTTGCTGGCTCCAAAGTCCTGAATCACACCAAAAAAAGGGAGTGAGAAGGCAGGTTTCACAGGGGGCTGCGCGAGTCTCCAGCTAGGGTCCTTGATGCAACAGGTTTTTTAAGAAGGGGAAAGCGAAACAGAGAGGAGTTCACATGACAGATTGCATCTTCACAGCCAGGGTACAACTAGTTGGACAAGCTGCAGGCTACATGATCCTCAGTCAGCCCCATTACGCACATCCATCAGTAGCAAAGAAACATGAATTACCACAGAGGATGGATAAAGGATGTGCTTTCCCAGCAGAAAGTGCAGGGAAGCGGAGCTATCGATGTAGACAGCACTGACTTGACTGGGGAGGACTGGGAAGAATGGGAAGGCAGGAAGAGGAAAACGTGAGACTGTTGTCCAGACTAGAAAGTGAACCTGGCAGAGCACGCAGCCGGCTGAAGAAATACCCGAGCAAGTACAAGACTCGGCTTCTCCAGTCTAGCATGCTCCAAGGTGTTTGTGCACACTCACAATCTTCCTGCACTTTCAGAAGATCGTGGCAGGAACTAAAATTGAAACCGTCAATCATTTTTTGACAGCTATTTGGGAAACATGCCCTTTGTCAGGCCATCAGAGTATCCTATGGCACAGACAGTCTCCGATTATGGTATTAATTAGAAGGGACAAACTAGCAAACATGCTAGTCTAGAGAGCTGGTTTTGACCACCAATGTAGATGTGCCCCCACCCCTGCACTGAGAATGATCTGTAGCTGATATCAAAGTTTCTGTTAAAGAAAACAAAACAAAACAAATTCAATGTTTTTAGTTTAATAGACTGAACAAAAAAAAAAAAAGAAAATTAAAAAAAAATGATCAGTGCAGAGAGAGGACCTCACTCCAGGGAATTATCACAAAGAAGTCATTATGGGACTCAGAACTTACCTGGCAGAAGCTTTTTTGAAACCAATGTTCCATTAAGAAGAGGGAAAGCCCTGGTGACTCAGCCAAAAGGCGCGCGCCCCTGTTTTATGTTATTTAGGTAGAAGCCTTCACTTTCCAGGATCTTGGAGGAAGTCGTCCAGAAGTTTGCCAGTTAAGTGACTTATTTTAAGAAGCAGCAAACTCAGGGCCCCAAAACAAGCAGAGATGTTGTTCAGTAACAAGAAACAGACTCTGGTACCTTTCCCCCACAGCTTAGGTGAAGCGGAGGATGGGAAGTGGGGAGACTGTTTTCTGAAGTGTTATCCAATTGAGTAGTTTCAGTGAGTGTTTTTGAGGGGGGTGAGGCTGTTTTAAATGTCTAGGCAAGATGCACAAAGAAGCTACCAGCACATAGCAAGCCTGTTTAAAAAATGCTGCTAGAGAAAGCAGCTCTCTTTCATACAAACTAGTTTTAGGCCTCTGTCCCTTCTCCCAACAGGCCCAAGTTCTAACTGCACAGGTCCAGACATGACCCTAGAGGGCAGAGACTGAAGTCCATATAATCACCTCTCTGAGGAAGTGTTGGACATTTTTTGAATGGGGAGGGGAAGGAGGGGTGCAGGTTGTGTGAACAAAGGCTGCCACATCTAGTAACGGTCTGCCTGTGTTAAAGCCACCATAAGATGCGCAGCACAGCCACCCTTTCAACATATGAAAAATAGAGTTCAAATAATGGTGACTTCCAATATACCTGAGATTTTTCAGATGCTATCTGCAATGATGAACAATAATTTTGTCTAAAATTCACCATTACAAGACACTGACCGCTAAGTGGTTTATCTTCTGCCGCTCAGGGAGGTTGGAATATTCAGTGCATGTTATTAAACTCAGCACTTCACAAGTCATCCTCCCCTTTTAGAGTGGGCAGATGCTTAAGGGCTGTGCCTAGCACAGTGTTTCACAGTCCAAGTGTGCTCATTTAAGAAGGGGGTGCAACTGATGCATCCAGACAGATCATTTTCATACTACCAGAATTGAGTGGTGAAATTTTGATTCAGTTACAGTATCGGGCAACACTGTTAATGGCCATATGTAAGCTCAGTGATCCTGCCTAGAAGGAACACAGAGGAGGGAAATTACACGTCAAAATCAAAAATCTACAGCAGTGCTTTCTCAGATGTGAACACATCTGCAGGGTAAAGATGTGTATATGTTGGGGTTTGTATGTTTCAATCTGTAGTGCGCTATGCAGGGAGAATATTAGCTATTTGCTGTTGAAATGCTCTCCCACAACTTCCTACTTGGGCTTTATCTGGCACGCTCTGAACAGAGCAATCCATCCCTATAATCCAGCAACAAAAGCTGGATTTGGGGAAGAAGTGAGTGTGGTGGAAGGGTTGGGTTGCATAATTGGACGTCTCTTCTCCCTCTTGGCGATCGATTAGTCATGCCTAGGCCTTGCTGCAGACCAAAGCCTGTTCATTAGGAGCAGGAAGAGACTTTGAATATGAAAGAAAAAAAAAAGATAATGTTAAAAAACGTATTTCACATGTGGGGGAAAATCACGCTTTGATTTTTTTTTTTTTTTTTTAAAGAAAACATTTCAGGCCATAGAAGAAAAATATGCAGCAGTAGGCAAGAGTGGTCTATGTGTACAAACCTAGCCCACGAGATGCAACGTCGGTAGCAATGAGGATAGGAGCCTTTCCAGAGCGAAACTCTGTAAAACAAAGCATGCTATGAAGCAAGACTTTTCAGAACAAGATAACCTGATTTGAACTTGATTTACATGAAATGCTCACTTTCCAGAATCTTGGTAATATGTAAGTCAATTTCAGAAAACCCAACAAGTCAGGAAATAATAACACATCAATTACTTCTCCAAAATCTAGCATCGCAGGTTAAGCTAATTTCCCATTGCATTTTGTCAAATACAACCACTGAAATTAACAGTACAGGCAAAAGAAAATCCTCTGAAATGTATCTATTGGGCATAGAGACAAAAGCCTAAGAACAGCATATCTCAATAAGTTACATGCAGCAACCCGAGTTATCCCCCCCCTCAGCAATGGACTCACCATTAAGCACCCAATCTCTTTCTGGCTGACTCTTGTCTCCATGGATACACATAGCTGGCCAACTGCCAAACAGAGATGTACATTAGTATAGACAGAAAGTACATATATTAAAGGCAACAGGAAGCTTTACTGGCATTTCAGAAAGAAGGCAGAAAATAAAACATTTGAGAAATAATTTTATTCCCCGTCTCCTTCCTCTGGCCTTTACCTACCCAGAATGTACGCTTGCACATTAAGATGCACCTAGAATGTTTCTTGCATATTAAACCCACTAACTGTATAGCAGCCATCTAAGCCAAATCACATTTGCTATATTGATGCTGTTCCTGCCAGTTCATTACATCAGTATTCTGATATACTGAAAGCTGCACAGTTGACAAATATTCTCTCTTGCATTAATGCTTTGATGGACTGGAATATTCCAGGAAATTAAGACTGAATTCAGCCAAGAACCAAACAGACAGGTTGTTCCCAACAACAGCATGGCAAACGTTTAAACCTTGCTGCTTTTTATTGCAGTTTCTGTTTCTCACTAGAAGCAAAGGGTGGAGGGAGTTAATCACCCATCTCTGCGCATCCTTCGAGTGAGATCATCACATCGCCTCTTTGTCTCCACAAAGATGATGGTCTTATTTTCCTTCTCCGCCATGATTTCTTCCATTAGTTGTATCAGTCTAAAATAGACACGAGAGCACTGAGCACATATACACATTGATAAAGCCAGCACCACTTACACAAAATTTAGGTCTATTGTACAATACTATGGTTAGAACATATGCAACAAATTGGATAAATACAGGACTTACTTGCCTGGTAACATTCAAAGGTTAAGTAATACCTCAAAGTAAATTCACTATTTAGAATTCACATTTGACAATGCTGATATTAAAATATAGCCAAAAAAACTGAAACACTAGGGAAAAATGAGCGTACTTATGGTCTTTCTCACTCTCCATGCATACATCCACTATCTGCAGGATATTGTGGTTGGCGCTCAGCTCCAAGTTCCCCACATTGATCTGAACATAGTCCTGCAGGAAGTCCTCAGCAAGCTGGCGCACTTCTTTGGGCCAGGTGGCACTCCACATCAGAGTCTGTCTGTCAGGCTAAGAGAAAGAGAAAAAGATTTAAGGTTGTGGACTTCAGATGGGAAACTGAAGGAGGCTGTTCTTTTCAAGGTTCACACACCCTGATCTGGTCAACAATTTTGCGAATCTGGGGTTCAAAGCCCATGTCTAACATCCTATCTGCTTCGTCCAGCACGAGGTATGTACATCGACGAAGGTTGGTCTTTCCTGCCTCAAGGAAGTCAATCAAGCGACCTGGTGTAGCAATGCAGATCTCCACACCTTCGAAACAGAAGGAGGAAAAAAGAATAAGGCTCTTCATTTGAATGTCAATTGGTATTTTTAGTCAGAATGAATCACCTTCTAGAGCAAAATCGTTTAAATAAAATGAAAAAGCACCACCCTCATCCATATCCAAGATTGACTCATTTCAGTAGAAGCCCTAGTTTCTTTTAATAATTCATTTTTTCCCCATTCTGAAGTTACCATTACAGCGCCATTAGAACAATAAATGCAGTACAGAAGCTAAAAGCTTACTGTCAGAAAACACCAGCTAAGAGCACAGAACACCAGCTGCCCGAAAATCAGAACCAAAATAAGCTTCTACTCAACCCTGACCCCCTTTTATCCGTGATTATACAATCTAGAGAGCTCTCTAGGAAAAAGCAGTGACCTACAACTAAACTCAACCTGAATCAAGTGTCTCCCTTCCTGCACAGGTCAAATTAGTCTCAATTCTACTTTTTTTTTTTCCAGTTTTAAATCACAGATTGAAGTCATGGCCTTTAATACTGAATAATAATGCTATAATTGTGACAGTCACCAAACCCATAACTGCTAGCATAAAAACAGAACTCAAGTATTTATAAAGAAGCATCAAGTATGTTAATTTATATATTCCTTAAAATGGTGGAAGGGGTCCCTCAACTTCCAAGCCTTGGAGGCGAGTTCCTCAGTGTCACAGAAATACCCACAAACATTAAGTTTAGCCAAGTAATGAATTGAGAAAAAACAAACAAACAAAAAGCAGCACAAAAACCTAATACTTTCATCAATGCTTCACTTTCAGATGCACAGTATGCTGGGGCAGCCCTGATCCTTCTGTTTGGGTCAACTTGGGCTCCTCAGAGCTGACGAAGCTGGCAAAGCTCATGCAAGAATTAGACTTCTAACAGAGTCATAGGTTTGCTAAAGACACTGAAAAAAACTGCACTTCGTTATCAGCAATGTATTCCTCCAAAGCAAATTCACCAGATACCCAGAAAATCACAACTGAGTCAAAAGTGTGTCCAATGAGCTCTATCCAACAGTCTTTGCTGCAGCAAATACTAAGCAACACTCCTAAGACAGTAAACTCTTACCTGCCCAAATTCTCTAATCAACAAGTTTGCTTCATAAGGAGAACACCCGCTGCACGGCACTCCAGAAAAGTATGCAAAATTTCACCAAGCTGACCCTCTCACTGTCTTTTCATATCATACTGTCTCTCCCACTGACGATGCTGCTTCTGCACAGGAGTGCACTGCTGTTCTATTGAACAGAACTACCCCACAGCCTTCTACCACACATTGTTATCCTGATACTGCAGTGTTCAATAGTAACTCTTCAAACCACAGTGGTAAGTAAAAACTTTTCATTTCTTGAGTAGATCTGCACGTGTAAGCTTTATCTTACATCTTCTCACACAATTATATCATTTCTTTTTAGCCTAGAGAAGATTAAGCCCTCAGAACATCCCTGCATTTGAAATTACATGCAGACAGCCCTTAATATAAGGTTGGGTCACCAGAGCACCACTGCTGTTGCTGCAGAAACATGGCACTTATTATTTTTAACTCCATCACTTTGCTATGTTAGGAAAGGTAACTGCAGAATTTTATGGAGGTGCCATGAGCAGAAAGCTTAGTCCTTAAGAACAAGTTCTGATGACTTTCACAAGTTTGAAGATAAAATGGAAAGGAAGTCTAATATCCAAATAAGCTATTATACAACAGAATTACCACATGCACTATCATTCCAAGGGGAAAAAGAGACAGCTTCTCAACCACTAATACCTCTTCAAACAGGCTTTAAGATCACTCTCAAACTTACAGGTTTTTTTTGTTGTTTTTAAAAAAACACCACTCCAGAAATTTGCAAACACACATTTTAAAATCTAAATTACCTCTTTCTAGATCTCTGATCTGGGGACCTTTGGGTGCTCCTCCATAAATGCAGGTACTCTTCAGCCTTGAACATTTGCCATAATCATCAGCCACCTGCTGCACCTGCTGGGCCAACTCCCTGGTAGGTGCAAGAACCAGGCACTGCAAAAGGAATCAATTCAGGTTAACCAAGCTGTAGACACAGCCCTAACTTAAGGGCTCTGCTCAAATGCCATAAGCAAAGCCAGACCATCTGCTCTCTATTGGCTAAAACATAGAAATATCTCTAGATTATGTCAGCAATCGCACAGAATTTCAACTAATGAGTGGGATGTTCACACTCTGATTGTAAATGTGCTCAACTTACTATTCTGATATATCAATTAAAGCACACATCTCATTAATGCTGCCATGCCATACAGATAAAAGAAGAGATTGACAAGCACTTACAATTGGGCCATCCCCTCTCTCCAAATATGGCTGGTGGTTGATGTGAACAATTGCAGGCAACAGGTACTGAAACAAAAAATACTTTATGTCAAGACAGAGGACTTCAATATTCAAAACTAATGACTACCTGCTGTGACAATTGGGCCATGGGAAGAGCCCGCTTAACCTAATGGCCCTTCGAAAGCCACTATATGTTTCAGAGATAGGAATAAATCTCTTCTGTATTAACACCTACAAAACCATACTTGTATTTATTCAAAAGATGAGATTTCCAGAGCTGCTGGATAGAGCCACCTCATCTGCTTTTGGCACAGGTGGAAAACTTGGCTGCTTAGTACCTTTGAAGAAAAGGCAGATTTAAATTTGGAGCCTAAGTTAGTAGAATTGAGTCATCCTGGCTCTAAACAATGCTTTTCATAATAAAGGAAATATCTTCTTGACCACTGCAGATAAAATTAATATATAAATGAAGACTCAATCATCACTTCTTTGGACTTTCATATTTAGTAAGACAAACAAACTATAAAGCACATACTATTTCTTAAACCACACCGTAAGCATGGACAAAAGAAGCGTTTCAACATCAAAAAAAGAACCACGCAAAAAGCACGTCTGTGAATGAGACAGGTTAGATGAGCTGAGGCTCACCCATGATGCAATAAAGAAAGCTTTAAAAACATGCAAAAGTCTCACTCTGTGCTTGTAGTGCTAAGACCAAACACTAGTAACTAGCAGCCAAGGGTGATTTCCACAAGGCAACAGTGAAAATAAGTATGGAGAGGAAAGGGAAGAATACGTACTGCGAGTGTTTTCCCAGAGCCAGTCTGCGCAATGCCCACCATATCACGGCCACTGAGAGCAAGTGGAAAGCCTTGGCACTGAATTGGAGTGGGTTCCGTGAAATTCTGGTCCATCAGGGCATCCATCACATACTCTAAACATTTAAGGAAGGAAAAAATTTCTTTAAGGATAACTGAAGCTAAATGTAGTTTCAGAAAACCTTGTAGAAACAGAACTTACTGCTTTTAAGTAATACTCATTTTCTTAAAGAAAGGCAAAATACTTACGTGGAAAGCTACACTGGTGGAAGGCAAACACAGGCTTGGGGCAGCCCTCCATTCCTCGAATTGTTATCTCTTTCTTCCTTCTCAGCTCTTCAACTTCATACTATTTATATAGAGAAAAAAAAACGCAAAGAAATGCCAAATTTCAGCAGGATCCTCAAGCATGTGCTTCTAACTATTAAGTTACTTCACACCTCTACCTAATGGCTTACTTTGGGAGATCAGATCAACAAGATCTCAAAATGATCATTTTCCTTAGGATTTCACCCTTAGATCAAGCCGTCACATAGGCTCTCAACCAGAGGTAAGGCTTCTCTACACAGCCTAGAACTAGCATCTGTTTTCTTCCAACCAGCCTTTCTAGTAACAAGTGTATCAATACCATGTTTTACAGGTTTTTTTCCTTCTTCCAAGGCCAGAATTTATCAACAGCTTCAGAAGAGAATAGAAGCTGATGAACAGATTAAGCATGTTCTATACAACAGTACTAAGAACCCAATAAATAAAATAGGCCTTGCCATATCACAAACAAGGTGAAGGCAGGGCAGTCCCCCTCTTTCCATTAATACATACCAAAGAATTTCCTTTCTGCTTCTAAGAAGCCCAGGCAACATCATAATGACACACTAAGGCCCTAATATTTTAAAATAATATTTCTGAAATGTGTTTTTACAAAAGGACAATTTTAGGATTGGGGAAGTGGCTGTCCAGGTTTGAATCCGAAGCATAGCAAGGACACTGCTTAACAGGGCATATCTAACTGTGGCAGGGGAAGGCATAGGCTAAGTTCAGGCTACAAAAACAAACCAGGAGCACCAGATTTGTTCAGCCTGGGAGAGAAGACTAACAAAGAAGTCTAATAGCTACTTTCAGCTCATTGTTGTGAGCTACTTTAGAGAAGATGGAGCCAGACCTTAAAAACTTAATTAGTTATTGAGGAAAAAATACCATGAGAAACATTAAGACCTGAGACAGCCACACAGGCTCTAATCATCTCTGGGACATCTGAACTAAGAAGGACAAGGCATTAAGCAACCTGCTTGAGCTCTGAGCAGAGCATTAGATGAAATCTCCTGAGGTCCAGAGGAGGGCCACAGAGATGATCAGGGGACTGGAGCACCTCCCCTACAAAGACAGACTGAGGGAGCTGGGCTTGCTCAGTCTGGAGAAAAGAAGGCTGCAGGGTGACTTAACTGCAGCCTTTCAGTACCTACAGGGAGCTTACAAACAGGAGGGGAATCGGAATCAACTCTTTGAAAGGGTAGATAAAGGCGGGACAAGGGGAAATGGTTTGAAGTTGAAGGAGGGAAGATTTAGGCTGGATGTCAGAGGGAAGTTCTTTACTATGAGAATGATGAGGTGCTAGAACAGGCTGCCCAGAGAGGTTGTGGATGCCCCATCCTTGGAGGTGTCCAAGGCCAGGTTGGATAGGGCCTTGGGCAGCCTGGTCTAATATTAGATATGGAGGTTGTGGCCCTGCCTGTGGCAGGGGGGTTGGAGACTCATGATCCTTGAAGTCCCTTCCAACCCTGGCCATTCTGTGAGGTTCCTTTTTTCAGCCTGAACTGCTTTCACAAATCTGTGTTTCTCCCAAATCTTCCTCAAGTATTTGTACCAATCTTAGTTTATTATTTTTGGTTCTTTCAGGGCCTCCCCAGTAGAGCAACTCTGAAGTCCTCTAATTTGAATCTACACTGACAAAGGATGACATTTTCATTTATCAATCTCACGAAAGTAGATCACAGCAGCGTTTTGATGGTGAGTTGTAAGTGGTCAAAAGTAAAATACCATGTATAAAAATGGCTGAAAACCAGAAGCATCACCTCTGCTGACGTTACAGTGACAGCAGCTATAAGTGTGAGGCAGCAGAGGACAAACATGCCAACAAGATTAATGAAGAGACAGTTTTATTACACACTGTTCCAGAGGCCCTAGAACAAAGCCTTCAACTTGTGACACTTTTTTTGTTGTATGTAAAAGGTCAGAACTTGAAAACTTACTGGAGTAAGCCTGGCCACTTCTGGATGTTCCACATAAAAATTCTTCTCAAACTTGGGCAGTTCATTTAAGTCCCATTTTTTCTTCCGTAAGCGCTCCCCCGGGTTACCAAACTTCTTTGGAGGAAGAGGACCTCCACGGCTTGCTCCAAACCTGGAAATACCCAGGTAAATTACAAACAGAAGAATTTAGTTGGTTGAGAATTTGCACGTTTCTTTAGCATTTCCACTCCTTTTCTTCCCCTTGACACGAGCACAATATTCTCACAGTTCACTTTCTCTCTCCCCCCTAGAAACCAATACTATGATAGCATACAGCAACATAAACATGCCCTGTGCCCATTCTAACCCAAAGCCACCTTCAAAGTTCCTTTCAGCGCAGCCATTTTTAGGTCAGCCTTTCAATACCTAAAGGGATATAAATAACAGGAGGGGAATCAACTCTTTGAAAGGGTTGATAAAAGCAGGACAAGGGGAAATGGTTTGAAGTTGAAGGAGGGAAGATTTAGGTTGGATGTCAGGGGGAAGTTCTTTACAGAGAAAGTGGTGAGGTGCTGGAACAGGCTGCCCAGAGAGGTTGTGGATGCCGTCCCTGGAGGTGTTCAAGGCCAGGTTGGATGGGGCCCTGGGCAGCCTGGTCTAGTATTAGATATGGAGGTTGTGGCCCTGCCTGTGGCAGGGGGGTTGGAGACTCATGATCCTTGAGGTCCCTTCCAACCTTGGCCATTCTGTGATTCTGTGATCCCTTTCCTGGGACAAAGCTGCTGGTACAGCCCTGCCTGTTATTTTTCACTGAAGCTTAGATTACGCTTAAAACATGGATAGATGAAAAGCATGGGAGAAATCTCTAATCACAAGCTCCTTCCATCTCAAGGGTAGTTTTTATTAATACAGTTGCTATTTTCCTTTCTCCCCTTCTACAGCTTCTCCCCTTTCTTATCAAGCCATACGCCTCAAATACAAAACAAGAAAGAACAAAAAGGAAACAAGGCAAGCAAAGCTTGATAGCCTGCGTACAATGCTAGAACCAAGGCAATAAGTAACACCTCCTTTTTAAACCAGCCACAGCAGAACAAAACCACAACACAAAACAGATCCACCAGGAGGAGGAAAAGAAAAAAAAAAAAAAGGATCTTCTTTCAAACATTTCTGACTCTGCTAAAAAACGTCCTAAGTAACAAGCAGTGCCAAGTTACTGTTCTCTCACAGAAGTTTTATTTACTTGGTTAATTTCACACACTTCAGAAGGTTAAGAACTCTCCTATGATTCAAAACAGTAACTTCTGGCAGAAATCTATAATAATAGTGAATTAGAGTGGTATGAAGCAGTTAGTTACTGGATACATTATAAATTATTATTTACTTTAAAACTTCACCAGAAAAATTACAGTCAACAAAACAAACCAAAAGCTACAGAAATCCCAAAGAACTTTTCATCAACTGGTAACTAGAGGAGAGCCTGATAAAAAATAAAGTAGATTTGAGATACTGCTTGCATTACCTTAATTAGAGGACTATCTGTTCAGACAGTAGCCACATTTGCTCTTTAAACTGTTTCCTAAAGGAAATTACAAAATGACAAAGGCTAAGAGACCAAAAAGCAGAAGTTGAACATATTAGCGGGAAGGAGTTGCGCTGTTGGAAAAAGCATGGCAGATATAAATTTAACTTACAGCCAGCAATGTAAATTCTAATGTTTGTTTTGCTGCAACTGTTTCATTACAGCTCTTCCCCCTTGTATAAATACCACTTATTTTCTCCTCCTATGTTCACCAGATTCCCCACCAGCACCCTGGGTAATCAGTCATTTCTATCATAGGCAAAGATCATAAAACACCATTTCAAAAATCACTTTTAAGCATTAAGTTGTCTTCTGGGACAAAGGAAAAGCAACAATAGTACAGATCATTTCCAGAAACATTCTGCTCCGCTGAAAATACCTGCTGCAGACCATGCTAACTTGAGGTCCAAATGCTTACTACTGATGTTCTAACAGAAGGCATAGACAGTCTCACTGGAGTCTACTGGAGGGCGAGAGGAAAAGCTGACTGCAAGACTGGACCCCAAAACAGCTGAGCACTCTATGCACTCCACAGCTATCCAGAGGGAAGATTCCATACACAGAGGATGATGACACAATGGAACAGGCTGCCCAAGGAGGTTATGGATGCCCCATCCATGGAGGCATTCAAGGCCAGGCTGGATGTGGCTCTGGGCAGCCTGGTCTGGTTGTTGCTGACCCTGCACATAGCAGGGGGGTTGAAACTAGATGATCACTGTGGTCCTTTTCAACCCAGGCCATTCTATGATTATGATTCACACACTCTGACACAAGTGCAGCAGTTCCAGTTCTCCGTCCCCATACGCAATATGGCTGCACACTGACCTGAAGGAAGGGAACCCTGCTGCACTCCTGCAACCCCGCTAACCTGGTGGGAATCACCCGATTCCAGCTCCAGTCAAGTTGATTTAAATCTAGGATTACTTCACTGAGAAATGCAGACTGACCCAGAACATTCCTCTCTAATACAAGTATGCCACAGATTCTGGGACAGAACTGAGAGAATTTATTACATTCCAGAGCAAAACAGTACAGCTGCCTATCCTAAGCAGTCACCTACAGCTCATTCCTAAGAGGAAGAAAACTGGAAGTCTGTATTTGTTAGCTCAGGGAAAAGTCAGCACTAGAAAGATGAAGAACTTCTGAACACAGCATCCTGGGTGGCCCCACTTTCTCAGAGAGATTATTTACGAATTGCTTGTCAGTAGCTGAATCCTGATACTTTAAATCTTCTGGTGTAATAGGCCAAGAAAACAATTTTCCATGCAGATGTCCAAAAACCTGACAAATAAGGCACTCCTCCTTACTTGCTTCTTACACCACATCCCTGATCTAAACCAGAAGAATCTACAACCAAAGCTCTTCTGCAGAGCATGACGACACAAATTTCATGCATGCTAAGCATTGTAACAACACTCTGAACAGTGTTACTTTAGGTAACTCTAGGAAAGTCTGCATACTCAAACACTCTCTAAACTCCAAAAGCAGCTGGGCCTGAGCTATCTCAGATTGCCAGAGCATTTACACTGATGTCCTTGTGTTGTGCTCAGCTGGAAAGCTCATGGTGGAAAAACACAACCCTCCTCCCTGTGAAAAAAAAGTGAAAGGATGCTTTAAGTTCAGAGCGTGAAATGTGGGTGCAAAGATAAAGCCTAAACATGACTATCTTCCTCCACAGATGAAGAGAAACTAAATGTTAAAGTGGATTTTGACACGTAAACAAAATACTCCTCAATCTGCCATTGAGAAAAAGGGGAAAAATAAGACCAAAAAACATGAGAATCATGTCTTAATATGGCAGACCAGATCCATACGATACATTTACTGTTAACTGTTGAGAACAGAGGCGTAACTACTTGCTATCATAACGATGGAAAACACCGCTCTCCTAAACTGGTTTTCACTTTCTCTAGGATGAGTCTTATTGCTTTTAACCCTCAGAAAGAAAACCAAGTCACAAACCATTTATATATTATAACATCATCCTATTGCTGCCATCCTTAGAAGGAGTCAAACCTGCAAAACCCTTTCATAATCTTTTTCAACAGCAACACTGGAAGCACGGAGCAGTAGGCCATAACTACAGCAGCCAGACAGCTCCCATTCGATTGCTCCATCAGCTTGGTCATGCTAAGGCTGGTCACGCTCAGCTTGGTCGTGCCTGCTAAGCACAGCCCAGGCCATGTTTACAGCCATTGGCCTCCTGAGAATGCAGGCAGCTCAGCGGCAGCTTTCACTCTCGTTTCCTCTCACGAGAAGGGACCTTCACCAACTGCCATCTTCTGAGGGTGCCCCAAAGGAGCAATGACAGCACGAAGGGCAGCGCCAGGGCCACAGAGACCCCCGTCGGTGATTGGTGGGGGGGAGGGAGGGGAGAGGTGGTTGGGTAAAGGAGAAAATAAATTAAGGATACGGGGAGAAAAGGAAGAGGTAGGCCTCAGAATTGCAAACTAGGCACGTCAGTAAGAAAAAGAGTAAATAAAAACAAAGCCACCCCTTGCTGCCGAAACTGTGACAATACGCCCCTCAACGTGAAAATCGGAGGTGAAAAATCCGTCCTCACCCCCCCCACCCCCTCCCCCAATGCCCCTCACGCTCCTCAGCACGATCACGTGAGGAGAAATCCCCCCTCCCAGCCCCTCCCCTCGCCCCCCAGCCTCTTCAACCGAGGTGAGCGCTCCCCAACCCCTTTCCCCCCCCCAATTCGCACACCCCCCGCCCTCCAGCCCGGCCCTCCCCGTCGCCCCCTTACCCGCCGCGGTCCCGGTCTCGCCCCCGGTCCCCGAAGCCCCTCATCGCCCCCGGGGGGGTGGGCGAGAGGCATCGGAACGCCGGCCGTGGTGACGGCGAGGGGCTGGGGGTGCGGGGCGAGGGCCCGGCCAGCGCCGGCTGGGTCTCGGAGGACTCGCTTTGCGCCACCTCGGCTCTCGGGAGGGACACAAACGAAGAAGAATTGGTCAGTGGGTCGGAGACCCGCTGAGCGTCGGCGGAGGGAACGGCGGGGCTCTCGGTCGGCTCCAGGGCCCGTCAAGTGTGGAGACGCTCGCGTCTTCTTCCTCCGTGCTCCCGGCACAAAATGGCCGCCGCCGCCCCAACCCGCTTCACTTACGTTACGGGCGCCCCGGCCCTGCGCAAACTGCGGCTCCCGAAAATGCCTACGTTTATTCCCGGAAGCCAACTACGTCCTACGCGCTCGTGTCGAAACGCTGCTCCGAACGGAGAGCGAGATACGAAAGTTGCGTAGCGTTCTATACTTAAGCTGCCCCAGCGCGAGGCGGGGAGGAAAGAGAGTACCGCTCTTCTTATTCCTCAAAGTCTGCTACGCAAGGAGCCCATCGCGTAACCCCTTCTAGAGGGTAGGGAAAAGCTAGGCCGAGGCGTACGTTACGTAAGCGTACGGCGTACGCAGCTTGCGTAACTCAGGCTGACGTAGAGCAGGAAGAGCCCGACCGTTTTGCGTAAAATTCTTCCGCGGGCTGTGCGGGTAGGGCTGGCGGAGGGTCGGAGGATTACGCTAATCGTGCAGCGTAGCGGCGCTTAGAGAATACGGCCGTTCGGCCAGGCGCCGGCTGGCCCCGTGGAGGAGACAACAACGGCGGTGCTGCGGCGGCGGGGCCGGGAGCAGCGGAGGCTGCTGTGGGCTGCGCGGGTTCGGTGGGCTTGGGGTTCCCTCGCAGGTTGCCTGGGGACTGTGGGCTCAGCGTCCGGACAGCGGCGGGAGGGACAGCAGCCATGATGTCTGCTTTCTCCTGGCTGGGAGAAAATGGCTTGATGTACCCCAAACGGGTTTCAAAAGGTTGGGTTGCATCTGGCTTATTTCTCCCGTGGGAAATGACTGAGAGTAGGGCTGGATGCAAAGCACCCAAACACGGGTCAAATGCTGTTCTGATTTTACATCTTTATTATTAGCTTTAGTGTAAACAACTTGAGGTCATTCTCTCCAAAAAGTATAAGTGCATAAATAAATAATCTGATCAATGTGAGGGTATTTCAGGTAATTATTATATTTTTTTTTTCTTCTGCACGTGAAACTCCACAAAGTTCTTGGGCTCTTGCTCCTGCCGTTGCCGTTTCCATCAGCTATTTATTGTCAATTGAAAAGAGAAGAACTAAAATGAACCAACTTCTGTTAAGATGAATAAACACTGAAGCACACAGTTTATCTCAAAACCTCTCAAATTGTTCCAAGAAGATAAAAATGCAGTTGGGGAGACAGCGAGCTTGCACAAATCTTCATCCCAACTCACTGCCTTGGTGGTTATCAGCTGTACTTCTGCATTAGTTTTCTGTCTATTCTTTGGCATCTCCAATCCCTCCAGGAGTTATTGCAAATGTGGCTTCGTTTTCAGGCATCTCAGGACTGGGAAAAAAAGAAACCCACAAGTGTTAAATGTAGTTATGGAATGGTCTCCCAAAGGTTTTAAGTAAAAGCAACGTGGAATACTTCAACATCTTTATGAGATGCGATCGATGTTATCAAGATGAGAAAACATGAAACCCACCTCTGAAGATGAGAAACACAAGTGAGGGGAAAGGAGGAAGTGTGGGAGAAGAGAAGACTCTGTGCAAACTTGTCTTCCACGTTTCGGATCCTGCTGACCAGGGAGCACTGGTCTCTCCACACAGTTCTGCTAATAGGTTTTTTAATACCTGCGTCTGCCCCAGCTCAGCGTGTAAACTGATACCCACTGAGGTCAGCATTTAACAGCTCTGGAATGTTCCTGCCAAGGGACAACCATGGCTCTGGGCAGCCTAGTCTAGTGATTGGTGACCCTGTGCATAGCAGGGGCTTTGAAACTAGATGATCATTGGGGTCTTTCCAACCCAGGCCACTCTGATTTTGTGATTCTATGATTTGATAGTCTTCTCGAAGAGATGAACATCTGGTAGGATTTATGAGGAAAGGTTACATAACGTAATACATACGATATGCAAGAGAACTTGGAATCTACTAATCTAGATCTACCAATCGCTCTGTCCTTTCAGATTTTCTCTCAACATACTATCCAGATGCATGGTTCATTTGAAACCACCAATCAGTTCACAAGCTATTAAATTTCGGTGCAATGAACTTTGACACCCTACTGTGTTCATAAAGCAGCTTCTTTCCTGCGAAAGGACAGATTTACCTGTCGTATATCTTTGCAATACGCAGCTCCCCTCTCCCTTTCCTCAAACTAATTCGGGTAGTTGAAGCATGAGCAAGGATGTGGCCCCCAACGGGCTTCTTTGGGTCTGCCTGAAAGCTAAATCAGCAAAAAAAAAAAAAAAAAAGATTCACCATGCAATTTCCTTAGGCTAATAGTGTGATTAACTGTCAGGCAACGCACAGTGAAGTCAGTAATGAATAATAAACAGGCAGAATTCAAAAGAGGATCTAAACACACCTGTCTCAAGATAAGATGCTCAATGCTCAATGTCCTCTCATCAAATTCAAGAGGTTCAAGAATGTAAGGCCTACACAACGTATACACACTGCTTTAAAAGACAGATGTTTTTTTCAATAGTTGTTATGTTTCGTTCTGTTCATTCAAGACATAGTGAAAGAAATCATCATGCCAGCCAGGAAAAATAGATCATTTTAAAAAATGAATTGAGAGAAACTTATAGGTGTCATCTGTGAATGACTCGTGATACCAGAAAGACCAAAGAACAGCCTGAAATAGTTAGAACATGAGGAGTGTGCCTTCATGTCAATGCCTGTTGCTCAGTCTCAGTTCTCATCTCTGTTAAATATGTAACCAAAGATGTAACCAAAGATTAGAAATGTGACAGTGAGTATCGTACGTCATAGTTGCTCCTGGATCAGCAGTCATCTGATTGGTCACAAACACAGCCACATTATATTCTGCAATAGAAAACAGTGCAAAGAAGATGAACTGTATCAAATTAGATTTCAAAAATATCCTCATGTTCAGGGTAAGATCAAGGTTGCTACTGAGGCACTTCAAATTTCTAAGGAAAGAGAAGCAAATGTTCCTTATGCCTGCTGGCTGGGTTTAACGGGAAGACAGCCTAACTTTGCTCTTGTGTCAGCTGTAATATTTCTGCCAAAAAGTGAGCACTTTTCAGAGTTCTGCTGAAGAAGTCTTTCTCAATTCCCATCTTCTCCATGGGCTCCATGCCCTAGGCCTCTTCTCCCTCCCTCTGACTGTTCCCCTTTTTTTGATATTTACTACATAAACACATTTACTCATTCTTTATCAATGTTTCTGAGCCATTCCAAAAAAAGAAGAATCCTGTTCATTCCATCCTCAGAGTATTGTGCAACAATTAGAATGAGGCAGTGAACACAGCCTTCTCCTCTCTCTGTACCTTCTCCATTTTTATCCTGTTCTCCATGTTTCTTGTATATTTGGACTGTAGAAGCTGGGGGAAGGCTGGAAATTTGTCCAGTTTCAAAACCTGGCCTCCTATTCAGGACTTCTCAACAGTATTTCTGGGAGAACTCTAAATGTTAAATA
The DNA here is from genome assembly GCA_037305975.1 of Chrysolophus pictus. Classification (NCBI taxonomy): domain Eukaryota; kingdom Metazoa; phylum Chordata; class Aves; order Galliformes; family Phasianidae; genus Chrysolophus; species Chrysolophus pictus. Next base: position 145,599,946 of record CM074576.1, read on the forward strand.
ATTCTAAAGACTCTTTTATCTGTCACCTTGAAATAATATACTTTTGTTTCTTTTTGGTAAGTGACAGAAGCATAAAGTGAGCAAGGATCCACAGGCCAGAACCTGATTTGATAATACACTTAGTGGTCATGCCACCAACAATTGCTGTTTCAGTAACACCAATCCATGTTGTCCGTATTTTGCAATGTTTCCTTTACCTTCTGATATTTTTTGGAGCCTGGACAGCATCTGAGCGAGTTTCTGTTGTCGTTCAGCCAGCTCTCCACGACCACTGAAATCCACACGGAAGAGTGCCATGATGGAGTCAATGATCTGTATTGTAATTGCACTGGATAAGTCAATACAGTGAAAAACAAACAAACAAACAACAAAAAAAAACTATTCTGAAAACAGCAAGTGTATGAAAAATAAAAATTAGTCTTGTACCAGTAGCTTGAAGATACCAGCTTCCTCATGGAACTTGGCTGCTACATAGTCAAGCAATTCCATCTGATGTTCACCTGATGAGAAGTACAGTTGACAAATGAAATTAGGGCCAGAAAGAACTCTGAAGCAAGAAAAGCCTAAATTTTGAAATTCCATTTTAAATGCCTGCATTCTTTGTATTTTCACCACCAGCAGCTCTAAGTCCAATGCCCATTAACAAGCTATTTCTCCAATACCCAATAGTGCTTATGCTTCTGCAGGCTCCAGTTTCCACTTGCCCAGCCAACAACACTTCTTTGTGAAGAGCTCCACAAAGAAGTCTTGTTTTGAGAATTGAAAACCAACAGAATTCTTTGAAATGAACACTGAATTAAACGACACAAAGAAACTGTATTGCCATATTATTTATGTTCATGTAAAAGTCCCATTTACTTGAAGTATTAATGCAATGTCTTCTGTCAGAGTGCATGAAACTGTTTCTGTGAAGGTCCATTCACAAAATTATAGAGAATTATCGATGGCATTTATAGAGTTAGCTTGCATTCAGACATTAACTGTTGCTTCTGTTACTACGATGGTACACATTAACTGTTGCTTCTGTTACTAAGATGGTACACTGACAACTATAATACACATGGTGGAATTGTTGCAGCATACTGCAGAACCTTACACAGTACAGCTGGGCTGGAATACTTACCCTGAGCTAGTCTACTAGAGTACACCACCAGAAAAAGAAAATAGAAGCTAGCTTGTAACATTTTTGTTAGCAACAAAATGTAATTTACTACCCTTACGCAGGCAATCTCACTTAAGCAACTGAAAACTACTAAAATAGAAGCCTTGGAGAAAAATCATAGTCATCCTAGCAGTTGCAGTGATGGTCTTACTCGTATATGCACGTGCATACAGCACGTTGTCAAGGACTGCATCATGGTCAACATTGAAACGATCAGCAATGTCACGGAGACGGTCTGGTCGACTGACATTAGAGTTAAGGATTTCTCTCTGTACAAACCATGCTCTAAAAACACTAAAATTCTATCCCAAAAGAAATATATGGAAAAAATATATATATTTATTCTAATCCGAGAGAAGACTGACTTTTCACACTGTCTTACATACCCAAAGGACAGTTTGGGGCTCTTGATGATAATTGTTTTGTGTTTAGGGTTGACATATGGATATACATGCTGTGGGAATTTAGCAGCAAGTAAAACTTACTCAAACACAGTCTATCACAGACATTAAGTTAGTTCTTAGATAAATTTATTTTGAGATACTTATATCACCTACCATCCCTGGATACATTCAAGGCCAGGCTGGATGTGGCTTCTGGGCAGCCTGGTCTAATGGTTGGTGTTCCTACCTGTGGCAGGGGGGTTGAAACTAGATGATCTTTGAGGTCCTTTTCAACCTAGGCCATTTCTATGATTCTATGATTCTATGATCATCTGTCTATCTGTTTATTTATTCATTGCTTTCTATAACCTGTCACCACTAAGAAAGCATGTTAAATCCCAAAGAAGTCCTTAAAAGAAAATCTGTATTCTGACTAACTTTTCCAGCTTGGATTAGATAAAATGACAGAGGAAAAGCCACTATACACTGCGCTCTCCAAGTTTTCTTTGCCTATCATATTCATTCCCATGCGTGAAGCCATCTGGAGCCTCCTACTTACTTGAAATTAGAACAAAATGAATTGTCTTTCTAGTTCAAGGTACCTGTAGCTTTCAGAAGCCCAAAAGATACAAAGTGTTTTCAGTATCAATGAAGATAATCTTTCCACCGGTGTAGCCGTTGGGCCCTGGCAGCTGAGCTGTCACTGGAATGAATCAGAATAAAATGAATAGCTGAGAAAAATATTTTCTCACACTATTATTTTTAATAAAATATGATGACTGTTTACCTGTATCACAGAGAGCCACTGGTTTTAATCAACGTGGATATCACTAGTTTAGCCTCTTTGAAGTGAATAAGCTAAAATACTCAATCCATTCAGTTGTGATCATTCAGGCAAAAGAATATAACTGCTGACTAACTTAGATTGCACTGAATGGAAGAGTCTTCATTTTTCCAGAAGGCTCCACAATTCCCTTTATGCCACAATGTCCATTTAAGTGAATGTTTGTCTACCCAGTGACCTGTAACTATATTCCAGAAATGTAATTGTTACAATAGTTATTACTGACTACTATCTACACATTGTGAGATAGTGCTGTGGAATCAGAGTCCTGGCACTGCCAAAGTCTTTGTTTAACCAGTTCATGTTAGCCAGTGGTATCCTTTCAGTGTCCTTTCAGAATGTCATTGTCAGCAGAACTTCTTGAAACCAGGAAATTAAAAGCATTGCTGACAAAGAATCTTGCCTTTGCAAGAGCAATGCTCCTGTTCCCCTATGACTCCTGTTTGTGCTTTGCTTTTCCAGGTAGCATGTGTTGCTCCCTAAGATGGCTTATGGACTTCTCTCTCCTTCTGGCAATACTTAGATTGATGTGAGCAGTATTAATAAGCAATTATCTGCATGAGTTCTGTATTCAAACACATCTATTAGAAAGAGTCACCAAGTTTTTTTCACTACATTTCTAGAGACAGAATATTCTGACTTGCTTTTATATGTTGAATTTTTACATTGTTGTAAAGAAGAAAAAAAAAAACAACACCACACCCCTGTATTAAGGTAGCACACTTACCACACAGGGTATGAGATAGCTGTGTTTTGCCTGTCCGAAACTCTGTTAAATAAAGAAAAAAAAAAGTCACTTTCTGGGGTTTTTTTGGTCTTTTCTTCCAAGTTTGCAAAATTCTGTTACTGCAAAAATTCACCTCTGTTTCTCTATTTGTACATTTGTACATTTAAATCCTGATATATAAATCACATTACATTTAGTGGAAATATCTTGCATGAAAAGCAGAATCTGAAATGCTTTCATCTGATCTTGCTTGACTGCTGTGTTTATTTCTACTTTTCTGTAGAAGTTAAGTACCACAAGGCATGGATGGGAAATTGGTAACTGAGAAAGGAGGAAAAATGAGTGGTTGGGTCCACTTTGACCCCCCAAAACAGGATCAGTCCCAATTGTATTTTCAACTAATTGATCAAGAATAATCTCACGACATCAAATCATACAGGTCTCCAATTTATCTTCTGCAAAGAGATTACTGCATTTTCCAAACTCTTCTTACTGTTTTTGAAGTGCTAACCACAAACGGATGGAATTTTACTCTAACAACTGATTGCAAATTCTTGTATGAAATTCAATGCATCCCAAGTGTACATGAATAGAGTATCTTCTGTGCCATTACTGAAGAGCAACAGATGCAATGCATCAGGGAAATCTTTTCTATAATAGGAAACAGTTAATAGTAGTATTAATGTCATTCTGAATCAGCATGCCCCCCAAGTATAGTGATTACTCAGCTCAAACTTAGTTTGCAAGCAATTCAACGTGGATTATTTCTTCTTCCACACATGCAGTACTCATCTTTGACTACGGTGTGATGTTTCACAGAAGTGATCTAGCTTGATTTAAAATCTAAACTACTTTTCGTCTGTTTAATAATACTCATATAATGTAGTTTTCTCACCTCCAAAGGCCTCAGTGATTGCCATGCTTTCAATCCCACCACCCAGAAGTTTGCTGCAGAAAGGAAGACAATTTTGATATAGTTAAAGCCACAAAATCACAAGAGGAAATGAAAAAAGAGTATTTTTTTCTGCTTCAAGATGAGTTATATCTGTCCTAAAGCAAGGCACTAAATGACCACTGATTGATAAAATATTAAATCAATCTTCCTTACTGCCTGCGAGAGAAAAATGTATAGAAATTATTACTGGAAGAGAGAAGATAGAAAACATTCCTGAAAGATAAAGTTCCATAGAAGTATTTCAAGGGAAGTCTTTTAGACTTAATGATTTTGATTGTAGGCCTTCAGTTGTTTATTTAATTAGGTGAAAGAATGATGTTCAGGATCATCAAATGATGGTCAGGATTTTTGGATGCAAACTGTTTATTTACAATGACTGCCTGGTTTCCCTCAGAAAAGGAGTTGGTTTTGTTGCTTACAGATTCAGGCATCTTTGATCCAGCACTTGCTCTAAATTCAAAATAACCTACATGTCCTAACTGATTTTTTGTTCTTTTATACTTTTGTTTCTCATTCAAGACAATAAATATAATCGGAACAGTTTGTACTAAGGCAGGATAAAAGTAGATGTAAGCTTACTCGAATTCCTGGCTGCCAGTAGTAATATGAAATACCATCTTCCGTTTTTCACTGTACTCAAATGCAGTTAGGAAGCCTGGCTCCTAAGGAAGACCAAAGAGAACATGAGAGGTTTATTTTGTTGAGCTTTAAGCTGAAGGCAGTGTGTGATATCCCACCCGGATGACTTCTGTCTACCACAGCCTCATTTACACACATTGGGTATGAAAAGCACCACAACATTCGTCTGGCTGCTGCAAAATATAAAGAATATAAAGAATAGTGAACTGGATAATTTTCAAAATTATCTTGATGAGGTGGTGAAAAATTGTATACAGGGAAATGTTGCGCAGCATTTTGGAGAGGCCAGCATAAATTTAAATGATCAAGAAAGTGATTGGCTTACAATCAGCTTATTTGCAGCTTCTTTAATCTTGTCCACTTTGACCTCTGAAAGCCCTTTTACATTGCACAGTGCTCGTCTTGTTGTCATCTGGATTCCTTTGATAGTGCAGATTCCAACTGACTTCAGTTTTTTAATATCTGCTACATTCTGCGAAGAAAATTCCTTTCTATAAGTATTTGTGACAGATAACAGCCAGTTGGCAAAGTAAACCTTTAAAACACTTTGTTATACACTCATCTGCACGTATATTTTCACAAATAAATGTATTTACAAAGTAAACTCCTCCTTATGTAGTTTGTGACACCCAAATATCAGAAAACTTTGAGTCACATCAGTGTGAGGGATCATGGTGCAGGCTATGTTGGGCCTGGTTGTACTCAGCCTGTCCCTGTTCAGTGCCAGTCTTTCTAGATTCAAGCGAATAGTAAAGAAACAGAATGGATTATTTCAGGTGTTGTAGAGCCTAACCTAAAAAACCCTGTCAAATTCAATCTGTCCTTGTTCCCCTTGCACACATAATCTGTAAACCAGGTAATCTGATCACAGCTGGGAGCTGACTTGCATAGGTGTAGGATGCTGACTCTAACCGCTGTGACGTTCCTGCATGTTGACAGCAAGTCCAAAGCAAAACACACCTAACCTGCCAGATCCAACAGGCACTTGCATCTGGAATGGGCTTACTAGAGTTTTTAATTCACTGGATACAGCATGAGTTCATTCAGCACCCCACAGGCGTGTTTTGCCTCCTCCCACCTCACTTTAGAAATCTGCTATCACTGGAAATGTAAAGGCAAGGAACAAATAACTCACAAGAAACATACCATGGGAAAGGTTGGAGGTAATACTGCAATTCATCATCTCTAGCCAAGTTATTTATTTAAAAGAACAAACAAACAAACCACACTATGAGTGGATGAATCATTTTTTTATCTACTGTGCGGATATATGAGACTTAGGATGGGAGGGGGGGCTATGGAAAGAATTAGTTGTGGTCATTGGGAAGCTTATTTTTCATCCTGTGAGATATTCTTGACTATTACATTAAGAGGGATAGATGAGGTAAAATCGATCACAAATAGAAATGACTCTTCCACTAAAAAAAACCAAAAAATCTGTAATTAAAAAACAAACAAACAAACAAACAAAAAACAATATTGAGTTGTTGTTCATGTAGTGTTTTTATATTAAGACAATGGACTTCTGCTGCAAAGATCATTTTTCTAAGCCAAAACTCACTCTTCAGCTTCCTCATTTCTTCAGTGGCCTTGTCTTACTGATCTCATCAAACTTAAGACTGCTCCACATTACAATTCCCTGAGCAGCAGACCTGGTTGCAGAAGTTCTTGTTCTCTGCTTCCCAAATACATCTTTTACCAACTGTTTGTTTGCCAGCCAAAGTACTAGAATTCTCTTCTACTAGTTGATACCATGAAGCATTCAGCAGTTTGTCCTGACTGAACACACCGACACACCTGCCTCCTTACACCAGCTGCTTATCCTGATCCTCCCAACCTTTTTATGTAGCATCTCTGCCCTAGTTGTATGCCTCTGAGATGGAAACAGGAGCATAGCAAGAATTTAAATGAACAAATAAACAAACTACATAGATCATATTTTTTGCTGTTATACTTTTTGCACGAATTGATTTACAAATCTAGTTCACAGTGTGGCTACAACAGATGTGCCAGAAGACGTAATAGCACATGCCTGAGGGTAGAAATGCTCAGCAGTGGCATTGGGATCACAGAAACTTAATTCCTATCAAACACTTTAGAACATCAAACCCCAGCCTGGGTTCTGCAAACCTGACTATTTGTGGTCGTGCTGACACATCTACTAAATATTTTTCTCCCTATCCCTCTGGGGAGAAAAAAATCTAAAACCATAAAAACTACTTTAAGCATGTGAAATTAATAGGTGTAGGTCATCATATGCTCACTGGCACAGATGAGAATAACATCTTCCCCTGAGAAGTAGGAATAAACATTTGGATGGGAGAAGAAAAATAATAGAAAAGGAGCAGGAGACTCTCAGTAAGCCACATCTGTCTCCAAAAACAGTATGATGAAGAACAGTCTAAGTCACTACGCCTTATTTTCAAGATTTTCCATAACTTAGCAACATTTTTCTGCATACTGTGCCTTGTTCGATACTGACAAGCTTACACAGCTCTCTTTCAACTCATGAGGTCAGCCTCTTTGGACTAATTTTAATTTTTTAACACAAGAATTTGTGTATTTTTCTTATACTGTACCACTGTTACAGCTCATTACCTCATTATCCAATCCAGAACTCTTTAAAACCCTGACAATGAATTGTCAATAAGAAAGTGGACAACAGTTAGAGTGCTGACATGCTGAGTGCAGTAACTATAATGCTGGATAACCCTGTCCCATTGTGTCTGTGTCATCCCTGTCTGTATCCATCTACAGTCATTTATCTTAAATTGAAAATTACTTCAGGCAAACCAAACTTCTTATTCTGCTTTTCTAACACTGAACATTCTGACCCATGAATCAGTCTCTAAGGTAAATATATAATAACAGTAATCCAAGTAAGAAGCTAATGCTTATGTGACAGTAATGTTGATGATGAGAACAATTCATATTTGATGGAAAAGCTCTCCACTTACTTCTCCAGCTATTAACAGTTTGTTCACTCCCACTCTACTCCCTTAAACAGCCTTCCAAAAATAATTTAGCAACAACTGCCACAGTGTAATTTCAAGGGAACCAAAAATGCAGGTATAATTACAGAGACTGGCAGGAACAGGAAGTGATCTACTACACGGTTTTCATATAAGTTAGCAGCTAGTTGGCTTTTCAAGAAGTACTGGGTGCTAAATATTTTGAATATCTTGACACTTTATGTAGGAATCTAGTGAGAATGAGATATTTTGAAAACCTGTCTTATCACCAAAGGCAAAATTTGTCTTCACATGACTAATTTAGAATTTTTTGCAAGGAGAAATTTACATGGACAATGAATTACAGATAAGTCATTGGTAACACTTACAATCCCATGCTTTTGTAGCAGGTCAATGTCCTGAAAAAAGGATTCCTAAAAATAAAAAAACAATTAAAAAAACAGTTGAAAATAGATTTTTATTTTTCTTAAAATTACATCTATCTCACTCTGTGCTTCAAATCTGTAAACCTTGAAATGGTTTTCCCTAATAACACGTCTTGTTGAACTACCAAAATAAGAAAACGCAGAGTAAGCCAAAAAGGCCTACACATTTCCTACCACTTTCTTCATCAAATATATCTTCATAGGCAAGTAATTCTCTGCTGTAATAAACTTGTGTTAGGATCACATCTTGACTCTTTCATCCATTGTTCTTCAGCCTTTTCTGGCTGATGACCATTCCTTGGAAGCTTCAAATTAACTGATAATCCTCAGGCATTTAATATTGAAGTGCAAGATACAAAGCAATAAAGATAATTCCATTAAAAACTGTGCATAGCTTTGGAAAGGTTAGTGAAGAGCATCTGAAGAACACAACTGTACAGAGACAATGAGATTTTCTTGGTGTTAGACTGTAACAAAATTTTAAACGAATTGAACTTCCTGGTGGTCTTTGGGGACTTCCTGTCTCTCTGTGGGCTTCAGTACACTGTAACCATATCTTCAGACACCTGCTGCACCTGTTTTTCAAAGAACCATAAAATTTACCTCATCATCCTGGTATCCAGATTCTTCTTGGACTACTTGATCCTCCATGGCCTTCATTGTGAAAGAGCAGGCAATAAAGTATCAATCGGTACTGAGAAATGCAAACAAAGACAGTATTGGGACCGTAATAAATGTGCAAGTAACTGTAAAAGGACTTTTAAAATGACCTCAAACTGCACAAACTTTAAGTATGTCATCACATATGGATTTAAACTCGGATTCTGCATCCCTCTCTTTCTCCAGAAGGAGAAAACGTACTGTGTTACTCTCCAATGAACTAATTTGTCTAGAAAAGGCTTAATTGGTGTTAAGAAAACAGAACTCATTCCCTTGTAAGAATCTTGAGTCCCAGTGAGAGTTTGGAGGCGGGAACATTTTAAATGATTTATCATTAGTAGAATTTATTTCCGTAAGCAGCAGCATTGTCAAATAAAAGGGACAGTATTGCCTCTAAGTTATATGAAAGCAGGAAAAATGAACAGTTCCTTACAAATAAGATTTCATAACCTGCTGTACCAGTTTTATCATTTTGTAAATTGTTAGGTTGCTTCTATCTTAACTGCCAGCTTGCCTTCATTGCTCTAGTTTTGTAAAGTGCCTCATCCAGAAGATTGTATATATTTGCTTACTCATCCTCCTTAATAAAGTCCATGAAAAGAATATGATGTTTTTGTGAACCTACAAAATGAGCTACATTTAACAGAGGATGAGATAATTTAGAATAAATTGCTGCAAATAGCTTTTTTTTTTTCCCTCAGCTTTCAAATAGATACAGAAGGTCTGCATAATTTGTTGACAAGAATCACAGAAACACATGTTCACAGAATCATATCACTTGGAGGGGATCCTTAAAGATCATCTAGTCCAACTCCCCTGCAAAGAACAGGGACACCTACAGGTAGATCAGGCTGCTCAGAGCCCCTCCAGCCTGACCTTGGATGTCTCCAGGGATGGGGATATCCACCACCTCTCTGGGAAACCTGTTCAGTGCCCCACCACCCTTGCTGTAAAGCACTTTTTCCTTATAACCAGTCTAAATCTTTTAGTCTGAAACCATTTCTCCAGGTCCTATCCCAATAGACCCTGCTATAGAGTCTGTCCCCTTCTTACAGCCCCCCATTAGATACTGAAAGGCCGCTCTCAGATCTCCCCAGAGCCTTCTCTTCTCAAGGCTGAACAGTCCCAGCTCTCTCAGCCTGTCAATCTTGTATATGCAGAAGATGGGAAAAGTAAGAAAGAAAATATAATTTTAAGATGATCTTATTTGGGTTTTGAAGTGAATGTGTGATGCAATCACTTTTGTTAATATTTAGTGGAAACATTCCTATAAAATTAGCTGTTTCTGATAGTGTCAGGATGGTTTTTTTTTTTTTTTTTTTTTTTTTTTTTTTTTTGCATTGCAGTCTTTCAGTATTTAAAAGGGGATTATAAACAGGAGGAGAATCAATTTCTTACTTGGGTAGATAGTGATAGGACAAGGGGGAATGATTTTAAGCTCAAAGAGGGAAGGTTTAGGTTAGAAGCCAGGGGGAAGTTCTGCACAGAGAGAGTGGTGAGGCTCTGGCACAGGCTGCCCAGAGAAGCTGTGGATGCCCCATCCCTGAAAGCGTTCAAAGCCAGGTTGGATGGAGCCTTGGGCAACCTGGTCTACTATTAAATGTGGAGGTTGGTGGCCCTGCCTGTGTCAGGGGGGTTGGAACTTGATGATCCTTAGGGTCCTTTCCTACACAAGCCATTCTATGGTTCTATGGTTTTGTTTTCTTTTGTTTCAGAACCCTGACAATTATGGATTGAGAGAATGAGAGAATGAGAAATCATGCCTTCGCTTCATACTTTATACAGGAAAAGTAATTCCAATAAAATAATTAAAATTTAAATTAAAGTAATCGAAGAGATTTTAAGCCTGCTGAGCTTCAAATACTGAAGAAAGAAAAACAAGTAATGCAAAAGGTATTACAACCATATCTCAACCCTCTCCTCTGTTTGAAACACCCTCCTGAAATGCACATAACCCTGCACAGTTTAAGCCTTCGGTTCTCCCTCCTATTCCTCACCCTGAGGCAACTGGCACCTCCCAGCAGAAAAACCAGGCAGCCGCAGACCTGTGCCTTCCTGCAGACTAGGAGGACCAACAGAGGAATTATACCACACTCTAATTGAAGCTTTAGGGATGAGCCAAATCCTCCTCCCTTTGCTGGTGCAGTGAAGGCTCAGAAGGTTCCAGTTGTCACAGCCTGCAATGAACCAGATATAAGGCTGGAGGTGTGAAAACACGCCAAATCCATTAAGAAATAAGGATCTTTGTGAGGAAATACAACCGTTTCTGGGTGCCCTGGGAGCTATTTGTTGGGTACACAAAGCAAAGCCTGCCTGCTGCGCAATGCTGAGCAGACGCGGGCTGTGCGACAGGCACCCGTCCTGAGCGCACCGTGCTGGGTTTAACAAATAGCTCGTGAGCTGACGGAAACATTGCGGCCCACTCGACTGGGGCCGAGCTTGGGCCTCTATTACAAGCGGTAAAACGCCCCGTTCGCTCCCCCACCCCGTGGATCACCGGCATTACCCGGCAGAATCACCACATCCCCCGACCCACCCTCAGCCCCAGCACCGCCCTGAGCTGCTCCTCCTGAGGCGGCGCCCCGCCCTTCCCGCCCAGGGAATGAGGGCAATGGCGCTGCCCGCTGCCTCGGTTTCCCCCCGCAGCACAACGCTGAGCGCATGCACTGCGGGCGCCTGAAAAATCGAGCAGTTTATGTCCGTGCCTGGATTCTGAGTGCCTAAGGCTCTGTCTGCAGAGAGGAACTGGCTGGCACAGCTTTTGAAAACGGCATTATTCCACTAGAACTGTTCCAGAAGAGCACTTAGGCAGGCAGTCCTTTAGCCTAAAGATGAATCCCTTCACAAAGCATGCTTTTACTCCAGGACGGGGTGGACATGCAGGGAGTGATCTTTTTGGTGCTGCTAAGTGGCTCCACAACAGCTGATACATGAGTAAACAGACTTCTGAACAGGTTGCCCAAAGTAGTGCTGGATCCCCATCCCTGGAGACATCCAAGGTCAGGCTGGAGGGGCTCTGAGCACCCTGATCGACCTGTGGGTGTCCCTGTTCATTGCAGGGGAGACCGGATGACCTTGAAGGATTCCTTCCAATTCGAACAATTCTATGATTCTCTCACATTTCCTTTTTTTGGAAGAGCCAATGAACGCACAGAATCTGAAGACCACCTTCCAATCCAAAGTGCAACTTTGGATAACAGATTACACCCAACATCCTCAAAGAGCTGGGATCACTAACTGTTCACTTGGCTCCCAACAGATGTTAAAGAATCACAGAATCATTTCGGTTAGAAAAGATCTCTAATATCACCTCGTCCAGCCGTGAGCCCATCCCCACCATGCCCACTGACCACGTCCCTCAGTGCCACATCCACATGGTTCTGGAACACCTCCAGGGACAGCCGGTGCCACTGCAGCACCGCTTTTCCTGGGAAGAAATGCTTCCTGATGTTCAGCCTGAACCTCTCCTGGCGCAACTTGAGGCCATTCCCTCTCATCCTATCACTGTTACCTGGGAGAAGAGGCCGACCCCCCTCATCACAGCCTCCTTTCAGGTCACAGTAGAGAGCAATGAGGTCTCTCCTGAGCTCCTCTTCTCCAGACCAAACAACCCCAATTCCCTCAGCCACTCTCATCAGACTTGTGCTCCAGATCCCTCCCAGCTCTGCTGCCCTTCTCTAGACACACTCCAGGGCCTCAGTGCCTGTCTGGCAGTGAGGGGCCCAGAACTGAACGCAGCACTCAAGGTGCAGCCTCACCAGAGCTGAGTACAGAGGGACGGTCACCTCCCTGCTCCTGCTGGCTGCACTATTGCTGATACAAGCCATGATGCCGTTGGCCTTCTTGGCCACCTGGGCACAATGGGTCTCATGTTCAGCTGGCTGTCAACTAACAACCCCAGATCCTTTTCCTCCATACCCGCATAGCTTTCAAGCCACTCAGCCTCAAACCTGTAGCGATCCATGGGGTTGTTGTCAATGAAGTGCAAGACTCCACATGTGATCTTGAAGCTCATACAATTGGCCTCAGTCCATTGATCCAACCTGCCCAGATTCCACTGTAGGGCCTTCCTACCCTCAGGCAGATTGACACTTCCTCCCAGCTTGGTGTTATCTGCAAACTTACTGAGGGGGCACTCAATCCAATGCAATGACTCCACACACTTCATCACCTAACATGGCAAGCTTGCCAAACAAGTCAAGGCATTCCCATCGCATCCCATTACTGCCATCCTCACTGTGAACCTACAACTAGGTGTTGGTGAGGTATCATCTGCACTTCCTTTCATTTGAGATTGTCCCAGCTCCAACAAGGCCAAACTCAAGTTAAACCACTGCCACAAAATATATTAAAAATATTCAGCTGATTTTGTCATCTTAAAAAATGTTTTAATCCGTGGTTACAGGAGGGAAATAATGTGGTTTTTATAATGCTTGCTTCTGTGTTTTATTTAGATCTATACAGATCAAATTCATAGAGGCAAATATATAAACAAATGCCATTTCTGAACTTTCAGGCTTGCAGTATGCCTGTACCTACACAGGACAAAATATAACCCAGGAAGATTCAGCCTCCTGAGGAAATGATGTATTACATGTCTGTGCCATTAATATTAAAGAGAAGCCAGGTGAATGCAGGACCACATCAGGATGGATGTGACTGGAAAAAAAAGATGCCAGAGACAATTTATTCATCAAAGCAAACAAACAAACGCAGATGGGTGAACACATGTACAGTTACTTTTCTGAGTCAAGAAGAAATAATCTGTAAGTATATAAACTATATAAAGACATTAGGTGATAACAGTCTAAGCACTACGAGCTTCCTTTTCTTTGTAATGATTTCAAAATATTACTGTAAAATAGATAATTCTTAATATGTGATAAAGGATGTCATGAAAAAATAAAAGGAAGTCTCAAAGAAAGAAGGCCACTTTTAAGTTTTGCAAAACCTAATCCCAGTTAACAGCCTTTCTGGAGACATGCACCGATTTATCATATGCAGAGTCCACCAGAAAGACAGAATAAGTAAGTAAAGCTTTCCCTTTTGAAAATGAATATTTTTAAGATATGAAAAGCAAACCAGTAAAAGGCAACAATAGAGCTGACAGGGACAAGAAGAGATTATCTAGTTCAAAGCTGAATCAACTGAACTTGGAGGATGTTTCCTTGCCTGGGGAAACTGGACTTTGTTTTACTAGAGGGTTGTGAGGTTTTTTTTTGAGAAAGAACCAGATAATTTCTGGTCCTGGTTTCTGGTTTCTGACTATCCTCGCCATCACCCTTGAACTCCATCTTTCACTTGGTAATGCAATTTTGTTTGTAAAAGTGTGCTATATACTTTAAGCTAACTTCTAGTTTAAAAAGATCGAATAACCGTGACTAATTCTTGCATTCTTGTGTCTTCTACTGCAAAAGAAACAAAATGCCAGCACAGCCAGCTCTAAAATAATTGCCCCGTACTGATGCATTAGTGTGCACGGCTTGCTCTTACCTGCTCTCCTCTTTTGGGGCTACAACATTGTAACCATGTAATTCTCTAGTATTGCCATTCCCAGTATTACAGTGAATTTCTAAGGCCTCAGGGCTGAGGCTTGTCAGGCTTGCTTTCTCTGAGCTTCACTCGACCCTTCTGTAACCTCGTTTTACTCAGCTGGGATAGCAGCTTCTATAAATGACCAGGTGTCTCTGGCTAATTTGTTTTACTTCTGTTTATCTGTGTTGTACAGCCATTCTTTCATTTAAAAAAAAAAAAAAAAAAAAAAAAAAAAAGCAGTAACAAATGGTTATTATGTAGAATGAGAGATTTACAGCTAGCACAGTGATGTAGTGCAGAGAAATACAGGCCTGGTGCCATAGCAGAGACCTTGAGAACTGAGGACAGGATGTGGTATAAAGGAGCACAGGCAAGTGATGATAACAGGCAAGACACGGGTTTGACAAAAGAAACTTGATGGCTATAAAAAGCTCATCAGCAATAAAATAAGTGTAAATCTGGAGCTGTCCAGCTGGTTTTTGGGGGAACAAAGAAATAGTATCTAATACATGTCATGTGCACCACGCATAGCAAAAGCAGATGTAACATGGAGATGCAGACCAGAGAGTAAGGATATAAATGCATGCTAGCAAACATAAAAATGACACCAGGTGAATCCTTGAGTGAGGAAGAAACCACCAACATGAACATCATATTCCTCCCAGTGAAGGACTCCTGACTACTGACAGCTCTTTAACAGTTCTCCCACACGTACCAGAATGAAACCACCAACCTTACAACCCACAGAAGTAGTGGAAGGGAGAGTGAAATACAGGGAAAAGGAGCAGAAACCAAGAACTATGTGTGTTTGTGTTTCAGTTTTATGGAAGTATTCTCACTGCATCATTATTCTTTCCCTTTTTGTAAGTTATATCTGGATCAATAAACATTACACATTTCTATTTTCCTAACAATACATTCTTGGCTTCACATATGCATGATGTTGTCTGCAAAGCAGGTTCATTACTTGGTATGCAATGAGCCAATTCCCACACACTCAGGAGAGATATTTCTTTTTGTTCAGACCTGGGTGCTCCAAGGAAGTTTCCACCAACCAAACACAACAATGCAATTTTCTTCACTGTGTTCATACATTAAATGCACATGTACTCTGCCTATGTAATACAGAACATCTAGTACCTATATATTCATAAGGTTAGACAAGCACGATACTCAATAAACATTAAACTTAAGATTTCAATTATAGTAACAATACATTATCAACTTTGCATACACACAATTCTGCACGCATACACACACAAAACTGTTATAACAAAATGCAGTTGGGGAAATATGTTACTCTGAATCGTGAAATAACTAATTTGGGAGACCCAGGTCTTTTTAACACTAGGAGAGCTTTCTAAACAGCTTTAGCAAATTCCAAAATAACTGTTCTTAACTCCACACATAGAGATTTTTGTTCTGGAGAAAGTGCATGTTGTTCTACTTTAATTCAATCAACTTTATAAAGCTTATGGAAAAGATAATCAGGGAAAACAGACTAATTATGGAATAAGGATGCTCACACATGTAGCTGGGTGGGAAGTGTAGTTGCACTTGCAGACATCTTCGGTCATTTGAATTAACCTCCAAGGTCAGAAAAAAATTACTGCTGCTTTCTTCATCCTGATTTATTTACCATGAAATTATGATCAGCCTTCACAACCAATGACAATGCCACTGACAAAGCCTGCATTTGAACTGAAGGTCAGTCACAGAGCCAGTTCAAGTCCATAGGAGAATTATCTTCATTTCACTCAAGTAAAAAGGCGGAATTGCCTAAATGTTGTGCTCACAGATGAAATAGGAAACCACCATCCAAACTCGGCCTGAGTGGAACAGTGCGTGGCCAGGCTGGCATGCTCTCCCCAGCATGGCTGCTGCAGCCCTCAGACACAGCTCTGCTCTGAGCCAGCTGGGCATTTGTCATGCTCTGCCTTATATAAATGGCTTTGCATTTCTACTCCTTGTATTCACTCTGGTGCTTATCTGAACAGTAAAAAAAGTCAAGATGGGACCAGCTAGTGGGGTGGGGAAGAGAGTCAGGAGAAATTGCTTTGGTTTGATGCTGGATCAATTTTGTCATTTGGTGGACACCCATTATTCCTTTAAACAGAGAATGCTCTGGAAGTGAATGCAAATACAGGAAGGAGAATTTGCCTGGTGGGAGCTGTATATGTTGGTGCATGAAACAGGAAAGGAGGGAGAAGCAACAGAACGAGTTCTTTAGAAAAAAACAAAAAGAAAACTTGATTTAAGCAGACTACGCCCCAGAAAGAGTTAAAACAAGAAAACTGCTCCTAGATGAAACTGCCGTGCTGCAGAACACAGCACTGTGTGTATTCTTTACAGCAAAGACATTCTGTCTCCTAATACAAACAAGCTGGAAGTACTGCAAATATTGTCTTAACTGCTATGGCCAAAAAAGTCAACGCTTCTCTAATTTATTCACACATCAGCATTGAGAATTAATCTAAATTAGACTCAAAGCAGAGCAGCTTTATCCACAGAACACGGAAGAGCAGTTTTCAGTGTTACAGCTAAAAAAGGTATAATTAATTGAATGTTTTCCTTTTCTCCTCTAATATATTACAGCTCACAGAAGCGGAGTGCTTCTGTTGTCAAGTAGGTTGAATAATGTCTTTGAGTGCACTGCTCTGTTTTGTACTGAGGGCAGCATTTTCATTGGCATGCTTCAGAAACAAGAATGTATTTAATGTGAGCTAATAGAAAATAGATAATTTCCAAGTTACAGGAGACTTCACTGGTCACATCAATAAATGGCATTTTGCGAGCAAAACATTTTGAATTCATATTTGGAGGAGGTTCAGCACTGGCATTAGAGATATTTCTTCTTAAAAAAAAAAGAAAGAAATCCAAAACTGAAGAACATCAACTTGAAAAACTTTCACAGTGCTTCCATGCACTTAGCAAGTTTGGAAAAGTTAATGTTTTCTAGCTCAGCTTCTGAGCTTGTGTTAGACCAGCCACCCTGCAAAACTGGATGTGCTCTTCTTTTGGCCAGTTTCCTACACTCGGCTTTGCTGCTGCTTCTGCAAGTGAGTTTGTATGTAAACCACAGAAACAAACATATCTTACTCCATTTGTATTCCATGTTTGCCAGGCTAGTGGCCGGAAGAGACCATGATCAGTTTCTTTTCAAATTTTAAAGCTTGGATAGACATCAACTGCCTCATCACAGTTATTTTTACTTTGGAATAGCATTTAGAACTTTCAAAAGGGTTGTAGTTAGCCTTAAATATGGTGTTTCCTTGATTTTGCTACACATAAAGCCTTAATTTGCAAATGGTTCAGGTAATAATTTGCTTCAGTCTCACAATTTGAACTTCAGTGAATGATTAACGTGATGATTCTGATGTTTAACCCCTTGTTCCTCCTTCCTTGAATTATCAGTTTCTTTGCCTGACTTACTGGAAACGTGTCTACACCTTAAACATTTCCTCTGTCTGTATCACACAGTAAGCTTTCAAGCTCTTCTCTCCTGGTGTTTTCTGCTGAATTAGTAATTATAAATGATAAGCAATTTTTTTTTCTCCTGAAACTCAGCACAGGCTCACAGCGCTCACTGAGTTCAATATATCCCAGTACTTCCCTCTGCAATCTTTCTTTCTGTTTATCTGGCCCTCTTGTTGTTTTCCTACTGGATCATTAAGGCAGTGCTTTCTGCTCTAATGGCTGGACAATCCAACATGGAGGTAAGGGTCAAAGCTTCCACGAACAAATTTCACACATGACTTCTGCTCTTAGGTCAAGGAGATGGATAACAGACCACATGGTGACTCTCAGATGTTCAACTGGAAAAACAGCATTCGGTATTTTAACTGCAGCCATAAGGTGTTTTTAAGTGAACAGCCACTGAGCACATTCCCACCAGCACAGTGCCAGCGCAGCAAAAGCAAACTGGAGATAAGAAGCTGATGAGAATAACAACAATCCTTCATCCCGGGCATTGTGATTGAGCGGCCTTGAAGGTACCCTATCTAAAGTAAAAGCACCTGCAAATTGGTTCATGAGACTGAACTACCCCGGCAGAGGATTTTCCTGTCTGCTGCTTCAGAAGGAAATTATGTCTATTTGATAGAAAAAAAGACAGAGAAGGAAATTCTAGGCACTACTGCAATAAGAATGAAATATACAGTCACCAACACTATTAGGATTCCTAAAGAGCAAATACTAAAGAAAACCTGTTGAGGAGCATAAATGTACAACAGATGTCAAACTATCACCATTTTGAGACTAAAAAATATATCCAAAGCACTAGAGTTTAGAAGCTGCATCTATCAATAGTTTGAGGACAGCATAAGTTGTGTAAGCTCTTACAGGATCCCCATCCAGAGAATGGAAGAAAGTACTCTCAGCTGTTCTTCTGGATGTGATGGAAGGTTCTAGCAGAGAACAAGGAAGGAACATTACTGGCTAAGGGACAGAATCTGTGGGGATAAGCTGACATAGAAGCAGTACTAAAAAGTACAAAGCAAGGCCACTGCAGTACTCCCTGTAGGTGAGCAAATGCCTTTAGGGATTGCTAGTGTATTGCAAGGTAGATTTGGATGCCAACAAGAAGATCACTATCAAAAATTCACTCAGCCATCTACAACATCTTCCATCCTTCTCCATATTATCACCTCTCTAGGATGAGGTGCTATTTCAGTCATGTTTTCAGCATATATTGACACTGCCTGGAGGTTTGAAACAAATAATAGCAGACTGCATTCCCCCCATCTAGCACAGGACTGTGAATCCAGTACCTAAGGAAATATTTGCACTAATTTGACACTCACAAATGGATACACCTACTAGCACCTCTGATGAGTCTCAGCTATCCAGGACCAACAAGCAAATCCATGTATACATGTACACGCACCATCCTTATTATGGGGAGGATGTGATGTAGCAAAGCAAGCCTGCAAAGTCTTAGTAAAACAAATAATATTTTACCTTTTCCTCGTTCTATAACTGGAAGATTCATTGTTTTAAATTTTGCTTGTTGGACTTGGAAGACTTTTCTTGTTTGATGAAGCTGGCAATTGCTAGAAGCTTGTCCATGTTGTAGTTCTTTCAAGAAAAAAAAGGAAGGGAGAAAAAATGTTTGAGTCATCTACCACAGTGGTAAGATAAATGCCTTAATTTTCATGCATTCTCTTTAAAGAGGTTAACTCATCCACAAGTGAGACATGACTGTTTCTAGGGCAAAATACAGCATCCACCATTGCTGGCAGCACCACACCGCAGTCATGTGAAAAGAATAAAAGCATCCTCTCCTGCTGAAATTACTAGAGAAATTGCAGGGTGGTAGAAAGCAATTACAGGCTTGGAAAAGCTATGATAGCAGGGTAATGTCCTCATCTAGTATAAAAAAAAAAAAAAAAAAACTTATTGAATTATTCCATAAAACACCCAACCACTGCTGAAGTCAGCTGTCTCTAACAAAAGCAAGTTTGGAGATAGCTTCCCTGAAAATTTATTGGCTCCATGAATTACTTTAACAAAATTAATGTCATACAACACGCTCATATTCCCAGTTTCAACATGTAGGTCTGGGAAGAAAAGTGGCACCAGCAATCAGTCCTTCCCAAATATCCATTCCCTGCGTAGTTACTCAGTGAAACACATTTCCCCCCTGCCACTCTGCAGTGACAAAGCAGTACCTGTAAGGGGTCTTCTTCTAACACTCTGTAGTGGCAAGATGCTGGCTGTGGTGAGACAAACTGATGTGCTGCCAGTATGGAGTTCTCTTGGATGATATTTAAAGATCCACAAAGGCAGTCCAAAGAATAAAAGGAATCCAGAGCCTGGCAGTATTGCTGTAATGGTGCATGTTACATAAAATTAAAAAAAAAGTAATAAAAATGCACTCAAGGATGTAGCTTGGTCAAGAGAAACAGAAGCTGTTGCTTCCACTTGTTGGCAGACATGGCAGCAAAAGTCTTCATTACAAAAATGTGCAGAAATCAGCAAGATGCAAGCTGACTGAATTCTGTGTGTTGCACTGAAAGTAAGAATCCTCTGCAATAAGACTGAATATAAAAGAAAATGCTTGACATACTTCATTTCAGATTTTAAGGAGAACAACTTGCTGTTTTGAGAACTTTCTTTATAGGAATGGGAACACAATGGGCAGACCTTAATGCTCACCACACATTTTCTTCCCGCTTTTTCAATGTACTTTGCAATACACACATCCTGAAATTCAATTTAAGAATGATACAATTCAGTTTACATTCAAAGCATTTATAGAGAAATAAATGGCTATCATTACCAACTTTGAATGTTCTCAGTGGCTTCTGTACCAGGTTCAGCATTCCTAGCCCCCTACCCAGTGCAGCCTCTGTCTACATTTAATACAACCATTCCTCCCACCGTTTTTCTCCATGATGCTTTGTCCAAATAGCCGCCATTTACTTTTCTCTTTCAGCCTTACTTTATTTGCTGCCTGTGCTTAGAACTTTCCCCTCCTCTGTGTGGCAAATAGCCATGTCTTTCTTTCTTCTAGAGTATTAACAAGAATACATCTGATGAAAACTATGTATTTCTATTAGGCATTTTAAAGTGGTTTGCTATTCTGTGTCCAGGCACAGGAGGAACGCTCTTGCATTTGTCCATCATACGCATCATTCAGGTCCCAAGATTTCAAAACAAGAATTAAATCAGAGGCTCGTAATTAAACAGTCAAACCTTAAGTGGCAGGCACTCACATTGGCAGCAAGATAAATGCTTATTATGGAGCATTTTTGAAAATATAGATACTTGTCTAGGTGACTGAATAGCAAATCAGGAAGTCGTTTTGGAAATTGCTATTTTTATTTATTTTTTATTGTCTTGACCATTGTTCCTTGCAAGCTATTGAGCACTGGCTCACCTATCTCAACTCAGATTACAAGGTTTCCTGTGTCCTGCACAAGGCTTGGCAGGATTCCTGACAACAAGTTATCGCCTCCAGTTGTTTAACTTTGGAACTGAAGTAGCACATTACTTCAGCAGATAATGAATGAACAAATTGTGGAAACAGCCTGCCTGCTGACCTATGGCAACAGTTTAGCTTTCTCTTGGGCTGACAAGATTTAAACTTGCAGACTGAGTTTCACCAGCTTTTACACCCAGAATGAATCGAATTACCTACGTGTGTGAGCTGGGAACCAGCTTCTAAATACAACACCCTTCCCTCCCAATAATGTTAAATATGAGATTCTTCAAATTATTCAGGCACTTGGTGCATAAGTCACATTCAAGTATTGTTTTGCCCATGTCATATCAATGAGCATTCTTTTACACTGCATTCTTGTGGGCAGTGCTTCTCCCAACAACTCATCATCTTGAAGGAATGCGGAGAAGGAAGGGGAGAATGCAAAACACAGTTCTAAATTCAAAACTTAGAACCTTCCTAAAGCAGAGGATCCATGTTTTACATGTTAGTATATATAAGAATATCATAGAATCATAGAATCACAGAATGGCCTGGGTTGAAAAGGACCTCAAAGATCATCCAGTTCCAACCCCCCTGCTATGTGCAGGGTTGCCAACCACCAGACCAGGCTGCCCAGAGCCACATCCAGTCTGGCCTTGAATGCCTCGAGGGATGGGGCATCCACAGCCTCCTTGGCCAACCTGTTCCAGTGCACCACCACCCTCTGAGTGAAAAACTTCCTCCTAATATCTAACCTAAACCTCCCCTGTCTCAGTTTAAAACCATTCCCCCTTGTCCTATCACTATCAACTCTCGTAAACAGCCCTTCACTGTTGATATGCTCCCTTTAAGTACTGGAAGGCCACAATGAGGTCTCCCTGAAGTCTTCTCCAAGCTAAACAAGCCCAGTGCCTTCAACCTTTCCTCATAGGAGAGGTGCTCCAGCCCTCTGATCATCTTAGTGGTCCTCCTGTGGACCCGCTCCAAGAGCTCCACGTCCTTCCTGTACTGAGGGCCCCAGGCCTGCATGCAGTACTGCAGATGGGGCCTCACAAGAGCCGAGTAGAGGGAGACAATCACCTCCCTCTCCCTGCTGGCCACTCCTTTTTTAATGCAGCCCAGAACATAGTTGGCCTTCCAGACTGCAAGTGCACACTGCTGGGATATATATACAGTTATATATAAGAAAAGCTCATGTAAATAAATGTGTGTATCAGACAATTCAGGGAAGGAGGGCAGAGATGGAGACTGAAGGGCAATTGATTCAATTTCCAGCTTACAGCTTGCTTAAGGTGTGTTTCCTGACAGAAACAAAGCCACTTTCACCCATCATCCATTCTGAAACTACACTGAGAAGCTGAGAAACTACACTGAGATGTCTTGAATTCATCAGTACTGAAACAATAACAGCAGATATATAAGACTCAATTAATGAATAAAGGGAAATCCTAGGATTTAAGGAAAGAAAAAATGACAAATCCATGTAGTTTTTATTGTTACCAATATCAGAATTGGAGAAACCTTTGATTGTACTGTCTACACGACCAGAAAGCATATCCATGCTTTATTTTGAGTTAAGAAACAACTGAAGTTTCAATTGATGCAGAGCCTGTAATTAAAAAGTGCAATATTTGGCACAGAAAGAATTAAGACATTTCTCTTTCTCCCTTATTTTTTAAGAAGGTCATATGAGCAAAAGAGAACAATCAGACAGTTTGCTGGTGTCAATGTTTAGAACTTCTAGCAGGCAGTAAAAACCCACTGTGATAAGTGGAAAACGCTGAAGAACCCAAGAACGAATGAAAAGTCTCATAGAAAAGGCAGGTGTGAATTAGGTGAAGGCTTATTCCTTGGGTGAGATACAGAGGGCAGAAATGAGAGACCAGAAATGAAAACAGCACTGTACTGCCATTTGATTACTATACTTTCTGAAAGCTCTGTTATCCGCAAGACAAAGGCATGCACTTTCCTGATTATCACTTGGTGATTCAATGTAAGGATAACATCCATTACAACCACATATCCTCAAAAGTCACAACTGATGGCTGGAAATTAGGATTCCTACAAGAATCAGTTAACAGATGCCTGCATATCACTGTGGAATTCTCTATTCATAGAGCAAGTATTGGTTTCCGGCTGCTCCTACGACGACGGAGTTCTGCATCTCGTTTCTCTTTCTAGCTGTTTTCTCTGCCTAGCTCTACGCGCTGCCGTGAGGGCCTCCTGGTGGTGCAACCTGTGACCGTCAAGCAGGAGGAAAGCGGTTGCAATGTGGTGAGGCAGCTGTCCTCCCATGTCTGGAGTTGACCATAACATGAAAAAAAAAAAAAAAACCCAAACCTGAAAAAGAGGTGTTTGCTTCGGCAATATCATAGAATCACAGAATCACAGAATGTCCTGGGTTGGAAGGGACCTCAAGGATCATGAGTCTCCAACCCCCTGCCACATGCAGGGCCACCAACCTCCACATTTAATACTAGACCAGGCTGCCCAGGGCCCCATCCAACCTGGCCTGCTATAACAGGTGAGATATTTATACCACTATCTATCATTCTAGAAGAAGGGATATAATGAACTGCAGAACTCTGAGGTGTCAAGAATTGCCTTACTGCTCAATAAATTAATTGGGAATGAAACTATTTTCAATATGAAAAAAAAGCTTAGGTTTTAAACTCAGCCTCGTCTAGCCCACCAGTGAATGTAGCAAGTTTTAAATGTCAGAAATGAAAACAAATGCCCTCTTTGACATCACAATAAGCATAGAGGTTTGGGGGAGGCCCAGGTTGGCTATTAGGAAGAACTTCTTCTCCCAAAGAGCGGTGCTGCAGTGGCACAGGCTGCCCAGGAAGGTGGTGCAGTCACTGTCTGTGGAGGTGTTCCAGAACCGTGTGGACGTGGCACTGAGGACATGGTCAGTGGGCATGGTGGGGATGGGCTGGCTGTTGGACCAGGTGATCTTAAAAGCCTTTTCTAACCTTAATGATTCTGTGATTCTGTGATCTCTGTCTTGGATGAGCAATAAGGCTGTGAGCTCTGCCCTACGTCCCGTGCTCTGAGCTCAAAACAGCAGCCTCTTATGGTAAGAATGTGAGCGCTAACTTGGCCTCCCCCATCTCCCCTCAGTTTTTTTGTCTTCCCAGATGAATTTATTCTCACCACTTCCTGATGAAAATGGTGATTCCCTGAGCTTTGAGAGAATCCCTGCAAGACTCGGGGTGAGACAGTTTGGTTTTCTGATATTAATGCTGTATTCCCACAGCCCTCAACGGACAACACGGCGCTGTGAGGCTGCACCCCGAGTGCTGCGTTCAGTTCTGGGTGCTTCACTGCAGAAAAGACACGGAGGCCCTGAAGCGTGTGTGGAGAAGGGCAGCAGAGCTGCGAGGGGCCTGGAGCACAAGTCTGATGGGGAACGGCTGAGGGAACTGAGGCTGTTCAGCCTGGAGAAGAGGAGCTCAGGGGAGCTCACAGTGCTGCGTGAACAGGACAGTCTGTGAGCAGGCGCCGAAGCCGCGCACGCTCCTCGCCCCGTCCGAGCACGGCCGTACCCCCGCAGCGCACTAACCCTACCCATGCCCCCCGCGAGGCACGGAACCCCGTCGCCAGGCCCCACGCCCAGAGCAGCAGCTGGGCGGAGCGGCGAGGCCCCGATGTCTCCATGGCGACGCGCCGGCCGCAAACCGCCGTCGGGCCACGCGGCGGACCCGCGGCGCAGAGCGGCGGGGGCTGGCGGGGCGCAGGCGCCGCTCGGCGGAGCGGTGCTGCCCCCACGGAGCGAAGGCGAATCCCGATGGAGCGGGCCGCCGCCTCCCCCGCACGGCGGGGCTGAGCCGGGCGCTGCGGCGGGAGGGGAGCGGGGAGCTCCTCGTCTGCTCTCCTTTCGCAAACGGTGCCCGCTGCCTGCCCCCAGCGCGGGCCCTTCGGACGGTACTCGTTGCAGGGCGAAGAGCCCGCGCCTCTGCCCCTACTGTGTTCTTGGGACGCGGCCCGGCGGTAGGAACGTGGCGGTAGGGAGCGATGCCCCTCTTCGGGAGCACCTTCAGCCCTAAGAAGACCCCGCCGCGGAAGGCCGCCTCGCTGTCCAACCTGCACTTGGTGAGCGTTGGGGCTGCTGGTTCCTCCCAGTCCTTGGGTGGCATCTCCGGTGTGTTTGGGTGGGAGAAGGTGCGGGCGTGGTGGTGAGTAACTCGGGAACGAGTGATGGGACAAGAGATGATGGCCTCAAGTTGTGGCAGGGAAGGTTCAGGTTGGATGTTAGGAAAGATTTCTTCTCCCAAAGAGCGGTGCTGCAGTGGCACAGGCTGCCCGGGGAGGTGGTGCAGTCACCGTCCCTGTAGGAATTCCAGAACCGTGTGGATGTGGCACTGAGGAACACTGAGTTGTTTAATGGTGATGGCTTGATGGCTGACTAGATGATCTTAAGAGGTCTTTTCCAACCTCAACAGTTCCTTCTCTCTGCAGCTGGACAGATCCACCCGCGAGGTCGAGCTGGGCCTGGAGTATGGCACCCCCACCATGAACCTCACTGGGCAGAGCCTCAAGTTTGAGAACGGCCAGTGGGTGGCAGGTAGTGCCGTGCAGCGCGGCGGGCCTCCAGTGGTCACGGTTGGCTGACGGCCCTCCGTGTGGTCTCTTTATTTCCTACAGAAATAGGAAGCTTCACGGGAGATCGCAGGGAAATGCAGCGCTTGCGTAAACGCAACCAGCAGCTGGAGGAGGAAAACAATCTCCTTCGTTTGAAGGTGGATATTCTGCTGGACATGGTGAGTACTGAACTTCTACCTGCCCTTAGTGGTGGAAATGCTGATGTGAAAGGTGTTGGGGGCACCAAAGGAAGTGGTTCTTATTGCAGAGAGTGCATTCCATTCCTGCTTTACCATACTATGCAAGAAAAAATTTGGTGCCGGAGTGAACGTGGGAGAAAGATCTGACTTCATCTGCTCCCTCTGTGAGATGAGGGGCAGAGCTTGGCTCAGCACTTAGCAAGTGCTGAGTTGGACAGGAGCCTCTGCAAGTGCTATGTCAGGTCACAGAAGATTAAAGCTCTAGGATCTTCCTTGTGACCTGACAAGCACTCTTATATCTGTTCTATATGTAAGCCTTGACAGGACAAGGAGAAACAGCCAGAAACTGGAGCATAGGAAGTTCCACACAAATGTATGCAAGAACTTCTTTACAGTGAGGGTGACGGAGTGCTGGAACAGGCTGCCCAGGAAGGTTGTGGAGTCTCCTTCTCTGGAGATATTCAAGACCTGCCTGGACGCCTACTTGTGCAACCTGGTATAGGGAACCTGCTTTGGCAGGGGGGTTGGACTCGATGATCTCTGGAGGCCCCTTCCCACCCCTACGATTCTGTGATTCTGTGATTCTGTGGGTGACAGGATTCCCCAGCACTAAACTAACCAAAATTCAGCTTTACACGTTCAAAATCCGTAGAGTTTCTTTGCTGAAATAGAATATGTGTATACTCTGAGTATACTAAATGATTTGGCCTTTATGTCAGCCCGAAGAAATAGGTGTTCCGTCAGCATTTTCCTTCTTTATGTTCTTTCCATGTTTTAAATCTGGAAAGTTGCTTCTGTGACTGCGGCACTGTGCTTAGCAGGAACTATAGCTGCCCTCCAGGTTCTCTGGGCTGTCTTGGTGAAGTGTGAAGCCTCAGCTTCCCTCTCACCGAATTGCAAACGCTTTCTCACATTGGAGCTGGATGCGGCTGTAAATTTTGGTGACACCTCTGGAAAGATTGTGTCACAAAACAGAGTGTAATCAGAAAAGCTTCTGTAGGGTGGTGCTCGAAGGAGCATATTACTGTTGCTCACTGTGCCTTGCAGCTCTCTGAGACCACTGCTGAGTCCCACCTGATGGAGAAGGAGCTGGAGGAGCTGAAGAGTCACATCCGGAGGAGGAAGTGACAGAAGCGGTGGCTGAGGGAGAAGGGAGAGGAGGTCATGGGACACTTTCCCTGTTCCTGCAGGCAGAGACTGGCTTGGGTTTCCCGGCTGTATTGGTACCACATATAGATAGTTCCACGGGACAAGATACTTGCAGTATTGCATCGGTACTGTGTAAGGGTGCTTCCGCATCCCAGTACGTCACACTGTGCACTGTTAACCAACGCTCATGTTTGTTCTCGGAGCACTTTACCACTTTTTAGCACTCATGGCTGTTAGCCACAGGTACACGTGCTCCACAGCAACCTGGCAGCACCGTGCTCCCCGTAAGCAGAGATCTGTGCCACGGCAGATGCTTGGATTCACAGCCTGGCCTTGTGCAAGGCCTTTGGCGAGCGGGGCGCTGACCTTGCTTGTTCTCGAGCGTTCGGCATCGTTTACGTGAAAACTCACATTAAAACGTTCGTTGGAACCCAAATCTGAGGGCGCGTTGTATTTTGGGGAGTGACACCTCCCGGCCGCCAGGGGGCGCCGTGCGCTCCGCCTTTCTTCCGGGGCCGCTCCGTCCGCAGTTCCGCTTCCGCCGGCTCGCTGCCCGCTCCGTCCCTGGTGGTGCTGGTGATGGCTGCCGCTGCGTCCCTGTCCCCGGAGGAGCTGCTGCCCAAGGGCGGCGCGGGCAAGGCCGAGGAGTTGGAGGACGAGCTGGAGGACGACGACGACGACGAGGAGGTAGCGCGGCGGCGGGGCGGGCCGGGATGGCCGGGAGGGCCGTGCGAGCGGGGTGACCCCGTCGGGCGCTGCAGGCCTGACGCCGCGCTGTCGCCCGCAGCTGGACGAGACGCTGGCGGAGCGGCTGTGGGGGCTGACAGAGATGTTCCCCGAGAGCGTGCGCTCGGCGGCAGGAGCCACCTTCGACCTGTCGCTGGCGATAGCGCAGAAGATGTACAGGTGAGGGGCGGCGAGGCCCGCGGGCCGCGGAGGGATCCGCTTCCCGGCGGCCGGGAGGAGGCCGGGTGGTTCCAGACGGATTTCAGGCTGGAGGAGGGGGAGGAGGAACGAAGGAGGGATCCAAGTGCTCCAGTGTGCCACGAGCTTCGTCTTCCTAATGCGTTTTCTTCCACACAGATTCTCTAGGGCAGCTCTGTGGATTGGGACCACCTCCTTCATGATTTTAGTTCTTCCCGTCGTGTTTGAAACCGAAAAGCTGCAGATGGAGCAACAGCAGCAGCTGCAGCAGCGACAGGTGAGGCTGGAGCTGAACCGCCCGCCCTCATTGCAGTTTGGATGCGGCTCTGGCTGCCTGCGCAATCCCACACTGATCAGCTGGCGCTGCTGCTCTGGAAGCAAAAAGCAAAGGCGATGTGTTTGATGCTGTGGGCTCGCTCATCCCACAACGTGCTCTTGATTGCATTCTCCACTGGGAGTAGCACGAGGCAGCTTCCTCTTGGCCTGCACAGCTGCATCCAACCCATGGGTCTGGGTTTGGAGAAGTCAAGCTCTGAACCTGGTGGTTGTTGCGGAGAGGGAAAAGGCTAAATGTCTAATCCCAGGGGTGGGTGCTGCCTTACTGTGCTCTCCCAGTCCTACTGCAGGGTAGCGAGGTGCATCCTCAAATATCTTCTAATACCTCTCTCTCTTACAGATTCTCTTAGGACCCAACACAGGGCTGTCTGGGGGCATGCCAGGAGCCCTGCCTCCACTTCCCGGAAAAATCTAATTTGCTGCAGCCACGTTGGATTTGTATCATGTGGGAAGACCTTGAGATTATGATATATTGAACTGTTGATTTGTTGGGTCAGGGCATTTATTTTTTTGGTTCTGTTTTTATTTTTGGTTATATTTTGGGACATTGACCTGTTCATACTGTGGGGGAGGGGGGAAGCCCCCTGTCTGGACCTGATGATGGCTCCTGTCTGCATTCTTCCCCTGTAGAAGTCACGAGTCTTTTCTTTTGTTCAATCAGTACGCTGTAATCGGTTACAGAGACTTGAAATCATGGAGTTCCTGTTCTGGACTCCTTGCTTCCCAGAAAAACCACCTTGGGGCACAAGTTGGGCTTCAGACAGCAACAGTCAAACACAAATCCTTTCTGGCTAACTCAAAGCCTGAGAGCATCAGTGACAGAACAAGAAGCAACTCTCCCAGCAGATGAAGCAAAAAAAGAAGGAGGGTTGAGGGTATCTGTACCCTGTGGAAAAAAATTCTCTGGGAAGATGTGTGTGCAAATACTTTCACTGCAACATTGTGTGTGTGCGTGTGTGAGTACCAAGGGAGTGGCAGAGGGGGTTAATGAAAATCACATTAGTGCTGATCCTCTGCATCATAAAGTAGAATTTCAGAATCGGTTGCATATTTTTTTGTATTGAATATTAAATAAATCCAACCTGAGCAGTGTGGTTTTAATAGATATTACTTGAAGAGGATGCTTCTTTCCTGGAGCATTGGTGCCACTGAAGTTTAAGTGATCTGCCCTTCCAGTTCATGCACATCTCTCCTGGGGAGGGGTCTCCAAACATGTGGGGGTAATTTAAGGGAGTTCTCATAGAAGTGCTAGAATTTCTGTCCACCATTCTACCTCAAGCACCAGGAACCAAGACTCAAGGTTCTTTAATATTATTCAGTTTTATAACCAAAGAAAAAAAAGTTTATTTTTCCTTTACATACTTTGTTACAGAACAATTCAGTTGAACATACAGAAGTGATAAGACATTTATATGGAAATGTTTTTTTTTTTCCCATTTTTTTTTTTTCATTTTTGGTTAAACAAAATACATCTCTGTAAACAAACCCAAGACAAGGCTCTAACAAAAACCGAACAAGCAAGAAAACAAACTTGGGCTTTCCCCACTCCCAGGCAGTGGGACTGGACTGGTCTGCCCACCCTCTGTCCAGCAGCCTTGCTTGCCCCAGGGGTGTGATCATTCAGTTTCCCTTTACCTGAGCAGCTGGATCACACTATTTTCCCCCCACAGGAGAGGTGCTGACATACAAGGAGAGGAAAGTAGCCCCAAAATATTTTAAAACATCTTTGCATATTGTGCACTGATCCATTGGCTTGCAGTTTCCATGCAAACGGTTTCTCCAAAGTGCAGTTTTACGCAGCATAGAAAAATGTTGCTGTAGAGATTTTTTTTCTCCCCCTTCCTCTCGAAGAAATGGCTTCAAGTCATGAGCAGAATGCCTGCAGGCTTTGCATTCTGCTTGTAAAGTGTTTAAAAACTCCGCCAGCTGGTATTGGTCATTGGAATGTGTTACGAAACAGGGCTTGTTCTAGAAACGCTGGGTATTTAAAACATAAGAGCCACTTGCCCTCGACTTCTGAAGGTTGTGCTCAGAAGACTGCAAAATGGTGCTTGTGGGATGTCCGGGGCTCAGTGAACACCACGCTCATCCTGTCGTCACGCTGTCTCCAGTCTTGGTAACAAGGTGTGAGTTAGCAGTCTTTCGCTTGGCTTCAAACACCTGCTCACGCTTTGCTGAGCTCTCAAGAGACAAGCAACTGAGAAAAGGTAGTTACAGCCCACAACCCTCCTTCTGAAAGGCCCAACACCACCAGAACGAGACTTCCCTACCTGGCATAGCAGAATCGTACGAACTGCATCCCTTTCAGCAGTTACCATTTAGCTGAGTCCCCACATGTGTAAAGAGAGAAGCAAATGGCAGTTCAGCCAGGAAGAGCTAAATGCAAGGAGCCATGTCCTCAGTTCAGTGCTTCCTCCTGCTTGGAAGCAGCAACTGAGCTACAGCTGGCCTAAGTGAAAGAGAAATAACAGACTAAGATCCCTCTTAAGAGTCTCCATGTTTCATCACTTTTTTCTCCCATGGAAGGGAAGGAGGAAAAAGCAATTCACTCATTAACGGAATGTTTGTCAGCCAACACTAGAAGAGAAGTTGATTCAACCACCAGGCCCCACACTGTAATGCCTGATGATTCTGGTGGACCCTCTGCATCTCCCGTATTGGCTGCTAATAACTATAAAGAGGCAAAAGTTGACTATCATCACTTCCCTCCTCAAATTATTGTTACATATATTTTTTTCTCCTTTTGTGACCAGCTCACTTGTAGGAAAGCTCCTTCTGGGACATTCTGCGTGGCATTTGTGATCGTGAGCTAGACTTCTGGAAGAGAATTATTTCCTCTTAAAACCCTTTCAGATTTTATTTTTCTTTCCAAGCAGCTCCTAAACTACTGGGTGTTCATGCAGAAAACCAAAATAGTTTCAGATATTAAAAAAAATAAAATTAAAACCCAACATAGCACAAAACCCAGGCAGACTTCAGCCTCTAGTTCAGAAATCTGATACTCCCCCATTAGCTTGTGCCTGCTGTTTTCGCACTGCCTTAGCAAGCCACACATTGCCAAACAACTACTTGGCCACACACGTAAATCCTTGGAGATACTGGGGAAGAATCCTCTAGTTACCTAAAGAATTTTCTGAAAGATGACTTTTTTACTACCCCTCCCCTCTAATTCTGGGCACAAACCATCCCAACAAAGCAGAGGGTCGTGCTGAACACCATACCATTCCTAGTATTTTGAGTGTGTCCTGAGAGACCCTTACAAGTCACAATTGCCTTCACGACAACTTGTTTTGGAGGGAGAGGCTTGTGAAGAAGCAACAATATGCTTGGCCCCTGCTCCTTCTCAGTGAGCTCTAAAGGAACGCAGTGCCACAATACACAGCCTTGGGCAACACAGAGAAAGAGAGGTCGGAGGCTTACAGAAAACCCAGCCTTGAAGCACAGCTTTAGAGAGAGCAACTCCTTCTAGTTAGCTGAAGAGCACACAGCTCATTCACCTTTTCTATCAATGAATGGCTTCCAGTTTCCTCCACTCTGCCTTCAGTACCCCCCACCCACTACCCGCAGTGTCCTATGCCACCGCCCTATTGCACCAAGGAAGAAAGGAAAGAGCCTAACAAAGGAAGTTCCAGAAGAGAAGAGTTGGGGCACCCATTATCCAGCTTTCAGGACATCATGAGTTCCAGAAAGGGGCAGAGCTGTAGTGAGAGGACAGAGTCGATCCAGGTCACACGTCAGCTCTCCAGCTCTGATGTGCTTCCACCTCCTCTGGCACCACCAGCAGGAGTTCACAGTTCTTTCCTCTTAGCTGGTGTTTCAAAAATTTCCTACAGTAAGGAGAAACAGGAGTAAGCACAACTGAATGTAGAACTTTGTCATCTTCTACAAATAAACACAGCTATTTATGCAAATATGACAAGAAATGAGAGGAACATCTTCTCACCTCGTTGTTTCCTGACAGAAAACTGAACAAAAGCTCTACATTCAACACATCTCTACCCAGCAAGCTATTGCACAATCAGATAGACATGATCACTTCAGTTGAGAAATCTACACAAGTGTCACGCCCCAACTTTCCAAGGCAGCAAGAATAGCTACTGAAAACAAATTTTCTTCAGGTGTCCAAGACCAAGAACCATACTTTAACTGAAAGTAGCTTCAACAGATCCATCACATTTGTGGAGAAAACAAGCATAAAAAAAAAAAGCAAAACACTGCCATTGGGATGTCAACACCACAGGTCACAGCAGCAGAGTACCACTCAGTCATTTGACACGGCTCTGCAGCCCCTTTCTTGTCCATATGCTTTTTCCTCATACCAAACTCAGAAGCAATTCAATAACCATTAATGTCAAATCAATGTTTCCTCCCGTATCTTTCTGCCCAACTTCCAAAATTCAGCATGTAGGAAGCCCTTATTTATTGCTGAAGAACAGCACACCCAAGACTGAAACAAAAAAAACCCTCTAATTAGTTCTGCACAGTAAATCCAGTACTGTGTTGTTCTATTCTGGAAGCTCACAAAAGGCTTATAACCAATTTGTCAAGACTGGAATGACATGACAGGTGCTGGAAATATTGCTCCCTTAAGTTAAAACAAGTCTAGTTGAGACAGCAATGCCATCTGTACACGTTAGAACAGGACAGAATGGCAGCAGAATGGCAACTAAGGACAGGTTAGGTTTTACAGTCAAAGCAAATCACACCAACCATCTGTATTAAGACTGAAGAGCAGAGGGGAATCAAACCAGATGTGCAATGTACACTGAAATAGGCAAGCAGTCAAGAATAGGGCTACACTCCTAATCTGAGGAGATTTTGTTGGGAACACACAGTACTGAAGAGGCAAAGGAATGCTGATGGTCTCACATTCAAGGAGACAGTAAGGAACAGCACGTTTAGTTGCAGGCATCACTCACTAGTGTCAGACTTGGCCTCTACATTCATTGCTAGTGACAGAGCCAGCTCTGTAAGAGATGAAATTAGGCTCTCCTGAGCTCTCAGAAACCTGTTGGGTAAAGTATTTTCTTAGCACAAATAAGGTATAAATGACATCGGGCTTATGCAGAGAAGCTTTTTTGTAGGGGAAAGGCCACCCAACAGCTGCCCCACATCAGATCAGAGCCTGCTTCAGCTGCTCCAGAAGGGTCCCAGTGCTGACCAGAGCTGAGCCATGAACGATGCTGGGAGAACAGATTTAAGAAAGGAAAAAAATGCTACACAACAGTGGCTGGGAGAGAAGAGTAAAAATGAAAAGGTAAGACAGCCCTTCAGGCACTAAATTCAATTCAGAAGGAGGTGCTCCCACAGCCCAGGAAAGGCCCATGGAGGAGCAGGTTGTCCCCCCGCCCCTCCACCGTCCCCACTATGGAGAGCAGATCTCCACATGCCATGGAGGAGCCCACAGTGAAGCTGTAGATGCGGCCCGAAGGAGGCTCAACCCATGGAGAGCCCCCATAGGAGAAGCCCTGGACCAGACCTGCAGTCTGTGGGGCAGGAGAGCTGAGAGAGGCTGCCTCCCACAGGGATCATGCAGAGCAGTTCCTGAAGGGTGGGCCCTCTGGTATGGTGCCATGTTTGATCAGTGCTTGGAGAGCTGCAGCCTACGGGAAGCCCACGTGGGATAAGATTGAGAAGGATGGCATGCTGGGGGGAGAGACCCCACACTTATACAACAGCAGAGTGACTACAGATCAGCAGAGACGAAGTGCTATGGACTGACTGCAGCCCCCACTCCCCTGAGCCCCTTTGGAGGTAGAGGGGGCAGGTGTTTTTAGTTTGCTTTTAGCTCTCACTGTTCTACTGTGTTAATAGTAGACAATAAATTATATTAATCCCCATATGCTGAGTCTGCTTTGCCCACAATGGTAACTTTGAACGATCTCCTTGTCCTTATCCTATTTTTCCCCCACTGTTCTTTTGAGAAGTAGTGACAGAGCAGAGCGGTGGAGCTGAACTTCCCATCAGCAAAGAACCACCACATAAATGTAAGCAAATCTTATTACCATCAAATATTTGGTACTGCAATTCAGCCATATATGCTTCCACTCCTAAGTAGTTAAGAACAAATTCACCCCTTCCAGCAGGAAATACCTGAATACAAACCCACAAACACATAACAAGGGGGTGGGGAGGACTTACCTGAGCTCACTTTCACCTCCAATCCACTCAGGCATCTTGAGTTTGGAGTCGAGGTTATAGTAAGTGCCTCCCACCTCCCGGACACAGATCCAGTGCTGCCGCTTGAGGGGGAGCTTCAAGGGACCCCAGCAAAGGCTGGAGGGCAGATTCATGATGAAGCCCATCACGTTAGACAGGGCAATGACATTAACATCCCTAAAAGGGTACAGAAAACAAACAGCAACAAGATTACATTCTAGTATTTGAATGTCATCTGCTTCTTGTTTTTGGTTTTAGTTTTTGTTTTTAGCTTTACAGCTGGCAGCTATGTCTGGAATTGCACAATTTCTCAATACCTGCGCTTGTCCCACCAAACTGCCTCATATCCTTTGGTCTGAAGCGCCGCCATGATCACGTTCACGTCATAGTTCCCATTCCCCAGCATGCTCTTCTTGTGTGGCGTCACCATGGTGTTGGGAGACAGCCTGGAAACAGAACAAGAAGTGCTCTAGGAGGTGCTTGGCAAACCCATGTTCCAAAATTGCTGCATAACTTGAAGTCTGTTTCCTGAAGATTTGCTTCCTTAAAAGTGAACTATTTCAATCTGCCTCTTCTCCCCTAAACCAAGAGGCTGAGAAGGCTAAATAACGCATTAACAATTACTTTGATGAGCAAAACCTCCAAGGATCCTAGTTTTGTCATGAAAAATTGCAAACATTCCACATACATTGAACTAGTACTTCAGAATGCCACTTTTATTATTTTCCCCTAGTTCAGAATTGGAGTAAAAGCCAGTCTGCCATCTAGAACAAGTGCTACAACAGCTTCAAGTGTTGAAGTCAACATCAGTCTTTAAGAGCAGATGAGACCCAGGGTGGGCTGCCTGCAGTTAAAGGTTGTTCTCCCCCTGTGGTAAATGAAAAGAACGTTCATACATAAAGCTGTGGAAGTATTTGGGCTTGAAAGTTTCTAAAGCACTGTCATTGCTGTTAAAAAAAATAACAACCTTTTAACCTTAAAAAAAAAAAACCTGCCTAGACATCACTTGCATGACTGTAGAATCCAAAAACCCAGAATCAGAGTCTATCATGTAATATGCAAACGATTTAAGATAGCCTTTACTGTCTACAAATACAGAAAATGAATGCAAGGCATAAGAGATGAATATATGCAACCCTCACCCCTCTCAGGATAAACACTGTAAGCAGAGAAAACAAGGAGATAGCGAGTTAATGTGAGGAGGACAAATGGGAGTCAGCAGCTGGGAGGATGGGCACAGAGGGAAACTGAGAGCCCAGAAGAACAAGGTCATGCAATGGCAAACAGGAGAAAGCCAAGCCTTAGCTCTATTCTATTGCAATGGGTTGCTCTTTTGCTTGGCAAGGACTCCACTAGCTCTGCTGGCACAAGGTTCAGATGTTTGGTGGCACCTGATATCCATGTTTCCTCTGCCTTTCCTTCATGCCAGCTCTGACCCCTGATACTCCCTTGACCAGCTGAGTGTTACGTTTCAGACCAAGTGAGGCTAGATAAGGTACAGACAGGTAACCTTCCACGTCAGTTCTGTTCTCCTACAGGGCAGCAAACTGCAGCAGAACAACCTCAAACAATGTGGTAACACAAAAATCTATTAATATCTGCCACTGAACAGTTCTCAGCAAGGCAGGGACATTTTCAGAAAATCAGCTCCCAGTCTCCAAGTCTGTGGTATCTTACAAATCAGAGATGCTACTGTAGCTCATCACAACCCTTCCAGCATCACCATAAAGCAAGATCACTGGGCTACAGTAATTCCTCAAGAACATTGCTTCAACCTATTATCTCTCATGAGTGCTGGCAAGCTAGGAAAGCCCTCCCAGTTAAGAGACCTTTTGTTTACACAAGCACCCTCTTGTGGCACAGTTTTCCAAAGACTAGTTTATTTGCAGGCTGAAAGAATGCACTTATCTTTGTTCTCTCCTGTAACTTACAGAGGCCCAGAAATGAGATAAAAAACAGAGGTGACACTCAGAACTGTTACCCACCAGAAAGCTTTCATCAAAAGCCAGCTTGTCGTACTTCTGCTCACATACACTTACACATGGTACACAATCATCTGCTGAAAGATTGTGGACTAAACAAGGAACAATAACATTATTTATCTAGAGATTAATCCGGGCAAGACTGATGAATTCGAACAGAACTACAGGCAACAATCCTTCTGAGTTTCCCAAGTCACAAACTTTCATCAACTCCAACACAAAGCTGTCTTTTCTAACCAGATCTCAAGAAACAGACTCAAGTGAAGTGGTTTTGTTGGCATCTCTATGCAACAACAGGAACAAGCAATCTTACTTCCTGAAACAAAAGGCAGAGAAACATCAAGAAAATTGTTCTCCTATTAGAGGAAAGAAGAGAGGGAGGACTACAGAACCAGAGGGGAGCTTGGGACATGCTTTGGCATATACTTGAGATGATGATAATAATCACGCTACACTGGCCTGGAGCCATGGGATGCAGCAAAAGGGAAATGAATGATTAAGAAACACACTTCAATTATTTTTCAAGGGATGCGGTCAGAACTAGAGAAAGCTTAAGCTCATTTGTGATTTCATTATCATGTCAACACTAAACTTAAAAAAAATAATAATGATGATGCTTAGCGACGTTCCTGTAGCTTATTAAAATACTCAGTCTTTTGTCATATTCAGTAGAACGCAGTGTATGACTAGACATGGGAAAAACGTGGAAAAATGATGTATAAAACATGGCTAAGACCACGCTACTTAAAGTCAAGCCAAAGAGTTAGAAACAAGTAGTAACTCCACAGAGAGGCAAAGGAGGAGGCAATTGCTATGCATTCCTCGTAGCTCATCCATTTAGAACATTGAGAATTGGAAGGAACCCACAAGGATCACAGAGTCCAACTCCTGGCTCCACGGAACCACCTAAAATTCAAACCATATTTTTGAGATCGTTGTCCAAACATTGCTTCAACTACTGCTGTGGGGTTGGATCAGATTGCATACCTCCATCTGAATAAGAACATGAGACAACACCAGTTTGGAATTTAAGAAATTCTTCCTTTTAGGGCAAGAGGACTCAGCAGATGAACACCTCGATGCTTTCTGAGGAGTTCCATGCTGCACACTAATTCTCTCTCACCAAGCCCAGTAAAAACCAGCTAATTAGATCACCACGCCACTTCTACCACAGGAACTGCCTCTGTTTACTTCAGGCCAGTAGAAATCCATCAGTGATTACAGCTCTGACAATTGCTACTCTGGAACAAAACCACAGAGCCTTTATGCTGGACAAAGTTAAAGTGCTGTTGATCAGCTCCTCTTCATGAATAGGCATTTTATTTACAGTACCATTGTAAATAGCACTTCCATCTGATATTTGCAGCTGCCTATTACCACATTTTGTTCACTAAAGAAAGGAAGGCACACACATGACAAGCCGAGCCCCAGTTCAATAAATCTTATGATTTTTAGGGTGGTAGCAGCAAGGCAAGGGACTTTGTCCAGCAGCACCTCCAGCCTAACTGCTGCCATGGAGAGCTATTCCCTATGCCTCACTAACACAATGTGCTGTCAGCTACTGGTAATGAGTATTCAACCATAACCTCAGTGAAGATTAGATACAGAGAGTGAATACTACAGGGAGACTCCATTTACTACCCCATTCCTTAGCTTCATCAATTAAAGTCATCAGAATTTTCAAAGGCACCCTCAGGACAATTTCCACAAAGCGTTAAACAACATGAAATAAACATCTGGCCAAATGAGTTATTTGCAGGGCACATTCATCAATTACAATTTCCCGTGTAAGACTCAAGAATGCCTTTATTAATTACGTGAAGCTGCCAGGAAGTGTTCAGCCAACACTGCAGAAAACATGGATCTAGCTACTGAGATTAAATCCTGTTTGGTAAGCAAGGTCTCACTGCAAGGAAGTAAAAAAGGCTGCAATATTTGAAGAACTTCATTTAACTGTTTGAATAAGTTGACAAAGCTTTAATGTCCAGCATCTTAAAGTCCTACAGTACTAAATTAAGATGTTTTTACAGAATCATAGAGTGGCCTGGGTTGAAAAGGTTCACAATGATCATCCAGTTCCAACCCCGCTGCTATGTGCAGGGTTGCCAACCACCAGACCAGGCTGCCCAGAGCCACATCCAGCCTGGCCTGGAATGCCTCCAGGGATGGGGCATCCACAACCTCCTTGGGCAACCTGTTCCAGTGTGTCACCACCCTCTGTGTGAAAAACTTCCTCCTAATATCTAACCTAAACCTCTCCTGTCTCAGTTTAAAAACCATTCTCCCTTGTCCTATCACTATCAACTCTCACGATGATCCCTCTGTCAGCCACCTTCACTCCCCAGATCTTTTACTGCATGAAGAAAACACACTGATAAGAGTCAGGGGCAGAAAACAGAAGATGCATTAAGGTGGATGCAGTGCAACTACATAGCAGCACAGGCAATAAAGCTCTCAGACAGGCTGAACAGTCTGAGAAACAAGAATAAGGGAGGATTTCTCTGTGGAAAGAAGGAAAAATAAAAGAGGAAGGGAACAAGGCAAAAAAAGAGCCACGTTAACTCAAAGCAGCAGTATATTCCGAATACTTCTATTTGTCCCCAAAAATGAGACCTGCAAATCTCTCTAAGCACCAAAGGAAGCAAATGCTTCAGCCAGTGCAGAATGCCGTACCTCTGGAAAATCTCCTGCAGGGTTTCCCTAGTGAAGGCGTTGCTGTCCTGGAAGACATTGTTGAGGGCATGGAGGGCACACAGCTCCCTGCGCTGCTTCTCGTGGTAAATTTGTAGCGGCGGCAGCTGGGGCGGCTCAGGGGACTCCGATTTGGCCTTGTCACCTTTCCATGGCACGCAACTCATCTTCTCGCAGGGCGGATGGCGAGGCAGGAGGTGAGAAACTCAGCAGGCCGAGGTCTCTTCCTCAGAGTCACGGCAGCAGCGCGCGGCCCCTTTATTTTATAGGCACGGGCTGCTTCCAGCTCGCCAACCCCCCTCTTGTGCTTCAGTTTATTCAGTAATCGCCTCTGACGGCTGGCTTTAACAACCACCTCCTTTCTCCCATACCCCATAAAACGCCACACGCACACACACCCCTCCAAAAAAACCTAACGACAACAAAAAAACCAAAACCAGAATCAGAGAGACAAGCAAAAGATACGGATCCCGTCGGTCTCAAGGTGCCAGCTGGATGCTGTCACACCGCTCCTTTTCTTCCATCTCCGGTACCCAGCGCAGGCCGCAGGGAGGGGCACCCCGCAGGGCCGAGCTGACGGTGCGGGCCCGCCCCGGGGCACGGGATGGGCCGGGGTCCCTCAGCTGCCCTCCTCCATCGCCGCGGGCAGGGCTCCGGGATGCCAACGGCTCGGGGAAGGAAGCCGCCTCCTCCCCCGCCTCCTCCTAGGCCATAAAACACAGCTCCGGGCTCCGCAGCGCCCGACGGGCCGCCCCGCGCCTCCGCCCGAAGGAAAGCTCCGTTAGGAGCGGGCAGGGCCCGCACGGAACCCCGAGGAACCGCCGCTCCGCCCGCTGCCCGGCCACGGCCTCCTCGCACCGACGGCGGCGGCGCATGCGCCCCCCCCCTCCTTCCTTCTCTAACGCGCCCGGGGGTTTTCTGTCAGGAGCCCCACGGACGCTCGGCGCGTTTCATTGGTCGACACAGCCGTCCGTGAAATTGTTCCTCTTTTTCATTGGTCGGTCCGAGTGAGTGCCCGCCCGCGTGCCTAACTGCCGTGGTGTTTGGTCCCGCCCCATCGCTCAAGCCTTCCTGTTCCATTGGGTCGTAGGGCCGCTTGTCAAGAGGAAGAGCTCTCCTATTGGGCAAGAAATACTCGACACGTCGAGCGGACTCTGTTGTGTGTGTATATATAGAAAACAAGCCGAGCTGGCACTGCTTCTCCCATTGGCTTCGCGCGCTTCGCGGGGGCGTGGCCCTCCGTCACGGCCCCGCCCTCCGTCGCCATGACTACAGGCTAATTGTCCTCCCCTCCCACCCTCCCATTGGCTGTCCGTCCCGTGCACCGCCTTGGCGGGCGGGAGGCGTGGCCTCCGCGCTTCCCGGGGCGGAGGGGCGGGGGCGGAGTGCCGGGGCAGGGAAGATGGCGGCGGCGGAGCGGAGCCGCTCCCCGGCGGGGGGCTCCCCGGTGCCGGCCTGCATGTTCGCCCCGGAGCCCGGCTCTCCGGGCGGGAGGCCTCGTTCGGCGGCGGCCGCCCGCTCCCTGCGCTCTTCTTTCGAGGCGGAGGACGGCGAGACGCTGAACGGAGAGCCCGAGATCGACCTCACCAGTAAGGTAGGCCCGGCGGCGGGCAAGGGCTGGGCCTGCTGTCAGAGGGTCCCGTCCGGAGGGAAGGGGTTGGTAGAGATAGCGGGAACCGCGCCGGGGCTCCTCGAGGTCTGTCCCGTTCGGCCGCTCGCTGTAACCCTGTGTTCCGAGGGCCCGGCTCCTCTGTGTGCGAGGGAGAGCTGTGGTGTGCGGCTGTCGGAGCCTTTGGCTGCGAGGGAACGGCTGAGCTCTGAATGCTCGGAAGATGTCCTGTAAGGAAGCGAAGGGTGAGCATCGAAACTTCAGCGTCTGCCGGGCCACCTGTTTGTGTCTGAAAGAGCTGGGCGAGGTGCGGGTACTGGATGCCAGCGCCGACCTGCGTGTGTGCTTTGTGTTGGGTACAACCGGAGTGGAGGAGCGCGCAGGAGGGCTCCGAGGGCTGTCACCAGCCCTGACAGCCGGGAACCGCCCACAGCTCTGACCAAGAGGGAGGAAAGCTCTTGTCCTGCTGCTTCCATTGGTGTCGGCAGCCAGCCATCCGCTCCCAGGCGCCTGCAGACAGAGTGGAAGTGACAGGTGAGCATTATTTTGTCCTTTATTACGATTGACTTCTCTGCCCGGCAGTATATACACCTGCTGCCCTGTTTTCTCAGAAGGAGCAGTGCTGCAGTGGCACAGGCTGCCCAGGGAGGTGGTGCAGTCACCAACCCTGGAGGTGTCCCAGAACCGTGTGGATGTGGCACTGAGGGACATGGTCAGTGGGCATGGTGGGGATGGGCTGACAGTTGAACTAAGTGATCTTAGAGACCTTTTCCAATCATAATGATTCTGTGATTCTATGATCTTTATCTTGGATGAGTGCTGAGGCTGTGAGCTCTGCCCATGCTCTGTTCTCAAAACAGCAGTCCCATATGGTGAGAACACAAGAGTTAACTTGGCCTCTTCCCCAACCCCCCTATTTCTCTGTCTATCCAGCTGAATTACTTCTCACCACTTCCTGCTTAAAACAGTGATTCCCACTGCAGTTAGTTTGTTTGCTGGCCTTTTGTCCCGCTCTGACCCAGCTGCTTGCTGTCTGACACACTTCTCTCCCATTCCCCTCCCCAGTGTGTTTGCTGTGAGTTCTGCTCTTCTTAGAGGACAACACTGGGGATTCTCTTGATTCTCTTATCAAGCACATATACTTTATCAGTTGATCAAGCAAACAGTTCCATTCATCAGCAGAAATTCATTATCGCATTAATCTTAATAGGTGCTTGTTTTCCCTTCAGTACTAATACACTGCAGTAGTAATTATTTTTTAGGTCAAAAACATATCTCACCAAGCTATTAGTGAAGCAGAATTTTTTAAGTTATTGTACATTTGTTCTATGCTGACAACAGAACATTAGTAGCACTCAAAGTATGCCTGTCTACAGGAAATAGGAAGCAAAATACGATATTACAGAAGGAGTTGGTGTAAGACTGAAATGTCACAGGGCTGGGTTGTCTTTCCCCTGACTTCCCAATGGTTCGTGGTAGCCTCCCAGCCAAACGTCAGACTGTGTCATACCAGTAGAGCAGCACTGAATGCTGCTTAGTATTTGTTTTGCCTTTAACCTTTGTAGTTTGCTCACCTTGTGGGTAGGGGATGTATCTTCCCTTAGGACTCCTTGAGAAGTATTCACACTATAACCTTAGCTTGATCGCAGCAGAAGCTTTAAATTGCTGTTTGTTGATTATGGCATCTTTCTTGCTGATGAGCAAAGCAGAGTGCACAGTCTGCTTGCCCCTTGGAATCAGCTCATCCAGCTGTAGCTGCTGCCAATTTCTGGTCTGTGTTAATCCCAGAGCTGATCAGAGAAAAGGTGGGAAATGTGACCTCTCCCCAGACATCGTGTTGGGACTTTAGAGATGGTGTCTCAAATTTGTGAGAGATGTTTCTTTCTGCTGTCATGAGAATAGAATAATAACTGGTTTTTGCTTTTTTGCCTTATAGGAATTCTGAGATTGCTAGACCTGCATGACTTCTGCAAACTGCTCAATGTCTGGCAAAGTTGAAAGAACAAAAGTGAAAATGTTTGACTTGATGAAAACCTGAAAAACAAGAGTGTATAATACAAGCATAGATGGGATTTCTCAAAGGTGGGAAAAAAAAACAAACACAGAGAGCCTCTCTCTGACACAGAAGGGATCTGCAAAACACCAAATGAAGTGTTGCCGTGAGCTAGGACAATGCAGAACTGGCTGGTGACTGCAGGCAGCAGAAGCAGCCATGGGAAATGCTGAACAACACTGAAAGATCTGATCCGTGAAAGCTGCCACTTGATCTATCCTTCCTTCTCTTTGCATCCCACTAAATGATATCATATGCAAGCTTCATCACCATGGGGGAGGCTTTGAAGGACTCCTGCTATTCAGGGCAGCGTTGTAGCCCCCTGGATCACCTTTCAGCAGCACCATTGCTGATGGGGAACAGCGTTCTGATCTGTGCTACCTGAATGTGTGCATATACTGTGCTCTGTGAGCCTACAGCCCTCCTGCCCAGCACTGTGAAGAAGGGCTGCAGCGAGCTGCTCAGCTGAAATGTGCCTGGTACTTCAGTCAACACACTGCTGAAGCATTCAGACTTGTAGAAGAATGAAGCTGGTGCTGAGGCTTGAAGAAATGAAAGTTAGCATGCCTCTATGCTGATGGCCCCTCTGTTTACTGATCTTAATGGATATAACCACCTATTCAGTAGATTTTCCTGAGTTCCTGACCTGTACTGGTTCACTAGCATGAGCAGTGAGATGGTTTGCCAGGAGTTCCTGAAAGTGCTCGCTGTACAAAACAAGCCCTATATGTCAACACGCAGCCCTTCATTCCTGTCCTGATCAAACCTCTGAGCAGATTCCGATTCTCCTCTTCATTCATTCAGTGGTCTCCTCTCCTCTGAAAAACAAAACAAAGCCCAACCAAACCAGAACAGACCAGTAATAAAGGCAAAACTCAGTGCTTTATAGTACAGTAGAGAAAAACTGTGGCCTCGTACATCAGAGAGCTTTACTATCTGAACTGCTTTGCAGACTGTGCCACATAGTTCAAAGCCTTAGATAGGGCGTGCATCTAGAACAAGTACACGAAGGTGGTTGTCTCTCAGCTCTTTGTCCCTTGCAGAAGTACTGATGCTCTGTGCTGCTGTTAAGATCTGAGGAAGGCGTTGCTTAGGCTGCCTTAAGCCCTCTATTAGCACTTGGTATCTGTGCTTCGTTTTTCCAGATGTGCTCATTGCTGTAGTTTTGAAAGCTGCTCAAACATTGGTTATGATCCTTTATGCTCCAGATTTCTACGAAAGGACTTCATCACCTATGTAGCAGCAGGTGGCAAAAGCTGAATACACGTTTTGTTAGCTGTGCCAGCAAGTCAGGCTGTTTGAGGCCTGCAGTTGTAATGATTGTGAGCTGCTGTAAGCCGTATGCTTTAGACAAATCTAGCCCAGTTTCACACTGGTCTGGGTGCACAGTGGAGGGAAATATATCTTTCTGGGTGTGCTTATGGAGCACATATGTAAGAGCAGCTGGTGGAAGTATGGATTTCATGGAGTGCTGCAGGGTGTCATGGCAGTGCATATCTACAGAGCTCTTGGTTTTGCTGCCTACTTGTGCCTTGCAGTGGGTCTGCAGAGCTTCCAGTTGTGGATGAACAGCAGAAGTACCCACCTGTGGTATTTGTTTGGAGGAAATCCCTCATCCCCTTTGTGCTTTCCTTGCATGGAAACAAGTATTTCACAGAAGTCAAAGTGGGATGTTCACTTGCATGTGGCTTTTAAATATCGGTTGCTTCAAAATGAGATGCTTGGTATTCCTACTTGCTTTGAAGTAAAGCTTCCCATGTAAATGAGCTCTGAGCTCAGGCTAATCATCTCATGCAGTGTCACAAGGAAATAGTTGCCAGCAAAACTGTCCTAAAAAAAAAAAAAAAACAACCAGCCACATATACGCACAAAGCCAGAAAACGGTCCTTGGAAAAGAG
This sequence comes from Chrysolophus pictus, assembly GCA_037305975.1. Lineage (NCBI taxonomy): Eukaryota > Metazoa > Chordata > Aves > Galliformes > Phasianidae > Chrysolophus > Chrysolophus pictus. Next base: position 145,644,758 of record CM074576.1, read on the forward strand.
CCTTCATCTTTCAATAAAGCACACTGTTTGATTGTCCCTATAGCGGAAGTAGGTTTTGATTTTATTTTATTTTTTCCTTGACATCTGCATGTTGGGTATTTAATCTCTTTTCCAGCTGGTGATGGTGAGTCCAACCTCAGAGCAGTACGACAGTTTGCTGCGGCAGATGTCAGAGAGGATCGATGAGGGATGCGGGGAGACCATCTATGTCATCGGGCAGGGATCAGGTCAGTACAGCTTCCTCTGGATAACAAGAGAAAACATGAAAATGATAACCTCTGTGACTGCTGTTGAAGATGACACCTCACCAGAGTAACGTGGAAACTTTCCTAAAGTGTAGCAGAAGGCCATCTTGTGTACTTCTTGTATAAAATCATACGGATTCTTTGTTAGCGTATGCCTCTGCTGCGGAGAGGGAGGTTTGCCTTTTCTGAACATGAGGTCTTTGTGTCACATTCACTCAGCTGTGACTGCACACGTTTGCCTTTGCAGGTTTTAGCAGTTTAGGGTGGGCTACCTTTTTGTTCTTTTTCATGACTGGAACGTTCCCATCTGATGCTGATAAAATAGTACTGTGCGTGGTCTTGTTTTGAAATGCAAATTTCTGAATGCAAAATGACTTGCCTCTGTGTCTCTATCATAAGGCTAAAAACATACTTAAAGTATGCTAAATATCTATTGAATATCTAGTTGTAGGCAAATGTTCTACTGGTTACTATGTCTGAGGAAGAATATAAAACCGTGGTCATCAGTGTTAGGGTTGGCTGCAGTAATGGAGGGAACTGTGCTACCTCAGCACTGCTTGCTTTTCAGGTTTTCTTTGTGTCTCACAAAGCAGCCAACATAGAAGAGAAGCCAGGATTAGATGGGCAGTGGTCATGCAGCCAACTTCAAGGGAATGCTTTTGTGTCCAGACAAGCTTCCCATATGTATTCTGAGCCCTTGGTCTTTCTGATAACCACAAGTGCAGGGAGATCTAGCTAGTCAGGCTAGTAAATCCTTTCTCTTCTGGAACAACTTATGGATGTGTTAACAGGTTACTGATGCAATGATGTACTTAAAATAGGTGCTTGTTGCTTAAAACAGGAGATAAAACTTCTGACTTTATTTCAGGCTACTGCGTAGCTGAGGAAAGTGGGGTTCTTTTCTGTAGATTGGGGCTATTGGAAACAGCATCCAGTAGAAGAAAAAAAAAAAAAGATATCCCTCCACTTTCTCATTCCCTTTGAGTGTCTGTGATTTTTAGTATGGGGTGTGATGACTGAGAGGCCAGGGAAGGCTGCTTCATCAGTATTGACAAATACCTGTTCTCCCTTAGCTGTTACTCTACTCCTTATTCCCTTCTATGACCCAGAACCCCAATCATGATGCTTCTTGTTTTTCCCACCATCTCCACAAGTTCTTAAGTTGCTTACAAAAAGCTGCCCAGCAGCTGTGTGTGCTGTAGAGCTTTGCAGTGACTGAAATGCTGATGCAAAGTGTAGTTACTGCTTACCAGCTGATGAGTCAGCCATGCATATAAATGACTGTACAGCAGTAGTTTTGGTCATCCAGGTGCTATATGTCACTTCACCTTTGTTTGTGTGTGTTTTTTGGTTGGTTGATTTTTTTTACCCCACAGAGGAGATTCTGGCCTGAGATCTGTGCAGCTTCTGAATACTTAGGGTAGAAGAACAGCTGAGAGTTCTGGTGGCCTTTCAAGTGGCTGAGTGGTTGCCACTGGCTTTCTCTGACAGTCAGCACTTTGCTGGGATGAGCTGTGCAGAAAGAAGCAAGAGTGCCTCATTCTTTTTTTTTCCCTGCCTCGTGTACTTGTCAGCATTTCTTCCAAGTGCGAGGATGAAGGCAGTGAGATGGGCCAAAACCCTTGTTTTAACTGGAGCACGTGGGGGCCAAAGGAATTGCTGCGCAGGCCAGATTTGCAGAAAAGTGGAGTTGGTATGTGTTTTTTTCTGAAGTAAGCTGATAGCTTAAATTGCCTCCACATTCACTGGTTAACCATGATGATATTCCAGTCAGAGCTTTCAGTTTTTCTATGGTTTTTCCTTTATTACAGCGTGAGTGGAGATTCTCTATCAGACTGAAGGAGATTCTTGTTTGTAATAATAACAAGGAAAGCTCTCTTTGGTGAAAGATGGTGCATTTCTAGTGTATTTTAAGACTTAAAATAGATAGTCCTTTATTGTCTTTGGCAAAGGACATTTATTCTGTTGACACGGCTGATGTCTCTGGTTCACATGTGAATCCTGATCGGTGTGAAAGTACCAAACAGGGCTGAAACTGCTGCTGGCTGTTGCACAGTGACGCTCACAGACTGTCCTTTGTCTCCTCAACCTCACACCAGATGGGACCGAGTACGGTCTGAGCGAGGCAGACATGGAAGCATCCTATGCCACATTGAAGAGCATGGCCGAGCAGATCGAGGCCGACGTGATCCTCCTGCGGGAGCACCAAGAGGCAGGGGGCAAGGTGCAGGACTACCTGGTTCGGAAACGTGTGGGTGACAACGACTTCCTGGAGGTCAGGTGAGGAGCCGGGTGGAGACAGGTTTAGTCAGCAGCCCTGCTGCATTCTTACCCTGTGAGCACTCTGTGATGCTGAGCCAGCAACGCTGGTTTGAGTCTAGGTGTTGTCGTTGCCCAGCAAAGCTTGACCACTCCTTGCTAATGAAGTCTCCTTTTTGTTGTTATTGCTGTCTTTTTTTGCACACAAACTGTAGAGATTTAGCTCTATATAGCTGGGAGCTGTTGTTTGGGTGATGGTGTGGGGATATTTGTCTTCGAATTCCATTAGGATTTTCTTCCACTCCAAGACTGTGATGATTCAGATTGCTTTTTAGTGGATATCTAATAGCTTGTGTAATTTGACTTCAGAATCTGCCCAGCCTTGGATTTCCACCATTTGCCAACAGCCATAATCATCACCTTTATCAGAAACAGGAGGGGGACTGCTGTAAGGAAGGATCTTCTCCTAGAAGGTTTCATTGTTGTTTGGGCTTTGCCTTTTCCAGGAACAGCAACTTATATTTCTCTTTTCTCCCTAGCATATGGTGCTATTGCAGCGTGAAGAATACAAAAATAGTATAGGGATTCTAGCCCAAGCTGAGATTTAGGTTTTTGAACTGCCACAGCACCCGTGTTTGACTGCAGAGACTAGGAGTTAGGAGAAGAGAGAGATATATAATATATATGAGATATTCTGTATAAGCACCAAACAATTCTGGATTCAGCACTCTAAATTCTGAGCATCAGTGACATATTTCAACAATCTTCTACTTCTCAGTCCCCGCAGCTTGTGATGTTCCCTGTTAACTGGGAACAGTGAAGAAACCTCTGCTCTGCTTGTAGAGATCCAACTTTTTAAAATTGCTGCTTTCAGGTTACGGAGAAGAAACTATTTGCAGGAGCAGTGGTGTTTGGAGTTTGTTGCTTCAGGTATCAGATTTTTAACACGCTCCTTTTTTCTTTCTCCTTCAGGGTAGCAGTGGTTGGCAATGTGGATGCAGGAAAGAGCACCTTGCTGGGTGTCCTGACACACGGTGAACTCGACAACGGCCGAGGCTTTGCTCGGCAAAAGCTCTTCCGCCATAAGCATGAGATTGAGTCAGGCCGCACCAGCAGTGTGGGCAATGACATCTTGGGCTTTGACAGCGAGGGCAACGTGGTGAACAAGCCTGACAGCCATGGTGGCAGCTTGGAGTGGACAAAGATCTGCGAGAAATCCACCAAGGTCATTACTTTCATTGACCTGGCTGGTCATGAAAAATACCTGAAAACCACCGTCTTTGGCATGACCGGCCATTTACCTGACTTCTGCATGCTTATGGTAGGTAGCAAGAAAGATACATGGTACCTGCAGAAAGAGTGCTGTTTGCAGCTTTACAGCCTCAACTTCTTCCCTATTGCAAGGTCCCTGTGGGTTGTGGAGGGAGGCAGCATCTCCCAGAGGTGGAGAGGAGCTGGGGGGCTAGGAGTATATAGCCAAGATTCTGGGACAAGTTTCCCAGGACTCTCAGTCACTAAGAGGTCCGAGATGTATGATTCTGGGGAAGCGAAAGCTTTCTGGACTCCAGAGCACCTTGTTAGAGCTGTGTAGAAATGATTCCTTAGCCAATAGCTGCGAGCATTTGAAGTGAGCAGAGTCGCCTCATTTGGTTCGACTGCCACATCTACAACCTGACCATAGTCTACTGTGAGTCTGGTGCAAGACGTTCTCTGTAAGCCAGCTTGCTGCAGGAAGAACACTGAAGGAGAAATACTGACATCCTTGTATCTTGTATCTGCTGTAGGTTGGCAGTAATGCTGGGATTGTGGGAATGACCAAGGAGCACTTGGGTCTGGCACTTGCACTCAATGTTCCTGTCTTTGTTGTGGTGACCAAGATTGACATGTGCCCAGCCAATATCCTCCAAGGTAAGTCCTACGTGCTCTTTCCAGGCGTGTTCCTTACCTCTGAATCTGCCATTATCCTCCATTTGGGTTAAGGAATCATTGCCAAAGGAAAGCTGCTTTGTCTGGTTTTGACTGCATCTTAAACACCTTCCAGAAATCTAAACTTTTATTTCCCTCCCCCATTTGCAAGGCAGTTTGCTTGTAGTCACCATTTCAGAGTGACCCTGCTTGGAGGGTCAACAAAAAAGTGTCTGCTATAGGATTTTGTTTAACTGAGCTCTAAGGAGAAAAGTGTGCAGGTAGGGCAGTGGTTTTTGTTTTCTCTGTGGGTGTTCAAACCTGAAGAGAAAGTCTGGAAGTTCTCTTGAAATTTACTGCTCCTTGCCCACAGTTTGGATGTGATCTTAAGCTGTGGTCAGTCTTGTTCTCTGGCAGCTACTAGGCAAAAGGCCAGCTGCTCGTTGCATCCTGCTTACCTGGGCACTTCTCAGATATGCTGGCATCACTTCAGCAGCTCCTTCCTTTGTCTGACCAACTAACCAACATGCAGTAAATCACGGTTCAAGGCAGCCATATATGTGTAGCAGGTCTGGAAAAGGCACAGGTGAAGGATGGTAGTGAGCAGCAGGGACTAGCAACTTCCTTGGGACCCCAGCAGTGGGCCTTTAACCTGCTTGACATTCTTCTCAGGGTGTGACCAGTTCTCACCTTTAAAATCCCCCTGATGTGTTCTCACATATTCAAGAATGTGCTGTGGTTAACTGAGTGATGCTTTTTTTGCTAAGCAGTCCTTTGGATTGGGAAAGTGGGTGCTCCCAGTACTGTCTGTAGTCAGCTTGTTTTTGTAAAAATCCTGAGTATGTTTCAAGCCAACAGAAGCATGTGATCAAAAATGAATTTGAATATTTCTATAATAAGTTTGTGAAATAAAAGCAAGGCCTGACTAATAACATAATGACTGGGAAGGAAGGGGAATGTTTGGCTCAGTGAGGAGAGAAGTGCTGCTCTTGGGAGAAGCCTCCCTTGTGTCATGTTCTGTTTGAATTCAATTGACACAAGGTTTGGCTCAAATGTATCTGTGAAGAGCAGATGGCATGATTAGATGTTTGTCTTTGTATCCAAAACATTACTCTCCCATAGGCAATCGTTTGTTCACAAAAACCATTTAATTGGATGACAATCGAATGATTTACTCTTTTAAACCCACATCAGCCTTTTGTTTTTTCCCCTCATGTTTTAAGGCACTTTGCAGGAAACTGATGCTAGTGCATCAGGTATTGCCCCTGCCAGATGACGAATAGGAGGCTTAGAATATAAATTAAAAAGGGAAGAATTCAAAGCTGGGAGCTGGGAGATTTGTCCCAAAATTGTTATATCTGGTTCTACGTTGTCGTAGTCTTTAAAAATGATCTTTACTCTTTTTATGCTTCTCTGATCTTCTGTGGTAGATTGGTTGCCAGCCAAAGTCTTTTGAGGTTTGTTTGGTCAAAATTGATTTCTAATTCATATATTCTCCGGTATAAGAAAGCCTTTCTAGGAAGAGGAAGTATTTTAGAACTACTTACAGCTCCTTAATAGACAGCTATAAAACTTGTACTTCACCGCATTGCACTTGTAGCTGCAAATATCTGTCTGTCGCTTTGCAGCAGGCATGAAATAGAAGATGGAATGGCTCCTAAATGCCACTTTGGCTGTAGCAAACTCACAGTAGCACTCACACACTTTTGGCCATTTTCTCCTGTCTATTTGTGCAAGAGTGCCAGCCTCCCGTCGGGAAAGCCAGCAAAAGTGATTTGTAAAGGCGGGAGATGCTGCCCTAACAATATTCATTTCACCCTTTAAGAAACCCTGAAGCTGTTACAGCGACTGCTGAAGTCCCCAGGGTGCAGGAAGATTCCCGTGCTGGTTCAGAGCAAGGATGATGTCATTGTAACAGCCTCCAACTTCAGCTCAGAGAGGTAATGGGAGTAGAAGAGAATTGTTTCTCTTTCAATCCTATCTGGACACTGGGTGAGAAGGTTCAGAGAGAGTCCCATTGTCTAGATGTGTTCAGGTTGTGTTTGCCATGTGGTGTGTTGATTCCCCAAGAATGTGTTCTGAGATTGACCTGCTTGTTGCTCCACTCTGATACAGAAATGAGAGGCTACTTCTGGGCAATCTGCAGGGTACTCGACTTTCTTCAGTCCTGGAACCTTACACCTTTTCCTGAATGTCATTAGAAGGCAGAAGGCAGTGTTGTAGAGTTTCAGAGATGGGGTGTTGTACATCTAACTGCTTGTCAGGCTCTCCCTTCCTAGCACTATGTGTTGAATACAGTCCAAGATTTTGAATGTCTCCCTACATGTGGAATCCCAGGCAGGGAGGTGAACTAACTCAGTTTTCATCAATTTCCCTTTACAGGATGTGTCCAATTTTCCAGATTTCGAACGTCACCGGGGAGAACCTAGATTTGCTGAAGATGTTTCTTAATCTCTTGTCTCCACGGACCAGTTACAGGGAAGAAGAACCAGCAGAATTCCAGATAGATGATACTTACTCTGTCCCGGTAAGGGACCTGGCATTTGGAGCAATTTTCCACTGTGTGTTTTAGGTTGAAGCAGGTGTCATCCCTAGGGAGGGATGTTCTAGAGCTCATCTGTGAGTGTGGTTGAATAACCCTCATTACTGGTGTTTGTTTTCTGGCATAGGGTGTAGGAACGGTTGTGTCTGGGACGACATTGAGAGGCCTAATCAAGCTGAATGACACCTTGCTATTGGGGCCGGATCCACTTGGCAACTTCCTGCCTATTGCTGTCAAATCCATCCACCGCAAGAGAATGCCTGTCAAAGAAGTGCGGGGAGGCCAGACTGCCTCCTTTGCTTTAAAAAAGGTGAGATGATCTGCTCAGGACTCCCAGAATAGGAGCTACCCCCGTAATTTCAGAGTGCTCTTGAAGATAAGCTGCTCTTGGACTGCAAATCTCAGCTACCTCATTTTGTGGCACAGTAAAATCCCATATAGAAACCGTGTAGATCCCATATTCCACCTGACAGGTGCCAGACTACAGCAGTGGGACCCAAGACAATGAGGAATGTTGGAGATGTGTAACAAAGCAAGAAAATTCTCTGTACTGCAACTGCATAAGTGTTTCTGAGTAAGATGTCCTCAGAAATTTCTGCTGAACTTGATTTTTGCAACCTTTGCATAACATAGTTGCCTACTGCTAAATTGTATTTGCTTTGCCTTTTTGTGTGCATGAGTTAATATTTGTGAAATCCCTCAAGATCCTTCTGGATGCAGTCATCCAGAGAAGAAAATTTCTTCTCCAGAGAGTCATGCTGAAGACTTTTTTTGGGTCTCTGCTTTTCAGATCAAGCGTTCTTCCATCCGGAAAGGAATGGTAATGGTGTCACCCCGCCTGAATCCACAAGCATCGTGGGAGTTTGAAGCAGAGATTCTGGTGCTCCATCACCCCACCACCATCAGCCCACGGTATCAGGCCATGGGTAAGTGTCAGAGTGCAGTCTGAGCTGTGTTTCCCAGTGGTAGTAGTTTACTTCAGCTTTAGTCTTTTCAGTCCTGATGGCTCTCAGCCTGAATAGAAGCCTGAGTTTTTGCTTTTACTGTTCCAGCAATCCATTAGAGGGACAGGAGGGAAGAAACTGAGAAGAGTAATGGAGAGAAATGTGTAAAAAGGAGATCTGTGACTTCAAGTGTTTTTGTAGCCTGCCTGAGCTGTATCTCCACAGTGCAAAGATTCTTAATCTTCTAGTGCAGATAGACTCATTCTGGGTCTGGCCCTCTAGCCCAGCTGCTTGGTCTGTAGGATTCTGTTAAGGGTGCTTCATAAAGTCTCCATCCAAAGGCAACTGTTCTCTCTCATACGTGTTTTCTCTTTGAGGACTGAACAAAGGCAGACGTGTGACGCATATAGTCTATGCTACTGAGTTGATTTTCACCTGTCAAACTCAGCACTGTTAGTTTTAAAGTAGCAAGGGCTGCCTTAGATGTCTTCCTAAAGCTTATTCCTCTAATGACACCGTTTGTTGAAAGCTTTTGTGCATTACCTTCACAGTGCATTGTGGCAGCATCCGTCAGACAGCCACAATTCTCAGCATGGACAAGGACTGCCTGCGGACAGGGGACAAAGCCACAGTGCACTTTCGTTTCATCAAAACCCCAGAATATTTGCATATAGACCAGCGTCTGGTCTTCCGTGAAGGCCGTACCAAAGCTGTGGGTACCATCACTAAGGTAAAGGCCAAAGAATCTGACTTTTTTTTTGCCCATTAGCTACTTGTGTCACTGAGAAGTCAGTAGGAGAGTCCCAATAGCTCTGGAGAATTGAAGGAAAAGACCGTCCTTCAATGACAGACGTCAGTCCTGACGTGGGTTGCAGATGACCAATATGCTTTGTTGTGTTGGGTCTTCGCTGGTACAAATGAGGGGATGAGGCAGTAGGGGGTGACCCAAATGCCTCTGGTTCTTAAGGCTTAGTCTCTTTCTGAGAGCTTCCAGCTGGTCTCTTTGATTCACATGGTGGAGGTCTGAGTGGCATCTCATCTGAGTGGCACTTTCAGCCCCATAGGGATTCTGAAGGGCAGATGAAGATTTCTTTAAACAGAATGCTGTCTGCATTCTTTTCCCAGTATATGTTGGTATTAATTCTCCCAATTTTTTTTGTTTGTTTGTTTAAAAAATGGTGCTGAACCTTAACAGATTGACCTAGCAGTTTTAATGTTGTGTCCTCTCCCTTTGTGATATGCAGTTACTCCAGACCACCAATAACTCCCCAATGAACTCCAAGCCACAGCAGATTAAGATGCAGTCAACAAAGAAGGGAGCTCTTACAAAACGAGAGGATGGTGTTCCTCCAGTTGGGATGGCAACTGGGGGCCCACTGGTGGGGGATGAGCCCCCCTCAACAGCCGCAGCACCACCAACACCTACTGCCCTGCAGCCATCGGTAAGTGAGGGAAGCAGCTTGTCCTTTCTAGCTCTTTGCTGCCTGTTTTTCAGCTGTTGGAGGAAAGATGCTCTAGAACACAACTGTTATTTTCATTCCACTCACCTCGAGACTTAATGTATGGCAGAAGCAAATGGAAATATAGTCTCACAGCAAAAATCAGAATTATCTGATGACTGGATGACTCTTCATGACTGACCTTCCAGCAGCAAGAAGTGTAGGGGACAATTAAAATTGACCTCAGGAGTAAGGCTGTGTAACTTTGCAATGTCTCACTACTTGACTGTGGTCGTGGTGGAAAAGTTTTTCCATATGCCCAGTAGCTGAAGTAGCAAAGCATCTAAAAAAACACAAAATGGATCTCTACTGTCTGAATGAGAGATGGAGAATCCCCATACTAGAGAAACTGCGACACAAGTAGTGGTATCGAGCACAGATCATGGAAAGAAGATGGAGATATCTAAGGAGAAGAGTATAGTCTGGGTTTTTTTAGTGCTCCTTTCTGGAGCCAGGAGTTGTGCTTGGTGATCCTTATGGATCCCTTCCAGCTTGGAATATATTATGATTCTAAGGAAAGGCCATTCATTTTCTAGATGGATTTGTCCAGCTTGCCTTGTTGGTTAGGACTTCTCAGCTTGGTTTTTCCAAGAAGGATACCCAGCTGTGAAAGGAACAGAAACTCCATTGTAACAGCAAGCTTTAGGAGTTATTTTTATCAGCTTTATTACACAGATCTTCTCCTTTTGCTGTACTTACTTGGTAAGCAGCAAAAGGTTCAGAAACAGACTGTCAAGAGTCTTGGTCAGTGTTCTTGCTTTTAACTGTAGTAGTTGCAATTGGCCAGGCTTGCTTCTGAAAGAGGGCCCTCTAGCAGAGGTTCTTTCCTGTGTATATGCTTGTGGCTTCTTATTGATCGTTTGTCACCTTGTTGTGGAATCACTGTGGTTATAGGAAAAGCTCCTCGCTTGTTTTGTCCCTACCCCTGAGAGTCTGTGTTGCTTTTGCTCTTGCTGATTTCTGTCTCTCTCTCCTCGATGCTTCCCATCAGCCTGCACTGGATGAAGAGCCCCACATCCGTGAGGGCAACAAGGTATTTGGCTACTTTGAATGAGAATGGTGGGTTTGGCTGGAGTCTGGGGACAGAGTCATGTTAGCAGGAGTGCTGGGAGGGGGGCCCTCCTTCCATTCCCCACAAAGCCAAGGGAATCTGAGATTCAGTTGCCCAGATGCTGAGTTCTGTGGCTCCTGCTGACTCCTAGAGGAGTTAAGCATCCAGAATATTGGGAAATGAGATCTTCCCCAGCTCGAAGGCCCACACTTCATAACGTGTTTGTCTGTCTCGTCGCTCCTTCCGTCACGGTGCGTCTGCCTTTTTTCCTTCCTGCAGTGGTAAGCAGCCAATCAGTCACAACCACCATCCCAGTATCTGGATGTGTGTGTTGGACTCCTGCTGTGTTGATGATCTGATGTAGAGGTCACTGCATACTAAGATGTCTCTTCTTGTTTTTCAGTCAAAAGTTGGAGGAGGAGGCCGGCGACGAGGAGGTCAGCGCCATAAAGTGAAGTCTCAAGGAGCCTGTGTGACTCCTGCCAGCGGCTGCTAAATTTCTTACTCCTCCTCCTCCTGAGGAATCTTCCTCTTTCCTTCATTTCTTATCCAAAAGATCCAGAGCAGCTCAAACCAAAACCCATCCCAGCTGACTGGCTGCAGAAGAAACTTCCTTCCTCCTCGAAGGAGAAGATGGAGAGGAACATTAACTTATAAGCTAATGAAGGTGATAAGACACAGAACAGAGTAACTGACACCTTCCTCCTCCCCCTGTCGACACATTTTTGTACATCATGGGCTTAGTTTTTATTCTTAGTTTTTATTATATTTTGTGTGCATGAAGATAAGAGGAGAGACTGGACAGAGCCAAGAAGAGCCAGTTAGCTGCCTCCCTCCTCCCTCACCCCATTCTGTCTACAGGACTTGCTGTTCTCTCTCACATGCTATCTCAAATCTTGGGGCTGTCAAACACCTGAAATTTCAGACTTGCAGTGGTTAAAACTCATTGTTTAGGGTGGCTCTCTATGGCACTGCTTCTGCACTGCTGTGGCCACATGCCAGATATGTTTCTGAGTTCTCCCCCATCGTAACCAATTTATAAGTGGTTTTAATTTCATGTCACATAGTGACAGAGATTTGAATGAGATGATGGTAAGAAAAAATTCATTAGTTTGAGGTCTAAGAGGGAAGGAAATTGAAAAGCACTTCTTGATCTTAAGTTGAGGAATCCCATACTAAATATCCTTCTCAAATGTATTAGTAGCAGTTAAGATTTTTTTTTTTTTTTTTTTTTTAGAGACAGAGTTAAATGGGCAGAGGTTTACCCATCCTCTTCCCCTTCCCTACTTTTCCTATTGCCTGTTCAGTGCATTTTGGAGCAAATCCTACTTGCCTCTCTTGGCTGTGGCAGCTCAATGAACAGTATTAACAATATTGTGCAGGAGCACTCAGTCCGTCCCTTGAGCCAGAGAAAGAGCCTTCTCACCTTGACGGACAGAGACCCCATGGGTGGAACAGACACCAGGTAAAGATGACCTTCCCTTGATTTTGGTTGCTCCAGGATTTCCTAAGCGTTTCCTAGAACTCACTGGCCTTCTGGCTGTGGTAGAGATTGTATGATTTGTCTTCTCCCCTCTTGGCCAAAGAGGGACCAAACTTACAGAAGTGCTTTCAGGTTTGGAAGTACATGATAATTTTTCTGTCTTTAATTTAATTAATTCAGTTGTAAATGGTGAATTCTAGTTTCAGGAAGGCCCTGCAAGCATGCTCTTTGAATTACTAATATCATGTCTTCTAACCCCAGGCTGTGTGAGCGATCAGTTCCCCGTTTGTTCTCATCTCTCCTCTCACTCAGCCTCTTGGTGGCTGCCTGCAGGACAGGAGTTACCCCCTGTGGGTGGGAGTGCAGGGCCATCTGGAGGGAGGAGATGGACACCAGCAGATTGCTGCTCTCCCCAGCAGGTGTGGTCACCTTCAGTTTCTTTGAGGTCCTTCTTCCCCAGTGGAAGACTTCTCATGGAGGGAGACTTTAAGGTTGTAGTCCCTCTCCAGAGGGCTGTTCCTGCTTCTTGCTAGAAGTGCAGAGCTCCTTCCATTCACTGCTTGGTTTCAGGTAGGCTGGAAAGCCAAGGTTGGAGGTAGGCTCAAATGCCATCCAAGCAAGAGCAAGCATTAGGGCTTGAGAGGGAAAAGCTCATCTCCTGACGTGGGTATCAGCACTCGAAAAGCATTAAGCAGCGTGGTGAGGTGAGGAACACCACGGAGAGGAGGTACTTTGCCTTAGAGACTGTAGCGGCCTGAGCACGGGTGGCAGCGGGGAGGTCAGCCCGTCCTTTCCCAGCTACGTGCCTAAACACCAGCGCTCTCCTGGAGAGGGGGGAACCATAGGCGGCTACGACACTAATAGCACCCGCATTGTGAGGGTGTGAAGTGTGGCTAAGCAGGGCACGAGGGCCTGCTGCCTTTGTCTTGGCCCTGTAGCAGCATCAAATGCATCAGATTTCACTGCCTTCCGCTTCCGAGGGGAGTGGAAGGCTGCGGCGGTGTTCTCTTTCTCCATTCCTTGTGCTCCAAATGAAGGAGACTGCCGAGACTGGAAGAGGGTTTACTTCAGTTCGGGTGAAGGAGGCGGTGCGATCTCTTTTGTGACCAGCATTCAAAGATCACTCGGGCTGGCGTGATCTATAAAATAAATTTTAAAAAAGTTTGTTCCGAGTTAAAGGCTGTCTGATGGTTTTTTTGTCCTTCTGGAAAAGCAGTGCTTGCAGCTTAAACACCGCCGGCCACAAGAATGTTCACCTGGCACTGCTCTCCTTTGCTGGCTGCAAGAGGAGGCCGTGTTTGCAGCAGGGAGCAAAGTCCAGAGGACTGCTGTAGCTGAGCCCCTACAGAATTTGCTTTGTGTAAGAGCTGGTGCTTCTCATTGATGGTGAAATGCCAAGCTTAGCAATTCTGCCCTAATTGGTGAGCATAGGCTCCAGCCAGCTCCAGGGTGTGGGGGTGCTGTCCTTGTGCCAGAGCCTTCCCCCAGACACAAAACAGCCTCACAGGGAACTGCAATGGAGAGCCAAGGCTGGGGCAGCCTCAGGTCATGGGCACAGCACAGAGCTGTTGCATTGCTAGATGGCAGCAAGCAAGGCTGCAGGCTTCAGCTTATGCAGCCCAAGGAGTTCAGGTCTGTAAGAGGGCAAACCTGCATGCCTGGATGTAGTAAGGCAGCTGGAAAATAAGAATTGGGTATGAGACTACACAACAGCTACAGCAGTGATGTTCTCATCTCGCTGCATCTCGTTCTCACCTGCCAACACATCAACCAACCAACCAACCACCTCTCAGCAGTTCTGATATAATTTATTTGTCTTGGTCTTCTTTCTTTGCATAGGCATAAATTACAATCTGTTGATTAAAAAATACAATGAACAAAACAGTGCAGCATTTGCAGCAGGCTACAGCATTAAGTACATCTCCTGCCTGTAACAGTCCATTGGCGCAGGGTGGGTCTGTAACATTGCAATGGGGCAAACTGAGAGCGAGGGGGGGAGAACAGAGGAGAGTGGAGTAAAGAGCGGATCTCCAGCCCTGCGGTTATGGCATTTCCTCCAGCAGATGGACAGCCCTAGTAAAGAGGAGAGCTGCATCTCCACTCTGTTTCTAATTCAAATAAACACAGGACAGGTCTGGGTGCTCACCAGCGTCACCACTCGCAGGCAGCTGCAGCCAAGCTTAAAATAACTCAGGCTGCGGATGCCAAAAGTTGAAGCTCTATGCTCAGTATAGGAGCAAATCTATTTCTCTCCCCAGTGCCCTGGCTGAGGGGCTGTTTTCCCCCAACAGTAGGGCCTCCCGACCCCATGAGGCCATTTCATGTGATTGGAGATGGGGACAACATTGCCCCAATCCCCTAGAGCCTTGTGCCCCTCTCTTTGCCCCTTGCCTCTCCCAGAGCAGGGATCAGTGCTCAGCACCAGGGAGGATGATGCCAGCATCCTACAGGGCACAAATACCACACGCAAGTCCTGCAGCTTATATTATTATTTGCAAACTAAAAGCAAGACAAATGTGGTTGTTAGAAACACTACTCCAGAGCATAAGCTGAGCCGTAAACTGAGGCTGGGGGGTCCTGTGGAGTTCAGCGAGCCTCCTCCACCCCATGGCCCACACCACAAACCAGATGGGAGAAATGGTACCCAGGACAACAGCTCCCAGCAGCAGCTGCCTCTATACATGTGTGCCAGTGGGAAAGTGAGCTCGGAGGATGTCCTGCCGGCACCCAGTGTGGGGCCCCGTCCCCCAGCCCAGCTGTGCTCCTATTATTGCAACTTATCCTACAGCGTGTGCATCCTTGTGCCAAGCGAAGCTCTAGCCCCACTGCCAGGCGAAGCCGCTCGCTCCAGTGGTATCACGTCACAGCCCCACCTCCACGTAAGTAGAAATTGCATGGAAAAAGTTTTTCCGTTGTTAATACAAAAAAAAAAAATAAAATCCTCGACACTCTAATTCGAAAACAGTCCCACCCCTTAAAAAAAAAAAACCAGCAGAGCAAATCCAAAAGGGGAAGCAGGCAAGGTTTGAACGTAGCATCCTCAAGCTTAGCAAGCAGGATAGGCAGCCCCAGGCATGGGGAACCCGAGCATCACTGGGACCCAACACAGCTGCTGGTCCAAGTGCATGGACCCCAGCCCAGGACTGGCTTTGAAGTCCACACCTGCCACGTTTCTCCCCTCCTGCTGCCCCCCAAACCTTTACTTTTACAATACTCAATTAATACTGTCTCATGTCCCCTCTGCCTGCCCAGCATCGAAGGGTTTGAGGTCCTTAAGATCTTGAAAAACACAGAGGGGAGCACCATGCTGCACGGTGCCCCAGCGCATCACGGAGTTCCCTCCCTCCCAGCTGTGGGAAGGTTATATGTGCCACCAGAAAGGGGACGGCGCAACCCCAATAGAAAAAAAATGAGCTTCAGAAGTCAGAAGTGTCCGAAACGCACCGAGAGCCACCCGCGTGGGATGTCCTCGCCTCACCCCCCTGCAGGCAAAAAGTCCTTTCCTCCGCAAGCAGCAGCGCAGGCGAAGGGCAGTGCAACCTCCTGCATCCCAGGACGGCCCTGTCTGGCAGCAGGGGGGTCAGAGCGCCGGCTCCCCGTGCACACGGAAGCGGTAGATGCAGGTGTACTCGGGGTGGCCCCAGTTGCTCAGCACACGTAGCTCCACCAACTGGAAGGCTCCCACGTCGTCACCCTTGGGGACAGGAGAGATGTGTCACAGAACCACGGGATGGTTGAGTTGGAAGGGATCTCTGGGACCAGCAGGGTGCCCAGGGTCAAGCCCAGGTGGATGCTGGAGATCTCCATGGAGAAGATATATGGAAATGGGCAGGCAAGACCTCCCAGTGAAAGGCTTAAGGTGGACATCCGCCCCTTCCCCACTTCACTGAAGGCTCTGAGGACAGAGGGACCCCATGACCACCCCTCATCCAACACCATCACCCAACTTCCTTCCCATGGCGAGTGCTTCATCACCACCGCTGCACCTCACCTTGAAGTAGAATGTTTGGATGGGGTCACCATCCTGGTTGTAGGTGAAGCGCCCCAGGAGAAGGCCCTCCTCCTCTCGCTCCTCTTTCAGGCCCTACAGGGAACAGAAAAGAGACAGCAATGTTCAGGATGGGGAACGGGGGGGGGGCCATGAAGGTGCACCCCATCTTCCAGCTTCCCACTACAACCCTACTCACGTAGACAGTGAAGTCCTTAGGAGCACTGGGGATAGTTCCCTGGGGTGACAGTGCTTTGGGAACGTGCTCCAGTGTCACGGCTGTGGGGCGGATGAGGCTGGAGAGGCGGATGACAGCAAAGCCCTGGGAGCCACGGAAGGCCCAGCAGTTCCCGGGGTTGACGTCTGGCTACGCGCACAGAAAAGGAATGCCAGCTCTTAGGTATCAGAAGCAACATTATCACCATCAGCACCGTTTTTTCTCCCATCAACGCCAGCCCAGCCACTGTGCCCAGTGTGAGCTCTGCATCACCCCAGAGCTCTCAACCCACTCTCAGTGCCCACCTGCAGGATGACACGTGGGGACTGTGAGTGGTACCACAGAGGGATCCCGAACAGGCTCAGCAGTGCTGTCTTTGTCTCATAAGTTTCAGAGCAGCGGGTGTTGATGACGCTGGCCCCTGGCACAGGGAGAGGAGCACAGGGGTAAAGCAGAAGTGCCAGCACTCCCTGCCTACCTCCAGCTCACCTCCCTGCCACTTACCTGCTGACTCCAGGGCGTAGTCAACCATCCCTACGCGGTCCTCACTGTAGCGCTTCAGTGCTTGGTCCACGATGAGGTGTACTTGCTGTGGGGGTAAAGAGGGGCCTGGTCACAGCTATGGAGTCCTGTCCCCGCCTCCAGTCCACGGGACCTTCTCACGGGACAGGCAGTGATGAATCACTGCATCAAAAAGGAGCAGGCGTGCGCTTGGCTGCAAAGCCTCATTAGAGGCTGCTAAAAATACCCAGGACAAGAAGTGCTGTGCAAGGAAGGGGCAGTGCCTGGGCTGGCTGGGCTCTCCCTTCCCAGTGCTGATGGATGAAGAGGGGGACATGGACCAGGCCCAAGGCCATACAGTGCCCCCAGAGCTGATCCTAAAGCTCAGCGTCCCAATGTCACCACGTGCACAGAGCCTGTACAGGGCGAGGGGAACGCTAGCCCTGTGCGATCCCTCCCTCCCTCCACAGGGAGCTGCCAACAAATATTTCCAAAGCAAACAAGCTCATTTTTTCCTCCACTGTCATCCTGCTGCAACGTTTTGCCCCAAATGACTCAGCAGTGCTGCTAGGGACAGGGCAAACAAGGTGGCTCTAGTTGTTTGCAAGCTCCATGGAATCCCCACCCATGTCCCCAGTGCTCGGCCATCACTCACCTCTTCTGTCACCCCCCCGGCTCCCCCCTGCCGCAGGGCCACACCAATGCTGTCCCGTGCTGCCAGCCCACGCTCCTCCCGCATTTGGGCGAGGATCCGGAGCTCCAGGGCACGCAGCTCTGCCTGTAAGTCCTCCCGCTGGAGCAGCAGCCCGGCTGTGCCGTCGTCCTGCCGGCTCTGTGCCAGAAAGCGGCTGATCCATGCTGGCATCTGTGCTTCCACCTGGAAGTGTGGCACAGAGCTCAGCTGTGGGGCAGAGACACTCACCTCTGCCTCAAATAGGGCCCTGGGTGGGGGTGGGGGTCCCTAAAAGGGGAGATGTCCTGGACTTACATCAGCCCGTGTTGCCTTGATCTGCTCCAGCACAGCCTCCAGGTGCTTGCTCACAGCCTCCTGGTCTGAGCGCAGCCCTGCCAGCTCCCTCCT
The DNA here is from genome assembly GCA_037305975.1 of Chrysolophus pictus. Classification (NCBI taxonomy): domain Eukaryota; kingdom Metazoa; phylum Chordata; class Aves; order Galliformes; family Phasianidae; genus Chrysolophus; species Chrysolophus pictus. The sequence goes on from CM074576.1 coordinate 145,662,473, forward strand.
CAGTGCTGACACCTCCTGCTGCAGCTCACCCGTCGCCCGCTGCCAGTGGCCCTGCAGCTCCTCCTGCACTGACCTGTGCCACCAGCACAATGAGAGAAATACCACCGAGCACCACCAAATGCCCCAAAATGCCAGGCTGAGGCCTGCCCCACCCTAAGCAATGGGGTTTCTCCACACACTGAGCAACAATTACCTCTGCCACTCTGCATTCAGCTCCTGCAGCCGGGCCTCCATCTCCTGCCAGCACAAAGGCACAAGAGTCCACATGAATGCTGCCCACCAGCCCCAAGGACCCCCACAGCGTGCACATCACTCACCTGCGAGGCCTGCGCCATCTTCCCCAGACGTTTGTCCATATCAGTCTGCAGCTGTGTCCGCAGGGCGTCCAGCTCACCCTGCGGGACAAGGATGAGATGGGGACATCAGAACCCATCCCATCACATCCCCATGCCCACACCACCCTGCTCCCCTCACCTGGAGGTGCCCGGTCATGTCGCTGCGCAGCCGTTCCTCCATGCTGGCCTGGCGGCGGCCCAGCAGCCCCTCCAACAGGCCCAACATGTCTCCCGTCGGTGGGGGTTCGCCCCCGGCCACCCCCAGCTCCCAGCGTGACACCGCAGCCTCCAGTGCCTCAAAACGCTTCTCCAGAGCCTGGAAGCGGGCCAGGAGCTGCTGTTCTCCTCGCAGCCCCTGCGAGGGGAAAGAGAATGCCATGCAGCCCCTGTGGGCCTTGCGGGCCTACATGTGTGGCTGTGCCCCATTACTGCTTCCCCTCCCTCCATCTTTGGGATGTACCAAACTTCAGGGGCTGCACCCATGGGCACAGAGCTCCCTTGGGTGTCTGGCCCCAGCCATCCCGCCCCAAAGGCAACCAGTTTGTACCTGGTCCAGTGCAGTCATGTCCCGTGCCCCAGGCACGTCTGAGGAGGAGAAGCGTCCCGCTCCCCACCATGAGAAGATGGGGAGGCTGTGTGCTGACAGGCCATATGGGTACAGGTACCACGCTCCTAGGCACACAGGGGACGAGATGGTTCAACAGTGAGATGGTGACAGGGGACAGGAGCCACAAGCACTGAGCTTGCTGCCATCCCATCCTGGGTACAGCATGAGGATGATGGCTCTCCAGCCCCGTATCACAGTGGGATGAGGGGATAGTAGTGGGCTCACCATAAGCGACTGCAGCAAGGAGCAAGAGGAGCAGCAGCAACCACAGGGACTTCTTCAGCCGCGGGTAGCGCCTGCAGAGTGGGGACGAAAGAGGGCTATGGGCTGTGTCCTGCAGTGGTGGGATACTCCTGGGGCTGGGGTCCCACTCACCTGGACAGGGGGACGCGCTGTAGCTGGGGAGCCCTTCCAGTGACATGGTGCCAGGCGGTGGCTATACAAGACAGGAGCCATCCCACAAATCGGGCTGGGGGAGGACAAGCAGGCTCAGAGGAACCCCAGGACATCCCCTCTGCCTCCAGGGCTGCTCTCTGGAGGAAGACAATCCATGCATGCAGCATCCCCTTCCCTCCCTGCCTCAGATTTGCAAGACGTGGAAGAAAACAACTGCTACATGGTCAACAGCAAGTTGGCATGAGAGCAAAGGAGCCCCATAGGACAACAAACCTCCACATGGGCACGGGACGAGACCCCTTCCCCCTCAGGCCCTCACTCACCTGGTGCAGTGAACACCTGCCACAGAAAGGAGCCAACCCTGGAGGCGGCAGTCCTCAGCCCTGACCCCGAACTGCTGTGGGCAGAGTAGAGCTGACCTGGAGGGAGATAAGGACAAGAGGTAACAGCTTTGAGTTGCACCATGGGAAGTTCAGGTTGGATATAAAGAAAAAATTCTTCTCAGAAAGAGCGGTGCCTCAGTGGCACAGGCTGCCCAGGGAGGTGGTGCAGTCACCGTGTGGATGTGGCACTGAGAACAATGGTCAGTGGGCACGGTGGGAATGGGCTGATGGTTGACTAGATAATCTTAGAGGTGTTCCCCAACCTTAACGATTCTGGGATTCTATGTGAGGAGAGGCAACAAGACATGGAATGGAACCCACATCCCTGGGTTTGATAATAGGGGCTAGGACTCTGTGGTCCCATGGAGGTGTCCCCAGCATCCCACCACTGCATTCCTACCTGCGTAGTCATCTTCTGAGGAATACCCAGAGGAGGAGGCGTAGGTGTCATAAGTTCGGCTCTCCAGCAGCCCGTTGACTTTGCTGGATTCCGTGTCCCCTGTATCCCTTCTCCTCCTGGTGGAGAGCTCCCTGCCTGCTCACCCATCCCAAAAAATCCCATAGAAACAGCTCAGAAAACAGCCACTCCGAAACAACTGGGATGCCCCAAGGGGTTGAGGCGACAGACGCCATGGGAGGACAGGCTCACCCCAGTAAGTGCTGCCATCCAGGGCATCATCCAGCGCGGCCAGCCCCCGGCTGCCGCCGAGGTAGGACTCGCTCACCAAAGACTCGCTGTAATAGGAGGTCTGGGTGCTGGGGCCGGGCGACAGCCGTTTGGTGCCGCTTGATTTCCTCCTCGCCGCCGTCCTGCCGGGATGAGAACCAGCAGATCGGCGTCACATAGCGGAGGCACGGCTACGACGCCGGCACCGGGAGCGCTGCAGGGCTGGGAGGATGCTCGGCACGGCGCAACCGCTGCTTTGCGAAACCCCGAAAGGTGGGGAGCCCCCGGCCCCGCTTCCGCTTACACCGCTGCGGTTTTCCGGCACGGCGCTCGCAGAGCTTCCCTCCCTCCCGCCATCGCGCCCAAAGCTGCTGGGTGCCAAAAGCCTGAACCCGCCCCCCCCCCCCCCCCCCCCCCGGTGTCCCTGCGGTACCCCCGAACCTGGCGGTGCTCTCCTTGAAGGGCAGCTGCGGGCCGCCCAGCAGGGAGCTGGTGCCGTCTTCATCCTCTGAATAGAGGCGCGAGGTGACGAGGCGCTGGCTGCGGCGCGACATGGTGGGGGGACAGTGGCTCACCTGGGGGGCACACGGGGGGGGACAGTGTCATGGGGGGGGGAGCAGCCACGCTCGGGGACACCCCTAAGTACCCCCGTGCCGAAGGACACATAAGGCCAACCCGAGCGCACCCAGGGGCACCTGCTCACGGGGCAGTGACAGCTGCACTGTCCCTTTATGCCCCCCCCACGCTGGTCCAGGCAGCCCTACGACCGAGACGCGAGCGGGACTCCTCCCACCCCACCCAGTACCCCCCCATGCCACAAGACCTCTTCACTCCCAGAAGCCCCCATTCCCCACCCCACGATACTCAGGACCCCCCCCATCCCTCCCCCAGCACCCACCGCACAGCCGAGGACAGCCGCGGAGCAGCCCGCTCCCCGCGCCGCTCCTCTCCCTTTTGTTTTGCAAGACGCGGCCCCCCCGCTCCTCCTCCTCCCCCCCCCCCACCCCTCCCGGCTCCCGCCCAGCCCCAATGCTCCGCCCCGGCAGCTCCGGGGGGGCGGGGGGGTCCCGCGAGGCGCTGCGCTGCGCTCGGGGCGTCCCCGTGTGCGGCGCACACAGCGCGCCTTTGTCTGCTATTTTTTTTTTTCTTTTTCTTTTTTTTTTTTTTAAAAGTTCTTGGGGTTTTTGTCCCTTGTTTCTTTGTTGGTTCTTTTTTTTTTTTCCCCTCTCCTTCCAGCCCATTAATTCTAGCCTCAATCTCCCCTTGCCGTTCCCAGGCTCCATTAACCGCTGCCTTCCCCCCCTTCCCCATAGCTCATTAGCGACCAATTCGCCCAATTTGCTGCTTTCTGCACCGTGTCCTGGGGACACCTCGTGCCCCCGCCGCCACCCCAGGGACCCATCCCCACCACTCATCCCCACCATGGGGCATGAAGCCCCTGTCCCACAGCACCTGTCCCAGCTGACGCAAACCCACCGCGGATTAACCCCAGCCAGGATTAGTGGATAAACCAGAAGCCGGGCGCTATATATGGTGCTGGGCCCGGTGTGGATCCCAGAGCCACCTCTGCAGGAGGGACGCAGCGCCCGCTGGGATTTTTGGGTGGGTGTGGGAAGAGCGTGGGCAGGGATGAGCATTGCGGGTTGGGTGAACCACGTGGAAGCTCACCAAAGGCCCCATTAACTGTAGGCTGGGGAAAGGCTGGAGAGGGACTGAGTGCAGGAAAGGGGACCAGCTTTTTGCACAGGACGAGGGGGAATGGCTTTAAACTAAAAGAGAGGAGATTTAGTTAGGTCTTGGGTGGAAATATATTACTCAGAGGGCGATGAGGCACTGGCACAGGCTGCCCAGAGAGCTGTGGGTGCCCCATCCCTGGAGGTTCAAGGCCAGGTTGGATGGGGCCCTGGGCTGGTGGGTGGCAGCCCTGCCCACAGCACAGGGACTGGGTGGGCTTTGAGGTCCCTTCCATAACCAACCATTCTGTGATTCTATGAAAATTCTTTCTCTCATTATAAAACGATTTGGAGGGATGGCCATGCCAGCATGGCACGTGAATCTGGGACTGGAAAAACAGCCCCGCTGGCCGGGATCCCAAATCATGTTTGCTCCACGAGGCCGACCTATTTATTTAAATAACGCGCGCACCCGCCCGTCTCCCCTTGCATCATCCAACACCACGCACTCCAAGCTCTTCCCAGGGTGACAACAGCCATCACACCACGTCACTGTCCCCATCTCACAGTCACGACCCTATGTCATCCACCAGCACCTGGTGGGGCTGTGCTGCTGTGGCCAGGCAGCGTCCCACAGCCGCCAGCACCTTGCCCAGGCGCCGGTCCAATGCCTGCAGGTGGGGCTCGGCCAGGACGGGTGCCAGGCGGTCGGCAGCCAGTGCTTCCCGCATCAGATCGCTCAGGCGGTAGGGCTCGGTGGCCAACAGCCTCAGCCGCAGGTAGGTGGACTTCTTGATGCTGCCGATGCGGAGGAGAGAGCCTGGCATCAGGCTGGGTTTTCACCAAGGGGAAGATGGGTGGTGGGAGCCGCTTACCTGCAGCACTGCTGGAGCGGGGCCAGGATGGACATCTCGTCACGAGAGTGCGTGCCAAAGCTGAGGGAGAAACCCAAGGGTTGGCATCGGGGTGTGTGTAGCATTACCCTGCATCGGCTCTCATTTTGACTCTTGGCACCCCTCAGCCCCAGCTCTGTCCACTTAAGGTGGTTGGGTGCTCCTCTCTCTCCTACCCGCGGCCATTGTCCAAGTGAAGCAAGAAGGTGTCGTTCCCAAATTTCTCAAAGGTCTCATAGTGGTGCCGGTCCATGTTGCCTAAAAGAGTGAGGAGAGGGTGGCAGAAGTGGGATGCTGGGATGGGTACCTGCATGGCCCCATGCCAACTCCTGCACAATATCATCCTGCGCTGAGTTTTGGCAGGAGACAAACACCCCAACATTGTGATGGTACAGGGCAAAGCAGCCTCACTCATGTCATTCACTGCAGGAGAGTTGGACTAGATGACCTTTAAGGGTCCTTTCCAACTCAAACAATTCCATGACTCAATGTATGCAACATGCCACAGGTTCTTCAGTCCCAAACACGCCATCAGGTAGGGACCAGGCCGTGGGGACAAGCAGGCAGAGTGCCTTCACGATGCAAAGTCTGACCATTGCCTTTCCCATCAGCTACTGGAAAGTGAGGAGAAACCGGAGGGATGCACTCACCCATGAGGAAATCAAGTACTGCCATGTCGATGAGGTCAAGGAGGCGATGACCACTGTCATATGGCGGCGTCCGGCGCACCTGGGTGCAATAGTTGGGGTTCTGCTCCCACCTTCAGACAAAGAATGGACAGTGGGTACATGAGAGCGACCACAGGGCCACCTGGGCAGCCCTCCCGCGCTCCTCGAGTCCCCCCATGTCCCAGCTCACTCAGCCTTCTTGCTCTTGTGGTAGGAGCGGCGCCAAGGGCTGCGCCAGGAGCGACGCTTGGCCAGAGCTTTGTCGGGTAGCAGGACTGCCATGGAGCCCTCCAGCTGGTCCGGCTTGCCGCACAGAGCGTGCTCGGTGGAGCAGTAGTAGGAACACTCCCCGTAGAAGCAGACGTTGCCCGCTGGTATGGGAGACAAAGCACAGGCTGATGACCGAACAAGAACCAGATGAAGCTACTCACCATGCCACACACATAAAGCAATAGCATGGTGACTCTTTTTGAAAACCACCTCCATAGATGGGGACGCGGTGGCAGCTGGAGTCATCCCCAGATGGGTGCCTGCCCTTGTGTGAGAGCCAAAGGTTAGCAAGAGCTCACCTGGGGAGATGAAGAAAGTCTTGGCCAATTTCTTGTCGGTCGTGATGTCCCGGATCTCCTTTGTTATATTCACCAAGCGACCAGAAACCGGTGGGATTCGTCGGAAATCTAGGATCCTAAAACACAAAACTCAGCACAATTTCTTGCCAGGGGAGGCATTTTTTTACACCCAGTTAGTACAAGCGCCATGAGATGCAGGCGTCCTTGCAATAGAGGAGGAAGAGATGGCTGAAGGAGTCGTTTCTTGGCCAGGGTTCGATGTGAGGTTTGCTGGGAGGCTACAGGCCCCAGAGGGAAGATTTTTGGCTGTGTTTTCCACCAAGCTCAGGGTAGCCCCCAAGGGCTGAGGCCTCTTTTTGGGTGCGGGCCACACGAGAGAACTCACCTGTCTAGGTGAAAGGCTGCAATCTCCGCATTGTGCCGCTCAAAGTCTGAGAAGTAGAAGAAGTCAGCGGGGGTCTCTTGGTCCCTGCTCTGCCTGAGAAGATTTGGGGAGGGCAGGGATGGTGGCCAAAGAATGGATCACCTCCTGCTTGTTCCCAAACCACCCCTTGTGCTGTGTCCGTGGTGCCACCGAGACATGACCAGGCACAGGTGTACCCCACTGCGTGGTGCGGCCCCAAATCCCACTGGGACAAGGGCTGGGAAGTGGTCCTCATGGATCATCTTCTCCTTCCCACCACTGGAGGTCACTACCCCATCACAAGCTGCACCAAGCCTGCAGCCAGCAATAGGGGAAGGGGCCTTCAGCACTGGGGCTGAAGTTAAGCTCTACTCACTTCATGGGTTTGAAGAGGGCCTGCCCGTAGTTCGGGAAGGTCATGATGAGCTTCAGCTGGGTACCGCCAGACTTCTGCACTGGAAGGGAGCACACGAGGGTGACTGGGACTGGTGGGGAGGCCAATGGGATAGGGGCGTGGGTAGGGGTGAATACCCGAGCTGACAATCTTCATGGTGGCCAGGTCCTGCAGGAGGGTGGGCATCAGGGGGTCCCTACGTGGGTACAACTCGTAGCGGTTGATGCCGATGTGGAACTTGAGCCAGGCAGGGTAGGTGTCGTAGGCTGTCTTCCCTGTCGGGAGGACCATCTCGGCTTTACTGCTGCTGACCCTGCAGCCCAAAAGCCACCACCACCCCAACAACAACATTTAGTTGGGATGGGGTCTTGTTCCCAGGCCCTTTCTGGGAAGAGCCAGCACAAGGCGTGGGTGGTGGCGGAAGCCCCTAGGGCAGGTCCCCTTGGCAGCTGATGGCCATCCTTGCATCCCCCACAGAAAGTCCCCATGGTCTCCCAGCTGGTCCTCAATTTCCAGCTGATCTCACCCCAGGGGATCAGCTCCCAGGTGTGCAATCAGCTATGCACAGTTAAAGGGGAACACAAAACATCCATAAAAGAATGCTTCCCAGCAGCATCCTGAGCTCCCACCTGCAACTGACTCCCCCTGGCCAGACCCGTGACAGCCCCTGACTTCTCTGTGGGATAAATTTGGGTTATCTAGTCCCCCCATCTTAGTATTTTCACCTCTGGAAGGTGTGCTTTTCATAAGGAATCTGCTGCGAATTACCCATGGTATCTCCATTAATATCTTCCCTTCTAATTAGAGGTTAGTAGTGCAGGGACAAAAATAGGCACCCAGCAGTGGAGAGCTCACCACCCAGCAGAGCCTAAAGAGGTCAGAAAGTGCCCTGAGAAACACGGGACTGCTGTGGTCTCGTGTCAAGAGCCAGCTGACATTTGGGGTTTTGCATTTCCAACATGAGGTGGGTGAGAGAAGGGAATCAAACTGGTCAGAAGTCTGCATTGGGGAGTTCCCTGAAATTTACAGTGAGAGACCAGTGCTGGGTAAGGAGAGGAGGAGATGACCTAGAAGATATCATACGTAACACTGTGAATAATTCAGGCCTCTCCTTGGACTTCACCATGTGCCACATGGGCAGGAGGCTCCCTACAGCTCCCTGGGGCAGCAGCTTGGAAATGGGGCTGAGATAAGATCTGAGGCACTGGGGCGATCCAGGTGGGATGCTGAGCCAAGCAAGGAAATAATTTGTTTGCTCCCTGCCATTTGTCCCCTCAAGCACCTCCACGCATCCCCCCAGACCAGCCCACTCCTCACCATTCATCGCTCCCACTGCTCCTTAGGCTGAACTTTTCCAAGAGATTGACGACAAACAGCTTGTCTTTGTCCTTCACCTCCGGCAACGGGATGTTATAAAGGGGATGCTCAAAGAGCGCAGCCAGCTTGGATCCCTTGGCCCATGCTGGACTGATGTCTCTGTGCTGGTGCTGGATCCCCACATCCCCATCCTTTCCCCGTGGCCCTGCTCGCTGTGGCTGGGAGCTTTTTTCCAAGGAACCGTTGCTGCCACTGAAGTCCTGGAGGATGCGCAGGCTCAGCTTTTCAAGGCTGGCCAGCAAAGGGCTGCCTGTGGGGGTAGCCAAGGCTTTTGGTGCTTTCGCATCGCAGCTGCAGAGCCCGTGAGTCTTGGGGAGAGCCAAGTCCATCGTTACGTGCAGCAGGAAGGCCAGGAGCAGCAGCAGGAGGAGGAGGACTCTAAATTTCCTTTGGACAAGTGTCTGCAGCTGGCGCCGCATCCTTCCTTGCCAAGGGGCAGGCACCCACACGGGGTAAAGAGAGTCAGTGCATCCACTGCCCCGTCTCTCCTCTGGGCAGAAATCAGGGAGAGTTGTTTAAAACGTCACAGCAAAAAGAAAGCTGTAGGAAGACCCTGGTGGCAGGACAGAGAGAGGGGTAGGAGCTGCAGCAGGATTTATAAGGGACGAGCTAGCAGTGCCAAGGTTAGCATGAACAGGGCAAGTTCCAAATCAATAGCTGCAGGTGGGTCGGGGCCAGAGACGGTCACAGATAACCCATACACTGGCAATCAAACAGGTGCCTTGCACTGTCCCATCTCTCCAGGCTTCTCCCCGCCCAGCTCCCATTGCTTTCCCTCCTTGTTTGCACACTTCTGCCCCACTCCCCATCTCCATCCTATCTGCTGGGCTCCCACCATGCTTATATCCATGTGCTTGTCATCCAGTTTTGCTCCCACTGCTCAGCTAGGGCAATGTTACCACCTCTCCATCTATGCAAGGATGCTTGTATGCAACTGCCCATCAGCGGGTAAAATAAACAGGATAAAACAGCAGCTGGAGCAATTTTATCCTTTTTAATCTCCCAAAAAACGCAGAGGACACACGAAATGCCATACATCACGCTGTCCCCCTTGCTGGAGGCAGGCAGATGAGGACCAGGGCTGGAGACCTCCTCCCATGCCACAGCCCTGCACTACCCTCTAACTCGTGCTGCTCTCCACACCATCCCCGTGTTGGCTCCGTCCAGCCCACACGGGCAGCAGGAATATGGTGTTCCTGGCTCTCCGTGTCCCGCGGCACAACAGTTGCTTGGAAACCGCCTCCAGCTGACACTGCCAGCAGCCCTAGATCCAGCCAGCACCGCGTTTCCTTCCCCCTGCCACGCGCAAACAGCACGGCCGACGGGAGCAGAGCTTCCCACAGGGCTGGCGAGCTGCAAACCATGCAGAAGGAGCCGGGCAGAGGGGAGCAGATGGCTTCCCTGGGGAAGGGAACACGGCGTCTTGCACCAGGAGGTTTGCTGGATCCGGTCTGGATGCACGTTTTGGAAAGAAGGCGCCTAGGAGGGGCTGTGGTTGGAACACAGGATCGTTAGGTCATTGCTTAGTGGAAAAAAAAAAAAAAAAGCCAATAAAAACATGTGCTAACTACTTGCATCAAAGGAGCTGGGCTCAGCTCTCAGAGAGGGGCCATGGATTCCTTTATTCCAAAGCCAGCTCTGGGAGAGCAAAGGGAGAGGGATACCCCCTGCTTCTTCCATTGGCTCAGCATCAGCTCCAAACTTGGTTTGCAGGGAGGCAGGGTGACAAAGGCATCCTTCCCGCATCCCAGAGCCAGACTGGGACAGGTCTGTGATGTAGGTAGCTCTCTCCTGCTGAGCTACCAGGGCTGCTGCATGCATGGGGACACCAGCACAGATCCTGCAGCCTTTTTTCCCCACTATGGGTTGAAGCCGTCCTTCTGACCAGGAGACCTATCCCCATGCTATGGTAAATCAGAATCCTCCCCGCTCCCCAACTCTAATTTAGCATCAAATTGGAATATAGAGGAAAGGGGAATAGGTGGGGTGCTCACCACCCTTTGCACTTCAATGCTGGCATTAAATATTAACCAAAAGATTTTTCAGAAAGCCAGACGTGAGCCTACAGCAACAGGAAGAGCTGGGGAGCTTCAAAGCCTGCCCTGATTGCCTGACAGCACATCAGTGCACCTCGTTGCCATGACATCATCACAGAGAAGCGATTGAATTTGCACCTCCTTCCTCCATTTTTCCATCTTCTTCACCCCTTCACAGCAGGGCCCAGCCACCTTTGGGATGGAGGAGGAGCCCTACACCCAAGGACACTTCCATTGCTGGCACAGAGCGCGGACTCCCTGCCACGCAGGCCGACAGCCGATAACGATGTTCCCCATCTCCCCTCGGCAGGGAGGGATGAAATCATGAGCACAGCCCTCTGAGCTGCTACCACTCCACGCTGGCTTGCTGGGATGGACGGACAGAAAGGGTCATTCTGACTGGCACCGATGTATCACCCTGAGCTTTTCAACTCCTTTTTCACGTCTGACTCACTTTGGTGCTTTGATGGCAATAGCAACGACACCCAGGTGGCAAGACACAATAGGGAGAGGAAAAAACAGTAGTTAGACATTCAGTGCCAACTTCCCCAGATTTCTGCTAAAAAACTTTTAAGGTAAAAAGCCTCCAGCAAGAGATGGCAGTTTTTAGAGTCAACAGCATTTTTAGGCTCCAAAGCATCAGTGGCAGAGTGGCTACTTGCGGGATAACATGGAACAAGAAGGGACCATCTCCAATCCATGAACTTTACTGCCATGTGAATTACAGGCATGCCTCAAAGTGCTCTAGTTCCATAGCAAAAGCCCCAGACTGTGCTCCAGTTCCACAGCAAAAGGAGGGTGGGAGTTTCTTGTAGCACACAGGAGTCAGTGCAGCATGACTCAACTTGCAACAAGCAGGAAAGCTGAGCCTACCAAATACTTGCTTGGGGGCCTTGACGCACACAGCTGAATTTTGGAAAGTTGAGGTTTATGCTTTCACATATAACAGGCATTCAAAAATGGGGTGGCTTTTTGTGGTAAGTTCTTGTGGGAGAGCTGTTGCCCTTGGAAACAAAAATAGCATGGCACTCTCCTGTGAGCCACCTTGCACTTGCTTACCTTGGGGGAGTTGCAGTGTAGGAGCTGACTTGCTGCAAATTCACACCTAGCTCACCTCAATTTGTTTGTGTACTTGTGCTCTGAGGATGCTGGGGACTGGTCAGCATTTGCCTATTGCAAATGCAGGTCACAGAGACATTAGCTTTGGTCAGCTGGTGGCCAAACTGATAACAGGCTGGTAGCAAGGCCAAGAGATTGCATGCTGAGGTAAGCAGCTCCCACTCCCTATGAACATCTGCAGGTCAGCATGACCCCACAGAGATGCCCATGACCAGCCTGTCTGGGGACATGCACACAGCAGTTAATTATTCATTAGTGTGAAAGAAGGACAATTAAGGAGACTATGGTATGGCTGAAGGTATCATTATGCTCCAGCGAGCACAGGGCATTCCAAAGACGGTGGCTTTACCTTTTCCTCTGGATGCGCATCCAGACATCAAACATAAAGGAGGTGGAAAGTCATTGAACAGAAAAACAGCTTTTCCACCTGCCAGCTGCAGCAAGTGCCAGTCAACAGTGCTATTTTCATTTAAAGTCAACCAGCTGGAGCGAGACAGAGTAATCACACCAACAGGAAGCTCATAGGGTTTGGAGTCTTCCAGACTGCACAATGATCCTGGCACCTGGCAGATATGCTACCAGTTTTGTGTCCTCCCCACTACCTTACAAGTCCCTTTCACTTGATCAGTAAAGAATTACACGACAGGATGTGGGGCCCAGCCAGCACAGATGGTGCAAAATTGAAATAATTTCTAGTGGTCTTATATTACTCCAATTCCTGCCTTGCAAAAGAGTTCCTGACATGCTGAAATGGCAGAAAGACATCTCTATCATAACACTGAGATCCAGAGAAGAAACTAAGGGAAATGGAAAACCCTTCACATTTGACCCACTACAGGCCCTAATGCAGAAAAGTCCTTTGGAATTGAACTACGTACTCGAGTATAGCCTCTCATAAAACATGAGCTGCCAGTGGCACGGTTGGTGGGTTTCTCAGAGCAAAGTCTGAAAAATCATAGAAGCCAAAAATGCCAGACCCCAAAGGTCAGAGCAGATGCACGCTGGCTGGGCAGAGGATGCAAGTACACTCCCTTGCTGCTACTCCCACAAAGGACCTGGGTCAGCAGCACCATGGATGTGGCGACCTTCCTTGACAGGCTTGCAGCAACAAAAGGGAAGGATGAGAGTACTTCTCTGCTCCCTTGGAATCACCCAGGAAGGAAGGAGGGTGTGTACCTGCCATCAGCTGTTGCCTGAGCTACATTATTCCTTGCTTACTTCCATGTTTCCTGAACTATTTCTCTTTTTCGTCCACCATGTTGGGTTTTTATTTTAGAACAAACACAGAAAAAGACAATTTACTATTTTTTTTATTGTAAAAAACACAGTTCCCCAGATTTATATAAATAAGCCATATACGTAACATACAATTACGTTCACTCCATCCTCCAACATTGACAGCTTTAAAAGAAGAAACAGGCTAAAAAAGCAAGTCCAAAAGGACGTTAGGTTTCTGATGACCAAGTGATATCTCACATGGCACCTCCTTCCCCTACCAGCCTCCAAACAAGATGCTGAAAGTACACGGCACTCGCAACACCCCCAGGAACTGACAGGGAGGCATTCAAGCTGTACGAAGAGTTCTCACCCACTCCCCAGGCATCAACAGCCGCCTGTGCTTCAATGCCATCTCAGCATGCAGTGGGTGAGAAAGGAGGGGGTAGCTTGCATAGCAGCCTCCTACATCCAGGCAGCTCAGCTGTCCTCCCAAATCAAGCAGAAAAGGATAAAACAAGCCTAATTCCCCACAGCTAACACCTCCATGGACAATCCAAAGGGACACGCTTGACACAGCCAGCTCTGCGTGGCCATTTAGAAGAGAGGAAGGCAGTGCTATTAAGAGGGAGGAAACTGGTCAGAACCATACCACACATAGCCAGGGAGGCAGAGAAGAGAGGACACAATGTAGAACAAGTGGGAGGAGAAAACATAGGACTAGATAGCACCTTTTCTCCTCCTTTTCCCCCTCATAGTGCTGCTGCATGGCGTGTCATGAGATTACCTATTTAACCACCTCCTTCTTGTTTAAGCTCAAACACCAAGGAAAGAGCCACAGACAGATTAGAAATCCCATGAGCGAGGACAGGCTTAGCAAGTTATACACACACACCCCCCAAATATACGCATCCCATGGAACTGTTATGTCAGTATGGAAAGAAATCTCGATGTTTCAACTATTAAAAATAAAGCCCCACCTCCACATTGTACAAAATGGGTGAAGGAAGAAATCTCCTGTATGCAGCGAGTCTGGGACCCAGCCAGATGTCAGGAGCATTTCCAGACACACACAGCCAGGCTGCCACCAAAGAACATGTACAGCAGATTCTTCACCTCGTGAGTGATCTCAAAGCCAAACCCTTCCCCAATCACCACGTGCCAGGAGGACCCAAATTTCTTGTCCATCATCTCTTTGATCATCTTGGCAGCACTCTGGAGAATAAAGGAAAGTGTAGGGTGAGACATAGCAAGCAGCAAGTTTCCGTGCAAACATCCCCCTGCTATCCCTCTCTAATAAAGTACTCAAGCCACAGGCAACAGGTATAGCAGCTGCACTGAGCAAACTGGAAGCTCCTCAGGGCTGTGCCAAAGGCTAAAGCAGCTTACTGTTTGCAGCAGCCTCCAACATACCAGATAGGAGAAATTAAACAACTACATCTAGCAGGCATTTTTCTCATTCACACAGTCTGAGAGAAGCAAGAGCTCTGTTTTTGATGGTGGTGGAGTTATGCTGGGCACACTGAGCATGGTAGGAGATTCAGGTCACTAAGCTGCAGCTATTTTTACATGAGTCCATTTATATATATATTTTTCCAGCTAATTACCAAAACAATGAAACTAGGCTGACTTTTAGAAGGCTTGCTTCTCTAAGATCACACCCTGTTAGGTCTAGAAAAGGAGAACAGAAGATTTTGCAGTGACACTTGTTGTCTCAGGCATGAGGGGACAGAAGGAATCTCCTGCTCTGTATTTTGTCTCACTCCAGCACAGAGCTCCTCTAGCACAAGCAATCTGTGCCCTGTCCATTGAGCAAGTGCGTTCTCATTCATCTTTCTACCTCAAAGATGAGGGTAATATTTCAAAAGACTGTAACTCCTCCATCACACCCCATCTACGTGTTCTCAGTAATTTCATTCAAGAGGCTGAAAGCTGACAGGGAAGACTGAACAGACTGTACCTAGAGGTTCGAAGAGCTTAATTTGCTCGTTTCCAAAATAAGAGTCTCTCCCTGCCCTGATGGGGATGATCTTGCTCAACACTGACAAATGAACCCACATTTTGGGACAGGTCAGTCTCACACAGTTCTGACACAGGCCCTCAGGACAGACAGGACACTTTACGAACAGAGAGGAAGCTCACAGAGAAGGAAGGAGATAAGGTTTGTGAGGCTGCATCTCTCTGTGACTCATCTTTGCTTCCTGCATGAAAGCAAACAGCTAGTACGGATCTCACTCACAAAAGCAACTAAATCTGAGATCTAGCCAAGCTGTTTCTTTCTGCCCTTGCTCAGTACAGAAACTGAGTAATCTGTCAGTATGTGGTTCTACTATGCCCTACAGCTTCAGCCCTGCTCCTGCAGATTCCTTGAGCTGCAGCAACGAAAGGATGGCCTGATGGATTCAGCTCATACCTCATTGTTCGTGGCATATTTCTCACACGCTGTGACACACAGCTCCATGGCCTCTACGCGCATCTCCTCCGGCATGTCTGTGTGCTGCAAAGAGCAAACAAGAAAGAGGAACTGAGCAGAAAAATAAAGGCTAGACAGAAGACAACAGAAAACAGCCCTTATGTTGCCCACGCTGTCACAGAGCCCAGGCTGCTGGCACGGACACAAGGCAGCTACTCCACGTGACGTTCAGTGTTAGCTTAAAGCAGAATATCATCAGCGATACAGGCTTGTCAGAACACCAAGCATTAGATTAATATGAAAATGGCTTATTACTTTATTGTCTGTCCATTCTTTCCTTTGTCCCAGTTCATGCAGAATTGTTCTCTTCCAAATTTAAGACTAGCATAAAAGCAAGCACAGCTTAATGGAGGAGATAAATACCGTTGCTAGTTTTCCAGTGCTAAGATGAAGAGAAAGACAGTACTGCTTCAACCATCCTTAATTATGTCTGTAAGCATAACAGAAGTCTAAATTACACAGCCTTTTTTGTTATCTGGCTGTCTAAGATCATTTATTCCTGCTTCTCTAAACAGAATAAAAACACGTTGTATCTAGCAATGTGAGCAGAAGTCTCCAAAGGCAGCATGTGTGAAACATCAGATGATTGCTTTGTGCCACGCTCCCCTGGCTGACTGATTTCCTTGCCTGACGGACAGGCAGAAGAAATGGTGGTGACTGAAATCCCTATATGGAACAGCTAAGGTACAGCACAGCTCCCACAGCAGCTGTCAGTGGGAGAAATCTTATTTTGGAAGATGGGGAAGAACAAAGGTAGCACTGCATATCTGTAACACTGCTAAACACATAACTCATTTTCCTTCTTACCCTAATCAGTGGAAAGCTGTGCAGTCTTTTATAATCAGCTTCCTCCTTCTTTCCCTCCCCAGTGTCGGCCATAGTCTTTCCCCAGTGACCCCGTGAAGGGGCAGGGAGCTGGGATGGAGCTCAGGAAGGCCCTGCAGTGCAGATGGCTCAGGGAGAGTGGCTCTGAGGATCAGCACAAGTGGAAGCTTCCTGGCCCAGAGGACGTCGCTTAAACAGAAACAAACAAACAACAAATAGGAGACAAGAAGAAAGCTTCACATTAAAATGGAAGGTGAAAACTATTGCAAGAATGCTGT
The DNA here is from genome assembly GCA_037305975.1 of Chrysolophus pictus. Taxonomy (NCBI): domain Eukaryota; kingdom Metazoa; phylum Chordata; class Aves; order Galliformes; family Phasianidae; genus Chrysolophus; species Chrysolophus pictus. The sequence continues at coordinate 145,678,784 of CM074576.1, forward strand.
CCCTACCTCCACTTACTCACTATATCACAATAACTTCTTCACACACCATGCAATCAGAGAGCTCTCACAGCACATTAATGCAAAGAAGTTTTAACAATGTATCATTTCCAATAAGCCAGACTTCAGGATGGCAGCATCTCCCAGAAGCACCAGCCCAGTTTGAGGGACGTGCCAAGTCAGGGCAACACTTCCCACAAGCAACCAGGGGGCATCCACCATTACTGGTCTGGTACACCACAAAGCGCACGTGTATTTGAGGAACACGATCCGGGTAGAACGTTCAACAGAACATCTCAGCCCGCTTTGGGGCACTCGCTATTCTCACCCCCAGGCGTTTGTCAGCTGGGGATTCCCGTACAGGAAAGCGCCAGGCCGCTGCTTCAGGCCAATCAGCCAACCACAGCCAGGGCACGGCAGCTCAGCCAACTCCGAGCATTCCACTGCGGCCTGCCCCGGCTCTCTCGCTCACAGCGAGTTGCCCCCCCTCCCGCTCAGAGGAAGCGGGGATGTCACACGGCGCTATCCTCACGCCGCCGCCCTGGCACGCTGCACTTCCACGGGGCAGGGAGGTGGTCTGAGGGCAGCCTGGCTGGGGCGGCTCGGGAAAGCGCACCACAGCCCCGGCCGCGAGGCTCCAGAGCCCGAAGAGCGGCGCCGGGAAGGAGGAAAAGAGGGGCAGGAGCGGAGCGCGGCCTCACCTACACCGCCGCCGCCGCCGCGGCCCGCACTGGTTGCTAAGGAAGAGCCCCGGCTGTCTTAGCAACCGCCGCCGGAAGCCCCGCCTCCCCGTCGCCCATTGGCTGCCAGCGCGCCGCCCGCCTCACCCTATTGGCGGAGGGGGCTTGGGGCCGCGCGGCGTGGGGTGTCCGCGGCGTGCCTGTGCTGTGCCACCGCCTGCGGGTGGGGGCGGGGAGCGGCTTCAGTGCGGAGCGTCGTTAACGGGAAGGCCGTGGTGCCTTCGGGATGTGGTTCCGCCTTTAGTTTTAAGTAGAATCACAGAATCATTGAGGTCGGAAAGACATAAATCATCCAGCCCAACCCCACCGTGCCCACTGACCATGTCCTCAGTGCCACCTCCACACGGTTCTGGGACACCTCCAGGGACGGTGACTGCATCACCTCCCTGGGCAGCCTGTGCCACTGCAGCACTGCTCTTATGGGGAATAAATCTTCCCTCATAGACAGCCTGAACCTCCCCTGGCACAACTTGAGGCCATTCCTTCTCATCCTATCACTGTTACCTTCTAGCAGAGGCCTACTTTCACCTCATCACAATCTTAGGAAATCAGAATCACAGAATGGCCCAGGTTAGAAGGGACCTCAAGGATCATGAATCTCCAACCCCCCCACCACACGCAGGGCCACCAACCTCCCCATTTAATACTAGACCAGGCTGCCCAGGGCCCCATCCAACCTGGCCTTGAACACCTCCAGGAACAGGGCATCCACAGCCTCTCTGGGCAGCCTGTTCCAGCACCTCACCACTCTCTCTGTAAAGAACTTCCCCCTGACATCCAACCTAAATCTTCCCTCCCTCAACTTAAAACCATTTCCCCTTGTCCTGCTGTTATCTACCCTTTCAAAGAGTTGATTCCCCCCCTGTTTGTTGGCTCCCTTTAGGTATTGAAAGGCTGCAATGAGGTCACCCCGCAGCCTTCTTTTCTCCAGTCTGAACAAGCCCAGCTCCCTCAGTCTGTCTTCGTAGGGGAGGTGCTCCAGTCCTCTGATCACCTTTGTGGCTCTCCTCTGGACCCTCTCCAACAGCTCCCTGTCTTTCTTGTACTGACCTTCAGACCTGGACACGATACTTCATATGGGATCTCACAAGAACAGAGTAGAGGGGGACAATCACCTCCCTGTCCCTGCTGGCCACCCCTCTTCTGATAGAGCCCAGGATTTGCTTTCCAAACCGCAAGGGCACACTACTGGCTCATGTTAAGCTTTTCATCCATCAAGACCCGCAGGTCCTTCTCCACAGGGCTGCTCTCAAGGACCGCTCCTTCCAGTCTGTATGGATGCCTGGGATTCCTCTGGCCCAAGTGCAAAACTCTGCACTTTGCCATGTTGAACTCATCAGCTTCACCCGCGCCCACTTTTCAAGCCTGTTGAGGTCCCTCTGAATGGCATCCCTTCCTTCCACCGTGTCGACCGCACCACTCAGCTTGGTGTCGTCAGCAAACTTGCTGAGGGTGCACTCGATTCTGTCATCGATGTCATTGACAAAGATATTAAAGAGCACTTCCTTTCAAGTCACTGTAGAGAGTAATGAGGTCTCCCCTGAGCTTCTCTTCTCCAGACTGAACAACCCCAGTTCCCTCAGCTGCTTCCCATCAGACTTGTGCTCCAAGTCTGATGCTCCCAGCTCTGCTGCCCTTCTCTGGACACACTCCAGGGCCTCCATGTCTTTCTTTAGAAAGGGGCCCAGAACTGAACACAGCACTTGAGGTGCAGCCTCACCAGAGCTGAGTACAGAGGGACAGTCACTTTCCTGCTCCTGCTGGCTATACTATTGCTGATGCAAGCCATGACGCCATTGGCCTTCTTGGCCACCTGAACACGCTGCTGGATCATGTTCAGCTTTTCATCCCCCAGCACCCCTGTGATCTTCTCTGCAGGGCTACTCTCAACAAGTTCTTCTCCCAGTCCATACTCATATCTGACCCAGATGCAACACCTTGCATTTGGCCCTGTAGAACCTCATTAGGTTCTCATGGGCCCAAAATCTCAGTCTAAAATTAATACAGGTGAAGGAAAATCCAGCTCTGGGATCACACTTTCTACTCCCAGGTCACCAAATGTGATGCCTGGCTCTCCATCAGGGCACATCCTTGTCGTGCAGAACAGGTCCAGGGGCCAGATTGTTCACGTGGTGTCCTGTTGGTATGTATGTGAAATGTCCTCCCAACAGCTGCAGGGTGAAGGCAGCCCCACTCACCCAACACCCATCCATCCAAGCAGAGCCCAGAGCTTTTATTCCCCTGACAGCGCTGGGAGGACAGTGTTGCAGTGATCATTTCTCTTCCCTTTGCCTTCACTGCCGCCGGTGACAGAAATGAAATGCTGCCTCCTGTCCCCTTGCTCCATGACAGCCGCAGTCTTCCTGCAGCTGAGGCTGATTCCTTCTCCTTTTTCTCTTTGCAGGCATGGGCCTCTTGCAACAAGGCACTAAAACCATCGAGAGAAAGATAAAAGCCGGGAGATCATCCTTTTCATGTGTGTGTGTATGTGTGTGTGCAAAGAAGATAATTAGGAACAGAATCTCTGGGAAGAAGATCTTTCCATCATTACTCTATCTCCAGGCAGCTACTCTAATCTCTCTGGGGATACAGCGCTTTCAAGCACCGTATTCTTTCTGTGCTTTTTTTAATGCTTTAATCCCTGTGTAGTTCACCCACTTTTGCTGGGAAGCAGCGAGTCGGTGCGAGCTCTGTCTGAGGCTGTGTGTTGTATGCGAGTGTTTGCGTGATGTTGCCTGCAATTAATTTTGCTTTGGTTTTGATCAGTGTGGTTCCAGGCTGATGGGGGGGGGAAGGGGGAAACATTCCCCATGGGGAACCCTGGCACTGTTCAGCAAAGCCTGAATTCATACCTCTGTGCTGGTAAAACAACAACGTGCCACTGATGCACGGCAGCATCAGGTTGCATTGCAGTGCCCATCATTGGCTGGGAAATGGGGACACAGCCAGCTGTGTGTTACCACAGCACAGCTCTGCTGGAGCGTCCTGCTGAGCCTTCCTGCCTGCGAGAGGACATGGAGGCAATTAGACAGCCTCCCATCGTTAAGACAAAATGGGCTCATCGTGGTGGCACCCACTGGGACACATGCAGCCCAGCTCCCAGCTTGGGAATTATGGCGTTTCCTCTTCAAGCCTCGTAATTAATGGCTTCAGACCCTCATAATTAATAGTGTCAGCATCCAATATGTCTTTGCTTTAATCCCTCTTTTAGGAAGAGGTGATGGGCCGTAGCGTGCTCTCAGTACAGCTGTTACACCTCTCCTTCATTAACCCTCCTAAGAACCATCTCGTTTTCCCTTGTCACAGTGCACAAAACATTGTTTTCCAGCAAGCTGACCTCAGAGAGACACAGTTCTTTTCCTCAGTGACTCTGCTTAATTTAGAAGCCAGCAGCATCTGTAAGCCATTGCAATTACTCTTTGCAACCCCATCGATTTTTTCACCTCCTGCCATCTCCCCAGCTGCCTTCCTAAACCCTGTAACCGGTTTTTGCTTCTCAGAGGGCAGATAACCAAAACCCACACCTTGCTTCTCCTTCTCCACCCAGTTACAGAATACACAGCCACAGAACGTCAGGGCTGAGGCCTCACTGAGGATGGAAATCAAATATTTATTCCCGTTCTTGATTTCCTGCCTCTTAACTAGTTTTTAATCTCTCCATAATGACTTCATTTCCTTAAGAGCCTTATTCGGAGGAGTTTGCCATAAGCCTTTAAAATGCCTGGGTAAATTATAGTCTTTCCATGCCCCCCGTTCAGCCCGATTGCCTCCAAGCCCCTAGGAGAGAGCCTTAGGTGAGAGCTGCAGAGCATCCTGCAGCCCTGAGCTCCCAGAGCTCTGCTGCCTCCCTCCAGGCATACACCCAGCACCCATAGGGATTTTTGCCTTCTTTTTCCACCAGGTTTGCAGCCCCACGAGGCTCCAACAGACACGCCACGTTTATTGCCCACAGCCAGCGTTACAAAAGAAATGTCCCAACACGACACGGCCACGCACAAGCGAGCGACTGGCGGGGGGGAAGGGGGGCATGAAGATCACAGTGTTTCCCACTTGGCACAGGGGCCGCACTGCATCCCCACTGCATCCCCCCACCCTGGTGGGTTGTCTCCTCTGCCCCCTGGTCCCTGGGCAGGAGGTGCAAAGTGGGACATGGTGGGCTCGGAGGAGTGCTGGAAGCTGGACATCACACTGTGAGACCCCCCTGAAAACCCCCCAGCATAGATATATTGAGACACCAGCAAGGAAACATCACATCCTCAGGCACTCTACGAGGCCACCAGCATCCCCAACCCCAGCCAGCTCAAAGCAGGGGCCGAGGCACGGGTGAGGCCAGCACCCCTGCAAGTAGCTCAGCCCCAAAAGGCTGGAGGAGCAACGGGGTACACCTCTCCCCGTGCCCCTTTTCCTCACTTTTGCTTCATTTCCTCCACCCCAACCAGGGCCGGGTGCACGAGGATGAGTCTCTGACCCTCTTCCCCTGCCTTATGTGGCACAGGGAAGGCTTAAAATAAAATAAATAGATCCCCCTCACAGGACTCTTTTCATCCTATGGGGGGAGGATGGTTCTGGAGAATGGCTGATGGAGAAGAGGGGCTTGGAGGGAGCAGGCTCACAAAACCAGACCTCAGGGCGATGAAAATAAAGAAGTGTAGGGGATGTCCCACTCCCAGCCCCCCCATATCCCCAGTGCCCGGGGCCCAAAACAAAACAGGGCAAGGTGAGGGGCAGGAGGAGTGAGGGGCTGACGTGGGACCTCCCCTGAAGGCCTCGAACATCACCCCATCATAGGGTGGTGGTGGTGGTGAGAGGGTCTCGTTGATCTGGGAGGGTTGGAAGGGCAGCCTGGAGCTGAGAGTGCCGTTCACGCCTTCCTCCCCTCGTCGCAAGCAGTGAAGGCTGCCTTGCTGGCCCCTCCAAAGACTTCGACAGCCTGGTCGTCCCACTGGATGACGTTGCCTTGCAGATGCGAGGTACAGTTGGCCAAAGCCAGGATCTCCGCTGGAGCCAGCATGTGGTCCCATACAGCAAAGTGGGCCAGCTCCCCAACAAAGGCCTGTGTGGCATCGAAGCGGCCGCCCAGAGTGTCCTGGGGATGGGAGCAGAGCAGGGACAAGGGGATGAGTTGGAGAGAGGGAGGGATCCGTGTGGAGGTGGAGGTGAAGAGGGACAGGAAAGGGAAGAGGAAAAGATGTTGAGAACAAGAAGCCCACCTGGGTGTTGGATGAGCAGGCAGAGAGCCCCCACATCTGAGCCCCACAGTCCCCACCCCGGGCCCCATTTGGGGCTGCCTCTGCTCAAACTCCATTTGGGAATGCCCACACCCATAGCAACCTGTAGACTGCAGCAGGTACCTGCTCCTGGCCCAGGATGATGACGCCCTGTGGCTTGATGGCATGCCAGGAAGCCAGGTTCTCACCGGAGCCCCGCTGCTCACCGTCCTGATACGCTGACCACTTGCCATCGCGAGTGGTCCATGCCACGCAGACGTGGTGCCAGGCCTTGTCCTTCAGGCTCAGTGGCAGCTGGGCAACCTTGGGTAGAAAGCAAGAGAATGAAACTCAGTGGGGCTGCCAATGGGCCCAGTGTACCCCACTGAGAGACTCAGAATTCTGTTGCTTCTCTCCATCAAGACCCACCAGGAAGAGCTGTCCTCCCCTTGCCCTTTCTCCTTGTGGTCCCCCATGTGACCTCCCTTGGAAGTCACTTAGGATCACAGAATCGCAGAATGGCTTTGGGTTGGAACGGCCCATGGGCAGGGCTGCCAGCCACCTGGTCAGGCTGCCCAGGGCCCCTTTCAACCTGGCCTTGAGCACCTCCAGAGATGGGTAATCAACCTCCAAGAATGGGGATGGAGGAAATGTGGGAAGGCTGGGCTGACCTTGTCATTGATGAGCAGCTCCAGGGGGTTGCTGCCCCACTCCAGCAGCACGATCTCGTTGGCTTGGGTGGGGACGGAGTAGGAGAAAGGAGTGCCAAGCCCTGACAAAGCCTTGGACTTCAGCCACATGCAGATGGTGAAGGCATAGAGCTCCGGCAGGCTCTTCTTCATGCGGGCATACATGTAGTTGTTCTGCACTGGGATAGTCACCTTGAAGGCATCAGGAGGGCTGTAGCTTGGAGCTCCTGCATGCCAAAGATGGGAGGAGAGAAGAGAAGGGTGAGGAGTGAGGGTGCCCATCCCGCGCTCCTCCAGGTTTGCCCTTGGGTTCAATGTCAGCCCACGCCACCTCGGTCCCTCTTGGGCAGCACTCACCGTGCTCCAGCTCTGCCACTCGGTTCTGCAGGGCATTGAGTTCCTTCTCAATGTCGTGCTGCTGCTGGCTGCGGTCCGTGTTGGCGGCGTGCCTCTCCTTCTGCAGGGCGAGGATCTTGGCCAGGAGCTGCTCCTCCAGCTGCTCCATCTTGCTGTGCAGCGCATCGCGGGCGACCGCCGGGGCGGTGGGTGCTGACCCATTGGGACGGGATGGCAGCTCCTGCTGCACTCGGCGGCATGGTGAAATTCAACATCATGTCAGCATGGAAGGTTAAATCATGACATGTCAACCCATGACACCATGTGGACCACAGGGACCACGTCAACCCACGACACTATGGGGACCACAACCCAGGATCTTGCCCAAGGGCTTTGTCCCATCAACCTCTGGTACAAAATGGGGTTGGCCCGTTGGTTGCTCTCAATGACTTTTGGGAGCTCAGGTTGCCCTGCTGCTCGCTTGCTGTTGTGGCACAGCTGAGCAATCCTCTTAGCCCAGCTCAGCCCATGTGCGTGGGTGCATGCACACGTGCCAGGTCAGCAGGTAGCTCTCTGTCAATGTAAGCCGGCATCGCCCATCTGCTGGCAAAGCCCCAGCTACCAGGACGCGTGCCAAGAGGAACAGGGTCAGCAGTGGCACTTGGGGACACCTCCAGTCCCCAAGGCTGATGACAGTGACCTCCCTGCCCTGTCCACACCTCCTTGTAGCTGAGCCAGGCTTGGGCAGGCAGGATGTGGCCGCCACGGATGGGAACGGCAGGTGGAAGTAGCAGGGAGAGGAAGCAAGGAGATGGTGTTGGCGTGAGCACAAATGGACCTGGACCAGGCGGGAGCACGCTGAGGCTGGAAATGAGGAGATGCTGCCAAGTGCCAGCGAAGCTCTGGGCTTTGGAAGAGCTTCTAGCAGGGACAGCCAAGGCAAAAACCCTCCGTGGGTTTTGCAAAGAAAACCAAAGAGAAAAGCGAAAAACCAATGGTGAGGGTACACGGGGGGCAGCTCCAGCATCCACCTTTCTCCAGAGATGCTCTTGCAGAGAGCAAAGCCTCTCCAGGAGGGAAGAGTGCAGGTGGCACCCGCAGCTCCGGTCACCCCATCCTTGAGGCCAACCACTCCAATGGGATGTGGGAACATGGGACCATCTCAGCCCCCCCAGCTCCCAGCCTGTGCTGCATCTCCATAAGCACCTCCGAGCACGCTTCTCCCCAATTCTTTGCGAAACACTTAATTATAGCTGTGCAGCTGTTATTTACCAGTTTGGGGAGGGCTCCCATCTGCCGCTGCAGCGCGGGCAGCTGGGGAGTGGGCAGCAGGAGCGGGGGAGGTGCATGGCACACGTTGGCCACCAGAGCTGGTGAAAAGATTGAAAGCTGCCAGGTAGCGCTCAGCGCGTGAAATGTCAGCAGCTTTGGGGGGGGCTCGGGCGGTACTCATTGTTGGGCACAATGCACTTTCATTTATGTAAGGGGATCAGAGCCTTCATTTACTAATGCATTGGCAAATCTGCTCCCCACGGCTTCCCCCCCGTGCCAGCATTCAACTAAGCAGGGAGAGCAGGTCTGGGGACAGGTGCCCACTGCAGGGCCCATCACTGGGCACTTCCCCCACTTGTGTCCCCGTCCCATGTTGGCACAGCTCTCTGTGCCCCCACCACCGCGCCACAAGGGATGGGGGTTTCTCTTGGAGGAGCCAATCCAGCAGTACGTCTCCATCACCCTTGGGTCTTGCTTGGAGCTGTCAGTATTTGGGTGCCCATACCCATACCCATCGCTTTGTTGCCAACAGCCAGAGCATCACCCCCAGGCTGGCTCCCCAAGGAGATGTCCTCCATCCACACCTCTCCATTTCAATCTCGTTATGATTTACGAGGCCCAGACTGCACGGATGACCCTTTGCCACCCCCTTGCCTGAACCCTCTGTGGTTAATGAAGTTCAATGGGCACTGGCACTCAATGTGTCACCGTGCTGACAGAGAGGAACAGGATGGTAAAGGGAACCAGGTGGGATGGTGCTGAGGTTGATGTGAAGCTCCTGGCAGGTGGCCGTGGCCCCAGCAGACCTTGAGATCAACACATTGTCCCTGGAGCAATGGCACATCTGGGGGAAATAACTCAAGAAAAGCAGCCCCCACATGCCCAAAGCTTGCCTGCTTCACCTTGCTGCATCCATTCCCGCAAAGTGGACGCTTCTCCCTGCCAGCCCCCAGGTAACCATGAACCCCCACCAGGGTTTGCGTGGCCGCTGAACCCATCCTAACCCCAAGGAATGGACACTGACCCCAGGATGGGCTGACACCATGGTAGAGATGCTCAGGGGAGCAGGTGTGGGTTGGGGTCTTTCCCATCTCTCCAAGCCCTTCGGGTAGGGAGTCTATGCTCACACTTTCCATTGCAAGGAGCCCCATTTTATGGCCATGATGGGGCTGAGCAGGAGGGCAGCATCTGGACACTGTCCATGGTTCCCACATTGGGCAGCAGCTGGTCAGGAAGTGATGCTCGGGACCATCCGCTATGGGGGGAATGGGTGGGGAGGCAAAGGGCGAGCACTGAGGGATCCCCATCCCCTGAGCAGGGACCGAGGTGCCGGGAAGGGGGGCAAGGAAGATCTTCCCAAAGCGCCCAAGGGGTGGTGGGAACATCGGGAGGGGAAAGAGCAGGTTCTGGGGGGATGGGCTTGGGGGATTCCCCCGGCCTCCCCACCTCGATCCGGTCGATGCGTTCCTGCAGGGCGCGGACGGCGTCCTCCAGCTCTCGCACGGCGGGCGGCTCGGCGGGGGGGTGCCCCATGGTGCCGGGCCGGGGGGCGGCGCGGAGCCCGGCAGCGGGGGGAGCGGCGTGGAGGCCGCCCTCGCAGCGGCTCAGCTTGCCCGTCAGCTCGCGGATGGTCTCCTGGTCCATGCGGATGCGCTCCTTCTGCTCCAGCGCCGTGCGGCGCAGCTGTGCCGCGGCGCTGCGCAGCGCCAGCAGCTCTTCGGGGCCGGCGGCGGCGGGGCCGGGGGCGGCCGCGGGGCACTCGGCGCTCAGCGGAGTGCAGACGAAACGGCTGAACAGCGGCGTCGAGCCCGTGAGGCGAGGCCCGGCGCTGGCCAGAGCCTCGGCGGGGCCGTGCAGCGCTCCCAGCCCCTTGTCGGCGGCGGGGAGCAGCGCGGCGGCGGCCGAGTCATTGTCGGCGGCGGTGGGAGCGGCGGGGGCGGCGGTGCCCGCCGGGTGGACGCTGGCGATGATGCAGATGATGGCCCCCAGGAAAGCCAGCATGCCCGCCGCCAGCAGCACCGCCAGAAACTTCAGGGTGGCAGCGGCGTGGGGGGCCCGAGCCCGCGGACAGCGAGAAAACAAAACGGGGACGGAGGGAGGGAGGGATGGAAGGAAGGATGGAAGGAACGAAGGAAGGAAGGAAGGAAGGAAGAATAGATGGATGGATGGATGGATGGATGGATGGGCGGGCGGGCGGGCGGACGGACGGACGGACTGGCAGCAGACGGAGAAACGGACGCTACCGGCAGCAACAGCACCGGCGCCGGGCCCCGCCGCGCCGCGCTTATATCAGCCGGAGCCGCACGCACCGCCCCCGCCGCCGCCGGGCCGCCCCCACCGCTCTGCCGGGAACGGGAACGGCAGCGCCGGCGCTGCCCGCGGTCCGAAGCGCCGTGCGGCTGTCCGGGAAGGAGACGTGGGGCTGCTCGGGGAGCGGGTGCATGCAGCCGGCCCGCTCTTTCCATCCATCATGTGAATGGGGCACCTCAGGCACCTGCTTGTTCCTTGCTCAGTACTCGAGTGCACAGCACATCAAGGAGAATCATAGAACCAATAAGGCTGGAAAAGACCTCTAAGATCACCCAGCCCAACCGCCAGCCCATCCCCACCATGCCCACTGACCATGTCCTCAGTGCCACATCCACACGGTTCTGGAACACCTCAAGGTATGGTGACTGCACCACCTCCCTGGGCAGCCTGTGCCACTGCAGCATCACTCTTTCTGAGTTTTCCCAGTATCCAACCCGAACCTCCCCTGGTGCAACTTGAGGTCATTCCTTTCATCCTAAAAAAGCAATGAGGTGAAAGCAATCAGCTGAATTGCATCACACCCAGCCCCAAACTGCACACTGCGATGGGAAGGCTCCTAACACTAACCCTAACCTAACCCACCTCATGGTACATACACATGGCACAGCCCTGGTGCTCAGTGGCAATGACAACTTCAGCCTGGAGCAAGCAGTTCAGGCAGATTTACCATCTGCAATTAGAGCCCAAATGGCGTCTCTGGGGGGCAGGCACCCCAAAGGGGCATGGGTGTCCTAAGGTGGGATGGGAAAAGTTTTTCACACAGAGGGTGGTGACACACTGGAACAGGTTGCCCAAGGAGGTTGTGGACGCCCCATCCCTGGAGGCATTCAAGGCCAGGCTGGATGTGGCTCTGGGCAGCTGGTCTGGTGGTTGGTGACCCTGCACATAGCAGGGGGGTTGAAACCTGATGATCATTGAGGTCCTTTTCAACCCAGACCATTCTACGTGACTCCATGATTTACCCAGGGGGTGTTCCAACACAGTGCTCCCAGCCCAGCCAGGAGTCTTCAGCCCATCCTGCATGCAGACCTCTATTTCCAGCTCTCATGTTCCCACCAGCACAGCTTACATCACCTCCCACAGATCTGCCTGTGCCTGCACACTCAGGAAGAACCTCACTGGAGGTATCCCTGTGTCCAGCCCCAACCTGTGGGCCAAAGATGCCACTCCACTGGCACCGTAGCACACGGAGACACGGCACAACGCAAGCAGCACTGAGCATTGGCCACATTCTGTTTGGGTGGGCAGTGCTCCCTGCTCCCATTGAGCCAAAGCACGTCATTGCTGGAGAGCTGCCCCGCCACTATCGGAGCTGTGGATGCACCGCGTGGCCCTTCCAGGAACGACTCAACTCCTGGCATCCTCTGTGCATTTCTATGGGCTCCAGCCCAACACAGTGCTTTGGGGCTGTGATTGTGCACGTTAAGTGTTTCTTACAGTAAGACAACAGCAGCTTTTGGAATGTAACAATTTATTGGGGTTATTATTTTTTTTATTTTTTGTCTTTTTTTTTTTCCCTTTTTTTTTTAATTTTTAATTTTTATTTTTTTTTTTAACTCCCCATTTCTGGCATCGATACAATATTCAAGAGCAGCAGAAAGAACAAAATGTACAAGAGAATACAAGAGTCATCAGCACAACCCCCACCCCAAACCTGGAGCCAACCGCTTCCGTGCGGGGGCAGCTGGGAAGGGGTGATCCCATCACCCCCCACTGTGCCCCCCCCTCCGCTCAGAGTTTAGCCAGCTGGGAACTGGATGGAACAGAAAACGACAACAAAGGCAAACGCTCTATTGAAAAATGAAAACTGCAAGACAAAAAAAAAAAAAGAGAGAGATAGATATACAAATTCATCCGTGCACAATTTTTATATGCTTTTCTTTTTCCTCCAAAATAATAATTAAAAAAAAAAAAAGATACATATTTAGGTTTGTTTTAAATTAAACAACAACAACAAAAAAAAATGACCGCCTTCACTCTGTATGCTGAGTGAGGGGAGATAAGGAGATGGATGGGCTGCACTGGAGCCCCCAGTGCTCTGAGAGCAGCTCTGACCTTCTCTACGAGGAGGAAAAGGGCTCCAGTGCTGCCACAGCTCAGAATCTGTGGAGTTTCAGCCTACGCTTGGCACTGGGGAGGGTGAGAGGGAGAAATGGATGAGGCAGGGCCCTGTCCTTTGTCACCGCTGTGCGGCTATCTATGCAGAAAGAAAATGAATGAAAAACAATCCTGAAACAGGGATTCTGCTTGAGAGCATGGCCTGAGCCTGTGTGCTTCCCAGAAGGGCTGGGGACAGAACCTCTCACTGCTGGGAGGAGAAAGCTGTACGAAGGAAGAGAGAAACCCAAGCCCTGCACAGATGGGGACCAAACCCTATGTGGGAAGGAAAGCAGAGGATGGGTGGATGGATGGATGGATGAGCAAAGGGGGAACAGGCAAGGATGGAGACAGTCTGTCTCCTCTCATCTGTCCCTCCCAAAAAGAAACCATGCACTCTGGGGAGGACCTTACAAAAAACAATTTAAAAAAAAAAAAAAAAAAGCCACTTATTTGCTCAAACCCACAGCATCGAGATGCTTGCTGGAGCCACCTGGGGCAGGAAGCACAGAGAAGGGCACTTCCAAAGCCATGCTCAGCCCTCCTCTGTCCCCCAGCAGAGCCCTGCGGCCCCTAATGCCCAGCCCCAAACCCAGCCCTCGGCAGCATGGTGCAGAGGAGGGCGGTGGGGAGAAGGGGGGGAGAGGGAGAGGGAAGGGGGCATTTCTTTTATAGATTTCTATATAAAAAAGTAAATAAGATCCCAGCTCTTGCACGATTATTGGGCTATTGAAAGATGCAGCAAAAAGCAAGCGACATTGGAGTAAAAGGATGCGCCAGGCAAGGAAGGAAAGGTCTTGTTGGAAGGTGGGGAAGGGGAAAATCAGCACGTAGCCAGGCACGCGCTCTAGGCTTGTTACACCTCCCTGGGGGAAGGATCTGCTGCCCCACAGCAGGCAGGAGTGCGGGGACCTGGGGCAGTGTCCCTCAGCAGGGCAGAGCCCAGGGAAGACATTCTCATCCCCATCAGGAGGGATTGGGATGCGGCCACCTCCAAGTGCCAGGAGCTGCCGGAGCCCCTTTCGTGGAGACGGGCTGGGAAAGGGAGTGGAATCCCTAGGAAGACTCAGCTCAGAGACAGCTCCTACCTGGTGAAGAGCAGGATTGGTGGTGTTCTGTTTAGTCTTTCAATTATTATCTCATAAATCTCCCTGGAAATCTCAGAAAGGGGAGACGTGGAGAAATGCTCCCTTTTCTCTGCTGAAAACAAAACGCAATAGTGGCTCACCACAGTCTGCTCGTTTTCCATGCTAAAAGGAGCTTGCATCTCTGTCTGCACACCTCTCTGGTCCCGCTCTGCTCAGTGAGAAGAGCGTGAGCCAGGAGGCAGCGGGTCCAAGTCAAAAGCTGTGGGAAGCACTGAGCTCAGAGAGAAGAGAAAATCCCCAGGAGCAGCACAGGCTGCGGGAGGCAGCAGTATGCCCATTGCCTACCACTGCTAAGCCAAGAGAAGTCCAGGTGAGAAAATCTGTCCTAGTGTCCCCTAGAGCTGGTGGCTTCCTTCTCCCCACACCAGATGAACGCACGACCATCTCAGATGGGGAAGCCAGTGCACAATTGTACACCTCCTTGCTTTGAAATGTTAGGACAACATTAGGACAACTCCAGTAAGCCGGAGTGGAAGAACATGGTCCCCTCAAGCAAAACCCCATCGGAGCTCTCCTCTCCCAAGAAAGAACCTGGAGAAGAGGGTGTGCATCTCAACCTCAGCAAAGCCTGAGTGCATAGGCAGCCCCTTCACCTGCCCTGAGGATGTGGTGACAGTCAGGGATGGGACGGGCAGATGAGGCTGGGTTCTCTGTCCTGATGTGGTGAATCCTACAAGAAAACTGCCATTCCCTACCTGACACTGGGAGAATCATAGAATGGCCTGGGTTGAAAAGGAACACAGTGATCATCTTGTTTCAACCCCCCTGCCATGTGCAGGGTCGCCAACCACCAGACCAGGCTGCCCAGAGCCACATCCAGCCTGGCCTTGAATGCCTCCGGGGATGGGGCATCCACAGCCTCTCTGGGCAACCTGTTCCAGTGCGTCACCACCCTCTGAGTGAAAAACTTCCTCCTGACATCTAACCTAAACTCCCCTGCCTCAGTTTAAAAAAACCTCATGGAGGGGAGGTGCATCCCCTTCCCACCGCGCTACATCCTGCTCTGACAAGGGGAAGGGAGAAAAGGCGGCGATCTGGCAGGAAAGGTACATGCTGACCCCAAATCTTAGCAGCTTGCTGTGCATGCAAAGAAAGTCAACTGTTTCCATGTGGTGGACCAGGAGCAGCCACTGCTGAGAGCTGCTCGGCCAGAAAAACCATTTGGAGACTCCACCTTAGCTCACAGGAGAGGAATGGGAGGGAAGGGAACTCCAACACGTGGGAGGCGCAGGCATAGGGGGCTGCAGACAGACGGGGTTCCTCCAACACGCAACTCGCCTTCTCCGCTCGGAGATTGCTGCCAGTCCCAGAATGCCTTTCCCTCCGGTTCAAGCAACCAAACACCATCCCAGACACACATGCTTCGATACTACAAAATACTCTTTTCTCTAAGGACCGCCTAATACCGCTACAGTTTGTGCAATCACCGCATTTATTATTCATTTTTAAACTCTCTCGCTCTCTCTCTCTCCCTGTAGAAATTTTTTTTTAAGCTTTTCTCTTTTTATGCAAAACTAATCATTTCACTTTTTCCACTCCATCATAAAATCTCCTCTAAAAACACGACGACAAGAGAACAAACATGGCACAGACACAGAGAATATCTCCCTGTTTTTGTTTTTTTTTTTTCCTAGGGTATACGGGGAAGGGAAGGGGATACTTTCAAATGAACTCCTCCCCTCAACCTCACGCCCTTTCCAAAGGGCACGGATGGATCTTCCTTCCCATCTCCATTAAAGAGCAAGGGCAAAAACTGAGGAGGAAGAGCGTAACCCACATGAATACGAAGGTCGGTTGGTCGGCCCCAAGCGGCGCGTCCACCCGAGGGCACTTGGAGACTTCCAGATATCAGCCTCTACCTGGAAGCAGCAGGGGATCTGTGTTCCAGATCCAGAGGTTCAGGGTTTGATTCCCACCTGGCGACGCAACCGGGGAGCGATGCGTCGCGCAGGCGGTCGAGCTGTGTCTGCAAGCTGGATGGCACTCCTTTCCTCCTCTGCAAAGAGCATGCACCGCACGAGTTCCTCCGCCACGACAGCACCCCTACCACGACCCACCGTGTGCTCTTCAGACGGTCCCCTTTGCTTGTCACTCCGGAGAAAGGCAAAACCCCTTCAACTACACAGTTCCTGCCCCCCGCCCCCAAAGAACACCATATAAGAGACACCGGAGAAAAGAAGTCTGCCAAGCGAACGCACCTTGGCTACAACACATCGAGAATTTCCTAAAGTTCCCTTTTATCTCCCACTTAAACGCTTCGATTTGTTTCAGAACCTCATTATCACAGAACAAAACACATCACCACATACACACCAAACAGCAACTGAACAACCTAAGGTGACAGGCCGGTTTGCATCCACCCCATAAAGCTCCTCTTATCCTGCAGCCTCCAAATAGTTGTGGTTTCTTGTTGTTGTTGCTTAGAAGGGGAAAAAAGAGAAGCATCTCCTTGCTGATTCCCTAAGAGATTTTCCCCAGAACTACGGACTGCTCGTCCTTGAAGCAGTGGATAGGCTATGCTCAAATAAGGGACCCTGGGTGTGCCAGGCACAGGAAAGATGCAAAAGTAAAAACACAAAGAATACAGGCAGGTATTAATACAGACACGCACACAAGTCCAACACGTTATAGGAAGCCTTAGCTTGGGTGAATGGATCGGGGAAGTCTCTTTCTCCCTGCCCCTGGCTTCAGCTGTGAATGCAGCCGCATCCCCAAAGCACCTGCTGAGCTCTTAAAACAAGGGAAGAGAAACGAAGAGGTGTGCCAAGGGTGGAGATCGCAGCACCTGGAGCCCCCTCGAACCCAACACAAATCCCATCCGCCGCGAGGCATTCCTGTGGGCAGGCAGCGAGGCATTCACTGCGCCAACTGAGGAGCTGCAATTAGAGAGGCTCTAATTACAGTCAGCGGTCAGTCGGTCCTTCTGCCACCCCAGTTCTATCCCACAGACCGCCTTGCTGCTACCCTCAGACCACAAAATGACAGCTCCAGGCAGGAGCACTGCCAGGGCAGTCAGCTGCCAGCACCCTGTCCCTCATGCAGAAGCACCAAAGGGTCAGCTCCGCTCGTGTTCACCCGCTCAGGGCACAGCTGCAGGCCTCAGAGCGGGGAATTCTCTCCACCCTTTCTCACCTCTGCACCACAGATGTAGAAGTAAAACCCCCCTGCCCCAATCCCAGCAGTGGGGACAGGGTTGGGAGGGGAGGCTCTCCCACGGGTTGATCCATCAGCACCTTTTCCTCACCCCTACAGCCCAGCCGCATGCAAGTAGAGGAGAAGGGAGAGGAAGGAGTGGCATCTCACCACAATGCTTAGGCTAAGCAAGCCAGAAGTGGCAGAGCTCGTTTTGGGCATGACAACAGCATCAGGGAAAGAGCTGTGATCTCGCTTGCTCCTTCTTGCAAGGGCCAAGGAGAAGGAATGTCTGTATCAACCCAGAGGTGCTCTCAGAGAGAGCCAGCACACGTGCTTATGATGTGAGAGTAATTTCTTGTTAGCACCTTCGATGGCAGTTGTAAGGGGCCATTTCAGATCCTGGAAAAACAGAGGGGAACACTCCTTCCAGGACATCCTAAACAGAGAGAGGGGAGCAGGAGAGATGAGAGGGAATGGGTAGAGCACACCACCCACCTTAGCACCCATCCTTCCCTCTGAGGGAACAAAAAGGTTCAGGGGAAGCCTGCAGACGAGGCAGGAGACCACCATCTCCTCCCAGACTGAAGGATGGGTGCTCCCATTCCCACCACAGAAGGGCTGGGGGGGGAGAGGAGACATTTGATGCCCTCTCCCCCAACAAGTGCAAGTGATGAAATGCCAGGAGGAAGGTTTGGCTGGAGGCAGGCTCCCCTTCTCTCCCATTCCACCTGCAAAGCTGAATGTGCTGGAAGATGCAGGGGAAGAGGAGACACCAGGCTGCCCAAAAGTGACCATACAACTGCCAAGGTAGCACCGATAGTTGCAGGAACAGAGAAGCCACCATGGGATGTTTGCTGTGTGGGGCTCTCTCAGCCACCCCAGCTTTGTCATGAGCACCTTGCAGCTATGACACTTCACCTCACACCCCTCTCCTCCTTGCGGGACATCTGGATCCATCACTGCAGCACAGACATGGCAGATCCAGGCCACGGGCCAAGGAAGTCAAGGACAGTAGGATCCAGGTCACGGCAGGGGAAAAATACAGGAATGGAAGAGACTGTGTGCACCTTGTGGGAGAAGGTTCAGGGGTGTAGGCTCCAGCCCTCCTTCCACCCACCTCTTGAGGGTCTGGAGCTCCTCTTCACTCAAAGATGGAAGGGGAAGGGGTGGAGGTGCAGCCCCCCACCACCCCGCAGGCACACAGAAACACGCTCACCCCAAAGGCTCCACTGCCAGTTGGACACCACCACATTCAAGGACAAACAACCACGGCCCACCCTGCCTCCTGACTCCCCCCACTGCAACACTCTGGCCTCTGCACCAGAGGGATCGGGCAGGAGGGGGAGGAGGAAGGGTGGCCGTGAGGGCAGAGGGACAGCGCAGGGGAGAAGGAGAGAACCAAGGACAGCCATTCACACCACGACTTCTCGCAGGTAGAGCCCCCACATCCCTGGAGCAGGGGGATCTGGCTGGCTCACTTGCTGCTGCCTCCCCCACCACCCGCCGCCGCCACCTTCTCAAAATCCTCCGCATTGCAGAACTCCTTGATGGTGACCGTGAGCAGGTTGCTGGTGACATCCGTGACCACCACATTAGAGCAAGGGGACATCTCGGGACGCCAGTCGCCGGCCTCCAGCTCTGGGTCGGAAGAGGAAAGGGGCAAGGAGGGCGTCTGCCCCCCACTGCAGCCTCCGGGGGGAGAACGCTTGCTGGTGGCAGCTGACTCAGGTGGGATGGAAAGGTCGAGAACCTCTGACTCGCGCCAGTCGGGGATGGCTGGGCTGAGGGTCTCGGGGAGCAGCTTCGGAGGGGAATCATCTGGGTCAGAGGAGGAGTGGGGCGTGGGCGACGGGCAGCCAGAGGAGCTGGAGCTGGGGGCATCGTACGGGGTGGAGCCCATCATGAGCCCACAGGAGGCTGCCTGGGAGCCTTCGGCCTCCCCCTTGCCCTCCAGAGAGGGGGGGGGCGCAGCAGACGGCTTATTGTAAAGCGAGAAGCCGCCGAACTTCATGTGGCGGATCTGAGTGCGGAGGACGCTCTCACTGAACTTTTTGCTCTTACCGATGACACGGTTTCGGGAAGGGATCTTGGGTCGAGCCAGGGCCCCGGCCCCGTTGGCCGGCTTCCCACCTTTGTCAATGACTTTGAGGTTGAGGATGATGCGGCTGCGTTTGGGCTCACGGGGTTTCACCTTGCGGTTGATGATGCGGACGGTCTCCGAGAAGGGTGAGACGGGGGGACGGATGCCGGCCCCGCCACCCACGCTTCCGCCGTTCTGGGGGTCGGGACGGGGCAGGGGACGCCGGGACATGCGGTGGCATCGCCGGATGTCTTTCTTGAGCCGGTGCACTGCGGCGCTGGAGTGGAGCTTGGGAGATGAGGTGCTAGAACCAGGCTTGACAGAAAAGTGTACATCCCCAATGTGGAGGGCCTCCGCTTGGGCCCGAGCCTGCGGTGGTGGGGAGAGAGACAAAAACAGGGTCAGAGAGGTAGCCTAAGTGCAGCCAAATCTCAGGTCAGACACTGCTTGCCTCGCACTGAAGAGAAATGCCGTATCACATCTATACCCACATGAATGACGACCGCGAGTCCACGCCATCCTCCTACTGAATCCGCTGGTGAGTCAAGACAGAAACCTGCCCCTCTGAGTCTGCTCCACAGTAGGGATGAGCCAGCTCATCACTCCCCCTGCATGCTCTGAGTGTCAGCTCCAACAGTACGAACTCCCACTTTCAGCACCCAACTCCCCGTTTCATCCCCAGCCTGATGACAGTGGAGAGATGCCACCATCATGTGGCGATAAGCATGCTAAGGACTGCATGAGGAGATGGGGTGGAATCTATGTGCTGTCTGCGACTATGGATTGTCGGGAGCTGTGGCGCAGTCCCTGTACAAACAAAGGAGGGATGTCCAGATCCTTTATGCGCAGCTAATTACTCCCCTGTTGGCACATATTTCCCCAAAGAGAAAACTGTTGTGCTCCACCCATGTTACAAGCAAGGGCTCCTAATGGCTGGTAATCCTCAGCACCAACAGTTTGGCCACTGTTGAGTTAGCATCCTAAACTAAGTACCAGTCCCAAGAGAGGGGAGCTGCCCCACATGCTCTGGGAATGAGCATGAGACAAGAGGAAGGCAAAGAGAACTACATCCAGGTAGCTCCCACAACCAACTCATCTGCTCCAGCAAACAGAGTGAATGTGGGTCTCGAGAAACATGGAGGTGGGTGATGGTGATCTGATAAAGCTGTCTTAGCTAAGACCAAGAACCACAGAGATCTGGAGCTGAGTTTTCAAATAAGTTGCTTATCCCTATCCTGCAGTGCAAACAAGGTTGGCACTGCCTTGTCCTTTGGAACACCATACAACCCAGTCCTCCTGCAGCCTCCAGCATCCCACTCCTCACCCCAACAAAACCCCTTCCCTGTGCCTCTCAGAAGGAGCCCACACCTGGAACTGGGATGAGCCTCCTCTCCCATCATTACCCAGCTAGCAAGCAGCTTCCTCCATCTCGTGGGCACAACAAGAACTGCAGTGCTACAGACAGCTGCTTTTCCTCCCCGACTTCTCTATCCTATTGCCCCCTCGCACCAGCCAAGATCGGGATGGCTGCCTGCCAGCTGAGAGCTTAAGTACTCCAACACCATCTCCTTTGTCACCCTGCAGGCTGTGCCTCCTACCGAAGGAACGCCTGGGGAAAAAATGTTCTTGTCAAGACAGCAATCTAACAGATCTGAGCGAGGGGCCCAGGCGCCCTTTCCTTTCACACAATGAGCTCAGAGCTCTTTGCCCCTCAACTCCCACTGAGGGCCCAGCAAGAGTCACAGAAGACCCTGAACAAGCAAAGAACAGGGATGTGAAGACATTTTGTTCCTCCCTGGCTAACGTCAGGTTGTTCCCTGCAGTGCTGTGTACATCCTGGCTTTAAAAAGGACTGTGACCAAGAGGCCTCTATCCTCTATTCTATGTGAAAACGCAGACCAAGGTCTCATCCGTGCCACTCAGCCTCATGCATCACTCTGTGCCCTGAACAGTACAGAAAATTAATAGTTAGATATGATTCTGTCTGCCCTGGCCCTCCAGCTTAAAGGAAGCAGTTATCAACAACACAGTTGCTTTCTACAACCTGAATTCCTTAGTGGAGTTTCCCAACAACTGAAGGAAAAGAAAAATGGTAATGCTGGGACAGTTGCCGCTCAGCCACTTCCAAAGTCCCACTGACTCCACATTCTCTGCCTGTGCTCATTAATCAGTCCCTGTCTTGCTTTGACTAAGAGACCTGTCTTTGTTTGGTGCTTATAGAGCACCTAGCACAGACCAACACACATGGCTGGAACCTTCCCAGTGTGCCAGAACCACCGGTCTCCTTTGTTTGCTGTGTGTCTGTGTTTCCAGTTACTCCCCACATTTGCTAAATTCCAGTTTTGGTACTTTCTGAGCAGCCTACACAAACCATGGACTGCTTAGGCCAGGCTGTTAAGCAACGAGGTGAGCCAGGCCCTCCCCAGGTGCTGTCCCCAGCGACCAGCTTCAGCGCCGGTTTCAATGAACAATATGCAGATACACAGCTTACCTTCAGCTTGTTTTTCCAGGTAAGGTTTCAAGAAAGATAGTATCAAGACGCTCTATCTAAGACCAGCCCCCACTGTCATCTCACTTGCAAAGATCAGTGTTCCTACTACAGGATCGGGTTTATTCAGGCATCAGCTATACAAACTCGAGCCTCTTCCCTGCTGAGGACAGCATGTTTTCAGGGCTCAGTCATTTCCTTCTCTGGCTTCCAACTTTAAGCGACTTGCACCTTTGGGTTGCAGAAGACTCAGCATTCAGGTTGGCAGCTCCCTGCTTCAGACCCACGACACTAACACACTCAAGAGCTGCGTGAGCACACAGTCTTTAAAACCAAACCTGTTTAATCCTTTCAGCTGCATCACCAGTGAGTTACTCAGCTGAGAACTTCTCCAAATGGAAGCTACCTCTTGGGGTTTTGCTGTTCTCACCCGCAGGATTTGCTCACCGCCGAAGAAGTACTCAGCATGTACATAAGTAATTCGCTGCCTGCTTACAGCTCAGCCTACATCAGGAGCAGCTTCTGGAGGCTTGCTGCAGTGCTCTGTCACGGGAGCAAGGCAACTGCTTCCCTTCCCCCCACTCCCTTTTTGGGATCTGTATCACCTTTATTTAGCTTGTGCAGCTCTTTCCCATTGCCTCTGGGAACAAGTATTATCTCCCTTGTTCCCTACTATTTCTGAATAAATGTCCCTCGAGGCCCAGCACGCATATTTGTTCATTCATTCCCTGAACGCACTGAGGCACACAAGCACATGCACTGACACGTGCTTTGTGAAGGCTTGCTTACCTGATTTGTACCAAAACCTTTGCAATCTGAAAGGGGAAGGGAGGTTAAAAAAAAAGAAAAAAAGACCTTGCAAAGCAGCAGATTTCTAGTTAATTACTTCAGAATCAAGTGATTTCCAGTAGCACTGCTGCACCATAGTAGTGCTGCTCACTCATACATTACTGGTTCTGCTTTGTCTTTTATTCTCCACCTGCATTCCCACAGTCCTTGCTCCAACTAGCTCTTCTTTCCCCTTTTTGGCTGCCATTCTGCCTTTTTACTGCCCTTTTTCTTCTGCAGCCTTCCAAGTGACAAGGCAATGGCAAGCCAGTTCATAGCACAGCTCTCCCGAGCAACACCGCCATAAACTACAGCTTCCCTACTGGATAGGGGAACAAAATGCCACAAAGGGGAACAGACTGTTTTCAAACCACCCGGGGATAATTTACGAACAGGGAGGAGATCAAAAGAAACCCAACTCCAGCTTCAGAGTTCAAGGAAGGGCGAAGTGACAGAACAACATGCTGCTCTGCCCCTACGTCCCCTCTCACTCTGCACTGTTACTTATCCCTCCATTAACCTTCTCCAGCCTTTTTTTCCTTCCGTGTATCTGCAGCCATCCCGAGGAGGAGCCTTTGCTAGCCACCCACTGAGCCTGGAGACTGGGCTCTGTCTCTTAATAGCACTCACTACACTTTATTAGATTAGTGGGTGAGCTTTGCGTTCCTCGCAGCGGAGTGCCGAGGGAAAAGGAAAACATAAAGAGCAAACCAAGCAGAGGGAAAGAGGAAGATCACTACAGCGTACATGACAGGTCGATATCACTTTCTAGCCTTGCACAAGCTGTCCTCAAGAAAACCTTCTGCAGACATCTAAGCATTGCAGCAAGAGCCTCGTGTGCAGCGCTGCCCGTTCCGAGCGCACAGCACAAAGCTTACGGCATACCAGGAGCCTCCCAAGAATGACAGCCTCCCGCCAAGCCTGAGCTCAGTCAGCTGTGGGAAAGTTTGCCCCTAGCATGCAGAGGATCAAGTCCCATTTCCTGCCCCCAAACTCTGCAGCTGAGGTTTGAAGGGGTCTCTGGCGATGCCGGCCATCTTGATAGCAATATCACAAAGCCCGGCCTGTGACTGCCCTCGGCAGCCTGATGGAAAGGGCAAGTGTTAGGCAGCTCTCAGCAAGAGCAGCCTGGTTCACAAAGGCAGCAGGTGGCTGAAGATGCAGTTTTTCAAAGCTTTTCCAAAGGCGCGGGCCTCTAACCTGCTGGAATGCGTTCTGCAAATCCCCCCGGGTGCCTATCTGCAGCTTTTGACAGCTAATCCCTGGATAAACCTATCCCCATCTGCAAATCGAAACACCCCCAGGCCAGGGAACAGTGGCACGTGGGAACACTTATTTCCACGCCTTACTGGAGACTCAGAAGCCCAAGTTTAAGCCCCGACACATATGGGAGATCCTAGCAAGCCACCAAGCTGAGGGCAAGCAGGCCACCAAGGCAGCCCTAGGCCAGGTTCCGACCTCAACGTCATTTCACCAGGCCTAATCTGTTCGGCTAGCAGATCAAAAAGAATATTGTTCTTACTGCCAACTTCTAAGAATCCCTCTGGGATGCAAGAGTCAAATTTCTTCCCCAGCTTCTGAAATTCTCACTGGAAGCCGAGAACCAAAAACGCTGTCAGCGACGCATGAGGTAGAACAGCGCTGCGGGGTTGGCAAAGGCCAACCTTCAGCAGGTCAGAACTGTTGATCAAGATGCACATTGGCCTCAACTGTTCTGGTGGCAGCCATGCTGCTTGCAATTTGCCTGAACAGAGCTCAGAGAAGCTGAGATAGGGCTGGCGGAGATTGAGTTACCTCCTGCTGCCTGGCCCAGGGCGTTATTTTTAGGGCAGGTTCTGGAGTAGCAGACAGCGGCAAGTGGAGCACCAGCAGTTGAACCAGCTCTGTCCCCACTCTGGAAAGAGAGCAGCAGGGCTCTGCCTGATCTACGCTTCCGTCAGCTGGGCACCTTCAGGACAGCTCCACCCTCCCCAAGCACTGCACCAGCTGCACAAACCTACAGGTTTTTGGTAACGTTTGAGAAACTGGCAGAAGGAAGATGTGCCGCAGGAACGTGTCAGGGATGTGATTCAAAGGATGCTGTTGAATAATTCAGGTTCCAAGTTTAGAGGGGTTTAAAGAGCAAGGGGAGAAGAGGAGGAACGAGGTTTTGTTTTTTTTCTTGCTTTTTTTCTTTTTTTTTAATGGATTTTGTTGTTGTGCGAATGAGAATGAAAAATTGGCGATAGATTTTTCCACACTCCACTCAGAATCAAAAGAAAAGAAACTGATTATACACAGTAGTGTCAAAAGCACAGAATAAACAAAGACAACACTTCCCTACCGCTGAACGATGTCAGGTGTTATGAATCCCAGCGCTTTTTAATTCAAGCAGAGAACTATTTTAAGGCGGTGGTTTCCCTTTCAGCTTTCCTTTGCATTGTTGGAAACCTAAACACCAGGGTTTCACTTAATGCATGACTGCCAGAAAAACCACCTAGCCCAGCTTCCCTGCACAAAGATTACGAGGTGCACCCATCAGTTGCGTCTGTAGCTTTCGGGTTGCATATGCAGAAAGCTGTTAGCAGAAAAACAGGCGGAGGACACTGAAGGAGGGACTTTCAGGGGATTACCGTGTCCCCTGGGTTTTGCTCAGGGCATCAGCATGCGCCCATTCCCACATTTCCCCCCACGTGTTTCAGGAAGCAGAGACGACATCCTACCCCTCTCACTCAGTCCAAGCACTAGGCTAAGTGGAGTGAAGCTCCTGCTGCTGCCAGGCAGAGGGGAGCGTTAACCCATTGGGGAAACACGCACAAAGGGATGAGGACTTGCTCTGAGCCACAGACAGAGCTGGTGATGGAGATACCTCACCGCACAGCTGTTCCAGTGTTTCATACGGGATCAATACTATGATCTCCCTTACCTGTCTCAGTCACGCTGAGGCGCGTTGTCCGAGTTCATCTGAACCCGCAATGCTCGTGGAAGGAGAAGGGAGCAAAGCACGCAGCTCTGCCTTCGGGCTAACGAACCCACAGCACTCCCCCAGCTAACACATTTCTTAGTTTAAAAAAAGAATAAAATCGAGGGGTCAGGGCTGCACTGGGACTACCTTACTGCAAGCAGGCTGGGACGACGGCGAGGGATCTACCGGGGCACCGAAGCACCGCTCCTTCCCCAGTGCCTGCAGCTCACAGATGGGAGCTCCCACAGCGAGCGGGGCGTGGGGAACGGCGTGCCGAGGGAAGGGGCCACGAGGGGAGAGGCCGTGAGGGGGCCCCGCCGCCCCCGGCTCAGGCCAAGCGCTGAGGGCACGGCGAGGGGCTGGATGCGCCGCGCTAGGCCGGAGGGATGTAAATAAGAGTTACCTTCAGCAGAAAAGTTTTGGGCTTCGGTCCTCTCTTCTTGGGCCCGTACAGCTCCCGCTCGCGCTCCCTGCGGGGAGGCAAAGCCAAGGGTTACCGCCGTCCCGGGGGGGCCCTTCCCGCAGCCCCCCACCGCCCGCTCGCTCGCTCACTCACTTTTGCTCGAAGGCTGCGATGAGGCGGGAGTCCAGGATGTTCTCCTCGGGCTCCCAGGTGCTGTACCTGCCGGGCGGCACCGCGACGCGGGTCAGCACGGTGCTCACCTCCCCGCGGCTCCCTGCACCCCCCCCCCCCCCCCCGCCGCCCCGCACTCACTTGATGGCCCAGCCCTTCCATTTCACCAGGTACTCGATGCGGCCCTGCAAAACACACGGAGGAGACGCGGGGGTGAGACAGGAGGCGAGGACTTCGCCCCCCTCTTTCCCCCCATCCCACCCTCAACCCGCCCCGGCCGCCCCCTTGCACCTTTCGGATGCGCCGCTTGATGATGGACTCGGCGGCGAAGACGCGCTCCCCCACTGCAGACAGCTCCATCTTGTGCGCCTCGGCGGCGGCGCCCGCAGCCCATAATAATCCCGCGCGCCCCGCCCCGCCCCGCCCCCCCGCCGGCTCGCGCGCGCCCGCGCCCGCGCGTGACCCTCTCTCCCCCCCCTCCCCTTCCTCAATATGGTGGGGGGGGGGGGGAAGGCCCTTAAAGGGGCCGCAGCAAAGCGGGAGCGGGGCTCGGCTGGAAAAGTGCGCGCAGCCTTCGGAGATTCGCTCATTTAAGCGTTCATTAACGCCTAAGGCGTCAGTGTACTTAGCGCCCGTCCGAGAGCCGGGCTGTGGGCGTCCCCGAGCAGATACTGCATTTATACTGCATTTTGACACTGACACCCCTGCAGCGAGACTTCCCAGCTGCAAGGCTGAACCCTGCAAGACGTGCCTCCTCCTGCAGCAGCCGCGGCCCAAGCAATAGCCTGCACCACCCCTCCAGCCTAAGCGGTACCCATGGTATCCCTAGAGCTCCCTATGAGTTCCACAAGCAGGCCCAGGCTGCAGCAGCACCCCCAAGATTTCCAGCATCCCTCCTTTCAAAACCACCTCCTTGAGGAGCATGCCCTGCTCTCAGGCATCCCCTCAGGTTACCCTGCATGGGCCTGAGAGGCAGCACAGCAACAGATTCTTTAAAAAAAAAAAAAAAAAAGCCGTCCAGATCAACCTTTAATCCAGCTTGCACATACATGTGGAAGGACAAGCATTGGGCACAGAGTGCCAGCCAGCCGCTGCAGCGTTGGCAGGGGTAGGAAGGAAGTCTCTGGAGCAGGCTTTCCCGTAATGCTGCACTGCAGCTTCTTACTCCTTCACCTGATTCCCAAGCTGCTGCCAGCAAAACAAGCGGCTGGCTGCAGGCCTGCACCCATGCCAGCGGTCAGGCCAGCCCCACCAGCTCAGCGCAGGCATGCTGGATGCATTTTGTTAATGTGGGCAAAGCCAGCTGACTGGCATGACTGGCTCACTCCAAGCTACCTGGAACAAATCCAGGGCCCAACTCTACCTCACCAACCGAGAACTGCTGGGCTCTTGGAGAGCTCCCTGAAAGCCCCACAGGCCAACAAACTCAAGGCCATCCCGTCAGCAACAAGAGCAGCAGCCCAGGCTGTGCCGTTCCCAGGAGATGTGGGATGCAGGCGATGGCCATGCTCTCCTCCAGCTGCTGTTGGCAGACCTAATGAACCCAGAGCAGCAGCCATCCTGTGAGTAGCACTCTCCTTCTCCAACTCAGATCCATCAAAGACCAGCTGTCCCAGGTCACCCCTGTATACCTCTAACTTACCCAGTGGTTAAAAATTAATAAAAACCTAACCTCCTTGAATTGAAGTAATGAGTAATGCCAGAAACAGCATTTTGCACGCTCTGTACTTCACAAACCTTTTTTTTTTTTTTACTGGTCGTTCTCATGCACGCACGGGCCTTTTTTCATTCTTTTTCCAACCACGCTGCATGTTTATACCAACAGGAGCAACTAAGGGGAAATAATTCAGCCGTTAAATTAAAGGAAAAGGAGGTAAATAACCACACAGACAGACCATTAGGTAAATGTCAGTTTTCATATTTAATATTTTCATAATTTTGTTTGCAACATTTACCACATAAATCATCTAAATAAATAGATGCTGTACAGTCTCTTATCCGTATCAGTACAAAAATAAAACCACACTTTGTGTCAAATTATACTTGAGCCTGCCCTCCCATTGCCATTACAACCTCTGCTTACGGCTCACGCTCGCTCAGACAAGGCATTATACTCTGATTGGTTCATGTGGAATTGGTTTACGGCCTTTTCCCTCCCCCCCCAGCCCCCCCCAATACATTCAATTAGTCTGTACAAAAGCTAGAAGCTCATTCTGTGCAAAAGAAAGCTTTCTGTGTGCAAAGACTCTCATACTCTAGCGTGCTGACAGAAACAACAGCTGAAGAGACATGAACAAGAACCAGGGACCCTCTTCTCCCAGTAGACCCCATCTTCTGCCCCCTAAGCAGAAGGGAAGCAGATCACGTTAGATGAGTCAGTGTGCAAAGAGTCCAAATGGTGTGTCTAAGCTAAGGGGAAGGTTGGAGCCAAAGACCCCAGGAGAGAACTAAGGTTCCTCTGACTGTAGAGCTTGCTAGGCAAGAAAGAAGAGCCTCTCATCTTAGCCTGCTCAAAAGGCTCTTCAGATGTGCAGAATAAAAGCTTCATTTGGATAAATTTAGTTATTTGGTTGCTGTTATACTGGAGATAAGGTGAGGAAACAGCCTCCAGAAAAATCCAGCATTTACTGAAGACAGCTTCTGGCTCACCCTTCCTTCCTCTCCACGCCCCCTATAAGAGGACAGGTGCCTCCCCATTCCTCAACCAGACTCATAAGGTGCAATTCTTCAGGCCAGATATAAAGATATCTCCAGAGCTAAAAGATGCAGTCAGTTCCAGACTAGGACCACTGCAACTGAACTTCCTCCTCTTCTTCCTTTTCTCAGATAAAGGAGATGATGGGGAGGAAGCCAGCATCTAGGGTATGTTAGGAACCCTGTGAGCCTCCCCTCTCCCCTAGGTTAGCCTCTTCCACTCAGCAGGGCTGAGGGAACTCTCCGCTCACTTGTGGGAGGGAGGCAAAGGGCTGGGTGGGAGCTCTGGAAAAATAATAAGGGACAGCTAGCGACCTGAAATAGATACATCTTTTCAAATGCTTTTAAAATGCTTTTCAAATGCCACTTTCAGGCAGACGACAAGGAGTACTTTGCACTCCTAGTGCTTTGCATTTTCAAAGTGCTTCAAAACATGCTTCAGACTAAAAGCAAAAAAAAAAAAAAGCTGCTTAACGTCTTGACAGACTTGCAAAGAGCTTCTTTGTGCTGACACTACGTTTTCTGGTTAAAAATAAAATAAAACCAAGTCTTTCCACTTCCTCTGAAATCCCCCTCCCAGTCAAAACTGCTATCCCAGTAACGAGATAAGCTGATAGAGGTTCTGAACACTCTTATAAGCTCTCCCCTTCAACATCCAATTGGTGCTCTCAGACATCACCAGGGTGTGTTTCAGAAGAACGCCTGAAGAGTTTGCAGCGTGTCCCACAGCAAACAGAAACAGTTCCAGCAGCAAAGTTTCTACCCATAGCCTCTTGGTAGGCATCCTTCTTGGCCTAACAGCCATTACAAACTCCCCTGAGCTTCGATCCTCTGCACACATCCCCGTTAGCTGGGGATCACCCATGGCCCACTCCCTGATAAGCCATCATACTTTAAGAACTTAAGGGTACAAGGGAAGAGAGCTGGAAGATGAAAGAGAAGGATTACCACTTCAGGAAGTAGCTGTTGCAGGAAAGAATTTGAGAAGTCTGAGTTCCATTCTAAGTGACTGTGTCTCTCTTCAACAGTTTCACAGGTGTTCCCAGCTGCTTGGCTGGAACACAGGTGGTTCAACACCCAGAAGGTTCATGATGTCTCTGCAAAGACAGCTCCACTGCAGTCAGACCTCTTCATCATAACCTGTTGTCTCAAGATCGAGTTTACTATACCCTTGGGGACAATTATTTTGAAAACAGTGAAGAGACATGCTCCCTTCACTTGTACATGCTAATGCTATATACTTCCATGTAGAAATTACCTCACATAAACTGTCAGCATACACCTCCCTTGCTTTCCAAATGATAAAAGAGAGACACGAACGCAGCACCTCCTCTCTGCACGGCCTGCTCAGAGGGCCATCCACCCACTGACTGCTCTGACACAGCAGAACTGATGCGAGGGATCACAGGTTTTGCAGCAGAAGGGACTGCATTAGAACAGTGGCTGAACGTGGCCTCATTTCATCCCCTACTTGTCTCTTCTCCTTCCCCATCATATAATTTTCCTACTCTTCTTGGAGATTGAGGTAAATTCACAACCAAGCGAGAAGCACAAAGGGCCTGTAAGGAGCAGGCTGCTTTCATTTTGCTGCTATTAACTGACAGATGGCAGTTAACACCCACCTCAATGAACAATTACAAAAAAAAAAAAAAAAAAAAAAATCAGGTTAATCATCTCAGTATTTCTTTTAAAATCATGATGGTTTTGGCCCTTGAGTTTCATTACAAGTTCTTTACTCTTACATCGCATCTCCTCTCTCAGTTGCTCACCCAAAGGCCTGCCCTTCACAACCTAGCAAGAGCAAACCTGAAGCACCTCCTTCCCTCTCTTCCTGCCCCTACTGTTTTTTTCCTAGAAAGTCCAACAGCCCTCTTCTTCTCAGGCTGCAGGCAAGGAAGGGGTGAGCTGAAGAGGAGCAGATACCATTTAGCATTAGGAAGAGTCGTTTTCCCCACTTTCCCTACCTCAGAAAACCTGATAAGAAAGGAAGGGGTGGGGAGGCAATGGCAGATTGAGCTTTGCTCAAACGCATGGATGTGGCTAACAGCTCTCACTGCTGTCTTCCGCACCCCAGCCTCTGTTGTGGCTACCACTGAAGGTCTTTCACGAGCTGAGCCTGCCTATTTTCTGACCTATGCGAGGCCTCCCCTCTCTATTCCAGTGAAATCATCAAACAACACTGGCTGCCACAAAGCAGGAAACAGCACTGGGGCCACCGGCTCCCTGTGAGGCAAACAAACAATTTTATACATTCAGTCACAAAACACCGAGAGAACAATTCTGGATAGTTTCACAACACTAACAACAACAACAACGAGAGCCATTCCTTTCTCAATAAGCTTCTTGCTGTATGAGCCTCTGACATAAGTAAGGGTCAGTTCACCAACAAATTTAAGCTTATTTTGGACAACAGAATGGCATCTGGGTGTTCTCATAATAATACCCTGGCTGTGCTTGAGAAAGAAAGAGAAAATAAAATAAATACCTTGGTCTGACTTCACAAGCAAAAGGGCCCCCAAGCAAAGGCAAGACAATAAAGGAGCATGCAGGAGATACAAGGCTACTTAATGCCACTATTTACGTGTTAAAACTTGCTGTTCCAAGGCATCACTTACATATCTGAGCAAAAACATCTAGTTTGTAACCAGCCAGGAACAGAGGCAGTCCTTTCCAATTGTTTTTATACCAGTGTTAACAATAAAGGTTTTCTAATCTCATGAAGCCCCTCAGTCCTGTCACATCATACACAGTGAAGTTACTGTGAGAAGATTTATGAAAGATAAACTTCTGTCCCCTAAACACAGCTGGTCATTCTCATATTGGAACAGTTCTGAAGAACAACCATTAGAAGAGTTCTTCCTTGAGAAGTTTGTTTCTCGTGCACAGTTCACTAAGTTCTACTGGCTGAAGTTTGTTTTCCTTGTTTACAGCCATAGAGCCAAATGAGGTATGGGAGAGTTAGCCCATTTCTATTCTCAGCTTGTGCTTTGAATAGAGTTATTAAACTCTGCTTCAGCTGGATGCTATTCTGGCTCTCCTAATCAAATGGAATGCGTAACAAAGCTGTGAGCACAGCATCCAATTTTCATATGTTAGCTCTAGAAGTTCCAGCTCAATTTCCAGATTTGGGATTGAACCTAAAGATGGATGGGATTTGGGAGAAAAGTGAACCCAGAGGAGCCCTGCTGCCATCAAAAGTAAAAAAGCCCCATAAATCTCTACATCTGCAGAAGTGGACTGAAGTTAAAGTTCCTGAAGACCAGCTCCTCAAAGAAGTCTACAATGATATGTCACCAGACACTATGGAAATGTGTTAGAAAGACCGAAAGAAAAATCTTTAATGGATTTTTAACACTGAATTTGTGAACGTAAAAAAAATAAATAAATCCCAATAGCAAAAAAACCCACAACAAAACGGAATCAACCCCACAGTAACTGCTTAGTTTCCTACCACAGACTCCTCCTCACTCACACAAACTAAACCCATGCACAAATAACGTCCTGCACCTTAATCTGGTCATTAACTCCTAAGTGATCTGTACATAAAGCAGCATGAGAGCCAGGTACCTTGTTCAACACTCCATGTAGTCAGGTGATTAGTCACCACAAAAAACACAAGCTAACCTAATCCAGGCATGATTAAGAGATGAAGCTGTGGGTGTATCCTCTTTGAAAGAGCACCACAGGTTTTTTGAAAACCTCTACTGCAAGAGAAAGAAAAGATGTTTAAAGAGAAATGCCAAAACAAAACACTGAGAAGTCTCAGCTGGTGAGTGGAAGAAAAAGCAGAGGATGGAGAACTGGTTTACTATGATAAGCTCCTTCCTGGCATGGGATTGGTACTGCTTCCAATGTCAGCTGATGACAGGAACCTTAACAAGTAGGAAGGATTTTGGTGTACTTGTACAACGCGATGAAGACAAAGGTGGTAGTAACTGCATTAAAGAAAACAGATCCCATAAATGCCATGAAGATTCAGCAAGGTGAGCTGGAATTCAAGAATTTTCCCCAAACGAGCTAAAATATTGTGCTTCTCTAACTGTGACTACCCGACCTACTGCAACTCCAGTGAGCAGACTCAGCCATACTGAATGCCCACAGGTCACAGTAAGAAGAAAGATGAACATATTCTGCCTGTTTGGCAAATATCAGGAAGAGGGGGATGTGTGTGTGGGGGGGGTGTGACAGTGTGAGTGACACTGCGCAACCTCACACACTGCAGAAGAGAGCAAACCTATTTATGTGATACAATTCCAGATTTGGAAGCCTTACTCCAGACACCCACATTCAACAAACATAATGGGCCTGTATGCTTACCTCATCAGTCTGCCCTTGCTAGCTGTTCTAAGCTTCTTTCCTGCTCATTTTTCGCTTCTCACCCTCTCTACTTTCTCCATAATTAAACTTCCATGTCACTTACATGGGAGACAAAAGGTTAGTTCAAAAATTCAGGGTCTTCCCCGTGGTCTTGAAACTGCAGTGACACAGCAGAAGACTGGCCTACTTAAACAGCTTCAAGATAGAAGGGGAAATCTTAAGTCTGCACTGACCTGTCACGTCCTATCTGAGGTAAAATCTGCTTTTAATAAAAGCTTCAGGGGGCAGCCCAAGCATTTTGCAAGAAGCAGATGTTTGGATGACCAGAAGTCCCAGAGCTCCCAAACTCTGTAGGCCAGCAGGCAAAGCCCTTCAAAGGAACTGCTGCACACTGCTCAATTCCACAGGCGCCTATACCTCAGAGCTCAGAAGGCTCATAGTTTCATACAGAATAAATATAGCAGGAAAGAAATGCTTCGTGTGGAATGGTAAGAGGGAACAAAGAAGTTAACAACGGTAATCATGACAGCCAGCGTATTCCTGCAGCTCTCTCTGG
Source organism: Chrysolophus pictus (assembly GCA_037305975.1). Taxonomy (NCBI): domain Eukaryota; kingdom Metazoa; phylum Chordata; class Aves; order Galliformes; family Phasianidae; genus Chrysolophus; species Chrysolophus pictus. The sequence continues at coordinate 145,712,196 of CM074576.1, forward strand.
CAGTTCCCACCTCAGACTGTAACTTACTTTTCTTGCTTTCCATAGGAAAATGTTTGTATTTAAAATTTTAAGTTACTTAAATAAAATTTGATTTCAAGAAAATGAAGGGAATATGCATGTGCAGGAACAGATGCTATGCTAAGCTACCAACTCAAAATACAGCATTTCTTCAAATACCTCAAAGCGTCACAGGCAGTCCAGCGTGAGGCATTTAAGTGCAAGATCAGGCAGGGTCTATTGAAATGCAGACCACTTTCCTTGGCAAAGTTTTAAGCCTTCCAAGGGGAAGTTTCCATCAGTAAAGAAGTACAGGATCACAGATACTGTGAGGAGACTGGAGTCATGGAAGAACATTACTCAGACAGTACAATCCAAGCATTCTCCTTGCTAAGAATTATGATTCCCCCACCCCCACCCCACCCCCTTCTACTCTAACGCATGCCTTCTCTGCATGTTGTTTACCTTGGATCTCCCAATGGCATCCAAGAACAGAATTTGCCACTAATCAAGGTCCATTTCTAGCTCAGTTCTGTCCAATTCCTGTGTCCTGGGCCTGTGCCAGTATCTTGAATATCTTTGCAGTGCCAGGCAATGCTTCAGTTGTCTTACTGGCCCCTCCTTCCAGGGAAGGAGAGTCAGATTTCAACCAACTATCATCACAGATTCAGGGCAGCATTTGTCATTAAGCCAGAATTTGGCAGAAGATAGGAACACCCCACTTTCCATAACACATTTCTCACACAGCACAGACGAGCCTGGAAATATTGTTTAGACAGAGTGGTACGCCTCGACTATGCTGGGTTTCTGGGCTTTTAACAAAGGCATAATGAATTTAGTTAGCCAATTTAGATTTCAGACACGCGTTTCAGTCTTTTCTGTATGACCAACAAACAGAGAAACCTCTGCTGTCTACATGGACCTACTGTGCTGCACAGCCTTACTTACCACAGACAGGCAAATACGGTTCTGAAGTCCTGACAGCAGGCCCCAGGGAAAACAGCACTGGAGAGAAAGTCTTAAAGAGGCTGGAGTTATCTACACAGGTAGGATCCATCGTCTCTCAGTGCTGCATGAAGAGAGGGAGGAGGAAGGTGGGAAGAGCAATGCACAGAGAAGTATCTTTATCCAAGGGATATCAATTGCAGAACAAGGCAGCAAGCTAGAGACCTAGCTCTCTTTCCACCTCCACATGCCCTCTCCCCACAAATGCAGCTGCTGCCACTTAGCAGCATAAAAGCCAAATTGTTCAGCTTGCTGTTTTGACATCTAGGAGGGGAGTCTTTGCCAGGGAAAGGGCTGTCAGTTTTTCAGATGGACAAAGCAATGACAAACACACACCCCCTATGCTGCCTATTTTTTTTTTTTTTTGCGTATCTGAAAGGGGAAAGAGGAGAAGAAAAAAAGGTCTCTGTAAACATTCTGAGATGTTTTGGATTTTTTTTTCTTAAGGGATAAAATAAGCCTTCCCTAGCCCCACTCTAAAAGCACTAGATTTGGGGAGCACTGAAAATGGAGATTCAGAACTGCGCACTCCGGTCTCGGAAGAAGCCCTCAGCCACTTGTGCTTCTCTGAAAGTGACGGTAATGGAGTTTGCCGTGATGTCTGTCACTGTCACTTCGCTGGGGGGCACAGTGGGAATCCAAGGGAGATTGCCATCCACATCTGCTACAAAAGGAGAGGCAGACAGAGCATGTTAGTGAGAGGGAGAGAAGGTGGGAGAGAGAGCAAAGAGGAGGATGGAAAAGGTGCCTCGTTTCTGACAAATGGTGGATGAAATCAGCCTGTATTCAGTCTGCACATACAAGGCAAGAAAGGGCATGGGCAAGCCCTCCCTTCAGAGGCTAAGGAAAAACTGAGGATCACTGCAGATTATAAAGGGAAAAGCAGACGGTTGTAAGGGTGTTCAGACACACACCAGCATTGGAAAAGCCTACATGGAGATCGACAGGATGACGTAATAACACCCAGCGCCTCCAGTCATCCACACTTCCCCAGTGTCTCCTGTGCCTTCTCAACCCATGTGCCTCTGTATCAGCTAAACACACTCAGAGCAAGCTGACCTTCTTGCAAATGTCTTACACTCGAAAAGTCAAAAACCACAAGCTCTTAGATCCTCTCATGAAAGGGATCCAGAGTTGAGGGTCTTCTTCATATTGCATCTGTAATGCGGCCTGGCCACAAAACATGAGTATTACTTCATAAAGAGGTTGCTCTCCATTTCTCATGTTCTTTCTTTGCTCCCTGATAGCTCCATAAGAAACCCAAATATTTCTGCACTTTGGCACTGATAATTAACAGTCCCTCTCCCCACCTAAAACTTCACCATCCCTAGCTTTCAGAGACAGCCACAAAAATAGGCAGAGAAAGGAAGTAAAACATATCCTCCCTCTGCCACTGTACCTGCATCGTACCTTGTTACCTCAAGCTGTGCAAAGAATATGGGAAATATGCTCTTAAAAGGTTATTTATGGCTTCTTCTTGTCACACTTGAGGTGTGTAACCCTAACGAGAATTCCACACGTGCCATGTGTCATGGTGAGAACAAAAACCATTTTATTTATATCCAGTGCCATTCACCCTTCAGATCTCCAAATGCCTTAGAGGCTAGCACTTCTAGCTGAAAACAGCCCCATACATTTGCCTGCTGCCAGTATGTGACTCTGGGTTCCTCTGTGCTTGCCCCACTGCTTCCTCCTTGGATTTCAGGTGCTGTTCTAGTCTGAAAGAAGAGGGGATAATGCCGATTCCCTAAACACAGAGTCCTCCCCAAAATCCTGCCTAATCCAGCCTGGCTAACAACTACTCTCAGCAAGGAGTAACAGGATTCTCTTAACTACTACAAGCAGCACAAGCCCTTGTTTTCCACTCCTCAGGAAGCCTTACGCCTTCAGAAGCTCTAATAATGCAAGGATAGAGTTTCCCTGGTAACTCAGAGCAACGTACACATCCCACAGCCCTCCTGCACAAGAGGATGGCATCCCTCCCCAAAATGCCAAATGTGCCAGGCCATCTCCCATGCCTATACTCACGCTGCCTACTCAGTGGGATTAGGCAAGACTTACCATCATCACTTATCTCTCTCATCCCCCTCTCACATAAGCTCTACAGCAACGGGCTTCAGAGAGGATGTGGGGTGTGAGGAGGAAAGGGAAGGAGGGGGCAGAAGGAATGTACTGTGGGTTACTAAGAACATTCCCATTTGCTCTCAGAGCAGCACGAGTAGAGGAGTGCCTGCCCAAGACTAGCCAAACTCCTTTTACAACAGGAAAAAACACAGGCAGGTGTGTGGACAGAGGTCATTGTCACCTCTGCCAGAAGGAAACTGGAACACAGCATTAACTTCTAGTAACTTCTACATATTTTCTAACACTGGGAGTGGTGTCGTTGATTTAAGACTACAGAGAGGCATTCAAAAACTACAGTCATCCAACCAGAAAAGAAATCTGCAGAAATGAAAGCCACAATGTGAGCCAGCAAGAGATGCTCTGAGGATCTGACCTCAGTCACAATCCCAGGATGAGGCAAGTAAGGAGGCAGCACACAGAGCATCCTTCTCATATCCCAGAACTTCTCAGTCAAGGGGTGTCTGGCCTTACCTTCTTTGCCGGTGTGCTGCACAGCCTCCCAGTCCTCAGGGCTTTGCTGGGCCTCCAGGTCTACTGCGTCATTCAAGAAGAACTCATGCCTGCAGTTTCGGTTCTCCAGGCTTGCCATGCGGGGGAACTTCTTCCTTGACAGTCGCAAGTACTTCTGGTTTTTGCGTTGCTTCCGGAGAGAGAATGGCAGGACTGTTCCCCCAGTCTTCTCTGAGAACTCTGCCTGCCCTGTCTTGGCCCCTGGCAGGCTACTGTCTCCTCCTCCAAACCTCCGTGCAAGAGAGAAACAGAGCTTTTCCTTTCCCTTGTGGGCACTCCTCAAGTCCATGCCATACAGCCGCTGACAAGAACATCAATACAGCAAGGTTCAGAATGGGAATCTGACGATGTAGTCATCAGGGCTCTCATGGGCCAGGAATCTATTCTTACCTGAGCATCTAGGTGACCTAGGAGAAGTTGTGGTGCTCCTACAACACTGTTTCTCTCATCTCTTCACCTGCAATCTAAACTCTTCCTTACATACTTTGCCTAGGACTGGTTGCTTTGCATGGCAATCAAAGCATGCTGGAAGTCCACTTCCAACCAGCTACTACCTTTCACACGCTGAAAAGTCCAAGCCCAGTTTAAAATGAAAAAGATCATGTCAACCAGGCAAGATCCTAGTTCAGAGAGCAAGAGCTGTTTCTTGTGCTTTTGTGTCTTTTTTTTGCTGTTTTGTTGCTGTTCAGCTAACAGGTTAGAAGTACCTGCCTACCTCACTGAGTTCAAGTTCTTGCATTAGCATTTTACCTCCAGTTTTGTTCATGCAACAGCGAACGGACAGTTTCCACCTTCCTGTGAGCAGAGTAGCAGCACAGCGCTAACTAATTAGAAACGTACAAAAGAAAAGCAAGAAGCTACCTGCAATAGGAGGCGCTTTGGTTTGGGACCTCTTTTTCTGTACCCTGAAGCACGGTCTCTCTCTTCCCTGTGAAGGATGAACACAAATCAAACAAAGCAATAAACACCACAGCACAAAGCTTAGCCAGGACTTCCACCTTTTGCAGAGCTCCCTCATTTCCTCTGTTAAAAACCAACTGTGAATAGCGTGGACTTGGAAAGCATCCCAGAACAGCTTCTTGCAGGAGTGAAATTCTTGCAATACAGGAACTTCTCTGATTTAACTGATCAAGAACGGGCTAAGGAAACTTATCACCTCCCATCACTCCAGTCCAGCTCTGGACCCAATTAAAACTTGAGAACAATTGTTCTTTGGCTCAATGCTTGTGCTTGGCCTCATTTTGTCTTATCTGCCTCAATCAAGGCCAGGTTACAGAGATGGAGAAGGACTCGTTGCTATGCGTCTCATCTTTGATTGAAGTGGGGACACCGCAACAGAATAAGGACACTATTTCCTGCACCCAGTGAAAGAAAAGAACACACACACTTACTTTTCTTCGTAAGCCACTACCAGGCGAGGGTCCAAGATATGATCTTCTGGCTCCCATGTGCTGTATCTGAAGAAAAACATAAGGAATATAAAGTAAACAACGCTTTAATGAAACATTCCCTCTGCAGGACTGTTCCCAGTGTGCTAAAGGCCCTGGATATCGTCTTCACAAGGCTCGGGGGGCCCGCCACAACACTGCTAGAGCTCTGAGGAATTCTAGCCATTCCCCCCCAAACTTGCTGCCAGATGTCACCTCCCCTTCCACCAAACTGGCAGAGCAGCAATTTGTAGAAGAGCAGGGAAGGCTTTCCTCCCAGGGCTCCCTTCACATTATTTGCAAAGCCTGTGCAGAACCACAAACTAGTCTTAAGGCAATGCATAAACAGGTCGCATTTGCAGCACTCCCAGAAATCCAGCAAATATATGGGACAATGAGATGAAATCTGATACAGCTTTCTGAAAAATAGGTCTCTCTTAATTTAGAGTGCTCAAAGATTAAGTATGCTTTCTTCCCTGCATTATTAATTACCTCTAATCACTGGAGCCAAAAGTATTTCTTTAAGAAGAGTTTAATTTTTCTTCACTGTTGCCATTCAACTGAACCTGTTTAGATTTGGGCCCTGAGGCAAGTTGATGGCAACTATCCAACTACTTCTCCTCTTACTCGGCTCCCCCTGCAGGTTATTTCTGCCTAGCAGAGGTCACACAGGAGGAACCCACCTGCACTGTGGTTAGGGCTACTGAAACTGCTTAAAATGAACTCGATACTCTGAAAGCAACCCGTGAACAGTGTCACTCGCTGCTCCCTCTTTCTCCACTACCAGACAGCTACAATGGAGCCAGCTGCCCAGGAAAGGGCTGAGGCCAAACAGCAGGCCACACCAAAACCTTTTCCCAAGGGGCATGGCTGTGGTTAACACCAAGGAGAAGCAGACAAAGATTCCCACGGTGAAAGGTTTCTGGAAGATGAAAGAGTCACAAGGCGGTCCCTGCAGTGGGTTTATTCTGAGGGCTCATGGTTGCTGCAGCATTATGCAAACTCTAAAGCAAGAAGGCAAGTCTGACATCCCAAACACCTCAGAGCACTCAGTTTCCAGGCACGTGATGTCCAGTGTCTCAAAGAAGAGTTTCTCCAGCCCCTGGAGAGGGGGACAGACAGGAAACATGTACAAGTGGCAAAGGTGCACTTGTAGCAGTGCCTTTAAACTCAGAGAAAGCATTTTAGGATGCTTACATTTCTGGATGAAGCACAGCCTGCACATGGGAACATGTGGCACACGTACACAGGAAGGTGGATTGCTTTTTCCTTTCATCTACTCATGAGCTAGAAGAAAGGTACTGAAAGACAGGAGAGTTCCTGGAGAATGTTTCTATAAATGAAGGTGAAGGTTTGTTTGTTTGTTTTTAATACAAAACTGAGAAGCAGAAATATAGAATTCAGATATCCCTAGGTGCACTGTGTATCAGAGGGTTAAGAACAGACACGTCTTCATAACCAGCTGATCCCTCCCTCTCTCCTTCGCCCAAGCCTCTTGCAGCAACCTGACTGTGAGCTGTCAAAGCCAAGATGCTGTTTGAACAGAGGAGGGTTTCCTCCCAGCTGCAAGGATTCTGGCACTCATTCTACAAATTTCAGAAAAATGATAAAGCAAAGGAGGGGGAAAAAAAAGACATCAGATCACTTCTCATGGGCAGAAGAAGAAAGATTTGCTTTTTTTAAAAAAAGAAAGAAAGAAAAATCCTTGATGGGTGTTGCCTTTTTCTCTGCAGCTCAATTCCTGGCTTCACTGCAGTGGCAAAACACTGCATATAAAAAAAAAAAAAAGCATGGTTCAGTTTGCCACACACTCACACACACACAGAGCTATATATACGGGCACACACAGCCCAGGCTGCAGCAGAACTGCAGAGAGCAGGCACTCTGGAAAACATAGATCATATGATCCTCCTTCCCCCTCCTTCTACTCCTCCTCTTCCCCCTCCCCTCTTAACTCCAACACAAGTTGTAAACAAGCTTGTAGCTAGAATCAGGCTGTCACTCCTTCATTCCCTGACTCCAGCAGTATAGTCCAGGAATCTGAGGAATAGGGCATTAACACTTTTTGTGTGTAAAATATCAAATAAATGTTAAAGCAGCAAACGTCAGTCCTACGCTTGCTTTTTTCCATGAAGCACCTAGTGGGAATCACAAGATAACTGGTACAGAGATTATAAAGAACAATGCAACAAGGTTGGGGAGCGGAATGAAGAAAAATATGATGTGGGACGAGAAAACAGCAGATGTTGGAAGACAAAGATGCAAACAGCTTGTGGGGTGTTACATGCCATCACAGGCATGTTTATGTTTAGAAACAAGGAACATAGACTGCTAGCAGGATGAAAGTAGCTTGCATGCTCAAAACATCTTGGTTTTAAGCGAATCAAACTGCTGTATCAACAGTTTAAAAAAAAAAAAATCAGTGTTCTTTGAACTTGGAGTGTGCATGAAGAAGGTATTCAGACTTCTCACAACATCAAAATAAGGAAATCTTCATATTCTCTTGCTCTCTGGGCATAAGTTGTGCTTTTAATTCCCCAGAGTTCCTGGTTCCCCTACAGTTCCAAGGTATAGGGCAAGAAAAGGCAGCAGCAAGAAAGGGCTGCTCTGTCAAAAGAAATGTGATACCAAATCTCACTCCACCTTCTCTCGCAATGTCATTTGCCAAAAAAGATCTCACTGTGTTTGCTCCATTCTCCTTTCCATAAATATCAGTATTCCAGTCAAAGGGGACAGTGCCTCACAGACTACAAACATTCCCAACCTCTGATAATGATTAAATTAGGTGTAGCTACTTAGGAGGGGCAAAATGGCCCAAGAACTGATCCACATCGTTACAGCAACCCAACAGCAGGATTTACAGTCAAGAAAACAGTCATTTCAATTTGACTATCACCACCAGACAGGGGAAGCTACGTATGTACGTCCTGTAAGCACAAGGATTAGGCACACAGAAACACATTCCACCTTCTTAAACATGAGGTACAATCTGTCGGGATCACATCCAAACACCCAAACATCCAAACATCAGGATCACACCCAGCATTTTGCAACTGCAAGGATGAGCTAGCAAAAGTTCCCCTTTGCTCAGCACCATCCAGGGCAACCAGACACACACTGCAGTCACACCCATGCACATTGGGTACCTACACACAGTTACAAACAGAATAGCAGACCTGTCTCCCCATGGGTAAGACCATGAGGCTGTTCCACCAGGCTGCGAGCTGACACAGAAATGTTCTCCAGTTACCTAATCTTTTTAATCTCAAAGCATGTCACAGATTGTACAGACACAAAGCAATGACTCTTTTTTCAGCGGCAGCTGCATTTTAATAAAGAAGCATCTGTAAACAGTGCACAGCAATGATGCAAAATATATATATTCCTTTTTCCTCTTGCGATATGGCAGCCAAAGCAAAGGCAGAGAAGGCACTAAGAACAACAGAAGGTTTCAGACAAGGAAATAAAAGCATTGCAGTAATTTCCAAGGGACAAAGATCATCTCCAGTTGGCTACAATCCATCTGAAATATTGCCCCTTCCCTTTGTGAATTGCAGAGGGGACACAGTAGGATAACAAAGACAAGACTACTGCCTTGTTTTCTATTTTAAAAGACTACATATAGCTCTACAAATAAAGTGCAGCCCCTCAGTGCTGATTCAGAAAAGTAAGCACCATTCCAAGCTCTGAAGAATCAAGGTTCCTTGTCAAACTCATACTGAATTGTAAAAGCTTTGTAACTAAAAAGCATCTCAATGAAATAGCTCAATAGAGGCAAAACCCAGTCAGAAGAGGTTGGCATACAGTCTGCATCCTTCAGCTGTCAGAGTGGAAACAATACAGAGTTTTGGTTTGTAGCTCTTTGTTTACAGTTGTCAGAATGAGGCACATGAGGTTACCTGTGAAGAATGGACGCCCGCTTGCAGAGATACAATGAAGACTATTAACAAATTGTTAAGAAAAAGACAAGTAAATCAACTTACTTTGGGGGCCATCCTTTCCACTTCACCAGGTACTCTACTTTACCCTGGAGGGGAGAAAAAGGAAGAAGAAAACAGGTGAAGTCTGCGACCAAATATGGGCTATGGTAAGAGAAGCAACCAATCAACAGGACTGAGCGAAGAGCTCATTTCCCACCACTTCATTTTCAAAACAACACCACTTCCTCTTTCAACTATACTTGTGGTACCTCCTCCCTCATGGGCACAGAGGGCTGTTTAAAAGGATGCAAACTCCCCACAGCTTGGGAGCATCACTGAGAAGAATCATAGAGGCTGGAAGGGACCTTTGGAGATCATCAAGTCTGACCCTGCTGCTAAAAGCAGGTTCCCTACAGTAGGCTGGAGCAGGAAAGCATCAGGCAGAACCGCAAACGCCAGACTGCAGCCATCCCTGCATTTACCGGGAGCCCTGCAAGAAGTCAGCACGCATAAAAGCAAGAGGGAGATGCACGCCGGGAGCAGATGTCAGAGGAATCTGTTCAAGCAGAGAAGATATACAAGACTGAGATCCTATGAAGCGTCACTTCAGCATGTTCCAGCTGCTGCACCAGAGCACCGCTCCATCCATCACAGCCACTCCACCTTTCAACCCAAACAAACAGCTCGAGTTCGGTGTTAACCGCTTATTTGTTCACCCCAAGCACAAAACCAAACAACAAACACACAGCAATTGGAAACTACACGCAGAGGCCCAGAAGAACGTGCACAACCAGCAAAGAAGTCTTTAATATTATACCGCAGGACTTGTTAAACACTTCCCAGAGCACCTCAGGAGGATGGAAGCGCTGCTGCTGCTGGCACCAAGTGACAGCACAAAAAGCACAGCCCTGCAGCCCGTGTTTTCCAACAGAGGGGCTCCCCAGCTTCCAGATGCTTGCACACACCACCCTATAAGCCACTTCCCAACGACCAGATGCATAAGGTTAGCCCACCCCCCGGGGACGGGGTTCTTCCGCTCAGGGAAACTGAGTCACCGAGCTGAGGCCGAGCCCCCCAACCACCACAGGGTGACTCTCACTCACAGACCCCCCCGCCCCGGGGACACCCTCCCTTCCCCGCCCCATCCCAGAGCGGCCACCGCCACCACGCCCCCCGCTCCCGTGTGAGGAGGGAGGAAAAGAGGCGGGCCGGGCCGGGCCGGGGGGACCCCTCTCGCCCACCACGCGGCCCACCTTCCGCACACGCTTCTTGCGGATGCTCTCCACCGCGAACACCTGCTCCCCGATAGCCGACAGCTCCATGGCGGGGGAGGACAGCGGGGCCGAGGCCGGCGGTGCCCGTCGGCGGCCGTTGGCGGCCCTTGCCCGCCGCTCCCCCTCCCACGCCCCCTCCCCCCGCCCCGCTTTAGAACCTGCGCAACGTTTTCCTTCGGCGCGCGCGGGGAGGCGGAGCCTCGCGCTGGGCGGGAACCGCCGGAGGGGCCGCTCCCGCCTCCCGCCTCAACGCCTCGGCCCCCTCACGGCCGCCCCCGCGCTGCCCGCTCCCCTCGGTCGTTTACGTGACAGCCCTGAATTTGGGTAACGGCGGCCCGAAACGTGCTTCGGGCTCTGTACCTGCACAGACCCAGCCTGCTCAGCATCTCCAAGCGAAGAGCTTCGGAAAAGCCGTAGCCAAACCCCAGAGCGTTTCTCTGGGTTGCGCCCGCTTTTAATCCTTGTGCGAATTATAGCAGAGCAGAACTGAGAAATGGGGGACACTGTGTTCTGCTTGATGGTTGGACCGGGGGGTCTGACATCTGACAGGTCTCTTCCAACCTTCATGATCCCGGGATTCTATTGACCGTGTTGGGATAAAGGGGAAGAGAAATCCTGCCTTCGCTGCACAAAAGCTTGAGGCTGAATCCTTTATGGATAGCTGCTGCACTTGGTAGTTTAGGACATTTACATCCTTTTATTGAATTTGTGCCGCCTCAAGCTCAAACATTACATATTTATTTTCAGTATGAGAGAACGAATACTGAAGGCATTCTCCAAACGAAGTATTGGAATCCACATCCTCAGTACCATCAGGCAGATTTCTACATGATCATTCCCTTCGTCCTTCCTGCTTTTCCCATTCTTCACCTCACTCCAACAATTGCTCCACATGTGGCATAAGCAATATTCCCATCACTTGCATCACACTCTTCACATGGGGTGAAAAGCAAGAATCCTCCCACCTGTCCCAAGTCATGAATGGCTGCTAAGTGAATGTTACTCAGCCTTTTATAGGGACTAAAAATAATGACGACAAACAACTCAAGCAGCCCAGGCTTTCAGATCTTACAACCTTTAAATGCCACTCTGTGATAAAAGATCTTTTTAAAGTATATCAGGAATTAGATTATCAAAACCTTCACTGGAGTTGCTATGACTAATTGTACAGCCACACTAACACATAGAAGGGAACTCAATGCATTAAAAACCAAAGCAAATATTGAACCTTTCTTAGTACAAATCCAGAGACCCAGATCCAAGAGCTTTTAATCAAAATTCCAATTAACTTCAAAGAGTTTTACTTGAGTAAAAACTGCAAGCAGAATCTTGTACAGAGGAATTACCATTTTAATTGCTACTGGTTTGATTAAACGACTCAGCTTGCAGTAGATACAGGCACTTACATTAACACTAGAAATTTATTAATGGTCATTTAGATTCTATAAAGCCTAATTCTGCTGAGGTTTTTGTTTTTGTTTTGTTTTGTTTTGTTTTTTTCAGAAGAGCGCAGTGAAGATTAGCACAGCTTCAAAACAGCCCAGCTCAGAAGGACTGGACAGTGATAGGACAAGGGGGAATGGTTTTAGAGTGAGACAGGGGAGGTTTAGTTTAGATATTAGAAGGAAGTTTTTCACTCAGAGGTGGTGATGCACTGGAACAGGTTGCCCAGAGAGGCTGTGGATGCCCCATCCCTGGAGGCATTCAAGGCCAGGCTGGATGTGGCTCTGGGCAGCCTGGTCTGGTGGTTGGCGACCCTGCACATAACAGGGGGGTTGGAACTAGATGACCATTGTGGTCTTTTTCAATCCAGGCCATTCTATGATTCTATAGTGCTGCTTGATGTAGCTCCAAGAAACAACAGTGCAGCAGGAGCAGGATGCTGCCGTTATTCCGTAATGCCAGGGGAGCTGGCAGCCATGGGAGTCATGCTGCCAATACTGTTTGCAATGTATCACTGGCTTGACTGGTAAACCGGCCTATTGCTCTGCTCTGCTGTGTGTTTAATTATCAGTAGATGGCACTCGTTACGCTGCTTGGTCTGTTTTATACACAGGTTGTGCTTTTGGTACACAGCCTCATAACGCATCGCAAAAATAAAGGGCAGCAAAAGGACAAAGTCAGTGCTGCACCGGCCTCTGAGTCCAGCCCAGTCAGAGCTGAGCTGGCTTGGCAAATGTAGGGTGTGCTGAGTGTCAGCAGTTAGACTCCAGAAAAGCTACCCTATGGGAGTGGGAATGCTTGTATTGATCAGTGCTTTTAATGCTATAGGTTTGCTTAAAGCTTGTGGAAAGAATGCAGCTGCCCTCTGCTGCCAATTGTCAGCCCCTTGGTTTACCCAGAGTCTCGCATCAGCCGCCAGCAAATTACATGTTTAAAGCTGCACTTTTGTTGTGTGTGCCTCACCTTGCTCTGATTCTCTCCCAGCTCAGGGATTTCCCAGAATCAGATGGCCAAAAAGCCAGAGCCCCAGCACAAGGTGCCGTTTCACCTTGATTCTATGAGCACCTAACAACTTTCTGCTTCAGCCTTTCACCATTAGATCAGAGCACTCAGCATTTCCCTTCCATTGTGGCCATGCCTTGAGTGCAGCTCTGAGGTGCCAGGAGTGCCATCTAAATGGGATAGCAAGCACCAAACCCCAGTCTGTGGTCCTCTAAACAGGGGAGATGACAACTTGGTGGGCCACTCAGCTTTCCTGCACGTTGTCTCACACCTGGGTGCAACTGGAAAATATTCTTAGGCGTTTCTTCCTGGACTTCCTCAAAGAGCTCGGCTAGTTCCTAGGACAGGGTCAGTGCCAGAAGTAGCAGCTTTTTGTCTTTGAACATGCCGCTGAAAGAGGATCTGTTGTTTTCTTATCTGTTAAACTGTAGCTCAGCGGTTACAGCACACACTCAGTAATGCTAGACATCAAGGTCCCATCCCTTTTCTGTCTTTGAGACCATGAAATCCCATCTTTGGGGTTATTGTCTATCTTGAGAGTAAGGGGCATACAATCACCTGCTGACGTTGTCCTTGATACAAGTCACATTCAGAACTCACTGGACCAGGGAACAGGTAGCTGTATGACATAGCCCAACCTCACAGCTATTTTCCTGCGCAAGAGATCCGTGTACTGCTATTGGTCCCAATCCCCGGCTGCATGCATGTGTTGTCCAGTGACTTATTCATGCAAAATACGTAAACGGGTCCTTGTGAAAGTGCTGAAACACCTTCCAAGATAAACACTTTGCTAGAGAATGGTGTTCCTTCTCCCTAGGCTGCTCTGAGCGCTGAATGCTTCTGTGTTGCATCAGGTCTGAAGTGCACTGCTGTGGTACACAAAGTACACAGTGCTGATTGCTCCCTTCTCAGGAAGCTCAAGTGGGATTTTCAGTGCTCCGAACCCTAGGACTCAAGCATGGGTGGGCAAGGGAAAATAAGTGCTTTCTCATTTTCCTTGTTTACTCACTTTTGTGGGTTTCCATAAATACATATATTTGTGATTTCAATCGAGTTTTGTTGTTTCAATGAATTTGAACTTTGTTGTTTTAAGGAAATGCACATGGACATATAAGCTTCTCATGGCAGCAGCATTCCTGCAGTCCACCTGCACTGTAGAGCACCCTCTTTTCAGAGGACATTTTACATGAAAAGCAGCGCACATCCCCATTCTCACACTGGGAAGAGGCCAGAACTGTGATGCTTACTTTCTACGAGCTCAGGCCCTCATCTGGAGGGTGCAGGCTGTGATGTGATTGGCACTTGTGCTCAGAGCCAGTCTTGGGCCAGAAGAGGGCACTGAACTGCATCTGAGCTGAGCCCTGGAGATACAGCAGGTAGGAGGTGACCTTTATCCACATTTCAGGCAAGAAGTGTTACACAGTCCCCTGCCGTGCCACGCCACGCCACCCAAGAGTCCTTCATGCCACTAGGAGTGCAATTAGGGTTTGCTCTCCTTAGGTGAAGCTCCTACTCCCTGGGCCAGCAATAAGTTTTGCATTGAGCTGTCATATACAATAAAAATGAAAATAGCAGGGAGCACAGCAGGCAATCACATCTCCCAACCCCTGCTGAGCATCCAGATCACCAGACTGAAGTGATTTCTCCCTCCTAGACACTCTGTGGCCATAAACCTTCCATCCACCGTGGTTGCCTGGGTAGCTTCCTCGGAGCCGCCAGGGTTCCTTAATGGAAGGAGATCCATCAGTGGAGATGGCTGAGAGGCAGGGGGAGAGCCCTCAGGAGGCCCTTGCAGCCAACGCCTGCTTTTCGCGTCTCAGCAGATGCTCGTTAGGTGGCACTGCAGGCTGGGATTTAGGGCAAGCGCAGTCTCCCGAGGCTCGGAGCAGGGCTGTGCAGGTTCTCCTCGACTCAGCTGCGTGTTTTATCGCCAAATTCTCGGGAAAACTTGAAGCCCGCGGCAGTGTGACTGCAAGGAGCGTCCTGAAGATGCTGCCTTATGCCGCATCTGACCCATGGGGCCAGCGCTTGGCTTCGCTTTTGGCAGGAGATGCCCCACATTTTGAGAGTGTACCTCCTCCCCCCAAACACCCAGAGCCGAACCAGAGAAGGGAAAATGACTCCATTCTCCTACAACCGTGGGAGCCACTTTGCTCCTCACCTCGCTTCCCTTGGCATGGCCTTGGGTAAATGTTTATCCAGGTTTCTAAAGCCAGGCAGCACATAGGCAGGATCTCAGAGCGCTTCCCTCGCAGCATTTGGCAGAAGAGTTTTAAGGCTCTCCCTGGGGCACTGCCAGCTAACCCTGGCCTGGTAAGAGCATGTACCCTGGCTCTACCAAGGCAAACACCAAGGCTGCTCCTGTCCTGGCCAGGACTGTGCAGCTGGGTCCTGCCCCAGCCCAGCACCTGTGCTTCCCCCCTCACCCCCCCCTTCACTGTCTGAAGCCGGGAGATAAATGCCCTTGAAATCTGAAGTAACCATGATAATTTGATTTTGAACAGGAAAATGAACTGCTTTTTTCCCCCTTATCTAATTGATTAGGAATGTCAACTATTCCTTTCTGCACACCGTGCGTGCCTCTTATTTATGTAGGAAGCAGCTGGTCTGGTGATTCAGCCAAACACTTTTTTAAACTAAAAAAAAAAAAAAAAAAAAGCTTTCTTTTTGAGGGGTGGGGGGGAACTATCACTGTATTTCACCACAGGATGAGAGATCAAATCCATCTCTACATTTCTCTCTCTGCATCCTGGTGCATCTCCACTCCAAAGACAAATGTAGGTGTCTGGGGAACAGAGTGTCATGACGGGACATGGGTGTCTGGTGCCTGGCTGACATCAGAAACCTCCCTGGCTTTTGTCTGGGCACATTTATGCCCACAGCTATTTCTGCACACTGCTGAGCATGGCTGGAGGCAAGGGCTGGCCAGAGAATGGCGGGATCTTTGTGGCCGCGTGACTACTTTCTGTCATGGGCTTAAAATGGAGTGCGTGTTCCCATTTTTCTTGGTAGGCAGTTACGCTTCCCTTCTGAAATTATACAGACTTCGGATGCATTTCAGAAAGTTTTCTTAGGAAGTGCCTTAAACTGCAACATAGTGAGATTTGTTGCTAAGGAAATCTGTCTGTGCAGCCCAGCTGATGGCTGCAGCACTATCTGCTTGCAGAACCTGGTGGGAAGATAGTTCTTGGCAAGATTTGATCAAACAAATAATTAGAAGCACCTAAGAGATTTCAGATTGTGTGCAGGCACCGGTCATCCCACCTAGGAATTGATGCCAAGTATCCGATCAACAGAAGTATTCTGTATGATAAACATTTAAATAATTGAAATGTGAAAGGAGAGAGCTGGAAGATTCCAAGCAAATGGGGCGGCATCTTGACTCTCCAAAGAGTTCTCAGGACTTTGTGTTGTTTGGCCATTGTTGATATCACGACCACTGCTTCCCACGGTCTGTGACACAGATCAGCTCTACAGGATTTCATCACACCTCATAGATGTGTGCCTTTACTTACCCTGTAAGTAAAATGGGATCATGATATATATTGTCATTGTAGAGAGCAGAGCTGCCCACAAATGAGCATGAGCATGGGAACTAAAGGTGTGAATGGAATTTCCAGGTCAAAAAACTATAGTCCCTGTGACAGGTTGTCATGGCATGTGATTGTTTTGATCATAGAATCATAGAATTGACAAAGTTGGAAGAGCTCTCTAAGATCACTTAGTCTAACAGTCAGCCCAACCCCACCATGCCCTCTAACCACATCCCTCAGTGCCACATCCACACAATTCTGGAACACCACCAGAGATGATGTCTCCACCACCTCTCTGGGCAGGCTGTTCCAATGCATCATCACCAGAAATTTTTCTTAATATTCAACCTGATGGTCACCTCAAAGATAATTTAGTCTAGTGGCTTGGTGTGATGTTGATACGGCTTTCAGCAGGCAACAGCCAAGTCACCACTTCTCTGCACTGGATTCCAAGCTGGAGCTGTGAAGACCATTAAGAAGAGTGTGAAAGAACAGTGCTGAGTCAACCTGGACTATCCTAATGTGAATATTCACCTTCCTATATCCTGGCTGTGCATCCTTTTCTAGGGCCATTTCAGCTCTGAACATGTGGCTGTTGTAAAGCAATGACCAGAGCAACCCTTCATGCCTCAAACCAGCACATAGGAACATCTGAGTTGCTGCTTGTTGCCCATTGAGCTTGCAGGAGCTGGCAGGAACGCTGCAATTTGTTTAACCAGCTAACCAAACAACCTCCAGCACCTGCTCCCTCTGCAGAGGAGGCCAAACAACAAACAGTGGGCTGAATAAACTTTCCACTGTACTCTCGCCTTTAGGAGGGTGAGCTGTCAGCAACGTTGCTCAGCCACCGACAGAACACAGGGGCTGAAATGGCCAAACAGGTAGTGCTGGGCTGGAGGGGATGCATGTGGTGATTTGGGCTCAGTGTTTAGTTCTGGCTACCACAGATTTTCTCTTCTGTTATCAGAAGAGGGCGAATTGTCAAAGGCTTGGCAGCTGATAGAAACAAGTGCTGTGCCAGACCCAGGGAAAGCCCCACGCTCAAAGAAGCAAGACATTAGCCTCAGCTCCTCTCTCTGATGTGCTTCACGGTCCCCACAGAACATTTTCTTTGACAACACTTCTGAAGGACAAGGCTTGCTCTGTAGGTTGAGCAATCTGTGTTTTGCTGAGGCAGTGGTTCTCATGATCAAATGTGAGCAGTGACTGCAGCTGTTCAATAAAATCAAGGTGGGAGCCAAGTTCCAGGACCTGCCGCTGCCTGTTGTGGGCTGGCACATTGTTCTCCCAAGGTGGGATTCACTGTGCCTACTGTTTGCCAGCTGAAAGTTAAGCACCTTCCACTGAGCTGGCTGAAAATCAGGCAGTCAAACACCTGCAGCCTTTGTCTCCTACTCTAGACAAAGGGGAGCATTGAGTGCTGCCACAACATGACTCATCCTAACCCTCCAGAAATTAAGCTGAGTTGCTTCATGGAGGTGCCCATCACTGTTGACTATGGAGGGAGCTGTGACGGCTGGGTAGACTTCAGAGCCAGTGTTTAGATGTCTGTTGTCAGGTGAACCCTGCTGCTGGCCCACTTTTTGTGGCCGCAGATACCACCAGACATGGATGGTTTGGGCGCATCCTAAAGACTGGGTCCATCTCTCCCAGCAAAGTATGAAAGCAGAAATCTGGTAGTACATGTACAGCTGAAGCAATGCCATTTTGTATATAAAGACTTTGGGGGGAGTGGGGGCGGGACGGGGCTTAAAAGGATCAAACCCAGCATTTCTTGCACCTGATGTTTAATGAAAAAAGAAAACAATAAACCTATGGCAAAAGGATAGAGATGGAAATGGAGACAGAAAGAATAGAGGTAGAAACGGAGATGGCTGTTGATTGACACTGCCAACAAACAAGAGGTGTGGTGCCTCAGATGCTAAATATTTCAGGAAAGAAGCTAAAATAAACAAAACTGGTTTTCCTTGGATTCCTCCACAATGCAGACATCTAAACGGTGTGGGGGCCAGCAGCACTATCGTTTGGAAGAGAAATCCCCATGAGAAAAACGCTGAGCCCAAGCCAAGTGGAACCTGAAGACTGGAGAGCCAAGGAACCGTTTTTCCCCTTATCCCAGGCTGGAAGGCTGGCCAGAAATGTCATGAAACCATTCATCCTATGAATTATGCACGTATATATATTTAATTCTGTTTTATTTAACCTGGCAATAAGTCAGTGTATTCCAGATTACCACTGTGAGCCATCCATAGGAGGGCTCCTTAACTTGGGCATGGCTACATGGGGATAACTTGGGATGGTGGTTAACCTTCGAGAGCTCCCACCCCACAAGTCATCTCAGCTCCAATCTGCCAATGGGTGGCAGAGGCTGGGAGAGCACCGAGAGCCCTCACTCCTCCCCAGCAGCAGTGGGAGCAGGCAGGAGCAGCGGGGGGGCAAGAACAGCTGCCCCAGGGCCATTACCCTAAGATCAGACCTTGCGACAAACAGGGGCGGCCCAAGAGGTCCGTGTTGCGAGAAGGAAGTATTATTTAACGTGCATTGTGTTGGGAAGCAAAAACAAGGGTCCTGGAGCCAGGCCAGGTCCTTTGGCCTCTGATTTTTTTCTTTTTTTTTTTTTTTTCCTCTTTTCTTCTGGGCAATTGTTCTAGTTAGACCTATTCTTTTTTTTTTTTTTTTTAAATTATTTTGTTTTGTTTTGTTTGCTTTGGTGTTTTTGGAGCTGACAATGCGCGGGGTGATTGCTCAGCGCACTTCCTGTGTTTTGGCACGGGGGCTGCTCAAGTGCTTGGCAGCACTTCCCACCTGCCACCGTCACCACTGCTGCCACCGTCACCTCCGATGCCACTGTCAACACACGGCCCACAGAGGTGTGTGGGTTACATCAGGGGGACGTGGGGCTTTCTCCTGGCCCAGCGGCGTGGGGCAGAGGGGAGCGGCGGGCAGCGGTGTGAGTCAGTGTGGAAAGGCTGCACGCATTTCTGCTGGCTGACTCACCGGCCCTGAGGAAAGAAAAAAAATATATATATAAAAAAAAAAAAAAAAGAAAAGAAAATTCCAGCCAGATTCTTTCGGGGAGGTAAACAAGGTCAGGCAGCACGACCAGATCCTGTTTACCTGGGACAGGACAGATTTATGGAGCCTGCACTGCAAGTGGGACGTGTTCATGTGGCTGGGGCACCCACAAAGAAGCCCCCAGCCCATTTTACCTGAAGTCAGATGGCTCCGGCATGGAATTAAATCCCCACATTTTGGATTCTCCTGTCTGTTGTGATGCCTGACTGCAGCCCTCATGTGCTGAAGCTCCTGTGCAGCTTCCACTCCTGCTCCCCATTCAGAAGCCCCCTGGGACCATCAGCCCCTCCAGACGCTGACTGAGTGTTTTTTCCTGATAGTGAACTGTGTGTGAGTGGATGTTGCTTGGGCAAATATCCTGTTCTTGCGACGGGACAGAGACACAGGGTGGAGGGGGGGCATAGGGGTGGTGTGCCGGGATTTCACATTCCTAGCATTCCTGCTTTGGCCAGGAATGGGAGAGCTGCAGAACAGCCTGGTGCTCAGGACCAGGCACCCAACTCCATGTCATAGAATCATTAAGGTTGGAAAGGTCACTAAGATCACTTGGTCCAGCTGCTAGTCCATCCCCACCATGCCTACTGACCATGTCCTCAGTGCCACATCCACACAGTTCTGGAACACCTCCAGGGACGGTGACTGCACCACATTCCTGGGCAGACTGTGCCACTGCAGCACCACTCTTTTGGAGAATAAGTGCTTCCTCATATCCAAGCTGAACCTCCCCTGGTGCAGCTTGAGGCCATTTCCTCTCATCCTATCACTGTTACCTGGGAGAAGAGGCTTACTCTCACCTTGCCACAACCTCCTTTCAGGTTGTTGTAGGGGGTGATAAAGTCTCCCCTGAGCTTCTCTTCTCCAGACTGAACAACCCCAGTTCCCTCAGCCACTCCTCATTAGACTTGTGCTCCAGACCCCTCACAGCTCTGCTGCCCTTCTCTGGACATGCTCCAGTACCTCAAAGTCTTTCTTCTACTGAGAGGCTAGGACTGATCACAGTGCTTGAGGTGCAGCCTCACCTGAGAGCTAGGTACATAGGCACCCACAGTGCAAACCTTGAGGTCTTCTCCTATGCTCTCTGCTTCTCCAGGAGCCCTCAAGTCTGCAGAGCATGGCCCCATATGGGAACACATAGGGCTGCATGGACCTGCCAAGTCTCCATGTCGTGCCCTTAGCCAAGCAGCGTGGAGACACAGCAGGGACTTAGTGCATGGATACAGCGTTCATGGGTTTCATGGATTGAGAAATCTTTGCTCTCCTCACTACTGGGCAGCTCTTCTTGGGACAATAGGGATAGAACGCACCATGACTGGGCAAACTCTCTGATTAATTTTGTACAGTATTTAGCACTCAATAAGCATCTTCCCCTTCTTTGTTTGTTTGCTTTTTTCCCCCCTTCATTCATTGACACAATAAAACAAACAGGGCTAAAGCTACATTGCGTTGGTCTTCCCTTATGGTCAAAGCGAGGTGCTGGACTCTCCCCTTCCATGCCATGCTGGGGTTTGGTGGCTTTCTCAGTGAAATGTACACATCGTACCCTGTGGGCAGTTCAAAAGGAGAAGGAGACGCCCTGGCTCCAGCCACCCATTGTACACATGTGCTGTTAGAAGGGGAAGGGACAGGCAGGAAAGGAGACGACATCTCTGGTCACATGCAGAAACCAGGTTTTGAGGAATCGAAAGACTGTTATATCTGCAAGATTTAAAAAAAATATACATAATAATATCCGGGAAAGGACACCAAGCATGCTTCTGCCTTTGAGGAAGCAGAGATGTGCCCCAGTACTAGGAAGGCTCTTGAGAGAGCCCTACTGATGCTGTCCTTATGAGACAGGCAGGTCCCAGATTCTCCAGAGCCCAAAGCATGAAGCTCTGGGTGCAGAAGGGCTCCAGTCTTGCTATAGGCCCTTGGGGTGGGAAAACCCCTCTGGGCACCCACTGTGTTCCTGAGCATTGCAGCACAGATTACTAAAGCCATTAGGTCACCAACATGAGTTGCTTCCTTTTTTGGTCAAAGTCAAGTGTCAGAATCACAGGTTTCCTCTTTCCTTAGAACTGGGCTTTCTCGATACCACAAATCCTTCTTGCAAGGCTAAAATTAAATGTCTGAAAGCACATGCACAGTGTTGCAATCTCACCGCTCTGCTCGCTACGCTGTGTAATGCATGAGCAGGGGAACAAACAATAGAGGTTGGAAATAGCTGGGATGGAGATTTCCTCCTTTAGTTGCAGAATTGTTTCCTTGACTGGTGCGTGCATAAGCCAGGTGGCAAAATGCTTGCCCCCATTGGGCTTCCTGGCAAGCAAGGGGGATCTCTGAGTGAAGGGTAGAAATGAGTAGAAGAAAAAGTCCCCCAAAAGCAACTCCCACTCTACTTGAACTTCACTGCACTCTCCTGCTCCTTTGCAAGTTCACTGTAGCTGTTTCTTGCAACTCCTCGCCCACGCCCCACATACATTTGCAGACCCATGGATGGATGGGAGCTGTTGCACCTCTGGTAGTGGAATGTGGATGCCCATGACTAGAGCACGCCTTCTGGTGGCTCCTTCTTGGTCACAGGCTTAGAAACTTAAGCAAATAAAGAAGCACAGCAATAGGTTGCAGCTCAGCTGGTGGAACTATCCATGAAAAAGGGAAAATGCGTATCATGGGGGAAAAGTGCAGATCCTGTTCAGCTGCTCCTTTTTGTTTCATTTAATGCACTTGGAGGTGGCTGTGCTGAGAAAATCCTTTATTTGGTTACGGGGCTATTCACAGCAGGGGAGAAGCATCATCTGTGCCAAACCCCAGCGCCAGGACACAGCTCCAGGTTCAGCCCCACTGGTGAGAGCTGCACCAGGTAGATGATGAGCCCATAACGGGACATTCTGATGAGATCCATTTCTCCCTTGGGAGAAATCTTATGGCAGAGATCTCTGATCCTGTCCTTTGTGGACCTTATCTGGGTTTGTGTATCCTTTGGGAGCACATATTTGGTCTGGTTAAAGTCATGCTGCCATGTCTCCGCACAGCCCCAGGGCTGCTGCCCCTGTACCATGCTTCTTGGCTGCCTCACATTTTCCAGGGCCAACTGTGCTCCCATCACCATGTGTTGTTCACAGCTCCCACGTTTATAGGACATCAGGGAGGCATCTTTTTCCTCCCGGCCCCCCAGCACATGATTTCTGTTTTTCTTCTTGATTAGTGGGAAAAAAATCCTAAATCCATTGCAGGGAAGGAAGGTCTTTCCTCTCTTTCTTTCTCTTTGGTCAGTTAGATACAAACGCTTTTCATCACGGCCATGAAACACTTTTTCCACCGAAATAACACCTCTGCAGGCTTTTTAAAGGCACAGGTCCTCCTGCAGCCTCCACCAGAGGGATGCATGCTGCTGTTCATCCATCATCGTGTTCTGCTCTGACCCCAGGCATGGAGGATCACAGAGTCATAGAATGGTTGAAAGGGGCCTCAAAGATCATCCATTTCCAACCTCCTGCTGTGAGCAGGACTGCCAACCACTAAATCAGGCAATGGATCAGGTTGCCCAGGTCCCCATATAATCTGGCCTTCAACACTTCTCTTCCTCTTTACTCCTGCAGGAGAACCCTGTGAGCTAGGCTTTTGGGGCATGGAGCTGCAGTTCAGTGACTGCGTTGGCTGAAGGTCAGCAGATTTGGGAACCTGGGAGTTTCCCAAGCTGCTCGGCATCCCCAAACTGACTGTGCTGCGTCTTGGCTTTTGCAGTGCCTGCAGAAAAAAATCACAGCAAACATTTCGACATTGACTGTCAAGCCACAAACCTCCCTGCTCCCTACTTTTGGGTCACTGCTTAATTGTTTGCAAACAGTTCCTTTGGCTGAGTTGGTAACTCCAAGGAGCTGTGTTTTCCAAGTCTATTCTGCTCTCAAAACCCTGGCAGCCCACTTGGATTTTGGGGCCCAGGGGTTCCTCGTTCCGCTAATCCCAAGATGAAAGCTGGAAGCAGCCGAGGCTATTTGGCTCCTTCCCGATGCCTTTTAAGAGGGGAAATTCCCAGGTCTGCAACATGTTTGCTTGGTCACAGCAGATTACAGCTCAGGGGGGACACGCTCTGCCTGGTCACAGGCTGTGTGAAGGCGAGCTGTGAACAGCTGCACCGCTTTGAGAAGAGCTTTGTGGGCTCTTTTTTCCTAAGTAGATTTTAATTCTTCATATTTTCCTCCCTCTGTGTGCCTTGCTTGGCACAGGCAGCTCCTCCACCCCCAGAACCTACTAGGTTCTTGTGCATGGACAGCATGGTGGGGCCACTATAGGATGCATCCCCTCTCCTCTCCGTGTCCTGCCTTGCCTTGGTGTCCCAAGCGTCAAAACTCCCTGCCATGTGTGGATTTGGTGTCACGATGGGGGCTCCAAGTGTGGCTTTGAGATGCCACCTGCCTGGAAGGTGGGAATGCTTCTCCCGAACCTAAACCTAAAACCTAAACCTAAAACCTAAGCCCAAACTGAAATCTAAAACCAAACTGAAACCCAAACCCAAACTCAAAACTAAACCCAAACTCAAAACCAAACACAAGTTCAAACCTAGACTCAAACCCAGGAAGCGGCTTTGCCAAGCCTTGCACCCACTGACTGCGCAACACTCCTTTGCTCGGGGGAACAGGAAAGGCAGCAGCCCTTCTGAAGAAGGGAAGGACTGACGGCGTCTAGACGGTGTGACTAAGGGGGGACCTGGCTGAATGTTTGCACAGCTTTGAAGAGCATAAACACCGTCCCAGCTCCTTCAAAGCAGAGGAATCCGGCGCTGCGATGAAAGCGCAGGGAAATTCTGGCTGTGCCTCCAAGTGGAGCTGCTAACGAGAAGGGGACCCTATATAAGAAATCCCCAAGGCCTGACTCATTTCAGAGAAACCCATGATCTGGCAAAGATGCTGTGGGCAGGTGCATGCTGAGCTGCCCTCATGGGAGCGAGCAGGACTTTCCCTGCAGCACTCGCTCTGTGCTGCAGCCGGGGTGTAAGTGTTCCGAAAATGAAACAGGAGGTGCTGGGAATCCCATTGTGCCCGACCCTGAGCTGTGTGTGCCTCCACTCTATTTCCTTCAGCTCACAAAAGAAAATGTTCTTTGAGAGGTTTGGTTTGCTTTCCATTTTTTTGTTTGTTTGTTTGTTTTGTTTTTTTACAACTTTAAATACAGTATTGAATATAAATTAATCTTACGTTAAAAAAAAGCAAAAAAAAAAAAAATTAAAATAAAATAAAGCCTCACCGTCTTTACAAACTGAAGGAAACATTTTGGAAGAGGAAAGCGAAGCGCATTAAGACTCGAGGGCTAGGGGCTGAGCCCATACACAACCTGAGAAGCCCCACACTGTGGCTCTGCTCCCATCCCCAGCTCCCCCATGGCTTTGCTGGGTGACTCCATGCATGACGCTGCCAAGTTGGAGTAGGAGTGCCAGAGTCCCACAGTGGGAATTCCCGTTTTGGATGGAGATGATGAAGGGGTGCACAGCTCGCTCCCTGCAGGAGCTTGTAACATCCAGTGGGTAAAATCCTGATGGAGTTTGAGAGGGGAAAGAAAAAAAGATGGGAGAACTGAAGACCAATGAAGGCACGGTGCACAGGACACCCACGAAGGGGTTAAAGAGTCCAGGGGAATGACATGATTCTGCTTTCAGGACCACAGAGCAGGCGAGGACAGCTTGATCAAATTAAGTCATGCTTCTAAGTTTGGCTGTTGTTCATCGCCTTGCACCGCCGCTTCACCTCCTGCGAGGAAGTGGTGCTGAGTGTCGGTGGAAAGGGAGAGAAAAGAGCACCCGAGGCAGAGAGCTGCAGGCAGGGATCTGCCTGTCTCGGCCCCAAACTCGCAGGCAATGAGCAGTGCAGTGCCAACCCAATAGAGCCAACGGGGACGTGTGCCTCCAAACTGCCTGCCGCCGGGAATGAAATCCATTTAAGAACATATATATATATATTTATATAGGTATGTATAAATACGCACGCACACGCACACACACGTATACATATACACACATAGACACGCGCACACATACAGAGCAAATTTAAAAAATACTCTTGAGTCCAAGCCTGGAAAGTTGAGTTCTCCACCAGCATGTGCAAAGACAGCTCCTCGGCAGGGCCGGGGCACGGGGACGGCTCTGCCGCCGGCTGCTCCTTCCCCTCGGTCGGAACACCTTCCAGTCAGCACCAGGAGCAGGAGAGGAAAAGGGAGGGAATGGCATTTGGCTTCTTTGTTTTCATTTTGCTTTGTTTTTGTTTTTTTTTTTTTCTTCTGTTCCCCGAGATGTCATATATTTCAGTGGTTTTGGTTTTTCTTTTTCAAATAAAATATACACACGCACGTTAAAAATAGATCTCTGTCCAGGTAGGGTGATAAAAGTCCATATAGTGCATTTTCCATCATGGGATGCCATCCGCAGTCTGAGATATGCCTGTGTCAAATCGCAGGTCCAGTGCAAGTGCTGATCTCAGCCGGGCCCCGGCCGTACGGAAACACATGAGGAAGGAAGAAAATGCCCCTTCCTCCCTCAGTCCATTCATTTTCCTCCTCCCCGCAGTAAGGATTTGGCCCCACTCTCCTTTTCACATTTTCCATCCTGTCCACCTGAGCAGGGAGGGCACTGTCCTGTCCTCGTTGAGTGTTGGGGGGTTTGTGGTTTCATTTCTACTTTGTTCTTTTCTCATATGTATATATATATATAGATATATATATATATAAGCCATGTTTGTCTTTTTTTTCTTTTTTTTTGGTTGTTTTTTTGTTTTGTTTTGTTTTTTTGTAAAACTTTAAAGTGTTAATAAATGAAAGAAGGGAGAGGCTTCGGTAGGAGAAGGTCCACTGATGGAAAGGGAAGCACCATTTGCCGCCTGAATCAGTCGTTGAGGCAGACTGGCAAAGAGGAAATGTTATCACTCCAAGGACCCCATGGGGGCAATACAGCAAATATATTAAATAAACCTGGAGGGCAAACAAAAACAGGCATAGCATTAGGATAAAGAATCATAGAATCATTAAGGTTGGAAAGGGTCTCTAAGATCACCCAGTCCAACTGCCAGCCCATCCCCACCATGCCTACTGACCATGCCCTCAGTGCCACATCCACACGGTTCTGGAACACCTCCAGGGATGGCGACTCCACCACTTCCCTGGGCAGCCTATAACCCTCTGCCATTTCCTCCAGAAATGCTCAAGTACCAAACAGAAGAGCTCAGGAGGGCTTTTGACATTCTTTATATTTCCTTCTAGATAGTTCAAGCCAGAGCTGAGCTGATCTGTCCCCAGATCCCAAGTGTCATTGTCCCCCTGTCCTGAGTGGGGCATGGTCCAGGCTCCATGGGCCCCAGTAGTGGCGGGGTAAAATTCTTCTGATGATGAGGGGATTACTCCTGTTTACACAAGTCAGAGAGAGAAGAATCAGGCCTTGGACTGACAAAGTCCAGATCTATTGCCTGAGATTCCAGCTCTCCTTTCCCTGGTGTGACCTCTCTCAAGCACAAAGGCTTCCTGCTAGGAGAGGGATGAACCAAGCGCTTTGCTGCTTCGGAGTCTTTCTGCCAACTAAACTAATGAAATGAAAGGAAAAGGGATCCCCAGAGCAACATTAATTCTCTTCTTTCAACAGAGAATCAATAGAGAAAGGAGAACAGGAGCTGTTCCACAGAAGAGATGAATAACACAGATCCCACGGGAATTTAGGTGTGGAGAGAAGTTGGGCTTGCTGTCTGCCTTTAAGGGAGGCAAAGGGGCGGCTGAAGCCCAAGAGCCATAAAGCCATACATGGAACATGTGCACTGGGCTTTTCCCACACTCAGATCCTGCTGCAGCCCCATGCTGAGTTGCTGCTGGTGCTGTGGGAAGGGTCCAAAGTACCAGGACAAAACCTTGACCCGGGGAAAAACAGCTTGCTATCACTTGCCTTGTGCTCTCTCTCCCCCGCCAGCACTTCTATGCTATGAGGATTTCTTTCAGCACTTTCTTATCGTTGACATGCTTGTATTTCTTGTGTTTTCTCTTCTGTGCTAGCGGCCGGCGTACCCGCTTCCTTTGGGAGATGGCGGCTGTGGTGAATGACGGTGACAAGCCTGTCAAAAGAGAAGGGAGAGCATACAGCGTGGGGAAGCTGGGTCATGCTGGAATGTCTTTCCCCACACACTGTCACCAAAGAGGTCTGCAGTGTCACTCAGTCCCACCTCCTGCTGTAAGCAGGGCTGCCACCCACCAGCTCAGCTGCGCAGGGCCCCATCCAATCTGGCCTTCAACCTCCAGGGATGGGGCACCACAGCTTCTCTGGGCAGCCTGTGCCAGCACGTCACCACCCAGCAGGGAGCTCATTCCTCCCTCCCCAGCCTCCCCCTGCACTACAAAGGCCGAGGTCCTTACGTCTCTGCTCACGGGGTGCTGGCCGGCTGCTCCTGGGGGGCGGCCGGGACACTGCTTCACACCGGCACTGCACATGGTCCTCCAAAGGCACGACAACTTTTTTGAATACTGGCTTCTTCTGGACAAACTCAATCTTGTTCACCTGTTTGAAGAGAGATGCAGCCAAAAGATGAAACATGGCTGTAGCTCCCACTCTGCAAAAATCATCAGTGCCTGTGCACTTACACACAGGCTCTCTTCCTATCAGGGCAGAAGGCAGTGGAGAGCACACAGTTTGAGACCAGGGGTGGTGTATATAGAGCTAATTTTGCACACAACAGCAGGGAAGAGCTAAACTTGGATTTGACTGCTTTTTTCTCCCATTCCTAACTTGTCTCTGCTGCTGGTGGGGAGAAGAATGAGTGGCTGACTACATGCAGAAACTGTTTGTACGTCCGGGATGGCATGCACCTGGGGGCAACCAGAATTAATCGCCGCAGGATCCCACAGGAAGGGCAAAAGAACAGCCTGTGCTCGATGTGAGCAGACATAGCCTCACCAGGCCTGTCTGAATCTGTCTGCAGCTCTTTAACAACTCATGGGGCTGAAGCCCTCTGTTTCAGAGGAAGGCGGTGCTCTGGAAACTCCCCCGGACTCTCCACCAGTGCTGACTCAGGGAAGGCTCACGCTGCATCCCACCACAGCCTGGGGTCCTCCCATTCTGGGTCTGATCCCATTCAGCTTATCTGACAAGCACACAGTCCCTAAGCGCTCTGCAGCTATAAATAGTTGCCTGTGGGATTGAATTCCTGCAAACCCACTGCCCCCAGCAGCATCCCTAGGGCAGCACTGCAGCAGCCACGCTGTTTATCTTTCCTTGAAAGCCCACTCCATGCGCTTCAGACCACACGCTGCTCACTAGACAAACACTTCCAGCCAAACAATAGTGAGACCTTTGTCCTCAAAGAAACCATTTCCAGGTCACTTTTTGTGGCTGGCTTTTGACCTCTCACTTGCTTTTTCCATAAAAACAACTCCTGCACCCCCTCTGCTTTTCCCTCATTTCAGCCTGGCTTTTCTGAGAAAGGAATTTCCTGACGAAAAGAGCTGCCTGAATGCAATATCTCCCAGCCAACCTCTGCCTGGGGGAGTCTCTTAGGGCTCAGGCAGGGGATTAATGCAGGATGAGTATTATTTTTAAAAGAGCTGTCTGGGAGGAAGCTGAAAGATCACTGTTAGCAGAGAGGAGGACAGAGAGGTGAGCTGTCAGGTGTCTGTTTGCTTCTGGACTGGCTCAGGAGGTAACTGTGGGGCTGGCAAAGAGGAGAAGCTGCTGCAACACCTGTAGCAGCTGAGGGATGGGGCCTTGACATCATCAAGCCCTTCTCTTTCTGCATTGAAAACAATTCCTGCAATGAAAGTATCCTGGTTTGTTTAGTTCATCATTTGAGTTGGAAAGGACACTTAAAGGTCATCTGGTCCAACTCCCCTGCAATGAACAGGGATGCTTACAGCTCAATCAGGGTGCTCAGAGCCCCTCCAGTCTGATCTTGGATGTCTCCAGGGACGGGGCATCCATCACCTCTCTGGGCAACCTGTGCCAGTGCCTCATCCTGGTTCTTCTGCTCTAACACAGAGGCCTTCTCAAGACATAGAAACAGCAAGGGAACACTGCTGCAGTGACAGTTCCCAGCTGCTGGACAGCAAAAGCACAGACATCACCATGCCAGAGACTGCAGCACTGTATGGATCATGCAGGACCACGTGACCATAAAGAAAGCATCAGGGAACAGGCAGCTATGCGAGCCTTGCACGAGGGTTTGGAGTTTAGGGAGCTGCCTTACCTGGACGTGCCGGACGCGAATCTGCATGGGGCGGCACTGCACGTTGCGGTTGTTGCAGCATCCGGAGCACCGCTGCACCTCCACGCAGGGAGGCCACACCACGAAGTTGGCATTGGTGCTGTCCACCATGTCGCGGGAGATCTCAAAGACCACCGTCCGCGTCTTGCACTCGGCGAGGACAGCTGGCTCTGCTGCTGCCAGAGCATCTGTAGAGGCCGAGAGGGGGAGTGAGGATGAAAGAGGCTGCGCAACTGTTATCAACCTGCTGCAGCCATCAGTGGGGAGAGGAACAGACCCCATATGGCTTTGCCACATTCACATGCTCTTCTCCTTTGCTCACCCACCAACCTCCCTCATGGAAACAGTGCCTCCACATGTACTATAATCTGTACCCCAGCGCACATATGAGGTGCAGCACCCCACACTCACCAAGGCTTCGCCTCTCTCGAGCCAGGGACACATGGTTTTGGCTGGGCTGAGTTGCATTCAGGTCCAGGCTAGAACTGTCTTCCTCTGCAAAGGGAAGGAGAGAGCTGGTAGCAGCGGGTAGGGGCAGGAGAAGAATCATAGAATCATACAGCAATAGGATCACAGAATCATGAAGGTTGGAAAGATCACTGTGATCATCTAGTCCAACCATCGGACACCGGTGCTTTGCCCACCAAGCACAGTGCAGAGGTGTGGGCCAAGGCCCTGGGGTATCACATGTGTAAATCCACAGCAAAATCACAGCTGTGACCTGGAGTAGGAAAGGAGCAGCCAAGGGGTTCAGATTGGTCTTCTGCAACCAGGATGTGGCAAGCGGGTCCACAGCCCAGCTTAAGAATCTCTAGGCTAGAGTCAGTTTGATAGCAGAACATGAAAGTGAAGCTAAAATGGCTGTTTTTCCCCTCTACTGCACTACAGTAAGCTGCCGGAGCAGGAGCTAGTTCTGTCAAAGATGGGAGAGGAAAGCAGATAGCATTCAGCCCAGTTCTGTGCAGGGCCCTCCCACCCCTCCACTTTTTCCCATAGGAAGTGCTGAATAGAGAAATGCCCATAATCCCTACGGAGCACTCCAACATGCAGCCCCTCCTGAACTACGGACAATGGCTGCGCTCAGAGATAGCTCCCACCCGGCCACAGCTCTTTCCTTCTCTGGCCTGCTTTAGCAGCTGAAGGAAGCTGAATGGACGTCAGCATCGAGGGAGCAATATTCTTACAGGGGATCTGGGCCAGTGGAAGATCTCTGTTTATCAGATATGTGCTGGAGCAGACTTCCCATACCCATCACATCCCATCCCTCTTCCTCAGTGCTATCCGAGCACAGCCCTCCAGTAGGGGTGTTGCTCTCTGCTCAGCTCTGAAGCAGCTACTGAAGGATTTCGGTTATGTGCACAGAGGCTGCATACATGAGGAGGAATTGTGTCTGTTCAGCCAACATCTGTGCATGAGGGGAACTCCCTTTGGAGTGTCTGGAGAGGTGAGATCAGTTCTGGGTCACCATTCATTTCATCCAAAGGCAGACACCCAGAATCTGGTGGGTCATGCTCTATAAGAACCTACAGCTCTCCAAGGGCTACAGAGGGTGTTTGGGTGACTGGCTTAAGTGGCCATGGCTAGCCAGTGGGCAGCCATAGTTAATGGAGATGACTCCCATCCAACGCACCTTAGTTGTTGGGTCTATAGGAGTGTTTAAGGTCAGGAAAGAAACATCTCAGTCCACTTGGCTCCTGGAGCTCCTGATCCTGATTCTCTGTGTCCCTGTGCTCAGTGCCAGGAACCTCAAGTGAAACTGATGACTCCAAACTCTCTAGCCTGCTCTGTACCCTTTGGCTCTCCATCAAGAGAATGCTCGCTATATTCCTCAGCCTTGAAGGCAGCTGGTGGCTGCGATAGAGATGTATCTGTTCCTTGGACACCGGGAGATGGGAGATGACAGACTGCATGCATTTCCCCACCCCTCCATCCTGCATTTCATCCAGCGAGGGTGGGGGCTGCCTTTTGCGCAAAGGTTAAGCTGATGAGAGGAGAGGGAGGGAGAAAAATAGCAACAACTGTTGACTCGAAACAAATCTCCTATTGAAAAAGCGAGTCCCTCCCTCTTCAGGTTGTCCTTCTACACGCCGGGCCGGCTCCGAAGAGGCTCGGGGTGGGGGGACCAGCTTGGGACAATCAATCCGGAGGGGCTAATTTTGGAAGTTGCCCCATTGTGCGGCTGGTGGATGAGGAGGAGGGAACGGGGGAGGGCAGGGAGCGGCCGCGGCGGTGGTGGGGAGCCTCGTCGCCTCTTTCTAAGGCAAACAATAGCAGAACGCAGCTGGTGCCCTCCCCCTCGCGTTCCCCCCCCTGCCCCTCCAGGGCCGTTTTGAAAGGCAGCGGGAATGCTTTTGAGACTGCGCCAGTGGTTGGACTGGCATAGGAAACAAAAGCAGGAAATTCTGTTCCCCCGTAGATAGTGTCTCGGCAAGGATTACAAAGCTCCAAACAGACAAAACACGAGAAAGAAGGCGAGCTGGGGGGGCCGGGGGACGACAGGCGGGAGCAGGGTTAGAATAGAAAGGAATTTGCTCTGAAGAGACCGTTTATAAATAAATTCCTGGGCCAGCCCAGCCGCCGTGGCGCGTGCTCCAATTCCCACACGTGCCGACCCCTGTGCGCTCCATCGCTGTGCGCCAAGTGACCCCGTGGCACTGCAGCCCCCGGAGCTCTTATCTGGGGGCAGGAGGTGAGGCAGGGCTACCCTGGCCAACCCGACTTCACCCCCGGGCACGTGGCTTCTCTTGCAAGCTCAAGAGGAGAATCGTTCAGCCCTCTTTCTCCTGCTTCCACCTCGCCTTTCTCCACCTCCTTAACTTGACCCTTGGCCAGCGCGAGCCCTGCTGCCTGTGCGTCTTGCAAGGTGAGAAGTGCTGGCCCCTGTTCCAAGTACTCCCTTTACCCATCCCCTACCATTTTTGTAGACCTGGCAGTTTTGGAGATCCACAGAAGCATCTACTTGTCTAACTCCCATAGGTTCAGGGGGATTGGGTATGTAAATGCCCAGGGCTCAGACCCTGAGTGGTTAAGGAATTATAGAATCATGGAATCACAGAATCATAGAATGGCTTGGATTGGAAGGGACCTCAGAGATCATCGAGTTCCGACCCCAGCATGGGCGTGCTCCTGGTTTCTGCATTGATAGTGGGGTATGAGGGAGTGTGCCTGCTGGAAGATGGATTGCTCCCTCCCTTCTCCCGAAAGAGCAAAGGAAACAGAGAGGAGTGTTTGGTGAAGAGGAGATTTACCTACGGAGTCTATCCGCAGGGCACGCTGGAGGTCGCTGATGGAGCGCACGGAGCTGCCGCCCAAAATCTCATAAATATCTTCAGGTATGGGGTCCCCCTGCCAGATGACAAGAAAAAAAAAAAAAAAGGAAAATGAGCATTAGAGGGGTGATGTGCAAATGCTGCATCATGGAATGTGGGGAATCAAAGGAGCATGGGGGAAAGCACAGCAGAACCAGTGAAATAATGAGAAAGACACAGCCTCATGAAAGCATGAACTTGAAAGCACTACCAGAGTGGTTGGTAGACCCTAAAAAATGCAAGGAAATGCCACAGCTCTGCAGTGAAGTCCTGAGCACGACAAAAGCAGTCAGTAATGCTTCCTCCTCCGGTACTGTATGACTTCTCCAGGTGGCCCCTCATTCCTGCTGCCTGCAGTACAGGCGTTTTAACAGACTTCCCTTACGCTATCAGATAAAACCTTCCCAATATTTCCCTCCGTTATGAAACTCCCTCGCAGGCTTTGTGAGATTACCGGGTGTATGTGCGTGTGCATGCGCGTGTTTTCAAACCACAGCGGCCCAATTATATCCACCATTTGCATACTCTTAAAAAACAGAGCTTTGGGGCGGAGAGGCAGATGGACCTTTGCAGCTGAGCTCGCCGCTCAGGCGCAACTGCAAACAGTGCTGGGAGGCCAACAAGGGTGGGCAGAGGGGCTGGTTTGGGACGTCACCAGGCGCTGGTGCCAACAACGTGAAGTCACCAGGTCTGTAGCCATCGGATGATAGACCTGCAGGCAGGTGCAACACTATCAATCTCTTGGGAATCTTACGCAACCTTGAATGGGTCCCGTTGGCAGCACGCAAGCCAACAACAAAGGAGCGGTGTGGGAAAGCAAGCACTGATTGTAGCATACTTCCGAAAGAGGAGAAAAAGAGAGGAGGAAAGTGCTGGCCGGAGTGTTTGCTTAGCTCCTAGCTTTCTCCATTCAGGGCTACTCATGCGGAAAAGCAGCTCTTTCAGCGGGGTGCTGGATGCCTCTGGAGGCACAGCCCCACGTTGTGCCCTGTAACTGAGAGCAGAGCTTGGCTCGTGCGCCTGTGAAGCATCAGGATTTTCATGTGGGCTTTTATGGGCGGTCAGTGGCATGTGTGTGGTCCCTCCAGTATAGTGCTGCTCCTTCCCTGCATGGGTTCAGGGCGGAACGTTTCTTTTCTGCCTGGGGAAAAGCAGCAGGTGGGTGGCACAATCCCAGACACATGGATCCTTTGGCCACCCACCCATCACCTCTACTGATGGGGCAGTGGGAGTGCTACCATCCCATTGAGCGGGTACTTCATATGGTGACAAACGTGGTGGCTGAATGCTATGAGACAGAAACCTCCTGGGACAGATGTTAGGTGCACAGCTGGACCCACTAGTCAGAGCCTCTTTAGCCCCGCATGCATGGGGCAACACAAGCAGGGGTGGTGCAGGGTGACCCCCTCAAGCCTCTGTGTCCCGCTCTGTCCCTGTCACATCTCACAGCAGGTCTGGATGCAGATTTCAGAGCCCCAGGCATCACTTCTTCAGCCTCAGTGATGGATGCACAGCAAGGGAGTGATTCACATCATTCAGGGATCACTGAATAGCTGCGCAATGAAGATGCCTTCTGACAACCCCGTGGTGTGAGGACGAGCAGGACCAGCAGCCCAGCAATGAGAGCTCTGGGGCACCTCCCCAACCTGCGCCATGCATGGTGCAAAGCAGTCATTTGCAATTCTCAGCACCAGGTGGTGAAATGCTTTTTAGTGCTTGCACCTGTCAGCTGAGAGCATTTGTGCATGAACACTGCTGTGCACTGATGCCCCTGCTCCTTCCTGATACTTAATACATGTAGGAAATGGGACTTTTATTTTAGACTCCACCACCCGCTGGGGGAGAGCGTTGGTAGGTGTGACAAGGTTGGGTGTCACCTTACTGCTGGCTCCTGAGCCCAACCAAGGGCTGCACACCTAGGTGTACCTGGTGGGGAGGTGTTGGGGTCCAGCACCACCTGATCCCATGGGGTCGGGAGGTGGGGAAAAGTGTAGGAGGAGGGATCCCCAGCAGTACAGCCCAAGCAGCTGGTGCTTTTCCTGCTTAACAGCTCCTCGGAGTTATTTGTCTAACACAGGTTAACAATCTCCTTTTTTAACTGTGCGGCAGATCAAAGAAGACTTTTGTCTCAATGGACTCCTGGCTGTCTGTCAAGTGCCCCAAGGCCTGGCCCCATATTCCTGCATGGCCGCTGAATTCCTAGAAGAAAGCAAGTTTGTTTTTCCCTGCCTCCCTCCCTCTGCCCCCAGTGCCTGGCTCTCCCCCGAACTACACCCGCGGGGACGTCCCCTCCCTTTCTCCCAGTGCCACGCACGTCCTACAGCAGAGCCACGGGCAGGTTGTGGGTGCAAGGACAGGACCTCCTCCCAGATCTCAGCAGCTGGTGTTGCTGTGAACCCGCATGCACACAGTCACAAGCTGCCTATGTCCTATGTCACCGTAAAATTAGCCTTGCCCCCAGCCCCACCATTTCTGGAGCTTTTTGCCAATGTAGGATTTTGAGCACCAGGAATGCTGAAAGGTTCAGTGTACAGGCAAGAGCTGCTGAGTCCTTCCTGGTAATGCAGCATCTCCACTGGTAGCAGAGGTGGTATGGAGGAGTCTGCAACAGGGAGGGAAGGGAGACCCTCCAAGCCTGAAAAAAGAAACTGAGGACATGCTCAAGCTCTCTTCGTGGGCTCTGTTTCTATATACCCATGTGCTGGTCTCAGACAGGGGAGAACCCAGCTATCTGCTCCTCTGCCCAGCAAAGGAAACTTTCTGAGAATCTCCATGCTGATTATGCCAGGGGTCATGGCAGGAGGAGACAACCCTCCTTGCAAGAAACAGTTCTACATGGGATGCTGCCATGGTGCAAAGCACAGGTCCTGGCTCCTGGCACAGGTCCACCAGCTTACCGCTGGCATGCCATCCATCCATCCATCCATCCATCCATCCATCCATCCATCCATCCATCCATCCATCACTGGCTGCCTTAGCTTTCAGTGTCCTTGTTACTCCCTGCTGCTTGAGATGAGCCCTGCCGCCTCCCAACAGGAAGAGGCACGGCAGAGCCCAAGCTACCTTGCTGAATGCTCAGCCGCACCCCATTCCTTGGGAATTCCAGAAAGCCTTGCCAACAGGGCTTCACCCAGGCAAAGCCACGCCTGGCTCAGCCCATCTCCGTAAATGTTGCAAGGCAGCTATTGCAGCCCATGGGGCAAATGCAAATCAGTTTGCATCCTCACTTTCCAACTAGCAAATATTTTCCCGCTGGGGCGCGTGCTACTGCTCCCTCCCTCTGAAGGGGCTCCAGGGCCCTCCAGCTCCCAGTGGGTGTGATGGAAAAGGGAGAGGGACTGGGGAGACCCTGTCTCAATCTCTGCTGCACTGTTCCTGGCAGAGCTGAGTGGGGGTGCAAGCCCCCTCCGGAGGATGCCAGCTGTTTGCAGCCTGGTAGGAGTCATGCTGTGCTCCTGATGCGGAGGTGACATGCCACCCTTGAAGCAGATGCTAGGACTGATTGGGCTCTGGCACAGACTGTCCAGGGAGGTGGTGCAGTCACTGTCCCTGGAGGTGTTCCAGAACCGTGTGGATGTGGCACTGAGGGACGTGGGCAGTGGGCATAGTGGGGATGGGCTGATGGTTGGACTGGGTGATTTTAGAGGTCTTTTCCAACATTAATGATTCTGTGATTCTGCCTGCTCATGCAGAAGCCTTCTCAGTTCTCCTGTCATAAAAGGATAAATGTCACTATTCCTCCTAAGAAACCCAGAGGAGAACCACAATTGCCAAGCTTTAACCCTGCATATCAGCAGGGCCCTGGGATTGGGCACATCTGCCCTACCCCAGCACCAACCAGAGCTGATGTTTGGTATTGCATAGGAGAGCAAAATCTGAGCCACTCACAGAGGAAATGTCATCCTCTGCCAAACTTAACCACTGGGCAGCCCGCAGCTCTAGCTGCTTCCCTTTGTGGCTTGGGCAAAACGGGCCTCTGGGGTGGTAATGCCATGATCTGGTTCCTTCCCTGCCACCCATGAATGGGACTGCCTGAAAATGGAGAAGGAAGAGGCAGACATGATGAAAAGGGAGGAAAGTTGGGGTGGAAGACTGTGCTGAGCTGTTCATTGACACATGGCTTGGTTGTCTAGGGCTGCCATGGGAACTGGGCACTGCATCTTTTTGATCCCTTCAGTCATAGAATTATTTAGATTGGAAAAGATTTCTAAGATCACCTAAGATCAGCTGCCAGCCCATCCCCACCATCCCCACCATGACCACATCCCTCAGTGCCACATCCACTCGGCCCTGGAACACTTCCAGGTACAGTGAGCCCACCACCTCCCTGGACAACCTGTGCCATTGCAGCACCAAAATCCTACATGAGACTGAAGGACACAGCATGTCTTGGGGTCCCAGGGCTCCAGGTGCCAGGATACCCACAAGGGCAGCCCCTTCCCAGCCCCGGCCCTGACCCATATTCCTGAGGAACTGGGGCAAAACACCCCGCAGCCCTCACACCCTGCAGGCACAGCCCTCCCCCATCTGTGGCAGCACGACCAAGATCCCCTCCCCGCATCCCTCCTCCAGGCACGCTCCCCACCTCCCCCTGTTTCCCCCCGGTCTCCCCTCTATGGGACTTACCTCCAGGTGGGCCAGGGGCAGGGACAGGATGACGGCGAAGACCACGCCGAAATTCATGCCGGCTTCAGGCCCCGCCGGCTGCGGGCACATGGACGGAGAGCCCCGAGAGGGAAGCACTGGCAGCCGGCCTCAGGCAGCAAGCAGGCTGCCGGTCCCCATCGCCTCAGCACCGGGGGGTGCGGGGAGCAGGGCTGAGGGGCTCTGCTATCTCATAGGGTGGGTGGGGAGAAGCTCCTCTGAGCACCGGGCATCCAGCTATGTGTTCCAACGAGTGGCTCCTTAGCAGGTGGTCCGTGTGCTATTTTCCCTCTTGGTCTTCTTGCTTTCTTAAATGCACGCGCATTGAAAAAGAAGAGCTTTTAGGAACAGGCAGCAGTGTTCTTGGGGAAAAAAAAATGTATTAAAATAAAAACAACTTTTCCTAAGTTTGGCGCAAAATCCAAAAATAAAGTCTTCCTCAGCGTCTCCTTTTTGTTTTAAAATTCTCTTTTTCTTTCTTCTTCTTCCTTCAGACGTTCCTGCACATTGGATCTTCCCCTTCGGATCAGATCTTCCCCTTTACATCAGACCTGCCCATTTAGATCGGATCTTCCCCTTCAGACAGGATCCCCACGCCGGGCGCTGGCTCTGGTGCCGTCCCTTTCCCAACACCGGCAATTGGTTTTGCTTTGGTTTGGAGACAGGTGAGGGCAATCAGAGGGGTTTTATTGCTCCGGATTGTGTGTGCAAGCCTCGATGAGCCTCAGAGCCTGGCCACCTCCTGCGCCCTGCTGAGGGAAAAGCAAAAAAGTGAAATGCAATGGGAGCAGAGCGAGCTGGTGGGGCTTTATTGCAGCGGCGAGCTGGGAGAGACTGAACTGGCACCCGGGGCTGCAGCTTTTATAAAGGAGAGATGGGTGGAGCATAACTTGCCATCCTCCTCTTTGCCGAGTATCAAGTGAAAAATCTAGCTGCTGCTGGCTGACAAAATAAAAGTGTGTTCATTGGAATGATTAATTAATTAAAAATGACTAACTCTATGATACCCCCTTTAACGTGGCTTGGAGGAACGGGGACGGCAATTCCTTCCTCCTCAGGCAGAGATAAGCAGAGCGGAGTTCCCGGCACGGGAGTTTATTTTTTTGCCCCGGGTTCTTGGGAGCCCATTTCCCCTGGCTCCTTCCCTTGCTATACTTACTGCGAGGAGAGAGCCGGCTTTCATAGCTGCATCTCTTTGTGTGCAGGGGGAAAAAAAAAGCAAGGAAAAAAAAAAAAAGCCAGAGAAATCGAAACATTGCTGCAAGGCAATCTGGTGTTGCTCGTGGCACTGGGAGGTGTTTTGCCGCGTGATTATCCCCACAATGTAATAAACATCTGAAGGGAAATTGAGCCAGCAGCAGCGTGCTGGGGGGAAGGGAAGGCTGCTAACAGGTGAGTTCAGGAAAGAGTTCACAACCTATTGCAAAAACACACGTACGCACGCCCTCTCATGTGCATACAGGCGATCTCCCGGTGTGGAGTTGCACACTCGTAAAGCACACGTCTTTGTGCAGCCTGCTCTGCGCCGACACATTCCTGCAGTGTCATGCACTGCAGGCACTCAGCAGGCGATCGCTCTGCATCCCAAGCATCTCCCTCTCCTCCTCTCTGCTACGTCGCATGCTCGGCTACGTGCAGATTTCATCTCATTCACACATCCCTGAGCATCCATGTGTTCTCCTTCACTCTCCCCCTCTCCCTTCCTTTCTCACATGCGCACACCCTCATGGCCTCATCTCGCAGCATCACACACTCTCTCTCAGACTATCTGGGTTTCTCATGCAGCCAATCCTCTCTGAAACACGCCACCTCACGCCAGCCCTCACATATACACTATGCGAGGTGTCATCAAGCGTCCTTGCATAGTAGGCATGACAACGCCTCCGAGTTGGATAGTTATGCCCCCAACCTGACTTTGGACCCAAGGGTTGGTCTGGAAGGTCATAATGAGGTTGGGGACCCTCTGTAGTTTTCCCTTTCAGAGTCACGGAATTCAATCGCAAAGTGGAAGGACCTTATGGTTGGGCAGTGCATCAAGATGCCCTTGGGTTGCAAGGGATCAAGATGCCTTGAGGTTGCATAATATCACAGCAATTGGCCCTACCCCAGAAGGTGAGGGGAGGATTTCTCCACCAATGGGGCATTCAGCAGAGCTGTGCCAGCCCCAGGGAATCTGCAGGAATGGAACATGAAGATTGTCCTGGAAGTCCCTCAGGTGGCTCAGTCCCAGCCTGAAGCTCAAGTGGGAGGAAGCGGAAATGCAACACATACCTTTGCTCTTGTGTCCACCGCCAGACACTTTAGCAAGGACTTCACCTTAGATGCTCCAGCAGTGCTAGCCCTGTCCCACCTTGAATTCCTCAGGACACTCTTAGAATTCCACTCATTCTCCATAGCATACTAGTTATTTCTCCAGACCCTCCAGCAGAATGGAGCTGCTGCCCTACTCTCTACCTAGGTTAAATCTGTAGGAGGCTCCAAAAAAAGGATTTGGGAAAGGTATGGGTCTACCTCACCTCACTCTAGATGACACCAACTGAAGGAAGACCATAACCATAGAGGTCAGTGGGGGAACACTGATGATGAAGGATGGCCAAACCAGCTTCTGGGTGACCCCATAACACGTTTGATGTTCATGATATGCCCTTCGAGGAGCTCTGAAACAACTTGTGTGGCCTCATTCCAGTTGTGCAGGGCTGCCCCGTGCCATAGTGTTGGCCGCCGTGCCAGGGCAGAACAGCCTGCGCGTGGGAGGGCTGATTAAACTCCTCAGCAGGAAGATCTGTCACCATCAGAGAGGAGAAGGATGCAGCTAGCAGGGAGTGCTGCTAATTTTCTTGCTTGGTAGGAGCAAGAGCTGCTGCAAGGGTCTGCTTTTGGGGGGCTACGTGCTTAATTTTTTTATAATATCCGGCTACATTACATGTGAGCTGGATAGAAATAGAGTTATTTATTTTCACGTGGATGATGCAGGGCGGTTTTTAGAAGCTCGACATCAGAAACAAAAAGCTAATCCCCGCCGAATCTCCAGACAGCAAGGAAGAGGATGTTTGGAATTTGACTAATCATCTACCTATGACCCTGCCTGGAAATAGAGCAAGACGATATGCGATATGCTCGGGCTTCAGACGTGTTGCCTTGCTCTTTCTGCTTTTAAGACAGGAACAGATTTTTCTGCAGTGAGGTATTGAGATTCAGACCGTGCCAGTCTCACTCCACCAAGTTCATTGGGGTTGAGATCAGCAGGGCCGCACGCACTCAACACTGCTGTGCCCTGAGATTAGTGTTCCTTTTATTCTCTTGCTTTTGTGAAATCAGCTCATGATCTATGAGCTACGAATCCCTAAATTTAATAAGGACCATTATCGTCCCCTCTCGTGACCTGTGGGGTGGAGGCCTGCAAGTCCACCAATGGAGGTCTCAGGAAAACTTTCTTTCCAGACAGAGTGTTGCTGCAGTGGCACAGGCTGCCCAGGGAGGTGGTGGAGTCACCATCCCCAGAAGTGTTCAGAAACCGTGTAGATGTGGCACTGAGGGACATGGTCAGTGGGCATGGTTGGGGATGAGCTTACGATTGGACTAGATGGTCCTCATGGTCTTTTCCAACTTAATAATTCTTTGATTCTATGATCAGTGCCACAGATGTCACAGCACATGGGTTTGGAGCCCACCGCCATTGCATTGCAGTGGAAGGAGTTTCAAGGCTACGTAGAGTGACCACTCCATGTTCCATTGGAGCACTGCAACTTGACATGTTGCAACCATGGTAGCTAGTAGTGACCCCTCAGGCAAACTGCAACACGAACAGATTTCCTAAGAGCCTGTAGTGGTGTTTCTTTTTTAAACACTTTCACCACCACAGCAGCTCCTCAGCTGCAAACAGCTGTGCTCATCTCTTCATTTATTTTCTTATCACAAGGGAGGAGGTCAGGACATGCCCTAGGGCAACACGTAGCTCCTTGATGTGAGGCCACCATCCCCTCATTTTACATTGGTGGAAAAAATGATCTACTTGCCACCATCCACAAAGGCACAATTTTAGGGTGATATCTCCTTTTTCCACTCACCTCCCCCCCCTTTTTTTGAGTACTGTGAAACAGCAGGAAACAAAACAGGGTTCACAATGGAAAGCAAGAATCAATCCAAACAACTGAGATGTTTCAGCCTCTCTGTGATGAATCCTACTTTGCAAAACATCAATGGAAAGAA
This sequence comes from Chrysolophus pictus, assembly GCA_037305975.1. Lineage (NCBI taxonomy): Eukaryota > Metazoa > Chordata > Aves > Galliformes > Phasianidae > Chrysolophus > Chrysolophus pictus. The sequence goes on from CM074576.1 coordinate 145,753,869, forward strand.
ATTAGGAGGTGTTGACAACCCGCGTGTAGTCAGCCCGCCCACTCAAGGCACCTAGTTTAGGTGCTGCACTGCTCCCGGAGCAGGGTGAGCCATCCCCCACCTTGTCTCTGTGGCTGCTGTCAATGGAGGGGAGCAGATTTGCACCAGGAGGTTCTTGGGGTGCATGGGTTTTACGCCAAGGAGGATGGTCTCCTTGGGTTTATCCCAAACAGAGCCATCAGGATGGAGCTGCCACGGCTTCCTGATGGCTGGGTTTAGTCTATCGGAGGAAGACAGGAGGAAAGGGGAAGAGGAGTGAAGGAAGGAGACAGAGACAGGCAGGCAGCCTGCTGTTTATATCTGGTGCCTGAGAAAAGCAGAGCCTCAGGGCATGCAGGGCTTGCACAATTCGCCTTCTTGCCCTTGGCTCTGGCAGGGAAAGTGCTTTCCAAAGATGAGTAAAGCACTTGACCCCAGGGCAAGGAGTTTGGTGGAACCTGCCTGGCTTCCTCCAGGAGCTCCACGGCAGAGAAATTCCTCCTGCCCCTCACCTTGTCTGTCTGCTCACCCCATCCCAACAGAAACCTGTCAAAGGTGAGCATGACACATCCCTTGGACAGTGTACTGACCCTGACAGTGGGAGGTGGGAGAGGGCTTGTGTCAGTCCATGGGGTGAAGCAGAGCACCACCATCCACTGCCAACCTGATTGAACTGTGCCTGTTCATTGCAGAGGAATGGAACTGGATGACCTATTAGGGTCTCTCCCAACTCCAACGATTCTGTGATTCTAGGAGCATGCAGGTCAAATAGGATTCAGGGATGGCAGGCAAGGCTGGGGACACTGATTCCCCATTGGTTTTCTGCAGGCATACAACAGGGAGGAGGGAATGCAGCCTTCTCTGCTTACACCACCAGATATTCCTTTCCCCCCCCCCCAAGTTTAGGGTAGAAGGGAACAATTTCCTTACTCTGGCAACCATCCATTATGTCTATGGAGCTGCTCCCCACCCCATTCCCCCTCTCTTTCCTGTTTTGATGAAAGGAAAAAATGTTCTGCTTTCCTTCTTTATTTTTCCAGACTGGTGAATAGCACTCGAAAGGAATTTCTCTCCCTCCCCCTTTTCCCCTCTGCCGGTATAACAAATATATATACGTGTGTGTGAACGCGCCACGCACCGCGGGTCAGCTGCTGTTTTTGACGAGGCATCGGCTATTTTCGTTCCCAGGGTGAGGAGGTGGGCATCCTTCCCCCTTCCCACCCCCGGCCCCATCCCTGCCCGCAGCCCCTCCACTCACCTCATCCCCATCCTCTGCCCCTGGGTACGCAGCGAGCGGCGGTGGCGGCGGTGAGAAGGAAGCTCACTGAGCCGGAGTAAAAATAGCCCCAGCAGTTACTCAGCTCAGAACGTAACATGACTCATGATGTGAAATGAAGATATGAGGGTCGAAAACCAAAAGCAAGCGGCTCTGCCTCCCCCTCCACCTGCTATGTGTGTGTGTGCGCTGAAGCAAGACGTGCTACGAGCCCTGCTCATAGGGTCAGGGCAGAGAGTGGGCTGGGGAGGGGAAGCCCCGTGAGATCCTCCTGCCCACCCAGTTTGGATGTGCCCACTTCAGTCTGGGTGGCTCTGGTGATGCTGCATCCCAACTCCCATCAACCTGGCATCGACCACAGGCTCTGCACAGCCATCATCCCAGGCAGTGTGCACCCTGCAGCTGCATTGCAACAGCACACATGCAGCCGGGCATCCCGGATTGCCAACAGCGATGGGCAGAGGAGCAGGTCGGTGGGCCCACCACGTACCCTGTCCCCATGCTGGGCACACAACAGAGCAGCACCTTGCTACGGGGGTGGACAGGCCCTGGCTATCTGCTGGCATGTGTAATAAAGGAGGGAGTTTAAAAATAGACTTTGAGCTGCAGTGCCGGAAAGGCAGCGAGACGTATAGAGCGGGTGTGTATTTACCCTGTATTTACACGCCCTGCGCCCGCTGCCCCGCTGGCACTGGGACCTCTCACCATGGGGCCCCGCAGCAGGCACTCCCCAGCATGGATGGGGCACAGGGGTACCCTGCAGGCAGTGGGACTGAGCAGGTGCCTGAGCATCACTGGAGCAGTGGGATGGGTGCCCCCATCCGCCCCAATGTACGGCTCCTCCACCCCCCTGTGCCCAGACAAAGTGGCATCTCTCAGGACAAAGCCTTTCAATAGATCCCCTGCCCTCTGCCCTCTGCCGAACAATGAGAAATCAAGGAATATTGTCCGAGCTGAATAAAAAGATCTAAATTTAGAGTGTCTGATGTGTTCTTGGTTTCCTGCCATGGCTCCCCTCCTCCTTCCCAGCCTCCTGCTCCGCTGCTGCCTGCCCTCAGCACAGAAAGGTTTCTGCTGGGCTGAGATCACCGCGAGACCCTGTGTCCCCAGCCATGAGACAGAGGGGAATTCCAAGCTCTTCTCTATTTCTGCAAGGAGGGAGGGGGAAGCAGGGCATTTTTTTGTCTCACCAGCTTAGATATGCATGGAGGGGAGGGAGACTTAAGGTCAGGAGAAAGGGAACATTCCCACCTCAGCCTGTGTGAATGTGTCGTGGTGTCCCTATGCTCCATCCCAGTATCTCTACCTGCAGCCATCCTTGGCCCCAGGCTTTCCCCTAGAAGAGAGCTGCTCCAGCGCTCATGCCAAGGCTTACTGAATCATAGAGTCATAGAATCATGGAATCATTACAGTTGGAAAAGGTCTCTAACATCACCATTCCAGTGGCCAGCCCATCCCCACCATGCCCACTGACAATGCCCCTCAGTGCCACATTCACACAGTTCTGGGACACCTCCAGGGACAGTGACTGCATCACCTCCCTGGGCACCGCTCTTTCTGAGAATAGAATTCTCTGAATTAGAATTCTTCCTCATATCCAACCTGAACCTTCCCTGAAGCAACTTGAGGCCATTCCCTCTCAACCTATTGCTGTTACCAGGGAAAAGAGTGACCTTCACCTCACCACAGCCTCCTTTCAGGTCATTACAGAGAGCGATGAGGTTTCCCCCGAGCCTCCTCATCTCCAGACTGAACAATCCCAGTTCCCTCAGCTGCTCCCCATCAGACTTGTGCTCCAGACCCCTCACAGCTCCGTGGTAAAGGGCCCTCACCATCCTCCTGCTTCTCCTGAGTGGGTCTGGCACAGAAGAAAGGGGCTCAAAAAGAGCAGATAGAGGCAGAAAAAAACCCAACGCAACAACAACAACAACAAAAAAGGCCAAGTGGGTGTTATCCAGCAATGCACTCCCAGTGTTTAAACAAGGGACTCCCTTGGGCCCATGCCTGATAAGCTGGGTGTCAGGGAAATCTATTCATCTGTTTTCCTCTTTAAACAAAAAGGCCTTCCCATAAGCGCAGTGAGGAGGGAGCCAACAGCTCTTGATGAACAGCCTTGTCTGAAGTGCCCACGCGGGAAGCCTCTCTGTCCTGCTCCTGGGGAGGAAGGAGCCCAGGATGTGAGTGCGGACAGCCCTGTGCACTGCCAGCGGAGGGACAGGAGCAGTGCGCTGGTGCATCAGTGGGGTGTCTGGAGGTGCAGAGCTCTGTTCCCACAGTGGGACATGGGCAGGTGGGCAGGGGGGTGCTGGGCAGACCATCCCTCCAGCTGGGTGCTGGAGCAGCGAGCAGGTGGAGAGAGCAGGGCTTTGAAGGCAGCCAGGCTCTCCCACGCTCTGCTCCCTTTCCCTGGCTGCGTAATCTGGCAGGGGGAGTTACAAGCCTTTTTTTTCTTTTTTTTTAATTCTTATTTCTCTTTTGCCAAGAATATAGGGGCAGCTCTTTGAAGTGATGCTCGCCTCTGCCAAGGACAGCAATCCAGGCGTGGGACAGGAGGGGAAAGGAGCAGAGCTGGATGTTCACGAAGATGGGGACGGCCACTGCAGCCCCAGCCAACACCATGTGAGCGGGCAGAAAAACAGAGTGGGGCTGCACCCACCGGGGCAGGGGGAATGGAAAAGTTCAGGTCTCCCATCCCACATGTAGCCGGTGCCAGAAAGCATCAGGCTAATGGATGCAGCAGGGCGGGGAGGGAAAAATCAGCACTGAGGCTGCTGGAGATGAGGCTGCCTGCCATGAGCTGGCCTGCAACCAGAAGCAAATGTGGGGCTGCTGCACAAGAGAGAAACAAGCCGAGAGCTGGGGGATCCCAGCGCAAGAGGTGACACCAGCCCAGGCTGTGACCTTGCTGATCTGGGTGCAGTCCCACAGCATCCGAGCAGATGGGACGGGACCAGTTATGAAGCCCCGTCCCTGGAGGTTCAAGGCCAGGTTAGATGGGGCCCTGGGCAGCCTGAGCTGGTGGGTTGCGGCCCTGCCCATGGCACAGGGTTGGGGCTGAATGGGCTTTGAAGTCTCCTTCAACCCAACCATTCTGTGATTCTATGATGCCACAATTCAAAGTGAGTCTAGAGCCCATGTGGGAAAACCAGTCAATAAGCCTGAAGAGCAGGAGACAAGACCAGCCATGGGTGCACCTACAGCACAGCTTGGGTTAAACGGGGCTGTGAGAACTAGTGCAAGTCCCAGGTGGGTCTTGTTGAGGCTCACAGGGAACAGTAGTTCACCAAGGGTCCTGATGACCAGCAGGTTGGGTTCTCACACATTATGGAGACCTGGGCTCAAAGGGTGATTCCTCAGCTGATGGTTGGTGATGAGGCAGGCCCAGGCCCCAATAGGAGATGCACGGGAGGTCCAAGGTGCATCCTGAGGACAAAGCTACCAGCAGCTTAGGGATGGAGTCCATCCAGGACAACCCATGAGGGGACCAGGACAGCAGGGGACAAGGTGACACATTGGAACAGGCTGCCCAGGGATGTGGTGGAGTCACTGTCCCTGGAGATTATCAAGAGCCATTGTGGGTGTGACACAAGGTTAGTGGGCGTGGCGGTTGGACTAGATGGTCTTAGTGGTCTTTTCCAACCTTAATGATTTTATGATTCTGTGATTGATTCTCAGACCAATCAGAAATACACCCACAGCATGGCCCAGGCCAGCAGCAGCACCTGGATTCACCTAGACCACCTTGTCCCTGGGCAGAGCAGTAGGAAGTAAGGAGAGCCAAACTGGGGCCACAGAGTCACACTGCTGCCCTTGGGGTGCCAACAACCATTCACCATTCCCTGGTAGGATATTCCCAGCTCTTCAGGGCGTGGGGCCTGTAAATCTGTCCCTGGTGAGGCACACCATCTGGGCAGGATGTGGATTACCTAAGCCAGCCAGAGGGAAAAGAGGCTTCAGAGCCAAGACACACCTGAGCAACACGTAGCCGGGCTGAGCTATCCTCGCCTGGCCTCGTCCCTCCTTCACTCGCTCTCCCTTTCTGGAATGACAGCACAAGATGCTGCCTCCACCTCAGCAACCTATGCCAAGAAGCTTTTATTTTTAAAATCACAAACAATGACCTAGCAGCTGCTCTGAGGGTTTTTGTGTGTGTGTGTGTGTTTTTTCTTCTTCTTGGTAGCAGAGTGGAAATTATATATATATATTTAATTAGCTCATCGGAGCTAAATTTCCCTTCCCACCATTCTTCCTCAAAGGCAGATGTAAAATGACCCCCGACTCTGAGCTCCATTGAGGGGGTGTGACCCCACGCCATCAAACTGAAGTTTCCAAAGAGGCAGTTTCTCCCATCCTGCCTCTTTGCTTTGTTTGATTGTTGATGGTTGGAGCCAAGAGTTTAAAGTGCCACTTCTGTTGCCTCTCCATTATCTTGGGCAGAGGGAAGACTGAGAATAGAAAAATGGAAGAACCCGGACAAAGGAGAAGAGTGTGGCACAGCTTTAACACTCATATTGCACAACCCTTTGCACTCAACCTGCACCCCACGGTCCTTTTTTGCTGGGCTCATGCTCCAAGGTGCAACCACACCTTCTTCCCACCAAAAGTCCCACTCAACACCTGAGTTTTGGATATATGCTACTTTGGAGTTGGGAACCATGGGCTGCCCTGCACTGCCCATGGTTGTGCATCCTGAAGTTTGGAAGCCACTCGATCGCTGTCTGAGCCACAATAGAAGGTCAAGTCAGACGTAAAGTCTGGCAAATAGGTCAGACTTATCTCAAGAAAACACGGCTCCAAGAACAACGCAACACCTCTGGCCAACCTGCCTCATTCTCCTTCCCCTGCCAGGACAGCTCTGCAGCCGCAGGGATTTCAGGAACACCGGTCCCATGAAGCCCACACAGTGACAATAGCTCCTTCCTTCCTCCCCACATCCATCCTTCCACCTCTGCAGCTCTCGTGCACTCTTAGATCCACGTCCAAGGTCTTCCAGCAAGCCCTGGGCAGAAATCCTCTCCTGTCCTCCAGCCATACAGAGCAGCCAAACAGGGGCTTTTGGGGAGGAGGGGTGCACTGGCGCTGTGGGAACAGACACATTTACATCTCTGTCTGTGACCGAGGGTGTGGTTTCGGAATTGGCGTGAGCCGCTTGGAAAAAGCTTCTGGAGAAAGCGGCTCTCCTCCTGCACCCCTCTCCCTCTGGCAAAGCATTCCCTCTGAACGTTTTGGGGGTTTGTTCTTTTTTACTGAGGTCATTTTCAGATGGATTGGTGTCAGCTTGCTGCCCTGCTGGCGAGGAAGCCAGGCAGCATGGTCGGGATTGCGGCACCAGCCTCACTGCTGGCTGCTGGTGTCAAAATCTGACAGCAGCCCTGAAACCGTCCACACCGAGTCCGTCTCTCTCCCTGCCAGGAAGCTCTATGGGGTGTGTGCATCTCCAGGTCTTCTGCCTCATCTCCAGCCTGTTCCCTGACACAGTTCCTAACTAGGACAAGTTGCTGTTGCAATGAGCTCTCAGGTTAATGAAATCCTGAGCCAGCCCTCCCTTTCTTCCTCCCTCTACAGGGAAACCATCCCAATGGCAAAACAGATACCAGGGATGTGTTATTGGTTCCAAAGGAGGCCTATTCCCAAGGACACCCATGGGAATCTAGCAAGGAGGGCTGGGGGCAGTGGGTGGTTGGCACGGAGCAGGGACATTGACCCCATGCAGTGCCCCAGGGGATGCACTGGGGGTGATGGGGTGTGCATCAGGGTCAGAGCTGCTGGTTCTGGGCTAGCAAGGCATTTTGCAATGCCTTTGTTTCCAGAGACATCTTTTTTTTTTTGCCTTTAACACTGATGGAAATTACCAGTCTGAAGGTTAATGTGTGATTGTGGTGCTGCAGTGGCACAGGCTGCCCAGGAAGGTGGTGCAGCCACCGTCCCTGAAGGTGTTCCAGATCCATGTGGATGTGGCACTGAGGGACGTGATTAGTGGGCATGATGGGGATGGGCTGATAGTTGGGCTAGGTGATCTGTGCCCTCATTCTGCAGAGGCTCTGGCTTTATCAGGAGCCAGTGGCATCGCAGTGTTTCCCAGTCCTCCTCCAGCTCTGGGCAGGGAAGCAATGATGGGCTCTGTGATTCTGCCTGGAGATGGTGCTGGGTAGGAGTGCCAGGCTGGGGCTGGTGTTTCAGCAAAAATGCAGGCAGGAGAGGGAGCCGGGGGGGGGGAAGGGAGCACGAGTTTCACAGAACAGATCCTTTAGCCCTGTCTGGAACTAGGAAAAATCGCAACAATAGTAATATTCATCATCATCACAGCCCTCAGATATCAATTTCCATCTCGCAGCTTCTGCGTGCGCACTGACTCATTTCTTTTCCTGGGTGAGACAGGGAGGAATTGTTAGCCCGTGGCAGACGTGGGGAAGCAGATATCCCCTCCAGAGAGGGGTTTGGTCGATAAATCGGTTCCTGTCCTCTCGTTTCATGTTCAGAAGGCTCGGTGTGATCAGTGTTTGCTGCGAAACCAACCTTGCCATGGTAAGTTGCTTTTAAGCCATCCCAGCACAGCCCAACTCAGCACATCAAAGTACATCTCTCCAAAACTATTTGAGATGATTTCTTCTCTGCGTGGGCACACAGGAAGGCATTCACCATTGCCACGAGCTCCCGAGGTCACGTTCTGGGCTCAGTGCTTCACTCTGGCACACTGCAGTGGGACTAACTCGGCTAAGCTGCGCGTCGAAACGCCGAGCCATCTGCGTGACGCACAAAGCCATCGTGCATGGGGAGATGCCAGGGCCTGAAGCCCTTTTCCCAGGCCAGCCTCCCCCATGGCCAGCTGTGCCGGGGCCAGTCAGGGTCCTCCCTGCAGCCAGGGGACCGCAGCTCCATGTCATCGCCGGCTTCAATAGCATGCATTGTCCTAGAAAGGTCAGCTGAGCGGGCGGCAGAGAGTGTGAGGCTTCTGCTGGAGCAGCTGGGCATGGGGAAGGGATGAGGGCAGGGGGTGGCCATGAGGACAACAGGGGATAGGGGTTGGAGGAGGTCTGGGTGGATCCGTGCAGAGTGTGGCTGGTTTCCGCAGAATGGAGCTTTGTGTCGGTGTGGGCAGCACTCAGACCCACGGTGTGGAATCACAGAATCGTAGAATTACAGAATGGTTGGGTTGGAAGGGACCTCAAAGCCCACCCAGCCCCCACCCCACAACACAGGCAGAGCTGCCACCCACCAGCTCGGGCTGCCCAGGGCCCCATCCAACCTGGCCTTGAACCTCCAGGGAGGGGGCACCCACAGCTGCCAGAGTAAATGACAAATCCACAGCCTCTCTGGGAATGTCTAACTGATGGCTTCCTGTGGAGATCTGCTTTTCCTATAACTGGATACACTCTGTTCTCAAGGTTTTAATGGCTTTAGCACCACCACTACAGCAGCATCACCCAGTCCATCTCTCCTTACACCCCTCAGCCTGACGAGTCGTGTCACGCTTCACACTGTAGCATCAGGGCCGTCCTGGCAGTCGTCTCCTTTTCCCTCATCCCCTCTCTCTGGAAAATTCACTGGAATTTCAGTAACAAATATTCCTCCTTTTTTCACCACTGAATGTCTGTATCACAGCCCCTACCAGCCCAAGGGTGGGTGTGCAGCTCCACTGCCTTCTGCCTCCCTATAGCCATGGAACCACTTGCAAAGCAGAGCCATTGCCAGCATATTTTCCTAATCTATTCATAGTTCTGTAGGGCTTCAGTCAATGCTCTGGAAGAACTGGGTGATCATCTTGCACGTGAACAGCTGCTAGTCTCTGCAAATTTGCATCCACCCAGTTTTACAGCCTCTGTTAATGTCAAGGTATTTGGTTTTGGGGTTTCTGTAACAAGTAGTTTGTTAATTTTCACAAGCTGTTCTCATTATCGGAGAGATCGCCCTGGGACAATCATTCTCCAGGGAGAATAGAATAGAGATAAATTAGGGATGTGTTTAATTGTAATTCAGGTAACATGCCCAGGATGAGCTGCAGGGCAGCTGGGGAAAAAGAAAAGCGAGAGCAGTTTGCCCCTGGGTGCCCACTGAGAGAGCCCCAGCTCATTACGTTATGAGCCATCCTCATTTGGAAAAGATCACAGAGCTGGTTTCTGCCCCAGACCTTGCAGAACCTCACCGTGCCCCAGACACGCCTGCAGGTCAGCAGAAGTCTCCTCTGCTTTGGGATCCTTCTTCCCAAAATGTTGCATCCCAGCCATCTCCCTGCCCTTCCTCACCAGCCGAGGAGAGACCAGAGCTGGTTTTGCTTTTGCTGCCAGTTGGCAGAGCTGCAGAGCCCTGCTTCCCTGGCTGGACCTGCTGGAACCTGCCCCTGCTTTCTGCCAGGCTTCTTTACGTTGGCACCAGCTCCTCTTCAACGAAAAAATAAGGGGACTTTCCCAGACATCCTGCTGTAGTGGTACCACAATGAGACAGCTCTGCGAGTGAGCTGTTCTGAGTTACCCGTATCCCTCTGCCTTCTCCAGACTTGATGCTGCAAGGAACTCTGCTGCTGGAGCAAAGTTCCTCTATTTGGCATGTTTCTTCTTCAGTCTGCAGTAATGATTTCTGTTCAGTTTTGTTCCAAAATGGAACACGAGCCAGCAGTGTGCCCAGGTGGCCAAGAAGGCCAACAGCATCCTGGCTTGTATCAGAAATAGTGCAGCCAGCAGGAGCAGAGTGGTGACCGTCCCTCTGTACTTGGCACTGTGAGGTCGAGCACTGTGAGTACTGAGTTCAAGTGCTGTGTTCAGTTCTGGGCCCCTCACTACCAGAAAGACGTGGAAGTGCTGGAGCGTGTCCAGAGCAGGGCAACGGAGCTGTGAGGGGTCTGGAGCACAAGTCTGATGGGGAGCGGCTGAGGGAACGGGGGTTGTTCAGTCTGGAGGAATCTCAGCTTATTGCTCTCTACAACATCTCAAAAGAAAGTTGTAGCAAGGTGGGGGTTAGTCCCTTCTCCCAGGTAACAATGATAGAATGAGACGTGATTGATTGCCTCAAGTTGTGCCAGAGGAGGTTCAGGTTGGGTATGAGGAAAAATGTCTTCTCAGAAAAAGCAGTGCTGCAGTGGCACAGGTTGCCCAGGGAGTGGTGGAGTCACTGTCTCTGGAGGTGTTCAAGAAATTTTTAGATGTTGTACTGAGGAGCATGTTTTATTAGGGAAATATTGGTGATAGGTAGATGGTTGGACTGGATGATCTTTGAGGTCTTTTCCAACCTTGGTGATTCTATGATTCCATGACTCTGAAGGCCTGCCAGAGACATTCTGCTTTGGGAGACCTCAGGTATCAAGAGAGAATCCAGCACCCACAGCCTCCAATGTGCGACAAGAGTTTGGAGATATGTGTGCTTCCTGTTGCTTTCACTCTGCAAAAATCTTGTCCCCTATCCCCACGATGAGCAAACCCTGTTTTATTAGTTGCCTTATGAAAATTTTGTTAGGGTGTTGTCTGTGCTACAAAGCCATCTGAGGTACCTTTGTGTATGTGAGTTGCTGGTGGTCATCACTGGGCAATATTGGTGGTGGGTGGATGGTTGAATTAGGTGATCTTAGAAGTCCTTTCCAAGCATAGAATCTGTGATTCTATGACTTGCCGTGGGACTTGCTGTAGATCTACACCATTCTGGAGCAGCAGCAGGAGGCCAGCCAGGATGTACCACCTCATCCAAAGCCAAACTGGATGCTGGTATCTGGGCAACTACCTCAATTCACTGCTGAGTGAGCTGTGAGTGCATCCCCGACTCAAGTGAAACAACTCCAGGATGAATAAAAATCCGAGCACTGAGAAAACTGTGGCACTGCTGAGCCTTGCAGGCGCTCTGTCTTCTCTGCCAAACCCAACCCAATTCCTGCGCTAGCACTGAGTTGAGCTGCTTGTCAGTTCTGCGACAAAATAATTTCCTCCCCACTCGGGCTGGCCATCTGTTCACTCTTGGGATTCACACAGTTTCACTTGGTAGCTCTGTAACCCGATGATCAATAGCTTCTCCATTCCTGGCAGCTGGCATGCCGCGTAAAATCATTCCAAAGTTCTCGTCTTACATGAGTGGAGTGGAAGGAGCCTTGTAGTTTCATGATGGTGTTGACCAGTAGTTTCCTCCTGCTGCCACCAGCATGGAGGATGGGTTTCCAGTATCTCTGCCTCTCCCACAGGTGGCCACATGGACTATTTAATTAGTTCTGCTTCCCCTCTGCTGGAGGGACATCTGAACACCACCACACCTCCTCCACCCGCAGCCAGCAGGCTCCGGTGACTTTGGTCACTGCACTGCTGATAACAACCTTCGTTCTGATTTCTTGGCCTCAATTACAGCCGCTGCTCAAGATTGTGGAGAGCTCTGTCACCATCACGTGGCTGGGGCCACTGTGCACAGCCTGGGGGACTGGACTGAAACCCAAGCAGATGGCTTCCATCTCCTGGAGGGACCCCCTGATGGTGAGGAGGGTGCTGGTGGGTGCTCAGGGAGGACCAATGTGCACACAACACCCATATGAAGGTACAATGGGAGATGACGAGAGAGCAGTGAGACCTGACCTCATCGCATCCATGCTGGGCTGGGGACAGGGGTGGAGAGGCTTCCTGGGGAACAAGGGAGCATTGAGCCCACCGTATCTCTCTGGGGCACGGGAAGCGGAAAGGCGATAAGAGCCCTCTCGAATGAGGAATTCCTTCTCACTTTCCCCTGTTTGCTTTTCATCGGAGATAACAAGGCTCAGGCAGCTTACCTGGAGGCCAGTGCAAGAAGGGGCAGCCCCAGCACCCCTGGCAGCATCCACACCTTCTATGTGCCCCGTGAGGGGAGCAGCCCAGCCACAGCCCCCAGTCCTTACCTCCACAGCTGACCCATGTTCCCATGTCCCCCCCGGTTGGTCACTGCCAGGAGCTGTAACCCAAGGAGAGGCTCGGAAAAGAGAAATGAGATTATGAACAGCCAAGACTGATAATGATGGCAGAATGTTTGAGCAGTGTTTCACTATGGGTCTGTCAGAGGGGGAGCTGTCTCCGGCCTGCCTTGGGCATCAGGAAAATCAATCTCTACTGACCCTCACAGTCCTCAAGCCACACAGCACGATGATGGTCTGTTCATAGAGTAATGGAATTATAAAATCATTTTGGTTGGAAAAGACCTCTAATATCACCTAGTCCAACCACCAGCCCATCCCCACCATGCCCACTAGCCACGTCCCTCAGTGCCACATCCACGTGGTTCAGGAACACCTCCAGGGATGGTGACTCTACCACCTCCCTGGTGCCACTGCAGCACTGCTCCTTCTGGGAAGAAATTGTTCCTTATATCCAACCTGAACCTCTCCTGGCACAACTTGAGGCTATTCCACCTCATCCTATCGCTGTTATGTGGCAGAAGAGGCCATCTCTGATCTCACTCAGAAGAGCAAACGGTCTTCCAAACCTTAAGTCCCTTCTGTAACTACCCGAACCATCTTCAGAAAAGGCTGATATCCAGACTGGCTTCCTAAATACAAAGACAACAACTGACCTCTTCCTCCTCTTTCTTCAGCCATGCAAGACACAGTCTAAATATTCTGTCTTGCCAAGCCCTTCCTCAGGCTGTATTATTGTGGTTGTGATGGCTCCAGGGCCAGCTCCTAGCGGTGTGAAATAGCAAGGTACAAGCGCCTATGTGCCCATTAGCCAGCGTGGGTCATTTCCCTGGGATCTGGGAAGAAGACAGAGAATTCACAAACAGCCAGATCCAGCGCTCAGCCTATTGCCAGTTTTCTCAAGGCAAGCTCAGCTGCACAGCTCTTGGGAATCTCAGAGCACGACCAGACTTGCTGGTTGCCTCCACGGCAGATGTGGCTGACAAACATGGAGTATGAGTTTGGCTGGATATGGGTTGTGGTGGTGTCCCAGCTCCACGCCCTCTCTGTGCTGCCTGTGCCCACTTGCTAGCAGCAGGCAGATTGCCCTGGCAATTTGAAAGAAAGGGTGCACAAGTTCTTCGAGGTGGGCACAGACATGCAGGCTGGGGTCTGCCCATCACTGCTTGGTGTGAAGAAGCAAAGGAGAGAAAAAACAAGCAGAAAAGGCCAGGTTGGACTGGGCTCTGGGCAGCCTGAGCTGGTGGTGGCAGCCCTGCACGTGGCATGGGTTGGCACTAGGTGGGCTTTGAGGTCCCTTCCAACTCAACCATTCTGTGATTCTATGATAAACATGGAGCTAGTATTTTTTCTTTGGCTGGAGCCAGGTCTGAGCACAAAACCCTGGAGTGGGATTTGGCTCTGGTTCTAAGAATGGCCCTTTAGAGCTGAACTCAGTCTATTTAGGAAGGCACTTGTGATCACAGCTTCCAATTAGATGACTCAGAGATTTCCTTGTCCCCTGCAGTCCCCAGCCCATTGTCACTCAGTGATGCATGGTGCCCAGACTGTGGTCCCCTGTGATGCCAGGACTGGGACACCGTGTACCAGGGCACCTGGATAGGGCTGCCGGTGCCTTAGCCATCTCCTCCTCTGTGTGATTCATTCTTGTTGTTTCTCACCACTTCTTGCAAAAAGGAAGGCTGAGGGAAGACAGGATGACTCAAGCCTGAAGCCCAGGTGGCCGTCCTAGCCCAGGGACACCTGAGGGCTTCCGGCGTGGCAGGAAAAAGCTAGGAAAAGCAAATATTCCCAGAGGAGCCGTGCGGAATAACCACCGAATAACAAGGGTTTCCCTGCCTCATTGTGCCTTTGCATCTGGGAATCTCATCAAGCCCATGCGGCAGAATGAGCTCATAGCCAGGGTGGGAAGGCAAACCTGCAGGCTTTGTCTACCCCAAAACTGCCTCCAGCCTTTTGGCTCCTCGTGCTGCCACTGACACTGGGAGGGAGCTGCGTTACTGCCACTACATCACACCGAGCTGCTCATGGGGGGACAGGGAGGTGGGATGGTCCTTGGCAAGCATGCTCTGCCCTCCAAGGAGAGCACAGATGGAAATGGAGGAGGTAGTGCTCCAGGTACGGGAAGCTTGAGAAAGTTGGGGGAAGCTTTTTGGAGGTGTTCAAAGCCAGGTTGGATGGGGCCTCGGGTAACCTGGTCTGGTAGGTTGCAGCCCTGCCCACTGCAGGTGATTGGTGCTGGGTGGGCTTTAAAATCCCCTCCAACCTAAGCCATTCTACGGTTCTATGATTCTAAGCTGGGATTTGGAGAAGTCAGTGAGTTGGAGGTGGAACTGCTGTTAATGAATACTGTATGCAACCTAGCATTGAGATAGATCGTACAGCGAGATTAGAGGTCATGGAAAGTGTATTACAAGCCCTGCATTGCTTTTATTCACTGGAGACTGCTAGAAAAACAAGCAGGAAGGCAGCACAATGGGTCCCCCAGCTACGGACATCTCAGCACACATTGGAAAGACAATGGAGAAAACGATTAACTCCAAGAGTCCTCTATCCTGTCTCCAGTAAGATGCATGCCTTGTTTTGCCTGGCTAGGAACTAGAGATCCAATGGACAATGCCAATTTAAAAAAAAATCTTTTAGAGATTTCTTCAGGGGAAAAAGGGGGTGGGGAGCGGGGAAGGATGACGCAGCTGCCACGACCTGTGCTAAGCTGGGCCTCCATCAGATCTCAGCCCACAGAGCAAAGCGGGGCTGCACATAGTCTGTCTAGTTACTCTGGGAACCCCTCGGCCCTCATCGAGGTGTGCTTTGTTGTGGGGACGTGATCTGAACAACATGGTCCCCATGGTCCTGCAGGAGGCAGCCCCCCAGGTACAGAAGCTGTGCATCACTCCTCTTGGTCTGCAGCATCTCCGCTCACAACCTCACACACATATACACATCCTTTTTGGATAACTGTTAGCAAGCAACAAACAAGGCTTTACGGAATGTTTTAAAGTTCAGACATTCACTCTTGTAAGTCCAGAGAGCTAAGGGACCCTGGAGAGTGACACCTGCACGAGGTGACCCATGTCCTTCAGCTTGGAGCAGTGACTACAGGACAGGGGATGAAGATGTGTGAGCATGGCTGCCTAGGACCTCTGATCTCCACACTAGCAGAGCTTTGTCATGCCACCTTGGGATGGCACCACTGTGGTTCACAACTGATTTGAATAATGCAGTGGTAATGGATGGGCTTGTGCTCTTATGGTCCTTGGTAGACAAGTGAGGACGAAGGTGACAGTCACACTGGTTGTCCTGCTCTTTCAGCCCCCCAGAGCCACGGCCTCTCCTGGGAGCAGTTTCATGCCTCTGCCCTACTCTACTCCCCACTGGGTCACAATCCATTTGCATCCTGTTTGTGTGCGCTTGGAAGCTTTCCGTTGCTGGTTCTCCTTTCAGAATGAAGAGGGTGGGTAGGTGGAAACACACAGTATGGGTGGAGGAAGGCTAGGAGAAATACAGTGGGAAGAGGTGCAGGGCAACCCCTCCAGGGGGCACCTGCTGGAAGTCACCCCCCACTACTGCTCCCAATGGAGCCCCAGGAACGTACCGTCACCGCTTGGCTCGGGAGGAGAGGGGATATCCTTAACATCACTTCTTAAGGTATTTTGGCCAAGCATCCGGTCCCCTCTTCCTCTCCCTGAGTTCCTGTCCTCTGGAATGAGTGGTGACCTCAGCTCGCTCACCGGGTTGTTGATTACAGGGATGCAAGACCTCTCCATGGTCCCCTTTGGGCCAGTGGGCTGCTTGGTTCATTTCCTAAGCCTGGAAATAACCTGTTATTTCAAAGGATCCTTTCCAGTCCTGAAATCATCCTTCTCAAGGCTGCTGTGTTTTGCTGCTTTGACTCATGTACCCCCTTCCTCCTCCTCCTCCTCCAGCCCCAAATTTAACCAGGGATTGGTGAGGTGCTATGAGGTTGCAACTGTAGCAGTCCCTGGTTGAATAGGTCATCCATGGTGGAAAGCATCCCCATACATAAAGCGGAAGATGCTGATCAATGGGAACATTCAACTAGCAGAGCATTTATGTCACGCTGGGCTTCATCCCTCTGCATCCAATTCACATCCTCAGACCTTTTGTGTTCTGCATAAACATCTTTTCCAAGCTCTTCTGAAGGGCGTCAGAGGAAGCGATAGTCTCCAAAGAGCATGAAGCTTTTGTGTCATGGTCTTGTCTGTTAGCCCTTTGTGGACGCTGACAAGTCCAGCTGCACAGCACTGCAGGAGGCAGGGAGCAAACTGAGATATAGAATCATAGAGTCATTAACGTTGAAAAAGACCTCTAAGATCACCCAGTTCAGCCGTCAGCCCATCCCCACCGTGCCCACTGATCATGTCCTCAGTGCCACATCCACACACTGGAACACCTCCAGGGATGGTGACCCCACCACCTCCCTGGGCAACCTGTGCCACTGCAGCACCACTCTTTCTAAGAAGAAATCTTTCCTAATATCCAGCCTGAACTGAATTTCCTAATGTCCATCCTGGCTGGATATGGTGCTGAAGCCAATGTGTGTCAGTGACAGACGCAGAGCCTTGGTTTCCCTTAACCCAAGCCCCCAGTTTTCAAGCTGGGTTCATGTAAAGCACCACAACCACTTCACACGGCAGCACCTTCCCCAGAACTGGAACCCACATTGCATGGACTACCATGCTTTGCCCCGGGTCATCAGATGCTCCTGCATCCACATGCAGGGACTGAACGTGGTCCATCCAGGAGGAAGAGCAGGTGCAGATAAATTTGGAGCGCAAGGAGCCGGAAGAGGACTTGCAGCTTGGCGGAAAGCAGCTGTGGGTGTGAGGGCAGCTCGGAGGAGTGGCACAGTGCAAGGTGGTGGGAGCTGGGGAGCAGGAGAAGGGTATCCGGAGTTGTAAGTGAGGTCAGGTAATGCCTCATATAGCAGTTCCTGCGGTGCTTTGGGAACAGGCAAACAAGGCCTTCCTTCCTCTCAGCTTCCTCCTCCTCACCAGCGCTCCTTTTCAGGAGAGGCTTTCAGCAGGATCACTCCTCTTGCAGCAGTGTCAGCATCCCGTGGTGGGGGACACCTGGCCCAGGCTGCATGGAACAGTTGGTGGCAGTGTCCTTGTGTGTCCCAGAGCTCCCAGTGCTGGTTTGGGAAGGGTGGGAAGGCAAAGGGGGAGCGGAGCTGCCATCCGCTTGCAGAGTCATAATGGCACTTGACCAGGTGTAAAGCCTGGTGCTGGCCAGCCTGAATGGCAGTGCTATTTTAGGGATGTACTTTTTTCCTCTGCTGGGGCTATTTTTGGAGGCTGTGTGGGTACCAAAAGGACCCGGATACATTGCAGATAAGGGGCCGATGACATTTTGGCGCTCATGCTGCAGCCACAAACACTGCACAAAGGCAGAGCCTGGGAATTGCTGTGCTCCCCATGGAAGCCCTCCAGCTGCTGGCCCTGAGGGTAGCAGTGCTGTGAGCTTCCCCCATCAGTGCCGCCCCATAGGTACCTTCACATCCCCATGATCCATGCTGCTCTCCCAGGGCTGGGACACACAAGAGTGCAGCAGCAGTTTCCTGCACTGGAGCCACGTGGACAGAAATCCCATTGGATATGGTCTTAGTGCAGGGAACAAGGAGATGCCCTTGTTCTTTGGGATGAGTAGCACCTAGAGAAGAGGACGTGTGCAAGGGTGCTGGGACACACTGGGGACAGGGCTGGGACAGCCCATGACGCCACAAGGAACAGGCTCGCACGCTCCCAATGGCCTTTTGGCTCAACGTTTCCTTTTGTGCCTGCGGGACAGAGGGCCTGTTGTGTGCATAGGAGCACTCCGGGGAGGAGGGACGGAGCTCTGGGATGGCAGTGAGACCCGTGCCCACGCTGCCATAGTGCAGCAAGAATCCAAGTGCAGAGCTGTGCAGAAATCCCAGTTTGTTTAACCACAGGGAAAGGGCACAACTGCTGTGCCCTCCATGAAGGCAGCGTGTCCATGAGCTCATCCCAGGGGATCGGGGTGGAGGGAAGCCATGGGTTGGCAATGGGGCTGGCAATAACACAGCCCCTCTGAATCCCTCTCTTTGTTCCCTCAGCGGCTGCGAGGGCTGCTCCTTGCTCTCTCCAGGAGATGATTCTGCTTCCGTCGCAGCCATTTCCTGTGTTTCTCTCTCCTGTAGAGCCAGGCAGCATCAGCACAAAAACAGGATCCAAGCTGCTTGAGAAATGCCTCAATAACAATGACTGAGGAGACAGCACTGGATGGGGTGAACACTAGCTCCCTGCTCCTGAACAGCCCTAGGGTATGGATTTAGGGTAGGGAATGAGCAGCCAGAAAGGAGAAATCGAGGGTAACCCTCAAGCCTACTGGCAGCTCCATTCATCCTCACAATGGCAAAGCAAATGCACTGTCCTTCCATGGTTCCAAGCCCACCTGCAGCCAGCAAGGACCAAGCCATGCTCTTCCTTTCTAAGGGAAGGAGCAGCCAAGACAGATAGTGCTCCGTAGAATCATAGAATATCTCAAGTTGGAAGGGATCTCGTAAGGGCCATAGAATCACAGAATTATGAATGTTGGAAAAGACCTCTAAGATCACCTGGTCCAACCGCCAGCCCATCCCTACCGTGCCCACTGACCATGTCCTCACTGCCACGTCCACACGGTTCTGGAACACTCCACCACCTCCCTGGGCAGCCTGTGCCAGTGCATTACTGCTCTGTCAGAGGAGAAGTTTTTCCTCACATCCTCCCCTGGTGCAACATGAAGCCATTCCCTCTCATCCTATTGCTGTTACCTGTTACGGGAGAAGAGACTGACCGACACCTCACCACAACTTCCCTTCAGGTTATTGTAGAGAATCATAAGGTCTACCCTGAGCTCCTCTTCTCCAGACTGAACAACCCCAGTTCCCTCAGCCGCTCCCCATATGACTTTTGCTCCAGATCTTTCACTGAGTCCAGCTCCTGGCTCCACAGAAGACCACCCAAGATCCAGATTTACCCGTGGGCAGATCTCAGTTTGGGATGGAGGAATACAAATGCCCTCAAGTGTTCCGCTGATCCTGGATCTACTGCTCTGTCCCTGCACCCTGGGCATTCCCAAATGAGAGCTAGAATTGCTTAGCACCCTCAAAATGTGGAGAGTCCTCTCTCATGGCCCCAGATCCTCAGTCAGATTTAGCTGTGGATCTGGAGCAGCTCTCATCCATCCCCAGGAACTCTGCATCACTCCCCAGTTCCTCCAGCTTCTCTCCATACAAACCAGCTGGTGCACATTTGATGTAAGGATAGAAGGGGCCCACACGAACCCGACTGCCATTGCCTGCAGCAAGATGGGAAGCGCATGCACGGACCAATCTATTGGCAGCTCTGAAGGCAGTGACAGGCTGAGGAGTGGGAGCACAGCTGGGTCCTGGAGAGGACGCGTGCATGGCCTCGCTCTGTCTTGTTGAGTGAGCAGCTCCCAGCCCCCTCGCAGGTGTGTGTTCACCCCTTAACCGAGTGCTCCCTTTGCCTCCCATAGCAAGGACTTGCAAGATAAAGCCCTCCTGAGTGATGATCCCCCAGACTTATGGCTTGGAAGATCCACCAGAGATCTTGGTCCTCTTTAGAACCAGGACCAAGTGCTGGTGCACCCCCTGAGAGCCTGAGTTGTAATCCAAGGGTTACTGTAAATTCGTGGCGGGGGAGGAAAAGTTGACTTTTGGCCAACATAGGAGGTCCCTGACCAACAGAGGCAGGAAATAGCAATGGTGAGCTAATAAATAAATGGTACAACAGCGGCTCTGCCTTACATGGTCTTCGTGGGGAGTTTCCTTTGTTTACCAGGTTGGTTATTTATACCTTGAAGCATGAAAATGATGTCAACCAGCCCTGAGGCTTTCTGTGGGGCTGAGATGTCCTCCTGTAGGGGCTGCCCATGCTTTATCTCCATCCTGTCTGTCTCAGTGGTGTCCCCCCAAAGGAAATGTGGGGATGGGGGTCCCCCAGCTGACAGGGCTTTGCTGCAGTGGGACTGGAAGAGAGAAGGCATCGGGAGTTCAAGGATTGCCGGTAAACTTGAGACAAGCAGAGCTCTTGCCGGTGACACATGCATCAGGTGTTCCAAGATGATAACAAAACCTGCCTGAAGTCATCCATTTAATTAGTAATGGGTTAGGTTAAACATTACTTACCCGGGAGGAGATTTAACCCTTGGTGGAGACGGGAGGGAGAGAGAAAGTTGCCTGCAAGAAGAGGGACTATTCATATTTTTGGTATTCTCAAAGCTGGCATAGGGGAAATGTCCCCCTCCCCAAGGCACACCACCAGCAGATGGGACTGGGATTTGGACTCCATGGCACCCAGGGAGGGCAAAGAGGGCATCCTGAGGAGGAGGTTGGAATGAGATGGTGAAGCAGGTGGGTGCCAGGAGGATGCTCCCGCTCCACTCCAAGAACAGATCCGCAGAGGTCTAACACAGGGCAGGGAAAGTCTGTACTAGGGCCTGACACCAATAGGGGAGGGAGGTGTGAAGATTTCCATTCTCCCAAAAACAAGGGCAGGGCACCACCGGTGGGTGTTTTATCTTCTGCCCTGGAGGCAGGTGGTGACATGATTTCTTCCACATGAGCAACACCACTTCCCCTCGCCCACAGGTTCTGAAAACAGAAACAGGGATAGGAAATGAGGAAATGCCCCATTTTGAGGCAGAGATGGCAGCAATAAGAAATCCCCCACAGCCCTCTGAGAGCCAGGGAAATGATGGGGTGTGGGATCCACAAAGCTGGGAGCAGGGGCTGCAGCAGGGCGGCAGATGCGGCGATTTCATCCGCAAGGAGCGAGGAAATGTCCCGGAGCCGTTTGATCCTATTGTGTGTAGGGAAGCGGCAGTGGGCGTCCAGGCTCTCTGTAACTAAACAAAGATTATAAACACCTCCTGCCAGCAGCATCTTCCAGGCCTGCTGGCTTGTCCATTCCCAGCGGGACAAATGGGCTTTGGGCTCCATCCAGAACCAGACAATGGTGGCAGATAAGAGCGATGTGCATCAGTAAAACTGAGGGGGTCTTCTTGGAGCTGAGGCAGGAGGATGCTCAACGACCACATCCACGGCCACACGTAGCTGCTTGAACTCATTCCCATCTGCTGCTGGTGCCAAGAAGGAAATTAAAAATAATGGTAATAATAAAAGCTCTTTGAGGTGGTGGATGGGATCAAGCCCCAGCATGGCACTGAGGAACACTGGGGATCTCATGGTGGCCATCCCAGCCCTGCACCCATGCTTTATGGAAATGGTGGTGTGGGGGAGGGATATATTTAGCCTTCTTCACTTCATTCCATGGCTGCCACAGCAACACCGTATGGGTCTCCAGCTTGGTGATGGCTGCAGGGGACTTCCCAAAAACCACGTGACCTTCTGTAAGTCCTATGCCACCCAGTGAGTTGTGCTGCATCAGGGGCTGGAGGGACAGCGGTGCTTCTGTTTGAGGTCCCCACAGCACCTTTGGGTTCCGCTGAGTGTGAAGCTAGGGGCTGGGGTCCATTGTGCTTAGGGGCCCTACAAAGCAACAGCAACTTAGAAGAGGCAGTGAGATGGGGAGCAACAGCCTCCAACCTGCCCGCTCAGACCCACAGACATGTGCTGCTGGGCTCAGCATGCATTGCATGAACCCAGTCTCACCACCCCAGGGCACGTTCATGATCTCCTCTTCCATGTCGAGCACGATTGAAGCTCAGAGCCTGTCACTCAGATCAAAGGCGCGGTGTCAGCTGGGCTGCTCGCGGAGCTAATTGCAAGAGCCAAGACCCCCAGCTTGAACCCATTCCGTGCCCCCCGGGCAGCTTCACACACTTCTAACGTCTCTGCTGGAGTGTCACAGCTGCACCACGTTTCATCTCCAGTGAGGAAAGGCGCTGGGAAGAGCTCCGACCCAGATGTGCTGCGGGAAGCTGTGAAAGCAGCCCCCCCGATCCCAACCCCCGTGCTGCCGGCAGCTGGGGAGTGCTGGGGCTTTCAGGTGCCGGGGGTGAAAGTTTGCCTCACTTCCCAGCCATCCAGCTGGGGCCAGGCATGTTCCCACAGTGCTGCTTGCTCCCCGAGGCTCAGGGACCAGCAGCTCCTCGAGCATCGTCAGGATGCGGGACCCTCCCTGACCTGCTGCCCCACAGATGTGGTGGGGGTTGGCAGTGATAGGAAAAGCTCAGAGTGAAGGTAAGTGATTAAAATAATAGTAACAGCAATAATAACAATAATAAAGACCTTGGCTCTAGGGAAGAGAAGCCCATTTTTTGTCCCCTGGCTGGGGGACCAATGTATGACCTGCTTTGACTTCTAAGCATTTCTATGGGGACTGTCCCTGTCACCCCAGATGGATGGAGGGATGGATGGGTGGAGAGGGACAGAAGGAAGGGTAGATGGAGGAATGGATGTGTGGATGGAGGGGGGGTATGGACGGAGGTCTGTAGAAAGAGAAGGCCCAGGAGATGAGTCAGACCTACATGACAGAAGCACAGCTTGGTGCTCCACAGCTTCTCCAATCCATGTGGCCCTGCCAGGATCTCAGTGGCTTTGCACCTAAGCCTGGTGCTCTGTACCCAGGCAGCTTCCAATCATTTCAAGGAGCCCTAAGTGACCAATTCTCAGTCAAGTGGGGCTTTTTCTCAGAGGAGCACCACTGGACTTGCAAACAAGTGTCATGGACACCCTCTGCCACCACCATCCACAGAGGGATGAGCGCCATCTCCTGACACTGGATATCCTCCTGTCCCCAAGTTTTCAGGAGGAAAAAGGATTAAAAAGTACTTTTGCAGTATTGTTTTCTTACCCACTCAGTGTTTTAACAGCAACCACCACTTCAAGCATAAACCAATGAAAGCCTGGCACCAGGTCCCCAGCTGAATGAAAGAGCTCCTCCTGCGAGATGGGCACTGAGCATCCCTAACATGGATGGCATTTCTTCAGGATTGCTTCTTTTTAATTAGGTGCTAATTTGACTAAAAATTCCCCCCATTGTCATTACTGCTTTGAAATAAACTCACCAGCTTCTTAGCTGCCACTGGAGACTCTGCCACGAGGTGCAGTTTGGGAAAGTGAGAAGGTCTCTGAGATTTTGAAAGAGGCAGAATTAGCAGTGCATAATTCATCATGGGTTTTCATCCCCAGCAGCTCAGTGCTAATCCCAGTTCCCTCCGATACCTCAGGCTGGTCTGATCAAGTAGTAGCAGCAGGTACGGCTGGCTAAGAGCTCTGCATATGTTCTATAAAATGATCAACTCACAGCCAACCAAAAAGAGCAAGGCTCTCTAAGGGGCAGGGAAACCTCCATCTTCAGAACTGCTCATAAAGCTGTCACCTTGAGATGGCTGCTGGTTGGAAATCCCACTTTCCTGCACTGGAGAATTACTAATTTAGGACTTTGCTCTACCTGCCTGCCAATTTGAGGAAGACTTGTGAAAAAAATCAAGTTAAAATTGGTTGTTGAGACCTCTCTTGTTACACTTGGCTGAAAGCAGCCAACAGGTTCATGTGTTAAACGAGGCTGACAGCGAGCCAGCCAGATTGTGCAGTCATGGAGTCTGGTTTCTAGGGAAACAAGGTAAATGTTTTTCTTCCTCCTGGCCACCTTTTAACTCTTAAAAGGTTCTTATGCATCATGGTGAAAAGTATTTTCTACATTCATCCTTTCCCATTCCCATCAAAGCAAACAGCACTGCCCTGGATATATCTCAGTGCAGATCCACGTGCCAATTCATTTGGTGTGTAAATCTGGAGGGTTATTGCCTTAATCACAGTCTCCTCTCCAATTATGGGCAGCAAAGGCTACACCAGCACAGTTATCTAAATTTACATGAGCCTTCAGTCAGGCTATGGCCCAAAGCACGAGTGATCTCACTATTGTGGCTGGAGGCACCCAGGCGCTCAGGGCTGTGCTGCCTTTCTTGGTATAACACCACAGTTCCCATAAACGCAATGCTTGTCAGGACTCCTGCTATACAGAGCTGAGTCTGTGCACAAGAGCTGCATCTCCAATCCTACACCAAGGAAACCCAGCTGGGAACAGCAGCCAAACTGCCCCCTCCTCTCCCCCCAAGATCAGAGGAATATTTTCAGCCAGCCAGTAATGCAACACCAGCAACACATACAGTGTTCCCTCCTTGGCATTAGACTGAGGGATCATGGTGAAAATATCACCCTCCCCTCCTCCCAGGTAGGCCCATTTCCTATCACCAAGCAGCTACGTGCTTGAGAGTACTACACAAGTTACATTTGTCACATGGAAGTGCCAGCCACCCACTACAGGCACTTATGCAAAATTCAGTGATGTATCAACTACCTAAAACAGTTCCATTAATTTTAACAACAGTACGATGCAAAGGAGCCCTAGCTGCCAAGCAGAGGATCAGCGTTTGCAGCCACCAAGGTATTCCACATTAATTCACACAACCACATAGAGCCCTACTCTGCACAAAAATCTTCACTGGATGAGGACAGTGATGACAGCTCCTTACTCATTACAGGAATCCTGTTAGAATTGGAATATTCATGAATGGGACGTTTTTGTTTGTTTGATCCCATAAGCCTGAAGTCAGAGTGCCTGACTTTATGCAACTATATGTAAGCCAAGAAACAAAGTTAAATTCTTTAAAATCTTTATTTTTTGATCTGGCAGCACACAGGCCGCAGAACACAAGACAGTTCCACAGATTAAGCTGCCTCCTCTTTTGCAATACGATCTTTCTTGAGTGGTCCCTGAAAGAGAAAAAAGAAAAAAAAAGGTTAACAGTCTACTCCACTGATAACCACAACCACAATTAACTTTCTGCAGTTTTATTTTATTTTTTTTAAATAAACTCTTTTCCTCTTACTACAAATAAAAGTCCTCAATGATGCCACCTGCTGGAAGCTAAAAGCTTCAGCAGAAAGCCAAACTTGACAGTCAGACGACATCAAATTAGACTTCAAATTTACTGAGTAAGAAACGTTGGTGCCACCTAGTGGGGAAGCTCCTGTGCATCTACCAAGCTGCTAACCAGCACGCTGCCCTTGCAAAGTACTGACACTGAAAAAGCACAGGGACTACAGCTCCACTTCCTCATGCCCCAAATGGAAAATGCCACCCACAGCCCACTGCAAACACTACCACCAGGAGCTGTTTTAAGACAAAGGCAGTGCCAACACAAAAAGATGTGTGCAACACCGAGAAACTTGCCAGCTTTAGATAATATCCTTACCATGAAAGACTTCTTTTCCTCAGCTGTCTGGAAGCGGCCATGACCAAATTTGGAGGTTGTGTCAATGAATTTCAGGTCAATCTTCTCCAGGGCCCGACGCTTGGTCTGCACAAGCAGGGACTACAAGAGAGATGTCAGGTGAGTCCAGCAGCAGCACCCTTTCAACCTGCCAGAAAGCTGGTGACTTTCTCCTTATCCCCAGAACACCACTTAAGTCACTCCAACTTCATATTTCAGCTGCTATTACACAAGGAGCACTTGCTAACAAGCCAACATAGTTTGTACAGCAGTGATCAGTCCCCACCAACAAAGAATCTAAGAATTTCCACAGCAGCAAGCAAAGACACTTGAATCAGAGGTAATGCAGCTGACAGAAGCTGTTCCAACCCACCTGACAGATGTCTGCCCTACTTACCTTGCGCAGGGTTAGGACCCTTTTCTTGGTCCCAACAACACAGCCTTTCAGCATGATGAAGTCATTGGTCACCTCACCATAGTGGACGAAGCCACCCTGGATAGGGAGATAACAGTCAGTGCACACCATAAAGTGAGATCAGTGATTACATGTGCCCACAGCCAGAGGCTCCTGCACCAATTCTGGAACTTGGCCATTCCTTCATCCACTGATATCCCCACTTTTTCTATCATCTTTCACTGAAGTAGTTTCTCGCTACAGCAATTTACTTCCTGCTATATGAATTCTGCTAAGAACACTAGCAATTTTGAGGTTGACAAAAAAACTGCTTTCATGGCTGAATTATTCCTTATTTACATTCCTAGCATCCCTTGATACTGCTGCCAATTATTAAATGCAGTCAGCAAAAGTTACACAAGTCAATACTGAGAATGACTCAGCAGCACCACCACCCACAGCAGCTGAGTTTTTCCTCAAGTGCTCTTCATTCAGTCATTTCACATCTTGTACCACACCCAATTGCCTCAGAAGACAGCAACTCTTTCCACACAGCTGTTACAACTCACCAGAGGGTTAATGCTCTTGTCAGACAAGTCATAATCAGTCGATGCATTGTTTTTGATCAGTTTTCCATCCTTAATTTGGTAACCCTGGCCAATCTTGTAGATTTTCTTGTTGATTTCGGTGCGATGGTGATACCCTTTCTGACCAGCACGGGCCACAGAGAAAGCCACACGAGCAGGATGCCATGCACCAATACAGGCCACCTTGCGCAGACCCCTGTGAGTCTTGCGGGGCAGCTTCTTGGTGTGCCAACGGCTGGTAACACCTGGAACAGGAAATCCAAGCAGTTTATGTTTCTCATCAAGCTGTGATGACTTCAGTTTTCAGAGCTCAAAAGACCTTTTGAGCACTGTCCCTGAGCAACAAAAGGGAAGCCTAGACATAGCACTCCAGGAATTAATTGCTTTTCTTGAAACACACTGTCCTAAAGTTGTGCATGTTCCCTCCCTGGCTGTCCCTAGGAAGTGTTGTTCTCAGAAGGAAGGCAGCATGGAATGACTCCTCACGGATGTCAGGCGCTGTGCCCAGCGCTTATTCCATGGTTTCATCACTGAACTGTGACAGCAATACCTCCTCAGCTCTTGGCCCACTCAACTGTGAGAACCAAAGGCCAGGGTTTTATTAAAATGCGTACTCTGACTACATAGAGCTTCCATGTAATTACCTTTATATCCCTTGCCCTTGGTGACTCCAATGACATCTATCATCTCATCCTGGCCAAAGACACTTGACACAGGGACCTGCTGTTCCAGCTTCTCCCGAGCCCAATCCACTTTCTCAGCAACAGTGCCACCATTCACCTGGATCTCCATCAGGTGAGACTTCTTCTGTCTCAGGGGAAGCAGACGCATCTGGAAAACAAAGGATGAAATTTAGTTTCTGTTCTTCCAGACTGACCTTGTATCAACTATCCCACTATCATTCGAGTCCTGGCCAGATCTTTTTTGTAATTGAACAGCAGCTGCATTTACAGTTTATATTTAGAATGGAGGGACTGATAGGAGTACTTAACAGCAGCTGCAATGCTGTCTTTGCTGTCTAATATTGGAAACTAGTTCTATTAAAATCAAAGTTGTAATTAGACATCTTACCGTGCTTGTGGCTAACTCACAGATTTAATTACACCTCAAGAAAGCCTGACACAACACTCGGCAGCTAGGCAGACACCACCACCATTCAGAACACCTCCTTCACTGGCTCCTTGGAGAAGCCACTGAAAGCCTGAGTAACTCCAGCCCCTGCAGACCAGCTTCAAACTCCACAACCATACAAAGTTAAATATCTGGCCTATTTCCACCTGTAGCTGAATTGAGAGCCTGGCATCAACAAGGACCGAGTCCAAGCAGTGCCCATTATGATTCAGCCTCTTTTGAGCACAGATGTAGAAGATGGTCTGTGGCTCCCCTCAAGGCTTCTCATGCACACTGTGAGTGTGCAAGTCCATTGGGATTCATCATATGCTTAACAGTTATCACTACACTGTGGGGTGAGTAAAAATCTCACTGCTGAGATAAACCAGGCTTTATTCTTGCAATCTTAGTTGTTTCCACTGTGTACCTGAACTCTGGAAACTTACCTGAGTGTGAGCCATGACTCTAATAACCTGGCAGTATTTCTTCATGCTATTGAAATCCTTCTCCAACTGCTTTTTGCCCTCCTCATCTTGCCATTTCTTGCAATACTTGGTGAAGGCCTTCTTCTTGGATTTGTGCCTTCAGGAGCAGAGCAGAGACAAGGTTTGGCTAAGCCCTTCATCGATCCCGCAGGGAAGGGGGACGAGCGGAAGGAGCTGCCACCTTAGCCAGTTGTGGCTCATTGCCAGCTTCTAAGCAATCTTTTCCACTGGCAAGCGGAGCCTGGAGCTCATCAGACAAAGGCAAGATTGCCAAAGCTGAGCGGAGCTGCCATGAATCCCAAAGCACATTAATATTCACAGTACAGAAGACAAAAGACTGTAGAGAGATGTTGAACAATAACAGAAAAACAGATCTTTAAAGCAATTGTGTCAGATGACTGCTATCTGCTACAGAACACCGCAATTTCCCCCCCGTAAGCCTGAGCTATGCCTGACAGTAAGGTCATTACTGTAACACCCATGAGACAATTATCGCACTACTTTTCCCTGCCTGCAAAGTTCATAAACAAGCTGTGAGCTCTAGACATGCTGGAGCCACACTCAGGCAAATTGTGCATACTTGAAGTCACAACAACCATGCCCGGAACAGTAATCGAAAGTAACATTCATCCTCCCCTTTCCTGAGAAAACAGGGCTACAGTCAGGACTCGACATTCAACAACAAGCGCCAGTGGCGATTTCCTTATGTCCGCCCGTCGAAGTATCATCATACGTAGCCTATTAAGGAGAGCTCAGGCCAAAACTAGTATTGTCACCCCATGTCAAGAATAGCACTTATGCTATGCTGTCACCTTCCCAGAAATATGGGATGCCATATTACACCAGGTCACTAAGGCCAAATGCCAACAGTGGAAAAGCTGAATCAAGAAGCTACACTATGGTAATTTGCAACCTAGAAGAGAAAACAGGTTGACAAGTGAAAGTCCTGCTCTCTTACCAGTTCTTGTAGAAGCGACGCTTACACTCATCGCTGATGTGCTCAGCAAAGATGGTCTTGAAGCTGCGGAGACCACGAGGAGTCTGCACATAGCCCACAATGCCCACAATGACCATGGGAGGGGTCTCTACTATAGTGACTGCCTCAACCACCTCCTTCTTGTTCACCTCTGCAGTGAGACAGAAATACAGGTTAAACCAGCAGCAGCTGTTAAGCACTTTGTGCTCTTCCTCACTCTCAGACAGTTTCAAGCTTAAAGGAGACAAATTCTTTTCAAAAAGGTAACAATGACACAGCTGATTTACTTCGACCTGTCCATCAAGAAAAAACCTTAAGTAGCACATTAGAGTATAGCTAAACCAACATATGAGGCTCCTGTGCAAGTTCTCATGCATGTCAGAAAGAGGACCACTAATAGGACAACTAGTGCCAGATGTGAACTCTTGCTGCTAGGATATCATTCATGACAAAGTAGGAATGGTTTGGGATGCCTTCTTTATACCTCACCCACTCAGCAGAAACACCTACTGAACAAGATGCGAAGCTAAGGCAGGATTAAAATTCACAGCTACCTATGAGAAGTAGGTTATCTTTTGCCATTCATAAGGGAAGATTTATACGTACTGGACCCAGGTCTGTCGACTTCACGGACAATGTGAGTCATCCCAGCTTTGTACCCCAAGAAGGCAGTAAGATGGACAGGCTTGCTGGGATCATCTTTGGGAAAGCTCTTCACCTTGCCCCTGTGCCTGCTGCTGCGCTTACGGGGCAGGAAGCCCAGGGACCCATGCCTGGGGGCTGAGAATTTGCGGTGAGACTAAAAAGAGAAAATAAATACATTACACTTACTTCAGAGATTCACCAAATCATCCAATACACAAACAGTAATAATTCATCCAATACACAAACAGTAATAATGAAAAGGCTTTAAAAAATGCACCAGTACAGAAGCTGCATTAAGAAGCACAGCAGTCTCCAAAAGGGCTTTCTGCTGGGATTTTGAACCTCGTGGCAAGGCCCAGAATATAGTTTTGACACTTAAGTAAGACTAAAGGCTGCCAGCACAATACCACTGCATGGGAGTGGCACACTCCACCATGCAATTCGATCCCACAGCTGAAAGAAGTATCGTTAGGCAGTTACGTGGGCACTCGGCTCCTCTCTATAGCCACGCCGTTCAAGCAGGAGCCAACAGAGGGGAAAAGCCCCACTCTAAGCACTGACATCGGCACTCGTGACCTTGGAGCACACCAAGGCCTGCCTATCGCGGCAAGCAGCCCGTACTGCCTGCAGCTCCTCACAAAAGCAGCCCAGCCCCTCCTGAAAGAGGCACGCAAACCTCACCAGTGACCGCGAGCCCACAGCTGCCCACCATCTCGCCAGAGATCCCACACCCGCGGGCACCAGGCCCGCCCGCGACCCCACGCTAAGGCCTCGCCCGCCCACGGTGACAGAACCCCAAAATGAGCTCCGCACCACCTCCCGCAGGGACGGGGGGGCAGCTGAATGATGGCCCGGCAGCCACTGGGGCAGGGATGGCAGTGATACCAGAAGGATGGCAACGCCAGGCCCAGCCAGCTCCACGACAAGCACCCACCATTTTGTCCCCACGCCGGGCCGGAAGGAGCGAGGCACTCCGCGCACGCTCTATTTATAGTCGCCCCGCCCCAGCTGACGCAACATGCCGCGTGTAAGATCTTGCGAGAGCAAAAGGCGCGCGGTGCTACGGGAGGGGAGCGGGGTCAGAATGGTGGCGAAGGCGCAGCAGGCTCGCACTGGGATAGCGAGCGCCATCTTGTCCTGGAGAGGGCATTGACAGCTCTTGGGTGCTCACCTCGTCTTCTGCACCCGCTGCTCCTTCGCATCTATGTCTGCGTCCCTCTTTCCACGTCAACCTGCTTTTTCCAGGCGTCATTAAGGCTTGGCAGGGTGAAGGAAAAACAAGGAGAAGGTGTCCTAGCCAAATAAATAAGGGGAATATCCTCCCAAATAAAATTTGGGAAGAAAAAAGGAAGGATAGGAGGTCCCTGCAAAACAAAGAAAAAGCTGAGAAGAAGAATTTCAGTCACAAGGATCTGGTTAAACAAACTTACACACAGAGGATTGCCTCCTGTGGATTCTCTTTATTCAAACGAAGAGAGCTGAAGACTCTATTCTGTCTCTTTTTTGATAAAGATGATTGAGCAAGCTGATCGGAGCAGAACTTTTCCTAACAGGAGTGTAACAGCTCTCACATGCAGATGTGGCCTTTGTATGCATCCACAGAATCATGGAGGTTGGAAAACACCTTTAAGATCACCTGGTCCAACCGCCAGCCCATCCCCACCATGCCCACTGACCATGTCCTCAGTGCCACATCCACACGGTTCTGGAACACCTCCAGGGACGGTGACCCCACCATGAATGCACAACTCACCTCTCCCATAGCAGTGCTGTGGAAAAAGGATGGCACTGGCGTGGCCTTCTGCTCCTTTGCTTGCACTTTGGGTGGTATCAGGAGCAGGAAGCAGCCAGGCTGCTGGCAGGTTTTCAGCCTGTGGAGCTGCAAGTTGCACCAGGGGAGGTTCATGTTGGATATTAGGAAAGATTTCTTCCCAGAAAGAGCGGTGCTGCAGTGACACAGGCTGCCCAGGGAGGTGGTGCAGTCACCGTCCCTGGAGGTGTTGCAGAACCATGTGGATGTGGCACTGAGGGACGTGGTCAGTGGGCATGGTGGGGATGGGCTGGAGGTTGGACTGGGTGATCTTAGAGGTCTTTTCCAACCTCAAGGATTTTATGAAATGCGGGAGAATATGAGGCAGGGAGAGCAGGAGCTTTGCTGGCATTGGTGGTTTGAAACTTGCCCACCAGCTTCCATGAGAATGGAAAGCCCAAGGCAGAGGCGGGCTGTGCTGCTGGAAGCTTTATGCAAAGCTACCCACGGTTGTCACAGCATAACAAAGTTTGCTGAGCCAGCTTGGAAATATGAATTGGCTGAATTTTATGAATTAGTTTTGGGTGTGTTTGGTTTTCTTCCACAGCACTGAATGTACAGGGCAGCCAATGAAGAGTGCCTTAGATAAGAGAAAAAGCATTGAAGCAAATAAGTCTTTCCTGGAATGAAGCTTCTGTAACAGAACCATGAAAAAAAAAAAAAAAAGTATTAAATACCTTGCTGTATTATTTATTAAAAACGTGTGTATACATATACAGGTAATAACAGACAATGTTATATTTTCATTAAAAAAAAAAAGAGAAGTATATAGTAAAACACCTGCAACTTCTTAAATGAATCCCCTAATGATCTGTAACTCAAACGACGCTTGACAAATCTTCATCGCACTTTAAAAAATAAAGATGTTAGGCAATGTGAAGAAACATCAGAACAACAAAGAAATGGAAACACGATATTTAAAAATTCATAAGATAAAATAGGTTTTCCTGCTAACATTGGCACCCGTTTTGCTTATTTGCATATCTTAAAACATCAAGGGAGATCAAATAAACTCCTTCTTGCAGGGACACGTTCCCAAGCAGATTGTGTGTTCTCCAGGTACTGTGTCCCACTGTGTATTTCCATGGCGCTCAGTACAACACAGTTCCAAATTCAATTAGGGCCTCTCTGTGCTACTGCTGAATTAATAATAGACAATATCAACAACGTAAGTGCTAAAGTTATGCCTCAGAAGAGGAACTAAAAATAAGGCTTACTGTGGGACCTGTCTGGAGATCTTATCATTCATACTGTTCACACATTATTTCTCTTGCTCCATGTACTGCTGACGCTGGCTCTGCTGTTGCACAGAAACATCAGCACAGGGGTGAAACAGAGATGAAACCTAAACAGGAAGGGAGATGGAGGATGGGAGATGAATTATTCACTGTCCCTCTGTGGGCACCAGGAAATCGGATAGGATCAGGCTGCAGAAACTCAGACTTCCCTAGACCTGAAACGGTGTGAGTGCCATTGCAGGATAACTGATTTGACACATGACTCTGGCTGAAATGTGACCTAAAGTGGCTCTGATCCTTGGTGTGGGGTTGTAGGGTTTTCATCTTTAATCCCAACTGCTACCTGGACAGTAAAAGCACAAGGAACCAGTCACCACTTGCAGTAACAATGGTCAGTGTGTGGCTATCATGTTTTTTACATGGTTGAGACACAAGACACCTACTCTGTGGATGGAAAGCAAAGGGAGCAGGGAGCTGGTGACAAAAACAGCTTGATAGAGGTCCCAAAGCTTGTAATCCTTGGAGTGGGTGGCTGGGACATCAGGGTTGTCCTGCAAGGAGATCACTGGGGCAGCAGTCCCAAGGCTGGTGGTGTCCCCTGGGCCAGCCACCTCCTTCCTGCACACACCTCTTGCCAAAGCCACCTGTATTCCCACTGCTGGGATGCTGATGGAAGCAGAAGGACTGCACATTATGGTTATACTGTTACTGCAAACATTAATTAAAGAGTTGAAGCAAACACCAACCTATACAGCCAGATCCTGCTCTGAGAGCTAAAGACAAAGCGCAGCTGGGTCACATTGCAGGGCTGGCTCATAAGTTCTGCCAAAAATACAAACCCATGCTTGGAGCAAGCTGAGCACGTTCCCCACGGAGCTGGCTGTGTTCAGGCATGACCCGGAGGTGACAAGGCCCAGAAGCAGTCTGACCTGTCATGCTGCTTCATCAGCCTTTGAGCTCAGTTTCTCAGAAGAGCTGGAGGTGTGGTTGGCCCGGTGGAGACGTGGTGCAGAGTGTCTTCGAACAATGAAGGGCCACCCCATATCTGCCACCATTTTGTAGGGATGCTTCAGTATCTAGGGGGGGCTATAAGAGGGGGACAGAATCTTTAGCAGGGTCTGTTGGGACAGGACAAGGGGAAATGGTTTCAAATTAAAAGAGCAGAGATTGAGACTGGATAAAAGGAAAAAGATGTTTATGTTAAGGATGGTGAGGCACTGCACAGGTTGCCCAGAGAGGTGTGGATGTCCCATCCGTGGACACTTCCAAGGTCAGGCTGGAGGGTCTCTGAGCACCCTGATCGAGCTGTGGGTGTCCTGTTCATTGCAGGGGAGTTGGAGCAGATGGCCTTTAAGGGTCTATTCCATCTCAAACCATCCGATGATTCTCTATGATGGAGAGGAGAGCGTGGGCACCTCGCTGACAGCTGTGACATCTCCCAGACGCCCTCCAGGAGCCCAAACCTCTTCTCACTCCCCTCAGAGGTGGCTGACGATTGGGGACAGTCCCAAAAGAGTCCCAAACCCTAATGCTAACTGTCTAAGACCGCATCACCGCGGGAAACGCGGGCCCACGCACGCTGGAGCAGCGGTGAGGCGAGGTGGGATCTGCTATGCGAGCTCTCCGCTTCAGAGCTGTGCGCGCGGCCGCAAGACGGGAGAGAGGTGGGGGGGGGAGTGCGCGCTCTCGCGCGGCGCGGCCCCGCGGCGGGAGCGCGCGGCTCGCCTCCGCCGCCGCCGTGCTGCCAGGCGCGGCGCTGCCCGGCTCGGCACGGCACGGCACGGCCCCGCCGCCGAGCCCCCCGCGCAGCACCACACCGCGGGCCCCGCCATGGACGGGGGCGCCTTCGGAGCGGGGAAAGCCGGCGGCGCCTTCGATCTGCAGGCCTTCCTCCGGCAGCCGCACACGCTGCTGCGGCTGCTCTCCTGGGTGAGGCCGCGGCACGGAGCGGGGGGGAGCGGGACGGGGGTGCGGGGCGCAGCGGCGGGGCCCTCGGCTCCCCCCGCGCATGCATGTGCGTGTGTGTGTGTGTGTGCGGTTATATAATACGGATTATCGTGTTGCTTCAAATGCTGTATGTTATATATGCTGTAATACGTATTGCTTGTCATCCGTGCGCGCACGCATTGCTGTCCGCGTGTATTAGAGAGGCATATCCGTGCACACGCACGTCTCCATAGGGATCCGTCTCCATCCGTACACGTATATCTGCATGCCCGCATCTGCCTCCAGATGTGCCGATCTCCGTGCATAGCTCCATCCGTGCACGTACAACCCTGGGCACGCAGTTGTGCAGGGACGTAGGGCCACGCATGGGGCCGTGCGGGGTGAGAACGCTCTACTGCAGCCCTGGGGAGGGATGGGGTGAGCCGGGGTGGGCTCTCCCTCCATCTCCATCTGCTTTGGGGATCTGTGTGTCCTTCCCCTTGGCTGGGGGGTTTCTAGGATGCGGGGTACCAGCAGGCTGGGGGTGATGCTTTGAGGTATACAGAGTGGCAGAGGTGAGCTGGGGGGGTGGTCTGTGCTCCCTCCTCTTCCCTTCCCCTCTCATTCTGCTGCTCTTCATAACGCGTTCCCCCATCCTATGGCTGCCGGCCCCGCGCGTCTCCGTACGAAGGTCATTGGGATTAAGGCAGCGAGCTGCGGCAGGAGCCGGCGCGGGAGAGATTGAGGTCTGGGCCGGGAGCGGAGGAGGGAGGGCAGGCGGAGGAGAGAGGGCACATGTGTGCTGGCACCACGGGGCAAAATAAATGAAATAAAATGAAATAAGCACCAAAGGGGAACGGGGAATTGATGCTGGGCATGGGGGTGCTGTCTGTCCCTCAGGGTGCTGCGACGTGAGGGTGGCTGTAGAGCCCTGGGGTGGCTGAGGATGTCATTAATGCCGGTGTCTGTCCATCTGTCCATCTGTCTGGATTCGCTGACATCAGGCTTGGGGCTGTGATGGGGCACACAGCCCCATCCCTTTGCCTGCCCGAGTATGATGGACAGAGTGTGACCTACAAAGGCTCTCCCGCTTCTAATCTCTGTGGCAGAATTTCCTCTCTCTTTCTCTCTCTCTCTCTCTCACCCTCTCTGCCTTTCTTTTTTTTTTTTCCTCCATGACTTCATTCGAGCACTGCGGGGTTCTGGCTTTCCAAAGGTGAGGCAGAGAGAGAGCAGGATATCTGTATTTTTATTAGGCACCTGCTCTGCTCCAGAGTATCTCAGTGCTCCCCACTGAGATACTCTGCTCACAGCAAGGAGAATGTTTTGGGGGCCAGCATCACCCCATAACATTCCCCTATGGCTGCTGTTCTGACCTTGGTGGAGGACAGGATGGGGCTCACCAGCCCTTCATGGTGCTGAGGAGGTCACATCCCATTGTGAATTAGCCAGGACCTGGCCAGGTGGTCCTGAGTGGCAGGACCTCCTTTTGTCTCCCGAGCCATGGATTCTTCCTCCTATTTTTCCTGGCCAGGGAGTCACAAGCTGCCTCCCATATATTTAGTCCTGAATTTGGCCTTTGAGTCTTGAGACCAAGAAGGGTCCTGATGGGTGTTGAAGTCCCACCTCAGGCTGTGACTAGCACCAGAACCGTTACAGAATCATAGAATCATTAAGGTTAGAAAAGACCTCTAAGATTACCTAGCCCAGACATCAGCCCATCCTCACTTTGCCCACTAACCATGTCCCTCAGTGTCACATGGTTCTTGAACACCTCCAGGGCCCTTCCATGAACTGGTGTAGTTTCACTCAAAAAATACAAGTTCATGGTTGTTTTGCCCTTCTCACTCCCTGTGGGAGGGAGTTCAGATGCTCGAGGCTGGAGGCTCCTTGTAGCCACTTTCATGTGATGAGCTTTAATAAGGATCAGAACATCCCATGGTTGCTTCCCAAGGAAGTGACCTTGTGCTTGGGTCATGCCTTGTAGCAGACTTGGTTGTGACATCGAGGTGTGGATGAGTGTAGGGCGTTGTACCAACAGGTAGCCGTGCTGGCTTTTGCCAGCAGGGGAGGGCTATGGGATCAGCAGCAGATGGGCTGGCAGAGGAGGAAGGGATGGAGCAGATTTGGAAAGGAGGATGTTAAGCTGTGGCAAAGGTTGACAATTCTGGAGAGCCCATCCAGTGAGCTCAGGTTACTTGGATGCTCTGGAGGCTTTTTTAAGGCATTACTCCCCATACTGCCTCTTTGCTTGTGGCTGACTTTGTCCAAAATAGTACCTGCTAAGCAAAATTTTCCACTTGTGCTTTGCACGGAGCTGGCCAACAGAGCAGCTCAACACCAAGGGAAGAATGCAACCCTCAGGCTTTGAACATAGCACCAACTCCATAAATAAGTAAAGTGTGAACTGAAACGCTGTCCTAGCATTGGAGCAGGTGAGTCTGGGACCAGCTGCAGTCCCCCCCTTATTCCTGCTCTTACTGTGTGCACCTGGGATGGCTTTGGCTGCTATGGCAGTGTGCTGGTGGGACACATGGTGAGATTTGGGGATAGGGCTCCAGGCTGTGCCAACAGAAGGGTGGTGGATGTGTGCAGCCAATTTGGGGCTGCATATGGCATGTAGTGCTTTTCCCAGCACGACACTGCCAGGAAGGATCTTGGAGCCAAAGCAAATGGCTGTGGTTGCTCTGAAATAAAAGTGAATCCTTCCAGAGGGTCCTGAGGGCCAGACCCTGATGGAGAAAGGTGTGCTATGTGGTCCCAGCATGATGAAGGAGAGGTGATGGTGGTCAGCAGAAGGGTTAATGGTGAACAAAAGCTGTCTGGCAGGGAGAGCCTTGCTCTGACCCCAGGGCAGGAATTAGGGATGTGGAGCTACTCCCCCCAGCATCACCTGCTCCAGCTCAGCTGAGAGGCGGGTGCCACATGGCTGCTAGCCAGGACTGCCTCCAGGAGCTGAGAAAAGCATGGGGAACTCACAGGGGTAGGCAGTGCTCTGGGATCAGGGCTTACCAGAATGCTGGGGGTTAAACAGAGGCCTTCTGCTTTCAGGCTGCTGCTCCCACATGCACCCAAAGCTGCGTGTGTTTTTCTTCAAAATGAGCTAAATACAAGCAGATTTAACGATGGGGATGATAATAATAATCCACGTCTGTGCAGGGCTCTCTGATGCTTTCCAGAAGCTGTGTTTGTGGGTGAATGAATGCAGATGAAAACCCCATCATCTCCGCTGTTTGCTGTCTTCCTCATCCTCGTGTTTTTAAATAGATTTATTCTTGCTCATTGCCAGATCAGCATGGGAGAGGTCATTGCTTTGTTCTGCCTGAGGTGGATTGGATTTGAAGTCCCACGGGTGATGTTATGTCACTGAACTGTTTCCTCTCCCTAATGGAATAAAGCAGGGGAGGAAGCAGCAGGGTTCATGGCTGGAGGGCATCACATCAACCCAACAGCCTTGTCCCTACTGGGGCTGTCATAGGTCTTTTGGGGAAGAAATCGTGGCAAATTCCTGGGAGGAGGTGCCGGAAAATCCCCACAAGGTGCCGGGGCACATCACATGATGCCTGGGGATGGGGATGGGAGCATTGCACAGACCTCACATGATGCTCAGCAGGTTCTGCCTAGCCAGAGCAGATCCGGCAGGATTAAAACAAGGCTTTGTATGGCGGGATACAGTTCATTTTTTTGGTTCCTCTGTCTGTGTCAGCTCTACAAGGTGCCTGGCTCTGGGCTTCCCTGGATGCCACCAGGCACTTGCAGTGGAAAATGAGAGTGCTGCAGTCCAACAGATAATGAAGAATGGCAGTACACAGGGGAAGGAAGGTGGCTGGCATTTCTTTGTAAGTGATGCAGATGTGCTGATGACAGAAACATAAACGCGTTATTCTTGCAGGCTTGTGGTGCTTTGTTTATAATCCATGCAGGCATTCACACTGCACCTGCTGCCTGGATTATCTTGGCACACACGCAGCTTGTGCAACCTAGGAAATATTGAGTATTTAATTGGTCTGAAATGCCTTGCAAAGACAGTGAGCCTCCACCCACCAGCTGTGCCAAAGACACAGCTGGGGTTAAGTGTGCAGCAGTAAAACCTCTGGGCTCAGTCCCCAGGGGAGTGGCACCAGGGTAAGGAGACCTCTTGCCAAGCTTCTCTTCCCAACCTGTGGAATGGCCTTAAGGTAATGACCTCAAACTGTGGCAGGAGAAGTTCAGGTTGGATATTAGGAAAAGCTTCTTCTCAGAAAGAGCAGTGCTGCAGTGGCACAGGCTGCCCAGGGAGGTGGTGCAGTCACCATCTCTGGAGGTGTTCCAAAACCGTGTGGATGTGGCACTGAGGGATGTGGGCATGGTGGGGATGGGCTGGCGGTTGGACCAGGTGATCCTAGAGGTCTTTTCCAACCAGTCCCTTCAGTCTCATGCACGCAACTGATTCATCAGGAAGCGTTGACATGGATAGCTGTGAAGGAGCAAGTGCAAAAAAGAATAATTCTGCTGCTTTTGCTCAGGGACAACCCTTCCAGGTCAGCAGCCAACCTGAAGATGAGAGAGGAGATATGTGTGTCAAGGCAGGATCAGAGTAAACAGAAGTGTCTCTGGGGAGTAAGAGGTTCACTCAACCAAAAATGAACAAGCAGAGACTCAATGCAGCTTGTTGCAAAGGTTGGCCTGACTCAGAGAATTGACATTTCACCATTTTTGAGCCCTAGGCCGAAAGTGAACACCAGACTGTGTCTCTTTGGAGGTTGTTCTCATCTTCCAAAGAGAAGGTACGCTTTTTGCCTAGTGCTGCAGAAAACCAGGCACCCACTTTGTAGCCCCAGTACCAGGAGGTTTACAGCTCAGTTGGTCATGGAATCATAGAATCATTAAAGCTGGAAAAAACACCAAGATCATCTAACCCTACCATAGTCATGTGAGCCCTGGGAGTGCCTGGACTTCACCTCCAGGAGATGGCCCTGCTGTAAGTCAGAGGAACACAGCAGTTACTGCAAATGATGTCAGGCAGATCAGCCAGCCCTGCTGGCAGTTAAGGTGTGCAAAATTTCCCAGTGAAAGACCATGTGTGTAATTGTCTGCAATTTTGCTGCCTTTCTCAACCATTCAGACAAAAATTTTGAAGACAAAATTTTGCTTCAGAAAGAAATAATTTTTATTGTGTTTTGTTTTTCGTGGCGATTTGAGTAAAGGATGAACAGTTTTCATTTTCAAATAGAAGAAGGAAGAGGGCAAATCAGTCATTTCATTTCCTAGCATAAAAATTTCAAAGAAACCATGTGGTCCCAATGGTGAGGAGCAGAATCCCCATCTGTGTCGTATTGCTGTCAAAAACACGCCCAGGGTCAGCAATCCAAATGGGACTGAATGATGAGTCTGGGTGAGAAAAAAACAACACTGGAATCAGTAGATACTTGTTCAAGCTTGGCAGCTGCATTGTGGCCAGTTGAGAGCTGTCAAGGCTAGTGAATAGGGTTCCCCTGGTTCTTGGAATCATAGAATCATGGAATTACTGAGGTTGGAAAAGACCTCTAAGATCACCCAGTCCCACCACCAGCCCATCCCCACCATGCCCACTGACCATGTCTCTCAGTGCCACATCCACACGGTTCTGGAACACCTCCAGGGATGGTGACTGCACCACCTCCCTGGGCAGCCTGTGCCACTGCAGCACCGCTCTTTCAGAGAAGAAATCCCTCCTAATGTCCAGTCTGAACTTCCTCTGGCACAACGTGAGGCCATTCCCTCTAGCCCTATTGCTGTTCACTGGGAGCAAAGGCCAACCCCACCTCACTGCAACCTCTTTCAGGTCATTGTAGAGAGTGATGAGGTCTCCCCTGAACTTCCTCCAGACTGAACAACCCCAGTTCCCTCAGCTGTTCCCATCAGACTCGTGCTCCAGATCCCTTACAGCACCACCCCTGGACACACTCCAGGGCCTCCATGTCTTTCTGGTAGTGAGGGGCCCAAAACTGAACACAGCATTTGAGGTGCAGCCTCAACAGTGCCAGGTACTGAGATGCCACTGGCCAAACAGCAGAGATCTGGGCTATGGGCTGGGAACATCCACCCCACCAGTGGGAAATCATTGAGTCATAAAACGGTTTGGGTTGGAAGGGACCTTAAAGTTAGATCCACCCCCTGCCCTGAGCAGGGCTGCCCCCCACCAGATCAGGCTTTCCAGAGCCCCGTCCAACCTGGGCTTGAGCACCTCTAGAAATGGGATATCCACAGCTTCTCTAGGCATCCTGAGACTGTGTATGGGCTTGGTGTTTATCAACACTTAATTTTCCCTGCACTCACCAAGCTGCTGCTTCTTTGCTTTTTGGGTTGTCTTGAGACCTAAAAATCTCAAGACACCCTGCAAAGAGAAATTTGTGCATGCTGCCTTCATCTCTCTCCTTCCTTCCTTTTCCTTCCTTTCTTTCTTTTTCTTCCTTCTTCCACCTGCTGTGTGAGATAGCTGGCCATGCAGCAGGAGGCAAAGGCTAATTCGATGAGCAAAGATGAAACTGGCAGGTGTGGATTATGGCATCTCTACCTGACCTCATCCTTAATTCTACCTGCTTTAACATAATGCGCTGCTGCAGAGTTGTTGGTGGGTAGAGAAGACTCCTGGTGCTTCTGCAAAATCTGTGGGGAAGGTTAGAATGTGTCATGGGCTGGGCTGAAGCAGGGCAATGGGGAGAAGGGGCTTATGTGCAAGGAGATGGGGAGAGCAGGAGCCTAGTGGGACAGCAGGAAGAGCTGGGGCTGTGGGAAGGCGAAGAAGGAAAGGAGCACAGTAGCCAGATGGATAAAATTGGAGCGTAAATGCATAGTGAGACAAGGAATTCCTAGAAGGGAAAGGAGTGGGTGGGAAAATAAGTGCAGACTAAGCGGATTTCTGCTGCTGGGAGCCCTTGCACGCAGGCACCCGCACCAAAGCTGTATCTGCATTTACACTCTGTATCGCCTCGCTGTGTGTCTGCGGGAAGCCGCCCTTCCTCCAGGCTGAGGCTGCTTCACATCAGTTTGGATCAGATGGATGAACAGACTCCATCTAGATGTGCCCTATTTTAAGCTAGTCCTCTGAAATCAAGTAAAACCACCCCTGCTAAACTGCCACAGTCGAGGAGAGGCAGCGGGATGGGGGCTTGCCCAAGCTTCATGTCCCTCTGCCTGTCCCCCAGGTGTTTTCCATCGTGGTGTTTGGCTCCATTGTCAATGAGGGGTATGTGAATCGCCTGGACGAATCAGAGGAGCACTGCATTTTCAACCGCAACCGCAACGCCTGCAACTATGGCATTACCGTGGGTGTCCTCGCCTTCCTCAGCTGCCTTCTCTACCTGGCTCTGGATGCCTACTTCCCACAGATCAGCAGTGTCAAGGACCGCAAGAAGGCAGTGCTCTCAGACATCGGCGTCTCAGGTGAGCTTCCCAAATGGCTTTCTCTGCCCTTTCCCTGCTGTCTTGCTGCTGATGGTGGGCTGCTGCCAGATCCCTGGTGTTCCCATCCTGATAGCTGTGCAGGATCTTCTCCAGCCCTGAGGCTTAGCTCAATTTACCTAGATTCCTACATCCGCAGTGGTGTGATGGGACCACAAATGGAGCAAGAGCACAGCATTTGAAGGACTTCTGTCTTCCAAGTTGGTTCATATTTAGCCTAGCAGTCCCACACGCAGCCAATAGAGCAGAAAGGGGGAGGGACCCAGCACTGCTTGATATGATACCTCAGTGAACCTGCAAGCTCACTTGGGCTTAGAAAGCCCTCATGACCAACACATGGCCCAGTTTGCAGCGTGATGATGAGTTGCTTGGGGTTGTAGTTTGCAGATCAATGTGATGTTTTTATGTTGTGCTCACACGCACCTTCTTGATCTGTCCCTTGCAGCCTTTTGGGCATTCCTCTGGTTTGTTGGCTTCTGCTTTCTGACTAACCAGTGGCAAGCTTCAAAAGAAGAAGACAACCCAATGAATGAGGGAGGAGACGCAGC
Source organism: Chrysolophus pictus (assembly GCA_037305975.1). NCBI lineage: Eukaryota > Metazoa > Chordata > Aves > Galliformes > Phasianidae > Chrysolophus > Chrysolophus pictus. Next base: position 145,796,383 of record CM074576.1, read on the forward strand.
CCGAGCAGCCATCACGTTCTCATTCTTCTCCATCTTCACCTGGGTGAGTAAAGCAACCACAATGTCAGGTTGAGGTTCTTCTACAATTGTATTGGCTTGTGGGGAATGGGAGGTGACAAGATAAGTGATTCCTTCTGGAAATAACATGGCCTTGGGGAAGGAAATGGAGGAGCAGAGGCAGTTAGGAGGGAAGCCTAGTGTGGTGGTTTCGGGCTGCACAGCTCCTTTACACCACCTTCTCCTCCTCTAAAGAACAGGGAAAGAAAATACATTGGAAAAAGCTGCTTGGCTGAGATAAAGACAAGGAGATCACTCACCAGTTATAGTCACGGGCCAAACAGGCTCAGCATATGGAGATTAATAGCATTTGTTGTCTACTAATAACAGATTATAGCAGTGAGAACTAAAAGTGAAACTAAAAATACCTTCCTTCCCATCCACTGCACCTACCTCCTCCTCCTCAAGCAGCACAGAAGGATGGGGATGGGAGTTGTGGTCAGCCTATACCACTGTCATCTCCGTGGTCTCTCTCTGTCCCTGCTCCATGTGGGCCTTCCCATGAAATACCGTCCTTTCTGGACTGACCCCACCTAGGCTTCCCACAGGCTGCAGCTCTTCAAGCCTTGCTCCAACATGGCTCTGTAGTATAAGACCCATCCTTCAGGAGTTGCTCCAGCATGGGTCCCCACGGGCAGCAGTTCCACTGCATTTTACTGTCCATGAAAGGATTTTGAACAGCACTTGTAGGTCACTGAAGCTAAGCAGAGAGGGAGCTGCAGGCTGGGGGCTCACGTGAAATGTCCTCAGTGACCACAAGAGGTTGCAGTTGCATCCCTCCCATCTCTTGGGATGCAGTCTGCACCTGTGACTGCAGTAATTGGGCACTGCACCGAGATGGGTGGCAGTAGAGACAAGGGACAGCAGTGTGATCCCCACCTTGAGAGCCAAAGACAAGCAGCAGCATTCCTCAAGCTCCAGCAGAAGGCATGTTGGGAACCAAGGCTTGTGCAAGGACCCTTTTGGAAAGGGATGTTTGCAGCACTTGCAGGGTCCTCCTGGACACATGGGCTGCGGGTGCCTGAAGGCATCCTCTTCCCTGGATCTTCGTGTTTGTTTTTCAATTTCATTCAAATGCTCTGTTCTGATCTTTCTGATTGATCCTCCTCCCACTCCTCTCTCTCCTCACAGGGCTTCCTTGCCTTTCTGGCTGTCCGACGGCTCAGAGACATTACTTTTCAGGAAGAATACAACACACTATTCCCCAACTCCCCGTCCTTGCTGCCTTAATGTCTCTCAGTGACGAGGAGCCTGGGGACAAGGGCTGCAGACAGAGGAAGCTGTTGTGCACTTGGCTCCATCTGTGTGTTCTTCCTTGGCCCCCTCTCTCCCTCAGCCTAACTAATGCTGCGTAACACTCGTGCCTTTCTTTTGATGACTGTTCATGTCTCAGCCAGAAGATGCCTTCTGCCCCCCATTGCTGTGTCTTCTCTATTCCTGCCAGCCCTCATTCCCCAAACCCTGCCCCCAGGGGCAGCTCATAGCCTGCCAGACCGCTCACCTCTGCAGGGGATGCTCTGAGAAGACTGCTCGAGTCCAAGTGCCCACGTGCCCCTGCTAACAGCTCCGTCCCATATCCCTCCTCTTCTCCCTGCCAAGGGATCGGTGCTTTCTGTGGGATTGTCTCCCAAATAGGCTTCACACTAACCCGTAACCATGACTAACCTCCCTTTTGTTTATTTCTCTCTCTCGGCACATTCCCCTTTCTCTCTTTCCCGTCCCCCCTCTGCCTCCCATCTCTCTCCATCCTCCTGAAGGTGGGCCAGGCGTTCCTGGCGTATCAGCGCTTCCGGCTGGGTGCCGACTCGGCCCTCTTCTCCCAGGACTACATGGACCCCAGCCAGGACTCCGGCATGCCTTACGCTCCCTACACGAACGAGGAGGATGCGACGGACGCGGTGGGGACGTACCAGCAGCCCCCTGCAGCAGATGCTTTTGACACCGAGACACAGGGGTACCAAACGCAGAACTACTGAGCCGCCGATGCCCTTTCCCCTTCCCCTTCCCCTTCTGCCCTCTTTCCCACTGCCGGCAGCAAGCCGAGGCACAAGCCAGACACGTGCGTAGTGGCACAGGAGGTGGCTCTCAGCTATGCTCCAGCCTTCTGGGTCATCTGTTTTTATTTATTGTTTTTAACAAAAAGAAAAAAACGCTCCCCATTGCCTCTTCCTCCTCTTCCCCCCAGAATTACCCGGCACCAAATTGTTCCAAAATCTGGCACTGCGGGAGGTTCTCCCCTTTCCCCCTCTCTCTCTTCCTTGGAAGAGAGAAGGAAAGAGGGGCTACAGCAGAGGTGGAAGAGAAGAGGTGAGAGAGAGCGGGATGTTCATAGGCGAGGTGGTGCTGCTACCTGCTGCAGTGCTGCTCCATGCTGCAGGAGCATCTGAATTGGCTCAGGGAGGGGAGGGTGGAAGGGGCAGCTGAGCTGGCATGCAGACGTGTGAGGGTGGAGGGAGGGATGAGGAGAGAGGGTGCTCTTCACTGTGAATCAGGGGATGCTTTGTTTTGAGAAGTTTTGGTGAAACAGAATGGGATAGGAAAGAGGAATATTTGCAGGTACAATCAAAATCCAGTGTTTTTCACAGGTTTTGCTGTAGATGAAAGCAAGAGGGCTTTAGAGAGCAGAACAGGGAGGCAGCACCATGAGGGCCACTCCTCCTCCATGCAGAGGTGTTTTCACTGCTTGGGTACTGCCACATCCCCCTTCCTTCCTCTGGCCAAATGTGCACATGGGAATAGAGCAGGAGCCCCAAAAAGAGATGCAGCTGTTGTGTCCAGACATCACATTGGGGTGCAGTGAGTGGTGGAGAGTCCAAAGGTGGTCTTCACCTCCCACTCAGATGGGGAGGTCAGCAAAGATGGGAGAATTCCCTCCATTTCCACCCTCCGATTGTTTGGGGCCACAGTGGGCTCTCTGAACACTAGTCCTGCTGTACTTTTAGTTACCCTAGTGCTCCTGCAGCATCTGACATGTCTTAAAGCCTCACCTAGGTGGCAGTAGTGAATCTCAAATAGAGCTCGTATTGACGTTACTCCACACTTCTCACGATTTTGCTTCAAGAAACTGCTCTGGAAGCACAGTATTTATTCCAGGATAGAATTAATGTCAGTGCCTAGAAGTAAGGGATTGAGCAGTAGCCAGCTGGACCGTTTCAGCACAGACATCTTTCAGAGCACAAGCAGTGGGGTATGTCTTGAGGAGCTCTGTCCCCTGGGCAGCCACGATGGTCCATGTGGCACTGGCCCAAGAAGCAGAGATCAAGAACAGATCCAGCATCCACCAGTACTTCCCCCAAGCATCCAGCCTCTTCCCTGTAGCATCTTTAGGAGCCAGGAGGACAGGATGCAGGTCTGGCCATGCAAACACCTCATCTGGAGGACGCAGTCCTCTTTCATCCAGGTCACCAGTCCTCCTCCTCCTAGCACTGCTCCTTTCCAGTTGCCCCACATCAATGGAGAAGGAGTAGACAACACAGAGTGCGGGTTCTAAGGGGGAAGGAAGGAAAGCTCTCCATTGCATGCAGGCAGAGTTTCTACCTGCTCCACACCTTTCTCTGTGGCTCTGAGCAAAAGCAATACTGTACATAGGAGGGATATTTTTCAGAGGGAAGCCCCTCAGGCTTTTTTTTCGATGGGATCAGCCTAATATTTAGGCTTGGGAGGGGGTTACTTTATTGAGAGATTCAGTGTGGGGGAAGCTCCTTCCAACCCACCTCTCCTACCTGGGGAGAGAAAGGAAAGAACGGTGAGGTGGAGAAGACAAACTTCTGGTGTACTTACCCAGAGTCATCTGTGTCATCCTTCATGCTTTCATTTTGGGTACCAAGAGGAGGAGGCTATAAATAACAAGCTCTCAGCATGAAGATTTGCTGGGCTGCTGGGAATTGCTCATCACCTGTCCCATCTCATTGAGGTGAGGGACCAGGCACATGAGAAGTGTGTGTGTGGGGGGGTCTACCTGGGGTCTCTGATGGTGTAGCACGGAACAGTCGTCAGTGCCCCCTCCCCCAGCGGAGCTACATCGATGGCTAAACATCATGTGGAGGTGATTCATGACAAAGGTTTTCTTTATCCTTTTTGCTTGCTTCCCTCATGTAACCATCTGGTGGGCTTCAGTGGCTTTGAGGTGGGACAAGCCTCCTCCTCAGCCAGCCCTTCAGTGGGACGTGAGCCAGGTAGCTTCACCCTGGGCTATTGCCCATCTTTGTCTCTTTCTTCCTTGCTTTGTGTTATGGCAAAGGCATTGTATGGCAGGGGACACTGTAACAATAGACGCTTGGGCAACTTCTTGCCTTTGCTCATGGGAGAAGGTGTACTCTTCTTGGCTTGACTTCCTTTGAGCCTTTGCAAGAGAGGGTTGGTGGTGACAAACCTGAGGGTGGTACTCGTCTGGTTAGCACACAGCCCTTGAAAATGCAGTTTCAGTGGCATATGGCTGGCTCTGAGGAGATGGATCTATCTAAACGGTTGGTTATCATATCTTGGGAACTTCTGATAAGGGACTGCTGGTGATCATATGAAGGCCTGGGCACCTGGCAGGAACATGTCCCTTTTAGATCCTAAATGAGTGTGAGATCAGTCCCACTCTAGGGATTAGGAGATCAGAGGGAAGGCTGCATAAGCAAAACGATAAGAAGGCTTTCTTCCCCGCCGTGCCATTTGTCCGGATTACAGAGGATTACGCATCCCCTGTTGGGAGCAATGGCCCCTTGATGTCTTATCTTGCCAAGTCCCCAAGTAAGGTACTTTTATAATAGCAGGGACTGTGAAGGTCAAAGGGGTAATGAAACCTTGCCCCACCTCTACCTGTGGCTTCAGCATCCTGACATGCTCCCCATCCCTGGCTCACCTACATCCCCACCACCTTGTTCATCACCTCATTACACACCCATTCCCTCTGCATTAGTCCTGGCAGTCCCTTTAGGGTAGGAGGGCAGTGTGTCTCCACACATTCAGGAGCTCTCAGGAGGACCCAGGAAGGCAGTGTAGTGGGACAGTCTCCACTGGAGAATTGGCTCTGATCTCCAGAGCAGGTACAAGGCAGGGAACCCAGCGAGGCCACCTCATGCAGCAAGTCCAAACCATCCATCCAGGCACCTCCCTGCTGCCCCTGTGGCATCCATCACACCATCTGGGCTGCCCTGCCCCTTCCTCTGCCACATTACTGCCTGTGTATAGTATATATTATATATATATATATTTTAAAAGATGTATAATATAAAGCTATACATATATACGTATATACGATGACTCATGGATGGCCTGCCGCATACAGGATCCCCTGAGTGGTCTTGTCTAAGCCTGAGTGTACCTTCACCCCTCCTCCCCTCGTCCCCATCTGTCCTCAAATCCAACTACAGCAAACCCCGCCACCTCGGCACGTGTTTACAATATCCTATATATTTGTGGTTAACAAAGTGAAGGTGGTAACTACTGGTGTCTCAATAAAGTTACAACATTCAAAATAATGAAATTATATGAAAAATTGGTCTTGATTTGCTTTGCAATTAGATGGCTTTTCTAGCTTCAGAGGGTCTTGGGAGGTCTTCCTGCAGCTGGGACACAAGCTGGGGCACCTCAAGGAACAGGACTGCCCATGCCAACACTTCTTTCACTTGAACCCAGGATACCACGGTCCTCCAGGTTTAGTGAAAATCGGCAGTATCAGTGGAGAGAGACCTAAATAGCTGCCCTTATTGAGACAGACACTTCAGGAGGTGCTAAGAGTGGCTTGTTCTGCTTGGCTTGTTTGAAATCACACCTACCATCGAGTGTCTCTTACCTTATCAGGAGGAAAACATGAGAAGGAGCTTGAAGTACTGTATAAGGGGTTATTGTGAAACAGCTATAGTCATAGAAGGTATGGATGGGGGACATGAAAGAATATGGAGTATTCACTATTTTCACACCCAGGGAAGAAGATCTGTTTATTACTTTGATGTGTCTTCTATTTATCTCTGTGTGATCATTGCTTGGGTGTCTAGCATAGCACGCATTTTCAAAACATAATCAAGTACTGGGAAACAAGAGCTCTCAAGACACTGCTGACTGGGTTTCAGTAATAGCTCAACACTGAAAAGGATATCATTGCAATTTCCTCTGTGACCAAAATAAAATTCAAAATACTATGTTACACTAGTGCTTAGATAGAGCCTCCTTCTCATCCCCTTTTAATGCATCTATCACCAAATACCCAGGTATCTAATGTGCCTACCCTTGCATAGCCTGAGGACAGTAAGCACAGGCACGTGATGATCTACTGGCAGCATCCAGTCCTCCAGACTGTCTCCCCTCTTGGCTACACAGCTGAGACATACACACTGTAGCTGCACCTAAGTGTATACCTAAATGTATTGATATACCCACCCAACCCTTTTTTCTTTGGACAAGGACCCTTCTTTCCCACCATGCTACTTTTGGGGGTGGAAGTGTTCTAGAGATGCCATGCCCCCAGAAAGGCAAATGTCTTGACAACAAGAAGAGTTAAAAACTGATGAGACCAAATGTTGCCAAAAGCAAGCCTAAAGCTCTGCACAGAATCTCTTTTGCAGTGACAGCTCTCTCTCTCTATTGGGGGAGTCTCTGAGTGCCTCCAACAGCACCATGATGGGGCTGCACCGTGCTCCCTGCTCTCCACAGCACACTGGTCAATAATGTTTGTTCATCTTTTATCTGCTAGCCCAGCAGAGTGACCGGTGGAATGCTTCTTCCTTTTTCTGCAGAGAAAACATTTGTAAAAACAGGAAGGCAGTAGTACAGCTTGGCACTAGAAATACTGTGCATATAATCCCTGTCACTGGGAACAGTGGAGCATGAGAAACAGTAAGTACAAAGAGACAGAGAGAGAGGGATGGATGAGAAATACGGGAGTTTAATGAGGGATAGAGAGCTAGAAATCTGGTACTCACTGAATCATGCAATTCATTCATTGGTGCATGGATGAGGTTCAGTGACCGATATTCTGTATGCTTAGGGAGATTTTTGCTGCATGAAAATACAGCATAGTAATCTCTGAGAAGATTTACTGAAGGTATAAAGCATAAATAAAACAAACAAACAAACAAAAAAACCAAGCTCCATCAATACAGCAGCAGAAACTGTTGCAGTATTCCATTTTGCGAGTGCTGCATAAAGCTGTTGATCTTTGCAAGCAGGTATTCATGAGGCAGCATGCGAGCTTCAGCAGCACTTTCCTTTGGAAGATTGCAAAAGATTGGACAGATATGCATTTAGCATTGCAAGCAGCCTAGTTTGGCAAATCCTACTGTTCTCATTTTGCAGACTAAGTAGATAAGGGCCTTGTTCAAGGTTAGGGTGGAGGCTCAGTGACAGTGTCACAGGAACATCCTGAAGCTGACACAAATATTTTCACCAAGACAAAATGTTTTGTATCAGCTCTGTTTCAGCCCAAACACGGAGGAGAAAATAAAACAGGATGACAATAGTCAGTGACCATGAGCTGCAGCCAGACATTTAAATTAGGAACAGGACAACCATGCAGACTCCACTCTTGTTAGTCTCAGAAGGACACACTTAACAATAGAAGAGCACAGTGATGACTCTTAACTCCCCAGTCCTGCAATGTGATACACACAGGCGGTCACTGAGCACATTGGAAGCCTTGCTGATATCAGTAGTGCTCTGTGCAAGGACAGGGGCTGCCTGAGCTCACCAAAGTGCATGATTGCAACCTTGAATGTCATTAAATAAGCATAAGCTTTTGCTGCAATGCTGAAAAAGTGACATTGTGTTTTAAAGCAGAGGAACTTGCCTGTTGTGTTTGAGCAGTGCAGACAATGCTGTTCTACACGGATTTCTGCAGCATAAGGAATTCTTCTCGACACTGTAAGAAAACAGATCTTTATTAGTACAAAATCCATCCACTCCACTTTTAATGCAGACTTGAACCCTCTTCCTGGAATTATTTCTACTGACTCACAGTTTTACCCACAGGAATATTTTAAATGTCATTGGTGAAACCAGGCTTAGACATAAAGCTAAACATGTAGAAACTTATGTGTAGTCTGAGGTTGTAAATCTAGCATTTTATTCCGTATTTCAACAGTGTAATCTTTAAAAATAATTTTTAAAAAAGCCTGCATACCTAAGGCTGCCAGAATGGCTGAGTTTCTGTCAGTTTTGTGTGAAATCTTTGTGCATTCGGAAGAAAGAGATGCAACAAAACAATAAACAAGGATTTAGAGGAAGAGGAGCTGGAATCCTCGGACAGGATCCCCTGCAGCAAAACCCATCATTCCATAGTATGAGGCTAATTAATGAGCAATTATTTCTGAAGTACATCTGAATCTAATATGTTTGCCACAATATGTCATTAAAAGAGTATCAAGTGACTGCTGGAAGCCAAGACTACTCAGTACCCATGTTCTCATCATGACTGCCTTGCTACACACATTTCTCACACTGGAGCCCCTTCCTTCAGCCTGGGTTCACTGCGAAAACTGTGCTCTTCCCCCAGTGCTGCAGTCTGTCTGCCTGTCATCACACAGTGCAAGACATGCCACTCACACACCTGCAGGGTTCTTCTGCTGACTTACAGTGTAAGAGAATGCTGGGAATGATTCTTGAGCACTGGCACAGGCTGTCGTGAGAGGTTACGGAGTCTACTTTGAGGTCTTCAAAAGCCACCTGGATGTGGGCCTGGGCACCCTGCTCTGGATGTCACTTATAAGCCAGATGAACCCAGAGCTCCCTTCCAACCCAAACCATTCCACAGTTCTTTGACAAAGTTCAAGTGATGGCTGGCTTGAGGGCACATTCACAGTGTCCTGGCCTATGCTGTAGTCCACAGGAGGGTTGGAAAGGCCTTGGGCTACTTCAGAGGGAGATGAACAGACTGTCCAGTCCCTGGAGGTGTTCCAGAACCGTGTGGATGTGGCACTGAGGGACGTGGTCAGTGGGCATGGTGGGGATGGGCTAGCAGTTGGGCTAGTGATTTTAGAGGTCATTTCCAACCTTAATGATTCTGTGATTCTATTCTATGATTCTACAGGCTCCAGGCTGATACACATGCAGGAGGCTTGTGATGTCCATGCACTGGCAGCACAGCTGAGAGCTGGCCACTTAGGCTGACTTATAGAATCGTAATATAGAATCATGGTGCTAAGAACCAACACAGGGCCACTGCTCTCAGCTCACAGGATTTCACAGGATCCCTCAAGTCTCTGCCCCACTTCCCTCCCTGTGGTGGCCCAAGGGTGCTCCTTTCTCTCAGAAGCCTCAAGTCAAGTCACAGAAACACCTCAATTCCTTCTAAAACAGATGTGGGGAGAAGGAAATTTAAAAATATTTTGCTTTGGTGGACACAAAGAACCACGCAGTGCCCTCCACAGCCAAAACACTGCAAACTACAGCAGGGCAAACCCCGTGCCTTGAAGGGCACCAGCCACGCACCGCATCACCCCAACGACGCGCAGGGGCGGGGCCAACGCAGCCACCCGGGCGCGCTCCCGCGCCCGCCGCCTCCCCATTGGGCGGGGTGACGGAAGGGGGCGTGGCCAGTCGCGTGTGTGGGCGGGGCAACCGCCGGAAGCGGCATTTGGCTGCAAGCGCTGCTCTCTGCGTGAGGGGAAAGGGGGCGGGATTGTGTGAAGCGGCCGCTCTGCCCGGCAGATTTGTCTGCTCTGGAGGGAGGAGGCCGGGCTGGAGGGAGGAGGCCGCTGCTGCTGCAAGATGGCGGCGCAGAGGAGGAGTCTGCTGCAGAGTGTGAGTGGCGCCGTCCCCCCTCTCCCCGCTCGCGCATCCCTTTCGGTGTGTGCGAGGAGCGACCCGTACCTCCTCCTCACCCTCCTGCCTGGGAAAGGGGAGGTGCCCGCCGTGAGGGGAGTTGGGTGTCCTCCGCTCCGTGCTGCCCCGGGGCCGGCCCGCAGCCCTGTGGGGGCTTTGGGGCCCTGCCTGAGGGGTGAGGGTCAGCCGCTGTGGGCGGGCCCGTGTGGGCACGGGGACCCGCCGTCGGTGTTGGCAGCCCCGAGGCCCCGTTTTCTGAGCGGGTGTTCTCTAGGTGTGAGGGTCCCATCCATCGAACTCGCCATTGGTGCTGTGTTGTGTGTCAGGCTCGGGTGCGAGTGTCAGTTCTGGTTTCTTGTTAGAAAGAGCCGGAGGTGCAGCCAGAGCTCATCTTCAGAGGGAAAGCAAGGGGTGAGTGATGCAGCTCTGCAGCAGGGAACGTGAAGTTCTCTGGTAGGTGTGCTGCCCTGGTAGCAGGGAGGGTGGGAATGAACCTGTAGCTCATCCTGAAGCAGCATTCTCACCTCAGGGTTTATGTGGCCTCTTTGTGTCTCTCAGGAACAGCAGCCCAGCTGGACAGATGACCTGCCATCCTGCCATCTCTCTGGGGTGGGTTCAGCTCCAAACCGTTCCTACAGTGCAGACGGCAAGGGTACAGAGGGTCACCCCTTGGAAGATAACTGGTTGAAATTCAGGTGGGTTGATTGTGCCTGGGTCAGTCTCCTTTACCCGCCTCTGTCTGCAGGTGATATTTAGCTTTTCACTGAGGACTCTCTGAGCATACAGGATTCTGAAGAAACTTGTTATGTGTGTCTCTGTATCACAGACATCTGTGAATTCTTTTGCCTTCTCTGCTAGGAGTGAGAACAACTGCTACCTCTACGGTGTCTTCAATGGCTATGATGGCAACCGAGTCACCAACTTTGTGGGCCAGAGGCTGTCTGCAGAATTGCTGCTGGGCCAGCTGCACGCAGATCACAGTGATGCTGATGTGCGCCGAGTTCTGCTGCAGGTAAAGCAGCTTCGACTGGGAACAGCTCCTTCTTTTTACAACACCCTCCACTTATTGCCACTGGGGAGCAGCATCTGGTTTCTGAGGGGGTTGAAACATCTGTCAGTGGTTGTGATTGCACTCATCCTGAGCAGCTGCAGTGCTTTGTTTTACTTCCATCTCACACCCATCTGTCTCCCTGGCTGTCAGTGTCCTGCTGACAGCTCTCCAGGAATTTGCAGCCAGCTTTCACTGGACATGTAGGAGCAAGTCAGCCTGAGAAGGAGATGACAAAGAGTGAAAGGGAGAAATTAAGGCGTGGGGGGATGCATGTGCACTCTTTTGAGTGATGGATGAGTATTTTTACAATTAATGTACAAAATCAATAGGTCTCTAACATTGCTGGGTTTGTAATTTGTGTGTTTTGTCTCCTGTTTTGAGTACTAGCAGATTGCTTTCACAAGCTTTTAACAAGAATAATTGCACTAAAATAATTGCATTTCAGTATGATGCTGTGATCCTTCAATATCTTTTTGAACTGTGATCAGCTGCTCTTATGAACTAGTCTTAGGAGGTGGGGTGGGTAGCTTCAAAGTTCTCTAAGTACTGGATAAGAGCTCAGTTTTTCTTATGGTCTTTTCTAGGCTTTTGATGTGGTAGAAAGAAGTTTCTTGGAGTCTATTGATGATGCTTTGGCAGAGAAGGCTAGTCTGCAGTCCCAGCTGCCAGAGGTAATGTAGCCTTAAGAACTGGGCAACTGGTCAGTGTTGTCCAAAGGAGGTTGTAACTGAAATCTGTGTCCCTGTAGTTCTCGTTTGGGAGCCAGTGTGAAATGAAGCAAATGCCATGGTCTGTTCTGCAGAATTCCCACTGGTGCTACTACCAGAGCTATCATTGTTTTTTTTTTAGTAAAGAACTGAAGGTACTGTGGGAACATGCTCAGCCCTGTACTTATGGCTCTTCTAGGATGAATACATATGATGTGGATGGGAGGCAAGGCCTCAAATTTGCATGGTACATGGGCAGATGTGAATTCTGGTCTTTAGTGAATTGGAGTGTCATCTCCAGAATCTTATCAAACCCATGTGGTTTGTTGGGATTGAACAAATAATTCTATGATTTGCATTTGCACATCTTGGCCTCAAGGCAAGACTGTCAAAATGAGGCCTCTCTCTCTATACAAGTGTTGATTCTAGCTGTGGTTTCAGTGTTGTTGACTAAGTGTTTAAGCTTCCTCTGTAATCTTGGATTCCAGGGTGTTCCTCACCACCAGCTGCCTCCTCAATACCAGAAGATCGTGGAGAGATTGAAGGTTGTAGAGCAGGAGATCTCTGGAGGAGCCATGGCCATTGTGGCTGTTGTTCTCAACAATAAGCTCTATATTGCCAATGTTGGTGAGTTTTTCTTTGTTAGCATCCCAGTTCAGGTGTTTGTGAGGATGGCTGCAGTTCTAGGAAGCAGAAGCAATTTGTTGGGGACAGTTTTCCTGGTCAAGGAGTGATTTGCTTGTTACTTGAAGGATGTACAAATCAGTCAAGTCATTATCTCTGGAGATATTGGCTGATACAATGTTTATGACCAAAGAAGAGGGGAAAGTGGGTTGAGAGGTAGTGGAGGTTCACTGAGAAGTGAAGAACTGTCTTATGAGGTACTGGCTCAAGGCTGAGTGAAGAGCTGCCTAACAGGCCTAGTATGCTGTAAGCAAGTCTACTTCTAGGAGATTATGAAGAGAGTACATGAGCTTTTCTCTTCTTTTCTGTCCTTATTCCCCTCTCCTGTTCCTTTTCCATTTGGATATGTTCTTCCCCTTAACGGCAGAGCTATCTGGTGCCTCATCTCACTACTCCTGCTGCAGGTACCAATCGTGCACTATTGTGTAAGTCCACAGTGGATGGGCTGCAGGTGACTCAGCTAAACGTGGACCACACTACAGAGAATGAGGATGAACTTTTTCGCTTCTCTCAGCTGGGTGAGTGTTCAATTTCGTGTTCCTACCTGAGAACATCTCATGTCTCAGTTTATCTGGGGCACCAGGAATGAATTAAGCCCCTGGAAACAATAAGTGACAACAGAAAGAAGCTCTCTGTGGGCTGTGGTTTCAAATAACGAGTTCTTTTTCTGCATACCGAGCCACTCTGAAGCTACAGAGTAAGTTCAGTTTGCTGAACCAACAGAAAACAGTCCTTTTCTTCTTCCTTTTTTGTTTGAGAGTTAGTTTTGTGTCCCACTGTCATGCTGTCATTGATTTGCCCTGCAGCTGTGTGATTGCTGGAGTGGCTAGGAAGGCAGGAACAGAAGCATGCAGCCAGAGGGCAGAAGCGGGGTGGGCAGAGTGTGACTGCCCCTTTGGAGGTAAACCACAGTTAGTCTGGGTTAAGTTCTGCATGATGCCACACCCCGAGGATGGTGGGTTTTGATTTGCCTGTGTACAAGCTGCTGCAAAACAGCAAGTACACTTCAGACAGAGGCAGACCAAACTCTGGCATTTAGTGCTCTTACATCAGTAACTATTGAACTCTGCCTATACTAACATCGTGCTTCAGGCAATTTCCCTTTTCCTTTACAATGTTTGACATGTTTTTTTTTCTTTGCCTGGAACTAGGCCAGGCCACTTGTGTGGCTGTTACTCCAAACTCTTCATATGGAGATACTTGTATTCTGTGCCTTTGTTCTGGTATATATAATTTGGCATTCTTCATTAGGTTCACATATCAGTGTTCTTATCTGGGGATGCTGTCAGTGTGATAACTTTTTTGCTGCTAGGTCTTGTTTTATTCCTTTCTCTTTCATTTTTTTTCTTATTCCTGCAGTAGTGTTGTGTGCTATGAAACAGAGGACTGACCACAGGAATCCAGGGAAAAAGAGCCTTTGACTGCCCTTCTGCTGCCTAAAACACTAGGTTCAATTTAGCTGTGGTCTATAGTGGGACAGGACTCTCTGTTAGGTATGCTGACCTTCTTCATCTGGTGCAGCAATGGTTCTCCTACTGGCAACGCTAATGGAAGGGAGAGCCTGTGGAACAAGCTAGTGTGTACAGGCTATTCTGGGGACCTACCTGAGGGGTTTGTAGGCCCAAGTTGAAGCACAGTGCTAAGAAGTCACAGGGATGGTGTTTGTCATGGTATTTGTTTCACCTGTCCTGGGGAAAGGCAGAGGGAGGTCTTACACCTGCTTGGCTCTTCAGCCTGCTCATTTCAGCTTGTTCAGTGCTCCTGGACCATCACTGTGATTTAGACACAAGCTCTCTGGTGTGCTTGAAGCCTCCTTGTGTTTGTGTCTGTCGTTAACTTGTATCCCCCTGCCAGGAGCTGGCAAATGAGCCAGGCCATGTTGATGAGTCAGCTTTGGTCTGCAGCAGATGGCAGGAGTTGTATTTTACTGCTGGGGTAGGTGTGGAGCCATCTGTGTGGTGAGGCTTGGTTTGACTCAGGGGGAGAGTTTCAGTTGGACCTTTGCCTTCACCTTGTACCGAGGACAGTCATCCCTAGATAAAAATCTCAAAATAACACTTTCTGCCCGTTAGCTCTACATTTAACCAGGAAGGGGGGGATTGCCAGAACAGACCAGGTAAGTGACTCATCTGCTCTGAGTCCTGCCTCAAATAATAACCCCTCGCAGATGGTCCCTGTTAGCACCTTCTTTAGGATAAGATCCCTCCCTAGCATCTGACAAGTTTGAGTTATCCGCTTAAACTTAATTAAACTAAATACCTGCTTGCTCACTGTCCTTGCTTTAGGAGTAGCCAGCACCAATCTGAGCACTTGAATAAATTCAGTGCCTCTTGTTGATTTCTTAAGTTAGCATATTACTGAAATTGTCATATGGAATTCAGGATCAGGGATCAATAATCGTTGGAAGAAAAAGCAGAATCTTTCATGTATGTTTTCCCTCTTCTTGCTTTCCTCCTCCCATCACATGGTCCAGAGCTGACAGGCACAGATGTTCCACTGCCTTTTCAGTGAATGCCTGTGCTCCCAGGCCAGCTGCCACTGGTGGCTTTGGACCAAGATGCGGACTTTGTCCCAGGGCCAGCCATTGCGTTCAGAGTGGGAGTGTTGGGCTGTGTGCATCTTGCTCCTTCTCTTTCACTCCTAGGTTACAGATAATGAGAACGTGTCCTTTGGAAACAGTGAACTGCTCTTTCTTTCCTTACTGTGAGTAAGGATGATTCTTTGGCTTCTTGTTTTGCCTACTGTAACTGTTCTTTTTCAGCTGTGGATATTGTGTTTCTCCTTCCTGACAGTGCAGCTGCAAGTTTCCCATATTCTCTTACTTTTTGTTTTTCAATCTGGCAGGCTTGGATGCAGGGAAGATAAAACAAGTGGGAACTATCCGTGGGCAGGAAAGCACACGACGCATTGGAGACTACAAAGTCAAATATGGCTATACTGATATTGAACTCCTCAGGTCAGAAAAACTCAACTTTGTGGTTTCAATCCCTTTTCTTTGTGACCCTTCCTTCTCACTCACTATGCACCACTGTCTCTTTCCAGTGCTGCTAAATCTAAGCCTATTATAGCAGAGCCTGAAATCCATGGAGGGCACTCGCTGGATGGAGTGACTGGCTTCTTGGTGTTGATGTCTGAAGGGCTCTACAAAGCTCTGGAGGCAGCTCATGGGCCTGGGCAGGCCAACCAGGTGAGTGATTATATGGGAGTTGTTCTTTCAGCTCCTGGCTTATTTCAGGGGTGTTGGCTGTTCTCATGTGGGCCATCCTTCACATCTGTCATGCGAGTGCTACCTGAACTGGATGCCTGTGCCACCCCATTCCAGTTAGTAACAATGTGAGAGCTGGTTTGCCGAGCCAGTTCATCCAGGTACCTTCCCCTCCTTTTAGAAGGAGCCTGTTAAAGAGGATGGGATAATTCTAGGTGCAAATTATGTATCAGCAAGTGAGACTGGCAGGAACTGCGGCTAGATAAATTGCAGTAAAACTTAGGTCACGTGGCTGGAAAAGGTTCCCTCCAGAATCTCTTAAACGTTGTTCCATTTATTTCTTCCCCTGCTTAGGAAATTGCAGCCATGATAGCCACAGAGTTTGCCAAGCAGACGTCGCTGGATGCCGTGGCCCAAGCTGTAGTGGACCGGGTGAAACGGATCCACTGTGACACTTTTGCCAGTGGTGGGGAACGGTCCAAGTTCTGTCCCCGCCATGAAGACATGACCCTGCTTGTGAGAAATTTTGGCTATCCCTTGGGTGAGATGAGTCAGCCCACGCTAACACCAACACAAGGTATGCTGCAGAGAGAAGGAGATGGAATAGAGGGTGGAAGATAAGAGCCCTTGATCTGGCATTGACCTCGTGTTGGGAGAGTAGATACTTCAGCGTAGAGGGAATTTTGTTATTAGAGGGATTATTGGCTTCTGAGACCTAGAGTCCTTAACAACTTGATGATGCATTATTGCATCTAAGAAAGGAAACTTCATATAAATTGGGATCTTTGACCATTCCTTTGACCTTTCTTTGATGCTCTGCACCCCTTGTCACTCATGTCTCACCTGCACATATAATTCTGTTTTCTTCCTTCTCAGGGGGCCGTGTCTACCCGGTCTCTGTGCCATATTCCAGCTCCCAAAGTACGAGCAAAACGAGTGTCACGCTGTCTCTTGTCATGCCTTCCCAAGGCCAGATGGTCAACGGTGCCCACAGCAGCTCAACTCTGGATGAAGCCACCCCCACCCTCACTAAGTAAATATGCTGCTCTCTCAATATCCCACAGTTCCCTGCAGTTCACGCTGTGTGAAGTGGTTGAAAGGCAGAGGCACACCTGTCACTCATTCCCTTATCTGCAGCATGGCCCTCCTGTCTGCAGTATTGACAGCCAGCGTAAGTTGTTAGCTGGAAAGTGATATGTGAGGAGTGGGAATGAGCAAAGCAAGCAGCTCTGAAGCCAGCTCTGGGAACGTGCCTTGTGAGAAGCATCTGCTGCTGTCACCAGAGGACACTCTGGCAGTCCAAAGCAGCTCTTTGGATGTTGGATGCTGTGCATGGAGGGAGAGTGGGTGCCCTTTGTTTTAATAATGAACAGAGACTGCTGAAGAGGTTGTGCTGCACAGGTCGGCTTGCTCATAGGAGGGAAGTTAGGGTAGAAGAAGGGATAAAGGTTAGACCCGGATCCTGTGTGAATCTACTGTGCAGGATACTACTAGTGGCTCTGATTTGAGTTCAGCCTTTGGCACAGGGTGGAGAGTGTACATTCTGAAAAGTGAAGAAGCTCTATGCTTATTGTGTTCTGGTAGCTCCAGAAACAATGAGGCTGACAAACCAGAGCTGCTTTGGCTGCAGTGCAGGTCACGCAAGAATAGCTTTTCTGCTGCAAGACTCTTCCTGTAAAGCTCGTACTGTATGGCTATGAGAAAACCAGCAGAGTGTGTCCCTCTTTTTTTATTTTTCTTTTCTTTGCTACCTCTCCTTTGTTTCTCAGATGTCTGGTTGTACTTAAAGCTGTCCAGTTAAAGGTGAGGCAGGTATCTTTGGCAGTCATCAGTAGCATGCTGTTCTCAACACACCTAATGCTGTGACAGAGCAAGGATCTGTAACTTCTTTTACCTGATAGCTTAATCCTTAAAGAAGCTGGCACTTGTTCTGGTGCCTTGTGCAAGGTTGTGGATGTGGAAAAATACAGCTGCTTTTGTTCTCTCTCTCTCCCCAGCCAAAGCCCCACTGTGACTCTCCAGTCCACTAACACTCACACACAGAGTAGCAGCTCAAGTTCAGATGGGGGTCTGTTCCGCTCCCGCCCTTCCCACTCACTCCAGCCAGATGAAGACGGGCGCGTAGAGCCCTATGTGGACTTTGCAGAGTTTTACCGGCTTTGGAACATGGACCATGGTGAGCAGGGAGCACTGACTGTGTCCTAAAGTGGAAATGTGCCTCCTCCACCCACTAGGTGCTTGACTGTGTGAGAAAAGACTGAGGAGGGAGCAGGAGTGCTCCGGCTCAATTCTGTGTTCTGCCAAGAGTTAACTCCTATCCAGGATGTGCTGAACACTGGGCTGGGGAGCATCTGCTGTGCTCTTGTCATACGTGTTGCCTGTGCAGTGCACCTAATCCTGACTGACCTCTTTCCCTTGGAAGCCCAGTGAACAAGGGAAGGGGTCTTGAATGCAACCCTCGCTGCAGGTTTTTACAAATAAAGTTGCAGAGAGGGCTCCCTCCTGGATAATGCAAGAGTAGAGGCCTGTATAAAGGCTGTGTGTGCGTGTGTAGGTGTCCGTGTGTGCCTGCGTGTGTGTGTGCTGTCAAAATGTTTCCACAATTCATAATGCTGTGATTCCAGTGTTCAACTCCATAGAAGATACCTCTATTTTGCAGAATAAATAACTTATAGCTACACTCATTGGCACCTGTGTGGCTTGCTCTCTTAAATCATAAGGATGTGGGCGTGACAGCTCTTCCCACTGAAAACCTTCAGCCCCCAACACTGCAACTTGCAGCAAGCAGATTTCAGTTGTAGAAGCGTCCTGAGCCCCTGCATGTGGATTCAGGGCCTCTATAGCCTTTGACCTATGCTTACTGGCAAAACTTTGGCACTGGTACTAAAACATAAATCCGGATTCTGTAGAGGGTGGAGTGTAATGCATTTTTCTTTAACAAGCTTTTGTTAACATCCAGAAGGAAATTAGATGTTGATGAACTTAAAGCTGTAGCTGTGTTGCAGTGCAGCTGTTACAGGTGCTGGAGTTCATCCTCGTGTCAAAGCAGAAGTGGGCAGCAAGCAGAGAAGGTGTGCAGCTGAGCATTAGCCTGGAGGAGCTGGGGAAGGTGTCAGAATCGCAGCAACTTTCCCCTTCAGTTCAGGCTTCTGACAGCAGGCGGCAAGCGTGCCTCTTCCGTGCCTGCTGCAGCCTTTCCGCTGCAGCCAGCCTGCCTGCCTTGCTGGGGAAAGCTGTAAGCAATGCGGCGAAGCCTTTGGTATGACGAAGGGAAGGAGCAGAGCATTGCTGCAGTGGAAGCCAGCACGCAGCAAACTCTGGTGCGTGCAGGTTCGAGGCGCTTGTGGCATGCTGGCTTAGGAGGGAGATTTCTCCCTCCCCATAAATCAAATAGCATGGAGTGCCCCGAGGCAAGATCAGAGTTTACTGAGAACTACGTGGGCAGGGTCGAAGTGGTGAGAAGTGCTTGCTTCCTGGGAAGGTACAGGAGGAATCCCTTGCACACCCGTGACTGGCTCTCTGCCATTGCTTTCCCAGGCCCTACCCACGCCCTGCGGGCTTCCTAGGAAAGCAGCAGGGCTGCTGGGGTGCCTGCAGATGCTCTGTTTCTCTGCCACTGAGATTGCCCAGACCAGCTACCAACCCATCCTCACCATGCTAATGACCATGTCCTCAGTGCCACATCCACACGGTTCTGAGACACCTCCAGGGATGCTGATTCCACCGGCTCCCTGGGCAGCCTGTGCTGCTGCACTATCATTCTTCCTGAAAAGAAGTTTTTCCTATTTTCCAACCTAAAAAGGATGGTGCCATCCTAATGCAGACTAAAATGGAGTTGAAGATATTTTATCCTATTTTGCGTTCCCCAACCTGGCACGGATTTCGAGAGCTGTATAAACAAGTCTTTCTTGCTTATTCCCCTATCCCATCCTTCTATGGTATTTGCTAACTTATACCGAGAACACTTCCAATGGGAAATATTCCAGCATGCAGATGCTCCAGACCAAGTTTAAGAATTGCCAAACGCCCTTATATAAAGCAGATCACACAAAACAAACTTTTGACACAGCTCCTGGTTTGCTAGGTACAAAAAATTGAAGTAAGTAGGAACATACAGAGCTTTATGGCCACTGGAAGAAGAAGAGGAAAATAGGTTTTCTGTGCATGAAATATACCATAGCTTAGGAGTCCAGGTCAAAGAAATAGTGTGTATGGGAGAAAGCGACTCGGAAGCAGATGTCAGGATTTAAGGGAGCTGTGCAATAACAGTGGAAAAAACCCCGCTCAAGCCAATGGGGTCTGTTTGTTCCTTCCATAGACATTCTGAAGAAGGGCGTTAGAGGAACCCAGCACAGCTCATTGCTGGAGGAACTCTCTCTAGCGAAGAGCATCTCCGGCATCCTGACATGTCAGCGCTGCTAATGCAAGTTGTAAATAAACCACTGGGGATGGGTTAGGTATTTTAAATCCTACAGCTCTCTCTGTAAGCATAGGAATGCTGTTTGGAGTATTCTGGCTAAAATTCAAGACGAGTGCTTATATCCTGCCAACTCCAATCCCCTCCCAGAGTTTCAAGTGGATGCGATATTTATCTCCGCTTCCCGTCTTAACCATTGTGTGTTGTTGCTGGAGGTTGCTAAACAACTGCTGTCTCATCGGTGGCTGTATAAAGGCATCCCCATGCACATCCGAACCGTAAAGCTGTTTGGAGTCCTTGCATAAGAACCCCAAGGTACATGTAAGCTGTTAATATTTATTATGCGGAGCTGCGAACGCGACTGAAGATGGAGGGATTAGAGCAACCGAGTTCAGGCTGCTGAGCAGAATGGAAGAGAAAGCAGATGCCCGGGAGGAATCAGCACGGGAAGAGCAAAGGATCCAGTGTGCAGGATTAGCCGTCAGCAGAGCGTAGAAAGCAAAGGGCTGTGCAGCCCCCAGAGAGCAACGGGGCAGGCAGGGAGGGTGCAGCATCTCTACTCCCTGCTTTCCTCACCTGCTGCAGGAGCCCACATGAGGATTTGGCCATAGCAAGAAGCGGCTTGGACATGGTATCTGTAGGGGGTGGAGGAGATGACTTGGGCTTGTGGTCCCATCCTCCTCTCCTGTTTTGACTCTCCTAACCTGCTTTCTGTCTTGTCTCCCAAGAACAGCATGACCTAGAAACTCAGTATTTCTTCTGAGCAGAGGAGCAGAGAGCTTTTCTGAGCCTTGCAAAAACTGCGTGGTGGTGGGGATCAGCACCAGCCCCTTTCTGCAGAGCAAATCAGCTGCTTTGCTTCCAGCCATGAGAGCCGGGGTGCCCCAAGCATGCTGCAGGGGAAGTGCACCCTACTGGGTAGAACAATCTGGAGCCACCAAGCACCTTTCAGTTGCTGAGCAGCAAATAGCCATCAAAGCTGGGACAAGAGGTAGTGGCCTCAAGTCGCACCAGGGGAGGTTCAGGTTGGACACTAGGAAAGACTTCTCAGAAAGAGTGGTGTTGCAGTGGCACAGGCTGCCCAGGGAGATGGGGGAGTCACCATCCCTGGTGCCATTCCAGAACCGTGTGGATGTGGCACTGAGGGACATGGTCAGTGGGCATGGTGGGGGTGGGCTGATGGTTGGACTGGGTGATTTTAGAGGTCTTTTCCAATGTTAATGATTCTCTGAAGGCATCTGGGGTTGTCACTGTGCCTGGTTCCCAGCCATCCAACACCAGGATCCTAGAAGTGGCCAGGCATTTCCCAACCCACAGCATGAATCTACAGCTGGAGCTGATGGTGTTGGCCAATTCAGGACTGCTTTCAAAGCAGTGGGATCAAAGCCGAGCTGTTAGTGGTTTCATGCATCAGTGGCTTGGAAAGTCCCTCACTGCAGCCAACAGCAGCTGGCCGCAGAAACAAAGCAGGTAACGGCTCTCCACCATGCTCTTCTCCTATCCTCTTCAATGCCTAAATCCTCTTCTGTGCTCGGAGAAATGACAGAAAACAGGCAAATCTATCAGTGCTCGGGTGTTGGAACAGGCTGCCTGTGGAAATGATGGACTCACCATCCCTGGAGGTGTTCCAGAACTGTGTGGATGTGGCACTGAGGTACATGGTCAGTGGGCATGGTGGGGATGGGCTGGCGGTTGGACCAGGTGATCAACCCTGTCCATGGCAGGAGGTTGGAACTGGATGATCTCTAAGGTTCCTTCTGACCTAAGCCACTCTAAGATTCTATGATCTTAGAAGTCTTTTCAGACCATTATGATTTCATGATTCTGTGATCTACTGAGAACCCCTCAATCCCCTGAAATTCTGGTGCCAGATCTGCACTCCCTCATGGCTCCTGGTGTTAGCTCTCAGCTGCTGCAGAGTGAGATCTCCAAAATAGCTACATGAGGGACTGCTCAGAGATCTGAAGCCTTGAAACAACAACAGGAAAAAAAAAAAAAAAAGCTGCATGGGAAATGGAAAAGGTGAGGAGAAAAAAAAACAACGGGCAGTCAATAAAAGCTTTCAGGGAAGAGATAAGAGCAACAAAACAGAGAATGTCTTACTGCTAGCTAAAGGTGTGATGGGAATGAAAAGAGCTTCTGCAAATGTCTGGAGGGGAAAAGAAATTAGAAGAGAAGTGTATCCATTAGTAAATGAGTGTGCGAGTGTATTATTCATGGCTGCAAATATCTGAGCTGCAAAAGTGTGACATTTTTATTTCGATCTGCCTTTAGTGGTGAATTTAAGGGTTTGGGATAGCGAGGATGTAATTAAGGACTAATAGAGCAGCTTTCGGCTGCACCCGTGCTGCAAACGAGGACGGCAGCAGGCTCCCTGCTGGGACCTGGGTGAGGCTGCTGCCTGCCTGCGGCTCCAGTTGGAGATGAGCAGAGCAAAGCATGGTGCAACATTCAGCAGTTTTGCTCAGACGTTACCCGCTGGTGCCCTTCACTGGGGGACATCAGCAGGTCCTGTGGCCATCAAGGGACCCTCACTGTCACCCCTACGGAGCCCAACCTGCAGCCAGTTGCTGACATTGCCTGCTAATTGCTGTGCTTGGCACCTCCCCTTGGCATCTGGTGGGCAGGTGGCCAAGAGCAAGAGCAAGTGCGCAGTGCTGGGAGATGCGCTGTCGTGCTAATGGCCCTACACTGAGCTGTAAGGAGGCTGGGGACCTGCAGCTCTCCAAGCAGGTGGAGCGGCGTGCTTTCCTCTAATTAGAGCCACTTCTCTACCCAGGCAGCACGTGGGGCTACAGTTCCTGCAGAAGGAAGTGTTATCCAGGTCCATGAGGAAGGCAAATGGTGCAGCCCTGCTGGAGCACGGCAAGGGGTGAGAAGAGGGTATGTTGTGACAATTTGTGTTTTGAGGCGGCTGGTGAATGCGTGCCAGGTTGATGGGAGTATTTCAGCAGAGAGAAAAACTATTTCAACATCTCTGAATAAAAGTTGCTGGAGAGCCAATCCTCCATGATAAGTGGCTGAGTGTTATCTAGGGTGTGGGGCCTAAGAAAGTGCCAGGGAATGAAGTACCTAGCCAGACCTTGACATCCTGACTGAGAAGCTCAGTCTGTTTGGTGTCATCCTGCACACTGCTGAGGGTCCTGCTGTCATTGATGAAGATATTAAAGAGCACCCAGTGCAGTCCCATGTGGGACACCTTCAGCAGACACCTGGGGACCAGAGGGGAAGGTGGGTGAAGGAAGAAGGCAGCCGTAAGTCCTCACCACCACCACCGCAGCTCTCACTGATTCTGTTAAGCCCTGATACTTACTCACTGATCCGCGAGGCCTTGATTACAGATTGGCTGGGATGACATTTGTTTTAGATTACACCCAGCGAAGATCTCGTGCCTGTGAACAGGCTGTGCTGTGTATCGCTCCCAGGTGTTCAAACACTATGAATCAGATCCCTTAATATTCTCATCTCTGGTTTAAAATAAAGAGAAAACAACGCCGGCTCCTTTCCATTTGTGTTCCATTCCTTCCATTTGCAGTCCTGGAGGTGCCTCGGGGGCCTCTCCAGGCATCTCCCCGCAGCCCCCAGTGCCTGAAGCAACCTGAAAAGCAGCGTGGGTAGCACAGGGGGGCTGCACATTGCCTCCCCCCTCACGCTGACGTGTGAGGCCGCTCCATCAGGCCCCGGCTTGTTCCGTCCTTGAGGCATCTGTGGTATTTCAGACCCACGCTCGTCCCCACTGAAGCAGCAGCCACCAAAACCCTTTTCTAACTGGAGCCCCGCCGCCTCCCTTCACCCACAAGGATCACTCGCCACAGGAAAAACAGGTTTGAATGAGAAAAAAAAAAAAAGAAAAAAAAAAAGAAAAAAAAAAGAAAATGAAAGAGCACTCAGAAAGGAAATAGTTCTGCAAATTAAGACCCAAAGAATCCCAGAGGTATTTGATGCTTGAGTGGCTGAATAAGAAGCCAGGCGAAGCATTCGTAGCCACTTATTTATTTAAACTGGCGCAGGGACGGCGCTCAAATGTGCGCCTGCAGCTGTGCACCAGACCTCCTAGAGGTCCTACAGCACTGGTCTGGGTGGCAGCTCTCCCACATACCCCATACGTCCCGCCAGCTCCTCTCCTGCCCCTCAGGCACCACAGCACAGAGCTGTCCAGTGCTTGGAAGCAGCAGGAAATGGGGATCAGTATGGTGGATCCATGTAGGATCTCAGCAGCAGGAAATGGGGATCAGTTGCATGAAGTTTGGTGGGTCCGTGTTGGATGAGAGCACCTCACTTTTGGCAGCCAGCTCAAGATGCAACGCAGCCCATTGGGATTGACCACTGAGCAATAATGGGAAGCAATAATTTTCTCTCCCTGTGCATTGAGCTGGGCTGCCCTTCGTAGGTTTGTAGCTTCAAGGTGGAAGTGAAGGTGAGCTAAAGCCCAGCTTGGCTTTGTTTAACCAGTTACACTCCTCTCTCTGCTGATGTTATGCACTGTTGTCCGGACCAGTATCAGGCATTTTGTGCGGACACATTCCCAGTGGCCTCCCAGACAAAGAGCTGTGATAAAAACTCAACCTGTCCTGTTGTAGGGCACTTCTTGCCCACCCTGCCATGAGCAGAGCATAGCGTTTATTTGAGATATTTACAGCGGTGCCTGTGTTGCACGGCTCACCGAATGAAAAGGAAAACCCCACAATTAAAATGCAGCTAAAGAAAACACGCGAAACCCGAGATGTGGAACAAATCCCAGCTTGAATCATCTGGCTCCAAGACCTGCGTGGAGCCCATTGAGCTCGAGCTAATATCTATTCACAACATGCAAGGAGCAAAGACAAATAGGAATGGCTGGGAGCTAAAGTTCTATCTGGAGACAACACCAACCCCTCTTCTGCTCCAGCACACATTGGGACACAGGAGGCTCCTTTTTGCTGCCTTGCACTTTTGGGCATGCATAACTGCTGAAGCCTCTTTGCAAGGCTCTGCTCCCACCAGTTCCTGGCTCCAGGCTGCCTGGCCACTACTGTAGGGGATGATTTTGGAGCACTCACTGGTACCTGCCTCCAGCCAAAGTCAGAGCTGTGAGGCTGTCTGACATCGATATCTCCTCACTGCAGTGTTATCAGGGCCTTATCAACACACGCAGCTGGTGCCAATTACAATGAAATTGGTTTTGAGGCTGTTTTCTTTCCAATTCCCCATCTGGACATGCTGTATCACTCACAGGGGCCAGGGAAATTGATACGACCCTAGTGGATATGTTCGCTCCAGAGTGCTTTAACTCAAAAATCTCCACAGGCCCTCGGGGGGAAGGAGCTGCTGTCACCCTGCAGGTGGCATTGGAGCTCAGGCAGGAGGGGATGGATGGGACAAAGGCCAGTGAGAAGATGACGTGGTGGCAGAGCAGCCAGCCTGAGCACACACGTGGGTTTTCCCCCTGTGAGGCTGGCTGTCATACTAAAGGCTATTGGGAATAAGAGCACCCAGTGACATCAGGACTTGCAATGCTTCGCTGCTCATGGTGAGTTGATGGTTGAACTGACGGGTTGGTGGTTGGATTAATGGGTTGATGGTAGAACTGTTGCATTGATGGTTGGATTCATGGGGTGATGACAGTTGGACTGACGGGGTGATGGTTGGACTGATGGGATCATGGTTGGACTAGATGATCTTAGTGGTCTTTCCAAACTTAATGATTGTATGATTCTATGATCTGTGACTGCTTTATGAAACCCCACTGCTGTCTTTAACATTGCCAATAGGAAAAGAATATTAAACCAAGCCAAAACAAAACAAAACAAATGCATTTCAGCAAACAGCCCAGGGAGTAAGGCTGCCCTCAGTGAGAGCAAACAATCCTTATCTGGCAGAGTTTTATGTTACTTCACAGCAGAGTTAAACGGCATTTGTTTGTTTCCCCTGTGCACAAGGCATTGTTTCTGGGTGGGTCCTGCTAGTGCTGGCCCCTGAGCATTCTATCAGGGGTTTGTTCATTTCATTTTCTTGCTGTACCCTGACTGCTAGCAATGGTGGTTGACAGAGACTGTTGTTTTTTCAGATCTGAGGAAGAGAGAAATACCCTTGTCCTACCCCACTTTCTTGGTGACCAGCAATAGAAATGCCACTTTGTTGTTTTCCACCCTGCCACCAGCAGTTCAATACGAATAAGGGCATCAGATTTCAGGACTGCCCTGCTCAAAGGAGCACTTTGTTTGCAGAGTCAGACTGGAAAGGGCGTTATAAGAGCTGGAATCCCAAAGGGCGAAATGAGGCGACCTCTCTGAGACATTACGCAGTGAAAGTTGGGTCATTAGTAGGGCTCCGTGGGTCAGTGGGAAGGAGTTAACTGAGTGTTAGGCTCTTCACATGCGTGGAGCCCAAGAGCCACCCTTATCAGCAATGGCTACATGGTAGAAAATGCTTGTGTAACAGTGACGGGGAGGAAAGCGCTCCAAATTCCTCTTTGTAAGGTGATGGGAGCTAGGCATTGCTGTAAAAGGCCAACCCTAGAAGCGAAGAAGCAGGCCCTGTCCCCTTGCCCAAGGGGAAGAAACCAGGGCCACCTAAACCAGACAACACGTGTGGTAATGGTTCTGCTTGAAAGCTTTGCATCTGGCGAGGTTGTAGCATGGGGCTGGGGGAGGCAGAAATGTTTGTGGGGCTGAACGCATTGCCGAGGAGCATGGACTGCTGTCAGTGTTGGGTAGCCAATGAACTGAGCCAGGGTTGGCAGTGCTTCATCTCGCTCATCTCATCAGAATTCATTTGCATACAGAGGTTTGGATTTTAGACCATTTAAGGTGAACTCATTGCCTTCTTCCCCCAGGAGTAGCCCTTGGGGGTTAGGGAAAAAAAGTTGCTTTGTGAGTGTGGGACAAACATTCCCTGTCCTATTCACGACCACGCTTGCTGCGCTCCAGGATGTCCCAGCTCTCTTCCCAGCCCTGAGTATCATGCCTGGAGCTCAGCCCCTCACTCCCCAGTGAGCATCCTCTGCTTTCCCTTCCTCTTCCCACTTACAGGCGAGTGCATCCCAGTGGTGGTGTGGGAAGATCTGCCACTCACTGCAGCGTGGTTGGAGTTGGCCAGTGGATTCACACCATGCCGTGGGTGGCTGATAGACAGGCAGATAGACAACGTGATGGTGAGAGCTTCATTTCTGCAGAAACATGGCTAAAAATGACTCCTTATCCCAAGGCAGCTTGTCCAGCATGTCTCAGACTGAAGTATGCAAAGCAGAAAGAAAACGCTACAGAACAGCAATGGTTGTGATGCTAATTTGGGAGCCACAGTCAAATTTCACCCCTACCACAGACTCTCTGTTTGGCCTCCAGCAAATCACATAATTTTTCTAATCCTCAGTTGCTTTTATGTAAAATAGAGCTAAAGGTTTGGGGGTTTTACCTTGGGGAGAGGGTACGGTGGCTACATAAATTAAAAACCAGGAGGCATTTGGATGCTACATCTGAGCCTCAGTCTGCTGCCATCAAAGCACGTAAGACCATGAAAAAATAATAAAGGAAAAAACAAAGATTGTTCTGCTCCCTGGGTCCACAATCCTAGAGCCACAGGGGTTTGGAAGCAAGGTCCCACTTGGGAGCACGGTACCAGCATTGTTCTCTTCCCATCAGTGCCAGCCTCCCCTTCTGTGATGGGTGTTTGCTGGCTGTGGGAAAGGAATGGGAGATTGCTGCCCATCCCTAATGGGATTTGTACTCCCAGAGCTGAAATCACCCCTGCAAGTGAAACTAACACCATCCCTTGCCATCATTCAAAGCTGTCATGGATCTGATGGAAATTCAGCTGAGGGCTCCATCCAAACCCAGCTCTTTGTTGGGCTGTCCTGGGGAGCATCCTCCCATATGTCATCCCAAACCTGGAGATGGAGATGTTGTCACCTCAGAGGTGTGCTCTCCCCAGTGTGCTGTTCCTCAAGGACTTGGTTAGTGTGGTATTGAGTTCTGCCACAAAATCACCTCTCTTCTATGGCAAGAACTTTACTTATTGTACCATTTCCTTCCTCCTCCAGCCTCATTCCTTTCTCTCAGTACTTCTGCAGATCTACTGAGTCACACAGAACCCGGCTCACCCCCAGGTGCCTTCAGTCATCCTCCAGCTGAGTTTATAGGGGGGAAATTTCTCCTTCACTTATGCTCTTTGCCTCCAGGACCATCTCAACCTTGGCCTTAACACTGGGACAGCCCTTTGGCAAGGAAGATTTTGGTGCTGGCTGAGCAGTTTAGGCCTTTTCTTCCTCATGCTCTTCCACTGCTCCACTGCTGTCATCCATACAGATGCTGAGTGTTGAGCCCTGTAGGCGAGGAACCTCTTGGGTTGCCTTAGTACTGGTTGTCACCGGATGCCTCTTTCTGTTAAGTGTTAAGGTGGAATAGTTTTATTGGAAGAGTGGTGCTGCAGTGGCACAGGCTGCCCGGGGAGGTGGTGCAGTCACCATCCCTGGAGGTGTTCCAGAACCGTGTGGATGTGGCACTGAGGGACGTGGGCAGTGGACATGGTGGGGATGGGCTGAAAGTTGGACTTGATGATCAACCCTGCCCATACCAGGTGTGCTGGGATTGGATGATCTTTAAGGTCCCTTCCAATACAAGCCATTCTATGATTCTATGATCTTGGAGGTCTTTTCCAACCTTGGCGATTCCATGATTTTCTGATCTCTTGTAGATCCTCACTGAGTTCCCATAAGAATGGTGTGAGGGCCACCTGTACTGATGCACAGCATGGCTCAATCATCAAATAATGGCGGGTTGGAGGGGCACTGGCACCAATACTTTGTTTTGAACACGCTGTTATTCTAAATTTCCAGCAACTCACAAGGAAGGGTGTTCTCTAGCGTTGCTTCCTTTTGACCTCTGTAGCTCTCGGCTGCAAGGGGTGCGATCCCACGCCCATGTTTCGCTGTATTCGCAGCCAGGTTTGTTCGGGTTCCGCCTGGCTTTGCTTCCCTCTCCCCAAACCGGCCTTGAATGAGGAAGAATGCAGGGAAAATTTGAACCGAGTAAAGGCAGCTTTTGCAGTCGGGGCGCGGGATGGAGAGTCAGCAGACGCAAAGCTCTATTTCTGGCACCGCAGCCAAACTTCCTGCACGTCGCCGGGCGCATCTCCCCATAACGGCGGTGCAGGGATGCTGCGGGGGGGAGCAGGGCACCGCAGGGCCGCCCCGCTGCCCTCCCGCAGCCCATCGGCGAAGCTCCGCTCTGCTTTGTGCGGGAGGCGGGGGGCGGCGGGCGGCGGCAACCCGGGGGGGGGGGGGCGGGCGCGCCGGGGGAGGAGACAGGCTGGGAGGGCGGCACAAAAGGGGCTGCCGCAGCTCTGCCCGCCGCTGCCGGCGGGGTTCGGCTCCGCATCTCTTTGCCCGCGGCCGTTCCAGCGGGAGGAAAAGGAGGCGGAGGGCTGAAGAGGAGGAGGAGGAGGAGGAAGGCGGCGGGGGGCTGCGGGCTCGCCTCGCCTCGTTCCGGCGCCGAGCCATGCCGGGGGGCGGCGGGCGGGCCGGGGGCGAGCGGCAGCCTCGCCCCGCCGGGGGCCCGGCGGGCACCGCCGCTGCGCCGGGCGGGGGTGAGTGAGTGAGCGCGGGGCGGTGCGGGGAGCGGAGCGGGGCGGGGGGAGCGGTGCGCGCAGCACCGGTTGGAGTTACCCCGGGGCGGTGGGACCCCCCCTTAGTATCCCCTTCGGCCGCCACCTGCAAGTTCTGCTCGCCCTCCCGCCTCCCCCTTTTCCCTTCTTATTTATTTATACAAGCGTGATTTTTAAAAAAAATTATTATTTTTTTATTCTCCCCCTCACCTCCCTCCCAATAATCCCAGCATCCCCTGCTAGGGAGCAGCGGCGCTGGGGAGGAGGGAGGCGATGCGATGCCGCCAGCCCCCTGCCCGCAGCTGCGGGGATGGATGGATAGATGGATGAA
The DNA here is from genome assembly GCA_037305975.1 of Chrysolophus pictus. Classification (NCBI taxonomy): domain Eukaryota; kingdom Metazoa; phylum Chordata; class Aves; order Galliformes; family Phasianidae; genus Chrysolophus; species Chrysolophus pictus. The sequence goes on from CM074576.1 coordinate 145,826,158, forward strand.
TGGATGGATGGATGGAGGCAGCCTCTGGCCGGGGCACTGCAGCGGAGGCCCAGCTGCTGCCTGCGAGCAGGGCACGGGCTGGGGACGCGTGCCAAGGCTGCAGCGAGCGAGAAGGAGTAACAGGAGTGCGTGCGTGGGAGGGCAAACACACACACACACACACAAATACATGTGTGCCATCGGCGTCAAACCTCCTCTCCCCCGCTCTGACTCCGCGTCAGACTGACCCCCCCGGTTGAGCACTGGCTGCGGGAGGATGTGGGCACCCACGTTGTTTGTGAGATGGGAATCACTGTGTTCTTGCTGGGGTGGCACAGGCTGGTGCAGCCCTGTCCTTGTGAGTTTTGCTCTCTGGGTGAGCGTGACAAGGGTGATGGGGAGTGTGTGGCTGCTGCGGCTCTGGGCTTGCTCAGGGAGGGAGTGTGGAATGGGAGGGTGAGGCACGCAGTGCCTCGGTCCATGGGCTGCAGTTCTGGGAGCCCTGCCTGATTCCAGCGCTGCAGCTGGGGTCTGTTGTGTCCCCTCTATCCTGTGGGCCACTGCAGGGGCGCCAAGCACCTCTCCTCCCTGTAACAACCCCCCGTTTACCTCTGGATCCCTCTTCCAGTGGGAAGTTCGAGCCCATGATAGCATTCGAGTCACCAGGAGCCTCCAGTCCTGTGCAAACTGCATTTCAGATCCCCACCTACTCCCATCCATCCCTCTTTGCCCACCTACTCCTGTCCCTCTTTACCCAACCACAACAGGACATGAGTCACGGGGACTTCTCAGCCCCCTTCCCTAAGGGTGACCTACGGGTCCCTGCCTAGAAGTGGTGTTTGAGTCCAGCTGCAGCCTGTGACTTGTGAGTCACCAGCAAGACCCTGCTGCTGGAGCCAGCTCCTCTGGGATAGCTGAAATCTTGTAGGATCTGCCATTGCTTGACCCTTAGACAGCAAAGAGCTGTCTCGGATGGGAGGGAAAACCCACAGGCTTCCCACCTTCCAGCACTCCCCCAGTTACCAGAGCTCCCTGTGCACAGCTGTAGCATCTGTGTTGTGCTTTCAGCCTCATGGTGGTGTTGGGAATGCACCCTTCGGGCTGGGGAGGGAGGGGAGAGCCTGGTGTGCTGCTCTTGGGGAGCCCATAGAGATATAACTCAGCTTTTGGACAATGGCTGAGGGGATGGGGAATGGGACCTAAAAATCCTGCAAAGGTTTACAGCCCCTCAGTGCCCTCGGGTGATCTTGCAGCAGTGGTAAAAAATGTGCTGCAAGGTACAGCATTCCCTCCACGTGAGGGAGGCCAGTACCTGTATGGCTTGTTTATCAATGTCCTAGATACAGCAATTATTTTCTTATGAAAGGAGTTCTGGTAGCTGTAGGTGAGCTCTCGCCTGGTTCCCAGTGCTGTGGCCCCACTGCTGCCTTCTGTGCCCATCTATGGTATGAGGCACTGCAGGAGCTCATCTCCACCAGAGGTATGTAGGGCATCAGCATCCCTCCATCCGCTTATTGGTAAAGTTGGAAAAAGAGAGATCTACCTGTGTGGCACATGGAGATCACCCTGGCAAGGTGGTCAGAAAGAGGAGGTAGAAGCCAATGGGTGCACCTGCACTGCGGGAGCTGCCCACAGCTCTAACTCTGGGCCTCATATCCCCAGCAGGGGATGGGGACAGCTGGGCTGTGGGAGCTGCTCAACGTATAGGCTGCAATCACAGCTGCGCTCAGGGTCTATAGGTATGGAGTTGGTGTTTGTGCTTCTCCTCTGCATTGTTTATCCTCCTCTCCTCATTCCCACGCACACTGGGTGATGCACGGTGTGACTCTGCTTGGTGTCACATTGCATCGTGTGTCCTTATGGGGTGGTTGTGTGAGGCTCAGGTGAGTGTTTGGGTACGTGCCACAAGGTCCTGCTGGGGATGTTTACATGAGCATGGGCCCTTCTATAGGGCTTATGGCCACGGTAAGCTTGGTGTGTGTACGGAGCACGAGTAAGGGCATCAGGAGCCACTCAGGGCAGTGTGTAGGGATACTGTTGTGTGTGTGAAGGACACTTAGTTCAGATGAGTTTCCCTCTCTGACCCTCCCTTGCTTGGACCTGTCAGCAGGCAGAGATAAACTCAGTCTCGTGGCAGGGCTTATAGCTGAGTTCTCAGTGTGTTGTGTCTGAGCTTCCTCCTGTCCACCGAACAGCATCCTCAAAGTGCACCTGCCATCCAAAACTAATATTTTTCTTTTCTTCCTTTTTTAAATTTTATTTTTTAATCCTCCTCATGCACTGGATTGTAAAAGTGGGAGGAAAGCAGCTGGGAAACACAGTGATGGATGGATGGGGCACATTGGGCCAGCGCTCATTCCTACAGGCTGGCGAGGTTTGAGGTGGGGTTACTGGCTCTAAAATGGGCCTTTTGTACATTGTTGGAGTCTGTGACCCAATCAGTGGGATGTGGCTGGAGGAGGTGGTGCTAACGAGGACTGGCAGAGCTGACAGCAGTCAGCAGGGAAGGCAGTGGAGGGGGCACCGGCTGGTACAGTGTGAGGTGCCTGGAAGGACTAGTTCAGGCTATCAGCCCTGCCTGTAGAGAATCATACCATCGTGGAGATTGAAAAAAACCTCTGTGATCATCTAGTCCAACCATTGACCCACTGTGACCATGCATGGTGGGGCTGCGGGGTCAGGAGTGGGGTGCTCAGGCAGTCTGGGGAGCATGATGTTGGCCCTGGGGAGTGCCCCATGGCTGAGCTGGGGGTTGCCACTTCCATGCTGCCCCACTCAATTGCTTCCCTTTCCATCTGCTGCTTCTTCCCAGTAGCATCCTGCCGTTGTCCTCCGGTGTGCCAACCCTTGCAGGCTGGGCCGGGGTTAGTGAGCAGAGTCACTCTGCCATCCACTCCTTTGGGTCTTTCTGTCTGTGGGAGTGTTGCTTTGCGTGTGCTTTGCATGATAGCAGCACCGCAGCGATCGGGTTTGAGGCACACCGAGAGAGACCAATGCAAATGTGTGCCGCTGCGGTACGCCTTCAGCAGCTGCTGTCTAACGCAGGGAGCTGCTCCTCTGACTTTATCTGCGTTAGCATCCCCTGTTTTGACTATCAGACAGTGGAGCCCAGCAGACAGCAGCGTGGCACTGAAGGGAGCCCCACTCCCTGATGCAGAGCCCTTTAAGGAGGAAGAGGAAGGTAAGCTGCAGCCCTGTGATTTTTCAGTGGAGGCTTAAGCGAGGGCAATGGCAGTGCTTTCAGTTCCTCCTCTGCCAGTGTGGATACTTCTGGGGGAAGCTGGACACTGGGGAGGAGGAGGAGGATAGAGCTCCCTGCAGACAGAGCATGTTGGGCACAGCCACAGCACAGAGCCTGCAGGAGCTGGAAGAGGTAGGGGCTGCGGGTAAGCCCGGTGCCTCTGCAGTACGGGGCAGGCAAACAAGGGCAGGTTGGGTGAGCATTGCCCTGGGGTGATCAGTACGAGCTGCTTCCTCTTTGAACACACTCTGTTCCTCTACGCCTGCCCCACAGCTCCTCTCCCTTTGCCTCGCTGTCCTACGCAGCCTGGGAGGACTGCGGGTCCTGCTTCCCTCCTAGGGCTGGGTGAGGTCTCTGGAGAAGAGGTGGCCCAAAGAAATGGCTGTTTCCCTATTGGGTGTCCCCAAATACCTCCTGTCGTGCTGTTGTGTGATGCAAGTGGCCACTGTGTTCCTGTATATGCGCCATTGGCACTGAGCCTCCGTGGCCTCAAATTCCCCATCTCGCAGCAACTTTTGGAGCAAGGGTTGACCACACCTGCACCCAGCCTGACCAGGGGGGGATGATGGGATTGCTTCTGCATAATTTAGCAGTCTCTTGAATTATTTATGGTACCATTGTGCTCTGGAACAGAGTCTTCTTGCTTCCCCTGAGCGCTGGGGGGAGGGAAGGGTGTTTGTCAGGCATCCAGGTTCTATCACTGAACAGTGAGGAAGTGCTGTGGGTTTCCTTTCTGGCCCTGTTTGTCTGCATGTGTCCTGATGCAGCTGAATTGCCCTGCGGATGCTCTCGTTGAAAAAAAAAAATGCAGTTTCACTTTCTGCATCGTTCAAGTGTGGAGCATCTCTGTGGCATGGCCTCCCTGAGCTCAGAGTGCTGTCCTTGCAGTGAGGAGATGATGTCAGGCTGGAGATGGTGAATCTGATGCTTGGATCTGGTCCCTGACTCAATTACAGGCCAATGCAGTGGAGCTGGGATGGACGTTGCAGGGTAATATTGGTGCTAAGTGGATGGTTGGACTAGATGATCTTCGATGTCTTTTCCAACCTTAATGATTCTATGATTCTGAAATATTCAGATGCTTGAGACCTTTTCTCTGTTGAAAGACCATGCAGTCCTGTCCAAGTGTTTCTTAGCAATACGCCAGATTTTGCAAGGTGTTCAAGATGTGGCTGTGGTCCCCTCTGCCCTGCACCTCCTTCCTGTTCCCCTTAGAGTGTTGAGAAAAGAGATTTTAGTGCCTTCCTCTTCCCCCTTCTTTCTGGCATGGCTGTGCAGGCAGCTAACTTCTCAGAAACAGAATTCAAAATAAATGTTTATGTCACTGAATACATAAAAGGAGAGAGGAACTTGGTCTGATCAAGAGGTTGCGGCATTAACGGCCCTGCATTGTACTGTTGAACCGAAGGGCTCAGGTTCTCTGTTTTTATTTGTGTGGTGCAAGTTTGTGGTTTTTGTGTTGGGAAAGGGCTGGCCAGATAACCACCAGACATCCTTGCAATGAGCTGTGTGGTTCCACTTGGGTCTCAGCCTGAGACAAAGCCTTGCTTTTCTCTTCATCCTTCCCCGACTCATAAGGCAATCCTGGGGAAGAATCACAGAATCATTAATCTAAGATCACCTGATCCAACAGCCAGCCCATCCCCACCATGCCATGTCCTCAGTGCCACATCCACACGGTTCTGGAACACCTCCAGGGACGGTGACTGCACCACCTCCCTGGGCAGCCTGTGCCACTGCAGCACCGCTCTTTTGGAGAAGAAATCTTTCCTAATATCCAACTTGAACCTCCCCCAGCACAACGTGAGGCCATTACCTCTCATCCTGTCACTGTTACCTGGGAGCAGAGGCCGACCCCCACCTCTCCACAACCTCCTTACAGTGACTTGAAGAGAGCGATGAAGTCTCCCCTGAGCTCCTCTTCTCCAGACTGAACAACCCCAGTTCTCTCAGCTGCTCCCCATCAGATTTGTGCTCCAGACCCCTCACAGCTCTGCTGCCCTTCTCTGGACACACTCCAGCACTTCCATGTCTTTCCTGTAGTGAAGGGCCCAGAACTGAATGCAGCACTTGAGGTGCAGCCTCACAGTGGCGAAGAGTGGGAAGAGAGGTGTTACAGCAGCAGCCCATGTGATGTCTTCTATGGCATTTATCTTCACTGATGACAACAAGCTCTCTTTCTGCGAAGGCCTGCTCCATAGTCCTCTCTGTTCGGCTTAATCTGAGGATCAGGACACTGCTTTGCTTTGTGAAAAAGAATGTTTGTGCAGAGAAATAAACATATTGTTGAGACCCAGGCCTGCCGCAACGCCTGTAAACAAGATCCAGTCCTCTGCGGGAGGCAGAAGAGAGATTTATGTGACCCTGAGCTAAGTGCATTAGGAGGCTTTTGATTTCATTCCGGGAAACTGCCCCTCTTCATGGTGCCATATGCCTGTTACCGGCATAGAGCCGTTACCCACGATTTGATTTGTGCGGCTTTAATCCGAAGGGCTGCCGTGCTGCAGTCAGAAGGATTACGCGGGCAGGGGGTTGTCTCTGTGTGCCGGAGCCCGAGGTGCTCTGCAGAGCCCCGTGCCCTTTGCCCAGCCCGGAGGTGGGTGTCTGGGCCGATTCGCTCCTGCCTTGGGGCAAGGCATTGAAGAGCTCTCTGCCTATCAGCGCTCTCCTCCTGAAAATAATAACAAAGTGAAGTGGCAGCGGGGGATCCGGGCGGCACTGTGTCGAGGTCTTGCCTAAGTCTTGAAAGAGGAAATGAGGAACAAAGGCAGAAGAGACAAATAAATAAGGGTCTGTTCTTGGTCCAAGGAAAATTCCCATGGGTTCGTGTAGCATTCTTGGGAAGATGCAACACTCCCGGGGCTGGAGTTGGTTTTTGAGAAGCAGAAGGGGGGAGAATGGGGTGTGGGAGGGAATTGGGGGTGGGAAGTAGAGGAGGAGGGGGAGACACCCAGAGAAAGCTCTCGGCGTGGAGTCAGGTTTCTCTGGCTGCTCTCGGTGAAGAGGGGTTAATGCTTTCTGCATGGGGTTGGCTGGTCACCAGACATTCAGAGAAGAGGGGGATCTAGGGGCTGCCAAGTGGGGGACCCCTGTGGCCTGAAGGGAGGGGAAGGAAGGAGCTGGGAACGCTCTTCCGAAGAGTAATAGATCAGCTACTGTGGGAAAGTGAGTGCCCTGCCAAACCCCAAGTGGTTGGTGATGGATGGGGGAGGAAGGAAGGCGGGGATGGAGAGCCGGCTCTTCCCTGTGGCCACTAGGGTCTTGCTGCTGCTCATTATTTATCATCTTTCTGGGGCTTAATGAGTCACCTTCTTGGTTTGATTTGGAGGGCTTTTATTCTGGGGACACACAAACAACTGCCACTCACTTCACAAATAACCAAAGGCAATGTGGTTTATTCCTGCCAGCGTGGGCCTGTGAACTAAGTCCATCACTGTGGCATCAGGTGCTTCTTGCTTGCACGATTTGGTGCACGACTGCCATATCCCTTCAGCTCTGAGGTGCTATTCTCAGGATTCTTGACTTGCTCAGCATATGTGGACTGCTTGCCAGGGTCTGCTTTGAAAGCACTTTGTCTTCCAGATCTGTCCTTGAGATGTTCTTCTTCCCTGATGCTTCCAAAAACTGATTAGCTCACAGCAGTTGACTGGGAGCCTCACTGGAGTCTTGGTTAGATGAACCCTGCTCAAAAAGTGGCCTGTCCCTTTGAGTGTCTGAGGATGCAACTATATGATGCAACAGCTTTGGTGAGAGGTGAATAGCTGTCATCCAGGAAGTTTCTGCTGTCAGACGCTTATTCTCATCCTTAGGCACTTCTCTTGAAGTTTATTTTTAACTCAGATTGGCTGCTGATTTGGGTTTCCAATGTGAACTTTTATACTGACAGCCTAGGGGTGGTGAGCCGTGAAGGTGGTGAGTGAAGAGTGAGAACCTACGAAACCGCCTCTGTGCTTCCATAATGCACTGCTTGGTCTTTGAAAGCATAGTTTTTTATCCTCTAAGTGGCCATGTCCTGTCCCTGTCTGCAATACATCGAGACTAGCTGAGAATTCTCACATACTTCTTTGATTATCCCGTGGCCTCGGCCTCCCTGAGGACAGAAGTTGCTTTTGTGTAGTCTTGTCTCTGTTTCCTTTTGGATTCATGATGGAGCATTCCTTCCCTGTAAGGAACCAGTCAGAAAGCAAATGAACTAGCAGACTCCATTTTGTGTTCCTATAACCACTGCACAAGTGAAGCAGGGAGCAGCAGCGCTGTGTTTGGCTGGGGGAAAGGCTTTGCATCCTTGGGTGTGTGTGTATGTACGTGAGCACGTGTCCTGGGACCTGATTTTGGGGCCAAGTGGTGATGCAGCCTGCAGAGTCATCACAACACTCTTCAGGAAACTAGATCTTGTGAGGAGGCTGAGGAAGAGTCCTTCCAGGATATCAGGCGTAAGTGAAGGAGAGAAGAGGACAAAAGTGCTATTTTCCCTTTAGTGGAAAGAATCCTTAGTCTAGTGGTGCTGAGAAATCAAAATTGTGCTTTCTGAGAGCATCTGAAGGATCAGAGCATGCTGAGGCATCTCTAGAATCATGGAAATCCCTATGGTGGGACTGGCTTTGGTTAGAGAGAGAACATTAGTTACAAGGGAGCCTAGTACAGCTGAAGGATACTGAGAAGAATATTTGTTAGATTCCCATGGAGTTAGAAATCCAGCTTGAAGTTTTCTTTAGCATGCAGTACTGTACCCTTGTGATGGCCAAGTAGTTCTTGGATAAAATTAAATTGGTGTCTCGTAGGCCGTTATTGGATTTCAGTAGAGTTTTTTAGTCTTCTTTGAGCTGATCTTCTTTTAAACCGGGGGCTGGAGAATTATATAATTATGCTGCTATTAGAATTATGGTAGTTACAGTAAGAACAATCTGTTCAAGTGAAGGGTTTTATAATGGACTCTGAAGGTGTTTAGATGTTGGTTTATTCTGATGACTTCTGAAAGATCAGTCTTGAGACAGAATGCTGACAACAAAGACCATTTTATCTCCAGGTCCCATGTGCTGTGATCTGAGAGTTGAGAACTGTGTTGTTGCAGAGTATTTCGCTGTCAAGTCGGACTCAATGCTCCTTGTGCATCCCTTCCAACTCGGGATATTATATGATTCTATCTTGCTGCGGTGGAAGATGTGGCATCTAAAATAGCCAGGGCTTCCCACTAAAGAGCAGGGCAAGACAGGTGAAAACAGTCAAAACAGTGGAAGACTGTAGAATGTATGCAGTCCAAAGGTACTGCTCCTCTGAAGGGTGGAGAGCTGGGCAGACGCAAAATGTAAAAACCTTGGATCTACATACATCCATTTTAGTTTCTTTATGTACCAGATCATAGCTGCTGGCTTGGAGCACTTTGGTCTCTTATAAGAGTGCACAGAGGAGGAGGAGAAACCTTTCTTTTTCACCACTGATGCTACTGATTAGTTGAGGCATTGCAAAGCCTTGTGCACAAACACAGTGTTTGTGGTTGTCATGTATGGCATGTGTTCCCCTTCATTGGGAAGGGGAAGCAGTGCCTTGGTTTTTCAGTTGTGTTCTGAACAGCCTTACCTTGGCCTTGTATAGACTCACCCTTCAGTTTTCTTTTTTTCATCCATCTTTCTTCCTGCTTTTGAGACTCCCATTTGATGAGGGGATGGCAACTCTGGAAGCCAACTGCTGTGGTAACACCTGACTGAGGGCAGACACTTTATCATAGAATCATGGACTCATAGAAAGGCTCAGGTTGGAAGACACCTCAAGGATCATCCAGTTCCAACCCCCTGCCATGGTCAGGGCTACCAACCAGGCACTAGATCGGTTTGCACAGCCTCCATCCAGACTAGCCTTGAACAAATGTTTCTGCTTGCCCCCTTGTTGAAAGGAAAAGAAGATAATTGAGATGGAGCCTGGTTCTCCCTTTGCCTAACCTTACTGGAAGGGTAACTGTGCTGATGGCTCGCTCCAGCTGGCTGTGCTGGCAGTGAGTCAGTGGCACCGTGTGGTCAATTGCCTCAAAGGTGCAAAGGAAATGCATAGCATGAGTTATTGCTGCTTTGCGTTAGCACTGTGGGCAGTAGCTCGTAATGAAGGTGGTAGAAGAATATTGTATTCCATCCCTGGAATGTAGATGGTAGTCAATATGGGCCTGCCTATGTTCAAACTACCTTGTACTGTGACCCTGCAAGAAACTTCCTGCTAAAATCCTTGTAGCTTGCAGTCATGCAGCATCATGGCATCCTTCACGTGAGGGAAATGCTGAGCCCTACCTACCTTCTGCTACATTCATGATTCTCTTCACTTTCCCTGCTGCCCAGCTTTGTAGGATAATCTTCTCTTCTTATCCTTAAGCAAAGCACAGCCCTGCTGTTCTTGAGCTCGTTACGTTTCTGTTGCAAACAAATAGTAGTTCTTCCTTCTGTTGCTCTTTGCGGATCAAAAGCAGTTTGAAATTTTAGTGTTTTCAGATACTGTGACCCTGTTGATGTATGATGCTCTGCGAGTAGAGGAATGAAAGGTAGACTTAGCACTGAAGAAGTGCTAGTGCCCCAGAGGCTGGGTATCGTGCAGACAGTGGCCTGTTGTATGGCCCTTTGCCAGTGTCCTCCAGAGGAGAACATTAGGGCTGGTGAATTGCCAGCTCTTAGCTGTGCATATCTTTCTCCGGCTCCTTGAAATCAGGATATGATTTCAAGATGGTATAAATCAACCGGTTACTTGATATAATGGCAAAGTAAAACTGTAACAGGTGCCTGGGGATAACTCATATGCGTACCACTTCTAGCTCTCCTCCTCTGAAAGCCATTCCCTTGCATGGCAGAGACATGCATCTTCACGCAAGGAAATACCAAGGTTGTCCCTTTCAAAGAGGAGCTTTCGGCTCCTCTTGCTGAGACTGAATGCTCCCGAAGCATTTATAACTGCATGTTCCCTAAGCTTTGAAAGGAGCTAGCTGTCCGTGCCCTTCCTAGCTTTTTCTTCTGCTTGCACATTAAAGCTTTTATTTTTCCTGCTGTTGTTTTTAACCTGACAGTAACTTGATCTCTCTTCACTTTTTTTTTTTTTTTTTTTTCCCCTCCTCACTCAAAATTGTCATAAGGGAAATCTCTCCTCTTGCTCTTTTCTGTGTTCCGAGTAACTGATGGCTGCTTTGTGCCAGAGCAGCTGGGGTTCCTTATGACAAGCTGAGATGTCTCCCTGCCCAGCACCTCCTTCCTCATTTCAGCTACACATAAATGTTCTGGGTGGGGAAGGTGGGTAATAACGCTTTCCTCCCCTGCTGGCCTTTGTCTCTAATTAGCCACTGCTCAAAGGACATCTTTTCCTGCAGTGCTGATCAGATGATATAGGAAGGATACGTGACAGACGGCTCTCGGTGTCTCAGCCCACCCAGGGGTGGATGAGCTCTCCACTCCCTGGCAGAGGAATCCCTGGCATGTGAGAACGGAGGTGGTTCCCAAGGAAGAGGTTTTTGAAGAGGACACGGCTTTATTCTTTGCTTCCCTCCTTTTAAGAAGGGATAAGGAGTGGGTTCACGTTCCCGCTCCTTCACAAAGGCAACTGAGCAGTGAAAACTGCCTCCTGGGAAATGTCGGCAGCGGAACAGCAGAGGGTACTGCAGGGCCAGCTTGCTTTGGCAGAGCTGCAGGGCAGGCTGTGATAACGGGGAGGCAATGCAGCCATGCACGGGCTGAGGAGCTGCAGAGCTTGTGCTGAGCCTGACGGACAGTGATGTATGCAAATGTCAAGTGAGGAAAATAAGCTCTGCTTCTTCAAACCGCGTGTCCTGCTAGGTTGACATGGCACACCAGAGCCTGGAAAGTGAAGCAGTTTGTTAAATGTCAGGAGCTACAACTTCTGTTAGGGAGTTTCCCATGGCATGTGGAGCATTGAGGCCATCTGGAAAGACGATGAAGACCTGCTGCACGTGGCTCCTCCAGCACTTGTCCTGTGTGCTGGGCCAGCTCAGAGGATGCTGGTTGCTATGCATTTGTGCCCTGTAGGAACTGGAGCCTTACTGGAGCAAGGCAGTCTTTCATCTCACCTGAGCCTTGGTGACCTGATGTCCAGAGGTAATACCTTGGAGGAAGTACAGGATGCTCAACTGGAGAGAGCTGCACTGATGTACCAGCAAGGGATGTCTTCCAGCAGCCTCTGCTTGCTGTCTTTCCAGATTCCTTGTATTCTTCTCTTCCCCTTATGTCAGGATGGAGCAAAACTGGCGGTGTAGAAGGAAGAGATGGCAGATACTCTTTCTTGAGTGAGTGGTCCTTCTGCTCCTGAAAGACAATAACAAAGGCTTTAAGATAAATAAAATTCCCTGGGCACAGTGAGATGCCCTTGGGTTTCCATAGCCTCTTGCTTAAGCTCCATAAAGAACGCCTGAGGAAGAGCAAGATGGTCCTTTACAGCTTCAGAGAAGGGAACAGCACCAGGCCCTCCATCGCTGGATCACCACAGAGGTAGCCTTTTGTGAGCTAGGCCATGGTCATAGTAGGTCCCTCCACTGTGCTGTGTCAAAATATATCAAAAGTAAATCCTGTAACTCTTCCATTGGCTTCAGGCTTACAGTCTCTGTTTTTACGCTGAAATAACTCCATCAATAAGGAAGTTGCCACAGCCAGAATGCAGGGGATGGCGTTGGCAAATGTCCTAAAATTTTCACTAAAAAGGCAACAGCAAAGCTTCTAGAAATGCTTGCTGCTGATCTATAAGATATGAACATGGACAACCCTTCTATATCAAAGTCCATGTTGGAGCTCTTGGTAGGCAGCCAGATATGATCTCCTTTGAGTGGCTGCCATCTGCCTAAATTTATGGCTTTTCCCTTCAGCGTTAAGTTCTCCCCAGGTTAATCAGTAAACGTGCCCTGTTGTGTTTCACTCGTTCCCCTTGGGTGGGCTGGACGCTTCTCCACTCTGCTCCCATCCAGGATGCACATGGGCCCTGGGAAATGCCAGGCTGGGAAAGGGGAGTACCCTAGCATGGGGCCGAGGGCTTGGGCTGCCTCTGAGTGCTGCGTGGGGTTTATAAGCAATGGCATGGGATGTGGCATACCTGTCGTGGAGACCTTTGGCCGAGGGAGGAGACTCTCAGGCACATGTGTGGGCGCCATACCATGGTGGGGAGCTGCCATTGAGGAACATATCGGAACATGTCGGGAGCGAGCTGGTGGGTTTCCTGGGCATGGAGGGTTTTACGCTTTTGGGGGGAGAGCCTCCACCTTGCCAAGGTTTAGGTCACCTTTTTCCCTTGCCTGTTTGCCTCAACCTTCCCTAAGCAGCAGCATGCAGTTGCCTTTCCTTGTTCTGCCTGGTGAAGTGTTGGGTGAGGTTGTTTTTTTTTCTTCCTTTTTTATTTTTTCCCTTTCTTCCTTTTTCTGGATTGTAGTCTTCAATCACTTTTCTGCCTGACAGCAGCTCTGCGTTCCCAGCACGTACTGGCAGAGGGGAGGTGGTATAGGAAGAGAATGAAGGCTGTTTTTTTTTTTTATTATTGTTCTGAAGAAAGGGCTGAGCACTGCTGGCTCCTTGCTGGCCTGATGTGGATCCATCGTGACAGCACTATATTGCCAGCAGAGACAGCTAGGCAGTTTTTATAGCCACCTTTATACAGATGCAAAAAAACCCCTCAGCATCTGGTCCACAGAAGATGAAAAGCAAAGGGAGACAGCTGGAAACATAGTGGGCACAGAGGGATGGGAGGGGAATAAAAGCGAAAATCTTAACACTTTTTCTCTATTTCCCATACAAACTTGGCTAGCATTTCTTAGGAACAAGGGGTTTTTAAGGTGTGTGTTGTGAGTAAACACTGGAAAGATCTGAGAAGCGTGGGTGTTTTCCTGGTCCTGGCAGCCTGGCTATGAGCTTAATCCCTTAAGACTGCCTTTCTTATGCTGGCTGGGTTTCAGCTGCGTACCCTCTACTCTCTCTCATCCCTCTTGTTCACCTGCTCTCTCTTCATCTTCCCTGATTCAAGGCCTGTGTTTATTTGTTCCCATCAGTGAGTGGGGACAAATGTGCTAAGTGCAGTGCCTTACAGGATAATGAACTTCTTTTGTTGCGGATTTCTCATCTTTCTACCCCATCGCCAGCACCTTTCCTCTCTTTGTGAGACTATAAGGCTGTAACTGCTCTAGAGGAGGTTCAGCTTGGTATAACTCATCCAAAGCAAAAGGCCCACTAAAAATGTTGGGGTGTGGGGGATTTGGTTTGGGTTCAAGTCTTGATAGATGCATGCTGAGTTTGGACCTGCTTTGTAGCATCCCCAGCCTATTTTTCTACCACTAGCAAGCTTTATTGCACCCTGGTAATTCCCAAACATGACTTTCCTTTTCATGGCTTTTCCACAGGATGAAGATGAGACGCCATAAGCTCTTTCTGACTCTCTGCATGGCTGGTCTCTGCCTCATCTCCTTCTTGCACTTCCTGAAGGCCCTTTCCTATGTCACCTTCCCCCGGGACCTGGCTTCACTTAGCCCCAACCTCGTCTCCAGCTTCTTCTGGAACAATGCCCCCGTCACGCCACAGGTTAGCCCTGAGCCGGGGGGTGCAGAGTTCCTCCGCACACCCCTGTACTCTCACTCTCCCTTGCTCCAGCCCCTGCCACCCAGCAGAGCCAGCGAAGAGCTGCACAAAGTCGAGTTTGTGCTGCCGGAAGACACGACGGAATATTTTGTCCGAACCAAAGCCGGTGGTGTCTGCTTTAAACCGGGTACCAAGGTGTTGGAGAAGCCACCAGCGGGAGGGCGGCCGGAGGAGCGCGCGGATGGTGCGGCCTCAGGGCGTCCCGCTCGCAAACCGCTGAGCGCCGGTGGGACCAAGCGGCGCAAGTGGGTGGAGTGTGTGTGCTTGCCGGGCTGGCACGGCCCCAGCTGTGGCGTTCCCACCGTGGTCCAATACTCCAACCTGCCCACCAAGGACCGCCTGGTGCCACGGGAGATCCCCCGGCGTGTCATCAACGCTATCAACATAAACCATGAGTTTGACCTGCTGGATGTCCGCTTCCACGAGCTGGGAGATGTGGTGGACGTCTTTGTGGTGTGCGAGTCGAACTTCACGGCCTACGGAGAGCCACGGCCCCTCAAGTTCCGCGAGATGCTCCTCAACGGCTCCTATGAGTACATCCGCCACAAAGTGCTCTATGTCTTCCTGGACCACTTCCCCGCTGGTGGGCGCCAGGATGGCTGGATCGCTGACGATTACCTGCGCACCTTCCTCACCCGAGATGGCGTGTCTCGCCTCCGCAACCTGCGCCCGGATGATGTCTTCATCATCGATGATGCTGATGAGATCCCGGCTCGTGACGGCGTGCTCTTCCTCAAGCTCTACGATGGCTGGACGGAACCCTTCGCCTTTCACATGCGCAAGTCTCTCTATGGCTTCTTCTGGAAGCAACCGGGCACCTTGGAGGTGGTCTCAGGCTGCACTATGGGGATGCTCCAGGCTGTCTATGCTACTGATGGGATCCGTCTGCGGCGCCGTGAATACTACACCATGCCTGGCTTCCGGCAGTATGAGAACAGCACGGGACACATCCTGGTGCAGTGGTCGCTGGGCAGCCCCCTCCACTTTGCTGGCTGGCACTGCTCCTGGTGTTTCACCCCAGAGGGGATCTACTTCAAACTGGTGTCGGCCCAGAATGGGGACTTCCCCCGTTGGGGTGACTATGAGGATAAACGAGACCTCAATTATATCCGGGAGCTGATCCGGACTGGTGGCTGGTTTGATGGTACAACGCAGGAATATCCCCCTGCTGACCCCAAGGAGCACATGTATGCTCCCAAGTATCTGCTCAAGAACTACCAGCAGTTCCACTACTTGCTGGAGAACCCGTACCGAAAAGCGGAGGGTGCTGGTTGAGATCGCTGGACTCATGTGGGAAATCAGAACTTTACGACAAAGGGAAAGAGTCGGGTGTTTGTCTGTTCCTTTCTTTTTTGTTTTCTTTGATTCCAGATGGGGTGTGCCATTTCTCCATGTCTCTGTCCTCCCTCCCTTCTCTTCTTCCCAGGGAGATGCCTGGGGACAAATTCCTCAGACAAATGAAGGGAGACCTGGGCAGGAAGAGGGGAGAGGTGTGGGCATTAGCATAAAGACCTCCCTGCGTCTTCTGGACCTTTCTGCTGGCTGGAGAGACTTGCTGCATCCAGCTGGTGGGTTTTCCTCCTCGGGGGGCTGAGAGGGCTCCCTGAGGAGAGAGGGCAGCTGTTCCCATCCACTTTCATCTGTTGTGGATCGGAGCAAGCACAGATGTGAGCCTGAGCTGTTCATTGAGTGTTTGAGTCAGCAGGCACAAAGTGATGCGAGGGGTCACATGTGCAGATGTGTCACAGGCATTTTTTGGATGAGTGAATGTGCAAAAGCATCTCAGTATGCGTTTTTTTTTTTATACCTCTATGTCAAAGTATTTTGGGGAAGGCAAATCCTTTGCTTCCAAGGTGTTCTCCCCTACACGCTGCCTCCTCCCACAAATTTAGTATATCTGTCCGGGGCTGTCTCTTGGCCTGATGCTTTACCAGACCTGAAGCAGGCAGGTGGAAAGCAGAGAAGAAAGCCAATTTTTTTTTATTATTGGTTTTGTTTTTTTTTTTTTCTCTATCTGTTTACTCCCTTTTCACCCTGCCCCCACAATGCTGCACTGGCTTGCTCCACAGGGGCTGAAGCATTTTCCCTGCAGCATGTGCTTTGTTTGGGTCTTGGATAAGCTGCAGGGGACTAAATCAGATGGTGGGAGTATATGTTTACAAGTGCATGGTTTCCTATGTGCATGAGTGCTAACATGCATGGTTTTGGTATGCACGTGGGTGTTTGCTACTGGTGTTGGGAGGGGAGGGGTCAAAGTTGGTCTTGGGTGGTGTGCGTGTTTTCAGGAAATGGTGGCATCCATAAGCTGTGATCTGTCTTGTCATGGATGACATTTCGGGGAGAGCATCAGCTCTTCATAGCAGGGTGTGCCATGTGGAGCTCTTACATGCCTCTCTGGCTGCCTTTGCACCCTTGTGGGCTGTGCCTGCTGCAAGTATTCTGTTTACATGTGCTGGCTATTTCTTCTTGCCATGGGGGAAATGAGAGGAGAAGGGCAAAGTTCTGAGTCACTGATGGGTGTTGTGGGGAAACACAAAGCATGTCAAGGCACAGGACCCACTGAGAACTTGTGGAGAATGGAGCTGTGGGTAGAATCCCTCTGGGGCCAGAGGACTTTTCTGGGACAATCATGCAATCCACAGCCTGGACTGTGCAGATGAGGCCATGCAGAGTAGAGGAGATGTAGGATGAAATTCCTTGCAGCTGGTGGGCCAGTGTCTACACAGAAGTGGCCACTGATGGGTAGCGAAGACTAGCCTGTTGCTGTAGTAGACTGGTTCAGCTCATTGAGGAGGCAGATTGGCATCTCCACCCTCACCACCCTTCCTTAGCAGATGGCTTGACAGGGTGCCCAGAGCCCACGCTGTGGTGGGAAGAGGGAGAAAAACACAAATGTGTTCTGTTGGCCTTACAGTGGAAATATTGGCTCATCTTCCAAACAAATAAGTGAGGATCATGTGGAGGAGGAGAATGTTGTCATAACGAAGAGTGACCCTGCCATCAGGCCAACTGGAACAAGAGCGTTTCCATTGACCTCAACTCACTCCATCAGGGCTTCATATTCCTGTGTCATCCATCCCATTCTCTCCATTGCGCTCCATTCCTATCTCTGTCTCTCTCTCTTCCTCTATATGCTTCTCTAGAGAAGTGAAAAGCATCAGGAAAGATAATTTGGTTCCCTAAGAAGAATTAAATTTGAACAGAAAGATGAGTATCGTTTGCTGATCAAACTGAGTTGGAGTTCATCTTAATTCCTTCCCCACATCTCCAGTGCCACAATGCCTGCTTGGAAGAACTGAGGGATCCCCTCTTTTCTCATTTTGTTTTGTTTGTTTTTGTGTTCTTTTTAATGTATATGTGTATGTTGCTGTTTTCCTTTGTGATGTGTCTCCCAAGAAGAGGAAAAGTCCCTTTGAGAACTGAGCAGGAGAAGGCTTGGTGGGTGGAATTCTCTCCCTTCAAAGAGAAGCTGTGGCTGTGCCAAGCTTAGTCTTGTTTATGCAGAAGAGAATTTTGCCACGGTCACAGGGAAGTCTTAGGCAGGGGGAGACTGTAGAGAAATCAGGGCTCAGATGAGAAAGGAGGAGTCACTTTTAGCAAGATTAGAGCGATAGCACTGAGATTGCTGCATGAGAGCTTTCCCCAGGGATAGCCAGAGGAGAGCCCAGTGTATTGACACAAGGGATTTCGTAGCAGTAACTTGAAAAGTAAAAAGGGAAGAAGCTATTCCTTATTTTCAATCTAGGACTTAGGTTCAGGCATCGCCTTACCTTGGTGACAGCAACACAAACCTCAGGTCAGGCATTCCTGAAGACGAGAGAGAAGTCAGTCTTTGTATGGGTGCTTTGGGAGCAACAGAGCCCCACAAAAAACAGACTAAAGCACACGCATGCTGAGGTTGCACCACTCGAACTGCAGTGGCAGCTGCCTTTCCCATCCTACCAGCCCTCCCCATACATGGGCTCCCGTGGGGATTTTTAGTTCATTGCAAGTTGTGTTTTCATCACTGGGGTATGGTTTTCGTCTCAGGAGATTCAGATAAGCTGTAACTGCAGTTATCAGCATCTCCTATTCCCAAAGTTCATCCTGTTCCCTTCCTTCCCCTCTCTTCCACTATTTGCTCAATTGTTCCCCTCCTCTCCCTTCTGAGAAGGTCCCACTGGAACAGGCCAGAGCAGCAGTGGAGCTCTTCTGCATGACTCTGGCCCTGTCCACCTCCTGGATGTCTCCATTTCCTTATTCTTAGGAAATCAAATTTAAAACAGGCTTCTGTTGTGGATGGAGGAAGGGACTTCACAGCTGAAATGCATTTTTTCTTTTTCTTTCTCAAGAATCATCCAGTGTTTTGATTTAAGGCCAAACCAGTTAATGTTCCTGTTGTTTCTGTAAGCCCTGTGTTTATTATCCTTAGGGAGTTGGAGTGCTTGTCATTAAAAGTCTTCCATCGCCTCCCTTGAGGGATGGAGACAAGCACGATGACTTCTGCACAGCGATTTCCCAAGGTGGTGGCTTGCCCTCAGCCATCCCTGTCTGAGCCAGACAATGAAGTTTGGAAAGGGATAAACAGAAAACCAAATCCCATTCTGCCCCAGGACTGGTTGTTGCAGCAAAGCCATGAGCCCACTGTCTTTCTGGAGCCAACGTTGTCCGTGGTTCACCAACCTTTCCCCGCAGCTGTGTGCTTTTTCTTCCCCAGAACCTTTCCACCTTCAGATTAATTGTGTTATCTGTAATTGGTGCATCCCTATACTTTGCCCTTCTTTCTGCCCAACTCTGCTTGACTTCCTTTGTGCCTGTGCGTGGCTTTGAGGTGGGGAGCTTCTTTTCCTCCTTCCTCCCAGGTGAAGGAGAGGATGTGGGCTAACGCCTCTGTCCCTCCAGAGGAACAAAGGCAGTGAGGTGGTGCAGTACCCAGCAAGGGATGGGATGGGGTTGTGCCTGCATGAAGGACAACACACTCAACAATCTGCTCTCACTGTTGCTTTCCCTGATCCCTGTGTTCTGCTGAGGTGTTTGCTGTTGTGCAGCCTGTTCTTTGTGCCTCTGTGCTGGATAAGGGAAGGGGGACCTTGTGGCCTCCAGGTAACTTATGAGTCAGGGTGGGGGCAGGGTCAGTGCAGAACGGGTATTTGTTCCCCTGGTGCCTCTTGGTGTGTCCTTATGGGGTGGCAGTGTCTCTTCTTGTCCCGCTGCTCCTGCCAGCACTCCGTGGCTGCTATGCCTCTGCACTGTGAAGACGTGTCGGGAGTCACTCCTGGTCCTGTTAGCGAACACTGGTGGTGAAGAGGGAAGGGATGGCTCATCCTGGCCTCACTGACCTCAAGCCTTGGTGAGAAGGGAGAGAAGTATGGTAGAATGGATCCCAAATCCCTCTATTGCTGCGTTTCCCCTATCCACCAAAAAATCTTCTGATTTCTGAGACATTGGACGAATCTGCTCCTATTGAAAAAGGGGGAGCTGGAGATGTCAGGAGTGGCTCAAATCCAGCACCAAGGAGAGCTGTTTCTGATGCTATATACCAACATCTAAAACATTGGGGACTATAGATAATGGCTTAAAAAGGGATCTGAAATGCTCTGAAACTAAGAATCAAAGCCACTGTTGTTTTTTTTTTCCTTCCTGTGAGGATGGTGATGCAGAATCGTCCTGGAGGAGGCCCAGCAGCACTGCTGACTCTAGGTTCCACCTGGACCTGCTGGTGGTGATGCCAGGACACTGTATTGGCAAAAGAATACGTGGACTTACCAAAAACAATTTAAAAAAAAAAGAATCTGCAAAGCTCCTTTCCACTCTGTAATTTATAAAGAGCAAGTAATAATGAACTTTTTGTAAGGATAAATCAAATGTACATTCTGAAATCATTTTCTCTGTAAATGGTTGGATTTCATTTCACCCTTAAAGGGATGCTTAAAAGGAGGAAATAATAAAAATAATAATAATTAAAAAAAAAAAATTACAAGGTCTGAAAGGAAACCAAGGCATGTGTGTGGTAGCTTTTATTTCTGAGCACGGGAGGTTGCTGCTTCCCACCTCAGTGGGACTGAGGTTCATAGGAGGGAGGTTGAGGGGCAGCCCCGGTGCTTTGAGGGATGACTCCTGTGCCCATAGCAACCCTATTCTGTGTGTTGGGTGAGTACAAGCACGTGTGGGGATGTAACTGGGGAGCACAGCATCACCACTCGCAAAATGGTCACATGCCACCATGCCCTGTCCCTTTATGTCCTCACTTTCAAATGAAGCCATGGAAAACCTGGAGCCCCAGCTGAAACCTTTCCACTACAAAAACGTCTCTCTCATGACTGATTTTCTGTGCAGTGTGTGAGAGAGCATGACCTCCTTGGCTTATTTTTAAAGTCATCTAAGGTAATTTTGGCTGTTCCCATTACTCCCTATCAAAGCCTGGTCCTGCCCTGAATCCTCCTGAGCATCTGGTCTCAGCATTGGCCTTGGCAAGGGACCTTCAGGAGCTCCTGTGGAATCTGCAACTATTTCATTTTTTAGTGTTTTTAAGTGCCTTGTGCTTTGAGTTTGTTCCTGGTCTCAATGAGAGACAACAAAAGTAGACATTATTGGCTAGTTTCCTTGTGACTCTTAGACTGAATCACAGAATCACTGAGGTTGGAAAAGACCTCTAAGATCACAAAGTCCAACCATGAGCCCATCCCTACCATGCCTACCAACTGTGTCACATTCACATGGTTCTGGAAGTGACTCCACCACCTCCTTATCAGCCTGTGCCACTGCAGCATCGCTCTTTTGGATAAGTTGTTTTTCCTAACACCCAACCTGAACCTCCCCTGGTGCACCTTGGGGCCATTCCCTCTCATCCTATCACTGTTACATGGGAGAAGAGGCCAATTCCACTTCACTACAACTTCCCTTCAGGTTGTTGTAGGGATCGAGATCCATTTTCTCCTTCATTTCTTCTACAGTCCTCTGGTGCTTTTATTTTCCCCCTTGTGAGAGGCTTTCCATCAAACTGGAATTTCATCATCCATCACTGATGCCTTACTGCTGCTTCTGTCCTTCTTCCTGGAGCAAAGAGCCTGGAATGAACACACATTCAAAATTAACAGATAACATTTTATATGAAGAATTTTTAGCATTCCTACTGGTTGCTGTATTTTTGCACCCTAATAGGGAGTATTCTAAAAATAGGCGGTCAGCAAAAAGTCTGTGAACTTGCAGGTTTTCAAAAAGGGAAGACAAGTCTGAATGCTTGGGCCCATGGCAACTTAGCAAGACAGTTTAAGAAATGAGAGTTGACTTGGTCAAAGGTTCTCACATGGATTCTTCTTGCCTCTAGTACAAAATCTTTTCCTGACATTTATATTAAGAAGCAATGGTAAATGGTATTTCTTGATGTCTTACAACATTTTATGAAAAGACATTGACAAACACCAAGACCTTTCCCCCAAGAAAGCACCAGTTTCTGCTGTGTGAGCTGGAGGAGGGATTAACTCTTCCATGAACTGGTCTATGGTGGGGACCCTCGTTTGCAGAGCTGATGATGGATTGAGCATGGGGACACATGGCTGTGCCTTCTTTCAAAGTCAGCCCCTGCATTCCTCAAAATGGATTGGAATGGATTTTGGTACACACAGCCTGCATCTTGGATATGGATAGGCAGCTTTAAACATTGCATTGAACCATGAACGTTCAGGGCATGTGGCACAGAATCACTGAATGGCTGAGGTTGAAGAGGACCTTAAAGCCCACTCAGTTCCAACTCCTGCCCTGTGCAGAGCTGCCACCTACCAGGTCAGGCTGCCCAGGCTTTGCTGATGTGGGGGATAGACACGCTGCTTCCAAACACCAGAGTGCTTAGAAACAAAATGACTTTAATATAAACTTACAGCATCACTTAAAGATCTGGAAAGGGGGATACCAAGAGCCTGGCTTGCTGGCTGTTTGTTTTCGTTGCTCAGATACATTTGTTCCAGCACAAGGGCAAAGCTTAATAAGCTGTTTCACATGGACAGTAAATTTTTAATTATTAGCTTGCTTCTTTTTCCTAAGCCTAGTGGCTCAGCTGGGGCAGCAGCTGGGAACAGCCACCCCAGCCATGTCGAGCAGCTCCGTGCTCAGCTGCAGGTGCCAGTGCCCCGGCAGGGATGACTTGGCCGTAGTGATGGCAGAAGGGAGTTGTGTGCTTGCTTCCAGCACTGGTACGTGTTTGTGTGGCTCACCAGCATGTTCGTACCCTGGCTGCAGCAAATCTTGTGGGAGCCAGCTTTGCTCTGTCACTGCAAAATGGCATCCAAGGAGCAGAGCACAGCAAAGCTGTCCCATCTGGGGAAAGGGCTCCGGCTCACTGAAGCAAGGCACTGACCCGAGGGACGCCAGTGCTGGGGAGAGGAGCTGACTGGGGGCCGGGCTGCCACGAGCGGTGCCTTTGTGGCAAGCAGAGGCATGTAAGCAAAGGGTAAGGATCAGCCCCTTCCAGCCAGTGTTTGGGCCATTACTGTAAGCATCTCTGAGAACTCCAAACATAGACGCTTTCTTGGAATTAAGGAAAATTTGGCAATCTTGATGTTTCGAATGTTCCTGGGTGTGCTTTTCTTTCTTTCTTTCTTTCTTTCTTTCTTTCTTTCTTTCTTTCTTTCTTTCTTTCTTTCTTTCTTCCTTTCTTCCTTTCTTCCTTTCTTCCTTTCTTCCTTTCTTCCTTTCTTCCTTTCTTCCTTTCTTCCTAGCAAAGAGAGATAACATAGTCCTTACCATTGTTTGAAATACATTATATCTATGTAAAGCCACAAATCTTTCAAGGCCATCTCTCTCCTCACTCTGCCAAATGAAATAAAAAATAAAAAAACCCCACATTGTTTCACTTCTGCTTATCTTTCCTGTGCCTTACGGCTCAGACCATGACTCCCTTGGCTGAAATCCATCCCAGTAATGATTTAATTTGGGAGCCACACTTCACCTTTCTAAAAATAAGGAAAACTGAGAAGAAGAGTGGCAAAGCTGTGCCAAATAAAGATATGAAATGACTTCTACAGGAGCTCGAATTAAAGAAACCATGTTGCTCAGAAAATGCATAAAATCAGACCTTGTAAGCCTGCCTCTATGCAGCAAGCTCTTTCCTGGCATTTTAGCCCTATTCTACAGCCTGGACCTTTTCCAAAGAGAGAGCAACAAATCATCAGTCATATCTTTTTTTATTTTTTTTCCCCAGACACTTACTAAGAACCAGGCACACATGCAAAAATAAAGGAATGTTGAAAACATCCACCCACTTCTGTTTGATTGTCGGTGTTTTTAAAGGATTTGGCACATGTTGTTGCCCAGGACTGGACGTCAAACTGCTGCAAAGCCCAAACCAGACAGATGTCCCTAAATGGGACAGAAATTAATCTAACTGAGGACACATGATTTAATGGGACAAAATGTGAATTTGATGTGGTGGCAGCTCGGTGCATGCAGATCCTGGGCTCTAGGGCTTGAGGCTGAAAGCCCTACTTTGGAAGCAGTTAGGCTGTGAGCTCTTCCTATCTTCCCCTTGGCAAAAAGAGACCCCCATAATTCCTCCCTGGCTGCTCTCTGAAGCTGTGACTGAAGGTTGGATCTGGGCTGTGTGTCAGGAATGTACCTTGAAAGGCAGCGCTCTCTCCTCCCTCAGCACCTGTGTTCCTTCTCAGCTGTGTTTGTTCAACATCAAAGCTGATGGATTCAGTGGAAAGGAGCCATCAGCACCAGCCTTGGTTATTCTCCATTGCTGGCACATCATAGATGGAAAGCAGCAGCAAGATATCATTATTTCTGCTATGTTATCAACAGCAACCCAGGCTTTTTTTTTTTCTTTTTTTTTCTTTTTTTCTTTTTTTCTTTTTTTTTTTTTCTTTTTTTTTTCCTTTATTTTTCTTTTCTTCTTTCCTTCCACCAAATTCCAGTCTGCCAGATTGTGGAAAGACATTAAAATGCAGAAGGATGCAAAGCATCCACTTAGGGCACAAATGCCACTATTCTTTGCAATTGCTCAAGAAAAGTCAAGAACTCAGAGCACAAAAGAAAAAGCTGTTGAACCAAAAGGTCTCTTTATGATAAGATACGACAGATATTACGCTCATGCTCAGATGATGCTGGAAGGTCACTACCTATCTTCCCTGCTCCTAACCAGCAAGAACAGAGCCGTGGTTCCAGAGCCTCCCAGGAGAAACAGGGAAGGGGTATACCTGGCCTTACGCCCAGGTAACAGCCTGGGTTATTGTGCCTTGTAACCCATGCTGCCTTTGATATTTCACAAGCTCACTTCATCATTTGGGGAAACAAAAGTCATTATTGTTCTCTGAGCATACAGTGAAGGTGTACTCTCTACTCTGCCTGCAGTAAAGGGAATAAATTGACTTTTTTGCAGGGATGCAGGCTGGAGACATGGGGCCTCAGCCCACTGTGGGCCCCACCTTCCCAGAGGGCCCATGGGGAGGTGAAAGGCAGAAAGGGCATCCTGGACAGACACTGAGCAGCACTTCAGGCAGCGGGACAAGGGGTCAGCATCCTGTCAGATCAGCACAAGTCCATCCTACACCAGGGCTGCAGGGGTACTGTGTGTCATGGGGTCAACAGAGGAGTAGGCTGGGCTGGGAAGCACTGAGGGGGCTGTTGCTTCACTGCAGACAGAATTCAAGTTCATAACCCCAGCATGTTGTCAGCAGTCCAGCAGTGAGAAAGCAATGGATGCACGTCACTCTGCCTTTGCACCTGCCCACTTTGCAAGAACAGAGGGGCACACTGAATGAGACGCAGACATGTGGGGCACACAGCAGTGAAGTGGTGGCAGGCACAGCAAGCCCTGGGGTACTGGGGCAGTTGGGGGCAGGCGGAGCAGCACGGCTGGAGGAGTTCACAACGCACGCACGCAGCTGCTGGCAAAGGGCCCAGGAGCTGGCAAGTGGCCCAGGAAGAAAAAAACAGAACAAAACACTAAAACAGGCACAACCAAAGGGGGCCAGGATGGGGAGGGGTGCTTGTGGAAGCCCATGGTCCTTGGCTCCCACAGCAAGAAGGGACAGAAAGTCCCTGAAAGTCCCTAAAAGCAACCTTGCCCAGGAAGGTCAGCACATTTGGCACGTTCTAAGTGGCTCAAAACAAGGAGCTGAACTTCAGAGGAAGGAAGTCTTACTCTCCTGTGCTATGCTCGCATCTTAGCTCTCACACTCAGCCTCTCACACTCAGCCTTCATAATACATGCAGGTAGATCCTGAGAGGAAGCACAGTCTGAAATCTTCTGCCTGGGACTTGGGGTGAAGGAGAGCATGGGGAGCAAGGCTGGAATCACCTAACAGTGCCACTGGTTCAAAGCCCACCCTGCTGCACATCTTGGAACAGTTTGATCCCATTTGTACTGCATCAGGGATTTGCCACGTGTAGCTGTGAAAGTTTTGGTCCAGACTTTGGAGTTTCAGGGACTGGACTTATCAGTGCACCTGTTCAGATAACTGTTATGAGGAGCAAAGTATTTATGCGGCAACCCTAGGGGGAATTCAAGTGGAGAGTTCAAAAATCAATGTTCATTCTGGCAGAAGGCTAAGGGTAGAGAATATGAAGGCTGCCTCTGATGTCCCATATAGCTCAGAGTCTAAGCAGATGATCTGGAAAAAA
Organism: Chrysolophus pictus; assembly: GCA_037305975.1. Lineage (NCBI taxonomy): Eukaryota > Metazoa > Chordata > Aves > Galliformes > Phasianidae > Chrysolophus > Chrysolophus pictus. The sequence goes on from CM074576.1 coordinate 145,851,568, forward strand.
AGGATGAGCAATGTACTAAACATTTTTAAAAGATGACTCAAAGCTATAGACTCTTTAGGAGATCAGAAAGGACTGTAAGTAAAATGCAAATGTGGCAAATGGGCAACAACATGCGTTTGCCAAGGTTTAACTTGTCAAATGCCAAGTAAGAAAAAAAAAAAAAAATCCACACAGATATTATGAAGCTCCAGATTGCCTGTAGCAACTTAGGGAAGGGTATGAATATCACACAAATCCTGAATCTGTGAGTGGATGCAGGTTAGAAAAGAGCACACACAAAACATTAGCATGCAGAAGGAAGAAGAGGAGAATAATATGGAAAATATGATAATGCTATTATGTAAATCAGCAGCGTAGCCTCTCTGGGAATACTGTCTGCAGTTCAAGCAAGCCTTTCTCGGAAAGGGCTGATTAGGGGCATGGCGAAGTCGCTCACAAAGAGAGATCAAAATGATTGGGGCTGTTTATCTCGGAAAGGAAATTAACAAGAGGAGGTTGGCACAGACCAAGCCAGTCCGGAGCTTCTGGTTTTCTTCCCGTTCAGTTCTATCACTATCATATCTGCTTTCGCTAAGGATAGTGTGAAGTGATGTGGCCCTCCTCTGCCACGCACAGCTTGTTCTCTCTCTCACCCTCTCACCCAGGGGAGGCACAGCATATGTAGATATATTTTATATTTTGGTAGGATTTGGGGATAAGATGGCAAAGGAGAAATAATGTGTGCTCTCTAGAGTAGGTTTATAGTAGAGAAGGCAATGGTGGAAAAGAGATGGAGATGGGTTTTGTTGCTGGGAGGCTCCTTCCATTCCCTCAGGCAGAGTACAGCTCTACCAGCTGCCTCCCAGTGCCCTCAGTGGCCATAGAGATTTCCAGACATGGAGGTAAAGACTCAGAATTTTATGAATTATTCTGCAAAAAGTACCAGGGTAGCTGAAGGTACCCTCAGAAAAACAGTATTTCCAAAAGCACAGAGTCAGCCCTTCATCTTGTGTACGCAGGCCAGTTAGACCATTGCAGTGAAACATTTCCACTGTACTCAGCTCTGGTGAGGTTGCACCTCAAGTGCTGTGTTCAGTTCTGGGCCCCTCACTGCCAGAAAGGCATGGAGACCCTGGAGTGTGTCCAGAGAAGGGCAGCAGAGCTGTGAGGGGTCTGGAGCACAAGTCTGACGGAGAGCAGCTGAGGGAACTGGGGTTGTTCAGTCTGGAGAAGAGGAGCTCAGGGGAGACCTTATTGCTCTCTATGATGACCTGAAAGCAGGCTGTGGCATGGTGAGGGTTGTCCTCTTCTCCCACATAACAGCAATAGGACAGCTTGGCCTCAAGCTGCATCAGGGGAGGTTCAGATTGGATATGAGGAAAATTTTCTTCTTCAAAAGTGTCAGTGCACTGGAGCAGGCTGCCCAGGGAAGTGGTGTCCCTGGAGATGTCCAAGAAAAGGGTAGATGTGGCACCAAGTGAATCACAGAATCACAGAATGGCCAGGGTTGGAAGGGACCTCAAGGATCATGAATCTCCAACCCCCCCACCACACGCAGGGCCACCAGCCTCCCCTTTTAATGCTAGACCAGGCTGCCCAGGGCCCCATCCAACCTGGCCTTGAACACCTCCAGGGATGGGGCATCCACAACCTCTCTGGGCAGCCTGTTCCAGCACCTCACCACTCTCTCTGTAAAGAACACCCAACCTAAATCTTCCCTCCCTCAACTTAAAATCATTTCCCCTTGTCCTGCTGTTATCTACCCTTTCAAAGAGTTGATTCCCCTCCTGTTTGTAGGCTCCCTTTAGGTACTGAAAGGCTGCAATGAGGTCACCCCGCAGCCTTCTTTTCTCACTTCTCTGACAGTGACATAGTCTAAAGTGATTAAAGGCATGGATTTATGGCTGGGCTCCATGACTTTAGTGGTCTTTTCCAGCGTTAACAATTCTATGATTCTGTGATCTTTTTTCCCACACTTGATGGCGTTCAGGCACATTTGAGCCCACATGCTTGGGGAACCCCTGTGCGTGCTGCAGCCACACTGGGTTCCTTTGTGACAGGATCCCGTGTGAGGAGCCAGCACGGTGGTCTGAGGACTTTTTTCCTCACCGCCCCCTCAGCCCTCTCCTGCACGCCCTCTGCCCGCTGTGGCAGAGGACTGGAGAACACAGCCCATGCCAGCAGCCGAGCGGTGGGCCATTCCCAGTCTCAACGGGGAGAACTGGGTTGGTGTGCTCCTCCCGGCCGGCTGGGGGCGCACTGGCAGCGCGGCGTGTCCCCTCCCGCTCGCCGTACGGCGGCGCCCCGCCGCCAGGGGGAAGCAGCGCTTCGCCGCCATCGCCTCCCGCTCCGGCCGGAAGTCCTCGTGCGGAGACCGTTAGGAGCCTCGGCTCGGATTGGCTGGCCCTGGGGTCACGACCCGGAGGCGAATCGGCCATGTTGCTGGGTGACCCCGCGAGCGGCGTCTGAGGATGCGGCTGCCGTGAGGCCCCGGGGTGCCTCTCCCGGCCCGTGCGGGGGGTTGGGCCGGCAGCGGGCGTATAGAGCGGTACCGGGCTGCCCGGACCAGGCCGCGGAGCCTCGCCGATTCCGCTGTAGCCGGGCTCGCGACTCTCAGCTGACGGCCCCGGCAGCTCCGGGAAGGGAGAAGTGGCCGCAGCCTCCCGCTCCTCCCCTCTCCTTCGGTCGGCCGGCCGTTCCCCATGGCAGCGTGGTCCCGGCAGGCCGTCCTGACCCTTTACCGGGCTCTGCTGCGGGAGGGCCGCGGGCTGCGCTACACCGACCGGGATTTCTACCTGGCTTCCATCCGCCGTGAGTTTCGCAAGAACCGGGGGCTGCAGCGGCTGGAGGATAAGGAGAGGCAGCTGGAGAAGGGGCAGGCTTTCCTTCAGAGCAAGCTGGGGGGCCTGGTGTAGAGCTTCCCCGCCTCCCCCACTTCCCTCTTTCTAAAATCCTCTCACCTACCACGGGATGATGACTTCTTCCTGCCCACTGCTACCTTGAAATTGGCCAGAAGGTGCCTCCACAGCCACGCCAGGAGGGCTCTCCTGTTCTCTGAACAAATGCTTTAGGTCACAGGTAGGTCCCTTATGTTGACATAGTCCTGTTCTTCATGGTTACATGACAGTCAGCTTTGTGCAAGCACATTATTTTTTGCCTTGTGATGAAGATTGCCTAGATTCCTTATCAGATGAAGTAGGAACATTCATTTTTAAACGGTAACTTCACTTTAGGAAATACATAAGTTCAGGCAGGCTCTGACCCTTCAGCTGCCTTTATCATAGAAATGTAATCTTAAATCAAATTGGGAGAGTTTTCTGGTGTTTTCTTTCAGTTTCAATCCACCCATGTGCAGAGCAGTGGCAAAATGCATTTTGCATGTGTGGTCAACCAGGGAATCTCTCTGAATTTAAACATAAAGGTCAGAGGTTAAATGGGATTCGGAAAAAAAACAAAAACAAAGTGCATACATAAATAAGAGAACATTAACATTTGTGTTATGCAGGGCTTGTATGAAAACCAAACCCAGCAGCCTTGAGGGCAGGAGTAAATATCAGGTGCAAGCAAGGAGTTGTTCCCTTTGTGGTGTGCTGTGGTTTGCAGTGCCAACTCCTGGATGTCTTTGAAATACCTGGTACCAACTGTTGTCAGAAATAAGTCTGAGAGTGGATACTCTGAGGTTCTTGAGATTTCAATGACAAAAGGCTGGCAGTCTGTGTAGTCATATCTATGAGCAAAGTTGCAGACCTTAGACGGAGGACAAGAAGATAAATTGGTGTAAAATGGCTGAATTCTGGCTGAAAAGCACCAGCTAGAGTTGCCTTGTTGTGATCCATTTGTTTGATGCTCCCTTCCAGGTGGGATGGCGAGCGCTGGGCCACGCAAAGGCAAAAAAGACGACAATGGCATTGGCACAGCCATCGACTTTGTGCTGTCCAATGCCCGGCTGGTGCTGGGCGTTGGTGGAGCTGCGATGCTGGGCATTGCCACGCTGGCTGTCAAACGGGTGAGCTGGTGATGTGGGGAGGGAAGTGAAAAGACATGGGATGTTGGCACTGGATGGGGAAGAACGCAAAAACACTGGGCCCTTATCAACTGAAACTGTGCCTGGTGATGTTCCTTTAGATGTATGACCGTGCAATCAGTGCTCCCAGCAGCCCCACTCGCTTGAACCAGTCAGGAAAGAGAAGCTGGGAAGAGCCAAACTGGTTGGGATCCTCCTCACGCTTACTGAGCCAGGACATGAAGACTAACCTCAGCCGCTCCCTGCAGACCCTTCCCACCGACACTTCGGCCACAGACACAGGTACAGAGCAGTGTGGCAATTCCATGTTGCAGAATCATCTGGCCTGTCAACCCTGTTAATCCTTTAAAGAAACATGAAAGAAGAGTGCTCTCTCTAACCTAGTATCTTGATGCTTTATTTTTAAGTTGATCTATTGTTAGCTTCCAGGATTAGAAGTCAGAGTTAGTGAGTAATAGTCATATATATTGACATTTTTCATTTCTTTCATTTCATGGACTTGAATTTTATTTTCCTTTAGACTTTTCTCTGAAACTCTTTGTTGCTTTTCTTTGGGCCTTTCCAATTCATTTGCCTCTTTTTAAGAGAATGCTTAAGCGGCGAATCGTAGAATCACAGAATCCTTAGAGTTGGGAGGGACCTCTGAACACCATCTAGTCCAGCTCTCCTGCAATTAACAGGGACACCCACAGCTAGTTCAGGTTGCCCAGGGACTGATCCAGCCTGGTCTTGAAAGCCTCCAGGGATGGGGCATCAACTATGTCACTAGGTAACCTGTTCCAGTGCCTCACCAGGTTTTTTCCTTATATCTAACCTAAATCTCCCCTCTTTGAGCTTGACTGTGCTAATCATTTATGACATTATTTTCCATGTTATTTCTATGATCTTTCTAATAATTTCTATATTAACACTTTTCTATATAATAACACTTCTGGCCTTTTTAGTGCTGCTTATCACTAAGCTGTAAAAAAAGCACTTGGCAGTTATCTTTCCAAGTGCAGTGATAAGCAATTCAATCCTTAAGTGTTTTTTTAATGTGAATTTTTGTGGTAGTTTGTTGTTCTTACTGGTTTGATTTTAGGAGATTTTGGGAGTTTTACAATTTGATTTAAAACAAAAAAAGTGGGGGACTTCATTAGGTTGACTGACTTTGAAACAGCAAAATAACAATCAAACTTTAACTTCCCAGGTATTCTACAAGAAATTCAGCTTTGGGATGGCAATAGCTTTTCTGCTGAGGAAGTATTAAATAACTAGACAGTTTTGTTAAAGGAGAATGAAGACCATTTGATCGGACCCACCAGAGATGAGGATTGGGGCCCAAAATACTTAATAAGACTGTCTCACATATTTGGCTTAAAAATAAATTAAAACACAAGGTGAAAAAATAAGTTGTTCCATGAATAGTCAATAAAATGACTGTGTGATTTTGTGGGTTACTTCCTGGTCACACAAATCCTGATATCTGTCCAAAAGACTCCACTGAGACAAAAGACAGCAGCAGCTGAGGCTGAGCAAGCTGAATCTGTGTGCTGTTTGGTCAGCCATCCTGTATATGTTGTGAGGTGGTCCATGTGCCTGTTTCCGAACAAGTGTGTGACAGCTGCTTGCCTTAAGTGCACCACTGATTTGGCAGATTCTCCTGTACTCTGTTAAGTTCCACAGCCCTTCCAAAGGCTTAGGATCCCCCAGGTCTGTAATTCTTCCTTAATTCTTATTAATGACTTCTGAAAGTAGTCTGTGCTAAGAGTAATATGAGAGAGAGACAGAGAGGGATGCCCAGCTCATTCCTTAAGGAAACCAGCCTGGAAAAGGGGGCATTAGAGATAAAGTACAGATTAGACATTGCTGTATAATTTAAGCAGTGATGTAAAGTGTTACGATGCTGTTACCCATATAAGAGCATGCTCTTAGCTCTTTGTTCAGTTAAAAGTTGAGGAGGTTTTCAATTAAGGCCATGATTGCCTGAGCTCTACTGGCTCCAGAATCCATCATTTTACCATTTACCTTACCATTCTCATATATAATGATCAGAAACCTGATGACTGCTTTTTTCCTGATAGTGTGATCTCGGATCTCTTACCCTGGTTACAACTGGGTTTTGCAAATGTATTGTAAAAATCCATTATAACATTAAAAATGTAATGATGTAGTGATGGTTGTTCAGGGATATTTTGGTGGTCTGTTGGTCTGGCATCATGATCAAAGCAGCTGAACTGCTAACGGTGCGGAATTTTTGATGAAATGTAACTAAGAAACTGTCCACATAGCCATTAATGTTCTTGAAGATTCTCGGTACTCTTTTTTTGACTAATACCTGTGTAAAGCTTACAAAATGTCTGCTGTAAGCTTTTTTGAGATCTAGGTGACGTGTTTCTGCAGATCACTACCCAGTAAAACACTACAATCAACAGTTTTCCTTCTGTCTTGCAGACTTTTTCCGACCCACAAAACCCAAGCAATCTGCCAAGAGGAGTCAAGTGGAGCTGAAAAAATCCCGCCTTCGTCTGTCTCTGCAAGAAAAGCTATTTGCTTATTACAGGAGGAAGGTAGCTATCCCCACAGATGAGCAGGCCCTAGCCAAGCAAGCAGCCGTGGACATCTGTGCTGAGCTGCGCAGCTTCCTCCGTGCCAAGCTGCCGGACATGCCCCTGCGTGACATGTATCTCAGTGGCAGCCTGTATGACGATCTGCAGGTAATTCCTGGGGCCACGTGATGGGTCATTATTCAGTAGGCTGACGAGACAGGAGCGTTTCAGGCGTCCCTCTTGGCAGTGCTGTCTCAGCACAACATTCTTCTGTAATAAGGCTCTTGGTGTCACGTTTCCCACCGTGAAGCCAGGCATTGATTACTGCAGTACTGTTTGGACAAGCTTGAGCAAGCTGCTTTGGATTTGTCTGCAAAGCATTTGAATTTTGCTCTTTCATTTCTCTGGACTGTCTTGGCTGTTCTTTCCTTCTCCCTTTAGCTGTGTTTTGCCTGTTGCTTTTTCAGTACAGCTCTGTTTTTTCTCCATCCCTTCTATCTTCTTTCAGATATGAAAGATAGTTCCCTTCAAACTCCTTTGCATTCATGTAGGTCTTCCTTACTCTTTTTTTTTCTTTGTTTCTTTTTATTTTTTTTTTTCCCTTTTCTTTATTAAATGCATGACAGACCTTGATTGAACAGCAGTCCCTACTGCATATCTGTCCGGTGGAAAAATGCCCATAGCTAAAGTGAGTGATTCAGAGGCACGCTTTTTTTTTTGTTTGAGTCAGAGCTCTGAAATGGAGTGCTGACTGTCAAGTGAAACTTAGATCTGGGTTCTTAATCACCTTGGTGAAAAGAGATCTTTAGTGACCTTTTTCTCATCAATGTGGCAGACAAAGTGAGGGTAGCACCGAGCTCTTGCATAGAATAATTAAAACATGGCAACTTAAACTTGTCTAGAAATGCGTTCAGTTTCAAATTATTGTGTGGCATTGCTGTGCCTTGTGCCAGCTGCATCTCGCATCTGAGAGCAATAGGAGATAAAATGATTCTTCTGTATGTAGTCCATGTCAGGTCCTGAAGTATTTGAGGATATCTAAATAGCGAGTACCACATAAGCTTTATCTTGTATTATACCTTGGAGTTACTTACTGATGATGGGAAATAGCCTATCAAAATGTCTTTTGACAACAAGAGGCTGTGAATCCCATGCAGAGAGGAAACTGAGATAGCTGAACCTTTATTCCAAGTTTCTTTGAACAGAGGGCATTCCAAAAGGTGGTGAATAAAATAGTGTGGAGAGAAAGCTTGTTCTTACTGACTTTTCTCTCTTGTGAAAGGTAGTGACAGCTGACCATATCCAGCTTATTGTGCCTCTGATGCTGGAGCAAAACTTGTGGTCGTGCATCCCTGGAGAGGAAACTATCATGAACATTCCTGGCTTCTACTTGGTGCGTCGAGAAAACCCAGAGTACTTTCCCCGTGGGAGCAGCTACTGGGACCGCTGTGTTGTAGGAGGTTACCTTTCCCCCAAAGCTGTAGCAGAGACCTTTGAGAAAGTTGTAGCTGGATCCATCAACTGGCCAGCAATTGGGTCTCTCTTGGATTACGTGATCCGTCCAGCAGCTCCCCCAGCAGATTTGACACTGGAAGTCCAGTATGATCCAGAACGGCGTCTTTTCATTGACTTCCTACCATCCCTCACTCTGGGTGACGTCGTCCTTGTGGCCAAACCCCATCGACTGGCCCAGAATGACAACCTATGGCGACTGAGTCTGCGGCCAGCAGAAACAGCTCGCCTCAGGGCTCTGGACCAGTGTGATTCTGGCTGCCGTTGCTTGTGCCTGAAGATCTTCAAAGCGGTATGCAAGTTGAACCCAGCCCTGGGTCACCTCACTGCCAGCCAGCTCACCAATGTCATCCTGCACATGTCCCAAGAGGAGTCCAACTGGTCCCAGGACATGCTGGCTGATCGCTTCTTGCAAGCGCTGAAGGGCTTGATCCGCTACTTGGAGGCAGGGGTCCTCCCTAGTGCTCTGAACCCCAAGGTGAACTTGTTTTCAGAGCTTACCCCAGAAGAAGTGGATGAGTTGGGCTACACCCTCTATAGCTCTCTCTCAGAGCCGGAGGTTTTACTCCAGACGTAATGGGGCCTTAACTGGGGAAACATCGATAGGATTTAGCCAAGGTGGACTTTGAAATGTGTCTTCTCCTGCACAACCTCCCCTCTCTCACACTATCTACTTCTGGTTCATTTGGTTCATTTTTATTTCCTGCTGTGGAGTTGTTGCTCCCGCTGGATTTCTTGGTGCTACTGGTCCATTTCCACCATCTGTGCCCCAGCAGGTACCCATTGGCTATGGAAAAGAGGCTTAAACTGCAGCTGTAAGATCGCTGCATAAATCTTGCTGATGCTCAAGTGTCTACAAAAACAAAACAACAACAAACCCAACCAACAACATGACTATGCACTTCTTTCTCCTGTAGTGAGTCTTTCTTGCTGCAGTGAATCTGTTTTGGTCTGAAGAAGGTGGAAGTGGGCTGGTGAATCCAGTGACAACTTTAGCAGACTTGCACTGAGGTCCTTTTCTTTCCTTGGGTCAGATTTTTGTCCTCATATTTCTTTTTCTCTGCTGTACCACACTGTCTCACTTTCCCCTTTCTTTTTTTTTTTTTTTTTTTTTTACCAAGTCATGCAGAGCAGACTGAATGAGATGTTCTTGTTAGGGCTGTATGTTGTATGTCTGAGTGCATCATGATTAACAGTATTTAGTGCAGTAGTTCTTTAAGGAGGAGAATGCATATGGCTCTGGCTCCTACAGAGCCTTCTTATCCTTTGTCATCTGGATTCAGGAGTATGGCTTGTCCAGTCTGTTGTAACAGCCTCCAGTATAGGCACTTCTCACAGGTGTTTCTGCAGGGAGGAAGAAGCTTTTGTGGTGTCTGTGTGATGAGGCCAAAGGAGTAGGGCTTGCTGTTCCAGCCTAGCCAGATCTGCTGCGTGTTGCTGGTGGGAATGGCCATGGGAATTGGGAGGTAGGCAGCTCCTCAGATGTCTCTCTGGCCTAGAGGAAGAGAGGTTGATTATGGAAGACAGGTGGGAGGTGCACATGGGAACAGAGATTATTTTTTCATCTTTTCTGAGTTTTTTGCTGTTCTGGCTTATAGGAGGTGGAAGCAGGACTTTATACCTCGAATGGTTTTGTAATAAACACATGTAAGCCAGATTCTCACCAGCTGTAAGTTGGTAAGGGTATTAGGGCTAAACTGGTGTCATCAAAAAGGGTCTGTTCCATATGCTGATGTTACTATTCATATGCAGAGTTGGCATTTAGAAAGGAACTGTCTTTGCCATCTGCTCTCACTGTGTGCTTTAGTTCTCTCTCCTGGCACCTCAGAGGTGAGGCAGTTTCCCCTTCCTCATTCCCATGTGCTGACTTTCCAGTGTTCCCAGTTTACAGTTACCATTAAAAAGCTGGTGAGGGCACACCTTCCCACTCTGTATGGTTGGACCTATTGATCATGCACTTCTGTCCACTCCTGTTCACCTCTGCTATCAGGCCGTTCTCCCTTGGCTGTCCTCTCATCTGCTGCTGGACTGTGGTGTGGCTTTTGGGGGCAGCTGATGCACTGTGGGTATCTCTTACACTAGCTGCATTACTCTGTGCTGCTGTCAGTCTTTTGGCCTCCTGTCTTCAAAGAGTGGGAGCCCTCCTGAGTCTTGGGCTATGTGTATCAAATGATAAGCACAGCCAGTGTTACAGAAACATAACCCATCTTTAGTACCTTTTTTTCCTGTTGCTGTCCAACCTCCCTAGCCAAGGAGGCAAGAGTTCAGAGGGAGCAGGTATCCTTTTCTCCTTCCTTCCTCTCAGGACTCACCTTTGACAGGGAAGTTTCAAGGTGAGTTTCAGGAGTGGAACTGAGGAGGAGTGTCTTTACCCCTTGTTTTCCTTTTAGAGGCAGTGCTGGTGAGATGAGGGTAGGAGCATCTTTCTCGGACGATCCGTCCATTTTAGACAGTGTGTCAGATAGTATTCTGTATACAGTGATAATATGACGATGCATTTTAAATTATTTAATCCTTAGGTTACAGGTATTTTCTAGACTGCCAGATGCATACTTTTTAAAGTGTGTGTGTGTATATATAAAGTCTGTAGTCTGTAAAAGGTAAACAAATTCCGTTTGTATGATTTTGTGTTTCGTATGTTGTGCAGCAGTCACTGTTGCTCAGGTGTTGATTGCTCTTCACTCTGGTTCCCAGATTACACCCACTTTTCCCTGCCCTCCACTGTTTTTCTGTCAGCTTTCCTACCTTAAAAGCAGATGGATAAGACTTGGAGCCCACAGGCTGTCTGGGAAAATTCCTTTTTCTTCTCATTACTTGAAGGTCAACAAAAATATTAACGTATCGGGGTTGTCAGGCATTCCCCTTCTGTTCATGTACTCAGTGTGATCTCACCATCACTCGGTGCTGAATCCAATGCCATGGTCTTCATGTGGAACTGAGCAGCAGCATGGTTTGGAATGATAGACACTATAATTGCAAAGGTGAGACGTACGCAGGAGGAAGCCACTGTCTGAGCTGCATAAGAACAGTTGCCACGTACATATCTGAATATAGAATTTTTCACATGAATGCTTTTACTTCTTCCTGGCAACCTAATGAATTAATATTTTATGGCCATTTCTTGCTGCTATCGAGCTCAATTTGTGTATCAAATGGAGACTGAAGCTGCCTTTTTGCCTTTTCTGTAGACTTTGCTCCACTTCACTTGAATCACGTCCATCATTTCTTCCCTTCAGTTTTTCCCTGTTCTGAGCTAGCCACAAGCCTGTTCCTGGGAGGCAGAAGCTCCCCTCCTATGGACAGCCACCACCATGGGCAGCAGCTGCCCTGGAAGTGGCAGTCTCAGCAAAGGCCAAAGATGTAATAGGTCAGAGGGACACTTGCAATGAGAAGTGTTTCAAGAGCAGGGTCAAGTGGAAGGGGTGATAAAGGCAGGGGAGAAGGAGCAGAGCAACTATGCAGGAAACTTACACTAAAGTTGTATGAAGCTTGTGGACAAATGGATTGTTGCAGAGTCTTTTGGATCAGCACCTTCCAGTGTTAAATTGGGTGCATATGTTTATATACAGCTAGGAGGGCTGAATTATAGGTAGGCTCCTTTCTCATCGGAGCTGTAGCACAGAGCAGGATGACCTAAAGACGAATGTGAAAAGGGCAGCTCTTGGCCACCTTCCTGGCAGAGCAGCTCAGAGACAAATTGATTGTAAGGAGCCCAGAGCGTGCATTGCCTGCTTGCTGCCTGGGCTCCTGGAATGCCTTGGTATGTTCTGCTGTAGCTTAGCTTCCACAAGCTTCTCACGAGATTGTCATCTGGTTCCCTGTAAATGCGGGGCAAGGACCAACTCACTGAGCAGTGGCTTTTCACTGCTGCTGAGCTTTACCACTAATCTTTCAGCTCGGATGAATTTTTTATAAAGTGTTCAGAAGCAATTACAGAACCAAGAGGCTGCTTGCTGCTTCTCGACCCGCACTGTGTGTGTGGGTACTTGCAGTGTGCAGTGAAGAGATGATGCCCCGTTGCTCCTAGGTCTGGAGGCTGTGGACTTGTAAAGGGGAAAGTCTCAAGTGCATGGTCTGTGACAGAGTGTGTGAAATTCTGAAATAAAATGACTTTCCACAGTAAACTGAATGTCTCTGATGTGTTTATAAACAAAGGAGCTTCTCTTTGTTTTTGTGCCAGGGAGGAGTGTCACCTTTCTGCTGTCAGCTTTCTGCACCACACCGTTCTCAGGGGACTGTCATGCCCCTTGCTGATTCACTGCTTTCCCTTTACAGCTTGGGGCGCTCTGCAGCTGCCTTCAGAACAAGTAGGTTGGCGCTGCAGCACGCTCGCTCCTGTCAGTGCTTGCACCAGTCACAAGATAATGATGGCTCTCTGCCTTTTCTCCTTTCTCTGACAGCTCACACGCCTGGGCAGGCACCCACGCTTCATGTGGTTCTCCAGACTTCACAGGCTTCCATGCATCTTTTAATATTGACTTTCCTGCACAGCCTTTCCCTGCCCTTGGCTCAGTGGCACCTTTGTTTCTACATGCCCAAGTGTGCTCCTGTCTTATCCAAGCATCAGCCTTGGGGCAGTGAGGTAGCTGCTATAGCTCCAGTACACAGCAAGCCCCAGTTTTATGTGTCTGCTTTGGGAGGTGGGGAATGTGTTTGACATAAAGAGAAACGTGAAGTGATGCCACTTCTGATGAATCCCGGCTCCTTAATTCTCAAAAGACATGCTAGGGTAAAGACATCCTGTGAGAATTGCTTTAATGAGGGCTAAGCAATTACCATTTAACTAGCTTGGAGCGTATGTTGTGTTAGAAAGGGAGTCTCCATCTCTAGCATTATTCTTCCTGATACCCCTTGTCTATTTTTTTCCCTTAATCTATTCCATGATAGAAATGGATCAGGTGAGATCAAGCATATTTCACATCATATGGTCTCTTATGGGAACAGCTAATGCAAGCTGCTCTGTGGAAGCTGTGCCAACTATGACACCCCTCGCATTAATGCCCTTGGAAAGCTTAGGGCTTGCAATCCATATTTAATGTATGTAGTAGTTTGCACTTTTGCATAAAAGTTGTCCCGGCATGCACAGTGAGATCAAAAGATAGGGTTTGTTTAATGGAGAGAAGAAATAATTGAGTGGAGTCACGGTAATTATTTCACGTATGCAAAAGGTTGCTGCAAAGAACAGCACAAATGGCTCTCTGCAAATGCTCTGGTTCTCTTTTGTTCTTAGCCTAATGAACAAGCAGCTTATGAAAGCATACCTTGTTAAATAAGCACAGTCCTGGCCTGGAAATGAATGCAGCCAAGCTTACATTTAAAAATTCAAAAGATACAAAACCTTAACATAGCTGTCATGCAACAAATATGCCCTCTACACAATTGATGATAGCATGGTGTAGCAGTTTTATTGGCATACTCTGAGAAGGACAGCGTTATTCACAAGTCACTGAGCCAGAAATGGGGTGGTAAGTAGGCTAATAATATCTTTATAGTATGTGATCCTGTGCAATAACCTTGCAAATGGTGAGGCTGAAGAGACTGATCAGACCAAAGGGTAAAGCAGAGATCTTAAAGCCATTCCATTTATAGAAAGTATTCTTGTCATTTAATGGATAGCGGGAGAGAGGAGTTTGGCATATGGAACTCAAACTTTTCTCCATCTTAAACTTTCCAAAGTACTCAGTAGTGAGTTCTGAACGCAATCACTTTAAGCACACTAAAAGTCAGATGAGTTTTTATTTTGCTGGTTCGGTTTCCCTGGCTCCAGTAGCTAAATAGCAATTTGATCTGTCTTTTCAAACTCAGTGCTAAACTTCTCAGGGGAAATATATATGTGTATATATATATATATGTATGTATGTATATAAATTCTATCCACATTCCTCATGAAAAGGCTTCTCCATATAAATAACGAGCAAAAGTTGCTTCCATGAGTTTTCTGGGTTTTGTTTTTGTTTTTTTTAAGATTTTAAGCCCACCCCTACCCCTGCTTCTTGTGGTAAAATCATTGCCATTCCACAGAAGCAAAGGCAGCAGTGACACACTACCCTGTTAGACATCCTACTGCAATTATCCCCGTGCAGTAAGGCTTTCTTGTCTCATTCTGCTCAGGATTGCGAAGGACATGAGCACTGTAGGCAACAGACACAAGGGCATAGATGGCAAATGACGGAGCTCTGAGTAAAAGAGCAAATTGGCTCTTTACCTGGTCCCATGCCAGACATTTTGTCAAAACTCACAATGCACTGTAGGCAGGCTTCCTCACCACCTTTGAAAGGCAAGAAGCAATCATTCCTGGAAGGAGTATGGCAAAGAGACATTTTTGCCTTCAAATTCTTGAATTTATTTAGCGTGGTGGTTAGTTACGGCCTTAGACATAACTACCAGCAGCTACCTAGATAATATCATCTGAATTATGTTCAGGCTCCTAGTAGTTTATAGCAGTGGTGACATGCTGTCAGAGGGCCTGAGATATGCAGAAGCAAAGATAACAGAAGATGCAGTAATCCCACAGAACTGCACTCCCACGTTGCTTGTCAGAGAGCGTTGGCTGGGCTCCCAGCTTCCTGGCATTCAAGTGGAGGTTGGGTTTTGCTAAGGCAAGCGCGTGACCAAGGCACAAATCTTCCCTCAATTCCCAAATCACCACAAAGGGACAGCAGCAAGCATCTAGGACAATGCCTTTTATTGAACGACAAACTAGTGATGTGTACTAAGAACTCTCTTAAAAAAAAAAACAAAAAACTAATTGCTTTCTTGCACAGAAGAGAAAGTAGGAAAAATGATCCATCTTCATCACTATGCACTGCAAAGGAAGATGTGTGGTGTTGTGGGCACAACGTTCTCCCAAACCGTGTGGCTCCAGACAAACTGAGCCCTTTTATGGTCAGATGGAGTCTGCACTGCCTCAGGGAGACTCACTTTTCTGGTGAGTGTTCAGCTTGCAGATCAGTGTCACTGAGAATTCTGACCAAGACGTTCAGATGTTACTTTCCTGAACAGTGCCTACATTGCCTCAAACCCAGAGGAGATGCCCACCTTTGTCACAATCCCAGGAAAATTCTCACCCTCTGAATGCTGAAAGAGCAGGCCAGCAATACCCCCTGGCAGAGGTGGGTTGCTGTGGCTGATTCCTCAGACAGAACTCTCACAAAAGTCAAGTTCAGAAACACATTCCTGCTGGCAGCACTGCGAAGCTCCCTCACTAGGCACCACAGTGGCACGAGTAAGAGGGGCAGTAGGCTGAGGAGCCACAACACCTACTAAAGACAATGCTTTGGCCACAGAGTGTTTAGGGGGACTATTCTCCAGCTAGTCCAAAGCCAATCCCCCTGTAACACACCTGAAGAAGCTGTGCTAAGGCTGCCCGTGCCAGCCACCAGCTCAGGCTGAAGTGTAGGGAGCAAAGCAGATTTCTGGAAGAATCTTCTTTTCTTTGCCAGTGCAGAGACCTCAGGAAGGAAAATGAGAGTCACAAAGGCAAAGGTTATCAACTTGGTATCCTGAACACATCAACATTCGCCAAGAATTTCCCCTTCCTCCCCCATAAACAAACACATATATTGAAACAGATTAAAGTCTGCGGGTAAATTCCAGCTGCCAACAGCTTTTGCTTCCAAAGTGGAGAAGGATTACAAAATAATGGCTGCAGTGTTCCCTATGAACCCAGGGAGCTACAGCCTCAACTCTGATTTTTCCCCAGGTGAGTTGAAGAGCTCCACCTGAGCTGCCTGGTATGCCTGTCCTCCATCTGAATCTGCCTGCCAAAAGCAGAGACCAAGTGATCTCAATGCATACAAGATATCCTCAGGATCCTGCTTGATTTCATTAACAGAGTACGCAGGTTTGCAGTTTCTCTTCCTTGCCTTTCAATATGCTCTGAAGTTACATGAAGAATTGTAGAATCACAGAATATCTCGAGTTGGAAGAGACTCACAAGGATCAGTGAGCTCAACTCCTAGAAAGTTAAAAAAAGGAATTTGCATTGCCACGCTCCTTCTCATCCTGTTTCACAGGAAGATACAAGGCACCAGGCACATGTGTGTCTCCAGCAGATGATGCTGCTGATGCACCTTCACTTTGGTGGGCACTGATGGGCACTGAGTACACACGCATCTGCACTGGGAGTCTGCATAATTGAGTCCTGTTGAATAACAGCAGTTTCCAATGAGATACAGTTCTGTTCTTTTATTGTTTGGACAACTGGAAGGCTTTCGTTTGTGTGCTTAACTGCTCCCATGTGTGCTAATACACACAAGGGATTATACTCGACCCTCAAGTCCTTTCATCATAATAAAATACGGCTGGAAGATGAGAAAAACCCCCAAATACCCGGATGCTCTGAACAAAAGTCAGCTCCCTCCCCCTTCACACATATTTTTTGCTAAACATCACTTTCAAACCATTGTAGCTTTGCTCGGGAAATTCATGCTTGGGCAAGTTACAAGTTAAATCTCACCTCCCTCTTACTGGATTTGCACAATGTTTTCCCTCATGGCAGCTGGCCACAGCCTGTCCAGCTCTGAGTAACTGAGCCTCTGGAGAAATGTATTTTGTGAGCTATCAGCATGTGCTTGGCATGGCTGCTTTTGCTCAGCAAGAAAAATGTAGGTGGACAACCAGGAGTGTTTCCATATCTGTCTGAAATTATTGAACTGCAAGTTGCAAATGTAAATTGCAGATTTAATCCTTTTTTTTATTAGTCTCCTTTCGAATGTCAGTGATATTTACATATCAGGACAGAAACATAAGAAAGTGAGGGGGTGGGTATGCAATGAATGATTTATTAGAGATTCTATTTGGTGCACCAGTCCAAAACAAACGAGGCACAGCATATGGCTAACTTATTTTTTGTTTGTACATAATAAAAAATGGACATTAATACCTCCCAGCTCGATCTTTAATCACATATATTCATCTCTCCACCCGGTTTTAAAATGGAAGGTCTATAAAGCAATCCTTAAAGAGCTTACAACAAGGATCTGGCAGAACCAATTCTCCAGTTATCCGTTTGTGCCGCATGAGGGGAGAAGCAACCAAGCACTGCAAATTACCCTGAGCTGCAGAGACTGTAGGTAATTCTCCCTCAAAATTGCTCAGACTTTATAAGCACTTTGCCCCAATCCATCTTTCTGTTTCCCTCAACAATCTCTGCCGGAAAATTTCCTCCTGGTGTCTGGAAATTCTTTGCTCACTGAAGTGCAGAGTTAGGCTGCATGCCTGCAGTTTGTTTCCTGTTGTCCCGCCTATGAATGGAAGCTTCAAAGGACAGAAATTATCACAAGGACCCCTCCTGGGGTGTGAGACCCTGCAGGAGCCCAAAGCACTCTGACAGAGCCACCATGGGGCCTGCAAACCCTCCTGGCTGCCCCAGCATTCCAGGAAGGGGCCAGCATCTCAATCTGCATTACTGTTGGTGGTTATCTTCCCGGTCCTGGTAATGCATATCCCCCACATCCCCCTCCTTGCTCCCCGCTATGCAGCACCACAAGTGCCTCCCCCCTGACAGTCCCTGAGCGTCATATACAGGCCAGCTAGACTGTGCAAAGAGATGTTACTATGGAAACATTTACGTCTTCCCTTTGTGTATTTAATAACACAGCATACAGCATGTTTATCTCCTGTATATTTGCTGATAAAAGAAAAACTCTTTTCCTTTGCAACGTTAGCTTCTAAAATGAAAGACAGACAGAAAGAAGGACAGGCAGACAGAGAAAAAAAGCAAGTTCTTATATTGACTTTCCATCTTAATGAAGAAGAAGGGTGAATGGAGGAGAATCAGTTTATCTTCTGGTGCTTTCTGCAGTGCTGTATATATCTGAGTATTTCGTCACTTCCCAGCAAGGTCATTTTGGCCTCTATCCTGCTGTGAGCTCTGCATGAGCATCTCCTCTTGCCTGCAGCTGGCCCCTAGCTTCTGAATAGGAATGGATCCGACTTATCGCAGGAGCTCTCTGCTGAGATACCATGCCTAAGGCAGGAAAATAACATCAGCAGAGCTAAAGCTGTTAACGTGTCATCAGGAGTTTATTGACCGTGCACACACACTAATCTTCATTCAGAAGCCATCTTTTTGTGCTGCAAATTCAATTTTCTTCAGATCTATCAGGCTTCTCTCCACACATTTAAGCCACAAATATATTCTGCGGTATTGAAAAAGGAACATTTGAGTTAGTGGGTAGCTAGTAGTTTTCTGCTTAGAAAACATTTGCTATTTTATTTGCACAAAAATTCCTAAGGAATTGTTATTTAGGCTTGAAGAATTATCTTCTAGCTCAGTCACAAAACTCAAACCTCAAAGGAGAAACCTCTGATGTAATATCTGCAAAAGCAGAGACATGTTGTTTCTCAATGGAATTAGAGACGTATCTCATTAAATTATGTAACAACGATAATTCTGCAGTCTCTTTCAGGAAACGGGGAGAAATAACACTGGTTATTACTAAATGGCTGGCTTTTTGTTACCTGATTTCACTTCCTGAATTGAGGATAATGAAAAAAAAACCCTGTCTGGTGCTCAGATCGCAGACAAATTTCCACATTTGCAAAACAAAAAGGGAAGCGGGCAGCTAGGAAACAGGCAGATCTGGGTTAAGTTCCTCATTACATACATCATTTTTGCTTGCATGATTCTTGCTCACACATCCCCAGAGTCCTTTCTGCAGAAATCTATAATTACCATTTCAAGAGGAAGGATTGGGTGGGTAGAGCATTTCTGTTTATTTTACTACAATTACAGTGGTACAATCACCTTTTTCTTTGCACTTGGGGGATGTGAGAGCCCTCCCTCAGCCAGCCAAAACACAGAGATGCTGCCTTTCATCCACCCAAGCCAATCACCCACCGGGCTTCTTTGGAAGCCGCTGCATCCATTCTCTGAATTTTGCTTTGAAGCAAGATCTGCCTGCTCATTGGTGCGTGTATCAGAGCAGTCATCTGAGATCACTCAGTTGCTATCGTGTTTTCTGTCTTCGGAGGGCATTTTTCTCTGCTGCCTCTTCCATCTTAGTGAGCCATCAAAAATCGATGCTTGATTCTAGAAAAACAAAAACAAAACAAACACACACACACACACACACACACACACAAACCAAACAAAAACACCACAGTGGAGAGCAAAAGTTGCATTTTTTCTCTCAGCAGCCAATGTTCAGTTTACAGAGCTGGAGTGACATACCCTGATTTGTAGCGGTGATGGTGACATCCAGCTGCTAAAAGTAGAAACCTGGCCATGACCGCCCTCCCTGGCCATGCCTGTCCTCCGGAATTATCAGTGGAGTTGTTTAATGAGTTCTAGGCAGCCAAACCTGTGTAAACTGAGCCAAGGCCATGGCTGTATGCAGATACTACCAAACCCTAACTTGTAAACAAGGGAGCCTTTTGCAGTGGAGCCAAAAGGAGTTTGACCGACAGGGTGATAATGTTTTGAGCAAGCAAGTATCCATGGAGGGGGGGTTGGAGCTCGATGATCTTTAAGGTCCCTTCCAACCTAAGCCATTCTATGATGAACCTTCAGAGCTGATGGTGTGCTGTAGGGCTGGCAATGTGGGAAAGCAACCAAAGGCTGGGTAGTGAGAGAGTACATGAGTAGCAACTTTTCCAGCTCACTCAGAGCCATATATGGTGCTTTAGTGTCCTCAGAGAATCATGAGGGGACTGAAACCATCTGTTCCCCATGGGTTTCGTACAGGGTTAGCTGAACCAGCTGAGGACCAAAGGAGCTGCTAGAAACATACAGGCTGGGCTAGAGGTGAGGGAGCAGGGCTGCCTTTTCACTTGGCTGATTTAGTTCTGATAAAACATAATGCAAAACTGCTTGAAAATATTCCCAAGGTGAGGCTGCTTGCTAGGGCTGTGAGGCTGTGTAGATGACCAGCTAATGCTCTCCTCCATCTGAGTAATGGCTGCCCTTGGGTCTCCTCACAAACCGCCCCAGCCCAATGTTACGCCATAGCTGCAAGGCTGGCAGGGCGTCAGGGACACAAACACACAGCCGATGCCCCACACAGCCCTATCTCCGAGGAGCAGGTAGCAGGCAGGGAGGTTCCCACTTATCTGAGGGAGCAGTGACTCTCCACAGCAAAGTTCTGCCCTCAACTCTGCTGGGCTTCGTCTGGAGGGGCAATTAAGAATGCAGAGGGCACAGTGCTCGGAAGGGGGACATGACTTCGTGCGGAGGGCATAAGAAGCTGTTAGGAACAAAGCAGACGCGGTGCTTGAAGGAGGTGAGGCCACGGAAACGTGAGGCACCAAACATAACCCATCCGCTCTCGCCGCCATTTTACCGCTCCTTGTCCTCCGTGCCTCTCGCCTCACCATCTGGCCTCTTTCGGGCCTCAGCCAATGGCGACTCAGAGCGCACATGAATACCACGCCGCCAGCCAATCAGCGTCGGAGCGCCCTGGCTTTGTTGGCGGGCAGGAGCAGGAGCCCCCCCAAATCCCCCTGCGCTCGCCGACGGGCGGGAGGAGCGTCCTCAGATGCTTCGTCACGTGACCACGCTTCTCGGCTGGGAGGTGTCTGCGCGGAGGAACACCATATAGTCCCTCTGTCCATCAGCTCACGACGAAGGGAAAGTTATTGTCTACTACTTTTATGGTTGATCCGAAGCAGGATGGAACGAGAGAAGCCCAGAAAGTGGGGTTACAGGCCGGAGGGCACTGATGAGAGCCGGGTGACGAAGAGCGGAAGGACACATCAGGCCGGATCTCGTTCTGCTTAGCGCGGCCATATATAAAAGCGGAGCGCGCGCTGTGCCACCTCATTGTGTGCCCATAGTCGAGCTGATAGGTTGTCGTAGTGGCCGTGCGCAGCACATCTCCGCGCGGCGCTGACCGGAGCACCTCTCCCATCCCCCCCACCCTAGCCGCCATGGCTCTCTAAGGGCGGCAGGGCCAGCGGCGGCATCGGCCAGTGCAGCGGGCGCAGCAGCAGCGGCGGCGGCCTCGGCACATCCCCGGCATCTGCAACCATGGCGTGAGTAGCGCGTGTGGGAGCGCACGCTGTGTGACACCCCTCCCCTACCCCGGTTTCTAAAGCGGGGTTCTGGGGTGCGGAACGGAACCCACAAGGAGAAGCTTCCTGGGTAATAGGATGAGGCGGGTGGGGGCTGAAAGCCTACCTGGGAATTAAGGGAACGGCAGGAAGTGACACTTTAGGAGGAAAAGCGAGCCGTAATACCCTGTATTTGAGGAAAAACCCACATCCTGAAAGCTCAGGGCTTTTCCGTTTTGTAAGGTTTTTGTGAGTGTTAGGTCCCTATGCGGGTGTCCTAGTCGCGTAGGGGAATGCCTTTATAGAGGGGCATTGGGAATAGCAGGTGGAGGAGTTACACGGGGCTCCCAGCGAGCGGGCACTGAGGTATGAGTGGATCCCTAATGCCGCAGCGCTGGGGGGATGTGGTGGGAACCAGCCTGATAAGAGGATGTGAGCCTCTCACGGCGTTTCTCAACCGAATCCCCCTGCTCCATAAGTTACCTTAGTACAGAAAGGTGTCCTGTCCTTCCGTCCTGTCACCCTCCTCCCCCCCCCTTCCCCCCCGCGTTGCTGGCGGTCCCAGCGACACGAGGTGGAAACGTGGCACGGCACAAAATGGCGGCGGGGCCGGGTGGGGAGCGGGCGGCGGCAGATCGCGAAATGGCTGCGGCGTGGGCGTGAGTCAGGGCACGGTGGGCGGGGCGTGGGGAGCGCGGGGCTGGCGCTGCTGTGCTGGAGATGGGGATGGGAATAGAAGAGCCTTTTAAAAAAAAAAAAGAAATAAAATAAAAAAAAAAATAAAGAGTTGGAGGCAAACAGCCTGGAAAATGTCCTTGTGTGCTGTGTTCTATTGTGAAGGCTGTTATTCCAGTAGAACAAGCACTGATGCACATGAAAAATGTCTGTCTTACAGGTTTTTCAAGGCACCGCACAGCAGCACTGCTGTAGTCGACAAAAAGACCTTCTCCTTGTCTACATCCTTTGACGTCAGAGCACTAAAACCTGACCAAGATGAGCCTCTTGAACAACGAGATGCTGTTGGGGGTATCCTCCCCCTTCAGCCAGCCGTGTTCGGTGGCTGAGGAAAGTCTGGGACTCCTCGATGACTACCTGGAGGTGGCCGAGCCCCTCGGTTCGCATGGGTTCTCCAGCGACAAGGCTAAGGCAGTCTCCTCCAATTGGCTCGCTGTGGACAGTTTAGGCAACACCATAGATAGCAGCCAGGGTAAGGCACTAGTTCACATGCAGAAAATACATCAGTGGTGATGGCACATAATAAACAATGTAACTCTCCCATTCAAAAATATACTGGGCAAATTCTCTTCACAAAGTGTAGAGGTAACATCACATGTGTACTCTGGCCTGGAAAGCATCCATACAACACTGATTACACAATAGCAAATGGCTAGTTACTAGACTGGCCTGTGGGAAAATGACACTTGTGTTGCCCTTTTAATAACATGTCAGCTGTTAAGAGTAGCCTTCCCTGGAAGAGGGCACAAGAAACAAGTGTGTGAAGTGTGTTTCAAATAGCCCTGAATTCATACAGAGTTGAGACTCAGAGGGATGGAATGTCACAACAGCTGACAGCTACATCGTATCATGCAGTCCTCCCCTGCTCATGGTGGGCTGAGGTTCTGGTAGTTAATCTTCTGTACCATTAAAAAGAATGGGGGATGGTGTGACTAGTTAGTTTTTTAGTAGTTTCTTTTTTTAGATACCTTCTAGAAGCTTACTTTGTTAGCTCACTGAAAAATGTGCATTTGTTTTTCCCTTTTTTAGAGGATGCCTTCTCTGGCATGGAGTGGATGGTGGAGAAGATGGATCTGAAGGAATTTGATTTTGATGCCCTGTTAGGTATGGAACATCTGGAAGCCACCGTCTCACCAGACGAGCTGATGGCCACGTTGGAAGACACGTGTGATCTCCTATTTAACCCTACCACCCAGGAATTTCACAACAAAGAACCTCCACTCATACCTGATCTAATCACCAGTCTCCCTGAATCTCCAATTGGAGCAGATCCCATGGCCCCATTAGCTTCCCTCTGGTCTTTTCCCCTCTCCCCAGAGTCTCTGACTTCTGTTCCAGACCATTCATTTAGTTTAGAACTAGGTAGTGAAGTGGATGTTCTGGAAGGTGAAAGGAAACAGGAGGGCCCCACCTTTCTGGTAGTGATCACCAAGTCAGAGAAAGAGGAGGAGAACCATTCTGATGACAGTGGAATATGCATGAGCCCAGACTCTTATTTGGGAACGCCCCAGCATAGTCCTACCAATTCACTTGGATCCCCCAACGACAACCAGTTCCCTGCAGATGCCACCTGTGGCTCTGTGCGGTCCAAACCATATGACCACCCTGCTGAGAAGGTAGTGTCAGCAAAGGTGAAAGGAGAAAAGAAAATAGATAAGAAACTGAAAAAGATGGAGCAAAATAAGACAGCTGCCACGCGTTACCGGCAAAAGAAGAGGGCAGAACAGGAGGCACTGTCAGGGGAGTGCAGAGATTTGGAACAGAAGAATCAGGCTCTGAAAGAGAAAGCAGATTCCTTGAGTAAGGAAATCCAGTACTTGAAAGATCTGATTGAAGAAGTGAGGAAGGCCAAAGTCAAAAGAGCTAGAGTCCCTGAGTAGTGTAGTCAGTAGTGTTCATGTGCATGTATATATGCTTGCTGCTTAAGCTATGTATGGTGTCTTAATAAATTATTTTATAGTAAACTTGTAATTTTGTGTGGTAATTAGGTATCTGTAAAGTAAGTGTTAATTTACACCACATCATTTGGGGCTTCAACCAGCTAGAGTGTGTTGCCCACTGTGGATTGTGCAAATAGCATTTACCGTTAATGTGGTTCAAGTGATAAAGCACACATTACAGCTAACATACAACTGAGTGTATACTTCAAACATCTAGTAAGATGGAGGGGATAAAATGGAGATACTCTCAGATCTTTAATAGCAAAGGCAAAATCATAAACATTACGAGCCTCTAGAGGAGCCATTTAAGGGTGCTTATGATGAATGGGAAAAGGTTCTCATGGGAGTTTCTGGGCTTGTCAGGCTTCAACACAATTCCTAATGGAGGTGAATGGTGCAGGGTACAAGAGTTATGAAGGGGGTGAGCTGGAAGTTACCTCAATCAGAACATCAGCGTGCAGAACATCAGGTGCTTGGGAGTATGAGTAGAAGTTTGTAGGCTGCAGCCTATTGTCTGGGGTAGTGGTTCTCATTAGAGCCTGCACTATGTGAGATAATCTTTATACTGGAGTGCTGGGAGGGAAGGTGCAGCTGGGAAAGAGTGCTGTGATATTATCTGTTACACTGAGAAAGCAATGTGAAGATGGCAGGTAGGAGCTTGCATAGCAGGATGGTTTCAGCCTGTTAGATTTATTAGCGTGCTTTCATTAATGGCAATATTAAGTATTTTTGTTTGTTTCTTTTGTGAGATTCAGAAATTCAGTAAGCTCTATGGTCAGCGCAGGCGTACCCTGCTAATAGCTTCAGGATTTGGGATGTGCCCTTTACAGTCATGTGTGTGATGATTATTTTCTTCGGCCCACTCATACCCAGATTTAGTGATTCGTCATGTTCCTTAATCCCTGCTTGTCCTGCCAGGGACAGCTTTTGCATGTAGATGTATGCATCCTTCCCCAGGGTGTTAATTCCTGATCACTTGCACTGACTTGTCCAAGCAAATTGCCCAGCTCAGGCATCCACATGGAGCTGGTGTCTTTGTGCTTGCAGCCTTTCAGAGGCAGCCAACAAGCTGATCTTATGCGATGCCTCTCGCAATGAAGCTGTTTCCATACTTAGTAACTTAGTTAAGACTTTGCACTGGCTGGAGGTTAGGGCTGGCTCTTCCTCTGTATGTTCATTTAGCATTTATAAGATCACTGCATTAAGAGATGGGAGAAAGCATCTGAGCAGTGGACAGCCTCCTGACTGACGTCACATTTGCAAGCTTCAGGAGCCTTTTCACTTTTTCACAGGCTCTCAGAACAAATGTGATTCAACAATCTCGATGGTTTACATGCATGGTGACACCATTCCCAGAAATAGATTTTGGTGCATGAAATAATGGCTTTACAAGCCCCCAGAGGAAGCCAGTTTTCCTGCATATTTGGAAACAGTGGAATTTTCCCAATCTGCACCCTGTAAAAGCTCAGTATTCGTAGCTACCTTCCTCTTCATCCTGCATTTAGGGAGACCCAGGTGCTTATTACAATTCTCTTTGCAAACAAGAAGAGGAAACCGCTGCCACTGAAGACTCCACCACTTGCCCCTGTGAAAAACCAAAGGGGCAAAAATAACCTCCATCTGCAGTACTGGAAAAATGAAAGCAGAATGATGGCAAACGCTTCCAAAGAGCCCTGGCAGAAAGCCCAGAACAGCTGCAAGGACAGGGTGTCCTTCAGGAGAGGAGTGTTTCTCAGCACTGTGCTGGTGGCAGGGAAATGATGGCTGCGTATCGTGGTGACAGAACCATCACCATTGCAAGGGACCAGAGCTAGGCAGTACTGTTTCAGCCACTCAGCTATCCCAGCTTTGCACTTCTTTCACTGCACTCACACAGCGTCAGAAGCCACTAAATGAAGCTAGCTCTACCCACAAGCTTTTTGTATTATAAAGGCATGTATTCTCAAAGTAATTAGCCATCTCTCATTTCTCCTTCAGTTGCCCTTTTTCTCTCTTTCATATGTTCACACCTGTAGTGAAATGCTTGAGGTCAGGGCTTGATATGACCACCAAGCACCTGGTGGGAAGGCAGGGCTAAACCAGGGGAGCTCAGGTGCAAGCAATGCATTGAGTGACTGGAAGGAGTGAGGCAAGGGTTCACCCCTTCCCAGACCTCATATAAGGGTTGGAAGTGAAGGTGAGAGTATCTTGCTGGAGATCCCTGGCTACCTGAAACTTTCTAAGGGTAAGCAGATTTTTTTTCCCTTTATTTCTGTGTCTGCAGCTGCTGCATTTGGGCTTATCCTCACTTGCTGCAGCCTAGGACTTTGCTACCCTGCTATTGTTGCTTTCCATCACATTATAGCATTACAACTCCCTTCAGAAAAATGGTAGGCAACAAGATGCAAATGCAGCAACCACATCAACTGTATTTAAATAGGGCAGAGGATTTCCAAAGCACAAGCTGCCTGCTGTGAGTCTGACTCCTCTGCATCACCACCGCAGTGCATGGACAACCAGAGAAGGACATCTATTCTTTCCCTTCCATTAATGACAAGTTAGTGGAGGAGATAAATGAACTTTCTTGCATACAAATAGTGCTGCTCAACTTGGCTAGATTGCTGCTCAGCCCTGCCAACAGCTAATTCCTTCAGAACAAGGTGTATGTAACCCTGTGGGCAGAGCAACCTTCATGATTTCCATTTCCCCTGCCCCCATCAGTTAGTGGCTGGCGCTGTTAATCCTCTTTAATGTAACTATGGATAGTCATGCAAACCTTTAATCCGTCTCAAACCTACTAACCGTTCAGCTTGCTTTGGCTGGAGTTCCAGGTTTTGAGCTGTAAGCAAGCATTAGGTGGCTTGCCTTCTTTTACATTCCTCGTTTGATTGTTCTTCTTGTTTTGAAGTGAGAAACTTCCACGTGCTTCACCATTACATTTGTGAGCTATTTAGGGTACTGCTGCTGTGTTCCCCTTTCTGCAGTGACCAGCCCCTTACCCAAGGTGTTCAGAGCCCATCAGCGTTGTAGGCATGGATCCAATACTGCGTGGATCATCAGCAAGATTGAAAGGGAAGTCAGCCCTGAAAAGCTAGCCAAGGACTGAGATTCCAAAATGTTTCTAGGACCCCTCCCAACCATGGTTTTCCCCTCTCCTTACTGTGGTCATTTCAGCATTTTAAATCTTGTATGCCAAGCTACTTTGGTTCATTTGCAGCTGGGCTTGTTTTGCTCTGTTATTTCAGAGGGAAGAAATCGTTGAGTGTCCTGGGCAATCATGTTTTATTAGTTTATACTTGCAGCCTTCCTCATACACCTCTATGTTGATACTGGATGTCACTGCTTTCCACGCTGAGGAAGAACACATTTGCTGATACAGCAGAAGCTTTGAGCCACTCATACCTGCTCAAACAAGTTTTCCTGTTTGCTTTCCATTCGCAGAACAGAGGAAGGCCATTAAATGACTTTGTGAATCTTACTCACAGGAAGCCAGCCCAGCACTGAGCATCTGGGAACTATTCTTCCTCCTTTAAACCACTTCCCTGGAAAGGTTTGACCACATTATTAATGCTCCAGAGCTTATATTTGCATTTATATTAAAGCTGCTCCTTCCCATCTTGATACCCTGCTGCTTGTGGGTGTAAATGTTCTGGAAGATGGCACCCCTCTCTTTCTCAGCTCGACCACTTCTATTTTTCTGCTGTGGGATGCTTGGCTGATGTCGCAGAGCTGGGAAGAGAGCCAGCAGCACGATGAGCTCAGCCGCCCTGGATTGCAGCTGCACAGGAGAGAAATGCTGTCCAGCAGGCCTGAGGGCTGTGGGATGCAGCATCTTTGCTCCCAGTGTGGGAACCAGCCAGGTCGGAGGCTCGGTAGGAAAAGAAACTATGGGAGCTGTTCCCTCCTTAACCCCTCTTCTCTCTTTTGTGAGGCAGCAAAGCCTGGCTGTGAGCAAGCAACAGAGAGGTGGCACATGAAGTTCAATAGCCACTGCCTGGGGTCTCAGCTGGGGTGAGGAGCTGGCATGCTCTAAGCATGACTAGTCTGTAATATATAGATGGTTGGGAGTGTGAGAACGCAGTTTTATCTTACCACCAGGCAGTGAAGACATTCCTCTCAAAGGCCAGCTCATGTAATTACATGACAAGCAGGAAGCGCTGCCATTCCTTCCTGGAGCTCCAGCTCTGTGAGAAAGGTGAAAAAATCAAGGCTAGGACATGCCAGATCTTTGCTGTTTCCAAGGATGGTTTATCTAGAACCACATTTTTTCTTCTGCTTGCTTTTTCTCCTTCCTGCAAGGTAAAATTTAATTTAGTTGGGGATACTGCTGGCTGTAAAAGCAACTTTGATTTCAGCTGGCAAAACCCACAGTCTGGGTTTTTCTGGGTCTGACAGTTGGCTTTACCTTCTGAAGCAACTACTATGCCTCTTGGCATATAGCTACAAGAATTACTTGTGTTGGCCCTAATAGTCTTCCTTGCTAGTAATTAGAGCTCCCATCCAACTTTAAAATTCCAGGTATCTGGGTGTTGTTATCCTTGGGGAAGACTGCTTTGGAGTTCACTTTAAAGTTCCTTATTGACTTTGAAAGAGCAACTTCCCTATTTACTTATGTTTGCAAACAAACAAGCTGGGTTTTGTGCAAACAGAATGAACCGCGCTTCCCTACTGTTCCTTTCTGCAGCAACAAAGAATGTTTTTGCTTTCTTTAAGGTGTAGAAGGTTGGCCCAGCAGCTGTACGACCACAAGAACAGGAGTACATAGGAGGGGCTGGCAGAGGAGGTACAGGGGCTGAGAAGGACTTCTTGAAGGTCAAAGGAACTGCTGAGTGCTGAAGGTGAGGGTAGGACACAAAGTAGCACCCCCAAGATTTGCCCCTTTCAAGTCATGCCATAGCAGAACAGGCTTTTCCACACTTTTAATAATCTCTACAACAGCTCCACACAGAACTACATGGATTAGAGCAGCTAACGCGCTCAGCAGCCAGTATGGAGTGCATCGGTTTTATAAAGATGTATGCTGCATACACATCACTTTCAGCTTTTTCTTCATACAGTCATTCTCTCCCCTCCTACACATCTCTCCATTTTAGGAGTAGAGACAAACTGAAAAAGAGGGAAACCGGTTCTTGAACTGTTTTATTTACCACTTTTGGCTGCAAACAGTTGAACTGATTTTTATTACGAGAAATCCCCTCCCACATGCTCTTAACACAGTTTCCAGAACACATACTTTAGTATGTTCACTATTTCCCCTGTTTGGACAAAGTACATCTGTGTGACCTTCCCTTCCATGCAGACACAATGGAAAGAACAGAACACAGGTGGTACAGACTTAATGATGCACCAGGAGGATACCAAATTCCTTCCACTGCTAACATCTGAACCAAGCTACTTAGACTCAGGAGTTAGTTCTAACCAAGGGTTGGCATTGTTAGCAACTGTCTCTTTTTTCTGTCCAAAGGGAGAACACTTCCCATTTTCTTAAGGAAGGGGTGGGAAAGTGACAAGAGCTCCAAAAAGCACATTTACAGTAGTTTACCAAAGAAGATCATCTGGAACAACACTCCCACCTGCTGGGCCATCTACTTACTGCAGTAGGGAATTTAGCAGTATGGAAAAAAAAAAGCAAACCACACAAAAACCCCATCTCTTCAGTCCAGCACCACAGCCTCTGGTTCAGATGACTAAATCCTCATGCTGAGACTTGACTTCTGGGTCACAAGCATTCATGCCTACAGGAGCTGGCAGCATCCAGCGGCAATGCCCTCCTAGGGCAGCTGTAACCTCAGAAGAAAAGCTTGGGTTGAAGCATGAGGAACAGCTTTCTCCATTTAAGACATCTTTCTTGGGGAGGGGTGACTGAGCAGGCAGAACAGGAGTCATCTCAGTTCCAACCTGCACTCTGAAAGCCTGAGCATGTAGGAGAGAAGATTAATACACATGTCAAGAGGAATCAGAGAGGGGACATTCATACAACTGAGTCATCTTAGTGACAGGAATGCTTGGATCAGAACAATGATCTGGTCTGTCTTCTTCAATCACAGCCACTCATAACAATCGCTATCACAAAGGCAAAGATAGGCAGCACCTGTAACAACAACTGTTTAGTTGTACAACACATACAAAATTTTTTACAATGCTAGAAAAACCTGACAGGTGTTGTAATAATGACAGAAACTGCAGGAGTACTTGGATTTCAGTCTTTTGAAGCATCCTTCCCTCTTAATGATTTACTTCTGCTGTCCAAAATGTATCTCCATTGAGCTGGAGACCAGCAGCAGATGCCTTACTTAGTGAAGAACAAGATTTTTTTTTTTTATTAGTCCACCTTTCTACATCAAGAATGCAAGACTTACTGGCTGGAGGGAAGTAATTGTAAGGACAATGTATTGCAAAGACCAAAGAGAACCTCCATGGCTCCAGCAGTGAGTTCTGGACAGGTAGTTACTCTGCAAGCCTGATGCTAGTTTATTTGTTGACAAAGTGACAGATCTCCTACATCCATTCTCAAACATGCTGAGGAAATGGCTAGTGCTGCGTTCTGAGCACTCAGCTGCAGATGGACTGGAGCTGCAAGAGTTCCTTACATGCTGTTTATGGGATTCCAAAGTATTCTCTCTCAAATTTACGGAAGTCTTCCTCAGTAAAGACAGTGCCCTCAGGCTTCTTCTTTTCCTTCTTCTCTGCAGGCCGATCTTTTGACTTTCTGCCTCTGTTCTGTGTAAGAACCTTTGGAAAAAACAAAAAGAAAAATAACATTCACTGTCATCTAGACCAAATCACAAAACAGTTTTTGAGCTCACCTGCCACACCCTTTTTATTTGCTAGTACCCTGCTACATTCTGGAATGCCTCCAGAGAGAATTGTGAGAGGCAAACATTATCTGACCCAAAGCAGGTCACTGGGACAGCAGCAAGCACCCAGGTAGTACTCAGAGCCAAAAAAGGAAGCTACTTTCTGATAACTCTTATTGAGACTGCAATATTGATTTTAACTCAATTTTTTTCTGAAACTGTAGTCTTCTTTTGTCCTGCGTCTCCACGAGACAACTAGAAAACCCAAGAAATTGGTAGAATTCCCCTGGCATTTTTTAATATGTCATCCTTGCCATTTACAACCTCAAACCTGAAAAACACTGGCCTCAGTCACTTAGTTTCTTTAAGTTAATCGTGTTGTCATAAAAACAGTTTATGAATCTAGTGGTGTTAGCTACCGTCAAATCCTGGCTCGGAACTATTATTTGGGAAAGATCATTGGTTCAATTTTCAGGTTATGAGAAACATAATTTAAGATGCTATGAAATTCCTAACATGTGAACCAGTAGCATATCTGGTTCCCTACTAAAACAGCCTCTAGCTACAGAAGAGGAGAGTTCAAAGGACGGAAGGGAAGTCTGAACCAGGGCTTCTTTGCTGTGAAATACCTTTGGTAACCAAGAGAAGTCAACAGCTACCAGATTTAAACGAGTAGCTGAGAACACTGTAAGAAATAAGCTATCAACAAAAATTTAAAGCTTAGTAAGATGTTTTGCTCGAGCACAAAGAAACACTTCAAGGCCACTGCCAGGCAGAAACTTAACTCTTTTGCACGAGGACTAAGCTGGAAGATCTGAAGGTAATTCCCATTCATCTATGCTCCTCAGAGGAAGAAAGAAATGTCATCCTTACTTGTTGGGTGATGGCTTTGTCAGCAACGCATCTTCCGCTTGTCATGTACTGCAAATTTGCTTTGAGATGATTTACAGCTTTCTTCTTGTGATACTCCTCTAGGTCAGAGCACAGTGAGACAAAACACATCACCTGCTGCTACAAGGAGGATGGGGAGGGATAGCCACAGGTGATCGTGACATGGGCTGCAGTCTGCCAGAGCTAAGCCAGGACTCACCTATCGCCGACTTCACGACTCTGCCCTTGATCGTGGCCTTGTTCTTCCCAGGCCCCACCATTACCTTCCTCCGCCGGGCAGCTCCTGCCGGCCTGCTGCCATCACGCCCCTGCTGGAGTCCCGGCGGGGCCTTCCCCCGGCCTGAAAGATGAGATGAGGGAGGTTACAGGGCCACACGCTGCGATAATTCCCTCCTCCCCTGCCTCCGGCCCCTCGGACCCACCCGGTGCCTCCAGTAGCTCCAGGCCCCGCCGTAGCAACGACGCAGACATGGCCACACACGCCCGCCTTTCACCTACTTCCGACTCTCAAACGCACTTCCGCCCTCTCCTGAGACCACTTCCGCCCTTTGAACAGCCATACTTCCGTTTTCCCCCCGGCTGGGCGCGCATGCTCGAGGGGAGCTGGGAGAGGGTTTAGGCGGGAAGGAAGGGATGCGGAGCTGTATTGAGGCTCCGTGCTTTGTGGAGGCTGCCTCAGGCCAGCCCTGAGCTGGCTTTGCGTACAGATGCAACGCTTCTGCCTCTTTCCTCTCTCCAGCCTGCGCAGCAGCTGATCTGCAGGCCCTCTGCCGTGCACCCTTACTGCGCTTCTGCATTGGGAACGGTCTTTTTGAGGCCCTGCTGTGGTGGTGATCACAGGGGAGGCAATAATTACAGGCTGAGAGGAAGGGGAGCATCCAGCAGCACTGTCACATTTTGTCTCTGCAAGGCCCCACAAAATGGGTTTAACTCTGTGCCTGACTCCTGAGGCACGGAGTTTTGCTCCACTATTAATTGCATCTATTATTCAGTATTACTTTAGCATATTTATTTAAAGCTTCCCTCCCCCGCTTTTGCCTCTCCAGAGACTTGCTGCTAATGCCTGCTAAATTTAGCTATCATCTGAATAAAGCTTATTCAATTATAGCCAACGCTGGCAGTGACAAGCTGGTGCTGGAGGAGAAGGAGAGAGGTTATATTCTCCCTCAGATGGAGTCCCGTGGGGAGAGAGCGGTACAAGCAGCGCTCGTTGTTTCGCATGGCAATGATCTCTAGTAGTGGCTGATAGAAGTTAATCTGTGGTTCATTAACAGGCATCCATTCTCTGCAGGTTGTTCTCCAGCCCCTGCAGATGTCACCTCAGAGCCAATCTTCTTATTCTTAGTTCTCTTTGGAGTCTTGTTGGGTGGTTCCTGGCATCCTGTGTCAGTATTTGTCATTCTGATCATGCAAATGCATCTTTCTGGACAAGACTGTCTTGATGCTCATTCTTGGGAAATATTAACTGTTTACTTCCTGTTGAGCGTGTCACTTCTCACTTGTGATCTTCCTCTTAAAGAAATCCAAACCACTTTTTTGGAATAATTTGGGTGGGCACTGGCTGGGTGTGTAGCCTGATGTGGCTCTGGGCAGCCTGCTATAGCGGTCGATGACACTGCACATAGCAGGGGGGGGTTAAAACTGGATGATCATTGTGGTCCTTTTCAACCCAGGCCATTCTATGATTCTATGAATATTTTTCCATTTTCTTGTCTTCTACTAAGCTAGCGAAGACTGAGGCTGCTCAGCTCCTTGTTCTGTGCTGGGTTTGTCCCTGCAGTCATATAAGTTAGCATATTTGTGAGGATGATACTGTGTTTTTGAAAAGCAGAAACTGAACAAGAAAGTGATTTAATAGCCTATTGCTGAAATAAAAGTGAGCATTCTAGCCTCTGACATATTTGTCCTTACTTGAACATAGTTCAGCATATATTTTGGTCAGATAAAGGATAGCTGCCAGTGATATGACTGTGGGGAAAGCATTTCCAATTATACCTTATCTGTCAAACATTCTCCTTTAGCCCCTGAAATAGAATTACAGGTTCTTTGTAAGCTGTTCATAGACATATATCACACTGTATAGCTTTTTCTACTAGTTAAACATGACATTTACATCAATTAACTTTATCAGGCTCACCTGATACATCATCACATCTGTTTAGTGTCAAAGCAGTGTAACCTTATAAATGTCTTATGAGGCCTCCTAATGCAAAAACATAATTGCCTACACTGCTAAACATGTTTCGATTTAACAAATTAATGTGTTACAAGCTGCTCTGATTTATTGTCTCATTGTTGGAAAACATATGCCCTTTTCTATCTCAAAAGTAAGCATCTGCAAACAGTATTGTATTTCTATTTCTGTTGTACCAATTAATAACGCTGTCAATTATGTAGGTCTCTGAGAAAATCTGAGCCCCTTCTTATTAAATATCTTCAGTAGCAAAAAACTTTAATACAAGCAACACCTCCTTTGACCAACAAGGCTGAGTGCAAATCTGCTATGATTTTAGCCTGCAATTACCTGCAGGATAAAATTTAACGAGCGCATGGGGTCATTTTGCTGAAGAGGGAAGGCAAGATATTTTCTTCAAGTGCATTCACAGTCTCCTGCATTGGAGTGTGGTCAGCCTCTTGGAGCTAGTTAGCGCACTAAGAAGTTAAGTAGGCACATGCTTTTTGGTGAAATGCATTCCCTAGGTTTAGATCTGTTGTTGCCCTAGAACTGCACAAAGATCACCATCTGACATGAGCCGTGGATTTTTTAACGCTTTGTGAAACCACGTAGCTATTATTAATACATTATATTTCTTCCACTTCTTTTAACAGGATCTGGCAGCGTTTCTCAGGGGATGATCATTAGTGTTTCTTCTAACTGCATTCTGGCTTCAGCTATGCTTGGTCTTGGCAGACATGGTGATAACAGCATTTGTCATGTCTCTGGGTGACTTTGGTACAGCTAATACCTGCCATACTCCTGCAGATATAGTTGCACATTCTTCCCGTATTCTTTGACTTTAATGGAAAATTACATTTACAATTCTTTTTTCCTGAAATGCTAGACAGGATCAGTTTATTGTCTTGTATTTCTGTATTGTATGTTCCTTTAAACCTTCACTGATGTAGAATTTAGGCATTTGGATCACATGATCTCATCTCCTGCATGTCATAAACCATAAAATTTCCTCTGTTGACTTTAGATTAAGTCCACTAACCTGTGTTTGAGAAATCTGCTTTGTGCTGAGCACAGCGTATAATACGCTGTATTTTTCTTTGCAGGAGCTTCGGTGGATTTATCACTCGCAGTGAGGATACATTCCTTTTTTCATCACGATATACACTTAACTCTCACTTTCTTTTACCTGAATCATCTTTGAGAGCAGATGAAAAGCCCCAGCAAATAGGTTTTTTTTTCCTGACTGATGCATACTTTTAAAAATTTAATGTCAGGAGACTTTGTGCCTATGTCAGTAATAAATAAATAAATAAATAAATAACCCAGTATTTTATTGTACTCTTTAAAGGCTCTGCTCAAATTAAAGTTTCATCCAAGAAAACTTCATCACTTTGTAATCCCTCAAAAATCAGTGCAGTTAGCTCTTTGGAACACTTTGGGGACAGAATGAATGTCAAATGGTATTCATTTAAATGTATAACATCCAAATAAATTGCTGTCTTAGAGCCTGAATAATCTAACTTGTGATGGCAAAAACCACAGGCGCTGCCTTTCAGATCGAGAATGTCCTTGCTTCTGAGAGTTAAGCTATCTTCGAAAGCTTTCTGCTGCTAATGTTCATGTTTTATAGCTTTCTGTAAATTTCATGCCTCAGTGATTACCTGTGAGCTAGCTGGCTTTTCAATTACAAATAACTCAGCATACAGATCAGCTGAAGTTTTAAGTGACTTCCTTATGTGGCCATTACAATTTTACTTTCTGCTTTATTTCTTATGACATTGAAAATGGAAAATCTCCCTGTTTGAATAAGTTGATAAAGTTTCTGGTTCGTCTTGGAGTGACTGTGCTTCTCCATGTTATTCTGGGCTTTGGAAGATTTGAGATTATCATACGTTTGGTCTGTGCCATCTTGTTATTCTGGTTAATATTATAATAATATCATATTGCTGTCTGTGGCAGTTCTTAATAGCAGTTTGTGTGCTCTTTTTTATGTTCTAGCTTCTGGATTTGGGGGGTTACACAGGAGTCTCAGTTTGAAGGGATATTCTGAAGAATGTTAGAAAACAGGAGCTGAGAGCTGCAATAGAAGTAAGATACAACAATCACAAGGATTTATTTAGTTTAGGACTGTTTTGAACATTCTTATAATGCTGGGAAATGGGATCTTGATATTTAAACAGTGGGTATTGTTTGTAATGACACATAGATTGCATTTTTTTTTCTTTCAAAATGAAACAGACTGATTTTCAAGTTGATTGATAACAGATTTTCACCTTTCCACGTTCCTTCACACGTGGGTCATGTAATATGCACATCCAGTATTTTCTCTGAACAGCAATACATGATGATGTCTTAATCAAAGCTGCTGTCATTACTACTTATCTGTGTTTGCTAACCTCAACGGTTTCTGTTGCGGTCATTGTTTCTACAAAGACCCACGGATCACTGCTTGCCCTGTACTTCAAGTACACAGGAACCTTTGTCCTTTAACTGTGTGACACGCCTTTGAAAAGTGATTTGACTTTCTGGCCTGCTGAGTTTGAACAAGTGCTGGACAATGCCTTGATTCATATCCCTGCATGGGTAAGCTTGTAGTTACCGCAGATGGAGAGAAAGCCTTTTATTCTGTTTTTTTATTATTTTGTCTTAACACAGCGCATATACCTGCATCTTCAGTGCACTTTTCCAGGTCACTGAGAAACCATCTCTGCATTGCATAGCTTCTGCAAATAATATTGGCTCAAGCTGGGACTAAATCAGCTTCCCACTGGACTAGATACCATAGTACGAAAAGAACTCTGCCTCCAAACAAGGCAGAGTTATTATCCTTCCTATATAGATGAGATAAGAAGGCATAAAGATTAAGCAACTCAGAAAATATCTGAGATAGGACGTGTTCATGCTAGCTCTGAATCACAATGTGGGACCTTAACCCTAAACATACCCTTTTTTCTCCATCTTCTGCTTTTTACTCCAAATGGGAAGATACTTTGCTGAAGCTCTAAGAGCCGACTTTGTAGGTAGAAGTAATATTTTTAAGAACACAAATGTTAAATTTGGAAAGAAAGCATAAATCCTTAGGGCCTAGATTACCAAAAGAAAACATTTTAATAGTAAATTTTGCATGGCAATGAAGAGCTGGTGTCACAAGGTTTTATCGTGGTCAGAAATAACAGAATTTTGCATGCAGAATCACAAAAATTACCGAACTTCCAGTACTCTCATACTCCTTACCTAAAGGTAAAAATCTCATCTGAGGGACACCTGCTACTGTTGCACACCTTCTAGAGTGGAGCAGGCAAACAGGTCTGCAGCTGGAGGGGAAAAATTTCCCTCTCTCCTGCCCGCTGCTATCCACAATATCAAAAAGGGAGGAAGTAGTAGAAGGATCCTGAACTTTTGTGTCACCTTTGGCTTTCAGCTTAACTCTTTATTTCTCCCTTATGTTGTTTGATTTGCCCTTCCTATCTTTCTCTTCTGTCTCATTCAGAACCACAGATTTTTCATGCCAGCATCTGTGAAATTCACCCCCCAAAACACTTCACTGTGGAGTACAGAGCAAATGGATAGAAACTGAAAAAGGGATTTTGAATCAAGATATGGAGTGTAACACAGATTCTTTAACTAAAGAGATTTGTAAAAAGGCGGTAGCTCTTAATTTAGTAAATATTGTAGCCTTTGGTAACACAATGTCTAGTTTCTTCTGGGAAGGATGCATTTTATCCACGATTACAATGGAAATAATGATCTCTCATGTAAAGAGTGTGAGATCTGAGCATTCTTAAGCACCCTCATGCTGTGCAGATACAAAACTGGGGTCTCTCAGTCATTGTTGAAAGCAGCAGCTTTCAGAGCAGTGACAAAGAGGTGGAAGGCTCTGTGTTTTGTTCCCAGACTCTCTGCTCCAGGGCCATAAAATGTTTACAAGCCCCAGAGCTGGCTCTGGATGCAGTGAAGTTTAGCTAGTTATGCTTGTCACCTACCATTAAGGGTTTGGAGGCAGACAGGAGATGGGCTGGAGCTGTCACAGGCTTTTGCTGCCTTAGGCAGGCCTTGTTAGCTTGATGCTTGATGTAGAATGGGGCTGTTAGAGCATTGCTGGCTGCTGCAGTTCCTGTCTGCTCCATCCTGTGCTGCTCCATGGGCTCTGCTGGAGCCCATCTGATCTCCCCATATTGCTTCACTGGCTGAAAGATTGTCATGCTCCCTCCTGTTCCCCAGTGTCCCTTCAGACTTGGGAGGGACCACTTGGGAACAGCAGGAAAGAAAAGCTCCCTGTTGTCACTGATGGATGGACAGCAAGGCCGCATTGTGGATTCAGCTGTAAGCAGCAGGGCAGCTGGCTGCTTGTTGCCACAATACATACTTTGTGGCTTCTTAGCCTAGGATTTTTGTTTGTTTGTTTGTTTTTCCCATCAGAATTGTTCAAAACCACACAGAACTGTATATGGGGCTTGTACAGAGCAAGATGATCAGTCCCATGGCCGTGTTTATCAGCACAGTGCCAGGTCCCTTTCTGCATTCACTCTGCTTTTGTCATTTTTCCTCCTCCATTTTTCCTTCCTTTCCTTCCTTTGCTCTCTCTCTAATAGTGTATTTAGTCCTTCCTCATGTTAATCCCTGTCTCCTTGACTTCTCTTGCTCTCTCTCACCCTCCCCAGCCAGGATCAGCAGTTTCTGAGGCTGTGCGAAAGTGACAGTTCAACCTGACCTTTTATCATTTGTTTGTGACTCTTTGCTGCGGAGTCTCTCTAAATAACCTGCTGGCTCTCTCTTCCTTTCCCTCACTCCTTTCTTTCCCTCACCATCCATCTCTCTTTCACTGAGTGTCACTGTCCTGTACAGTGTGGAACTGCATCCCCAGGGAGATCCTGGCACCCACACAACCCTTACTCAATTGGGGTGCAGGGACAAAGCAGCGGGAGAGGTGGGCAGACAGGCCAGGCTGCAGTTTGTGAGGCTGGTCCGTGGTGCCACGAGGTCTCTCCTCACTAGATGTCACTGTGAGGCTGGATTTTAGCTGCCTTAGGTGAGATAGGTGCTGAGGTGGGTGCTGAGCTCTAGGAAGGTCCTGCCAGGAACAGGACAAGGGCACAGAAGAAGTTTCCAGGGCAAACGCTGTGTTGCTGTTGATTTTCTCCTTGGCAAGATGCAAGAGGGCTTTTTGAAGCGCAGCTCCATAATAACTCCTTTGAATACCCTAGCCTGTACCTGTGTGTGAATCAGCGTGAATCAGCCACCGTGACTTTCTCATCTCCTGCTGGTCGTGATACAGGTTTGGCAGCAAGTCCCTAGCTCACACTCAGCCCTGGATCACTGTTCACTGTCCCCATCTGCTGCCAGCCCTCCCTATGCACTTTGTGAGTCCCCCTCCCTGCCCTGGCTGCAGCACAACTCCCTGCAGCAAATGGCTGTATCCAGGCCGGGCTGCAAGGAGGGGATTGGGGCACATGCTTTTATATCTTCTTTCATTTTTTTCTTTTTTCCTCCTTTCACTTTTTAATTCTTTCTTTCCTTCCTTCTCTCTTGTTTGCCTTTTGTTGCCTATTTTCTTCTCTTCTTGACTGCTCTCTCTTTGAGCTCTTGCTTCTCCAACTGGGATCAATGATTTCTGGGTGGAAGAAAGCTCAGACTGAGCTTGTATATTTTGTTCTTGACTGCCAGCACTTGAGTTACTCTACATTATAAGGCCAGCTCTTTTGTTGTTGTTGTTGTTGTCTTTCTCACTACTTTTCTCTTACTCCTTTCCTTCTCCCCCTGAACTCAGCAAAATGTTAGAGTGGAAACACCAACCCTGCCCTTTCCTACCTAGGATGGTTTAACCTCCCTGTCCCTGTTCCTCTGCTGTTTGTTGCTTTCCTTAATCTTTGTGTTGAGAACTGGACTTGCAATGATATCTCCTCTCGCTATTGTAGGGGAAAGGAACTGGCTGATAAATGCCCCATGAACTGTGCTGTCCATGACAAATGGTCTTTAAGGAAATGATAAGTTTTTTATTTTTAAGTGAATCATCTAAAAGTCAGGAGCATGGGAATGAGTGTTACGTGGAAAACAATCAGTGGCAGCAGAGCGTTTTGGTTTGGTTGTGTATAGGAGTACAGCCTCCTGTAGGTACACCTACATCCTCCTAGGGACTCTGTGACTTAGGTAGCTGTAAGATCAGGCCCCATGTATCTGTTTGCACATCTGTATGAATTTCTACCTCTGTGTACGTTCATACGTATGGAAATAATGCTCTGAGTGTACAGTGTATGAGTTCCCAACCTTGCATCCTCACTGACAGTTTACAGGCAATTCACTTCAAGATATTGGACTTGATGATCCTTATGAGTCCCTTCCAACTCGGAAAATTCTATGATTCTATGGTTCTGTGCGTAGGATTTGGATAGCTATAGGCAAATATGTGCATTTTTGTGTATCTGGGGTGTATGCATTTACATATATACATGCATCAGTGGTGTAGAGAATGTGGAAGAGATTGGTTACGAACTATCAGAATATACAATCCATTTGGTATGAGCTATGGGGACTTTTAACATCCCAGCACTGCCTTCCTACTTCTCCCAGCTCCATGGGTGCCACAAGCTTGTTGGGGCTTTGCTCTTCAAATGAACCCAAATCCCCAAAGCTTACATGTCCTGGATCCTTTGTCCCTCCCAGGCTTCTTCTAATGGTTTTGCATCATACAGGGCCAGTTCAGCAGATGCTTTTGTAGTACTCCAACCAACACTATTCAGCACTTTCCTGTTGGTGTTTCGGGTTTTGCTTCCACATTCCAGGCAAGTGGATGAGGCTGGGATGGATCCATTCCCTTCCCTTCTTAGCAGGACTACCTGCTGTCTCTGAGGGCTGGGCTGCTGCTGTCAGCCTCTCCCAGATGTGACTGCCCCCTCCCAAACAGACATCATGTCACTTCCCAATTGAAAAACCAAATGAAATTTCCAGGCGGTTTGCAGTTTTTATGATGCACTTATTTGCTTTTCTCCCTTTCTTTCCTTTTTAGTTTTTTAATTTATTTTTTGTTCTTTCTCTCTTCTGTCTCCAATTTACTCCTGCCAGCTGCCTGCTTTGAATTTACTTTGTATCAAGGGCAGGAGAAATTCATTTTCTGCTTTCCTGTTTGGTGCAGAATGGATTCTACTCCCTCCGTTCTCCTTCCCTGCCTGTTTCTGGAGTAAAGGGAGATGCTTGGAAACATTTTCTTTTTTTTTTTTTTAAAAAAAAAATGCCCTCTCATAAATCCTTGGCCTCTCTGCCGGGACAGGTGCTAACACAGTACTCCTTTCCTGATCCAAGAGCTGGAGAGGAAACTCTTGGGCATATTGCAGACAACCAAGTGAGATCACATGTAACTACAAAAACATACACACAAAATATGTATGTATTAGGTCATTCAAAGTGGGATAGGTTTTGCATCTGCTCTGGGAAAACATCCCTGCCGCTGGATAGCTGGGAGTTGTGACTCAGAGCATTTCTGGGTTCAGAGGCAGCCTGACCCATTGGGAGCTGGGAAGGAAAGCATGGCACGGCAGAACAGAGGCCAGGAGGTGGTGTAGTCCATTTGTAGCAGGCATCTGGAAAATCTGTTGTTTCACTCTGGAAATTGTGGTTTTGTGCTGTGCATAGAAAAGTTCCCGGTTAGACACAAAAGACCTGAAAGCAACTTCCCAACTCCTATAGTGCAGCAATGTGTATGGGCCTTACATGTGTCTATGTACCTATAATACTTTCTGGTATAGCACATTTGTGAGATGTGGTGTTTGTGTTACCTTTTAGCGAGGAAGAATCTTTTATCTCAGCATTCTAATTATGTCCCATTAAAATGCAAATTTGAGTTTATGCATTGAAATTGTCAGTGCCATTGCCATGGCAACTGGAGCTTGAGGGTGGGGAATTGGGATAGGTAGGACCATGCATCTCTCTTCATATCCCTCTTCATTACCTCCAGGTGATGGAAATCACAGTGCTGTTCCCCATGACCTATGGCACCTTCCCACGAGTGAGTGTGGGGCATCACTGAGGTTCTCTTTAAATTGTTATAATGGGGCAAGCTATTATGTGGATAGGCTGCTGGCCAAGTGCCAGGGAAGTGGGAGACCTAATGTGCAGGTCTTTTTGAAGGAGGTGAAACTTTTTCCTTTTACCTATATCGTGCTTCCTGTGAAGTGAGAAGGAGGAAGAGAAGGTCCTTAATGACTCCCACGTACCTCCCCAATGAAAGCCCTTAGATGCTCTCCCACTTACTGGAAGATCTAACAACTGTCTATACTTTTAGAGCCACTGACTTCCAGGTAAACACTTGGTCTAGCTGTCTGTGTTGGTGAAGTCCAGTGAGTTCCCCTGGTCAACCATCCTTGGCACAGAGTAGCCTTCCCCACTGTATATCCTTGGGGCCCTTCTTCTTCCAGTGCTTTTACATATCCAGATGTTTTATATGTCCAGATGTGACTTAGTGCCTTCCTTCTTGGCTCATTCCTCCTCCCTTCAACAGGTACAGCTGGTACTCCTGGAGCTGGTCTCCCTCCTGTTCCAGAGTCAAGTGAAGAGGTTTTAGGATGCTGGGTGGAAGCAGATGCTGAGGGAGCTCGGAATACAATTGAGAAAATTTTGCTGGAGAAAAATGTGTGTCTGTTTTGGCTGTTGACTGAAAATGTAACAGTTTTGATGATACATAAAGCATGATGAGTTAATTCCCAAACCATGCTGACAGCTGGGCAGGGAAGATGGGACTGCAGTCTGTTTTCTGTCTTCCCAACCCTGTTAAGAGGTTCACAAAATCCTCTGAGTCCTCATCCTGCTGTTGCTAGAGGATTGCTAGAGGAGACATCAGGAAAAGCTATAGGTAGTGAAACACAAGTCTGGATTGCCCAGACATGAGTTGAGGTCTGAGCCGTTGGTGAAGATTTGATAACATCAGGAAGAGCTGGCTTTTGTCCCATTGATTCAGGGGAGACAGAGAGATTCGCTGACCCCGTGCAGTTACATGTCCCTCAGCATAGTCACATGCTCCTGTGATGCTTGCAAGCATCATCAACCTCACCTGACAGATTGGCATTGCAGCATCTTGTCCCAGAGCTCGCCTTGCCCTGGTGAGGTTGTCTGGTGGTATCTGTGGCAGAGAAGTTGAGCCCTCCAGCAGAGACATCATAGCTTTCTTTCTTTTAAAAATATATATTTTTAAATTGTCAGTGGAATTTCTTTTGCCATTTTCATCAGGTCTAAAGAAAGTACCCTTCACTGAATATTCAGCATCTTCCCGGAGCCATGACAGTGATCAGTGGGGGCCGTGGGTACCACCTGGAGTGGATATCTTGGCTTGCTCTCTCCTCTGGCTGAGGCCTGGGGGCTTGGGAGTCTCTGATCCAAAACCTCTTGTAGGGATCTCCCCCTGGTCTTATTGTGTTTTTGCTTCAAGTTCTTTCCTGCTGGCACCTGAGCCAGTCCTGGCTCATTTTCACACAGCCTCCCGTGTTGCTCGGTCATTGAGTAAATTAAATTTCAATTACTTTTTTTTTTTTTTTTCTTTTTCTTTTTTAACCAGCAAAGGCAGCAGTGTTCAGCTGGCAGCAATCACTTGTTGCAGTGGGGATGAGTTGTTGCTCACTTTTATCTTTTTTCTCCTACTCTACTGCTCACTGCCAATCCCTGGGAAAGGCCACCCTTGACCTGAGCCTTCACACCTGTTGGCCATATTGGCTGCCAACACCTGGAGCTGTTTTCCTGCCGGTGACATCTCGTAGCACAGGCTGACAGGTAGTCAGGACTCATTGTCTGGCCAAGACACTGGGAAAATAAGCTAGTGCTTGAATCCCAGGTGCAGAGAGG
This sequence comes from Chrysolophus pictus, assembly GCA_037305975.1. Taxonomy (NCBI): domain Eukaryota; kingdom Metazoa; phylum Chordata; class Aves; order Galliformes; family Phasianidae; genus Chrysolophus; species Chrysolophus pictus. The sequence continues at coordinate 145,894,947 of CM074576.1, forward strand.
GCCAGACTGTCACAGCCAATTCAGGCACCACGCTCCCTGGCAATGCTGTTTTCTATTCTAGAGGCTCTCACTCACCTTGCTTTCTTTCCCTTTGGCTTGTGTTCCCTCGAGCTCTTCTCTTTCCCTCTCTCTCTCTCCTCTCCAAGCTGCCTACCAGCAGATTGCCTATTAACCCAGCTGTGCTGAACCTGTGAGATGCACGTGGGCATTCAGACCACATGTCTGAGAACGGTGTCCAGACGCTCTTTGAACTCTGGCAGCTCAGGGCTGTGATTACTGCCCTGGGCATTCTGTTTCATGCCCACCACCTTCTGGAGCAGACCCTGTCCCTAACCCCCAGCTGCCCTCCCTTACACAGCTCCATGCCGTTCCCTCGGGCCCTGTCGCTGTCACACAGAGCAGAGCTCAGCGCTGCCCCTCCGCTCCCTGTGAGGAGCTGCAGCCGCCATCAGGCCTCCCCTCAGCTCCCCTGCTCTGCGCTGAGACAACCAGGGGAGCTCAGCCATTTCTCACAGCTCTTGCCGTCCAGACCCTTCTCCATCTTTGTAGCCCTCCTTTGGACTCTCTCTAACAGTTTTATGTCCTTTTCTTATGGACATGGTGTGTGAAAGCCTGAGTAGTGTTTGGCTTCATTCAAGCTACCACAGGAGGGAATTGAGAAGACAGGCAAAGGCTGTTGAAGAACTGGGCTACAGTGGACTGTATGAGTTCATTTTATCAGAATGGAATTAAATGCCTTACCGAGGTAGGTGCCCTGGCCATGGCTGTGCCCCAAGGCAGGATGCCTGCTTGCAGTCCATCTCTCTTTACATTTATTCCACTTGCAGACCATTTTCCACTCCTCTTGGCTTGTTTATCTTTTGGAGATTTGCCCAGGAGTGGGTTAAGCTTCTTCATTAATAACCAGATGGATAAAAATCGCTGGAAAAGGTAAATGAAATGCTGCTCTGACACATCTGATGCAGTGAGGGAGACAGATCCTCCATACTGGAAAGCTGTTCTCTCCCAGGGGTTTTCAGATATCACAGCCTCAGTGGAAGCAAACGGGACATGCCCAGATCCACTGTAGCATCTGTCGAGGTGTTGCGGAGAGAAGTATGGAACAGACTGGGGCCAAGAAAGCTTTCTTCTTTATTTTTGTGTTTCCCCATGTAGCATTTGTTTCCTGCCTGTGGTCATTGCTGCTGTCTTCCCACCAGTGGCAAGGATGGGATGGCACCCAGGGCATAGCGTAGAGTTAAAAGAAGGAAAAAAGAGTAGGGAAATATTTAGGGTGCCTCTGGTTATTGTCAAGGAAGCTTTGCAGCAAGTAGAGGTGAGGCCAGGAGAAGATGTCTAGGCTGCTTCCAGTCAGGACATCTCAGCAGGAGATCATACTGAAGGGTCAGGGTTGGAAGCAGAGGTTGCTGCTGTGCCCTTCTGAGCCTTCATCCCCATTCTCACCATGCTGGTGACACCAGGCACTCTGCAGTACATCTCTCCCATTGCTCTGTGCCTCTACTCTAAACCTGTTTGGGAAAAAAAGAAGAGGCGAAGAGAGAAGAGAAGAAGGAGAGACGAGGAGAGAAGATGAAAGGAAAAGTAAGAGAGAAGGAAAAGAAAAAAGGAAAGGAAAAAAAAGGAAAAGAAAAGAAGAGAGTAGGTAGGAAAACTACTTTGGAAAAATAACTCCACTGTAATAAGGGGAAAAGTCTGTCTTATTTGGTGGAGCAGATGCAGTTTAAAAGAAGGAACATTAAGGAACACTTTGGGGAAATCTTTAATCTGGTAGCAGCATCCAAGAGAAATAGTGTAAGAGAAAAAGAGCTGAGGGAGATGAAGGAGCGGTGATGCATTAGCAGATAAATAGCTAGCAGTGGACTCTGGGCACTTCCTCATCACTGTGCCCGGCTCAGGCCAGCTGGGTCTTCCCTTCAGCAAATGGGGAGAGAGGGACGTGCATCTCCTGTCTGTGTCCTCAGCTCAACAAAAGTTTTCCACTGATCTGGCTTCTAATTGTGATACCCAGAGCTTGTTCCTTTAAGCATTTACACCTCCAATCAGGCCGCCAGTCCCTCTACCATGTGGAGCCATAAACAGGGATAAACAGTAATTAGTATGGTAAATAGCTTGGCCTTGCATTTTCTGGTTACAGTATCATGGTAATTATTTCCGGCTCCCTGCCTGCATGCTCCTGCTGCCTGATTTTGTGCTCCATGCATCCCTTGCCAGCCTGATTATCACCGGATGCATTGCAATCGGAGATGGCTCCCTCCTGTCCCCCAGCTGCTTCACGGGGGTACTGACCCAGGTCCATTATGCTGAGGCGGCTGGGGATGACAGAGAGGATGGGCTGATTTCTCTGGGTTTTGTCCTGGAAAAGACAGATGTACTATGTATGTGTGCATGTGTGTCGTGGCCCGAATTCCTGCTCAGCATGGACAGATGCTTGGTCTCTTGGCCAGCATCCCAAGTTCCGTTGTTCTCAAATGCAGCATGGATGCTTTGGCATCCATACATGCAGGCGATAGGTTAGGGTGCCTGAGACCTTCTTACCGGCTGTGGGACCCACTTGTCACTTTCTGAGCCAGGCTTCTCCCTTCTTTCTAAATTATCCCCAATAAATGTCTCTGTTTTGCAATGCACTGTGTTTTCCTTTTGCCCTTCCCCAGAGCTCACGACTCCCTTTTTCTTTCTGAACATCCCTCCTCCTGAAGACTATGGCAGGTCAGTATGCATCTGTTGCTTTGTTTGCATCCAGTCCATTTTGATAGGTATGCACACAGGTGGAGGGCACTGGGGGCAGCCTGTGGATCTGGTGTAATTGCTCATTCACTTCCTCTCTCCTGGTGGCCAGGAAATTAGTGTGAACAATTTGTTAGGAACCTCTCTCAGGTCCTGTTTTATTCATGGTCTCACATATGAAATGCCACTAAAATGGTTGTTTTTTTTTTTCCCCAGTTATATTTGAACACTGCCTGTGCTCATGGTGAGTCGGACTCCACAGCACTGTAAGGTCCATCGACGAATGCATTGGCTGCTCCCAGTGTATACCAGCATGTGCCTCAGCTGACCCAGTTTTTTGTTTTGCTGGAGATATATGAGTTTTATTATTCACAAAGCATTGCAAACACATGCTGAGCTCCAAGAGACTCTCAAGAAGACAAATGGGCTTTGCTGGGGAAGGAGTGGCCAGGGGGTAGGCAGCTGCTGTTTCTCCCCAGAAAGAACCTCAGTAGCAATATTTGGTTGTGGCAGTGGCCACATGCGCTTGGGATTAGAGACCCAGAGAAGACAGAGTCCTCAGGAGTTCATGTCCATCCCATGAGGCTCAATGCATATGTCGTTCCCAAGAGGTTTTGGCTGGCCAAGTTTTGAGGGCCTCAAGTGCAAGCCTGTAGTGCAGTTTAAGCCCATTACTTCCTCCTCTGCCCACTGTGGACACTGAGACCTGAGGACTCTCCTTTTGTAGCAACCTTTTATGTATGTGAAGATTGTTATTGTGTCCCTTCTCAATCTTCTGCAGTCTAAACAGCTTCATTTTGCTCCATCCTTTCTTGGTAGGTTGCATTTTCTGCATCTCTGATCAAGCTGGCACGATTCTCCTAACTATTTGCAGGAGTGCTTTACTCTCCTCCCCCATCACTCTCAGACTGACAGCAGAAAACCTCTCCCTCACCCCTCCAACCATAAGCCCTGATGGAGACGCACGTTATCCTTCACTCCTCAAATATAACTTTGACGACATGTCATTTTTCTAGACAACTGAAATCATTCATCAGATTTTCCCCACAAGACTTGGACTGGAGTGCATTGTTATTCTCTCAGGCAATTAATTCTAGCTGAATCTTGGCTTAGATGTGAGCCAAAAAGGTGTCTGAATGAAAACTGATTTTTTTTGTGTGTGTGTGTCTCCTTTACAAAGTTGCTAAAGTGTAGCTCTAAGGGGTGGAGAACCTTACAGTTTGTGCAGTGTGGTACCCGTGCTGCCTGGAAAAATAGCTCCGCAGTGGAAACTAGCTCTTGGAAAGCTAGCCCTGCCATCCACAGCATCTCTGGGGAGGTTTACAGTCAGCGAACAGATGAGCAGTCTCTGGGAGGCTGTCTTTGAAAGCCGCCTTCAGGTCCCCTCAGCCAACACACCTAAGCATTGTAATTTTGTTTCCTCTGTGGCAAGCTACAGAGAAGAACATAAACAAAAAACAAAAATATTTTACTGGGATTGTGCCATGCTGCCCACAGGTTTTACTTCATGAAGGTGGAAGATCGGGAAGCACGTGTCATTGGGACTGGTGGAAGGTCATTCTCCAGCATACCCAGCAAATGAGGCTTGAGCAAATGTAGACTTGTGAGCTGCTCTTTATCTTTTGATCATTTTTCTGCCTATCTGCCTTCTGCAACAGCTGAGGGCTTGTCTTGAGGTATCCCTTCCTCATCTGTGTCCAGAGGAAGCCTTCTTCTCAGCCTTCTGGCCCTTATAGCTTGCCATTCCCATGCTCTTCAGGCACTTGGAACAGACACAAAGCACAAATGAATGAGACCCCTGCACATGCAGCAGTATTGCAATCTTTCTGGGTATCCAGGAATGCATTTGCATCCTTCATCCTGCTTCCCATCTGCCTGGCTTGCAGTGCAGGGTCACTCTTGAATCACTCTCTGCACATTAAGGACATCTCCTTCCCTGCTTGATTTGCCTTTTGCTCTGCTTGCTTGCCATCTCACTGCAGCAGCTGGGAGAACATCAGCATTGCTTCGCTTTGCCTCTCCTCCTGCTGAGCACAGCTGAAATCGCACACATCTTCTCTCCCCTTGCTCCCATGCCCTCCCTCTGCTGTAAGTTCAGCTGGTGGGCAGTGACGCATGCAGAAATGCCAAGCATGTGCTTAAGATATACAAAAAGTACTCAGCTCTTACATGCTGCTCTTCACCCTTGTTCTCCAACACACTCGAGCAGAAGGATGGAAATATCCTCTCTGTGCAGAGGAGCAATGTGATTCACACAGGGCTGCACAGAGCTGGGAGTAAGATATGGACAACCTAAATCTCTGCCTGATACCTCTTGCTTAGTCCTGGCTCTGACTGTGCTGTCCAGCCCAGAGCACACTGCCCACTGATGGGCTGCATCTGTGTGTCTCTGTGCAGAGCAGGAGAAGGCGATGTCTCCGGAAAGATGTGGAGCAGATGCCTTGTGTCAGTCTCACATGCTCTGGGCAGCCTGGTCTAGTTTTTAGTGACCCTGCACATAGCAACTAGATGATCATTTTTGTCCCTTTCAACCAAGGCCATTCTATGATTCTATGATTCTATTCCAGCGTGAATGCAGCTGTGGAGTTCAAGGTGCATTGGAATGCCCTTCCCTTGGCAGTGTGCTCCTTACAGCCTGAGATTTGGTTGTTGTTTGGTGAGATGTAGCATCATTCATTGGGTCACACTGAGTTGGTGCTGAGCTGGTGTGATGTTTGATCAATTGCTTTCATTGCTGGGCCTCGGGTTCTTCATCTCTGAGAGGAGAGCTAATTAGATCTGTTCCCTTCATCAAGTGCTTATATAATGCCTCTCCAGCTGAAAAATACTGGAGAAGATGCCTTGTTTTGTATCTCAACAATATAAAAGTACATCAGCTACCTCCAGACCTAGAAAATTCCTCACTGTTAGCATTAAAGATGTGGGAGAGCATATCCTGGTCAGTGAGGGGGCAAATCAGTGTGCCATGCTTCACAGAGAACTGAAAAGGGGTAACATAGGGAACAGGGAAAAGGACCTTATCAGTTTACGTCCTGGGGATCTGATCCTGTTTCATGTTGCTCTGGAGCCCAGAACCAGGGTCACTGGGTATTGTCAGTTCTCACCGTAGAGTCATAGAATCCTTAAGGTTGGAAGAGACCTCTAAGATCACCCAGTCCAACCACCAGCCATCCCCACCATGCCCACTAACCATGTCCTCAGTGCCACATCTACATGGTTCTTAAATGCTTCCACCACCTCCCTGGGCAGCCTGTACCACTGCAGCACCGCTCTTTCTGAGAATAACTTTTTCCAAATATTCAATCTGAATGTCAACTGAATCTCAAACCCTTCCTATTGTCCTGGATTATGCTTTTAATCAAGGAGAAAGAAACATCTCAGCCATCGTCTGCAGTGGAGAGCTCCACAGGCAGTCCTAAAAACCATGTTCTTTGTTTCTGTATCATCTTGTGCCTTTACTGCACCATCTTTTCTGCTGCAGGACATGATATAAAAAGTTGTATCCATCAGCATTTTAGGTGTCCCAGTGGTATTGGCAACAGCAATATCTGAGCCAAAGTCACATCTTTCTGAGCCTGGCAAATGTGAATGAGGCTCACAGTTTGTAGCTCTTGTTGCTTATGGGCTCTCACCTTGGTCCTGCTCTGGTTCTTGTGCCTTTGAAGATGACTGCCTTTGGACCCAGGTCTATGCTGCGCAAACATATCACGAGGTGGCACCACAAGATTGCCTTTGTTGCTCTTTTTTCATAAATCCTCTCTTTATTTTCCATCCTAGCCTCAAGCCATCCTCTCCCTTTTGAGCCCATTGCTGCTTTCTGCCACTCAGATGGCTACAGATGCTCATTTGGTTTTCCTCCGGAGAAGTGAGGACGCCTGTGAGTGCAGCCCAGTGTGGGTTTCTTTTCGGCTCATCCTCTGCTCCCTGGAGGAGCTGCTGAAGGGAGGATGCTCTGCTGGGTGAGACAGCCCCTTAGAGGCTGGGGTTGACCCCACAGGATGCCTTAGAGAAAGACGTATCCCACAGACCAACATCTGGAGAAAATTCACCCAGAGCTTTTGAAGGCACTGCTGATCTTCGCAGCAGCTGCTTGGCACATTGCAGTGCTGAGCTTCCTTTCCTAGGCTGAGCTGTGCTAAATTGAATTCCATCCCTCAGAGACCTCTCCCTCAAACACACACCCCCTCATTATGCTTTTCCTCTCTGCTGCTGTTTTCCATTACACATCACCTTTTCACACATGGTCTTTGTCTCCTATCTAGAAAGCCGTCTGCCACTGTACCTCTGGCTGCCCTTTGAGGGACAGAGACTCCTTTTCCCTTGCATTCTCCTTGCTTCTCTCCTCTGCTAGAGGGATTGATATTTTTCCTTTGGCCTCTTTCCAAGCCGTTACTATTCCCTTTTCCACTTGTCTCAGCCCATTTGGGGTGAGGAAAGGAGAAGCGTGGGGATACCACAGGGATTTCTTCTCCAAAACATAAGATGCTCTTCCTTTATCATCCATCCCAGATGGACCACCAGGACAAGGAACAGATGTTGGATCTGAATGGTGGCCCCAGGACCAGGAGAGGATGCTCAAATCTGAATGCTAGCCCTGCAGTTGGCATAGAATCATAGAATCATTTAGGTTCGAAAAGACCACTGAGATCATCTAGTCCAACCATCAACCCATCAAAGAACAGTGAGGGTGTGCCAGGCCAGCTGGGGAAGGCTCTGGCTGCTCCACGTGAGGAGCTCTGCCTCAGAGCCACAACACTGAATCACTCCCAGAGATCCCCCAGCAGCAAGGAGAGTGGAAGGTGGGGAGACGTGTTGCTTCCATCTCCTACAACAAAGCAAGTGTAAGGGGATTAGGAAGGCAGTGCTGGGGGAAAAAAGGGAGAGATTTAGAAGGAAAGGGAACATTAAGATTGAGAGGGATAATATGCAGATCGAAGCTGTTGGGCTAGAACAGAACTTCTCAGTCTATATATTTAGCTCAGTGAGGTATATAAACAGAAACCTACAGCCAGCTCAGCCACTTCTCCCCCAGCAGAGTGAGTCATCAGCTCTTGGATCTAAAGTTAGGTTCACGTCAGAGCTTACACTCTCTCTCTCTCCCTCATTTTATTTTTCTCTTTCTATTTTGAAGGCTGTGGGAAAAGCTGAGCACTGTCTCCTGGAAGCAGCAAACACAAAACCATGGTGGCAACAGATGCTGGACCTGCTGCCCTACCTGGGAATGCCATGGAGGAGTCTGCTGTCTGCCTGGCTGCTCCTCTTCACTCCTGTGGGTCTGGGATGAACTTAACTCATGCTGTGGCTGGTTGGTGCCGCTGGGACATGGCCAAAGGATGCTTCTGAGTCCAGTGTTGCAGGTTCAGCTTCTCTTTGGCACACTGCCAGACCTGGGCTTTGCCATTCCTCTCAAAAATTGCAGAGGAAACAGGGAGAGGAAACAGAAATGCTGTGTGTGCATCTGTAGGGCCAGTGTGTGCCATCCTTACTGCTGATGTGACCCACCTCCAGGCTGCTCCCAGAAGACCTCATACCTATTTGCAGTTGGACTTTGTAATCATTGCAAGACTCTTCCAATTGAGCTATTCTGTTCTGTTCTGTTCTATTCTATTCTATTCTATTCTGTTCTGTTCTGTTCTGTCCTGTCCTGTCCTGTCCTGCCCCCTTCCGTTCCATTCTTTTCTGTCCCATTCCATTCTGTCCCATTTCATCCTATTTCATCCCATCCTGTTCCATTCCATGCTCAGAGCAGATGACAGAACTCCTTGAAGGAGTTCTGGTGGTTTGAGATGGAGCCCTGTGACTTCTTGAGCTGCAAGATGAGGAGCTGCTTATCTGCAGGCACTTTTCTTGGGGCTGGGAGAGAGGAGAGTCTGTTCAGAGAGGGCAATGGTGTCTTAGCCCCAGGCTCTATGACAAAGATGGGTTTGCCACACTCCCAACCCACAGAAGTCCTCCCTGGTGGAAGGAGCATGGGAATGAGGGGCTTTTATCTGGATTTATGTATTTGCAGGAGCATGAGCTGCCCTAGGCTCACTCATGTGATAACCGAAATTACGATGAGCTGCATGACATGGCTGTTTCCCTTCCTGGTCCCTTTCCATCTCCCCCCCATCCAGGTTTTGCATGGTTTTATGAGTCTGGAGGGTTCATTTGAGCAAGAGTTTGAATGTTGCCTAATCCTCATGGTGTCGATATGGTGGAAAACAAATATATGTGGTCCTGGGTTGTGGGCATCAGTGATGACCCACAGGTTGTTCTGCATGTGCATCTATCTCCTTGTCCCCCTCTGTGTGTGTTCTCTGCATCTTCCTTCATTTCATTTCTCTTGCCTCTCCTTGCTACCCTGTTTCTTTCTGCCTGTCTCACCCTCTCCCTCTTTCTCCTGCCCTCCTCCTCATTCTCTCTTTCTCATTTGATATTCATGCATGAATAAATTCAATTGCATTTTTTCCCTGTTCCCCCTGAAGGGGCTTGTTGGTGAATTGCAGGCATCTGAAATCATATCATGCTCAGATTCATCATTTCGGGGACAGAATTGAAGCCCTTCTTCCCGGGAAGAAAGAGCATCTGCCTTTTTATGAGACGAAGGAATGGCAAATGTCCTGTGACTGGCGGGGGGGGAAGACAGAGAGCTAAGGGGATTAACCTCGGCAGTCAGGGTGGGCTTGCTGGCATGAGAACACGGGGGGGTGAACCAGCCCCTCCAATATATGTAGGAATGAGGAAGGCACACGTAGGTGTTTGTAAGTGCGAATGGGAGTGGGAATAACTCATGCCAATTTTGAGCTCTCTGGCTAGGAAGTCTGCTCTTTCTTCAGCACCAGTTACTACCCTCGAACTGTTACTCTGCAGACTGAAGTAAAGCATAAGTCAAGCATCAGAACAGGCTGCCCAGGGAAATGGTGGAGTCACCGTCCCTGGAGGTGTTCCAGAACTGTGTGGATGTGGCACTGAGGGCATGGTCAGTGGGCATGGTGGGACTGGGCTGACTGGATGATCTTAGTGGTGTTTTCCAACCTTAGTGATTCTGTGATTCTGTGGCCCTGTAGTAAACACAACTGAGTTCTGCTGAAAGCAAGCAGCAACGGCTGCCTCTGCTCCAAAGGAGTATCAGAGACTCATGAGAGACTGTGTCAGTGCAAACAGCATGTTGGGGGTCAAGGGTCTTATACATCAGAACCAGCCCTATGTTCCATGTCTTCTGCTCAGTGCCATGGCAAAGCTGTGCTGGGATGGAGGTGCTAAGGGTGTTTTCCACCATAGACTGGGACCTTACCAGAAAGTGGGCTTAGAATCATAGAATCATTAGGGTTGGAAAAGACCTCCAAGATCAGAAAGTCCAACCACCAGCCCATCCTCACCATGCCCACTGACCATGTCCCTCAGTGCCACATCCACACGGTTCTGGAGCACCTCCAAGGACAGTGACTGCATCACCTCCCTGGGAAGCCTGTGCCACTGCAGCACCACTCCTTCTGAGAGGAAATCTTTCCTCATATCCAAAGTGAACCTCTGCTGGTGCATCTTGAAGCTGTTCCCTTTCATCTGATCACTGTTACCTGGGAGAAGAGACCAACCCATACTTCTGTACAGCCTCCTTTCAGGTTGTTGTGAATATCTCCGTGTCCATCCCAAAGAGAGTTAACATAAGAGGGCCTCTTTCACAGTGGGATGGAAATGCTTGCCTTCGTGGCCACTTTTGGGTCTGAAGTGTTAATTACCCTGACCCAGCTATTCTAGCTGTAAACGCAAATGGTTTGTCATTGTCTGGAAGGCCTGGGGAAGGATCCATGCAGAACTAAGAGGGGAAAAAGGAGCTTCTGGGGCGCAGAATGCCTACTGTACTGCACCCCAACAGAGAGCTGGACATCTCTTAGCTGCTTATTTACAGTATAAGCCATCTGGCAAGAATACCTCCATCTCTTCTAACCCCTGGGGTTTTGTTGGTCTGAGTAACAAGAACCCATGACCAGCTTTGAGGATTGAGATGACTTGAGATGAACCCCCACAAAGTCTGTCTGTGTGCAGCACTTCACCTTGTGTCTCCTTTTCAGGACAGCTTGGGTCCACTCAGCACTCAAATGAATGGCTCCAAGGATGAGGAGGATGTGCTGCAGTGGGGCTAGCCATGCTCAGCCATGGGGCTGGAGGGGACAATGGGGCTGCAGCACTCTGTGGTGGCATTGCCTTATTACCCTTCTGTTACCACGTCACAAAACACAGCAGGAAAACACACCCGTTGCAGGTGCAGGGATAGAATGAGGGCTGATTTTGAACAGGGGGTTGAGGTTATTTTGTTAGACATCGCCGGGAGGTGTTTGTGCTCTCTGCTTGCTTTGGGACGCTTGCTTTTCAGTGCAGAACAAGGCCACATGCCAAAGGCAGCGTCTATCAGGGAGGAGGGCTGAGGGCAGGGGGCAAGCAGGTATCCTGAGACCCCCACAGCTGTGTGCACGAGGAGCTTTCTCCCTTTCCTCTGAAATCTCTACCGTATGTGCCTCTAATTGTAGGTTTCCCCTAAAGACATTTGGTGTCACTGTAAGGACGGCGTTTCTCTCTCCCTCTATGCCTGTACGGTGATTCTCTCCCTCGCTGTGCAGCCGCTCTCTGAGCTGCCGGTGAACGTACCGTAAGACACATATAGAAGCAGACAGACAGACAGACAGCACAGAGCGGCCCTTCCTCCTCGCCTCCCCACTGCGGAGCCTCCGAACTTGCCCCCACCCGCACCTCCATCGCCTCCCAGCACCCCACCATCGTGCTGACCCTCCGGGCTTTTCAGAAGGAAGCTTCTGTCACTTCTTAACACCACCCGCCTGGAAAACACACTCACACAGCCACACACAGCCACACACAGCCCCCCGAGCCCTCCCGCGACAGAAGAGGTCCTATTTGTGGGGTTTTCTTTTTTTTTTTTTTTCTTTTTTCTTTTTTTTTTTTGGACACCGGAGCTTCAGACTCCAGCCTGAGCAGCCACAATTTCTTACCATGTATTCTCCTTTTAAACCATCTCGTTCCTGCACACGCTCAGTCCTCGCAGCCACGGATCTAACACAACTCCCCGGTCCTCGCCTGCAGGTCCTGTGCTCCCCATCACTCAGCTGATCCTCATCTTTGCCTTTTATTTCCCCCCACCCCCTGGGTGCTGAGGTGCGTGTGTGTGTGTGTGTCTGTGTGCAAGGGGGGGGGGGGGGGAAGCGGGGGGTGCCCTTTTATTTTTAATTTATTTTAATTTTTTTTTCCTGGTGGGGAATTTTTCAAACCGTTTTTGTTAGTAATTTATTTTGCTTCTCTGCCTTGGACACTTCTCCCTTGGAGATTTCTTTTCCATGCAAAGGTAGGTGAGACGCATGCACACCTGGCCGACCCTGTGTCTGTCTCGTTCCGCTTGTCTGTGCTTCCCTTCTCCTGGAAAACTTGCATCCACCACTGTACCTGCATCACCCCTCTGCTCTTTCCTACCTGTTTTCTCCCTGGCAGAAGTAAGGCTTGGAGTAGACATGTCTGTCATGTTAACGATCCCGGCTTTCAGGAGAGGAAAGTTGTTTCTCTGTGCATATGTGTGCTGTGCCCATGTATGTGAGGCTGCCTCTGTTTACCCAACAAGTCTTGAGAATCGGTTCGGTGTGTGCTTTGGGCAGGGGGGGGTGGTGGAAGGGCGATGAACACAGTCCAGCAATCCACATCTATGGGTGATTGCAGGAGGGGATGTGTTCATCACACGTTTCTCTTGATACATGGCTATAAAAGGTACACAGAGTGTGAATAATCCCATGGATTTAGAGTCGAGCCACGGTTAGTTTGTGCTGTTGTGATGGGGAAGGACAGTGAGGAAGGGGAAGGATTACAAAACCTCCTCCCCGGAGAGGTAACTGTCTGAGACTTATATATATATATATAACTTTTCCTAAAAGCATCTCGCTGGTGAGGGGCTCCTTGGGTTTGGGATAATTTTTGCTTCTCTGCCAAGTGAGAGTTGGGTCGCAGGTCTGGGTTTCATAAATTGCCTTTCCCTGTTTTGCCTGTGATTATTATTGCATTCCAATTGTGTGTACAACATCCAAAGTGTCTGAAAAGGGACGGGGAATAGCATGTACTTTAATACAGCAAATGCATCATTTTCTGTACATCACTGTTGGCTGGAGTCAGGGGGAGTGGGGGGACTGAGGAACAGAGAATTAAAAGGGAAGAGAACCAGAAATAATATCAGACATTGGTGACTGGCCATTATCTGGCATATTTTCTGCCAGTACTGATGTTTGTCACACTCTTGATGGAGACCTTTTGCTTCTTGGTAACAACGTCTGACTGAAAAGTACCAGGGGCTTTGGAAACAACAGAAGGAGAAATAAAGAAAAGCAACATGCATAATTTCCCTGCAAATTGTTACAAAGAAAAATGATAAACCTCAAAAAGCAGAACTTGCTCTGCATTTTCTCCCTGCTAATAGGGAACATTTTTCTCATTGATCTGGGGGTTGCTCGTGGTTCTGTGTCTCTGTTGCTCCGCTATGTTAATTGTCAGCTGTTTCTGTGTGCTGTGGCAGAGCACAGGGCTGACATTCGGGCTGTTGGTTAAGGGTTTGTGATCCTGGGAGGCGGAAGGGGTCTGCTGACCCCCACCCATTGATTCTTTCCCTTCAACATGTGAACTTCTCTACTAGTGGTCAGGGCTGGATCTGGCCCCTCACTGGGGTTCCCTTTGGGGTTGGCACATCGGTGGGAGGCTGGCAGGAGCAGATCCCTGCAGATCCCAGTGGGAGGTCACCAGGCAGCAGTGGACATGTCTGGAGCGAGGCCAGCGCTGCCGCAGCCATCGAGGAGAAGCGTTGCGGGAGGGGGATGCTGATTCACCAGGAGCTCACTGCTTGCGTGGTTGTTTCTGGGTAGGCTGGGTGGCCTCAGCTGTGACATGAGGAGAGTGGCTGGGCCGCTCATGTGCACCACTGATGCTAGGCAAGCTTTTCTCTGTCCCCATTCTTGTCCCCTCCAAAGCGGTGCCTTCCCCTCTGGTCCAGCCCCAAGGATCCTCCAAGCACTACACCCATGCTTTGGCTGTGGCTATGGCCTCTCCTCTGGTCCCAGATCCTTCCATCCATTCGCCAACTCCTTTCATACATAGCTGCATTCCCACTGTCTGATCCAGGGTTGGAGAACACACGTATCCATGCCCAAAGTGACTCAGCCATGTTCCACCCAAAGGGACATCCCAAACCAAGGGCGATTCAGCCTGACACGTTTCATCTGAGTAAAATCTTGCAATCCCAGGCTCTGCTGAAAAGAATGCTTAGTCAGCCTTTTTTTCTTTTCTGGGGAAAAAAAGTGTCGAGACCGATTTCTATTCATTTTCCTCAGAGGGAACGAGTATCTGCAGCTGGAGACTCATGGAACGCCCATGCTGTGCTAAGGGTTTTGCAGAGGGCCGGCCGCTGGTTTGAAGTAAATTTGATCTTTTATTAAATCCAAGCCCTAATCCTGCAAATTCAATGGAGCAGGTGAACAGCTTCACTTGCACAGAGCCTCGCTGAAACTGTCACGTCCACCAATGGGCTCAGAAATCAACTGGTGCAGGTGGATATGTGAGAGCAAATATTTCCCTCTCTTAGCTGTGTAGTTTTAACCTGTAAGACGGAATGACACAGGGGTGATTTTAAGAGCATTTAAGATCCACACAACCCCAACCTGTTATTGGAAAGCAGAGGTTTTTCCCCAGCCATGCAGAGGTGTGCAGTTGTTTATAATGACCTAATGGAGTCAACCAATTCAGTTTATTCATCTGTGTCCAAAATGCGTAGCTTAAAGCTGTTAGAAATGCGTGGTGGTTTGAAAAATGTCTTATGCTGATACTGAATTTATTTAAGCCCTCTAATCATAACTCAGGTTCCATAAATCAACCCACTAACTTGGTAATAAACTCCTTGCTTTCCCGTTACTCATCAGCCCACTGTGTTTGAAGCTCTGCAGTGTGCCCTGAAGAGCAATCAGCCCCGTGCATCAGGGACTAATAGTGATGAGGAGATCTCAGCAAATGCCTGAGTGCTTGCTTGTGATGAGGGATCCTGCTGCTGGGGGGGCACAGAAGGGAGCTGGTCCCTTGGCCAACCAGGCTTGGTGGGTCAGAGCCAGGCTGTGGGCAAGCAGACGTGCTGATGGTGGGAGATACTCCTTGCTGCTTTCCTGCAGCAGTGGGTTCCACAGGATCCCGCTCTGCCATTCCTCAACATGAAGCCTGACAGGGACAGCTAGTGAGTGACATTCCCACGTGAGACCACTGGAGCTTGGCTATGGGATGGGACGGAGAGGAGCTGCTGTGCTGTGCTGCGGGAAGCTGGAGAAGGTGCGAATGCTGGGGATTTTGCAGCTGCGATGTGGATGTTGAGAGTATTTGCATGGTGAGATCATTAGGAGGGATAGGAGGCATTTATTTTGTTTCTTTGAAGTGTCAGAGTTTGGCTGTGGTTAAAAAAAAAACAGCATTGTTCAGGGAGCACAGGTGGCCTTAGTGGTGTTAAGCATTTCTCAGGTGTTGGGTAAACACACCTTGCTGACAGGCTCAATTATACTGCTTGCCAGCATGCAGCTTAGGAGTGGATTTACCTTCAGGCCTGACTGGCAGGGATGGATTGGATCTTCTGGAACTTCTGCTGCAGTGTGTGCTGCCCAGCATCATCTCCAGCTTCATCACGATTGGACTAGATGATCTTAGTGGCCTTTTCCAACCTTAATGATTTTATGATCTCACCTCTCCTCCCAGTGCAGAGACTTGGGACGATGGTGATGCACTCAATTGCTCATTTTCCGTGTGTTTATTTTTTTGCTATTTTGTTTCCAGAGCTATTCTAAGTTTGCTAGTGAGGGGGGATGGGGCAATATTGTGTGTTTATGGCCTTTTTTATAACTGATTTTTCTTGCACCGTTGCCCATTGTGGTGAGGGATTGGACTTGGACTTCAGGGATGAGGTATGGGAGTGGCTTGCATTGATGTCTTTGTTGGTTTTCAGTGATTTCTATTCAAGCAGCCATCCAAGTTTTTATTTTTCCTGGTGGCAGTGGGGAGAGAAGAGGATTTTCTGGCTCATAACAATGAGTGGCAGAGCTGATACGCAAATTATGTGGGATGCAGGATGCCATTACAAGGTCCAGATCTACCTACTGTCTAGTGACTAGGTCAGAAAAGGTTGGTCCATGAGAGACTGGAAGAAAAGACTGTGCTTCTCTAGCACTGGCAACCATCTGTGCTTGCACCAGTCACAACTCTGTTCCCCTTGTGTGAAGTTCTCCTTGGAGGACAACTAATCTATTCGTACACTTTACCTCTCCTGCAAGTGCTTTGTGTTTCAGCTCAAAGACTGAGGATGTGAAGATGGCTCCAAGGACAACATAGCGGGGAGCCCACAGGAGTGCTTTTTAAAAAAATTTTCCATCCTCATCAGACCTGTCTTAGCTGGCACCTTCATTGATGATGTGAATGAGGGAGTAAATAACATGCTAATGACTTTCCCAGATGATGATGAAACAGGTTTGTACCTGCTGGTGATGACATGGAAAAACAACAGGAAGGGAGGTAGCGAGGTCAGAAACACATGCAGAAAAAGATACAGTGAGATTTGCCTTGGGAAAAACACAATCAAATGCACCTGATGGCAACACAGCTTGAAAGAGGTGGTTTGCAGAGCTGACTGTTGCAGAAAAGGGATGATGTGTGCAACTAGACCAAGGTGTGACAGCAGATGGTACGTCAGATGTGGGCTTGCAGAGTAACTGCAACCTACTGTAGGGAAGCTACATTAGCAACAGGCTGGATTCAGTGATCTCCAGAGGTCCCTTCCAACCCTTACATTTCTGTGATTCTGTGATTGGGACAACAATGGAGACATCAGGTGGCAGCCCGCCTCTGTGGCTGTTGAGATGCTCACCCCTTGGTGCTTAGCACATCATTATCAGAAGAGCACATAGATGGCTGAGAGACAGTTTCCATTGAGGATCTGTACAGAATGGCTCTAGGGTTTGGGAGTTTAATTTACGGGTGAGGATTAAGGGCTAAAGGTGTGCAGCTTGGCTGAGAGGTGGCTTAGGTGAAAGGATATGATGGGAATCCACTCACCTGGAAAGAGCCAGCATCCCAGGGGAAGCATTGCTGTGAGCAAGTTGGAAGGGGAAGAGCTTCCTCACGTATCTACTAGACTGGAGATTCTTCTCCAAAAGGACATTTCTGGGAGTCTGTTTATTTGAGACTGTGCTAATTCTGTGCCTTGTCTTAATTCCGTTTCACCAGTAATTCCTTGAGTGATCTCTGCAGACTTGGCCAGAGCTTCTCAGCAGTGTCAGCAGATGCTCACTTTGCTGTGCTGTGATGATAAGAGTGAGTGGGAGAAGCCATGAGATCTAGGCTCACTCTTCCTATAGCCATGGGGTGCTGTCCATGGCACAGCTGTAGGTGATATGTCTCAGGGAGTGCACCCATTTCTTTTTGGTTTTCTGCTCAATTCTGCCACATTCTTCTTTTGCATGAGGAAGTGCTGCGAAGATTGTGATGCAACAGCTCTTCTTCCAAATCAGAGAGACGTCGGAAGGATATCATTAGCCATACGTGGGCTAACTGCTAATAAGTCACTCAGTTCCTCACTGGCATGCACACAGGTTTATCTGCGTGTATGTACAGGCTGGGCACTCAGAAGCACCCTCAAGCAAGGGGCACGTGTGGTGATCAGGGAGTGCCTGGGAGTGCCCCACTGCTCGGGTTTTCCCTCTGCCTCACTATGTCACAGTGTGAGAATCCTTCTTAATGTAGGAAACACACTGTGATCACAGCCTCAGGGCTGGTAGACTCAAGAAGGAAAGGGGCAGCTGTCATTTCAAGGCTGCATTTAGCATCTGGACTCCCAGAGGGATTCACCTGGCCCCATATCCATAGGACCTTGAATGAGTCATGCTGAGTAGCATGGATCAAAGTGGATAAACTGCCTGAGATGCAGCCACGGCTTGATTTGTGTGTGTGCTTGATCTATGATGGTTTGTCAGCCCATGCCTTTCCCCACTCTTAGATATGAGTACAACTGCTATGGTGCCTTGGACAGATCTGCATCCAAAATCGCAGCTGCATCTGGCAACAGTGGGATAGAGGAGTGATGTTTGTTAGGAAGTAAAGCAGGGAAGTGATAAAGGAGTTGTTTCCCCCATCCCCTTGTTCAGTTGTGTTGTTAATCATGAAGCTTTGTATGTCACTTCTTGGAACTGTCATGCCCTCATTGCGTGGATGCTCTGAGCACTGTAATAAGTAATTTCTCCTGGCTGTCCCTGCTACCCTTTCTCCTCCATGTTGTTAGTGGGAAAAAAAAGCTGGGTTCAAACACATCGTGTTAATGATCTGCAAGGAGCTAGCTTAGAGCAGGTGATGGGGAGATGGTGGGAATAGGGAGTGGGAAAAGTGGTATGAGGAGTTGCACGGGTCTTTGGGGTTAAAATTCTGGTGAAAGTGGAAATAGAGATGTTGGGCGATGGGAAAGATGTGCTCCTGATTTTGTCACGTGGAAAGAAAAAACACAGTGTTCCCAAACCAGTCAGAAGACACAATGTGTGTTTCTTTCCAATAGCTGCAGGACTTTAGGGTAATGAATTCTAAGAGTCTCAGTGCTATCCCCTAAGGGACCCTATGTCTGCTTGCTAAACCTCTGCACTTGCTACTCATTGTTCTGACAAATGCTAAGCTTCGAAGAACAAGCAAAGCTTTAGATCAAAGCACCTGTAGGAAGCCAGTGCCGAGGGAATAAGATGGGCAGAGCTTTCAGGATCTTAACCAAGGGTTAATATGGGAGTGCAGCCCATGGTGGAAAGATTGGTTGGATCCACAGACAGCACTGGCACAAAAGGAAGCTCAGGCCAAAATATCAGAGCATGGCAAGGCAGAGCAACATCAGCAGAGATGCTTGGAGGCTCTGAGATCCTGACGTGAAGGGACCTGAGACAAGTGTCTGTCAGGAAAACCTATGAAGTGAGAGGGTGGTGAGATCAGCTTTGTACTGTGGGTGCTGGTGATGGACGCAGCCTCTCCTGCTGCAGGTCAGCTCCTTCTGCCACATGATGTCTCTAAGGGCTCTTGTGACTTGTGCTTCTAGCATGGGTACTCCATAAATGGAGTACATCAAAAGAGTCAAATGTAGGAAAAAACCATCGGGCCACCACTGAGCAGTCCTTGGGCGAACAGTCCCTGAGGTCATCACTGACACTCTTTCAATGGAGACCCTGGAGTTTATTTAATTTCCCTTATTTTGACAAGCTACTTCCACTATATTATTTAGTAGAAAACGTTTGGCTTTGTGTTTTCCCAGAACAAGGCTGCTGTTAAGTGCACCCAACCAGCAAAACAATGTTCTTTAGCACAGGCATGGTGCTATGCAGCATACAGGTGCCACTGAATGCGACCTGTTGTTTTGCTTTTCCTCTGCCCACCTTTCTAGTTAGTCAAATGACTTTTGCAGTCCACCTACCCATTGCTTCCACTGCTGTAGTATAGAAGAGATCCACAATCTCTAGTAAAGAGATTCATTGAATGCCCTCTTCTAGATTGCTTTACATCCACCTCTTGGAATCATAGAATCATTAAGGTTGGAAAAGACCACTGTGATCATCTATCGAACCATCAATGAGTGCCTGGATTGTATGGTTTCGACATACATTTCCCAATCTTGGTCTTAAGGGGACTGTTTAACACAAGTTGTGGTGCGATGTCAGCTCAGTTTTCTCAGCCGAGAGGGCCATGTGAAAGGCTGCAAGGGCAAGCTGGCTGTGATGTGTCAGTGTGTCCACCTCTCTAAAGTGAGCAGACATCATCAGCTGAGAAGATGCAGCACCACGCTAGGGCATCTCAGGGGCTGTGGGGAAGACTTAGTTATGGAAAGGCCTAGCCAGAAGGCAGAAAAAGGGCATGGCATGCAGTGCCCTGGATGCTGGTTTCTCATCTGGGTTTCTTTACTCTTTCTCCCTTCTCTCTAGGGGTTCTCACTTGCAGTGGACATGGCAGAGTGCATCTCCAAGCCTCCCTCCACCTGGCCCATGGGCCCGCAGCCCCACAACACCTCCACTGCCTGCCCACTAGAGCCTGTGAATATGGGGGTTTCAGAGCAGCAAATGCCACTGGAGCAGCTCCCATCCTCCCCAGAGTTGGGCGAAGATGAGGAAGTCACCTCCCCGCCAGATCCTGACGTTCCCTATCCTGACTTGGCCCCGGTCGTCTTCTTTTGCTTGAAGCAGACTACCAGCCCACGGAGCTGGTGCATCAAAATGGTGTGCAACCCATATCCTTTCTGAGCTGCCTCTTCTCCATCCTCACCTCCTGCCCCGTTCCTTCTCTCTCCCTGTCCCCTGAGGGCGCCTTCCAGGTAAGCGATGAACTTTCCTACGTATTTAATGAACCGCTTTGTTCCTTGCTCACTTCTAAAGAGAACCTCAGCTTTTGCAATGTGTGATCAAAAGAAGCTGCTTGTGAAAGAACTTCAGAGAGAGATGCTGACAGCATGGATCATGGCAGAATGGATTGGAAAGAAGGAAGGATGGAGAGAAATATTGTAAAAGTGCTTGTTCTTCTCCTTCCTCACTCCCTGAGACAGAGAGGGGAAGCTTTTGGCCCAGGAGCTTGGCCACCATGAGTGGACGAGATGTCTCCTGCTTCTGAGCATATAGGTTGAGTGAGAGCTGGTAGGGAACCACCAGTCCTTGGTTGCAAAGTACTGTGGTGATCAGCATTTTTTTCCTATAGGCAAACATCACTGATTTTGCCCAGGGAGGTGGTGGAGTCACCATCCCTGGAGATGTTCAATAAATTTGTGGAAGTGACACTGAGGGACATGGTTTAATGAGCAATGTTAGTGGTAGGTGGACAGTTGGACTAGGTGACCTTAGAGGTCTTTTCCAGCCTTACTGGTTCTATGATGAGCTCTCCTGGAGGCATCTTGCTATGATTTATGTCCAAAAACGTATTACTGGTGTGGTGGTGAGCCTCGTATGTCCTCTGGGATGCAAGCAAATCCTTTCCATGCAAGGAAGGCACCAGTCATACACATATGTCCCCACTCACACTTAATGCAAGGAGGATCCTACAGTGCAGTCACACAATCAACTACCACCTGCATGGCTAATTAGTACCAAGGCTGATAGTAATGCTATATAAAGCAGGCAGAGGGCAGTTGTTGCTTTTTGGATTGTGAGACCCTTCAAGGTAGGAGGAAGTGGAGGGTATGATGAATCGTCTAAGAGGTTGGTTTGAAATTTTATATAAACATCTTTCTGGTCATAAATCTCAGGTGGTGGTGCTTTCTCCCTCGGAATTTTTTAGCTCCTAGTTAGGTGTTTGTTATCTATATGGATGATTTTTGTGTTTTTGATGCGTTGGCTTCTAATTAAATCTCAGTGGCTGCACAACAGAGGCTAGGAAAATATCACCAACAGACTTTTCAGCTTCAGGATTGAAAACCCAAGTGAAACCTGGAGGTGCTGTTAGCAGTAATAAGTGACCTTAGGTGCAGATGAATCTGGAGTTTTGTTTCAAGTTCAAATGTAGTGCTTGAGTTTCAGATCTGAGCTCTTAAAGTTCAGAAGCTCTTGGAAAGGTTTTGTATTCTCAAGCACCAGTTATGGCTGAGAGTTTGTTGGAGATTCAGGGCTTCTGTTTTCCTTTCTATTGGTTGCTTCTTAAAATTTTGGAACTTCATACTGAATTATGCATTGCTTTTCAATCACTGCATGGCTGCTCTAGCTATATGTCCTAGAAATCTCTTTCCAACATGTCATGAGCTCAGAGCAAAGCATGATAGATTTGTGTATATGAAAAAACTACATTTAGAAGATGAGAGAAAAGCAATAGGCCAGATTTGGGAACCGGGTTTACTCCCGAATGGAGGAAGGAGGCTGTAGTATCCATGTTTCTGGCTTAAATCAGTCAAAACAATCTCTGCATATTACAGAGTTTGAGAACCTGTAATTGTGTTCTTCGAGGAGTTTGGTGCTGTATGCTCATGCTTGTGTTTAAGTAAGCATACGTGCATGACACTGACTATAGAGGAATTTTTCAAAGTAGAGGCTACAGAATGCCTTCCTATCTGGCCATCTGTGGCACATGTGAAGGGCAGTGATGGGGCTGCTGGAAGCCTGTTGAAAGAATTGTTTCAGAGCTGTGATTTCAGCTCAGCTGTGTGAAGTTTGCTTACTTGAAAAGCAGAGATTGAGGAGGTAGGATTCTGCTCTTCTGTTTTTTTCCTCTTTTAGTCCTTTTTTGGAATGAATCATGTAACAAGTAGTTGCTTTTTTTTTTTTTTTTTTTTTTAAATGAGAGAATTTTGCTACAGCCTCAAGGTTGCTTACAGGTCATCGCATATTTCTGGCATCACATATGTTTTTGACAGCATCATAGAAATCATGTGATTCTATGCCCTGGCTGCAAATTGCTCACTGTGGTTTTTTCTCCATGAGGAAATGAGCTCATCGTAAGGGGTGTTTCTATGAAAGTCAACTCGCGTCTTCTAAGAATTTGCTTGCTTGATTTTTGCATTCTGAAGCTTTTTCACCTTTTTATATTGGGCTATCAACTTCCAGGGCTTTTGTGCCAAGCCAGGAGAAAGCTGAGTCAACACCACAGGGCAACATCTGGCCTCCCCTGAAGATTCAGCAAAAAAGGGAGGTATTAATTAAAAGCCTCTTAATCTTCTCATTGACTTTCTACTAGGGCAGAGCTTCACGATCATTATATTTGGAAGTGCTGTCAATGAGACTTAAAATGGAAGCTCTAATCATTAAGGACTATGTAGTAATTTTTGTAAGCACAAGGTCATTAACCACCAAATTTCCATTTAGGTAATTGCATTCCACCTATTTAAACCCCCCTCCCCTGAAGATTATTTTTTCTTCCATGAGCAGTCCTGCAATTTTATGTGCTATTAAACAACTGCCATAGTCCTTTGCTGCAGTGCAGTAAGAGAAGAGGAAAAAAACCACCCAAACTTATGGCTGTGTTTTAAAGTCATTTCTAGATGCGTATTAGCATACAGATATGCGATGCTGTTTTTGCAAAACAAAGCAAATGAATTGGAAAAATCCAACAAGAACTGTGGGTGCAACTCAGCGTTAAGATATGGACTTTGTTCCAGGTAGAATTTGCAATGCTTTTCCCCCTATGGAATATTGACTGGGATGGTTTTAAGGATGGGATGAATAACTGCTTGAGTTGCTGGATCGGATGATCTTTGAGGTGTTTTCCAACCTTGGTGATTCTGTGAAAGCGGGTTACTTTGGTTAATCTCTTTCTCTTTTGATGACCAGACACAAGGCTGCCTGCTCAGAATTGCAGATGGTAGGACTGCTGCAGTTGAAGTGCTAACACAGTCAATATTTGAGATAGGACTATGAGAGAGGCTGTTGGATTTTTTCCTTATATAAAACCTAAACTCCATGTCAAATAAGATTTCAGGCTGAGCTTGAAGCGGAAATAGGGTGAAAAGTATGAAACGTGTTTCCAAAACAACTGTGTAGCATTCATCTTATGAATTCATAAAATGTTGGGAACTAAATAAAGGCTATGCCACATGCTGCCTTGCACAAAGTGCCTGATGCACATTGCAAATTATGAGAAGACTGAGAGATGCCTGAATGTCTGCATCTCTGCTAGTCTCTAGTGTCCTTGGGGTTCCAGGAAGGCTGCTTGCTTCACTCATCTCTGGGTCAAATGCAATAGATTTGGTTTATCCTTTGAGACTTTCCTTAAAAAGCACTTCACAGGGGTCTAGACCTCCTTTTGCTGTCCTATCTATAATATTGATGTGACAGCAAGAGTGAGAATGAAGTCTGCCATTAAAATATTGATGTACACGCTTAATTTTTAGTACTGGGGGGCCGTTTTATGGGGTATAAGTCAGGACAGCTACTCAAAACTGATAGGAATGCTTATGTGTACTGAGGGCAATCCTGTAGCTTGTTAAAGATTTCCCAAATAGGGATTTTGCTGCCTTATGTCTCTAAATTTCCTATTACTAAGCTTCAGGCTGCCCAGGAGGTGGTGCAGTCACCGTCCCTGGAGGTGTTCCAGAACTGTGAGGATGTGACACTAAGGGACGTGGTCAGTGGGCATGGTGGGGATGGGCAGTGGGTTAGATCAGATGATCTTAGAGATCTTTTCCAACTGTAATGATTCTATGGTTCTGAAGCTATCTTTCCTATAAACTGTCAAGGCACTTTTCAGCTTGGGCTGTGTGTTAAGTGCATAAAGAAACCGGACCAGCTTTGGGCACATTGATGGGAGAGCCAGGAAAGCCCAGAGGTCTGCTCCCCAACTCCTCCCTAACTGGTACCACAGGCATTGCTTCACACTCCATTTGCTCGTGTAGAAACAGTTGTAGGTTGCAATAGCTGTGCTTCCTGCAGGCACTGCCCAGTGTGAACAGAGTGGAGAATCAAGTGCTGGAGGAGGAGGGAGAGTGATGTGTGTGGATCAGCAGTTGGTACTTCTCTCTGTGACGCTGAGCTGTGGTTCATGAGGACATGGTGATGCATGCAGCTGAGGGGCTGACAAATCTTTTGCTTGTTAATAAGCTTTTGGTGTCCGGTTGTGTTATATATTACAGTTTGGGCGATTTGTTTTGTGTGAGTGAAATTCCATCTGCAGTTTCTGAAGTGCGTTGTACTTGTTTTTGCCTTAAGCTAAGGCTTATTTTTGCCTTGTGTGCTGTTAAACCCCCGCCTGCAATCCTTATGACAACTGGATGTAATTAATTAATAAGCTGCCTGCTTATTAATTAATAAATTTATTGCAACTTTTTAAATATTTGCTGTCTTACAGCCTGAGCTTCTGCAATCTTTTGATTGTGTTTACTTTTTATGCATCTACTTTTATTATTTATAGATGTATATATACATACATCTGCACTTAAGTATAATTATATGCAATTAAAAATATACTTCAATTGCTTCTATTTTCATATCTACACATGCACAAAAGAAAGGTTCCTACCACTCTAGTAGGTAGAGAAAAACTTGAAACTGTGACCGGAAGGTATTACAATACATCAAAAACTGAGTGGCTTATGAATTTTAAGCAGTATTCATCATTCTTGAGGATGGGAGGGATCGTGGCTTTTCATTCTCGGGGTCAGCAGTGTCAGCATTTCTGTGCATAGCTGGAAGCACTAAAACGTCTATGTTATTCCTGCTTCTCCATTTCAGACAGATCTCTCCTGTTTCTCCTTGCAAATTTAGCTCACCGAGCAGGTGAAGAGTCTGGCACTTATTTGAGGTCTTGGGTAGATATGTATTTGTTTTAGGTCAACAGGAAGGTGCTGCTCTGCCCTTAGGCATGGATTGATTTATGTAGGTTACACTACTCTGTTCAGACCTTCGTTCAGCCAACAGACGTATCTGTCTGTATACCTGGGAAGCAACAAGTGCAAGGTGGTTTTCTGTTCATGAGGTTGTATAACCTCTACACATTGCAATGTTCTAAACCAATGCTGCAGCTGCTCCTGTTGTTTGGGAAACTGAGTTGATCAGAGCTCTGCAGAGGATGCGGTTTAGGTGGCATCAGTGCTCTCCTGGGTGTTCACTGAAGGCTTTCCAAGCTTTAAGAGAGGACAAACCTGCCTCAGTGTCAGGGTTTTCTGCCACTATGTCAGGCTCAGTTCTGGGGGGAATTAAGTTTACTGTTAGTGACTAAGGGTAACTTTCAATAAACTGGTTGCCTATTAACTTCATTAACATCAGAAGGTAATGCCTTATATATAGTGGGCCAACACAGCCATCCCACCCAAGGAACTATCAGGGTTGGCCTCTCCTCCCAGGTAACAGCAATAGGATGAGAGATAATGGCCTCAAGCTGCACCAGGGAAGGCTCAGGTTGGACATCAGGAGAGATTTATTCCCCATAAGAGCGGTGCTGCAGTGGCACAGGCTGCCCAGGGAGGTGGTGCAGTCACCGTCCCTGGAGGTGTTCCAGAACCGTGTGGATGTGGCACTGAGGGACATGGTCAGTGGGCATGGTGGGGATGGGCTGGCAGTTGGACCAGGTGATCTTAGAGGTCTTTTCCAACCTCAGTGATTGTATGATTCTAATCCATCCTCAGCTACTCTCTTCCCCTTATGTTAAAATGTGCTTTAAAGCAGTCATTTCATACACTTGTGAACTTCCCTGTTAATTCTCCACTTGTGAAGGTGGCTGGTGTTCACCTCATCTAACTCCACCTGTCTGAAAGCCTCACATCCAGGCTTTTGTTATTAGATGGACTGCCATCTGTAGTGGAAAATTATACAAACTTAACTCTTATCTTCAGAGGGTGAAGTTGCTCTCTGGAGTTATGTGGTTTTTTCTTCTCCTTAAAGAGTTTCTGGATAGCAGGTTGCAGAGTTGGCTGGCTGGCATCCTGGGCTGTCTTTGGGGCTGATGCACAGCTCCTCCCAGATACTACGGAGGTGAGGCAAAGGAGAGTGCAGGCAGCAGACTTATTTCTGGGAATAGTGTAGGTTAGTATTTCCATAATGAAATGTTGGGTGCTCTCCAGGCTTACTTCATAGTGGCAGTGGGGAGATGCATTGTCAGCCTGGACTCGGGATTTGAAAGCGATACTGTGATAAATTTCAGGTTATCTCCTGAGATAGAAGCCCCGATGCCCAGCTGCAGTTTGTGGGCAAAGGCAAGTGGCATGATAGTGCTTAGGACCCCCCCACAATAGTTGGAAAGGAATCTGCCTCTGTAAAGCTAGTGTCAGGGGAGCATCATTAGCGTGGGTCATTTGATGTGCAAGTTTGCAGTGGGAAGTTTAGAGGGATCATTTGCACAGTCAGACACGGTGTAAATTGAATTTAAACTCCTGCATTGTCATTAGTGGCACACAAGGGATGGATATGTTTGAAGGGGATTTGAATGCTTATGATCTGTGAGAAATTGACTGGGTTGCACATATGTGAGATGTACACAGTTCCAGGCAAGTGGGCAGATGTAAAGGGATGAGGTCTAAATTTGGCTGGCTTGCAAGCTGGCCCTGTATATCTAAGCAAGAATGCTGAGACAGGATACCTCACTGCCTCCTGTCCCTTTAGCTTATTCCCTGGAGGTTCTTACAATGAGACGTCAAAGACCGTGGATTGGAAGTGAAACAGAGCAACAGGACAAATTAAACCAGAGCTCTGACTGAAGCTTTAATGTCCTCAGTAAGGATGGAAAAAGTCTGAATGCATCTCTACTGTTTTGATGCAAATTCCTGTGCCTTTTCCTCTTTACTGGGCTTGGCGGAAGGGCTGACAGCAAAATATTGAGGAGAGATTGCTTTAGAAGAGGAGTGATTTTTTGCTGTGTGTCTATTCTACTTCTGTGTTTCCCCATCAAGTGCCAAAAGCAATAAATGACCAACTAATGCCGCATGCTCTGGTGCTTCAGAAAAGTGGTGCCAGGACTTACTGCAGAAAGTTTTAACAACTGCTGGGCTTGTGGTCAGTGTACATTGACAGTGCAGGAAAGCAGGTAGGAGGGGATGGAAGTCTCATTCTTGTCTAGTGCAAATTGGTGTTATAGAATCAGAGAATATCCCAAATTTCAAGGGACCCACAAAGATCGAGTCTAATGCCCGTTACTCTGCTATGCCTAATAGAAACAAACATATTTACACCAGCTGTTGCTCATCAGAGTAGCTTAGAAGGATTGGTTTTGTTGCACTGCACACTGTTACCCAGTGCAGATGGCATGGTTGGTGCCAGCTGGGGAGGGAATGTAGTTGTAATGGAGGAAAGGAATGATGCTCTCTGCTGAGTA
The DNA here is from genome assembly GCA_037305975.1 of Chrysolophus pictus. Lineage (NCBI taxonomy): Eukaryota > Metazoa > Chordata > Aves > Galliformes > Phasianidae > Chrysolophus > Chrysolophus pictus. The sequence goes on from CM074576.1 coordinate 145,922,451, forward strand.
TGGGGATGGTAGCAGCACCTGCTTCTGAGGACCTCCCCTTCCCTCTCGAAGCGTGCTGCTGAAACAGAACACTGAAAATCTTTCTGAAGAGTATTGTGTTGATTCACTGGAATATATCCTGCCTTGGAGATGAAAAGCATTTACTCAGTGAGAAATGATCAATTTGCCTTTTTCAACCACTGAACACTGGAGCAGGGTGTGCGAGAGAGCTGGATGTGGCTCTTGGTGTAATGCAAAGGGCAATAAAAACACTCATTTTGAGTTTAAGACCTATAAAATATTCTGACCAGACGTCTAATTGCATGTTCCGCCATAACAATTCGAATTAAATAATGCAATTAACTGCTAACAAATCGTCCAGCTGCCAATTTGAAGACTTGATGCTGTTCCCACCCTGGATGATGAGAAAGGGCCTGCAATTAGTTGAATTTGCTATATATCCTGAATGGAATGCTTGGCTGGAATTACTTTAGGTGTGGAATGGTTAAGAGCTTCAGCCCTTCTGCAGCAAATGGCCTACATCTGCATCCAGGATGGTTAAGAGGGAAGACTGCATGAAAAACTCAGCCTGGTTCAGGTCTGGAGAGAACACAAGCAAAGACTGCCAAACATTCAGTCTCTGTGCTGGGAAGACCTTTACAGCCCTAGAGAGAAAGCTCTTTGGTAGATGGAAATGTAGGGCCTCCAGCTGCAAGCGTGAAGCCTGACATAGGATGGACCAGGCTCAAGCTCATATCTACTCCATCGACTCAGGCTTACAAAAGAAGAGATAAAGTGTGATGATGAAGATGTGAGACCCAAAGTGATGGGGAGTGGTAAATGGAGGTTGTCTAAGTTGGGAACAGCTACTTTGGCACCGTGCTGCAAATCCCTGCTGAGCTTGGCAGGCATCCGCACACATCTGTTACCAAAGGCAGCTGATAGATCTGAGAGAGCCAGTGTGAGCGCTGGGTGATCCTTATTGACTGCTATCATGGATGGGTGAGGCTGAGCGTGGAGGTGGTTGTAACCCTCCTGCTGGCAGGTCTATGTGGAAGCAGGGTGTGCTGGGGGGCTAGAGCCTAAGAGAGGGGTTTTGGCTGCTTTCCCCTTGCCAGCCTTATCTGCAAGGTCAGCAGATAGGGATGGAGAGATACCTATCCCTCCTCCCTCTCCCCCAACTCTCTCATCTGTGCTGATCAGGAGTGGTAAGAGGGCTCCCTTGGGGTGGGGGATGCACAGAGCTGTAATGTGGGTGACCATCTGTCCCCTGGGACAGTGGTGCTATTTGCACGTATGTGCTGTGGCTCATCCAGGAAGAAAGAGAAATCTGTCCTTGCTCATGATATAAAGCCACACTTTTTACTTATCCTTTCTTTAGCTTTCTTTCCCCTGGTTTCCTCCTGTCATTGCCTACTGTGCAGGAGTCTATAAAAGCTTGCTGTTCCTGTCGCTCCCACTTCTCGAGTGTGACTTGGAGATGCTGTGTCCCCGCAACTCCCCCAGCAGCCCCTCCTGTCAATAGCCACCCTGTCTCTCCCCTCTCCTTTCTCCATCTGCGTCAGTCTGTCATTCTTCCCTCTCCTTTTTTCCCTTCCCTCACTGTCATTCTCGGCATTTGTTGCTAGCAGCCTCTCTCCATTGACTGCTGATGTCCTTGAATTATCTCTTTCCATCCAGCTTGGCTAAGAAGGGCACTCTGCAGAAAGGTGGTGGTCACTGAAGTGGTGGTGGCCCAAGCTTGATGGCTGTATGGTGGTGGAGTCTTGGTAGAGCTTGGCTGAGACTTGTTGGAACATTTGTCTCCAGTCCCCTCTGGGAAATAGCCAGCTCCCTACTGAACCCCACTCCTTGGGGCCCAGCTCTCATGTGCAGATGCAGACAGATGTGAGATCGGCATGATAGCCATGACTCACATGGCTGTGGTGTCCTGGCTCTGTGCCCTGGCTTGCAAGCTGGGCAAGGTGCTCAAGGCTTTGCATGTGCAAGTTGAGCCAACCCTGTTGTCTCAGAATCTCACAGAATCACAGAATGGCCAGGGTTGGAGGGGACCTCAAGGATCATGAATCTCCAACCCCCCCACTACATGATGCAGGGCCACCAACCTCCACATGTAATACTAGACCAGGCTGCCCAGGGCCCCATCCAATCTGGCCTTGAACACCTCCAAGGACGGGGCATCCACAGCCTCTCTGGGCAGCCTGTTCCAGCACCTCACCGCTCTCTCTGTAAAGAGCTTCCTCCTGACATCCAGCCTAAATCTTCCCTCCCTCAATTTAAAACCATTTCCCCTTGTCCTGCTGTTGTCTACCCTTTCAAAGAGTTGATTCTCCTCCTGTTTGTAGGCTCCCTTTAGGTACTGAAAGGCTGCAATGAAGTCACCCCACAGCCTTCTTTTCTCCAGGCTGAACAAACCCAGCCTTGTTCCTGACCCCAAACCATTGTGGGAGCTGTTTCAGCTTTACTTTAATAACTCAGTTTTGTTTATTGCTGCTTCCCAAGAGTAGCATAAATGCTGAAATACCACAAGGGCTTCCAGATGGCTTGTAGTTTGAAGTAACTGGATGTCTTGAGAGGCAGACTGAACCAAATGCACCTCTAGTGGGATTTCAGCTCTTAAAGAGTCACGGTTGAAAAGGGCTAACATCAGTACAAATTAATCCAAAAGAAAGCTGCTGAATCCAGTGCTTGTAATGCTAGCTATGAGATTTGCCTCAACAGACAAGGAGAAGTAAGGAATGGGAAGAAAATGATAAAATATTGACCTTTCTATTGTGACAGGCAGCTCATAACAAACAGCAGCTGTTCTGTTTCATGGCATGGAAGAGGCAGCAGTTCAATATTTGAGGGTGGAGGAGTATTTTCTTTCACGCAGAGGTGGATAGTCTATGAAGTCAGAGATCCAAAATGTTTGTTTGCCTTCCATGCTCTGCTTATTGTTTGGCAGCACACTAAAACACCATGAAAATGTGCTTGGCAAATCTGCGTGCCCTATCATTTGTACACCCCAAGGGGATGCTCCCCATGTTTACCTATACCTTGTGTCCTGCTTCTCAGCCAAAACCTCAGCACTCAAGTGCGGCAATAAGTCCCCATAAGAATACAAGGTCCTTATTTTCTATAAAATGTTCTATCAGCCTGCTAGCAAGCATTGCTGGAAAACATTGTTATCAATAATTAAGTTAAACCATGTTCAAACAAAATACGCTTTGTGATGTATTAGAGTCTTTGTTTCTATTCACACATTTATTGCCTTATGATGTAATTTTTGCTTTGAGTACGTCCTCCGGTTTTGTGGATGGACCTGGCAGGCTCTACTCTGTGCATATGTGAGTTTCAGGCCAGGCCTTGAAAGTGTTTGTGTCACAAGTGAATTATATTAAAAAAGACACGCTCAGAGAAGTGCAGCAGTAATAATACATTGCCTTTGTGGTACCGCCTGGTGCTCAGTGCCGCTGGCCAACTCCGATATTTCTTAATGAAAGATGTTTTTTTTTTTCCTCGTAGCACTTGTTTTTGCTTTCTTTTTTTCTTTCCCTGTGGCTCCTTTGATTTGTCTTGATTTTGCAAGATCATTCCCTGCTTTGGAGTTTGCTCTTTTCCCCATAGTGCAGCCCACTGCTTAGCAGCCTCTCTGCTGGCAACTGCTGTTGTTGTCTTATCTGGAATTCTCTTTGGAGATAAGATTTTAGTGACTAGAGGGGCCTAGACCGTAGTTCACTTCCTTACTCCATGGAAGTCTCCAGAAGAAGACGACTCCTCCCTGTTTCTTTGTAGCGCTTTATTCCTCTCATACTACCGCTTCCTAGTTTCTCTTACAGGTCGACTCTGTTGTCTTCCCTTGCATGGAGGACATCTTGATAATATAGTTTCATCCTTGCTGGGTGCACAGGAGAGTTTTTTCCCCTTGTCTTCTGTCCAGTGGGATTTCTGAAGTCATATGATACATGCGAGGGATGTGTGTCCATACCAACATAACCAAAGATGTGAAAGACTCCTGTTTTTTTTTTTTGTTGTCACAGGAGGTGAGGTGGCAACAGAGTTTTCTAAAAATGACCAATTTTTCCCTCTCTTAAAGAGGGAAAAGTTACTCTGTTACTTAAAGAAATTTTAGTTTGAGATATGGGAAATGGGGTACTGGAATGGGGGACCAAGAAGCTCATGAGAAAAATAAGCTCAGAATCAGGGAGCCAAGGTAGAGGGATAAGTGTGATAGGGGAAATGGCAACAGAGGGAAAGGACTGGTGATGGGACTGGGCAAGGCTGATAAAGGGGTGAATAACGGGGAAGAATGTATATGGGTGGGAAGAAACTAGCTATGAAAATAAATGCTGGGGCAATGGGCATGAGTAGAGATTGCCTAGGTCTTGACTGAATGCCATCCCTCCCTATGGATGCAGGGATCCTGTGGCAAAACCATGTCAACGTGCAATGAAAGACTGTGGGTTAAAAAAATAAATAAATTAAAACTAATAAAACACCAAAAACAAACAAAAAAACCCTGCAACAAAACAAACCTCAGTAATTCTTCTGCGCAGGCAAAATAATCCTATTTTAAAACTGCTGAAATTTGTTTTCCACTGGAAAAAAAAATAAAAAAAAATAGCCATACCAGCTATTGGAAGTTTCAGCTCAAGCTGCCAATCAGGTGAAGCTTTAAGTGCCTGGGGAGGTTCAGGTTGGATATTAAGAAAGATTTCTTCTCCATAAGAGCGGTGCAGCAGTGGCACAGGCTGCCCAGGGAGGTGGTGCAGTCACCGACCCTGGAGGTGTTCCAGAACCGTGTGGATGTGGCACTGAGGGGCCTGGTGGGGATGGACTGGCAGTTGTAGTAGGTGATCTTAGAGGTCTTTTCCAACCTTAATGAGTCTATGATTCTGTAAGACTGACTGCTTGAATGTAGAAAGAGCTTAGAGTGGGATTAATTAAAATTAGTGTTATCAGTGTAGCTACATACAACCTGCTGCTATGTAGCTTAGCTCTAACTGAAGCCTTGTCTTTCCCTTACAATACAATAATTAACTATTAAAGTAGGCACTTAAAACAACAACAACAAAAAAAAAACTCAACACTCTCTATCTTTGAGAACAATGACCCAGGACTTTTCTAAGCAGAATTAATTGCATCACTCTACAGTGCGTTTGAGATGCTGTTATTTCTTTAACATGCATTTATAGCATATTGTGATATCTCACACATCCTTTAAATATCCAATAGCTTTTTAACTTAAAAAAAAAAAAAAAATCTATTTCACACTTAGTGGAATGCCTGTAACGCATTTTTCTGGAATGTGTGGCAGATGTCTGGAGGAACAGTGTTTTCTCCCATATGGGGTTATTTTACTGAAAAATGAAATAGGATTGGCACTTCATTTGAATTCTCTGAGCTGTCGCACCACGGATTCTCTATCTGGGTGTGAGACGTAAATTGAGATCATAGGTAGACCACAGAAGGCAAAATGTGTTCCCTTCTCCATGGGAAGTTCTCCTTCACCCAGAGAAACGTGCTCCCGGGTTCACCTCACCTTTCTCCAAGCACTATAAGGGGAATAGAACAAGCTGGGGAGGCCTACATGGGGATATCCCCTCCCTTAGACTGTTTGCATGATCTAGAGTTCCAGAAGTAGTGCTAACTGTGCACTGGGACCTTCCTCCATGAGGAGTAGGAAGATGGTAGCTTTGAGGTTTCTCAGTCCTTGAGGAGACTCCTTATTTAAGTGATCCAAGCTGTTGAGGTGAGAACAAAGCCAACACTTCAAGGTTGGGTGTTGTTGAATTTGACTCCTGGATGGAGTCATAAATTGTTATTTTTGTGGCCGTGTCAGGCCATAACTGTATGCAATTGCATGTGGCTTAGGGACAGATCCAGTATTGCTGTCCACTAGCTGTACTTTGCTCACATTTGGTGGCAGTTTGTGTTGACACCTCTTACTCTCTGCCATGTTTGAATATGGCTTTTTGTCCCCCTGTCCTTGCACTGTGGTAAGTCATGTCCCCATGTTTCCTTTCTTCTGTTCCCTATGGACACCCTGGTCTAGTATTAGATATGGAGATTAGTGGCCCCCCTTGCAGCAGGGGGGTTGGGGCTTCATGATCCTTAAGGTCTCTTCCAACCCAAGTCATTTTATGATTCTATGACACAGATTGAACACCACACTTGGGACAACCCCCTCTGAACCTAGGACTTATGTCAGCATCTTCCCTTGGAGATAAATGGAGCGGAGATGAATATCAGGTGTCTCTGGAGGAGGCAAATGCATGTGCTTTCTCACTGTGGGACAACTGAGTTTTTTTTTTTCGCTCCTCTTCTTGTGCTCAGCTTGAGCTGAGTTTCTGGGAAGTAGAAGTCCCAAGGGTTATTTTGCTGCTGTAGCAGTATGTGTGTGAGACGTTTCTGAGCAGTGTTTCCAAGGGACAGAAGAACATAGCCTCATGCAATGCTGTCAGCAAGGCCTGTATATCACTTGAATTAAGGGTGTATACCATGGGGCTGCTACATAAGGGTGAAGAGGTGGTGGCCAAATGACCGAGGGCCTTTCACATAGGACAGAGGATGTCTGTGGCCCCATCAGAGGGAAGCAGATGTGTGTTAAGTTGGGCAGCTCTAACAGGAGAGCACTAAGTGATTATCTCCTTCCCAGGCCCTTTGATTTCTTTGGGTACTCGAATGTAATTAGTCAGATTAGTGTCATGCACTTGAGGCTTTGTCTTGTACCTGTGGCATTACAGACTCTTGTGTGTGCTTGAAGGATTGCCTTATCCATTGCTGTGACACCTCTCAACTGGACGTGGGATTATTCCTTTCTGAAGTACTTAGCTGCAGGCTTGCATTTGGCAATGATACGAGGCCTTATATGCACCATCAAGTACAGTTATGTCTCAGTCTTCTCCCCCTCTATACTACACATGCACACACTGAGATGTGGGTGGAGGTTAACTAACAGGTGATGCAGCGATCAGATGGTCAGAGTGCCCTGATAATTGGACAGAAGAATGTGTGAAATACTACAGTAATGTGTATATATTGCTTGTATGTATTAGCCTTTTGCACTGGTGATACATTCAGAATAAATGTATTTGAATAATAATGCTAACTACTACACAATAAATCTAAATGAGCTCTTTATCACTCTAATTTATGGGCATCTATATAAATTGAAGGAGTACTCACCATTCTCCTCTTGCTGTCCCTGAAAGTTACAAGAGGATTAGAAGACATTTGCATTGATGAAGCTTAGGTAAATATTTAACCTACTGGCAAGTTCCTCTCTAATTATCACTAAGAGAGACTCACTGTACCTTCCCCTGTGTATCAGGCTTGGTGATGTCAGGGGATATAGGGAAAAGAAGGGGGAGAGGTTTCCACCGGTGCTTAAATTCCTGAGTTATCTCAGTTTTTTTTTGTCTGGAAGTTGATAATTTAAACCTGCTTCAGGTGCAGGGGGGAAAGTGTGGAGCTACGATGAGAATAGGTCATGGTGGAGGAAGTTTGATGGAGTATGTCATGGTGGAGGACATCCAGTGGTGTGATGAGTTTTGGGCCACCTGAAGGACACCGATGGGGGTGAAAGGGACCAAAATGCATCAGATGGTTAAAACCAGTGGGACCCCAAATGTTTTTCAGGTGGGATTCCAGTTTAGATCACCAGTGCAAGGAGCTGTATTTTGATGGCTGCAATGAAGCCCTCCCAGCCCTTCCTCAGCACCATGCTGTGGGGTGATGCATTCAGGCAGCCAGTGAGGGGTGCAAAATGTGATTTGTTTGAAAACTGAGCTACAAGGATTGGGGTTTATACCCAGGGAGTGCTCTGTTGGCCAGTGGTGAGGAGACCCTGCTTTGGCAGAGGCAGGAGTGGGGCTATGCAAGGTGGGCTGAGCCTCCTTACAAGATATGGAACTCAAGGCAGGTGAGCGCTCAAACATGAGCATGGATAATAAATTGACACAGCTCCATTAACTTCTAGAGAGCTCTGCTTGTTAACCCCAGCTCAGAGACTCTGAAGTTTCTCAAACTGGAGTATAAATCTTACAAGAGGGAATGAGCTCTTTCTTGCATGACTTCATCCACCTTTCCTTTCCTGTGTTGGTCAGGCTGAATATACCGTAAGGGACAGTCTTTGTGTCGTTTTCATGCACTTGTTTGAACCAGGCATTTACTGAAATACAATGAAATCTGAGCTGGAAAGCTGGATTTGAAATTCAGCTTGGCTTGGTTTGTGCTTTATTCACATTAGTCTCCTTTCCTCAAAATTCTCCTATCTCTCACCCTGTCCCCAGCCAAGGAAGCAGCTGTTGAGCTGCCATTTCTCTGCTTTTAAGATGCCCAGGGGGAGGAGGAGACAAAGCAGAACATCTCCTGCCTTCTCCTCTGATTGTGAGTGGGGAGCTGAGTTCCCAGCTGAGCCTGTGCTGTGCTTTCTGAGACATTGCTCTGGGGATGCTCTGGTGGTGGGACTTGCTGGAAGACAAGGGGAAAGTACAACAGAAAAGATGATAGCAAGCTCAAGAGTTGTGAAAGTTTTGCTTCAGGTATTTTGCTGGTCCTCTGTGTATCTGTCCGTGTAGGGGAGAATTGCTGGGTAGGACTTCATGGTGAAGCCAGGAGAGCTGGAGCATGGAGAAGGCACGAGAGGGGACCTGGGAAATGGGACAGTGCAATGTACTGAGGAGATGTGTGTCTAAACCTGATGTGTTTCCATGGAATGTGGCTGCAAGTGAAAATCCCTTGTTGCTTCTTTAATCCCATTTGGACAAAGAAGAGTTGTGAGGGAATTCAAAGCATAATGAAGCTACACCATTTCCTGCTGTAGCATGTACTCCTGGCCCCTGCACCTTCCCTTGCCTGGATGTTTCTATGGCTTTCCTGGGTAAAACAACCTCTCTTATACTTCAGCTCCAACTCTGGCCCTGACTCAACTACTCAGCTGGGTGAGCCATGCTCTGTCCCATTGCAGAGTGCTGGGGACCAGCCCTGTGAGATCTGACTGGCATCCTCACCTCTAGTCCCTCAGCATCTTGCTCATGCTGCTGCTCTGACTGGGGCCCAGTGTGTTCCTACTGCATGTCTTTTTTTTTTTGTCACTGATTGCTGCTGCATGTACAGGAGTCTATACAGCCAAAGTGCCCCTTACTCATCTGTGCCCACAGCCATCCCCATTCTCCATTTGAAAAATTGCTTCCTTCGTTCAGTCTCATTGTTTAGTGGGGAAGCAGTTGAGACTCAGGATTACCTGAGCATCTAACAGAGGAATAATCAGTAAGGAAGGACTGAAGGTGGTTCTGGAACACCTCCAGGGATGGTGACTCCAACACCTTCCTGGGCAGCCTGTGCCACTGCAGCACCGCTCCTTCTGAGAATTTTCTCCTACCACCCAACCTGAACCTCCCCTGGTGAAGCTTAAAGGCATTACCTCTTGCCCTATTGCTCTTACACGGGAGAAGAGGCCAAACTCCATCTCCTTGGAGACCCTGACACCCTCCTGTCTCAGGCTGCCCTCACCTGTCCCCTATATCTGTAGGTTTCCTGTGCAAATTTGCCAATGGGTTTCTCTCCTGCACATCAGGCTGCTGAGCTCCTCGTGCCCATACTTGATTACTGAGGGATTTAATGGGTGTCTGAAGTGTGGATTATTAATACTGACCTCAGGCAATGGCTCATTAAGAATGAAAATAAAACATAAAATGAATCAAAAAGGAGATGAAGAGGCTGAAGTTTAGAAAGGAACTGGGAGGAAGTGTGAAAGCAAGGAAGAAGAAATTGAGTTTGAGAGTTGATTACTCTGGAGGCAGAGTGGAGAAGAAGAGAAAATAGGAGGCTTAATAGGGCAGAAGAGCCAAGTGAAGGGAAGTGGATTGAGGGAAAGGAGAGCCCAGGCAGGCTTCCAAGGGCCTTTGGCCTGCTGAGATTTTGGCAGGGGAAACAGATGGGGAGAGAAAAACTGCGAGTCTGGAGGCTGCATGAAATATTTAAGATGCTCCATAGAACTCTCTTTTTGGTAGTGGTGAGATTCTGGGCAGGAGGAGGACAAGAAAAGATTTGGCTGATAATGGGAAGACTGAAAATATTCTGCCAACATGCAGCTCTGCTTTACATCTTTCTTCTTACCTCTTGCTAATTTTCTGTGGAGGTGACATACTGTTTCCTCACATCAGACACAAGAAAAAAATTTTTGGACGCTGAAGATTTATTTCTCCTTCATTCTTCTCCTTCTTTCCCTTTTCCCCATCCCCTAAACTGAATGCATTCCTCAGACCATCATTAATAACATCAATGTGAGGTCTTGCTCCCTCCTTCCTACTGCTAATGAAGATTATGCCTCTGCCCCCTTTGGGCAATAACCCCCCCCTTCTCCCTTACTTCCCTGTACTGCAGCAAGGGACACAACACTGGGAGTTACCTCCTCCAACCCCTTCCTTCCTTCCACGTGGTGCATCATTCCTTTGTCTGTTTGCTCTTGGGGAGTCGTGACTTGAATAATGCTCACTGCAATGAAGCCTGGAGCTCGTTTGTGGTGATCACAGAACTACAGAAAGGTTTGGGTTGGAAGGAACCCTTTGGGTCCATCTGATCCAACCCCTACTTAAGCAAGAACACTAAGAGCGGAGTGCTCAGGAATGCGCCCAAGAGGCTTCTGAAGATCTCTGAGGAGACTCCACAGTCTCTCTCACAGGGCAACCTGTGTCAGTACTTCAGCACCATAACAGTGAAGATGCAGGAGGAAAATCTGGTTATGAAAGTATTCACAATGAACTTTTTATTGCCTTGGATGGTGAAGGCAAAGCTATGGAAGAAGTAGAGGTTATGGAGTCGGGGGGATCCAAGCAATGGCAGAGGCTATTTTCTTCTGCTCAGCCATACAAGAGGATGAGCGTGCTAGCTACAGGTACCACTGCTGCTTTAAAAGTAGACAGCTATTCAGGGTTAATTGTGAATCTTTCGGCTCTGGAGACTCCATTTAGAGGTGACTTATTGCACCTGGCTTTCTGTAATCTTCCTGAGCATGTTGCATCCTACCCACCAATTTGCTGCCTTCCACCTTCATACGAACCACACTTGACTTTTTCTAAGAGGGTGGAATTGTTTTTCCTACTGATTCACTCAAGTTCTGCAGGTGTCAGGTCAGCAAGTGCACATTCACCCTTTTATTGGTGGCAGGGAGGATCTGAAGTACACTTGGCATGGTTCACAAAGCAAACGAGTCTGGATTGTCAATCTCAAGCTTTTGTGATTGCTCTGCCTGGCATCACAAACATCACAAGACACAGTTGAGTAGACAAATATTACTGTATTAAAGGCAAAATGTGCTATAGGTCCTTTCAACAGAAGAACAGAGTGACACTAGCATGAGTTTAATAAAGGTGAAGGAGTGAGCAAATAGTAAATGCTATCTTAGATGACAAAATAGCAGGCTTTAATAATGAACTCACACCCTTCCCTAGGAGTAATGGCTTCCAATAAGCTTGAGCTGGTTTGCCACTCTTTGATAATCACAGCCAGAAAACATTCAGAATTTTTTTCCCAGGGGATTTTTGTAACAGGATCCAAGGTACTGAAATATCTAGTTAAGGCATTTGATAAAACATCCATGGTGCAAGACAGCAGCACCTCGTTCAATTTCTTCTGAAGATGAGACATGCATCTGCATTTGCAAGAGCAGTATGGCAGTTCACATAGCTCATATCTGAGTAGATTACATATGGGAAGCCTTCGTGTTGATGCTGTCTCAATTATACTGTATCAAGGTTAGTATCAGTATTGCTTTAGCTTTCCTCCAGTGTCATATTCTCTTTGGCTGCTCCCATTTGCCTCTCATTAGGAGGAACCCAGGAAGGGGGAGTGAATACACAGAACCTGATTTGGCTTGGGGTGCTGGTGAGCTGACAGCTGTTGGTGGCTGGAGGAGTGCCTAAGGGAAGCACTGAGCCTTCTCATCTCATTTGTTCACACTTCCTTGGGCAGCCATGTGAATGCTTGGGCTGGGCAGCCCTGGTGTCTCATCAAACAGCAAGAGATGCCCATTTGTTTGACTTATATTCCTCTGACTGCTCCCTGACTTATGTAGTTTTTTTGGGAGTCTGTAAACACTCATTTCCTTCAACAAACATCATCTGCTTAACTCTCTCCATCACTTTTCCACTCTTTCACTTTCATGCTGCTTGCCCTTCTCAGTGTTCCCAGTAGAGGGGACAACAGATCTCCAGCTCTGGAGAGAGCAGAAACTGCTCCAGTCTGCTCAATACTTCTTGGTGGGAATAATTTCTGGCTCCTGATCAGTAGCCTTCCCAGAGAGGTAAACACAGGCTCTGACTCCCCGCTGCTTTCTAAATAGATGCAGTATGTGTAGATGAGCAGCTTGCTTGAGGAGGATGGGACCCCTTAAGTGGGAGATCCTCCTCTTGGCTGGACATGTTGGCCCTCTCTGACTCATCTGGTGCACTGCATTCTACATTATGGCCTGTTTTGAGTTTGTTTTCCATGCCTCTCAAGTGCTTACACACCTTTGGTCTAAAAATTCAAGTAGTGACTTCACCAAGAAGGATGCGGAACTGTTGGAGTGGATCTAGAGGAGGACCATGAAGTTGCTCAGAGGGCTGGAGCTCCTCTCCTGCAACGGTGGGCTGAGAGAGCTGGGCTTCTTCAATATGGAGAGGAGAATGCTCTGGGGAGACCTCACTGTGGCCTTCCGGTTAGGTGTTAGGAGGAAATTTTTTTTACTCAGAGGGCAATGAGGCACTGGCACAGGCTGCCCAGAGGGCTGTGGGTGCCCCCATTCCTGGAGGTTCAAGGCCAGGTTGGATGGGGCCCTGGGCAGCCTGAGCTGGTGGGAGGCAGCCCTGCACACAGCATGGGGTGGGACTGGGTGGGCTTTGAGGTCCCTTCCAACCCAACCATTCTGTGATTCTACAGCCTTTTCTTTTTAGACTGTGATACAGACTATGGTTACCAAAGTAAGATCTGTATCAACTTACTAACTAGTTGGAGGCTCAGCCATGTCTTGAAGTTCATTTGAGGACAAACCTGCTGCACGGAGAACGAGTGCAGAGGCAGTTCAGCAGCCTGAGGCTGCTTTAGAAACATGCTGCCTGGACAGAAGACTGACTTCCATTGCACAAAAACTCAGACCTGTTGCGTTACTTTTACGTGCCCTGCTTGTGGCTTTGCACCAGACTTGCAGCATTTTCTGTGCTCTCACAACAGTTCAAGCTCCCACAGACTGTGAAGTTCTGATTTAGTCATAGCACCAATAGTTGTCAGCAGAAGATGCATGTGCTTCACAGACAACTGCTTTTTTTTTTTTTCCTGCTTTTGCTGAGTATCTGTATGAGAAATATTTCTTAGTTCTTGTGTCTTTCCTTGTCAAGTTGTACTCAGAATTAGTTAGGTGTTACTTCCTGCAGACTGCTCCTCCCATCCTCCCAGCCTAAGGCTTCTCCTTTTTTTAGCATTTAGTACAGTTCTCATGCCCTCTTCTTTAGACTCAGCACTGGTTGTAGTTTCACTAATCGATTTTCTAGAGCCACGCTTCATTTCCAGAATTGCACCTAAACATACTATAGGAGCCTGGAGCTGAAAGAAGGTTGGTGACCTGAAAGGCTGGGGGTGAATAAACACTGGCTTTGATGGGCATCTGGAAACAACCCTACAAAGGACTGAGAGACATTCAGAGGTAGTTATTAAATAACATGATGAAGGGAGTAGGAAAACTTTGCCTGCTGTTTGCCTTTGGATCAACTGTGTAAAGTCTGCTCCCAACCCTTGTGAGCTGATACTTTCTTGCGGGTGTTGTAATGACAGTAGTAGAGCCTAATGCTAGTGGTGACAAAGATGACCAAGAATTCAGAGAGGTCACAAATGGAATCAATCTGCCTTCTTAACAGAAATAGCTTATAGAGGTAGAGAAAGAAAATGAAAAAATGTATGGATTAAACCAAAGTTAATATTCTTCAGAGGGAATCTGAAGAGGATGGGGAGATTTCAGGTGGGGTATTAAGAAAGATTTCTTCTCAGAAGGAGCAGTGCTGCAGTGGCACAGGCTGCCCAGGGAGGTGGTGCAGTCACCGTCCCTGGAGGTGTTCCAGAACTGTGTGGATGTGGCACTGAGGGACGTGATCAGTGGGCATGGTGGGGATGGACTAGCAACTGGACCAAGTGATCTTAGTGATCTTTCCAACCTTAATGATTCTGTGGTTCTGTATTGATGGGATGAGACACTCAAATTGGAAAAAGGATCTAATTTCCTTAAAAAGGAAATACTAAGTTTAAAAAAGTACTTTCTAGTATTAGGATGAATTTTAGAGGATGGAAATGATTGTTGAATGAGGTAGGGGATGATATGAGCTCAGACGACTTGAGAGGTGGTTCGCTTGCTGGTGGGTTGCACAGCTTGATGGGCAGTGGGGTAGGAATACAGTTGATTTTTAGCATCTTCCTGAACTTTCCCTGTGTTATTCCTAACTGGGAAGGATGCAAGATGAGAAGCCCTGATTAGAAGTAGGGATGAATATCATGTTCTTCAGAGAGGGAGGCTTGTAGGCAGAGTGCTATAGTCTATATGCAACGTTGCCTTGAAGACTCTCTTGTAGTAGAGCATAAACATATTTGTCCTCTCCCAAAATCAATCTCTCCATCTGTTTTATTTTCTAGGACCTTGGTTCTTATCTAGTGTTTTATCACTTTGATAGCTCTTACCTTGTTAAGAACGTCTGTTTTTCTCTCTAATCTCTTCACATCACCTCCCCTGGGTGCTCCCTCCTTTCTCTCTTACAGTTCTCCGTGACTCCTCTATTTGTTTCTCCCCTCACTGATATCTTTTAGCCTCTGTTGGCATTTCTGCTTTCCCTTGGAACAGTGGTGAGGAGGTGCTGTGTGGTGTGTAGGTGGAAGGGATACAGTGTGATGCAAAGCAATGCCACGGTGATCTGGTGTCTACTGGGTTGGGAACTGATCCCTTCAAGCTCCCTTTGTAACCTTGGCCATCTCTGACTTTTGGTGGCATGGACAAACCAGCCCTGAAGGCCTCCACTCTACAGTCATGCAAGAGGGAGATTTATGGGAGGCAGCATCTGCCCTCAGGTAATGTTCAAGAGATAGCAGTGCTGGTAGGAATACCACAACTTTGTCCTGGCCCTCTCCAGATGTCTCCTCTCCTTCAGGTCCTGATGCACAAGGGCAGTTTGAGTGGTAGTGTGTTAAAGGAAGAGAGAGCTTCACAGTCAAAGTTAGGACAGTCTGGAATAAACATGGGTCAAGACTGGCCAGGGCATGGGTAGAGATTCCTCTTCTCAAAAAGTAATGGATAATGTTGGTGTTAGGTGGGCAGTTGGATTAGATGATTTTAGAAGTCTTCTCCAACCTTAATGATTCTATGAAATGACAGGGCTATCTACCTGCAGCCTGTGCAAAGGTCCCCTCTTGTATGGGCTCCATCAGCAGTGCTAGCAAGACGTGAGTGCATGGAAAAAGCTTTTTGTTCAGCCATGACCTCAGTGTAGTAAACCTGCAGGCTTGAGAGCGTGGGTATCCTCAGCACCTTGGTGTCACAGTGGCTCTCCTGAGCTCAGGTGAGTGCTGTTCTGATGGATATAAGTCATTTCAGTAAGCCTGCTTCCCTGGGAGCAATGCATTTGGGTGAGAGTGGATTTCTAAAATTCAGGCACTGTCACTGTGGGAGAGATGTGGAAGCAAACTGTCTAGAACAAGTGTCTTCTCTGCTAATGCCCAAGGCAAGTAGACCGGATGGCTCATCGGAGTGCTGGTTTCCCACTAACGATGAGGCAGGGAGCCTGATTTACTAGCTGAACCTGCATCCCTATCTTCTCTTGGGCTGCTTTCTGGCTGGAGCAATGTGAGAGGAATCTGAATGGGTGTGTGCGTGGGAGGTATGTGCCATTATCAGTGCTGAATGCGTATCACTTGGTTATCCTCCTGTTGCACAGCAGGCAGCTCTGCTCTTACTGACTGCTAACAGCAACACTGCGCCAGTGATGTGTGTGTCGGTGGTGGGCACCCTGTCCTCATTTGCTCTCATCAGGGATAAGAGTGGCATTTTGGATGCCAGCAGTTGAGTGCTTTGTTCCATGGTACTGGTTACAGTAGGCGACAGAGCTGTTGGTGGGGCAATCTTCATGTGTGAACACAGGTCTGCTCAGGCATAGAGATGCAGGGAACTTTTTCCATCTCTTGAGCTCTTCCTGCTGCTGCCTCTTCTCTGCCTTCATTCCCCAGATCCTCTGTTATTTTGCCTTGGCAAGAAGAGGTGTTCCAGTGTGCTCAAGGCTTGAAAAAATATAAGCAAAATTGGAAACGTTTCAGCTTTTTTATACATGTTTCAATTTTTCCTTGCAGTTTACAGCGCTAGACGCACTGGATCTTATTACATAAAGATGTTGTTTCTTGTCATTAATCCAAGGCATGGTGGCTGTTCTTGGCACTTTCCTACTAATTTGCTGCTCTCCTTGGTGAATAGCTATCTCGTCACACACAGCCACTTTCTACACTTCCTACTTTAGCTCTATTAATAGCATTTTCTCCTTTACACTAAGGTCAGGGAAGCATCTTTTCCCGTCTTCTTATTCCTGCTACAAAGTAAATCTGCCAGCAGAAGAAATGGCAGCCCACTGGGACCTGGCCTCCTCTTACTGGGAAGCATAGATCTGCCTGGGGAGCAAGGCTTTCCAGGTAGGCACACTTAGCTTGGGCAAGAGTGACAGAGCTCAGTTCTGCATCCACTGGATTCAAACAGTGGACCATGGTCACAGGTATGGGCTGAAGGTTGGACTAGATGATTTTGGTGGTCTTTCCAACCTCAGTGATTCTATGGTTCTATGGGATTGGTACTCAAAAATGCTGTCAGGATGGCTTTCTCCAGCAACAAAATAGTTTTCAGGCCTCAGTTGCTCATTCTTCTATGAAAATTACATTAATATGTCAGTGTTAATGTTTCAGAATTGTCTAAATCAGGGAGGTGGTGGAGATGCTGGTCCGTGGAGGTGTTCAAGAAATGTGTAGATGTGGTACTATGGGATGTGGGTTAGTGGGTAATATTGGTAGTAGTTAGATGGTTGGTTGATGGTCTTTTCCAACCTCAGAGATTCAATGTTTAAAGCTGTCCCATGCACAAGGGTGATCTTTCAGCTAGACGCTCATTGCTGGATGAGCTGTAGCGCTGGAAAAATTTAGGGCCAGAGCTGTCCAAATTCTTCTCTTACACCCAACTGAGGTTAACCTTAGATACGTCACTGGACACTTCTATATCACACTCATCTAAAAAAAGTTCATTGTGCTCTACCACCTCTTGTGATGGCTAATTAAGATGCTTTTGAGCAATTGAAGAAGCTGGGAAAAAGGGGAGAATGGAACAACAAGGAACCGTTGCAAAACCAAATGCTCCAGCATTCAGAAGTGCTGGTGCCTTTCAGTATGTGCTCACAGCCCAGGTGTTTTCCCACCAGTCTCCTGTTCTGTCAGGTGCTGGAACGATAGTATTCACTTAATAAGCAGCCAGATTATACTTTGTTTTCCTGTGTTTGTTCGATGTGTGGCTCTAGGCCTTGTTGACAACACACTGTTTAAGCCCTGCACTGTGCTGAAGACAGGATTATTGATTTCCTCATGGTCTTTTTTTTTTTATCTATCATAGTAGTATCTGAGTGCTCATCATTGTAGAACCCAAGCACTTCACAAACATTAATTTATCTTTACAACACCCTTGGGAGGAAAGGGCTGCTCCCAGCTCACTGTTTATACAGAGGGGATGGCAGTGTGCATGGATGGAAATTAAAACCATCCAGTAATTTTGAAATCCTAATTAGAAATACCTGAGTACAGGTGTTTTCAGCAATTCTTATGCTAAAAGTGGGAACCATTCTGGTGCAGAAGTGAGCTGTCTGTACTCCCTTGCACTGCACTCAGGACTGTAGAACTGTATGTTCTGTAGAACATAACGTAAATAACAGAGTTGGTGACCACAGATCACAGAAAAGTGACTTATTTTGTGCAGGAAGGCAAGGCCTGAAGATCTGAACTCCATACTCACTTTCAGCTGCAATACACCTATCTTTCCTGCAGTTTAGTGCTCTGTGTTTGGTCTTTCCTCAATGCTTTGCAACAGTAAAAAGATGCCTGTTTTTAATGTCTTTTATCTGTGTAGTCCTAGTTCATTTCTAGCTTTCCTGTCCTTCATGCTGAACAAAGGAAAAAATAGTAAAGGAGCAGAGCTTGGCACCACTAGAAATACTGTGAGTACATGGATCCAACTGGGGCTACACAGACAACCTTAAATTCTAGTATTCCCTTACTTGTGTGTCAGGCATTCAGCTCTAACAATACTCTCAGCATTAGAAGGTGTGTGACTGTATAATTCTGGTAATCCTCTGTGTTTTCTACGCCTGGTGAAGTAAAACGCAAGCCAACCCACAGCACCATCCTGGAATGCAAATGTAGTTCCTTGGCTAAAACTTGTATGTGCCCTCAGTAGACTTCAGCCATTTAAGAAAAATGTTGAATTTATACCTTTTACGTGGCTAAGTGGAAAGATGTGCTTGTTGCCTGTTAGGGCTTTTTTGAAGTGTATTGGGAAGGCAGAGAAAGTTATTGCCAGCTGTACCCGGCGGCATGATGGAGGGAGCACAGGTCTCACGGATTGATTTCTCCTTCAGTCTGTCCTGCTCTGTTCTTTGCTCGCCCTTAATTCTCATTCCACTCCTATCTTGCCTGTTCTGTCTGCTCCCTGCAATATCGCTTCTTATTCAGATGGAAGGAAGTCTCAGTCTTTTCCTCAGCTTCCGTATGTGTTTCCTTTTCATCTCAGCCTCATCAGACTCTCAGGATCATACTTTCCCCCTCCCTTTGCTTAGATGTTTTCTTCTCTGCACTCAGAACAGAACAGTCCTTCTCTACACTGCTGTCCTGAAGACTGCAGCCTTGGGGCAGACATTTTTCCATGCTCTGCACTCTTCTGACCCCATGGTGACGTCTGGAAGGAAGTCCCTGTGGCCACCATAGCAATGGGTTATGAGATGGTGCACCATGGACTTGGAAGAGAATAGCACATTCTCTCTGGCTGACCTGGGTCGTGCTGGCACAGGAGAGTGACTGTATGGGAAACTTCTTAATGGGGTCTATTTTACTATCAAAATTTTAGAGTAGAGCAGTGAAATCTGAATACTTTGATTTTAGGCTTCTAGAGCAGACATCCTGCCCTACAGCCAAAGTTAGTCCTCCCAAAGTGCCCTTCCCGTGGCAGTGAGACATCTTAGCTTACCTGGCTGTTGGGATTTGCTGCCTCTCGTTGCTGTCCTGCATTACAGAAGAGCTGTCAACAGGGATCATAAAGCAGAGAGAAAGTTTGATTGCTGAGCGAGTGTCTAAGAAACCCATGGAGCAGGATTTCATAATCCAAAAAGTTCATCTATTTTGCTCCAATAAATATTTTGATTTCAAGCCAGAAACAGTGGGTTTCTCTCTGGGGAGGTGAAGAAACATTTTCTGACCTGCTGCATTTTGCAGTACAAAATTACGTTGCTGTTTCAAGTCTAGCAGCTTTACTTTTTGACTTCTTGTCGTCGCTGTTTGATCTCAGCCATATTGGTTGATTGTCTAAATGATGGCTTTATATGTCATAGTAAAATTTTAGTTTATTTTGCCTCTCTTCCAGCTGTATTTGCAACTCTGATGTTTGCTTGGATTTGGATAACAGATGTCTTGTGGGGAAAAAGTCCTTGTTTATCTACTTGCTGGCATCTGTGAAAGAAAAGCTAATCCTACCATTGGAGCGTTTCTAAGATCCAGCAGAGATAGATGCAGCTCTTTATTGTCAATTTTAACTATGTTTTAGGCATACATATTTGCTGTATGATGGGATGTCTGGTTCTCTGTGTGCATCTTGATGAGGAGGTAAAAGGATGAAATTTGTGTTGTAGAGGAATATCTTAAATTTCCTAGCTGAGAATTGGACTCCCGTGTTTCTATTTGCAGCAAATGATCAAATCTGCCATTGGAGCTTTTCTCCCCATTGCAGAATTGAATCAATTGTTACATGCGTTTTCCAAGTCAAGACTGACTGCTATGCATTTGAGTGAGTGCTTTTTTTTCTAGGTGTTGCTGGAGCAATCTGTCTTGCTCCATTTAGCAGAACATTCCCCTCAGATTTCTTCCCTCAATGGCTGATGCCATCCCCATTTGCTTCTGCTGCAAGCTACCGTTGGGAAACTGCTAATTGCAGCTTATGCAAAGTCAGGCGTGTCTTTGTCATTCAACTTGAAGTGCTGCACATTTGGATGTGGGGAGAGACAGCTGCACTGTGAAGGCTGTATCTGCACATAGTTGGGAGGTGGGCAGAGCTCTGCGTGTCTGAACTCTCAACTGGCCCTCTGTGAGCAAAGTCAAAGCCATGCAGCTACATCTGGCATGAAATGGAGCATTAAGTCATGTTGAGGGCACAGGGCTGAGTGCTGTGCTGGTGTGATTCTACAGCTTCCAGCTGGATCTGAGCACCACTGCAGTGTGAACATTGCTTGCCAGATACTGTGCAGACATTGCTTTTGGGCAAAGCTTCTCAGAGCTGAGCACCAGTGAGGCCATGGAAGGCTTGGTCCTCCCAAAGCGGTGAGAAGATGCCCAGGCGCTGCCCACTCCAAAGCAAAGAGAGACACTGAGGTCCTAGGGCTTGTCTAGTGAAGGGCAATGTAGCTGTGAGGGGTCTGAAGCACAAGATTTATGGGGAGCAGCTGAGGGAACTGGAGTTGTTCAGTCTGGAGATGAGGAGCTCAGAGGAGACCTCATCACTCTCTATAACAACCTGAAAGGAGATTGTGACAAGGTGGCAGTCGGCCTCTGCTCCCGGGTAACAGAGATAGAACAAGTAGTAATGGCCTTAAGTTGCATCAGGGGAGGTTTAGGCTGCCCAGGGAGATGGTGGAATCATTGTCCTTGGGGGTGTTCCAGAACTGTGTGGATGTGGCACTGAGGGACATGGTTAGTGGGCATGGTGGGGATCAGCTGATGGCTGGACTAGGGCGATATTAGAGGTCTTTTCCAGCCTTGATGATTCTGTGATTCAATGACCTCTGTTCTGGCCCTCTGCCCATAGAAGATCTTGGCTACATGCAGCTCACTCAGAAATAACGCTGGCATGTCTATGCCATGTCTTAGCTCTTTTCTCAGCTTCTATTCCATCTGGAAATAAAGGGCGTTTTTTTGCTGCTCCCCCTTGCACCACAGCATAGTCATTTTTGGATGTGCAAAGTGGATTTATAGAACTGCAGGTGAAACAAGCTCCATTATCTTTTCAGCTTTGGCATCGTATATTCTGGTCAAGGTGCTGCTCCAAAGCACGCTCTTAAGAGGAGCCTGCAGCAATCTGTTTGATATTTATGAGCTTGTAATTTTATATCAGGGAATTTATTATTCTATATTAAAAGGCAGGCATAAAATAAACCAAGCTAAAGGGCACACAAACTTTCAAAAGGTTTTCAACCACTTAAATCTGTCTCTCTCTCTCTCCCCTATGTAATACTGCATTTGAAAGCAAGATAACAAAACACCTGGACACGGTTCCTTTTAGCTCATTTTGGAGACTGGCTGCTGCTCTTTAGGGAGGAGCAAAACAATTTCAGTACTTTTTTGGAGGAAAATTGCTGGCAGTGCAGCTGACTTATTTAAGATACAGTACTAAGCTGGGCAGTTGGACAGTGTTGAACTGCCCGGGTACTTTTGACCCCTCTCAAAGCAATTGCTGGAGGCAAGCCATGTACCAGCGCTTTCCTGAAGTGGTTTTTACTGTCTAATGGTAGATTTGCTGTGGCTTTTAGTTCACTGTTTATCACAGTCACAAATCCTCATTGATTCAGTTTAGAATCAGATCAGATGCTCTGATGTGGCTATTTCCTCCACAGCTTTTATTCTGCTCTTTTACTTTTCTTCTTAAGCCAAATTCAGTCAATGCAAGACACATCTCAGAAAGGTGGTTGACCAGGGCACAGCTGTTGCTTGAGTCCTAGGTGGACATGGGTGGAGGAATCTGCCTGGATTTCATTAGGAAGTTTTGTGCATGTGAAGTCATCCTTACTTGGACTCTCAAAACGGAGCTGAGGTATGACTTTTGTGCAGAGATAAGTTTGCCCCACAAGCAAGAGTAATTAACAAATGTCCATGTAGCTTCTTGCTCTAAGGTACTGCTGGACCTGGGGAGACAGTTGGACTAGATGATCTGAGAGGTCTTTTCCAATCTTTATGATTCTAGGTATACTGTAAAGCTTTGCATATAAATACATGCCTATCCATATTGGGTTACTGTGTATGTGCAACCATATAATGATTGCTTTCATGTATGCATGAATATGCTGTGCACAACTTTATCATGTGAAAG
Organism: Chrysolophus pictus; assembly: GCA_037305975.1. NCBI lineage: Eukaryota > Metazoa > Chordata > Aves > Galliformes > Phasianidae > Chrysolophus > Chrysolophus pictus. Next base: position 145,944,796 of record CM074576.1, read on the forward strand.
ATGCATTTCTTCACTGTTTTTGCATGAATGAACACATCGGCCTATGTCTTCTCAGAGAATCATAGAATCATATAATAGTTTGAGCTGGAAGGGACCAGTAAGGGTCATCGAATCCAGCTCCTGGAATCCTAAGCTCTTGGACCAGGCTCAGAGCACCTTGATCTAGCTATAGGAGTCCCTGATAGTTGAAGGAGAGCTGGATGAGATGGCCTTTAAGAGTCCCTTCAGGTGTTAATGTCATCCAGTCCAACTGCCCTGCAATGAACTGGGATGCCTATACCTAGATCAGGGCGCTCTGAGCCTGGTCCAGGAGTTCAGGATTCCAGGAGTTGGATTCGATGATCTTTTCAGGTCCTTTCCAACTTGGGATGTTCTATGATTTTATACGTGGGTTATTTGAGCTAAACACTGTGCAAGATTTAAATGTCTCTATGGGAGCATAAAGCACACAAGCATACGACGGAGTTTGTGTGTTTGAGGAGACATAAATGTCGGGTTGTTGTTTCCAAAAAATGATGCCCTCCCAGCCCGTTGATATTTTGACACCTCTTGGGACCAGAAAGTTCTGCCATCCTGTAATCTGAACATAAAATGGATAAGTGAAGCATTATAAGCCAAAGCCAGTAAGATTTCTTACTGTGGGAGAACACCTTAAATTCTTTGAAAGTGGGTTTGAGAGATGGCAAAAATTAGCAGGACGCTTGTCTTGGGAAACCTGTGAAGGCAGTGTATGTTGGCCAGTTCTGGGTTGTGGTGTTGTGTGACTTGCTGAAAGCCGCTTCATGTCAGAATTCTTGATAGCAGAGCACAGATACTTTTCTATAATTACAATTTGAATGCATTTACTAGTTAATACATATATATTCTCAGCAGAGCTTGTCTGTAGGGTGTTCTTAACCACTTGTAATGCCACTTTTGCAAGGTTCTGCCATGAGTAAAGTGGAATTACACAGGGGAGAATCAGACCCTGTTCTCTAATTGTTCCCTTAATGGCTTAGCCTAATTAAAAAAGTGTTATTAAATAATTAAAATGCACTATTTTGTAATTCTGTAACAATCTAAGTAGTTACTCTGCAAGGCCTGAAGAAAAGATTTAAAACCAGGTAGACAGCATTCTGACGTATGCAGAATGCATGCACAATCAACAGTGTTCACAGTTCAAGCTTAACCCTTCTTTTATTTGCCAGGATGCTTGTATGTATGTACGTATAATCTCCTGTCTCTCTTGGGAACTTGATTTTCCTCTTTAGCAGTGGGGTTTCTCAGGCAGTGTTCATACTTGATGGCTTTATGTAAATCCCATGAATCACTGGATAGCCATATTTAAGACTGCCTTCAGTAACTATCAGAGGCTCTGACTTTGTAGGAAGCTTAACTGTTTTCAACTCCCCAGACTTTATGTATATTTATATTTTTTGCATCTTAGGAAAAATTGAGTTTTCCCTGTTTCTCTAAGGGAAGTGTGCATGTGTGTAGTATCTACCTCCTGAACCCCTTGGACCTACTTCTGTCCATGCTGACAGAGGAACAATGTAAAGCACTTGCAAGGAGGCTACGTATCATAGAACGGTTGGGTTGGAAGGGAGCTCAAAGCCCACCCAGTCCCACCCCATGGTGAGTGCAGAGCTGCCACCCACCAGCTCAGGCTGCCCAGGACCCCATCCAACTTGGCCTTGAACTTCCAGGGATGGGGCACCACAGCTCACTGGGCAGCCTGTAGCACTGCCTCACCACCCAATGCAGACTTAAAAGACCATAGAAAGACCCCTGCTGCAGAAATCTGACATCAAGGACTCATGTGCTTGGCTCTGGGACAGGAGAGACCCCACTCTCTGCAGAGCCCCTCTCTGTGTTCTCTGGATGGATCTGCAGGTCCACAAGCCCTGTATGCATTAATGTCAAATTCCCCTAACAGAAGGGAATCTTCACCCTTTGGCAGTCCGTACAGCTTGGAAGATGAGTATTTGGCCACAATGGGGATGAACATCAAATCTGAAGCAATGGCTTCTTTTAAAATTTTATTTCCCCTGGTGCTCTGCCTCTGAAGTCACCTTCTCTACCTCCTGCTCGGAGACACTTCTCTATCCCAAGCCGGTGACTCAGCAGTGATTACCTCCATCTTCATGCAGCTCACGAAGGGAGGATGGCTTGGCGGAGAAGCCCTGCACTCCTCCGCAGGGCCTTGGAGACAGCCGATCTCCTCGTGCCTGGCATTGCAGCGAGGAAGGCTTCTAGCTGCCATGTGTTAATCAGCATCCACTATGGGGAAGTTGTCATTAAGTGCTACTGCTTTGGGTTTTTGTTTTGTTTTGTTGTAGTTTTTGAGCAGGGTGGTAATAACAATTTTCTCTTGTCCTTCAAGTCCAGGATGAGCAGTGAGCTTTGCATTAGATTTCTGTGCATTTTCTTTAGCTGTGCTGTTTATTTTGTAGGATTAATGCTGCCTGGCATAAAAAGATAGAGCTCTGTCTCTATTGTTCTGTTGTAGCTACCAATCTGGAGCAGTTTGTGCTACGGTTACCACAATTACCAAGAGATATGCATCAGTGCTTTGGTGCTCCCCAGGTGTATGTGAGGCATTGGCTATAGCTATGAAAAACTTTCAAAAAGAAAAAAAGACATTTATTTCACGTAAGTGCTGATAACATAACAGGCAAAATGCTGAGCATGCTCTAGTTCTTGGTTCTGTAAGGTCTGGTACAGCTGCTTTGAGACACAGCTGCTTTGAGACACTGGAGGATCTTGGCTGCTGTGGGTGGGGTGTGGAATCAGCCCTTTGTGTTTGTGGCTTGGAGACCTGATTATTCTGAATGTTGCACTAATTTTCTGTCTTTTTCAACTCTGGGTATTTCTTTGTCCCCCTTCTCTCCTTTTCTTTTCTTTTTTTTTTTTTTTTTTTTTTGGAGGGGAAGGAATGATATCACCTGAAATAGCTGTTTCTACTGTCTCCTAAATCTACATTTCATAGAAACTTTTTTTTTTTTTTTCAAATTCTGGCCTGGACTAAGGTTAAATCAACTTCCCATATGAATGTTTGGCTTGCTTCCTTTGTATTCCACGTATGAACTCAATCTTTTCATTAAATAACCGTATTTCTTCATATTGACAAATCTGAGCTTTAAGTCTGTCATGCCTCACCTGATTCATCTTTCCACTGAACAAGAACAAGGGAGGAAAGTCCCTCAGTGATACCTCTCTGCATGGAAGAGGCTTGCTGCCTTTGTATCCATCTGTGCTCTCCCTTGCTTTCTGTCATTCTTCCCTTCACATGAAAACTCCACATGCCTGCTCTGCTGGAAGCCCACTGCAGGAATGCATTATTACATGCCTGTGGATACTGCAGAGAGAAGAGACCCCTCCACCATCACTTTATATTGCTGCTTTGAGTGCCATTGCAGCTGTGGCCCCTTTGATGCTTCATGGTGGATGGAAGAAATCATGCTGTCTCGTGACAGACATATGGGTCCTGATCAGAGCACATGAGCACACTGCCATTTGCATTAGCAAATGACCAGTAGCACTAATTGCATGCTCTCAAGCAGCAGAGGATGCTTCAGTGTGGGCTGACTGGACAGAACGTCCTAGCTTTTGGACAAAAGAGCTGTACTGTTGTAGGGTTTCCCTTGAGAACAGGGTGGCAGCAGGAGGTCTGTAGGCAGACTCTTGCTCCCCTCTTGCCAGACAGCTTCCATCCCCATCTCTGTGACCTCTGCTCAGCTTCACTGCTGGTTCATTGCTGGCTGCAGGTCCCCCCTGCATTACTTCCCACCTTTGGTGGCAAACAATGGCACCAGGGTTGGCATATTCTGCTGTAGAATCATACAGTCATTAAGGCTGGAAGACACCACTAGGATCACCCAGTCCAACTGCCAGCCCATCCCCACATAGCCCACTAACCATGTCTCTCAGCACATCATCCACGTGGTTCCTGAACACCTCCAGGGATGGTGACTCCACCACCTCCCTGGGCAGCCTGTGCCAGTACAGCACCACTCTTTCTGAGAAATTTTTCCTAATATTCAACCTGAACCTTCTCTTGTGCATGTGAGGCCATTCCCTCTCATCCTATCACTGCTACCTGGAAGGTCGACCTTCACCTTGTCACAACCTCCTTTCAGGTCATTATAGAGGGTGATGAGCTCCTCTTCTTGAACTGAACAACCCCAGTTCCCTCAGCCGCTCCCCATTAGTATTGTGCTCCAGATCTCTTACAGCTCCACTGCCCTTCTCTGAACGTGCTTCAGGGCCTCAATGTCCTTCTTCTAGAGAGGGCCCAGAACTTAACACAGCACTCAAGGTATGGCCTCACTAGAGCTGATAGCATCCCTGCTCCTGCTGGCTGCACTATTTCTGATACAAGCCAGAACGCTGTTGGCCTTCTTGGCCACCTGGGCACACTGCTGGATCATGTTCAGCTGGCTGTCAACTAACACCCCCAGATCCAGGGGTCAGAAAGGTGTTTAGGGTGTACCTTCCCAAAGAGGACCACAGTGGAGAAGTGGTTGTCTGAATCTAGGTGAGGTCATTTGCTTTCTTACGTAAATGATTGGACTGGGTGATCTTAGAATCCTTTTTCCAATCTTAATGATTCGACTATTCTATAAAAAATATGAACGTTCTCTCTTCCTTTCTCTCTCTGCCCACTTTGTTCTACTTCTCAGTTGTTTGCATTTTTCCCCTTTCAAGCTATCTTCTCTTTTGAAAGGAGAAAAAATTGCCCCGTAAAACCTTTGCTCATAATTGACGGGACTCTCTCGGCACTAGGGCACAGGGAATGAGTGTGATTGAAGGTGGGAGAAAACAAATGGTGTTCCTGTTCCTCTGAGAAACAAAAGAATTACTTTCTTTCTTTCTTTCTTTCTTTCTTTTTTTAATTTCTTGTTTTAATAAGTTTATGCTCAAAATGAAAAGGGGAAAAAAGATAAAAACAGAAGAGTTTAATTCTGCACCAGGGATGATCACTGTGTCTTGCAGTCCCTGTGCATGGCATATAATTAAACCCAAAATAGAGCAGTGAACTGAGGGAGGGTGCTGGGGTATGGGACCAGGCAGGAGGGGGCAGGGTTGCTCGCTTCAGAAACACTGTCCAAAAATAAGTCCCTATTTCTTCCTCCTGCTTAGTTTGACAAATGGCCGTCGTCTCATTTCCATCCAATTTTTTTGGTTTTCTCCCTTTTCATCTCCACCTGCCCCCATTCTCTGTGATGTTGCCGTGACTACTGGATGTATTTTGGGGCATCGTGTCCCCAGCTGAGACTGGGTCTGTCCCGAGTTGCACTGCAGTTGAAGGGGCCAGTGGGCTGTGGGAGCTTGCTCTATATTTTGTTGTGTCTTTTTCTCTTCCAATCAGCTCGATGTTTTTGCTTTGGGACAGGAGCTTTTTTCTATTGATCCAAATATATTTTAATGCTGCTCATACCCCAACCACTGCTTCCCTCACATCTTTCACCAGCCATATATACACATCTTCTTTCATTCTCCTGTCTTAGCTTTGATTTCTCTTTTTTCTGATTTTTTTTCCCTATTTTTTTTCATTTTTCATGTCTTCTCTTCCAATTAATATTCTGCTTATTTTACTCCCATCCTGTATGGAGCTGCAGGGTCTCCCTGGCATTTTGTTGGCCCAAGTGCTGTACTTCAGTAGGCAATTGCAGAACAAGAGATGATTTTCTGTTGCATTAGAAGGTGAAGTACTTGTCCCATGGCTGGAATTACAGGCACATAGAGAGGAGAGGAGGCATGAAACAAATAGTTGTTTTAGCAACTGTACATAGGGGAAGAAAATTATAACCCTGATAATTTCCTGTTCTCTTGTCTTTTTCCTATACTGGCATCTTATATTGTTGTTTTTTTCTTCCATACTTCTTACTTTCTTCTCCCTTCAAGTTTTTCTAGGGCATCATACTAATAATATAGCCACAAGGTAAAGGCCAGCGGGCTTGTGAAGGAAACTGCTTTGCAAGGAAGTGAGAAATTCAGGTTAATTGGATGCAATCAGGTCAAAATTTAGTTAATCTTTGAGTGGGTGGGTGTGTTAGCACCAGGCTGTGTATGCATGCCTGGTCTGGGGGCTGATCCAGGCATATTCATTTCCAACTTTGGGTGAATATGCACATTCCCTTGGAGACCGAGAATGATGCACATCTGGGGCGAATGACAGGAATACAAAAGTGACACTCTTCCTGTCATAGAAGAGAAACTTTTTCCCTGCCCAGCAAGCTAACAAGGCTGCAAAATCCTAAAGCAAAGTTAGTGGCAGAGCTGTAATCTCATAAACAAGATTGAAACAGTAAATGGAGCATCCATCCTCAGGAAAGGACGCTGCAGAGGGCAGAGGGACATTGCCTGCATGAAGGATGAGGGACAGGAAGGTTCCCACTGATTTCTCTATTGATTCTTTTGCATTTTGTGATTAAGGAACAGATTTAATTTTTCAAAGTCATCCTGTTTTATTTGGTTACTGATGCACCGACTGTTGTTGAATGCCTGGATGGGAGTGGAAGATGAAGAGAGTGTTGTAATTCTGGGGAGGAAAAAAACTGTCAAATCCTTCAAACTGGGAGGGACCTCCAGTTCAAACTCCTGCTCAGAGCCAGGTCAGCACTGAACTCAGACCAGGTTGCTCAGGGCATTGGCTGGGTTTTGAAAACCTCTAAGGATGAAGACTGCACTACCTCCCTCAGCAACACCTATCATATCTTAATTATCTTCATAGAAAAAAGGTTTTTCCTCTGGTTTTCTTTAATGACCACATTCTACTATGTACAGCAGTAAGGAGGTATGTTCCATCTTGTATGTACTAGGGGGCTGTATATACTAGGGGCAACGGGAAGCTTCAACAAGGCTAGCTTATCTCTTTTAGGGAAAAGGCAACAAAAATAACTTTTCAAAATCACTAGGTTGGAAATAGTGAAGTTTTAGCATCTGTTAACTTTGACATACTGGAAACACAGCACTCTGAGTTTCTATGCATGGCTGAATGTGTTCCACTAGGCACTGCTAAAACACTGGTATCTCACTTGGTTCCATGAGGCCACTGTTATGTCTGTCTCTGACATGTGAGATTGGATTAAATGATTGCCATCCTCCAGTAGCCAAAGGCCTTTCTAAACATGGTTAAGAGTAGAAAACATGCCTGCAAAAATGCTACTGAAACAATCTCTTTATTCAGACCCTAGAGGACTTTAAACTCTAAATTTCAGTGTAGCATAACGGGCCTTTGCCATTCACGCAAAAGGCGCTTGTAACTATTCAGCTCTCCTAACCTGCATGGCATGGCATGACCGATGAGGCTATGAGCTTCTGAAAATACAACTTGCAGTAGCTGTTCAAAAGCTGTTTTACTTCCAGTGCTGATTTTGTTCAGCAATGGAAGTTAAAAATATTATGGGCTCGAATTATTCACTTCTGTATTTTTGTGTCTAAGTAGCTAAAGCATGATATTAATAAATTACAGGGCATTTCCTAATCAGTTTGAGTATTGAAAAATATAGTGGAAACTCAGCAAGAGGAATTACAGATATATTGTAAGGGGAAACCATTTAGAATTGCAAGCTGAGTACCCTTTCTTCTGAATTTGGTTATAAATCACTCATGATTAGGGTCTGTGGGAGGATACTAGAAAATAGAGCTGAAGGAAATTCCTAGGAAGCTAGAATAACACTATCCCGAAATGACCTGTGTAGCAGAAAGACTAAGTCATGGCTTGAAGCAGTGATTGAGCACCTGGCAGGAAGGCAGGGTCAACCCAGGGGAGCTCAGCTGCATGCAATGCACCTGAGTGATTGGAAGGAGTGGAGTCAGGATCTGCTGCTTTCCAGACCTCATGTAAGGGTTGGTACTGGAGGCAAGGATATCTTGTTGGAGATCCTGCCTATCTGAGGCCTTCTGAAGGTAAGTAGCTTCTTTGCTTTATTTCTGTGCCCATGGCTGTTGCATTTGAGCAAATCTTCACTTGTTACAGCCTAGGACCTTGTTACTTTGCTGTTGTTGCTGCCCTTTCCAATGTGTTGCAACCTGAAATGCTTCAAAGTGCAGGGATAGGACTTGCTGAAGCTGCTCTTTCTTTATTCATTCCTGGGAGATCTCTAATGGAGGCAGGCACCTCATCTATTACCATATCAAGAGGAATGACTCCACTGATGAGTTAGGTAGACTATCTAGGGGCTGATGAACAGTACGAGTGTGCTTGTGCTTCTAATTCTGGAAATCAGAGAGCAGGGTTTTGTTGATGGGAGTTACTGTGAGTCAGGCTTCACCTCATGGTAGGAAGTGGTTGGAGATGAACAGTTCACGCTCAGTCAGCAACACGAGGTATGTGGTCTCTCTTGGCTGTGTAGCAGCTGTCTGGTGTAGTTGGTTGAGTTAAGAGCTTGGAGTTTGTCTATGCCCATATTACAAAGCAAACACCTATCAGATACTTCAGTGAATGTAATGGATTTTAGTTTATGTTGTCTCTTAAGGTTGGCTAAGAGAGTGGAGGACTACTGTTATCAGAGCTGCTTTGGTATCACCTTCCAAAGCAGAAAGCACCGGTGTTGAGTGCAAGGAGAGGAAGATCTTGGAAGCAGAGCTCAGAGTGCAGGGGATGATGAGGAAGGGCTGATAGGTGAAGGTGTTCTCCGTCATTGGGGTGTCCTGCTTTCCACCCTTTTGATACATGGTTTGAAGGTGCTTTTTGAGTGAGTGAGGCGATTTTATTTTTTTTAGGTTGGAAAGTGAGCTTTGCTTGAGAAGTGCAGCCCTGGTTCTCTGCCTTCTTGTAGGGCTCTGGAACCCCTGAAGAGGATGGCAAGCAGGCTTATGTGATGCTGTATCAGTCTTTGTACCTTTTATCCTGTAGCTATGTCAAGGAAGCATACAGCCCCTGATAGAAAGATTTTAAAACATCTTTATCTGTGGCTTGCTAAATGCTTGTGATTAGTTTTAATTCCAGCTATTTTCAGTGATTAGAGCACTGCTTTTCCTGCATGGCCTTGTGCTTTTAATTAGCCAAAGCAAACCCATGTGCTCCAAAATCCTTTCCTTCGTCCAAATGGAGGACAGCTTTATCATTTCTGCCACAGCTTCCCTTGGATACACAGAGCAGGAGCCAGTAGCTGGCAATGCTGAGAGCTGACAGAGCCTGTGCTGCTGCAGGCAGTTTCCAAGGAATGGAAAAGGAGGATTGGAGACCCTTTTTGCTATATGTGTCTGCTCTGCTCATTGGCAAGCAGTGCCTGAGATGATGGTGACCAAAGACCTGTGATGCATGGGTGCCATTCACCCAGAGGGTCTCCCTGGGTCACTTGTTCAACCAGCATGTGCAGTGCCACTGCCCCTCCCTACCCCCCAATATCAATCTGGTCCTGATGCCTTAAGCCCAACCTCTGCTTTCTGTTCCTGTAGATGCTTTCTCCCCTCTTCTCTCTGTAAGCGCCGATTTTCAGATAAGTGATACAATATCAACCTATTTTGTGTGCTATCTGCTGCACTAGCCGTATTCTCTGAACACAATAGCACAAATTACTTTACATAACAGAAGTAGGGAATTCAATAATAGCAACAGTGGAGGGAAGGGGGAAATCAACCACTGGAAAAACAAGAGATGTTTCCAGCTATGAGTTTTAATATTCATGTGAGCTAAATTCAATGCGAGATTGATTCCTGCAGGCTGGTCCTGAAAAACCTTGGCGAAGAGTGATGTATGGGGAATCCAGATGACTGGTTTTCCTGAAATGCAGTGGAAAAGGTAGGAATGTGGGGAATGAACTTAGGCCAGACTGGTATGGTACCAAGAAGAGCTGCCATTGTATCTCCTCTGTATAGTATGCTCGTGCTCATCGCAGCGTATTACCCAACTTTCCTATGTCTGATTTCTTTCCTTTCTGAGATGGTGACACAATGCTGTACGTGATATTCAGGGTGTGATCCTGACCCTGAATTATGGAGGGCTCAGCACTGTTTTTGTGTCCCTTTATCCCATTCCTGCAGTGTTCTGAGTGGTTGGGTTTTCTGGCACAGCTGCACAGTGAGCTGAGCTCAGCATTCAGCTGTTCCTATTGCCATTTCAATTCCTTTCTTCGCCTACCACAGTTATTTCGTAGATCTGAAAGATATGTGAATAATGTGCAGTTTTCTCCTCTTCAGAGGTATTATTTGCATTTACCCACATTGAATAACTTATTATCACATTGTCTATTTACTTAAATCTCACTCAAGCTCCTCCCTGCTCCTTCTGGGCTTGGGTACCTCAGACAGCTTGGTGTTGCCTGAGATTTTTATCACTCACTGCATGTGATGTTTTCTGGAGTGTGTGCGTTTAAATAACATGGCAACATAGAAATGAAACTATATCAACCACAAAAATAATTTACTGCCATAGTAAGGATTTTAATTCTACCAGGTGTATATATTGATCAGTTTCATTCACTAGCTTGTCATATTTGAAAATATTCTGTGGGTTTGGTAAGTCATGATTTTCTTTAGTGTTTACATATGTAGTTAGAAAAAACCAAACACCTGTGATTCTACAGTTTGTGAATAGAAACTATATTTCTATAGTTTATAGAGGAATATTTCTTTTGAGTGTCATGGTACTCTGCTTTTAAAGGTTGTTTTATCCCATTTGCTAGACCTGAATTGAAGACTCCCTTGTCTGGTGCTTTCTGGACTGGAAAGTATCTCCAGCCAAATGTCTGTTGTGGCCTTTGCTACATGTTAATTCTCAGGCTGGATGTCATTCATACTAAATTTGTAAGCGATGGAGTTGCCTCATGTTGCAATTCATCTGGAGATCCATCAATGAAGCACTAGGGTTGGAAGTAGCTTATCACTGAGGTCCCTTCCAACCCAGGCCATTCTATGATTCTATGTAGAAGTAGCATCTTGTTGTCTTTATTTTTTTTTCTTTGCTTGCTTATTTTTAAGCAATATAGGTTTGTTCCTGAGCCTCTTCTCTTGGCTCTTTAATCTTCAGCAGCATTGTGTCACTTCAAATGCAGAAAAGACAGAAAAGAAGCTGGGACAGAAACTGTAATGTGGGGAAATGTTTAACTAACTTCTTTTAAATGAATTGAAGATTAATAGAGCTACTGAAATGCAAGAAACATGATAGCTTTTCCTTGCACAATGTGAACAGTAAGTGATATTGGGGTCGTGCTAAAGTGAAGTGGGACTTGAGGCAAAGTAGGGAAATGGGTCAAGATGAGAGGAAATGAAAGTGTGGATGAAGCCTGTAGTGAAGGGAGACTCAGGGAAACTGTGCCAGTGATTAATAAGGTTCCTCTGCTAAATAACATTTCCCATCTGTACATCCGAAAGCAGCTCAGATATGCTGCATGCACTTAGGGATTCCAACAGGTAATAAAGGTAAGTAGATGAGACACAAAGTTATAAATGGATGCATCAGGGAAGTTCAGCACAATCTTGGGCTGCGTTGTTAGTGTTATGCTATTGTTATTTTTTGCTTCCTTTTGCTAAGGGAAAAAGTGGAGGTGATTGATGCCCTCTGGAAGAACCTGTTGGCCAACTTCAATCTCATAACCTGTTGTAGGTGGAGGGAGAAGGATGGGCAAAACGAAGTCCCCATCCATTCTTCTTGGTGCAGTTCAGGGGCAGTCATGGTGCTTTCAGTTTGCTGAGCTGGTAGGGCATGGCATGATGAGTGAGGTATACCAGAGGGAGTGGAGAATGGATGTAGGCCTTGGAGCAGGTGAAAAGTTGAAGAACATAAGAAGTAAAATATTGGGGTGCAACATGGTGTGTGGAGCTTCTTGTCCAAGTGTAGAACAAGATATCACTCTGTAGAGCTGATACAAAATGCCATTTTTTCCTATGGGACTGGGATTTTTTACATTGAGCTCTACTCTACTCTACATCCCCGAGCATCTACTCTGAGCTCAGGGATGATTCTGGAAGGGGGGAAGAGAAATGGTGAAAAAGGGAAAAAGTGCTGACGGGTCTTGAGGGATCGAGGAATTTTCATCAGGAAAAATTAAAAGTACCAACTGTAGGTTGTTTGACTTAGCAACAACTCATGGGGGAACCTGGAAGGAATTGATAAGAACAGGAAGCTTCTTCTCCCAGGGAGGGAGCGTATTTGCTTTATGACTGTAAGAAATGCTGCAGGCTTATGGAGGAAAGGGATGAAATATTTTGAATATTCAAAAGAGCTTTGTGCCTGTGAAGTTGTTAAGCTGATGGATGCCCCATGGTTTGTGACACTTGCAACCCATCTCTAAATGCACCAGGAACAGCGTTGCTAGGATCCTTCTGGTAGGAGCCTAGAGAAAATGCCTGATTGCTGAGTGTGCATCTGTCACTGCTGACTCCCATATTCCCAAGGAGAGAAGCATCAGCTCAAGGACAAAATTAAGGAGTGAGGCAATTATCAGACAGTCAGATTGGAAGTCCTAGTATGGGTTTTGCTATAGGCAGGAAAGAAATACTTCACCACATTGTGGCCTTCTAGTACTTGAAGAGAGCTTATAAGTAAGGGGAGGATGGACTTCTTACGCTGTCTGATAGTGATAGGACAAGAAGGAATGGCTTTAAACTAAAAGAAGGAGATTTAGGTTAGATGTTAGGGAGAAACACTTACTTAGAGGGCAGTGAGGCACAGGCTGCCCAGAGAAATGTGGGTGCCCCATCCCTGGAGGTATTCAAGAACAGGTTGGATGGGGCCCTGGGCAGTCTGAGCTGATAGGTAGCAGCTTGCTGACAGCACGGGGTGAAGCTTAATGATCTTTGAGGTCTCTTCCAACCCAACCATTCTGTGATTCTATGAAATGAGTATCCTGGATTTAACTGGGTGCAAATCATCAGGAGTGGCAGAGTCTGGAGTACTCCCATGAGTGATAGCAGCCGTTTCCAGCTGTTGCTGCAATCCAGAAGGGACCACTTACAGTTCCTTTTAAACAAAGGTGACCAGAAGACCATGGCAGGCAAGAGCACGTTTAAAAATAGTGCTAGAGAAAGGAGTTGATCTATCACAAACAACGAGAAGCCAGGCAAGAACAAGCAATGCCAACGCTGAATTCCAGGAGGCCACAGCAGCTCAATATTTAAGGCTGTGCTAAGGTCAAAGAGAACAAGCCAAGAGAAAAGCTCATGGTTTGCAGAAGATGAGATCATTAAAGATCCCAAGCAGCTTCAGTGCAGTCTCTGCCAGAGACTGGTCTAAAACAGGCCAGGTCCATGCTGTAGATTAAAGTGAGAAGTGGATTTTTTTCCCTTGCTTTCTTGAGAGGAGGGAAGGTGGCTAAGTGAGAATGTGTCAGGGCAAAGATGGGGATGTGCAGGACATGTGAGTAGTGGTATCTTTTAGCAAGGTTTTGGAAGAGTGATGGAAGAGAGAAAATTCAATGTTGCAACAGGGGCTGGAGAGCTGGGAGGAGGGGGATGGAAGGAGTGGGAAGAAGTGCAAAAGGAACAAGAGATGAGGAAGGCTCTCAGAGATGTGAGAAGGAATAAACAATAGCCTGGGAGGAATGAAAGGCAATGGCAAACAGGGACCAGCATTGCTGAGATTTAGAATGATCTCATTTTGAAAGGCAATGACACGTGCTGCTCATAATGCATGCGTGGAAACTGCAATCCTGCATGCACATGCTTTTTCAATGATAAGGAAATGAGTAGCAAATTAACTAGGAATTGGGAGTGCTGTTTAGATTGGTTGGCAATCCATAAAGAGAAGATGGTCAAGTGCCATGACTGAAAAGGAGCTTGGAGCTCAGAGAGTGCCTGGGTACTTGGCACGTTGGCAAACTGAGCTAGATAAAACTCTGCAAAAAATTTGGCTGGCAAAGCAATGTACTTATCCTGAAACTGGCTTGTGTCACTGCAGCTTCCCAGAGCAATACAGTCTTGTAGCTGCGTCTTCGCTGGACACCGAGCAAAGCAAATTCTCCTCTACCTCTCTGTATTGAAGAAATGGATGTGAAGAAGATAAGAATGTTAGGCATCTCCAGTGAGTTTGAATTGCTGTTCTGATCTCTTTGACAGTGACTGGTGTGGAAGGTGACAGCTGTCTGAAATTGTCCCTACCATTTTCGGGTATTAACCTAGCATGAATCTAGCTTGGATGAAAGAGGAATGGCTGGGCTGGTCCTGGTTTGTGCATAGATGCTGCTGATGAACAGGCAGGGAGTACCTACCAGGAAGGCATCCAGACCCTGCTGCAGGCAACGTGGGCTAATCCCGAGGGTGTGCATTAGAGATTGATGTAAGTGCTGGGGCTTTGAGCCTCTATACTGATGATAAGTGTGGTTTATGGTTTCATTTCTCTATGGATTTCTTGGTCCCTCATTGCATGTTGTGGGATTCTGGTCTTGTTTCTTTCCAGTGGCAGTGAGTTCTGTTGTACCTTGAAATGGGGAAGAGGAGAGAAGGGAGTATTTTCCATCAGCCACCTTTGGATTTGTAATCTTCAAAAGCCTCTGTCCATTCACTTGACCCTGTACTGACTGCAGAAGTTCCCCACTAACCTGTGCTGCTTAATACACTTCTGTCCTGTTTTCTGTCCAGAGAAACTCAAGACTGAAAGGGAGGGATGACTGGACTTGACTCAACCAGCACCCTGCAATCATCAGCCACTATGTTATTAAGACCAGAATGGACCACTGGAAATGTACTCTTACATCAGAGGTTGTGAAATATTTCTGTGCTCTCTACAGCAGATGTGGGACCTACATAATGGTGATCAAAACTGTTGAGTGATAATACACTGTGGCAACAGTCTTAGGAGGAATCAAAAGGTACTGCTGATGTGATTGGAGGTCAGGGGAGAGGACTTCCTTAGTAAGAGGGCCCAGAGAGGTTGTGGAGTTTCCTTCCCTGGAGATATTCAAGACCCACTTGGATGCTTTCTCATGTGACCTACTATAGGGAACTTCCCTGTGAAGCCTGTGTCAGTGCAGTACCACTCTTTCTGAAAAGAAATCTTACCTAAGATCCAACCTGAACCTCCCCGATGCACTTTGGGACCATTCTCTCTCATTCTATCACCGTTACCTGGGAGAAGAAGCCGACCCCCACCTCATCACAAACTCCTTTCAGATTGTCTTAGAGAGTGATGAGGTCTTCCCTGAACTCCCCTTCTCCAAACTGAACAACCCCAGTTCCCTCAGCTGCTCCCTCAGAGACTTGTGCTCCAAGTCTGATGCTCCCAACTCTGCTGCCCTTCTCTGGACACACTCCAGGGCCTCAATGTCTGTCTTTAGTGGGGGGGCCCAGAACTGAACACAGCACTCAAGGTGCAGCCTCACCAGAGCTGAGTACAAAGGGACGGTCACCTCCCTGCTCCTGCTGGCTGCACTATTGCTGATACAAGCCAGGATGCCGTTGGCCTTCTTGGGCACACTGAGATGACTTAGAATAGCTTCAATGCAGGCTTTCTGAGATAATCACTTTGTTTTTATTGATGTGGTGTCACTTATCGTTGTCTTTGCCATCTGCCTTGCTTAGTTAAGTCTCACTCTGATACCCAAGAGCCTTCTCTTGTCTTGAGAGGCTGTTTTGACCTACCCAAAATAACTTGTACCTTCTGCAGATCCTGTGACCCCACCAAGAACTCCCTTCCCACATCACATATATTATTCAACCCATCTGCACAGCACTTGCTTCCTTTGCTCTGAACCAGTGTCCTTCTGAATGAGTCTTTTGTGCTGTAAACACTTTCCTAAAATCCAGTGTCACTTGTGTATCTCCTCGCTCACTGCCTCCCCCACAGATGCTGCACTTAATTACGTTGTGAACCCTATTACTTAAAGGCTCAGCTACTGTCACTTTGTGAATTAGTTCCTGCGTGCTACTGAAAATGAAGTCAGGAATAGCTGCTTTTTCTCGTGGGTGCTGGAATTAGTTGTTCCAAGAAGCAATTGCTTAAAGCACTGAGAAGCTGTTGTTCTCCTTGTGCCAACTTACAGGTGGATTTCCCCATTTTCATTTCGTCAACGTTCGCCACTACTCCTTGCAAAACTGCACACCCGGTTGTCTTTATCTGGAGCCCTAATGATAACTCTGCAGCGTGGGATTATAAAGATATTACAGTTCATGAGTTTGTGAATCTGCACAGAGGAGATGATATTCTCTGCTAACAATTTTCCCCCTTAAGAGTTCTAAGGTTTCTGAGCTAACTCCACAGAGGTAGTTAAAAGACTGCATTATTCCTCCAACCCTTTGGCTTAATCCCACTTCTCTCTATGACTTACAGCCAGGTATTATAATATCCCATTTGCTTTTTAGCGTTCCACCAAGTTTCTGTCATTCATAGTGTATTAGTCATCATCCATCACCAGGATTTCTAGTTCACCTGAAAATCAGCCCATTTTGAAGTGTTTGAAGCCAGGCTTGGTGAGAAGAGGAAAAGAAAAAAACGGTAGTAGAAATGTTAATGCCTAACCTTCCTCCCTGATTTAAGAATGTATGTAAGATGCAGCTTGATGTGTCTTTCCTGCTCCTGTCTCATCTGAAGCTCTGTGAGTTGCTGAGGGAATGTGATTTCTGGGCTTGCATTTGCCTGCTAACAGGTTTACATTTTTATCTGCTGTAACGAAAGCAAGTGAGCTGGAAGAAGGCGTGTGAGGAGGGACCTATAACAGTTCCCCTTCCTCCTCTCTCCTGCTTGAACCTGGTAGGTTGAAGGGGCTGAGTGCTTTGCATCCCTATAAGTGTTGGGTGCTCTGTGTGCCACTTCTGTGGCTTCCCACATCGTAACACAAACTGAGCTACCAGGGAAGACCCCGTACTGGGCTGCCCTGCTGTCTCAGCTCATGCTGCATATGGATCCCAGTGCACATCAGCCCCAGTGCTTATCCACGGGGAAAGCAAGCTGTGTTTTTGCAGGGCTGCCATGGGGTGCAGGAAATCAAAGCACCTTCTCTTGCCCCATCCCATTATGCCTCTTCATACCTTCCAGACTGGTCCTTCCCTGGATCTGGGATAACTTCCTCTGTTGGAGTCTTGGGGTTGGCCATGGACTGTAGGCTGTAGGACTTTACCAGTCCTCTTGAAGGGCTCTGCAGGGAAGGGGCTGATGGGTTTTCCTGCCGATTAATCTGTTTAAACCATCCTTCACAGGGCAGATAATCCTGTGTCAGCATTCATGAGCTTAGACCCACTGACGAAACCTCCTCTGCAGCCAGCTGCGAGCTGGGTAAATAGGGCAGATACTGCCGAACGTAATGATTTTGAGCGCTCTGAAAAACTCTAGGTGCCAAAAAGAAGGCCGATGGAGAAAAGGACCAAGCTCAGTTGTGTGAGTCTGTCCACGCATGCATCAGATGCATGCTGGGAACAGCATATGAGTTCCTACTGGTGCTTCTGGAGATGTTTGCCCTGGAAAAGGCTTCAGTTAGAAACTGCAGATTTGGTGAAATCAGCATACATTAATTGTTATGCCTTGGAAACGACGTGCTTGTTTTAATCAGCTCAGAGTGTTTCCTTTTGGTTTTGTGTGATAACGTAGAAGTCAACATGGTAATAGGCAATAGTAAAAACCTTTAGGTCAAAACAACATACTTTGCTTTGGCTTGTTTGGATTATCTTTGTGTATATATCATTTCAGACCACCGCAAATTAGGAAGACGTAGGCTTATGGCACATGGCATGATGTCTGACTTCTGAGAGCCTACTAGGAGTCCGCAGCTTTAATGCAAATTCTCAATACAGTTCAGTTTGTTTCTTTTTTTAATGGAGTTCAGATCTCATGACGGCTGCAAGGCTGACAGCTCTGAAGAAGGAGCCTTAATGCGTTTGTGCGACTCGCATCCTTAAAGCTTGATATGTCCTGGCAACCTCTCTTCCATTTCTGGAGCTATTTTTCCCTTTCTTTCAAGGCTTGTGGAGTTTTCTGGGTGGACACGAACAGCGTCCATCAAAGCACGCATGACCTGAGCTGTAAGGCTGAACTTGATGATCGTTATGGGTCCCTTCCAATTCAGGGTGTTCTGCAATTCTCTAAGGTTGGATAGTGGGGTCTGTAATGCAGCCCTTGTTGCTGGCTCCGCATCCAGACCTCTTAGAGGCTCAGGCTTCATTTTGAGTTCAGGCTGTCTGTGACAGAACCACCAGACTACATACATGAGAAGAGGCAGAGTGTGGCTGGGGGTGGCCTGGGCAGACACAGCAGCTTCTCATGACTGCCAGGGATGCGAGAGGGGTGAGGATGAAGCCTCAGACCTCCGCTTCTCTGAGATGTTTCCTCTGCTCTCAGTTTATTTGGTGTAGGGATCTGCCTGCAAGCTCTCGATGTCAGAGCAGGAGAAACTTCGCATGAGATAAGGATGAGGTTTCTAGTTAGTCTTCATGCTCATCTTCTTGCTCTTGAGTGAATAGGGAAGGTAGCGGGTGAGTGACCTACTGACGAAAGACTGAAGATACACAAATTCTTTCTTTGCCTGCTGTTTCATAGAGAGCAGGTGAATGAGTGGGGGAGCATGTGAAGGTTATGTTTGGGGGCTGGCCTCTTTTCCCGGATAACAATGATGAGATTAAAGGGAATGACCTCAAGATGCACCAGGGGAGGTACATGTTGGATATTTGGAATAATTTTTTCTCAGAAAGAGCAGTGCTGCAGTGGCACAGACTGCCCAGGGAGGTGGTGGAGTCACTGTCCCTGGAGGTGCTCCAGAACCGTGTGGATGTGGTATAGAGGGACATGGTTAGTGGGCATAGTGGGGGTTAGTGGTTGGACTGGGTGATCTTGGAGGTCTCTTCCAACCTTAATGATTCTATGACCCAGGCAGAACATGGCACTGCTGCATTCCCCCATTGCTCTGACATGATGGAACTAGAAGATCTTAAAAGTCCCTTCCAACCCAAACCATTCTACAAGGGGGTAAGAAACAGGATAAAATGTGCCAGTGGCACAAGAAAAGGTGTTGCTGGAGATCTAGTGGCCAAGGCTTGTTTCCATAGAGCATCGCCTGTTCCACCCCTGCTCCTGCAACCGTCTTGGTGCTGCAAGGGGTAGCTGGGGTGACATGAGGCACAAGCTCCCAGGGCTGGAGCAATGTGGGGAGAGGTACGAGTAATGGAAATTGAAATGCAAATTCTTCTTCTGAGTGCAGAAAAGGCCCCCATAAATCAGGAGTGACAGGAACACAAAGACACTATCAGGATGCATTTGCACAATCAGGAGATGTTTCATATATCAGAGAGAACCAAGGCACAGCCTCCGCTCCTGAAATAAACCAAATCCATTTTTTTCCTCACCAGTGAAGCAGCCCCTGAAACTCCTTGTTTAAAGAGCAACAGAAAACAGAAAGGAGATTCGTGTTAAATTTTACTCAGAGGTGACATGTTTTCCTAATCCAGACAGGAAAGCATTTGTTTTAAAGGGTCAAAAAAAAAAAAAAATTCCTCTCTCTCTACACATCCAGCAGTGTGATAGGAATTTGCTTTTCTTTTTTCTTTTCTCTTTTTACTTAGGTTTGGTCATCTACAAATAAAATGATACCTCAGCGGAGAGCTTTCAGAAATAATCCTTCATAATATAATTGTGCAGTCTAGAAACAGCAACCTCATGGTGAAGACAGCAGAAATACCTTTTGCAGAGATGCTGCATGCAGGACATCAGCACAAAGGGCCTGGCAGCACAGACAGCTTTTCCTAGGATTGCAACTCTATCCACAACCAAATATTTTGCCAGTCTGTGCGTAGGGTTGAGCCAGCTGGAGGTGCTGTTAGAAAGAGATTAAGTTTTAATCAGAAGTTAGAAGTGACAGAGATGAGTGAATGAAGTGGGGCTTGCAAGCCCTACCCTGGATTTTTAGCGTGCTCTCCATCATGTTGTCAAAAGTACCAAATACACCCAATTTTCAGTCTCTACAACAGATCACCCCCCGTCTTGCTGTCTTAGAGTTGAGAAAGGTCTTTCAAACTTACCAGCTGGCTTCCCTTTCCCTACTACAGAGTGCATGCTAGATGTTTCTCTGCTCCCATTTAACCCCAGGAGCTCCCTTGGGTGTGAGATCATTTTCCCATACCTACTACAAGGCAGGTTTTTGTGCAGTCAGTGTGCATTTGGTATCAGAACCAGGCTGAGGAACTCTGAAGCTATTTTTGCATTACAGGAAATGTGATTTGTGTATGTTGTCCAGGTGACTTAGTAGATCAACTAACAAACTGGAGCTCTTTTGACTCTGTGGCCTTGCGTGTATGTAGCACTATCTAAGAGGGTAAAACGGCATGAACATTCTCCACCTTGTCCCTCTCCTAGAGGCTCTTTGCCATAAAGAAGGGCTGACCAGGACTTGTCCCTCTGCTACAGCAATCTGCAGACTGTGAATTGAGACGCACAAGGTGCTGGAGAGCCCTATTGACTGATGGATTTACAGGCTATTGTTTCTCAGATGCAACAAGAGCGCCCTTTTTGGAGAAAAGCCCTCCAATAACCCTCCTAGAAATGTCTCAGTGGATATTCCTTCAGGCTGAGCCACTGTCCTCTGCTATTCTGGCTGCAGAAAGGGTATTAAGCAGATGAGCTTTACTGACATGATTTGGAATGGATTAAAACTTACAATTGAGTTATACAGGTTCTGCGTTAATAAAACCTTTCCATCACACCACCACATGCTCCAGTGCATATTAGAAACCAGCTGCATGAGGAAGGGTTTGGGGAATTCAGATTTTTCCTGCAGCTGTTTTTTCCATCTCTGCCTGGCAGGGTCAGGTGTGTAATTTGCTATCAGAATCACTTTAATGGGGCTGGAAAGAGCCATCATCTTTTTTATGACATGATCCATGATGACTTCTCCAATGCTAAACTGCTTTATTGTTTCAGTGTTTTGAGCCATTTCAGAGCCATAGGGAAACCAGAAGCACTGCTAGAAATTGGGAGGCTCAAAAGTGGGAGGCTCCTTTCCACGGGAGGGCAATGCTTACTCCTTGGATCAGATTCCACACTCACTGTATTTCCCTGGGAATGCTTTTATCTCATGTGTTCGTGCTCCATGTCTCACCAACCTGCTGGTGAAACCATTTGTGGGATCACTGATGTGAACTGAGACATAAAAACCCAACATACTGGCACGAAGTGGATCTAGAGGTTGGAAGATATGCTCCAGTCTTTCCCAGTGGTATGCTTGCCAACATTTGATAGGACCTAGAAAGGTGAAATAGTTGTGTAGCCCCACATCAAATTGTGAAGGTCTTCCCTGTGTTTGGAGATATTCAGTGTCTTGGTGCTGTAGTCTAAAAGGAGTTGTTTTGCTCAGGAACTTGTCTGTGGTGCCTTCAGGGTTTTATTGACTTCAGTGGATTTATTTCAGACCTTGATGGTGGCTGACATGAGGGAAGATGCTGAAGGATCGCTCACAGCAGTTCTTTCTGCAGGGCATAGGACTTCATTGCAAGGAGGGATAGAGAATAATGAGCTCTTTTATTGCCTTTTTTAAAAATTAGGATTAATCAGAGAAACTATGGGAATTCTTAAGCAGGGGAAGAGAAAGCCTTCTTAAGAGGAAGACTGTGTCTAATTAGATATGACTAGCTTAAAATAGAGAACTTTGACCATCTTCAAAAAAAAACCAACCCACTTGCATCAAATATGTCATCAAAAAGCCTGGATATGCTAGGTGAGGAAATAACACTAGACAAACTATCAAAATGCCTGAGTGTACACACCTCCTCCATGACAGCCCTGTATCAGCCCCGTGCATGTGGCCTGTATCATTCTATAAGTTACACATACATTGGCATGCGTCCTTTGGAAAGCTGTCAAGCAACAGCCTATAACGGGGCCAATGTAAGTCTATCGTTTATTTTTTTTCATACATCTTCAAACCAAACCCTGAAAGGCAGCATCCAGGAAGCTGAAAGGAGGGATGTGAGATGTGACTGCTGACGGGGGAGTAAGGGATCAGCCATGTGTATGTGGGGAGGCTTTCAAGCTCACAGAGAGATAGAGAAACAGAGAGCTTTGTACATGACAGCACAGCCCGGTATGGTGATTGTCACTTGGATATCTATGGCTCTGTAAGGTTGGAAAGTATGTTTGAAGGGTCACTAGAACTAATTACGCTGGAGAAATGAAGCTGAGCTGAGACAAAAAAAAAAAAAAAAAAAAAGATAATAAGGGGCACCATGCAGAAAATACTGATGAAAATGTGAGGCTTTTCCTCCTTTGTGTTTTGTAGTGCTTGCCTTGCTCACAGCCATGGTGGCAGCTGGTGGGAAGAGCACAGGGCAAGGGAGCAGGAAGGGGTGTCTTATCAGCCTGACGCAGCATGCAGGGCTGGGGTACATAGCTGACACCAGTGCTGGCATAATGTTGGCTGCCTGCCTGGGCAGGATCCCTCTCCCCATGGGGATACGGGACCTCAGCCACCTGGCCCTTGGCTGGCAATTTGTCATCCTCCCCAGCAGCAGAGAGGTGGGAGTGGGTCTAGTGCAGGGACAGGCTGTTCTTTCTGGGAAAGTGATGGGAGCTCGTTTGCGCTCATTTTTTGAGATTTACAGCAGGTCCACAGTGACTGGCTCTACCAGGCATGCTTGTGCTGTCTTTAGTATCCTGACCTAATCTCTGGCTTCTCTTTTTCTTCCTCACTATTTTAAATCATATGAAAGCTTTTTAAGTATAGTGAACCCAAGTAGGTTCTCAGAATGCAGCTGAGAGGAGCTGGACTGTGCACACGTGGAGGGAGAGATGCCTCCCATCAACTTCCTGCTGATGGGCATGGAAACCTCTTTTCCAAACAAGGCCAATGCAAAGGGTTTTTTCTCTTCTTTATTCTTCTCTTTTTCCCTTGAGAACAGATACGGGAAGCAAAGCATACCTTCATTGCAAAATGAGTGGATCTGAAGGCTCTGGTCACTGCAATGATTTCTCAACCTCCAAACATCTTTCTTAATTGTGACTTTCCAAGAAGACCAATATTTTATGCATTCTTCTCGTGTCCCTGTTCAAGTCCTGTCATCACTGACTCATAAGCTGAAGTGGAGCAAGCCAAGGGCTATGGTCTACCACTCTTGGAGAAACACATGTAGGTAGTCAGCCAAGTATTAAGTGTCCAGTTGGAGGAAGGGACTCTTTCATCTCCTATACCCATTTTTGGATTGAATATAAGGAAAAAGCTTTTTACAGTAAGTGTGGCAAAGAGCTGGAACAGGTTGCTCAGAGCCTGGTCCAGCCTGGTCTTGAACATCTCCGGAGATAGGAACATCCGCCACCACTCTGGGAACCTGTTTCATGTGCCTGCTCATTGCAAGGGAGTTGGACTAGATGACTCCTTCCAACTCAAGTGATTCCATGGTTATTTTTTTCTCTCCAGAGTGCCTATGAAGATGAGCATCACCTTGTTGATGGCGATGATGAAGATGCACTTGGTACTGCTTTGCATCTGCGGTGCTTTCCCAGCCAGGTGGCATTCTATGTTTGAGAAGCATCAACTTGTGCAGTAGCGCAGACAGCTCCTGGTTTGGGTCTGATACCTGCTATGTTGGTTGTGTAAGCTGAGAGCATGTATTCTATAAAATGGGCTATGGGGAAGGGAGATAATTTTGTTGTCTGCTGTGCAGACAGCTGGATGTGTGATGACCGTGAGGTCTGTGAGATAATTTGCCAACTAGATACAAGGGTGTCATATCCCACGAGGCACGTAAGTGCATTAGAAACAGCTGTGGAGGAGCCTATGGTCTTGTTGCATTTTGGTATCAGTGATATAAGAATCTGCAGGAACGAACTAGGAGCAGATTACTAGCAAGAAAGCCTAAAGCTAAAATTTCTATGGTCCTCTTTTCCAATACACTGCTGGCTTTGTATTTGATCACATCTAGACAAGAAGAATTACTCTCTGATGAATGAAAAGACCGTGTAGAAAAGACTTGAGCTTTGTTAGTCAGTGCTAAACCTTTTTGGGAAAGGATATGCTGCATGTAAGAGGTGGGAGAATAAATTTGCAGCAGGTGATGGGTCTGCTAACAGCAGGTATCCTGAGCCTGGTGGTAGCTGGTGTGTTATCTCACAGAGCAGCATATGACGGGCCCTTGGCAGGGCTGCAGTGAACCTAAAGCATCTGTTCAAATGTGTGAAGAATCTATTTATCACAGGTAGCTGGCCGCTGGCAGCCACCCAGCAGCACTGTCCCTGTTTGCTGATTGGGCCAGGATATCAGTAACCTGGGGTCTCCTGTTAAAGTCGAAGCAATACAGTTTTGAGTGGTAATCTTTTGACCCGGTCGATTTCATAGAATCACAGACTGGTTGGGTTGGAGATCAAAGATCACTGAGCCCCATCCCTGCTCCGTGGGCAGGGCTGCCACCCAGCAGCTCAGGCTGCCCAGGGTTCCATCCAACCTGGCCTTGAACCTCCAGGGATGGGGCACTATAGCTCTCTGGACAGCCGTGCCAGTGACTCACCACTCTCTGGGTAAAAGATTTTTTCCTAACATCTAACCTAAATCTCCCCTCTTTTAGTTTAAAGCCATTTCCCCTATCACTATTATCACCATTTCTGAGGTGAAATAACCACAGCACATAGCAGCCTTGCCTATGGGCCTTTGCAGGCTGGTCATGACTCACCTCAGCCCCATCCTATGAGGCAGGAGATGGATGGGTTTTGTGTTCTGATTACTGGCATTTTTTGCCAGCTAAATAATCTTTTCTTTTTTTTTTTTTTTTTGTCTGCTGTCTTTACAGTATAACACTTTATTATTATAACCAAAAGGGAAATAAATTGCTGGAAATTAGGTAGTTAAGTGGGCACTATTTAAGCAGTGTATATACTGTGGTGGAGGGAGGAATGTGGAGGTAGCTGATGAGTAGAGGAGGCACTGAAACCTGCATGGGAGAAAGGAAACACAAGTGGTCCTTTGGTGCTAGGTAATTAATGCACTAGAAGATGGATGACTTTGAAACAGTGGAAAGTATTTCAATAAGGGAACAGCTCCTGCAGGGTGACAGAAGTGGAAATGGTGGTTAAAAATAAAAACCCAACAACAATAGGCTCATGGGAAAGGCTCTGAAAAGAGAAAGGGAGATACTTGGCATGGCTGGGAAGGATGGGGTAAGGAGCTAGGCTACAAGCAGAATGTCCAAACTGAAATGAGATTAATGCACGTCCATAGTTTCTGACAGGAAAAATAAGTCAGGCTGTAAATAAGAGGAGGAGGCATATATTTCCAGAGGCTGTCGGAAACTTCTGAGAAAATACTGTGAATATGAATCTATACGAAAGCAAATAGGTCACAGGAATATAAATGTGGTAAAAGCAATGTACTACTAGTCCTAAATCTGAAGAGAAATGGTGAATACAATGGGCAGAAAGGCATACGGTAGCTGAAGTACACTGTGTTGATGATAGAGGCTCCAGCTAGCCAGTCCTATTGGCATCATACTGTGTAGGAACCACCTTCTTAAGCTGTTCATTTTGCAGTCAAACGTGTTGATTATTTGTGCTTACACAGCACATTTCTATTGCAGGAACCTGGAGTGTGCTTGGAAGGTAGCAAATGCTCTGGCAGATGAGGGGTGGGGGAAGAAAGTGAGATGAATGAGTATTAGACTGGATTTAGTGCTATGTTATTGTAACTATAGGTTAATTTAATCTTGATCCCAACGAGTGTATTGGCAGAAGATGGAAGTAGAGAGCACAGGTCTTCTGGCTCCAGTCAGTCTGTGTGCTATGCACCCAGCTAGCAAGAGATCTCTCTGAATGGGCAAAGAAGACCTACATTTACAGTAGTTAAAATGCAATGCATTACTTATCTCTGTAAAGTGGAACTTTGAGTTTTTTTCCCCTTTTGTTTGCAAGAAAGACTTATAGGAGAATGATTCTGCCCATGGGTACCACCCTCATCAAATGCAGTTATAGTTGAGATGAAGAATGATCCTAGGTCAAAGACAGTGGAGAACAAATTGGGAGACTCTTGCTCAGTTCCCAGCTGTGCCCCACATCTCCTATGTGCCCTGGGGCAAATCTGCTTATTTCTCTCTGCTGTGGCTTCTTGTGTGCAAAGCAGAGATTGTAATCATCGTTCGCCTGTCCTGTTTAGTTAGATTAAAAACTCTTTGGAACAGGCAGCTTGTTTTTCCGCATGTTTATGTAACATTTTGCATAATTTGTATTTGATCTCAGCTACTGTCATCTAAGACATGTAGAGATACCTCATAAATAATACTAATAATATTTTAATATTGATAATGCTTAGTGCATTCACAGCATTTAACCTCCCCTAAAACAGCACTCAGTACCGTCGGCATCGCGGTGATTGAGCATGAGTCACGTTGGCTCCTTTCCCTGGCATGGTGCGATCTGTCAGCTGGCCAAAGAGCTGAGGCATTCAGTGAATACGTCCTGGGTATCAGGAACACCTGAATTTTAATGCAGTCTGTGGCAGTAACTTAACTGTGTGATCTCTGGGTATTGTTTTTCGAATAGGGGCTTCAGGGTTTGAAGCAGCGTGAGCCTGGTGCTCGGAGCATTGGAGATGTTGCACTTAAGGACGTGGTTTAGTGGGCTATATTGGCAGTAGGTGGATGGTAGGACCAGATGATCTCAGAGGTCTTTTCCAACAACATTAATAATTCTGAGATTCTTGTTGGCTGAGTTGAGTTCCTTCCTCTTACATGAGAAGAAACTTTAATTAGCATCATCCCCACCTCACAAATACCCTTGTCACGTGTACTTGTGAGGGTCTCCCTGTCCAGGAGGCCATCTATATCTATCTACAGATAGATAGATATATAGATACTATCTATATATAGATAGGTAGATAGATATCTTTATATATAGCCCTTTTTCCTCCTGGAGGAGGTGCCACCAACTGCAGTGAACCTGCATGGCTGCGAGCTGGCTGGTGCTCCTGGCCTCCAGTTATCTGCTGAGACAGATTGGCTTGGTTGTTTGCAATCAGCCCTTCTTCCAGACACGTGTCCTACAGACTATTGGTGCCAGCTCTCCCAGCATACCCTCGGGAACCACTGCGAAGGGCTCTGGGATGCATCCAGCTACAAGCCTGCAAAAAAAAAAAAAAAAAGAAAAACATGAAGGAAAAAAGAAATGAATTCAAAGTGGAGGGGATAACATCCTGAAAATAATGAATTTTATTTAATTATAACCAATAATGAATGCATTGAAACAAACAACAGCTCATCCACAGCTCTTTTTGTTACTGCTCTGCATTTCGCTCAGGCTGTATGCAATTTCTTCAGAGTGACCTTACTGAGCGCTCCTTGCACTTCTGAATTAATCTTTATTTGCTTTGCTGCAGAGCTTTCTGTCACCACATCGCTTTCTTTTCTGTGCTGAAGCACTCCTCAGCAAAGCCTGCTAAGCTAAGCACCAAGCACATGATTGTATGATGCTCTATCCACTGAAAGCATTGCCTAGCTGGGAGAAGAGAGAGAGGCAAAGAGGCTTTACCCCATCTTACCTCCTCTCTAATTCAGGAATGTTAGCAAAGTCAGAGTATCCTCTAAGATCAATTAACCTTGGAAAGTGGCTGGCCAGAGGAGGAAACTGGCTCATTTCTGCATCTTTCAAGTGATGTGCTGGAGTACAGTGCACTTACCTGCAGAGACCAGAGACTGTCCTTCAAAGCTGTGAGGTCTATAATCCATCCTTCGTGCTTTCATTGTCTTCTCCATGCTTCTCCTGCAAAGGAGAGGGCTTTTTACCAAAGTGCCCTGACCTTTCAGACCTGAGTGTCCATTTCAGGAGGTTCATTGAAATATTCACCTTATGCTCCACAGAACATTTCCTAAGGCTCCCTGTGTCTAACACCCATAATTGGGAGGGGAGGACAAACCTCACACCCGTAAAACACTAGGAAGGAAGCAGAGAAGAAATCCCTTTACTGGGAAGACAACAGTGTGTCAGAAATGGAAGGAGTTGACTACCCCTCATCCTTATCCTTATCCTTAGACTTTACTCAGCACTTTGCAGCTAACTCCTGCTGCCTTTGACATGAATTCTCCTTTCATAGGATCATAGAATCGCAAGGTTGGAAATGACCTGCAAGATCATCTAGTCCAACCGTCCTCCCATCACCACTGCTACCACAAGCCTCTAAACCATATCTTGTAGCTCCTCATCCAGACACCTGTTGAACACTGCTAGGGACGGTGACTCCACTACCTCCCTGGGCAGGCCATTCCAGTGCCTGACCATTCTCAGGGAGAGAAAGTTCTTCCTTATGTCTAACCTAAACCTCCTCTGGTTCAACTTGCGGCCATTTCCTTGGGTCCTGTTTGTTGCCTGGGAGAAGAGGCCAAACCCCTCCTCATCACAACCTCCCTTCAGGAAGTTGTAGAGTGCAGAATCAGAGAAACATTTAAGTTGAAAAATATCACTAAGATCATCTAGTCCAGCTGTTCACCTACCACCAATATTGCCCACCTATTAGCCATTTGCTTTCATGAGCCATCAGACCCTATCATAGGCTGGGGGAGCATAACATGTTATCACAAAAATGAACAGCAGGCAGGGATGGGTATGCTGGAAAAGTCCCACAGAATATTTTGGTATATCCTTGTGGGCCAGGGTCTTCTAGAACCTGGCACCATGGTTCTTGAAGAAACAATTATTCCCTCCATTACGCTTTTTCATTTCAGCATCACTTTCCATTAGTGCAAGTGTAGGGATAGCTCTGGAAAGCAAAAGAGAACACCCAGGCAAGGCAGAAGGGAAAAACAAACAAACAAAAACTGAAAACGTGGGGAGTGGTAGGGAGCATCAACTTGTCTAAGGTGCCTACCTTTACCACTGGTGCCAGTAGAGAATCAAATCTACAGAGTGAAATCTCAAGAGTGATGCTTCTTTTTCCTTCTTTTCTATTGTTTTCTCCTATATCTATCTCTGGTTCCTTTCTTCTCCCTTTCTCGATGGTTAGTTGCATAGACACTGCTGTTATAGTGCCATGTTTATCTGGTGGATGTGTCCAGTGGTCCCACAAAAGGCAAAGACCCCATGTAAACCTACTGTAACCATGGAAGGGACTGTGGTACTGCCAAACACATCAGGACTGTGACATCAGTTTGAAAGGTGCTGGAAGAGGGCTTCTGTAACTTGGGGTGGTGTTTCTGGGAGGAAGGGAGACCAAGTACAGAAGCAAAGAGGGAGGAGCAGGAGAGATTTGGATTTGTTTCTAATGAATTTTACATCTTTACACTTTGGAAAGAACTTTTTGCCAAATAAGTCTGACCCCATCCAGACTAAATCAGATAAAATGCCAGCAGAAGAAACCCACTATGCATCTGTCTCTGGTTTGAGAATGGTGACTCTACCAAACTTTCTGACCTGTCTCCTCACTTCCCAGGGTCAAGCACAATGTGGGCTTGTGTTTTAGAGCATTCCACGGCTCAGTTCAAATTCAAATTGTGTAACTCTGGGGAACATCAATTCTAATCACTCCTGGACTGCAAAAGTCTCTTTGGCTTGGCCTGCCCTGCTCATAAGTTCAAGCCCTCTCCAGCTGAGTGCAAAAATAAAGACTAACTCTTTTAAGGTGTCTGCTTAAGCACTGGTTCCAGTAGAGAATCGACTTTACAGAGTGAAATCTAAAAAGCAGTAAGAGCTTTAAGGTTTGGAACTGAGCTTGAGTTGAGGGGGCATTCTCTGGTGGCCCTTCCCTGCCACGTTACCCCTGTAGATCCAGCTGCAGCGGGAAGCAGCTGCTGAACCTTCTGTTAGGAGATTTTCGAGCACAGTTCTTTCAACTGTCCTGTATCATAATTATGTTTCAAGCTGCAGTCGTATCCCCTCCTGCTGTGACCTTGTTGAAGCTCTGAATGTGAAGCCAGGTCAGGTTTTGGACAGAGATCTCCAGGACAGAGCCAGAATGCTGTGGGAGGCACCATTTGGGGGTCAGCAGGAGGTGCAATTCCTCAAGTCAGTCCTGAACTGATCCCACAGCATGGTGGAGTATTGCTTTGCTGGCAGGAAAGACATGCAACGGCAGTCCTAGCCATCTGAGGATATTAAAAATCTCTTTCTCCAGGAACAGTCATTACCTCTAATACCCTGCTCAAGTTTAAATTTGGATAATTACTTTCTTCTGACCTAAAAAAAAGATCATTGAGTTTTGTGGGTTTTTTTTCTTTTTTCCCCAGATGCTGTATTTTTTTCATGCTTCCTGTAGTGAAGAGCTTTGTAGGAATGTTGTACCCTGTTGAACAGATGCTCCATTGCCTCCTAAGAGTTAGATGCAATTTGGAGGTGGGTAATGAGTTATAAGTAGAGAAGCTCTAGGGTCCAGTAGCTACAGGTGGGATGAAACTATTGATAGTAGAGCTGTAGCAGCATTGATGAAGATGCATGGTATTTGTGAGGTATTTGAATAAGTGTAATAATGAATAATGAATCTCATCTGCGCACATTTGCTGAAGAAAACAACAGGTTGCTTTAGAAGACTGAGATATTCATCCAATTGGTGGGATCAGCCAGCCAGAATCCTTGGTGTGACTTGCTCTGGCTCTAGGAACGATGGGTTTTCCTTGTGCTTGCTATGTTGAAGAGTATTGTAAACAAGTTTTTCTTTATCTCTGCAGCCTTACATTTGATTAGGGGCCCTCAGTGGCCTTTGGCGACCTTATGCTAGGTCAGGGCTCTTCCTTTGTCTTCCTATTCCTAGAATACCTGAAGATTTGTCTCATTGTGTTAATACCTCTGCATATTTGCACTTCAGATTCCTTCTTAGCCTCTTAATCTCAATCGTATGTTTTTCCTGACAGGTTAAATTTCTTTCTATTAGTTTTCATTTTGCAGAACTCAAGTGTTTAATGGACTCAATTATCAGGTCTAAATTAATCATTATGGAAAGAGTTTTGTGAAATGAGAAATTTGTTGTTTTGTTTCTGTAATGGAATTAAAAAAAAATGCTTTCCAAAAGCTCTCTTCCATGCTCATATACAGTGGATATGATATGGTGTATGAGATACATCTGACTTAGGTTTCATTAGTCTCTAAGTCAGCTTTGAATTTGAGCTATGCAACCAGAAGCCCATGTAGCCTGATACAGGGCCTTCTTTTAAGCAACCTGGGATGTTAGATTGATCACAGATGCTCATCTGTGGTGCTTTCTTTTGTTGGTTTTTATCTCATTTATTCTAGATATGACTGAGTTTTTACTCTTCCAGTAAATGTGGCTTTGGAGGAAACCCCCTTTCAAAGTACAGCAACATGGGTGCATTTGTAAAGCATTTAAAATCTCTCTTCTCCTCCTCCTTCCATGTTCTGTTGCCCTTCCTCTCAGGATCACCATCAGGGGTTGTGTAAGTCTTCCCTAGTGCCTCTCAAATCAGTGTTACAGCCTTGCTTTGCTCTGGCAGTACTGCAGTCCTTTCCTTGGTATCAATGCTGTGAAAGATTTGAAGATCTCAGCATGCATATGCCAGTCATCTAAAGTTTAGATGCCCTGCTTTAATGTGAAGAGTTTCTATATGACAATGCGATGAAAACAAACGTGTTCAAGAGATTGCCTGACACAGGAAGACCTAGAGCATATTGACCTTGAGGGCTTGCAAAAAAAGCCTCTGTAACTTGCCCTATATGGCTTGGCTGCAGTGAAATCCAAGCACTGCAACATTTAGTGTTGGCATTTAATTTCCAGTTTACTCAGAACTCAAAAAGGGAGAGTTCTAAGTCAGGTCAAAAACCCACAGCCTTTTTTCTCTGATGTTGAAATGTTACTCTGCACTATAAAAAGCTGAAGAAGAAATGTTTCAGCCTTTCCAAAAAAAGGATTTTAAGGCTTTTTGTTCTGAGGAATGTTTTGATTGTTTTGATCTATTTGAACACAAATACGTTTTGAGATGCATTTTCCTTTGAATGTAACAGCTGATGTTCACTCAGCTTTTTCTAGTGGGCTAGGTTAGCAGATTGGGGCTGAAGAGAAGGAAGCCTGTTGCTTCTCTCTGCTTGTTTTATAGGAAGAAAAGGCCATGAAATCCTGATGCTTTGAGATACATTAACATAATATAGAAGGGGGAAAAAGTAGTAAGTGCTAAGAAAAAAGTGGGAGGGAGTTAAAAATGAGATTCACCTCTGAGGGCTTCTGCAAAAGCCAACAGCACTGAGGGAGAGAAAATGAGAACTTCTTTCCCTGGAGCTGCTTGTGTCTCTGCCCTTCAGAACACAAATCACTCCTTCCATTATAAATGAAATATTAACTGTCGTGCAGCAGTTACAGCATCCTACTGGCTTCTTGCTAGGAGGGTCACAAAGCAGTAAAGTAAGGAAGAAATGCAGCCCTCATAGAGCTTGTTTCAAAAGCAGGGAAAGAAAATGCAGTCACTGCAAACTGGAATGACAGGGCAG
Organism: Chrysolophus pictus; assembly: GCA_037305975.1. Lineage (NCBI taxonomy): Eukaryota > Metazoa > Chordata > Aves > Galliformes > Phasianidae > Chrysolophus > Chrysolophus pictus. The sequence goes on from CM074576.1 coordinate 145,977,032, forward strand.
GGCCAGCTACCTGGTGGAAAATATGGTTAGACAAGAAGGAGGTAGAAAGGATCCCAAGGGGCAGGCAGAAAAAGGAGGAATGATCATGCAAACATGGTGTCTCATCTGCAGGATGACTGCAGATGTGCCCACCTGGAGCTAGCTCAGAGGTGGGAGGCCCCGAGAAGACGTGCGCATGGGTGGCCAGTGTTTGGGAAGCATCACGTGTGGCTTCATCATTTACACTTACGCAGTTTGGGAGGGTGACACCTGCTGCTGCTGTGTCAAACATTGAGATTCTTTTCTCCATCAGGCCATGCTCTCTGTTTTGGGATAGGGCCGTGACTGCCTATACCACAGAGTGAGCTCACCTTTCCCTACTGTTGTATGTCCTTTGGTAGCTAATGCATTTCTACAGCAGGTTAAATGGGCCCAGGGTATTCAATACCTGAGTTGGCAAGGTTCTACTTTAGGAGTGCATCATCTTGCATTATGCGTAGTCATGTTATCAAGCACTGTGGCAACATGTCCAGGTCTCAGAGACACCTGCGTATTTCCTTAATTGTACAGTAACTTGTGGCTTCCATCTCTGAGCCCATCTCAGATGGTTTGAGGTGGATGGTAGTTCATCCCATGTGTGTGCTGGTGATACAACAGTGTGTCCAGAGAAAGGCAATGAAGTTGGGTGAAGGGTCTGGAGCACAGGTGTTACAGGGAGTGTAAGAGGGAACTGGCATTCTTCACTGGAGAAGAAAAGGTTCAGGGGAGACCTTATTGCTCTCTACAGTGACCTGACCTGAAAGGAGATTGTGGTGAGGTGGGGGTTGGCCTCTTCTCCCAGGTAACAGTGATGGGATGAGAGAGAATGGCGTCAAGTTGCAGCAGGTGAGGTTCAGGTTGGATATTACAAAAAATTTCTTCTCAGAAGAGCAGTGCTGCAGTGGCACAGGCTGCCCAGGGAGGTGGTGCAGTCACCGTCCCTGGAGGTGTTCCAGAATCGTGTGGATGTGGCACTGAGGGACGTGGTTGGGGGCATGGTGGGGATGGGCTGGTGGTTGGACTGGGTGATCTTAGAGATCTTTTCCAACCTTGCTGATTCTATGCATATTCCCCTTGAGTATCTACCCATCCCTGCTGGAAAACATGGAGGAAAGTCAATGGATACACAGCAGCTGCCTCTGGCCAACAGCTGGATGGGCCCTGCTCAAGCTGCATAATTAAATCACTTGAACTTCGAAAGAAGTTAATTAGTAATGAAACTTCTGACTGAATGATGCAGATTGTGAAGACTGGCTTTGTCAGCAGCTGAAATTAATTACAGGCTCAGACACAGGGAGAAGCGGGGTGGGGGGAAGGATGCGGGGAGGGGGAGGCATCACCGAAAGGATGATGACAAACCTGGCTGCAGGCTGTTGCCGTGGTGATGAGAGGCAGTCATGGTATTTGACAGCTGTGACACATCAAAGGCAGCAGGTACTTCGAATTACCCCCTCCACTGACCCAAGCGGGCAGCCATCCCTCCTAGCTTGATGCAAAGGCTCTCGTCTACTCCTCATGCTTTCTTTCTCTCTGTCACAGGTGGGACCTGCCTTCTTGGGGGCCCCCACCTGCCCTGAAAGAAGGGCACTATGTGGTGGCAGAAGGAAAGCTTTTTTTAATGTCACTTTAATCAGCAGTGTCCTCAAATGCCTGGACAATGCTGGCAAACTCTCAGAGCTGGTATTTGAAAAACAGGCGAGGAGAAACTGTACAGCCAGCCTCTGATTTCTGAGAAAGAAGATTCATGGCTTTGTACCCCTGGTTAAAATTGCTAGGTTTTAGAGAGTGCTTTGGCTGGCTGGCTGGGCGGTTGTGAATCTCAGGATCTCACCAGCTGCCTGCAGGTGCCCTGCCGTGTCTGTGTGATCCAAGGTGGACTACTGCAAGGGGAGCATGGGAGCATCTTGGCCATGTATGCACTGCTGTAGCCAAAGTATATGCACAGAAACATGGATTTGTATAAATATATGAACGTCCAGGTTGACTATCAGGAACATTTTCTTCCTATAATGAGCAGTGTTGCAGTGGCACAGACTGCCCAGAGAGCTGGTACAGTCACCATCCTTTGAGGTGTTTCAGAACCGTGTGGATGTGGCACTGAAAAACATGGTTAGTGGGCATGGTGGGGGTGAGCTGGCAGTTGGACTGGGTGATCTCGGAGGTCTTTTCCAACCTTTGTGATAGTATGAATATAAAGATGTGATTTCAAGCCCTTTTTCCTCAACACCCTGAGTCTGGTCATGGTTGGAGAGTACTCTGTGCCATCAGGTTTCTGGTGTCATATTTTCTAGCTGTATGCTGAAGAAAACACTCCAGATTTTAAAGCAATTTCTGCTTTTTGTTTTGCATGTGTTTATTTCAGCCAGGGCTGCTGTGAGTGTTGATGGGAATAATAGATGCTTGAGGGATTACAGATGACAGAGCTGGACTACAGTCAGTTGTGTCTGGTGACGGGAACAGGCATAAACTGAAATATGAGAAATATTGCTTAAATGTATGAAAACAGTGAGTAAACAGTCAAGCACTGAAGCAGGCTACCCAGAGATGTTCTAGTGGAAATGCATCTCTGGAGACACTGAAAAACCAACTGGACGTGACACTGAGTAACCTGCTGTAGTTGACCCTATTTTGATAAGATGACCTCAGAGAGTCATAGAATCACCAAAGTTGGAAGAGACCTCCAAGATCATCCAATTCAACCATTCATCTATCACCAATATTTTTCACTAAACCACGTCCCGCAGTACATAAGCATTTCTTGGACACCACCAGCATTAGTGACTCCACCTCCCTCAGCCGCCTGTTCCAAAGCCTGACCACTCTGAGAGTTTTTCCTAACATTCAACCTGAATCTCCTGTGGTGTAATTTGAAGCCATTCCTTCTAGTCCTATGGCTAGTTACGTGGGAGAAGAGGCTGATACCTTGCCTACATATTCCTTCAGGCACTGCCCCATGCAGTGCTTCATAAGGGTGTGTCCACAGTCCTGGAAGCTTGACTACTCTACATTCTCCTACAAATGAACCTCGAGCTTGTTTGGAGGTTCTAGCAGGGGAGTGCAGCTACCGTATACCTATGAATGGTACATCTCTAGCAGGGCAGGTCATCTTCTTCAATCAAGCATGCTGCTTTGAAAGGGATGCATATGGAGCAGTGAGAGAGGAAGGAGATACCTGCCTAGCCACCCAGATCAGCCAAATCACCCCTGGTGGTCAATAGGATGACAGATGTCATAGCCAGATCACCCTCACATCTATTGAGAAGATCCAGAATCAACTTTTCTGTGATTCTGTGAAAGATTAAAACAACAAAAACAACAGTTTGGAAAGTCCAGAAAAGAGCTGTAGTCTTACCTGAAAGTCCCGCGAGAGCTAATGGAAACCTCTTTAAGTGCTTCTGTGGGCTTTGAATTGATTCATAAAAGAATGATAAAAGAGAGAAAGGTGGGAAACTGAAGCTGTGCCATGTAGACGTTGGAGGGCAGTCTTTTTATTCGTGCCATTTCGGTCTATCCTTTTCTGACAAGGCCTGTGTTTTTGCAGCCCACAGTGAGGGTGGGCTCCATGTGCTTACTTTGTACAGCGCTTGGATGCACTTTGTAAGGGATAGTGATAATGTGTTCTTGAAATCACCTTATAGCATGATTGGCACAGTAGAACTGGTGTCTTGTTCTTGTCTGATTTTGCAACTGAAGGTAGCTCACTGAAAACCAGGTGGGGGAGAAGAGAGAGAATTAATAATCTTCCAGATCAGATTGTGCAGAGTTAGTCATGAATCACTGTCAGAACGAGCAAGCAAGAATTGCTCAGAACAAACCATGGATTTTGAGTGTCTTTCAGAAGTGACCACCATTTTGGGTTCAGTTCTGTGAGGAGTGAGAAATAGGTTGTATTTTCAATAGGTATTTTTTCAGCTCTCTTAGTTTAAGTTAAAAACAACAACAACAACAACAACAAGGAAAAAGCCTTTGTTTGAAAATGGAAACCAGGCAAGGATGTTTGGGAGGCATGTGAAATTACATGAGTGACGTTTCTGCCAGAGGTTGGAGGTCTGTTCTCATTAGATCTACATCACTGGTTTGCAATGCGAACGCTGGGAAGAAGTCACAGAAACGTGCCCAGTTTTAGAGCTAAAACACTGTAATTGAATCCTGGGTAAGTGCGGATCAGTCCTAAGCCTCCTTCGTTTGAAAGAGTGGGATGGTAAGGAAGAGGCAGATAGAGGCTGCGAAGGGCACGGAGAGGTTCCTCAAATGCACCATTTTTACCCTCTTCTGTAACATATAAACGAAGTGGTACTTGATGAAATTAAAAGGCAACAAATTAAAAATAAATAGGAGGAAATACTTCTTAATGTAAAGTATAATTAGCTAATGTAGCTTACGGCTGCCAGCTATTATTGAGGCAGTTATTTTAGAAAGATTCTCGACAAAGGATTCAAATGAATAAGCAAAGCATCTGCAGGGACACCACTATAGCTGAGAAAACAATTACAAGGGCTATCAATCCTCATGCTCTAGGGCACAAACAGAACAGCAGCTGGGGTCAGAAACACAATTTCCCCCCATGGTTACTGAATTACTTAATTAGGCACATGGTGATGTTCTATCCTGCATGGGTCACTGCTGGAAGCAGAATAATGGATTGGATGACCATTGGCTTGTTCCAATATGGCATGCCTTTATCTCCAAGCTCTTCTCAGAAGTGAAGAAGGAGACTTCTAGCCTTATGCTCTACTGCCTTCTCAGAAAGGTCCTGCTCACTGGACTCATGAAGTGATCCAGCTGCCAATGTCGTAGTGTTCAATATAGATTTTCACCAGATCTCAGAGATTTCTGCTGCATATGAGTTTAGGTACCATGGAAAGGGTTTTTTTTGTTTGTTTGTTTTTGTTTTGTTTTGTTTTGTTTTCCTACTGTATTTGTGAGATCTGTAAGGCAACAGGAGAGGAGTCTGAGCCTGGTGTGTTTAACTATGGCAACAGTCTGACTCGTGTAAGTATTAAGGCTTTCAGCTACCTGTGCTTTCCCATTTACAAAATGGCTTTGGCTTTACCAAAGAGTGAAGAAGTGAGGAACTAAAGGAGAAAAACATAACAAATGTTTTGTGTATTTGTTATATTTTGTTATGACAGATGAGCCTATCAGCAGTTATTTCCCTTAATCTTCCTGTTTTGTCATCCCAAATCTCAAGAAAGCTTATCTCAGCCCTGACGCTTTTGCAGCAGTTTTCCTTGACTCTTTTCCACTTGGTTTGAGTGTGTCAGCATGATGGTGATTTTGCTAAACTGTGTCACCCTGGGGATGTACCAACCGTGTGAGGATATGGACTGCCTTTCTGACAGGTGTAAAATCTTACAGGTAAGCAGACTTCCTTCCTGTCATGATGGTGCATTAGTACAAGTCACAGAATTTCATGCATGTTTTCTTTCAGTGTGTGGTCAATACCTTACCAAGAAGTTGGTGAGAACATCCCTGGCAGAAAAGTAGCTTCCTATAAAAAGGGGAGAAATAGCTTTGAGGAGTTGAATGTGGGGTTAGAGAGAGAGAATAAATGAAGTGTATTTGTGACCAAGCAGTACAGACTAGTTGCTAATCCTCTTGATCCTGTGAATAAAACATGTCTTCCTGACACAGGAAGGACCTGCTGTTGGTGAACCAATACCTGCTTTCAGGTCCATCCAAAAATGCTCTGAGTCTACACCAAGTACTTCATGTAGGAGGAATAAATAGAGCCCCTACTTGCTTGCTTTGACAGCAGGTAGCTATAATGCCAGTGTTGCACAGAAGACACTTGTCCAGCCTTGTCTTAAACTTGTTTTCAGAAGTACTGAAATTCATGTTTGTTTCACTATCTGCACTGAAAAGTCTCGAGCTGGGAATGTGTGTCACACTTGTTGTTGGCTCTCTGTTTGGCAGGTATTTGATGATTTCATCTTCATCTTCTTTGCAATGGAAATGGTGTTAAAGATGGTGGCCCTGGGGATCTTTGGCAAGAAGTGTTACCTTGGAGATACCTGGAACCGCCTGGATTTCTTCATTGTCATGGCTGGGTAGGTGGATAGTTTGTGTTTATCTATTCTCTTTGTTGAAATGTCTTCTGAAAATGAGAAGTGCTCCCCATTTTGGCAACTGTCCATGTTTTTCCTCAAATGTACCAAGCCAGGTTAAGCCCCTCAAATCCTGATGGAAGGGTGAAAGTAAATAATTGCAAAGCCAATAAATGCTACTTTTGATTTGCTATGATGCAACTGATATAAAAGTTTCCAGTCCACTCCTACTGTGGTAAATTTGCAGAACTTGAATGAGGCATCCTGGGGAAGAAACAATAGGCAAGGTAGCTTAGCTGATGTGCGGCTGTCTATCTCACAACTTCAGTAGAGAGTGTTAAGTTGTACCAGCTAAAGAGCTAGCCCAGAAGTGATTTTGTTAGTGGAGGAGGATCAACCTTTATCAGAGCTAAGCCAGCTTCTCTGTTTCCAACAGCAGTGTTTCAGTGTAGAAATGTACACATATATATATTTTTTACGCTTGTCCTTTTGTCTTTGTATTGCATTGGCCTCAACTGTGGTACTATTGGGACAAGCTGACATTTGAGTGTTTTTTACAACAAAGTTGCTATAAAGGAGCTCTGATTTCTCCTCTGCATGTGTGAAGTGGAAAACCTACCAGGATTTGGCTATTAAATCACAGCAAAGCGTCCCTCTGTGATATCAGTGGGCATGCGTTTTTTTGGAATTTGTCCATTTTCAATCACATTGCCTTGTGGTATAATAAAAGAAGTCAGAAAAATTATGTAATATGAACATTCTTACAGAAAATGGGTGAAAATCTTTTCAGAGAAACCTCCCCGACTTACCTCTCCCTTTCCCTGAAGCATTACCAGCATTTGCTGTCACTTGCAAGTGCACTGCTGACGGAGCCAACAGTGAGTTCAAGCTCACTTTGCAGAGCTTTTCCCTGAGGTGCAGAGCAGCGCTGTCTTTACATTTGCTTCTGACACAGTTGTTCTACAGAAAGATTTGGAAGTCGTTCCTCTGGAGGGGTGTATAATTGTTTGCTTCTGGGGGGAGCTGAAATTTTCAAACTCCGTTCAGTTGTGAAAGTGTGAAGGCTGATCCTCAGCTGGCTTGTACGTGAAAGGAGGATGGGCAGATGAAAGCTGCAGCTTTTTGTGAACATAAGCAGTGTGCGTGAGATGGGAACCTATCTTGTGCCTGAGTGCTGCGATTAGCATGTGATTTAGAAGAGGCCTGCTTTATGAAGTGTTTGGAAAGGAGACTTCAGAGCCCGTGGTACTCCTCCATTGGGATGTGCTGCACATATGGGGTGAGAGGATAGCTCTGCTCCAGGTGGGTGAAGGACAGCCATCACACTGAAGGAAAGGCTTGGGAACTGGGGAGTATTTCTCTGCCTGGTGTCCCTGCAAGCATGGTGTGTGAGCAGTGCAGTCTAGAGTGATGAAGAAATTGGTGGGGCAGTGCTAAATGAAAACAAGGAATTGTGCTTACCTCTTTCACTTGTTTCCTTCATTGAAACAAACTGCACCATAGGAGGCTCCATCTGAACATCAGACATTTCCTTACTGGGCAGATGGTGGAGCACTGCCACAGGTTGCCCAGAGGCTGTGGGGTCTCCTCCTTGGAGATCTCCAAAACCAACCTGGAAATGGCCTTAAACACCCTGCTCTAGGTGTCCCTGCTGGTGCAGGGGTTGGGCCAGGTGGACCCACAGGTCCCTGCCAACCTGTGATTCTGTGAAATCCTCTCTACCTAGATCAGAAATGTATATCTTTATACCCATTTATACCTTTCCTTCTGCTATCATTGCTGGGAGAAATTTGAGAAGAGAGTCTTTTGCACATCTGATAGCAATATTAGAAATGAAGCTCATATCTGGACTCCTTTCAATGCCAAGGAGACTTAGAATCAGCTCCTTAGGTATAAAATAATCACTGTGGAGGATTTTTTCATTTCAGGTCCAGAACTAAAATAAATTTGTTTCCTGATTTCTATACAATTGTTCTCATGAGGTGTCAGGCTGAAATGATAGTAATCTCATTAGAATATCTGATCTCAAAAGACTTCATCTGCTGAAGAAAGATTTTTCCATTTAGTTATATAGAACTAATGACTATATAATGTATTTTGAGTTATAAAAGCTTGTGGTTATTAATTCATTATTTTTTGAAATTCATTAAAATTGTCTGCACTGCTTAAATCAAATCCAAGCAGAGGCTCAAATTTGCCCTTATATACAGAACATAGGCTTTTATTTAACCTCAGATTTAAGCCCCAGGCTTCATCCTGATTGGTCCCACACCTGGATTAGCTTGCTCTGAGTCCGAACTACGCCTTAGCCTTCAAAGCCTCCTGCATAAGGCCGTGCATATTTTCTCTGTGCCAATGAGGTAGATCCTGAAAAGAAGCTCATCAATATTTTTCTAAAGGCTTCCTCCTTTCCACGGTCGTGTGCTCTCGTGGGCTGCAAGAGAGGTCATAAATTCGACCCCTTAAGAAACATCCAAATGATGAAAACGCCTCGATGATGTTTGAGCATCTCTCAAATTTGAGGAAAAGGACTGTACTTCCCAACTCATTCTGCCTTTCTCCCTTTCCAAATATATACTCTAGCAGCACCCCAAGCAAAGCATCAAAGGTTGGGATGATGAACTGTAGCCTGGAAAAGCATAGTGCAGGTTAGGGACATTTTTGTTGGTCCTGGGTGGCTGAGGTACCTCCACTGGCTTTCAGTGTGTTTTATCAAAGAGTATAATGATTATTTGCTGCTGTTGCCCCAGACGTTGCTTTGGTTATGTAAGCCATGTGTACAGGCATTCATATGTAGTTTCTCCTCACTTCCTTGGAAAGCCAGAAGCTATAGTTTTAGTTAGCTAAATTCCCTTGTGTGCCCCTGCCCTGCTTGCCCCTGCCCCCCACGCAACCCAGCAGCTTGAGGAAGACTCAATTGTCACTAAAAATGCTCAGTTTCCATGGCAATAGGAGCTGACATCACCAGAACTTTCTCCCCTCTCACACACTCCCTCCCCCAACAACCCTCAACACGTTTTTTCAGTAAGGATTAGGAAAAAAACCCGCAAACAAATAAGTCCTATCTCAGCATTCTCCATTGTTCCCCTCAGTGCTCCTAAAACCAAGAGAGGTAATTTGGGTTGAATTCCCATACTTTTGTGCACACAAGCAACAGGGGCTCACACGCGGCTTGCAGACACTTTAGTTCCCATTGCTCACTTCTGATGGGAGGTTGCAGGTTCCCTGATATTTCATGCAGGCAGTGTTTGTCACCAGCTCTCTTGGTGGGAGACCCTCTTCCCCTGCATTTGTGTTTAGGTTGTGTCTGTCATCATTTGTTTCCCACAGTGAGGGGTGCTTTTGGAGGGCGTGCTCTGAAGCAACTTAAAGGGCAGATTCCTAAAGCTGAGACTACTATTTTTTGAAAGCTGAGATCATCTGAACACCATTGACACTGGACCAGCATCTTTACATGTGTGAATTTAGGAGATGTCAATTATTTCTAGGCTGGTGCTCATCAGCTTTTTAAATCAGACATTTCTCTAGCAACGAAGAGTGAGCAGTTTCTCCTGCTTGCTCTACTTTGTGAATCAGAGTTGCATTTACATGTGATTGGAGATGATGCCAGTGACCCTGTGGAAAAGAGGCATCCCTTTACACGACTCTGTCCTAAGGGTCCTGCCTGGCCTTGGGATGTCAATTCCACCAGCGAGTGGTTATTTGGCCGCTCTTGTACTTTGCAGCCAAGTGCTTTAATTAGTGATTAGAGGCAGGAAATGTTTCTGACCGCTTCTGTAGCATCCCCTTGACATGTTCTAGTATGGAATATACTTGTACAAACTGTAGGTAACTTGAGGGGGAGAAATCTTCACTGCATGGCCAAGGGAATTATTGTGATTACAAGTCTGTGTGTAGAATATATCCAAATTCTTTCTTTAACTAGTTCAATAGCTGAGAAGAAGCTGGTATATCTTTCACAGAATGTCCCATCTTTGCCTCTTCTCCACCATCACACCACAGCTTTCCATGTACGTCTTGCAAACTGCGATCAAATCCCATCCCAAACTTGCCTTTGGAGAGGAGTAGCATGCCCCATCCTTGAGGCATTCGAGGCCAGGCTGGATGTGGCTCTGAGCAGCCTGGTCCAGTGGTCAGCAGCCCTGCCCATGGCAGGGAGATTGAAACTAGATGATATTTGAGGTGCTTTTCAACCCAGGCCATTCTATGACTTGTGTAATTTGTAATTTTAAGATAGAGTTGCAGGCTTGTTCAATAGATTAAAAAAACAAAAACAAACAAACAAAAAAAGCAACATAATGGACAGCAGAGTAAGGCACACTACACTATGTAGTCACTTCAGTGCATTACACAGTGGTAATCCAGCCTATCTATTCCAACCTTAAATTTTCCTGTTCCTGCAGCCAAGGATTGTGGCAACCCATCTTATCACAGCATCTTCCTGTTAATTCATTCAGCTCCTTTCTCCAGTGCTCCAAGTCATGTTGATTGTAGGTTTTTCCCCCCTCACAATCTCCTCTTCTAAAGAAAGAAAATCCCTTCCTATTAGTAGGGATACAAAACTTTGTTCCCAGATGTGTGGTGTTAGGTTTGTTCATACTGGAATACATGTTATTTGCATTTCCAAAGCAGCTCATGCTGTTCTGTATTGCTGACTTATCCTCTTCATTTCTTTTCTGTTTTCTCAAAAATAAGCTTCAACAGCAAAATCCATCAGTAATGTTTTTTTAAAAATTTTCTGCTAGGTTGTGATAAATAAATAAGGAACAGCGTGGCAAGAATTGTGTATTACAGTACAACTGCTCACGAATAGTCCCTATTTACTGTTGTATGTGAGGCTTATTACTTAGCCTGTTTCTCTCTAATGTATGTCATGATGATTTCATATCATTCCAGTCATATCAGCATAATTACTTGTGTGAACCAGACTTGTAATCTCATAAGAAATTATAACGCATTAGTTTGATGATGTCTATTTTTCTTTAAACCTGTGTTGATTATGGCTAATTTTATTACCCACTTTTAATCCGTAATCTATCAAAGCCACGTATCGGTGATTTCATTGCTGTACCGTGACCAGCATCAGTCCGGTCAGCCTACTGAGATCACTGTGTTTTTCAAAGCATTGGCACAACATCAGAATTTCTCTGGCCCTTGGATGCTCTCCCAGTTTTCTGAGGCTAATCGAAAATCAACAGCACTGGTGCGGGACTTTTCTGGCCATCTCTTTTAAAACTCTTGGATATAAGTTGTCCAGGCCTGCTTATCTTAGAATATCCCTACTTTGATAGATGCAGCCCCAAATACTTGATCACAGCTGCAGTTGAAAACAGCTCATTATCATCTGTAGTACAAATGTACCATCTGACCTTCCCCATAAAACTTTTTTTTTTAACTGAGGTTTCTGCCTTTTTAAACAGTTCACGACAATTATGTTTTCTTGTTTGTTGTACCATTTTGGGTTCATTCCGTTCTCCTACAAATTTTCTACAATGTCATCTCCTAATTAGTATTCATTTTTCCCAACTTCCCCTTTCTTGCTTTTGCTATATCGCTGCTTTTGCTTACTTTGTACTACCTTTTTTAACCAGATCAGCTTTCTTGATTCTATTTTTTTAAATAATACTTGATTGTTACCCAGAGTTAATGACTGCAATTTTTTATCCTGTCTTGTTTGATACATGGCTGTTTCCACGTCTTCAGCCTCATGCATATGGCCTTTCTAATCCACCAAGTATATCCAGTAGTGCTGATGGCCTTACTTGGTGTGTACATAAGACATGTAATCAAGTAGTCCCAGATTTAATTTTACTGATCATAAAACAAACAAACCCAAACCAACCAATCAACCAACCAAATAAAACAAAAAACACTGCTGTATCTTTGTTCCTTAAATGCAATTTTTGAGTTATACTGCACATCACTGTAAATGCTGAGAAGCTGTAAGGAGATCTAGGTGTCCTCAGCACATTGGCCTAATCTAACTCTAGCAGGATGGATAAGGGGAGGTTTTTTTTTTTTATGAGTTACAGACTAATACCATGAGAGCTGTTTTCTAGTGTGATCTGGACATGCCTAGTGACATTCATAGGATCAGAGCATAACTCAGATTGGAAATACCTTATGAGGTCTATAGTCCAATCTCTTGATCAGAGCAGGGTAAACAACAAATACAGGTTAGGTTTTTCAGAATTGTCCTCCGGTCTTGAAACCCAGAGATGGAGGCTGAGCCACCTCTCTGGGCTTCTGCACTACTTCTTATTTATCTGCATATCTAGTCTGAGCTCCATTTCCCTGCTGGATTTATGCCCCCTGTATCCAGCTCCTGGATGTCTTGGTGACCCTCTGAACTTGATCCTATTTGTCACTTTCATCAGGGAGTCCAAAGTTAAATGTGCTATTCTAGATTCAAGTTGCCCAGAGAAGATACAGATGCCCCATCCCTGAACAGATTCAAGACCAGCGTGGATGGGGCTCTTGGTAACCTGATCTAGCGGTTGGCAACCCTTCCCACAACAGGGGGTTTGGAATCAGATGGTTTTTAAGGTTCCTTCCTACCCAAGACATTCTGTGTTATTAGCTGCAAGCAAAAGGGATAATCCCTTTCCTCATCCACTGGCTTTGCTCCTGCTGGTGCAGCCTGGGATGGCATCAGCCTTCCTTGCTACAGGGGTTGCACTGTAAGACATGGGTCACCTGCTGTTACCCAGGTCCTTACCAGCACAGCCCCTACACAGCACTGAGGTAGAGGATTTTTCCAACCCAAGTACAGGACCTTTGTCTTTGGTGAACTCCATGAAGTTTCTGTCAGCCCATTCCCTCTAGCCAGGAGAAATTATCTTCTTTATATGACAGCAAATTAATCCGCAATTTAACTATTAATTTTAAAATTGTCATTGATTCTGTACTTGAAAATGCCTTTTTTGACAAAGAGCTCTATCCCCCTTCCTTTCTGTCCTTTTCAGCCTTCCTAGCTAGGTTAAAATCATTGACTTTAATATTCCTTTCATGCATATCTTCCCACCAGCCCTTTCTAATGCCATTTAGTCTGTTTATGCTCATAAAATGAACAATTCCTATTCTCTCTATTACTCGGCCCCTGGCACTGCTGTACAGATGATACTTTTTTTTTTCTTTTTTTTTTCCCTCCTCTCTACATCTTTCAGTGCCTTCATTAGTTTTGTTCTTGAGATGGAGGCCCTGCAAGGATGAAGTTTTTTCCTAATTTCATCACTTTTTTCCTGTGGTTTTTCATTTAACAATCTACTGACTGATATATCTTTCAATTTCCTAAAAATGTATTAATTTCTAATGAAATGCTGGTTAATGTTTCTGCTTCTCCAGGGGTCGCTCAATGCTTTTACAAGTCTGTCGTCCTACCTTGCTGACTCAGCCAGTAGTTTGTTACCAAATTCCTCCATCTTCTCCATTCACTTCTGCTCAGGGTGCTTAAGGAGCTCAGCTGGAGCTCCTTAAGTTTTTTATCCATCCTCTAGAAATTGTCTATTACCTGTGCTATAGCATGATAAGAAAGATAGTTAATTCTAAGACACATCATGGGTGAAATATTGCCCCAGAACTTTCTAAACCTTCCCAAGATTGCTTTTTTTCTCTCTCATTTCAGTCACAGTATGGCAGCACAGCTCTCATGGTATCAGAATTTTCTTTCCAGATCATCCATTCAAATCTGCATAGTTATACAGCCCTTGGAGGAGGTTTTCTGGCGTTTCTGTACAGCTGACATTTCATCTTGGTCTTGCCTGGTAGCCCCTTAGATTGAGCAGAACATTTCTCCTCGCTGGCCTCTTAGCCAGTTGCTTCTTCAGAAATGAGTAACGCAGCATCCACGCTGGGGACCTGGAATGCATTGCTCTGTGTTATCTGATTAATCTGTGACTATCATTATATGAACTTTGACTTGCTAGTGCTTGTCTATAGTCTTAGATTTCTACATCCTCTAAATCCTTCTTTCATAGACCTGCAGTGATGCTGCTTCCCAAATTGAAATCCACTCTCCTGAGCAATTTTCACCCTTCTTCTTGACCGTGCTCTGTATGTGTAGATCTGAGCAGTGACTCTTTCTTTACTTCAAAACTCCTGACTTACACTTCTGGGGCAGCAAGTTCATCCCACAGAATTTCAGCCCAAGCAAGGGGGCTGAAAGACAAGAGGTATCAGTCTCCTTCTTCAAATGCCCACCCAGGCCTAGGAAAAAAAGTTGTCCAAGCTGGGAAGATGTTGCTGCGCCTGAGATGCTGATAGGCCTTAATCTTGCATTATGGGGAAGTGGGCTGCCAATCTTCTGTTTTCTCTTTGCTTTTAATTAACAGTGGTCCTTCGGGGACCTGGCCAGAATTTGCATAGTTATGACTTTAAAATCTCAGACCATTAAATGCTTATTAGCAGCAGTGTAAACAGAGTGAGTAGTCAGAAAATCTCAGTTAGCTGATCTTCGCTGCCAAATGGAAGTTTGTATAAAATTATGGCAAGTTAAGGAAAACTGTAATAAATACAGCAATTAGGTGTTTCAAGCAGCGATCAGAGAAAGATGGAAACTAGTGAGCAGCAGGATAAATAACATCTTAACCAGAGGCAGAAATATCAGAATTGCAGCCCTCCCCCACCAACACGCACTTACTTTTTCCTCCGTAATGATACTAATTATTTCATTTGCTTTCCCTTAGTAAAACTATCTGTAGAAGTGCAACATATTGAAATGAAAGGAGTCATCAAAACGAAATGAATCACAGAAGAGAGGAATCAAAACAAGGAGGCAATGGTACCCCGTGTGCATTATGTGTAGCTCTCAATTATTACCACTAATGCTTCGCCTCCCTAAAAACTGATTCCCTACTGCACGAATCCTTGGTTTTACTGAAGTAAATTAAGTGGGCACAACCAGAAGCTTGCAGGACCAAGCAAGAGATGCTTTGATTTCCTTTCTTTTTTCGTTTATTTTTTGGCTAAGCGATGAAACACAGACCTAGGAGGCTGTGCTCAGAGTCCTTGTTTTCAGAAGCGAGGCCCCATCACTCGTCTTCAGTCATCTGAGCCCGCCTGGTCCCTCTGGCTTTCTTATCACAGTGTGAAAACCTGCTTATGTCTTTTCATATCATGTCTCCGAAACTGTTAAGAAACTCTGACGTTTTCTCTTAGTGCTCAGTTTGGAGAGAATTCTGAGTGTTCAGGGGTGTGAAATAATCACATCCCAGGCAGCTAGGGAGCAGTCTCACAGGCTCTGCAAGCTTTCAGCAAGCTTCTGTTGGTAGAAACACTTAACATAAAATAAAGTTCTGTACCAAGGAGAACGGCTTCAGGTTGTTGTTTCTTTTTAAAGATTACTAAGCATTGTAGCTCCGGAGCTGTGTAATTAGTAATTTATTACTCCCTGAAGAAATGTCTTTTTGCTAACAGAGTTACAGCATCGTTAACTTTTTTTTTTAAGGGAGAAAAAAAGAAGATAAATTTTGCAGCCCTCATTTTACTCACAAGGCATTTTTTTCCCCTTTGCTTCTAACTTCCAGCTTTTATGTCAGCAGAGAGTTGTCTTTATGCAGCGTGATGAGCTCTAACTTTAACAGAGATAAGCAGGACTACTTAGCTGAATGCACTGCGATTTGCAGAGCAATTTAAGGTCCTGCTGTGTAATGTCTGGCCACATCCCATGTGATGTTATCCTATAATTTCTGCAGTAGGTAACGAAAGGACTTCAAGTCAGCTATTTGGGGGGAGGGGGAGGTTCAAGCCGAGCCATAGATGCACCAAACTGTGCAAAACCCAACTGGGTGCTTTCCTGTACTACCTATTATAGGGAAAATGCTTTAGCAGGAGGGTTGGACTTCTAGCAATGCATGCGCTTTTTATTTCCCTTTCATCAGAAGGGAATGAGATCAACTTTGCTCCACCTCTGCACTGCAGTCACAGTTATATAGCCAGTGCAGAAGTACTCGGACCTTCCAGAGCTCATTCTGGTGCCTAACACAGCAGTAGGAAGGTTTAGGGGTTTATCTGCCTCCCATCATCCCCCCACAAACTGCAGTTCTTATAGAACATACAGAGGTATTGATCTATGGGATTCTCCACCTCCATAGGCTTGTGTGCTGGAGGGCACCTGGGTAAAGGGAGCAATGCCATGGTAAATGGAGCAGATTTTGGTGCTGATATCTGTAGTCAGGAAAATTGAGCATACTTAGCTGAAGGAATTGAGGGAGGAGCAAGCAAGTTGTCTTCTGTTTTGGTTGCCCCAAGTGCTCACAGATGCTAGGAACAAATGGCCAAAGTCCTCAGGCAACGAGAGCTTCTCTTTGCACAGAGACTCACAGTGAGCCGGAGGCTGCAGCTCAGAAGACACAGCCATAAAGATTTTGGCTTCGGTGCCAAACCCAAAGTTATTTGACAAAGAAATATGAATTGATTAGACTGCAGTTAATTAGATTTCAATTGAAAACCCCTATCAGAGAAGGGGAATTAGACAGCTTTTGAATTTAACAAAAACATATTGGCTTTGTGTCATAAGAAAAATACTGCCTCGGTATTTTTCATGAATGCTTTCAGAATTCATTTTAAATATTAATTTTTGGGTGCTAATTATCAGCAAATAGAAGTCTGAGAGCAAAGATTAAGAAAGTTAATAAGTACGTAATAAAGGTGTAAGGAGATGTAAATATGAAGAGGTAAATGGCACTGTTTGAACTGTTTTAATCGTGGATTTCATTGAAGGTGATTGTGGGGAAGCTGCTAGCAAGGCATTGCATGAGTACATTACCTTTGGTTACTGTACAGCAAGATGAAGTCTGAATTTTCTGGAACTCACGCATGGCTTTCATATTCTTTCTATGTCTGCTTTAAAATACATTTATTCCTTGGTCCTGCTGGTCAGCGTGTTCTCTTGGACTGGCACAGAGCCACGTTGACTGAGCAATTCTGCTGCTGTTGAGCAACGGCTATTGCTCTTCTCTCCTGGGCTTCATCGCTGCTCGAGAAGCAGAGTGCCAAGGCAGATCCAAACCTGCTGGCAGATGCCAAGCTGTGGCTAATGAAGCTTTTCTGCTATGGTCGAGGTCTTGTGAGCAATGTGGGTGTGTGGTGCTGTGCTGGGTGCATGCCCCCTTGCCTCTCAGGTACCTTCTGTCTCCTCCACTGCTTGGCATGGAATGGAGGTACTCCAGGACAGGTGCTCTGTACGGGGTCGCTGTGCTAACAAATTGCTAGCTTGTCCCCTTGTGGTAGTTTGGACTCATCTAAGTTAAACTCAAGGTCTCTTATGTATTCAGCTAAGCAGAGCTGATTAGGTATAGGCTAATGTTTATCAGCAAGACAGAGACTAAGTAGAAGGAGGCCCCATTAAGAAGGTCAGTAGGAAAAGGTGCAAAAGGAACAAAGATGGAGACTGGAAAGGAAATAAAGGATTGGCAAGGGAATTGAAGGAGACATGCATGATGTAAAGCAGAAAAAAAAAAAAAAAAAAAAAAGAGGGAAAGTCAAACAGAGAAGCTGTAAGTTAAGGAGGGCCAGAAGGATTAAAAGAAGATGTGGAAATGTTGGAGGCATGAATGAATCAGAGAGATGGGGCAGAGAGGGCATGGGATGCTTTGAGAATGAGGAGAGACAGAGTTCAAAGGGAGAGGTGTTCCCCACCATCCTTTTGTTCTGTGGGGTGAATCCCATGTACACAGCTGGTGCCTCTGTCCTATTCCCCACTATGGTAGCATTCTCACCATGCATCAGTCTTGAGCTGTGCAGTGCAGGGACAGTGAGTGTCTCAATCCTCCTTCCTTCCAGAAGAGTTTCTTACAGAAAGTTTTGAAGAAGCAAATCTCTACTGAGGGAAGAAGAATTACTGTATAAATTCAATTATCTTGACAGCTCACTGCTCAAATTCCATCACAGATCAAGAGCTGCTCTCTAATTTAGCATAGTTCCAGCTTCCTAACCTGCCCCTGTGCTCGCCAACCCACGCCAGAGGCCACAAAATACTTTAGTGGTTCTAGAAATGAGCTGCCATTTCCCTTGAGAGAGATGCTTTCCACTTCTGCCCCATAAGAGGAAAGGACAGCTCGCAACCCACACAAGCTATTCTGCATCCAAGACTTTGTCCAGCTACCTCTGAATCAAAAAAAAAATGAAGCTTTTTACAAACAATGTGTACCTAAAGCAGCCAGGGAACAGGGGACAAGAGATGAGGGGCAGTCAGATTATAGGGTCTGGTCTTGCTCACCATGCTGAGAACCCATAGAATCATGAAGGTTGGTAAAGAGCTCTAAGATCATCTAGCCCAACCATCTACCTATCACTAATATTGTCCACTAAACCATGTCTCTAAGTACTATACCCACCCTTTCCTTAAACATATCCAGGGACAGTGACTCCATCACCTCCCTTGGCAACTTGTTCCAATGCATCATCACTCCTTCTGCAGAGAAATTCTTCCTAACATCCAATCCAAGTCTCCACAGTTGTGAGGATGAGGAGGCTGGAAATCTCCTGTGATTTAATAAGGTTGCAACCGTTTTGAATGGGCTTTAACACTGCTGTGCTCTTGGTTAATGAACACTCAGTAAATGTGTGGTTCCCTGAGTTGCTAGAGTGATAGAGATTGAAGCACTAAAGTTTGGTGCCTGCCCGAGAATCCAGATAAGCACCATGGGCTTGCAACTTTGGGCAAGAGGTAATGGCCTCACGTTGTACCATGGGAGGTTCAGGTTGGATATTAGGAAAAATTTCTTCTCAGAAGGAGTGGTGAGGCATTGCAACAGGCTTCCCAGGGAGGTGGTGGACTCACGGTCCCTGGAGGTGCTCCAGAACCGTGTGGATGTGGCACTGAGAGACATGGTCAGTGGGCATGGACTGATGGTCTGAGGTCTTTTCCAACTTTAATGATTCTACGATTCTGTTATCACAAGATCTTGAGACACAGACATGGGAAAATGTGACTCTCCTGCTCTAAGTCTGCTCCTGGCTGATCGCTTTTTGTGACACCCACTTTTAACTTGCTGCCTATCCATTGCCATCTCCCACATGTGGTATGAGCCCAGTCTTAGAGAGGCTGCATGTACGTACTGTGTTTCCAAGCAGCAGAGAGCTGACTGGAGAAAGGCAAGAGCAAATGCAGCTGGGCTGACAATTCCTGAAATGTTGCCCAGAGTCAGAGATCTTGTTTCAATAGAGGAAGGAAGTAACATCTGGATTCATAGGTTTTGCCTACAGAGAGAATTCTTTGTTTGTTTGTTTTGCTGATCACTGGAGCCATCCCAGTCCACTGTTGTACAAGCATGCTACTCCTGTGCAAAGCTAAGCGTGAGCACAAGCTGACTCATAGGTATTGCTATGAAAAGGCAAGAATGAATGACCCTACTGCAATAATTGCAATGGAGTTGAACTAGAGTTGTTCTGGATGTGATTTACATAGCTGTAATAGGCATAACCAATTTGCAGGGGTTTAAGCATCTTGGATATCTTTCCATTATTACAGCCAAGACCAGAGGCATAGGAAGAACCGTAGGCAGAAAAGGTCTGCTGAATGAGCAGAAGTCCTGGGGCCTGCTAAGGCAGAACTCATGTTTGTTAGAAGTTGCTCACTGAAAAATTTAAGAGTTGCCCTTCTTTGACCCATCCTAGGGAACTGCCTGCTTTTTTCATTGGCAGAGCGATTGACTGTTCCATGCTTTTTCTAGCTAAACTGGAACACAACTGCAGCAAATCTGCAGGCCTCGAGGGATCTGAGAGGTTGGCTCTCCAGTTGTCTGAACTGAACAGTTGCAGCTGGGTTGCATTCCTCTTGTTTCAAAAGGATCTGCATCTATTATTTTGGTGATTATCTCTTCTCCAGTAACACATGGATTGTATCACAGAGATGGCAAGCTCATTTCATTTGGTAGGGTTAGTACATGCACATGGCTAAGGGTTCCCCCATAACAATACCAGCAATACAGCTGTAGCCACAAGAGGGCAAACCCCATGCAATTGGTAATAGGTTACACCTTTAATTGAACTGTGCGTTATTGAGTCTAAGGAAAGATACTACTTCTGCTTACTGATCTTTTCTCAGTGTTACTCAGTGCTGTTCCCTTGTGCTCCAGTTTTGTACAGGTCATGATGATGTTCTTCAGGACATCTTTAATTTGGCCACTTGCAATTCAAAGATGACCACTTCTCATAATTAGACATATTTTGGGGTGATTTGCTAATGTGGTATCTGACAGAACATATTCAGATTGTTCTGTTTCCTACTGAGTTCTGACCTCAGTCTGGTTCTCTTGGGGACATGGTTTTCTACAAGAGGGAAGAATCTTCTGTGAGACCTCATCAAGTTTGGAGACCTGTATGTTTCTGTGCATGGATCTATCTATTGTAAGGGACCACAGCATAGACTCCTTCAGCCATGAAGCTGCCTTAATATGTCAGATCTCTGTTGCTGTGATAAGATGTTAACTCAAGTCCTGGGAGCAATACAACCATGTCCGTACATCGCTTTCTACTTTCATTACTCACTTCCCAGTTTCAGCTGATCATAGCCTGAACCTCTGTCTATCACTAATTTTTCTGTAGGCTATCTGTATCTTTCTTTTGGGTTTGGTATCTTTTTGGTTGCATCTTGTGTGTGTGAACATTTTGATTACTTACATGGAATCCCTCCTCTCTGCTTCTGCATTCGGTGTATGTGGAACTGACAGCTCCAGGGTGGTAAATGAATGCCACTGCATTTCAGAGGAAGAATTATTTCATGCAATTACCCTAAAAGTCTATGAGAGAATAGAGTGAAAGGAATGAGAGAGAGAAAGAAAAAGAGCATGAGAGAGAATAATCACAACACTTCGACAGGTTTACCCTTTTGTGTTTGAAAATCTATCACTCTGACAAGTCCCTTTTGCGAAAGGTGTAGACAGATAACTTGACACTTGCTCTTCAAGGTCCTTTTGAGTCAAGAGGGTGATCAATGGAAGGATCAGTCCGCTGCTGCAGTCTGTAGAAACGTAAGAGTCAAGATGCGGAGAAAGACTGTGAGAAAGTCAATCTGTAATTGAAAGAGGAGAGAAGACACTGCTTGTGAGAAAGGAGAGCTGACTGCCCTGGACAGAGGGCTGCATGCACACAATCCAAAAGTTTCACTCAAGTCATCTCCCTGATATTTCTCATTGACTGACTTTACCCCCATTTTTCTCTCAGCATCACTTTAGCTCTTCATGCAAAATAATTTGAGATCCTCAGGTGGATTTTGCTGGCCAAGGTAAATGGTTATTAGAATCCCGCATCTCCTAGTGCTTTCCCAGAGATAGACAAGTTACCCAGTATGGCAGATGCCCAGTATGGCATCTGCCATACTGGGCAAGGAGAGGAGCACTGGGCTAAGGGATGCTGAGCCAGGTCACTTCTGTAACCTGCACCTGCTTCTCACGCAGCAAAGCCAACACATTAGTCATAGTTATTTGCAATGCGAGGTTATTTAGGGAGCATACTGTTGGGTTAGAAAAACCGAGGTCTAGCATATGTCCTAAAATTAGGATTGTTCTCTTTTGGTTGCTGACAAAAAGGAGTGATTCACAGCTACAGGAGAAGCCGTCCCACCTAGCTGAAAATGTTACCTCTTTAAGTAGAGGGTTTTACTTCTACATGAGGTAAAACAGGTTAATATGAACCTCCTTCAGGGACCTCATCCTGCACTGTCAGAACACCTACAGAAGAGCTTTACTGAGTGGCACTGAAATTCAGCACCACACTGTGTGAACAACCCTACCCTGTACTTCAAGCCAAGATTTTGGGTTGTTTAAACTCTTTCTCTCTTCTTCTGCAGGATGGTGGAGTACTCTCTGGATCTCCAAAACATTAACTTGTCTGCAATCCGTACTGTCCGCGTCCTGAGACCCCTGAAAGCTATCAACCGTGTGCCTAGTAAGTCATGCTTGCCTCTCATATATGGCCAGCTGGGATTGTACATGGTGAACACATGACCAGTGAGGCTCTGTGTGGTGGTGTTCTCATGCTGGCTTTAGATGCTAAATGAATGGGGGCTGCATGGGTGTGTGCAGGCTTTTCCCCATCGTGGGGGAACCCTGATCCCTCCTTTCTCTGCCTCTCTCTTTTTTCTCAAGTCAGCACTACTCTCACTGCAATCCCAGAGGGAGTAAGCAGGCATTGCCACTGTTATTTAACCACAGGAGGTATCGATGAAGGCTTTGGTTGTATCCAAGTGGGTGGAGGGGAGCCAGTGGGCAGGTTGCATGCTGTTGAGGTCCAGGGACTGTAGGAGCTCTGACCTCAGCCTTCTGTTTCACTCCATGTTTCTGGATCTTCTCTGTTCAAAGACAGCAGCTGTCGTGTGCAGCCATGAGACTTTCGGCATTTCTTCCATACGTTTTTCTGTCCCTCAGAATGACAGGAAGTTTCTTTGCTCTTCCCCATAATCTCTTAATCAGGCAGGCTGCAGTGGCTAAGACCTTGCCAGAGCTCTCCTAATCCTTTTCTTGAGCTCAGACTCTCCCTTTTCTTTCCCTGATCTGGGGAAATTTGCACAGTTGTCCTCCTAGTTTGTATTATACACCTTTTTCTTTGTGCCAAAGTCACTTTCACAATGACATTTATCTGAAGACAGATATCTGAATGTGTGGCTCCATGCAATGTCCATCTAGACAGTAGTCTTGTCCCTCTTGTTGGGTGTTTTTATCTCTTGATAATAGCCAGGGACAGAGACTGTTACAAAGTGTGACTGAGGAGCTGAGGCACCGTCCTGCTCACCCAGTGTGGCAGAAAGGGAACAGGTGGAAAAGCAGCTGTTTTGGGCACTAACCACACACTCAGGCATTTAATATGTCCATCATGGGAGTGACAACATGGGACCATTTCTCCTGGAGGGGAATGCTGTGGAATCATGGCTTATTCATCCCTCTGGGATGCGCAGCAGGTTGTGTCAAGGCAGCTCCATCCTGCTATTGTGCAGTTCCCTTTCCTCCCTGCTTCCTAGGGAGTCCTGTGACTCAGAGATCACTTCAAGGCTGATCCCTGTTATCAGGGTAGACTTAATCTTTACGATGAGTGGAAACATCTTGAATGATACCCAACTGACTCCTGTAGACATCTGCCAAAGGCATGTCAATCGCTGGGCACCAGTGGTCAGGAGCAAAGCTTGACTGACAAAAAGCCAAGGGCATGTTTTATCCTTATTCATAGCCTGGAACAGCTGGAGTCAGCCCTCTGTTCACAGGTGTTACGCCTGGGAGGAGTGGTGTAGGCAAGACCAGAACTGGCCCACCAGAGACCTGTTCTGTAGATGTGAAGGTCCCGGAGAGGCTTTCAGTCATCTCGGCTGACCTCCATGGAGTGCAAGCCATTGAATTTCCCGAGTGTCCTGACCGTGAAGCTGTCTGTCTGCTCCTTTTATCAGTATAAAGCTCCACCTGTATGAAATTGATGATGTTTTAATTTCCACTCTGTGGTTAAACCTTTATGTATCTTTCTCGCTACATAAATCTGTGGTTATATGGAGAGGAGTTTTTGGAAGAAAGACATCCTGCTATTAATTAAAAAAAAAAAAAAAAAAAAGGAAGTAAAAAAATATCAGAGTCCCTGGGAAAGGAAGCATTTACTTGTGTGTTGAAAACTGGCAAAGAGGCTGTAAACAAAGTCTTATGATAAATGGGAATGTGCTGCATTGGAAGAAGGTGCCCAGCGGGGTACGGCAAACATAATTAATAGGACCTTTGGCCACAAATCTTTTTTTAATGTCTTTTTAAAGTTCTTCATTACTGATCCGAGGAAAGAGCTAAGTCTATTAGTGAGACGTGCTGATGATACCAAACTGGAGGAGTTGCAGGTGTGAGCAAAGAAAGAGGGAAATAACACAGCTGGAGGGAGACTGGGATTGAGGTCTTGCATTCCACATATATCTGGGGAGGAGCAGGGGATAATCCCAAACACAGATACACGGCCATGTTCATGTGGCCACAATGGGACAACATGGCCTAGCATTCCCCAGTGGCCATCTCAAAGGGTTTCGTATTATTTTTTTTTTACCTAAGAAGAAAATGATATCGAGTGTGTAAACAAAAGGGTGGCAAATGTAGTGTCCATTATCATATAGCACCGTGGCAAATGTCCATTAAGGAAGACGTTCTCCACCCAGTTAATAATTAGACTGTGAAGCTTGCTGCCAGGGGAAATCTTTCCAGTCCCAGATCGAGACTCAGTGTGGGCACAGTGAGTAAAAGGGAATTGCCCAAGGGATGAGCATTCACACAGTGACCCTTCTGAATTCCAGACTCCCTTGCTTTAAGGTCAGAGCTGATGTTTAGCTGCTAATTATCAGCATTAATTGCATTTCTTGTAATTCTCAGTAGGATGTGCTACTGAGCGTTTCAGATTTCTGGAAGCAGTTTATTACTCTGACCTGCCTCATCATTCCTACACTCAAAGTATACTTAAAGAGTACCAGAGAAAACATGAGTGCCCTGTTTTTTGTAATATGTTTCATACCTTCATTAGCATTCCAGTTTATCTCTTGCTTTCCTGACTACAGCCCCAGGAGTGCTGCCTTTAGGGGTTTTGCCTGAAAATGCATGAAACAACAAATTATAGATTGCTTCTGGTCCTGCTGCCTTGTGATTCAATTTTGTAGCGGTTAGCTGATGTGACAAGCCACTAAACAAGTGTAAAGAAACAAAACAGCCTTCAGGTCTGTGTCAGAGGCTTTTTGCTCTGAGCATGCCTGTGTCCTGGGCTGGGGGTGAAATTCTACCTCCATTTATTGTTGTTGTTCTTTTGCAACAGCGCGGCAGGTTGCTAGGTGAGCCGTGGCCTTTCTGCCTGCGCCAGGTTTGGAGGGAGGCTGCTTTTGTTTTATTTCTGCCCTCTTTAGAGCGGGGAGTCTGTAGTCATATCTGATCATTTGAATTTCTTTCACTTCTGATATTACATTTTTCGACGTCGGAGCAGAAAATGTCTCTTCGGTTCGCTCGTTCTTGTCGCGTTGATCTCATGCAAGGAATAGCCTTTGCATTGTGTTTGATGCCTTCCAGTTCCCACTTGCAATTTAGTAACCAATTCATCATTTGGAAGCAGATTACTTCAGCTGAGCACACTGTGCGGAAGTGAAGGAGTCTGTTGCAGAGTGTTGCGTAGCAACTTTATTGAATAGAAAGTGTATACATGTGCTTAATATTTGGTGTGTTAGCACAGTGATGCTTAAGTGGGGAAGTATAGGCATTAGAAATATAATGTTATATGCTTATTTCTAGCTGTGCGGGAAATAGAATTTCAGATTTGTGGGAAGATCTGTTATTTATTTATTTATTTATTTATTTCTCAGAACAAGAATAAGCATTTACCATTCATTTTAATATGGCTTTATTCTGCCTATTTTTAGGTGGTTTGTTTGGATTTCTGATTGCTTCCTATGTTTAGTTATGACAAAGAAGTTTCAAAACAAACAACATCAACCATTCCATTCTAGAAATATAGAAATAGAATATTTCAACTTTATCAAAACACTTTCCCCTACTACCATCCTCCTTCTCTTTCTGTCAGATAAAGGAACCATAGCTGTCACAAAGCACAACCCGAAGTGTTTCCATTTAAATGAAATAGCATTTCTTACCAGCAAAACTGCTGTGTACAAAACTCTTAGTCTAGCCCTATTTTTTATTATTATTATTATTATTACAGTAGCTCCCTGGGTCCAAATAGATGAGATTTCCCTATTTTTCTTCTACGGATCTCAGAAATATAAACCAAGACTTGTTAGTTTAATCTTCTTCATGCTTCAGAGCGGGTGAGTGAGGCTCAGTGAGTGTCACCAGTGATATCAGGAATCCAGCTGATGCCTCCTTAGTCCTGTGCTCATCCCGCAATATAAAAATAGTCTGAAACAGCTGAATTCTGGAGTGGGAAAGGGTGGTGTTTTAGATTTTGTGCTTTGAATCCGTACTGTACAGTGAGCTACCTGTGTTCAGTGCTGTAACAGTGCTGGAGATGGAGCAATCTGGCTCTGAACCCCATACCTGGCACAGGGGAAAAGTGATGACATTTCTCTAAATGTGTTTTTGAAGAACTAATTTCACTGATGAGCATGTGTGAAATTATCTTCTGACGGAGATATATTAGGCTGTAAAACAGTTTCATTCACAGCTAAATCAAACAAAACGGCAAGAGCATTTGATGAACACGGTCCTGCCCTAGAAGTTGGAAATGCAAAGGGATTATGAGAATCCCCTTCTAAGACCCAGTCCTTTGCTTCAGATGTCTCAGTCTTTCTGAAAGAGGACTGTCACTTGTTCTCCTCCAACACTGATTACCTTGTATTGTTTCATTTAACTATTTTTGAGGGTTTTTTTCCTTTCATGACTTCCTTTGTGAAGAGGTAAATGAAACTCAGATGTTACTATATTTCCCAAATATTTAAACCTAACCCATCCTCAGTTCATATAAGACGCTCTGTTTATAATCACATCTCAGTGACATAGAAACCACAATTACAACAGTGTGCAAATGTGCACATGCAAGTTTATCCACACACAAGCATCATCCTGATTAGGATCAGCCCTGGGACAGGAGTGATGTCGGAGGTGGTGGAGTCAGCATCCCTGGAGGTATTCAAGAGCTGTATGGATGTGGCACTGAGGACATGATTAGTAGGCACGGTGGTGATGGGCTGGAAGTTGGACTAGGTGATCTTAGTAGTCTTTTCCAACCTAAATTATTCTATGCTTCTCTCAGAGAATGCCTACACAGAAGTTAAGATGCCACAAAGCCCTCTTCGTGCCCTAGTTGGACATGTGTGACTCAAATGCATCCAGAGATAAGCTGCCACATTGTGTGGGGTGTGCTGATGGGGTCAAGCTCAGCCGATCTCTTCCCTTCCCAACTCAATGTCACAGCCAAGTGGAGCGAAGCACTGAAAAGAGCAGTGCAATTTATGCCTGGAGCAGGCCATTAGAAAATGCCTTTCCTCAGAGAGGGGACAGATTGGAGACGGAAAAGTAACTCAGAACCACACTTCCCCCATGTGCACTGTTCCTTGAGCAGCACAGCTCTTTATCAAGTCAATCAAGACCTAAATCCAACAGAAACTTTTAGGATACGGGAAAATAGGATATGGGAGGGAGCAGAGTGAGGACAGAAAAGAAGCTGGGGGTGTGGGAGAGATGCATGAGATGCAAGCAGCAGGGTTTTTTGGGCATGGCATGTGAAGGCTTTCCCACCCTAGCGTGGTGTGGTGCACCTCTATGTGTAGGGCAGCATGGAGAACTTAAGCATGGGGAGAAGACAAGGAATCAAAAGTGAAACAAGGGCTGTGAAGTCTGTTCATGAAAGCACCTGATAAATGGGCAAATCAGTGCTTGCCTGGGGCTTTCTTAACAAACTGAGCAGGTTAGTGGTAGTGCTGGAGGAAGTCTTCAAGCCCTGAAAACAGGTTCCAATTTTTTCTACTTTTGGTCTGATCTCAACATCATTTTTCATGTGTCTTCCACAGTGTTCAGAATATTGCTGTGTTTTTTAACGGATAATCAAGGTAAATTTGGGTAAAAGCAAAAAGAAAATTACACTTTTGTTAATTTAACATCATGGCAGAGACCTGGGGAACACTGAAGTGCACAGAAAGTACAACTGGTAATGTCTTGTTCTGTGCCACATGTTCAGCCTCTCTTGTTTGTTTGTTTTTTGTGGTCACAGATCATGGGAGAAAGTAAATTTTCCCTCTCTGAACCAGTCAGCTTAATTTCACTGTTATCATAAACAAGTATTCAAAAGACACAAACTGTGTCCTTTTTAAGTCATCATCTGCGTTTAGAATCAAGAGATCTGAATAAAAGGAATAGGAAAATCACAGATTATTTTTATTTTTCCTGTGGTTTGTAGACCTTTAGAACCCCGTGACTCAGATCCCGCATTCCTCCTTCTCCCCATAGAAGTGAGGAATAGAAACCTCTTTTTTAATGTGATCTGAGATTATCAAGTCATAGCAAGATCCGACGGCTGAAGGTTAATGCCACACATCTCAAGACTCCTGATAACAAACTCAAGAGTTAGCAACAGCACTTCGGGGTTTACTGGAAGTAAAGTAAGCTTGGAGAAAAAGAAACAAGCCCACACACACTCCATAACAACAATAACAACAACCAAAAAAAACCCACTCATAAAGAGAGCTTCGCTGGAATCTTTGTTTCTCCTTCTCTTCCAAAGGAATTGGCACAGACAGAATTTAAAAAATGCACAGCTCCCTTTGTGCCAATTGCGCTGCCTTTTCAAACAAGCTCAGCCTTCAGTAGACACGGTGCTCTCCAAAGCCCAGCCACGTATTTTGCTGCCTAAATGGGAGCTGAGCTGTTTTGCAAAATCTGTCCCATGGGACCTATCAAGCGATGGATACCATGGAAATGTGAGCAGTAATGACAGTGTATTATCAGGTAAAAGATAATGTCGCATGCACTAATGCAGATTGCGCTCTGCGTGTGTGGGCAGGGCAATTTACAACCACAACCCGAAGTTCCTTGATCTTTGTGTACTTAGGGCCTCATTCTCCCCTTCGTACACGTTTTGCCTAATGTCACATCGCTGCCTGCAGTAGAAAGGAACATGATTCACTCTAGTGACAGCAAGAGGAAATTAGTGCCGTTAAATCTTAACCAGGAGTTGCATTACCACTGCTTTACATAATATTTTTGCATTATTCTGTCCTACTTATACAATGTTGGATACGTGTAAGAACTTAAGGGTATTTATAGGAATGAGAAAGAGGCTCACAGCCACAGCACTAGAGTTCATTTTTGCCCCCAGTGTTGTGTGACCCCTGCAATTCAGAAAGAGAAGGTGGAGCTGTATGTTTCTAATGGAATTTTTGCTGACAATGAATGTAGTCATCATTGCAGTTATAACTGCAAAAAAAGAGTTGATCAGTGAGTGATCAGCAGTGGCAGGTGGTAGTAGGTGTTGATTATTAGATGTGCAGTGTAGAAAAAGAAACACAATGGCAGCAAACCCCCAGAGCCACCTCTCTAAGAAATAATCCCACAGCTGGCATCACTCTCCAAAATAAGGAGACCAAACCTTGTACAGGTTAATGAGATAAGGGGGGGCAAAAAATGGTCTCCTGAATTCAATGGTCTCCTGGCTTAGGTTGAAGGAGACCTTGTGCCATGGGCAGGGCTGCCACCCACCAGCTCAGGCTGCCCAGGGCCCCATCCAACCTGGACTTGAGCCTTCAGGGATGGGGCACCACAGCTCTCTGGGCAGCCTGTACCTAACCAGACTCTGCATAAAGAGTTTCTCTCTAACATCTGACCTAAATCTCCCTCTCTTTTAGTTTAAAGCCATCCCCCCCCTTGTCCTATCACTATTAGACGGTAAAAAGTTGGTCCCTCTCCTGCTTATAAGCTCCCTTCAAGTAATGGAATGTCTTATGGTGGCACTTACTGCATGTGAGTATCAGTGGTGGAAGGGCTTTGTGCTGAGCTCACTGCTATCTGCTAATCTTAGCTGGGCTCAGAGCATCCGTCATGGTGTGAAGGTGCAGTAGGGTCGTGTTAATAACCACGCTAAAGGAAATCAGCTTCTTCAAGGTTGTTGACACTTCTGCATGCTCAGTCTCACTAGGAGGGACCTGTTTCCCAGACGTGCCTCTGTCATTTGATGGTCAGGTAGGAAGGGGTTCAGAATATCAAGATTCAGCCCTGGCATCTGTGCCCCATCAGTGTGCTCAGCACTGTGGCTAGGCAGCTGTAGTCTTTGTTTTGGCTACTTCAGGCTTAAGCTGAGGAGTACTTTAAAGGTAAGGAGCAATGATACTTAATGCTTGAACTGGATGCAATATCCTTAGGGGAGACAGGGCTTGATGTGCCCATGCTGCTGAGAAAATGAACAGCAGCTTTTTATATCAGCTGAAGCTTTATAAGTTCTGGAAATGTCATGCTTTGATATTTTCTGTGTCTGTGGTCAAGCTGAGGAGGTACAAAGATTTGGATAACTGGAGCTTAGGCCATCAGCAGGCTGAGCCAGACAGAGGTGCAAGAAAGCTTTGCTTGTTATCAGAGCAGGAATGGGGCATTGGTGAGGGACCTAGTGCTACTCCTAAACCATGGGTCGTGCTGGCAAGTGTTACGGGAGGTTCTGTCTGGATATTAGGAATAATTTCTTCTCAGAATGAGTGGTGAGGCATTGGAACAGGCTTCCCAGGGAGGTGGTGGAGTCACTGTCCATTGAGGTGCTCCAGAACTGTGAGGATGTGGCACTGAGGGACATGGTTAGTGGGCATGGTGGGGATGGGTTGATGGTTGGATTAGGTGACTTTAGTCACCTCTAAATGCAGATAATGCTTCACATTTGTGCCTGGGACAGCTGTCTTTTCCTTAGCAGCAAAGCTAAGGAACTCCCAATACGTTGTGTATCATATCCCAATACATTGTGCATTATCTAGGGTTAGTTTTATCTGGGTCAGGGCAGATATCTGGGCATGCCCTCTGCAGCACTGATACAAAGCAGAGGGCGATGGTCTGCAGTGTTTGTGAAGCTTTTACAGCTTGAGAAGAAAATATCAGGCAGCACTTGGTGTCTGTGCAGGTGATAGAGCACTGGCAGGGGTTGTCCTACAGGCTGTGGGATGTCCTCCTTGGAGATCTCCAAAACCCACGTGGACATGGCACTGGGTACCCTGCTGTGGGTGTCCCTTTTGGAACGGAGTTTGGACCAGATGGATACATAGGTCTCTACCAACCTCAGCCATCCTGTGGTTCTGTGAGAAATCTGGTGGGGCTGCCCATTGACCGTTGTGGCTGAGCTCCTCTCACTCACACATGTGTTTGCAGGAGAAGCATCGATTAGGAGAAATGCAGCAAAGGGAGCATGTCCTGGCTGGCAAGGGAAACTATGGGTTATGATGATGGTGGAATTGGCAGTGCTCGTATAGCTGATGAGTTTCTCTTTGCAGTGGTTCAGACCCACGTTTTCACTGATGTAAATGAAAGCAATGTGTTAAACAGCAGTTGAGTGCAGGATCAGCAAGAAGTCAGTGAGGAGGGCCACAAGCTGAAGCACCAGCTTGCACTGTGTGCACAGAGATAATGCATGAGGAAATTTTGCCAGCCTCATGCTATCTGGGTGGACTGCCATGCATCCTGGGGTGGGGAGGAAGGAAAGGAGGCATGCTTGGGCAAGCTGCCTGGCTGAGGGACAGAGCAATGCTTCAGGCACTCTGCAGAATGTCCTGCCAGTTATGGTCATGAGTACTGATGGAAACAGATTTGCTTTTGCTCCAGATAAAATGACAATTGGTGGCTTGGCCTATGATGCAAATGATCACAGAATCACAGAACCATTAAGGTTGGAAAAGACCTCTAAGATAACCCAGTTCAGCCATCAGCCCACCCCCACCATGCCCACTGACCACGTCCCTCAGTGCCACATCCACACGGTTCTGGAACACCTCCAGGGATGGTGACTGCACCACCTCCCTGGGCAGCCTGTGCCACTGCAGCACTGCTCTTATGGAGAAGAAATCTTTCCTCATAGACAGCCTGAACCTCCCTTGGCACAACTTGAGGCCTTTCCTCTTTGTCCTCTTTGATATCAGTACTGAGCATTGTTTTCTTCTCTATCTGGTTTTATCCAAGAAAGGATTGTATCAAACTGTCTAGAGAGGGATCAAAATCCTCAGAGATGGGTGGAGTAAAAGAATTCTGAAAGAATTGGGTTTCTCACCCTATCCTGAGCTGGGATCATTCAGAGCACCTGCAGTTAGTGCTATGGAAAGAAAATCGCAGGTCCTCAGTCCAGCAAAGAGGCAAGTGGAGAGAAAGCAAAGCACAGCGAGCTGGGACAGGGGCAGTGGGCAGCTGGGCACACCTGTACATGTAGGGCTGGTGGCCCTGCTGAGGTCTTGCCTCCTCCTCAGCCCTGCCCTGCCATATGCTGGGTGAATCTGCCTAGGGAAGCTTCAGCTGTGGCAGCAGAGCTAATCAGAGCTGACAGTGAGTGTCTGGAGGGAGTGAGAGTTGCTGTAGCATCTGCAGAATTTGGTAGGAAGGGCCTCTGGATGCCGGCACTCCTCTCCCTCCTGTCATTTCTCACCCCTGATACCAATGCCCTCTGCCGTGCTGGACCTGCGAACACATCTCTGTTGTGCACATAGCCTTCCTGCAAAGGGTGGGGTCACATCACACTCCTTTCCCCACCCCTCATACTTGTTTGTGAGCACGGGACATCAGGGATGGGTTTTCTGAGGCCCACTTATGTACAGCTGGCTGTGAGGATCCTTCCTCAGATGTCTGCAGCTGATGTCAGTGTTGTTTCCTACTTTCGACTGGCCTCCTAGTGAGGGTGAGCATGGAGGAGAAAAGGCCTTTCAGAGCCCACACCTGGTACTCATGAATATTTCATGTTTCTAGCTTTTCTTCTCCACGAAGAGCAAAACCTTTTCATATTTGATGCCCTGGGAGCCCTCTTGGTTGCTGAATGTTGCTTCGTCAATGCTTTCCCTCCCTGCTTTTCCATTGGACTGCCTGGCCCCCTATTCCTTTCTCTTCTCAAGGAACGTTTCTTTTCTTTTCTTTCTTTCTTCTTCTTTTTTTTTTTTTTTTTGTAAGGGTTGTTTCAGAAAAGGTCATTGTCCTTTTCATATTCCCTCCTTGCTGTGAGCCAGCTTGTATTCTGCTCTGCCAATGGTAAAAGGAAAACGGCGATGTGGGGAAGGGCAGCAGTGGGAGAGGGGAAAGCAGGCGGGGAGAGCTGTGCGTGGGTGCTGTGGAGTGGTGGAGAGGCAGAGATGGGATGTTTTCACAGCACAGAAAGATAAAGGGGGAGAGGCAACAGCACGACTTGGCTGAAAAATTGTGAAGAATTGACTTTCCAGTGCCTTCTAGAAGCTGTTGCACAGAAAACTCTGATGTCACCATAGATGGGGGCTGTCCAGAACAAGCCCACTGTGGTTCTCCAGGGCAGGATGCTCCCAAAGCTGTGCTGACAAACATGCTGCCGTCCCTGCCTTGCCTTCTGTCAATTTCCATGGCTCTGTGGTTGCTTTGGAGACAGTGTCGTCTCAGGCAGGTTCTCCAATAAATCACCATGTTCCATCCTTAGGCTCCTCAACCTGTCTCTCTCTTTTCCCCGCACACTGTGAGTGCTTGAGGGATCGGGAATCATTTGCAGGGACCCTGGTCAGGTTGTACAGACCCCTCCTGCCTGTGGAAGCACTGAGACACCTGGCAGTGGGCCTTTCTCTTTGGAGACCCACAGCAGATGACCCTGGATGGCTGCCAGACCAGTGCAGGGCCGAGGGACTCAAAATGGGTTCCCAGAGCAATTGTTTTTTAGTTTAGACCAGGAAGTGAAAACAGTTTTGCCCAAAGTGAAGCAATGTAAATTGTCAAAAGGCTGGTGGTCCACAGGAGAGTTACAATTTCTGCTTGATGGGTGTAGGTTCAGTGTTCTTTCTTCTATCCACAGTCAGTGTTGATGGGCAAGGAAGGATGGCCAAATGAAAACTGGGTTTTGTTTAGATTTAGGAATGGAACCTCCTAATGCTGAAATTTTTTGTGATGTGGAAAAGATGCCAAATGCTGGGGTCACCTGCCTGGTAATTGGGCTGTAGACCCAGGAAAGGGTGCATGAGGGCAATGGCTGTGATTCTGGAGCTATGGATAACTCAGTCCTGTATCATCACTAGAATCTCTGAGAGTCAGGAAGAAGAATATATGGTTAGGCAGGATGCTTTCAAGGAAAAAGCATGCAAGTTTTGCAAGTCATTGACAAACAAAATCAATCTTTGCAAAATCAGCAAATCCTGATACAACTCGTGTTTGTCTGTAAGATCCCCGAGGGATGTCTGCTCTGCATTTCAGCTGAAGGGCAATTTCATTCTTCCCACCGCCTCTGCTCTGAGATGAGATGGAGCTAGCATCAGCTGCTCTGAAAAACATCACTGTCTCTTACAGTGTTACTGGCACAGCTTCCCGTGTTACTTGCCTCTCCCTCATGTACTGACCAGGGCAGTTTATGGGAACTGGTGATCTTGTGCTGTGAAGCAGTATTAATGCTGGTAACATGCTGCACTGCAGTGAGGGTGTGTGGCTGTAGAGCTGAAGTGATGCAGAGCGTGTTGCTGCAGAGCATGGGAGGTCATGGGGACAAGCAGCAGAGCACCGTGTCTGTGCTGTTGGGCTTTGTATGGTGACAGATCAGAAAGCCATCAGTGACTCATGACATGTCTGCAATCCCCAGCGAGTGGCTGGACTGCTGATGTTACTGATGTACTGTCTAGAAACTGCCATAGCTGGCGACTGGTGATACAGTTGGGCAGCCAGGCAAGCAGGACTTAGCAGCTGCCCCATAGCCTGGTCTTAGCCATCCCCTGGAGGAACTGACACCATCACTTCTTCTCCTTCATAATCTGTCTTTAAACATTTTCTCCTCCCTACACATCACCTCCTTGCAGATATCACTCCTGCCTATCCCATTCACAAACATTCCCCCCTGACCTAAACCAGGCTGAATCCCTTTCAAAGCACCTTTTCTTTCTCCCACCTTATGCCTGCACATGCCTCACAGACACCCCTTCCCTTCCCTTCCCTTCCCTTCCCTTCCCTTCCCTTCCCTTCCCTTCCCTTCCCTTCCCTTCCCTTCCCTTCCCTTCCCTTCCCTTCCCTTCCCTTCCCTTCCCTTCCCTTCCCTTCCCTTCCCTTCCCTTCCCTTCCCTTCCCTTCCCTTCCCTTCCCTTCCCTTCCCTTCCCTTCCCTTCCCTTCCCTTCCCTTCCCTTCCCTTCCCTTCCCTTCCCTTCCCTTCCCTTCCCTTCCCTTCCCTTCCCTTCCCTTCCCTTCCCTTCCCTTCCCTTCCCTTCCCTGTTTGCAACAAGAGCAGCTGGAGAATGGAGACATCCTAATGCACAGCATCATGTGGCTAATTACTTGATGCTGGGCATACAGAGGGGATTAACTTGTGCCTCAAAGGGCTGTCAGTGAAGCCTAATCTTATCTTCCCCTCCTCTTTTCCCTTCCATTGCCATCTGAAGTAATGAACTGGTTATAAATACCTAATTAGCTAATTATTGGCTGGCCTACATGAAACATCTTCAGTGAAGGAACTCCCTGGCAACCCCTCTGTGGTGGAGAGCAGAGACAACTGCAGGGGTGAAGGTGGTACAGTGATGCTTGGAAGGATTTTTAGGCTTTTATCATCCCTGGAGAGCAGTGGAAAAGTCATTAGCACCATGGAGAAACAAGTCTGTCTCACCCCTACTTCTGGCTATATGAACTGAAGAGAGCCGGGGAAGAAGTAAAACCAGAGAAAGAATTCATCAGGTGATTTAACAAAAGGAAAAAGGGGATGATTTTAGAAACATTTGCACTGGCCAGAGGTGGTGTGCTGGCAGACTGTGAGCTGTGCCTACTGTCTGTATGCATCAGCCCTGCTTGGGAAGGATGGTTAGCCAAGAGCGGAGAGCTTTTGATGAGAGTGCCACTGAGAAGACCAATTTATTCCAGTCTGCGTGTGCTGTAGAGGTCCATCTCACTGGGCAGGCTGGCCTTGGGCCAGCACAATTCTCACAGGTTACACAATGCAGTCATCACACTCTGACACCAAGCCATCTGAGAATGGGGTCACTGAGCTGCTGTCCACGTTTGGGACAGTATTTTCACTCCATTGCCTTTCTGCAGAGAAAGGGGGAGGGGGAAATATCAATTATGTGGCTGATGGTGCTGAATGTCTATTCCCTTTTCTTCTCACCGTTGCAGATGGAGGCCTAAGGTTAAGAGATCATGGCATCTCAGCAGCTCTGCTGTCTGCCTGTCAGCAGGAGTTTGGACAAGAAAGGGCAATGATCATAAATCTAGCCCAACTTGGGCAGTAATTAATTTCCAACACTCTGCTTTTGTATTTACGTAGCTTTTTTTTTTTTTTTTTTGTCTTCTAAATTTTTCCTTGCTTCCCTACTCTTTCCTTCTCTTCTCCCTCTCCCTCTGCCCTACATTTGCTCCTTCTGGTTCTCTTCCACCCGCAGGCATGCGCATCCTTGTGAATTTGCTCCTGGACACCTTGCCCATGCTGGGGAACGTCCTCCTGCTCTGCTTCTTTGTCTTCTTCATCTTCGGCATCATCGGGGTGCAGCTGTGGGCTGGGCTGCTCCGCAACCGTTGCTTCATGGAGGAGAACTTCACAATGTGAGTGCCTGAGCGATGATGTTCCCTTTTTTTCTCCCAAAGGTGTTTCTCTTTCTTCTTCCCTTCTCTCTCTGCTTCTGCTGTCTGGCTCTTTGCAAACTGCTTGCTCCAAACAGATAGAGGGTGGTACGGTGCAGAACACTGGCCGTGTCTTGCAGTGTGATTGGAGAGGAAGGGAGGGCAGAAGCATCTGTTTTTAGTTCATCTTCACAGTGCATAGACGCCTTGGCACACTGGGATTTGGCTAGGCAATAGTCAACAAAATTGCATCCTCCAGCCATGAAGAGACATGCTCTTTATCCCAGAAATAGCTGATATTCAGGAACACAAGCCGTGCTGTCCTTCTCCTCTTCATAAGACAAACAGTCTTACAGAAAACTGTACTGCTGTCCGATGCCTCCAGGGACACCTTTGGCGCCTCTGGGTTTGGAGCTGAAGTCACTGTTTGGACGTAGTGCTTCACCTCCAGATGCTCTGGAGGGAGATGGGAGAAATTACTGAAAAAGCAGCAGACTTCCCTTTGGGAAGAGCCATGGGTGAGGATGGAGATCTGCTGGGAGAGGTGTCCCTCAGCAGAGCACAGCTCCTCCTGTTGACTTGCAGGCTTTAAAATGTTTTCTTAAAACCACATTCTAATTCCAGACTCTTGATCATTTTAGACTGCTTTAAAAAACGCTGTAGATCAGTTTAAACTGATTAAATAGTTCAGAAGCTTTAGACCATCTTAAACTGGAGAAAAAAATTCAGTGCAAAAACATGATCTGTGGAACAGCAATGGGGTTGGGGAGTAGGAGTTGCTTAAAGCAGCTGTTTGCAGTGTTTATATATTCCTTTGGGAGAAAGGGATGTTTAGGATGATTGGCCTTTATGTAAATCAGAGTGGTACCACTTTAATGAGTGTAATTAAATCCAAGCAGCGTCGATGTAACTGAGAAGTGGATTGGAGCTATGGGCTGCAAAGTGACAGATACTGAATAATCTTTGGCTGACCATTACTAGAGTAACAAAGTCTGCAGGCAGCAGTTCACAAGTGACATGGATGTGTAATGACAGAAGTTTGTCGTTTAGTCCCAGTTAGCTCAGAATGGGAGGCCTCTTCTCTTTTCTTTGTCATCAACACCTGTCCCCTTCCAATGACATGTAGTGAAAAAGCCTGCATTCATGCAATGTGAAGGCTGCGTATTGTGCCACTGCAAGGAATGCAAGTGCACCAGATAGAGTTTAATGGAAAAATTTAAATCTCCATCTTTCATATCTTCATCGTTATCTCATTTCCAGCTAGGCAAGCATAGATGATTTTAATTATTCAAGCATTTGGAAGGTGCCTGCATTATTTGGAAAAAAACACGTGAACTTGTCATTAAACATTATACCAATAATGCCAACTGTCAAGGAGGAGTCAAAGTTAAGGTTAAGTCAACTTCAGCTCTGCAATTCCTGATTTTAAGGCATAGCTGTGCAACCTTAATTATGCGTGAACTGGATTTTTTATTTAATTTTGCTGGAAATACAGAAGGTTCAGAGCCAAATGTTATAAAACATGTCCGTCAGTGGTTACATACACAAGCACATTATGTTAAAGCCTGATGAACGTCCTTAATATCATTGCATCTGATTTAGCTTTGATGCTAATGGGGAGAGTGATCAGAATGCAAATGCCTGCATTTCAACTTCTCCTCATCTCCATGCAAGCAGATTTTGTAATTTGGGGTGGGGTGGTCTTGTGGAGGACAGAGCTCTGAAAATGGAGGACTCACCCCTGAAAAATCCCTAGTTTCCAGGAGCTCTGTCCTTCTCTTTTCTTGAGGAAATAAACCTGGAAACCCTTTACTCACTACTGTTCCTATGTCAGAATCGCAGCTCCCAGCTCCACCGATATCACTGGTGAGAAAATATCTGCTACTTTTTTTTAATCTTTACAGACAAGGTGACATTGTCCTGCCCCCATATTATCAGCCTGAGGAAGATGATGAGATGCCCTTTATCTGCTCACTGTCAGGAGACAACGGAATCATGGGT
Organism: Chrysolophus pictus; assembly: GCA_037305975.1. NCBI lineage: Eukaryota > Metazoa > Chordata > Aves > Galliformes > Phasianidae > Chrysolophus > Chrysolophus pictus. Next base: position 146,015,251 of record CM074576.1, read on the forward strand.
TGTCATGAGATCCCACCCCTGAAGGAACGGGGCCACGAGTGTTGTTTGGACAAAGATGATTATTATTACTACAACTCAGTCCGGCAAGAGTTCAACGTCAGTGGCATGTGTGTCAACTGGAACCAGTACTATAACGTGTGCCGTACAGGCAATGCCAATCCGCACAAGGGTGCCATCAACTTTGACAACATTGGGTATGCCTGGATTGTGATATTTCAGGTAAGACCTTCCTAACAAAGCTCAAGCTATTTTTTTTTACAGCCCAGTCTTTCTTTGTTCCTATGATGGCTTCTACAGGGTGTGATGCAGCTGCAGAGAGAAAGGGGCACTGCAACTATTTTGGCAAGTGAGAACAAGTGCTCATCACAAAGTGTTCCTGAAGACAGGTAGGGATGTAGTGCCAGTTCCAGGCACTGAAATGGGCTATGCCTTTCAGGCTGACATGTACCTGTTTTCAATACAGATCACTATAGCAAAGGAGTCTTTATTTATTTATTTATTTTTAATTACCAGCACTCATTGCAGATGGGAGCTAAAATCCTTGCCTTTTTTCTTTTCCACCTGCTGTACGCAGTGTCCAGTACAAGGGACACAAAAAGTTGCTGTGGGTTTTCCCCTGCTGTGATCCAGGGAAATGAACTATTTTAATGAAATATTCCTGCTGTGGATTAGCATGATCTCACAGGCTTTGACAGTATGCCAGTGTCACCAAGCAGTACCACGCTGATTTCCTGGAATGGAAATTTGGCCTCCTTGAAAGGACTTTTTGTTTCTCACCTTCCTTGGAATACAACAGCCTTGCCAGTATCTGCCTGTGTATACTGAGAAATGAACTCTGGATGCCCATCTCCCTCCTGAATCTCTTTTTGTTTCTTGATTTTGCAGGTGATCACACTGGAAGGGTGGGTGGAAATCATGTACTATGTGATGGATGCCCATTCATTCTACAATTTTATCTACTTTATCTTGCTGATAATTGTAAGTATAAGACTTGCTGTGTCTCAGCATTGCAAGCTAAGAGCCTACAAAAGTCAGGCATTAGGTCAACACAGATACTGGCTATCTGGATTTCTTCTTGGAACTTCAGGAATCCAGCTTGAGGTTTCTCACCAAGATTCTATGGCAGGATCATGTACTTGTGACCCAGGTTCTTCCTATTCACTCAAAGAAATATGTTCAGGATTGAAAATCAATACCAGTGTAGAATAATGTGTTCATCCACACATCTCCTCTCAAAACAGTAGACCCAAAAGTAGAGAAAACCATTTCTTCATCTTTATTCCTACTTTTTCTTTTGTGCATTTGAAGCTCTTGAGTCATTCCTGTTTTATGGCTTCTGGCAGCACCTAGATTCTTCAGATTCAGGGTCTCAAATTCAGATTTTGTCAGATTTTGGGTCTGTCATGCTGAATTACTTCCTCACTGTGAACAAGGAGCTGCTGCTCCCAAAGTGACATCAGTCCAACATAAACTAGCTGTGTGAGATCATTTGTGGTTGGTGGAGACGGAAGGAGAGCGGTGTGTCAGTGATGAGAACTTCATAAGCAGTTTGTGAGCACTGTGGATTTATACATGTGAAGGGTGAAGGTGGCTGTTTTATTGTAAGGAGATTTGTTGTTTGTGCACGGAAGGAGAGCTGACAAACACGATGCCATTGCCTTTTCCCTTTCTCAGGCCTCTTCCCATGTGTAAATAGATTTCCTTGGGAGGAATGCCATGTTTCTAACAAGGAAGAATTTCCTGTATTTATGAAGACTTGCACTTTACACTTTCAATTTTCCTACATGGGGACCAAAGTCAAAAGTAGAAAGGAAGAACTCAGAATGTATTGTGGAAAGTTTAAAATGTACACAGTAGATGCAATTCAGTTCTAGGTCACTTCACCAGTAAAGACCTCAGTGTGCATCTCCAAAGCCTACATACTCTTGGACGGACTGCTGAATGGACCTGGCTTAGATTCTCTCTTCATCTACTATTTGTCCTACATAGTCATGATCCCCTAGAAGCAGATCTTTAGAAGCAGTTGCCCAATAACATTAACAGACTTATGTGGCATAGGATCTAGTTTAAATTCAGACTGGTATGTCATTATTTGAGAGCAAACAAACCTTAGTAGTTTCTGGGAGAAATTCTGTAGACTGTATGTATGGGGAGTGGCACAAGAAGAAATCTGCTGGTCCACTGAGGTTAAAGGCCTTACGAAAAAGCTGAATCTTCATGGTATCCCCTGTTTCTCCCCACCTCCTGGTCTTGTACTATCACAAGGAAAAGATGAGAAAAACAAAAAGGTCACCTGTTCCCTTGGATTGAAGCATGAGCCAGGACAGCAAAGGTGAAATGTGCCTGGAAGAATGCTGCTTTTACTTTGAGTCTGGAGAGTCCCATTGAGGACAATCTAGAAACATGACTGCACAGGATGGGTGGGGAGCTCTCTCCAGCTCTATTCCCAGAGCCAAACCAAACATCCACTGCTGTTTGTGAATCCAGAAAACAATTATTTCCCTTATAGTTTCTTCAGATCTCCAACTACACAACTAATATTTATGACCTACTTTATTTCTTTTTTTTTGCTTTGAGCAACATGGCCAGGATACCTATATTTCTGTAACATGTAGTTCAGCACAGAATTCACTCCCAGCCTCACGTGCCCTCTCTCCTAGAGCCAGTGTTTGACCTTTGAGATGGGTACGTCCATCTCCTGATGGCCAGTTTCAAAAACTGCGCCCTCTGGCCCCACTTCCAAATTACGTAAATTCTGATGGCATATTTTTGGATTGGAAAGAGGAGCATCCTTTAGTGTTGGCTCACCTCATATGTATTTCCAGTGACTCAAACTTTGTCTCTGAATTTGCAGGCAGCTGAAAACCCTCAATTAAACACTCCACCTGAGATTTTACTGTGGAGTGTCATTGACGTTTCTAGACACGCCCTCCTCATTTGCAGAAGCCATGTAGGTTTATTTCCATCAAACACAAGAGCACAAGAATCTCAGCTTCTCTGGGGACCACTCAGAACATAGGAGCTTTATGCTTGGTAGGATATTTCCTTCGTCTTTGGTGGAGTTACACCAAGAAAAGATTTAGCATTTCTGTTACTTTTATTTCACATGTAATGCCATGTTTCCCATATGCTGTTGCAGCACTTAGCAAAACCACAATGTGAACTTGCTATCTCCTGGTGTCATTTCTCCTCCAAGCTGTCTTATAGCAATGACATTCCCTCTTCAAGTCTTCTGAAGTACAGTCCTTGTGGCCTTCATCCTACCCTCCTTCTCCACCACTGAAAGGCCTTGCTCTCTAAACAGGATTGCTCTGGCAGCCATAGTTCAAGTCTTGACTCTTTGCTTTTCCACATACAGCTTAGCCTTGGTTCAAACTCATTCTTCTGGGGCCAGATCTCCTCAGCCTCCTCCTTAGAGCTATACTTTCATTGGTGACTTCTGCCTTCCTCACAGATACACCTTCTAACATCTTGCATAAGGGCACTACCTGTTAAGCACATCAGGCAGGAAGAAAGCTCCACCACCTGGGTATATTCACATCATTTTCTAGGACTCCTGCATTGATGTAGTGCCTGAAGAGAAGAGCACCAGCTAACCCTGGCACTCAGAAGGGCCTTGCAGAACAATCTGGTAAATACATTTGTGTATTCAGGAAGTAGCTTCCTGGTCTTGCTGGAGTCCAGGGAGGTGACATCAAGGAAGGCTTACTTTCCCTTCTTGCGTCAATTATCCATTTCAGTCTTCATCCTTGAAGACCAGTGTTCTGTGTGTCACTGCTCCATTACTTGCCCACTAGCATTGCTTCTGAACTACAGGCTTTTCTTCTTAGGTTCACATCCACATAGCGATACTCAGGCCTCCTAGAAGTGCTTACACGTGTGGGCTTCAGAAGACAACCTGATTATTCAGCAATAAGCAATAAAAATAATGGGCAAGTAAGTTAGCATCTCTAGCACCAGTCAATTCTTATTAAATACTGCAGAGACAGGGATCAAGACTTGGGCTGAACAAGATCAGCTCAATCAACGTATGACTTGATGTCAGGGCTAAACCAGATGACTGTGTGGGGCTTTGAATCAATGGTCTCCTGGTACTGTCAGACACTTTGTCTGACTCCATGTTGGACACTAGTGATCTCTTTGCTCAGCTAGCTGAGATGGATCACTCAATTACAATCCATCTGGGACCTTTCCTGCCCTTCTGCTAAATTGGAGGCAGAGTCAAGCTCAGAAGAACATTAGAGTTTGTGGACTTGCTCGTCATCTTAAGGATGAAGCAAGCTCTATTGCTTTGTGTCTGATGTTTCTTGCTAAGAGGTTCAAGGAATGGGGGCTCATTGCCATAACCAGTCCTCCCACTCCTCCCCTTTCCTGTTATCAGTGGGAGATCACAGTAAACAGTTCCTGAGAGGACAGGGCTTGGTGATATAAACCTGAACCCCTCTCAGGATTCGACCTCGGGCTTACATCATGATCCTGCTGAGGTCATCTTGTTGCACTTGGCTTCTCTGCTTGTCACCTAGAGAGAAGGTGTTGCAAACTTTAATTGGCTGTTTTTTTTCTGGAGGTGCTGGAAGATGCAAAGAAGATGCAAAATTGTGACCAGGAGTGTCACAATTTGCATTTCAGAACTGCACAGTGAGCATCCAACTCCCAAACCAATCCTACTTCACTCAGAGCAAGCCCGAGGAGATAACAGAAGAGAGAAGCCTGTGAGAGGGTCATGTAATGCTGAGAGAGAAGAGGGCAGAAGAGCACAATGGAGGAGGATTCACATTCCCAGTTATACCCTCATCAGTGAAAACGTGCAAGAGATCATGGACTACAGGAATCCATGGGGGAAAGAGAAGGGATCAGAATGAGGCATTGTTTTCCTTTTCAAGGCCATGTTCTGAAGCTGAAGGGAAAATAAGCTTCAGCGCTGAGAAGGGCTCAGTGATGAAAGGGAACAGAATTAGAACAGCTTTGAAAAGTGTTGAGAGGAGGAGAATAAAAAAAAGACCATTATTTTGAAATGATCTATCGTCCTTATTCTGAATCTGGTTGTAAGAGCTTCATGTTTGAAAGGTTTATTCAGATACTAGCAGAGATGTCTCCTCTTTGAAATACGAAGAGTCAAGGTATTGAGCCTCTGGCTGACGCTGCTGGGCACCTGTGTGCAAGAGAAAAAGATGTCCAAAGGCACAGGTTTGTGGGTAGAGTGGCAAAGGCTATACACTGAGAGGAAGGCTTCTTGAGTTGGTAAAATTTGCTGGGGTGATTTCAGGAAAAAATAAAACATACCGCTTTTTCCATGCTTGAGAGTTGGGATCTTCATGCCACCCAACTTTCTTGTCCTCTCCCCCTCACTGGAAGGGTTGTATGAAGGAGGGCACGTGTCAAAAGATAGAGGCAGGACTGGGTCCAGCTCTGAGTCCGAGCTGTCTGCTTGAAAAGGAGAGACACTGAGATGAAGTTGGGTCCTGGGCAAGTCATACAGGAGAAGCACAGTGCAAAGACATCCCTTAGAAAAGAAACCCACTGATCCAGAGAATGCAGAAATCCCAAGGTGGAGCTGCCTCTCCTCCTAGGAGCTGCCCCACAAAGCCCGTATCAGAGCAATGCAGGTGTGTGATCTTTGTTCAGAAATCACACTCTACATTTTCTTGATGCCATACTGCTGCTTACAGCTCTGCAGGGAGTGGCCACCAATCACAGCGTCATTGCATTTGAGTGCAGTGGAAAGATTTCCTAGTGGAGATTAATCTGTAATTTCATAATACACAACACGGAGAGAGATATATTCACTTCCAGATCTCTCAGCACCAAGAACTGTCTCAGTTTTTCAGATAGGAAAACTGAGGCAAAGAAAGCTAATGGGGAACTTGCCAGTGTATAAAATAAGCTTGGTAGACTTTTGGCTTTCATGGGGAGAACAAGATCTCGGGCTTTTTATTTCTGAGAAACTGGGGAGTGGGCTGTGGTTGTTTTTGTACATTAAATGGAAAACTGACAAAGGCTGGAAGACAAGTAAAATAATAGAAAATACATGCCTGATAACAGAAGAGTCAGAAGAATAGAAATCGAGGAAGGAAGTATTGTTTTGACAGATTGTTTGGCGTCCTTCTCAAAATCATTAGTTTTTGCAAACTTCTCTGGTTTCAAGAGCTAATTCATTTCAGCAAAGTTAATCTCCCTGTATAGTGAATTAAGGTGTAAATGATAGAAATAAATAAAATTCCCCGAGAACACTGACATGTCTTCCAAGAGCTCAAAGCAATAAATGATAACACATGATTTTTCCAGTAGTAAAAAAGTAAGCAGAGGAGAAAATAAACCAATACAATCCTCCATCTCCCACCATCTGTTTAACACAAAGGAGAGGGAAAGAAAAAGCCTAATTTTCATCAAATGCATAGATAAGTTCTAAGCGACTTGCGAAAGTTCCTAAAGCCCACCAAAAGAGCCAAAAATTGGGCTTCTGTTTGCTGAATTTCAGTTCAGAGGTCTAAATTCTGCATGGAAGTGACACTGAGGGAGCACTCAAGACCAAGCTCAGCCAGTCCTGGCTCCCTCTGAAATCCCATCTCTATAACAGACTGGTGTTAGCTCTTGTTCTTGTTCTCCTTCCTCGCCTCTCCCTTCTTTCCTCCTCCTCCATGTTCTTCACACCAACATTACCTGTCCCTCTTTCTCCGTTGCTCCTAGGTGGGCTCCTTCTTCATGATCAATCTGTGCCTGGTGGTCATCGCCACACAGTTCTCAGAAACCAAGCAGAGGGAGCACCAGCTTATGCAGGAGCAGCGGGCCCGATACCTCTCCTCCAGCACCGTTGCCAGCTACATGGAGCCCGGAGACTGCTACGAGGAGATCTTCCAGTACGTCTGCCACATCATGCGCAAAGCTAAACGCCGCACCCTTGGGCTGTACAACAGCATACAGAGCCGGCGCCAGGGCCACGTGGAGCCGAGTGATGCCCAGCGAGGTGCCAACAGGAAAAAACAGAGGCACTACAGTAAGGATTGCACAGGTAAATCTGAAAATGTCAATAGTGGAAATGGGTGCGTAACTGGGAGCATCTCCATGTGCTGTATTTCCAAAGGACTTTGGTCTACAAAGCATAGAGTTAGAATTAATACTGATAATTGAGCTTGTGATCATGGGTAGCGCACCAGACCGGTAAGGTGGGAGTGACCAGCAAGAGTGGGAATGGAAACAGAGATGATCAATCAAAAATGCTGGAAACCCAGACCTGAAACCATAATGGACAACATTAAAGGCACTGACTGAGGCTTGGAAAGGGCTCCAGGTCTGGTAGGGCAGCAGAATGAGCACAGCCGGGGAGAAAGATGTATTAGGGGAGTACGAAGGAGTGTGACTAAGGATTGTACGGAGTGACACAGCATGTCTCCCAGAGCTTTCCTCCAAAAGTGAGTTTACAGGAAAGAAGTAAAGGGAGTAGAATTGCAATAGTGTCCCCTGAGCCAAGGGAGAAGAGCATTACTGAAGTCATTTTGATGTGCTAGGGCAATGGAGACAATTTCTCTTGATGGGAGCACATCCTGTTGTGTAAAATTAGACATGAGATACCATTTAAATTGGATTCCTGGCCTGAAAAGTGACTGTAAAAATGGTATTATAGAGTTAGTATTAACTGCCTGCTGATACGTATCGTAAGAAATTCTCTCAGTTAACAAGCGAAAAGATGGATTTTCCTTCAACTAGTCTTGCATGCTCAGTCTTTCATTTTCTTTACTTGCTAGGAAGAAGGTTTCTGCAGTTAATGAATTAATTGATTAATCCCTCCAGTGTCTGTTTGATCTTCCAGGCACAACTGGAGGTTTGAGGAACTTGGCTTTCTCACTGAAGTCAGCAAATTGTTCTCATTCAGAGTGCACTGACTATCAGGAGGAACTGTTCTCATATTAGTTTTTCTGGCTTCTTGAGATACTTTGCTAATGTAGTGTCCCTCACTTAGAGAGTTGAGTTCAGCATCTGGATTCTTGGACCGCACTTGCATCTGTTTAGGTCAATTTCAGCCCTCTTGATCATTTTTCCCTCAGTTCCCACTTAATTCAAATGTCTAAATCTCAAGCTATGATTTCTGCATCAGACAAAACAGTTCTTCCTCATGAACCCCCACTGAGCCTAATCACTGGCAGATGAGCAGTACCATGCCTTCTGGTGACAAAGCCAGTCAGTGTAAAGCACCCAGCGGCAGTGGCTTTTATTGCTGCCCTTGAGATGATTTGCCAGTGTTTAGTCATCCTTACAGCTAAAAAAGCCCATTTACAGAGTGTAAATAACTAGAAGCCAAAAAACTACCCAGCTTGGATGCATTTTTTTGGAGGGAACAAAGCTTTCTCCTGTAAGCGCAATCATTTATCTCCACAGGAATTTGCCAACAGCACAACCCTCTTGACTGCCCTCCTCAAGGCTTGGTCCAGCCCATTACTGTGACAGCAACCTCTGATCTCACCAACTGCCCCCGATGCCATAGGGGGGAACATGACACATCCCGAAGGCTGTCTGTCCTGGACAGTGCTGACTCAGACCAGGAAGATGGAGGAGACAGTGAAGCGGAGGGAGAAGGCTGCAGAGATGACCAGAGTGCCTCAGCACTGGAGAAAGAGGAAGAAGAGGTGGAGGAAGGTGGGAGGATGAAGCTCTGTAACGACATGTGGCGGGAAGTTAGGGTGAAACTTCGAGGGATCGTGGACAGCAAGTACTTCAACCGTGGGATCATGATCGCGATCCTTGTGAACACTATCAGCATGGGCATCGAGCACCACGAGCAGGTAGGTTGTGCAGAATGGACACTGGGGGACAGAGGGTCATGCTGGGGTTTAAGGTCTAGCCAAGCAGCAGCAAAATCTGCTAGGGGCAGAAACTGAGTAATTTGTACCCCAGGACATAGCAGGATCTTTTTCTGCCTATCCCTGCACCTAATCACTTTCACTGTCTCCAAGTACTTTCTTCCCAGTTTCTTTCAGTCTCTCTTTTTTTCCTCCTCCCTTCTCACTTTTATCCCTCTGTTTTTCTCTCTGGCTTTTCTCTCCATCTGCTTCTCTCCTTCACCCTCGCCTCTTCCATCTTCCTCATCTCTCTCTCTCATTTCTCTCTTCATTAGCTTACTGAATCCTTAGTCTATTTGGTTAATTTAATGTGCTCTCTCGGGATGTCAAGGCACTTCACCAGCATCTCAATTCAAATCCATCAGCTTGCTAGCCTTTCCAGCTTAATTAAGGGATGCCTGAGCGCCGTCTAACTGCACAAGAAGGCACCACCTCCCGCCTCCAGTCATTTTGGGGGCTCATATCGCTTGAGCCTTTCCTTTACTCTGACAACAAGAAGTGATAGATAAGTCAAGGCATAGATAGCACGTGTGATGACAGTTCTGCTTTTCACGCCGATAGTTTGCAGGCATCTCTGAGTCAGCAGTGCACTTTATCGTAACAACAGACTTGTGAGATGGAGAAGGATGGTGTGCCCTCATTTTATAGCTGGGAAACATAAGCTATGTCCATACCGCGATGTACAGAGCAGGCTTGAGAGGGTGTTCAGTGTACCCATGGCCTTGCATCTGCACTGCTGGCTGACAGTTCTATTGCACGTTGAGTTAAAGGACAGATGTACATCTGTGCCTCAAATCTGTGCTGTTGGTCTAAATGTGGCCATGATTGACCCCAGTTGTCTGCCAAGATCACAAGAAATAAGAGATTGGCCCACAGCAGAGATGCTAACTGCATCAGGGAATTTTGCAGCCAAAGCAAATTTTAGCCACAAATACAATCTCAGGAAGCAAAGAAACAGATAGTGAGAGTGGTTTAAGCAGGCACTTAAACTTAGACACCCTGTGCTCTATCAGGGTGGAGATATCATAGAACCATAGAATCATAAAGGTTGGAAAAGACCTCTGAGATCATCTAGTTCAATATTCTGAGCCTCAGAGTATATGAATTTCCCTGTTTGAGGCAACGCAGTGGCTGAACCAGTATTTGAAGCCTCAGATGCCTGCATCCCACCCACACTGCAAGCATTTCACAAAGCCCAGCTGATTTCTGATACAAGGATGGGAAACCTTAATTTGATCACAGAATGCAAAACTGCTTGGGATGCTCCAGTACGGAAAAATACTGTTGGAAGCTCAGAGAAGGAGGAATGAAGAAGAGACTGGAGAGGTTGACTCATGAAAACAGATAAAAAAGAGCGATGTATTTATCATGTAGCAGAGAGATGACTAAGGGTGAATCCTAGAACAATGTGAAAACTGCCCACTGATGTTTTGAAGATGCAGGCACCAAGCAGAGAGAGGCACTGTTCATTTTGCGTTATTGGAGACAGCATGATTTAAGAGTTTAGCTGAAGAATATTTGAACCGGAGGTAGAGAATTCACTCTGACTATTGTGTGTGCAGATTTAAGCTCTTCTGGGCCACCTCTGCTGTGTTTGTACAGCCCTCGGCAGAGCAGGATCTGCCTGCAGCCTCAGGGTTTCTGGTAGCAGGTTATTAATGACACATCCTTAAAGTTATGCTATCACTTTTTATCTAGAAGTATCTAGGAAGAGCTCACGGCCCTACGGGCTGCTTCTAGTATTAAAAAAAAAGTTGACTGTATTGATCATAACTGAAAAATGTGGTGCAGCTGTTTATTTAAAATGTGTGCATTGAGTTCTGTTTACCTAGCACAAGATTCTTTTAAAAAGAATATTTAGTTCCTGACATGAATTCCAGGTCTTTTTCTGTCAGAAGTTACCTCAAAACCACATAAGCATGTACACACTTCCCTTTGCTCTTCCATGTTTCTCAAGCCCTGCTGTTGGTATATCTCAATCTGATGCTTCACTGCCTCCTTTTCTCCTTCCTTCCGTTCTCTTTTTCCTGTCGCTTTCTTTCTAGAAAAATATATTTTCACAGAAAAATATTCAGCAAAACCCCTCTGCTTATAGAGATCTGTGATTTGCAGCTTGTCACCATCATATGACTGAAGTGGTTTTTGTTGCTTCAGCTACTTCATCATGTGAATCTCCCCCAGATGAGAGCTAATAGAAATAAAGACCCTTCAAGCTTAGATTTTCTGGTGCACAAGAGATCACAGTCCCAGACACTTGCTAGGGGCACACCTGTCTGGAAAAGAGGATGTGTGAAAGTATTGCAGGTTTGAGTGGTCTGGTTCATCAGCTTTGTGTTGCTCTGGTTGTTCATGGACTATACAAATGAGGTGTCCCAGAGATGAAGAACATCCTTCCAGTACTTGAAAGGAGCTCATCAGCAAGGGGGGACCAACTTCTTGGACTTCTTGAATGGGCAGGTAGTGATAGGACAAGGGGGAATGGCTTTAAACTAAAAGAGGGAAATTTAGGTCAGATAATTAGGAAGAAATGCTCTACTCAGAGGGCGGTGAGGCACTGGCACAGGCTGCCCAGAGAGCTGTGGTGCCCCATCCCTGGAGGTTCAAGGCCAGGTTGGATGAAGCCCTGTGCAGCCTGAGCTGGGGGGTGGCAGCCCTGCCCACAGCATGGGGTGGGACTGGGTGAACATTGAGGTCCCTCCCAGCCCAATGATTACATGATTCTGTGATTCTGTGACTCACAAACCCCCAGGTTAACGGGGGAGACTGCAGGAGCTGGGCAGAGGGGTCAGGATCAGAAACACAGGTGTCTTGAGGACTGAGCCAATGTGCACATCTAACTTTTGATTCCTGAGCCTTGACCAGCGGGAAGAAGAATATAAACTGGAATTATCTGTTTGTTTTGAGTGAGGGACGTTTGAACCAGACAGCCTCTGGAAGCGTCTTGCAGCTTCCACCATTCTGCAATTCTGTTACAGTTCATATATATATTTACAGGGTGCTTTTATTGTGTTTTGTTTTGGCTTGGTTTGGTGTTTGTTTTTGTTTGTTTTGTTGTGTTTCTTTGTTTTTGCCAGGAAACTTAACCTCAGCATCCAAATCACCTTAAAATTTGGCTCATCCATCAAGTCTTTTTCTGTCATTCTGCTTGTGTGGCCAAGGCCACCTTCCTATCTCCGTATACATTTCTTGTGAGGGAAATCAATTATTTTGGGACAAACTGCATTGCTATGACTCATTCTTAATCCTTAAGCTTATCACAAGTTATCACTTGTAAACAGATTAGTTTATACAAATCCATCAGTGTGCATTATAACATACAATACCCTTAGTATTAGGTCTTCAGATATTGCTGGGACATGGCACAGGCAAAAATCCATCATTTCAAGCTTAGTCCTGCTTGAAATATTTTTTGCAGTTCTTCAGATCTGCTTCTGCTTGGAAGAATTGCTTTTTAAAATCCAGTGTAGAAAATCAAGACATTAGATGCTTGTGACTGTCCAGAAGGATCCTTTAAATAGCCTTAATTTTTGTTGGTATTCGCAGAGGATCTGGTGCTGCTCACTTTTCTCCTTATTCAGCACAAGGATGAAAGGCTGTTCCCAGCTGAATGTCTCAGGGTCCTCTCTCATATATTTCTTTGAGCCTGTTGGACTTGCACATCTGTGCCATTAGTAGCCATTAAGACAATTACAGAGAAACTTGATTTCCCTCCTGTTGTGTCAACTTTCAGTATTCCTTCGTGCATCAGAGCAATACTTTATGAGGTGTGGATCAGGAAACTATCACTTGTTTCCCAGTTAAACCAGCCTCACGTACTGGCACCTTCATATCTTTTAGTCTGCCTGATTTCCCTTTATACCAGCATTTATTGGATCCACTACTTCATATTTTACACTTATTGCTTCTCCTTTTGCTATTTGCTGCTTGTCAGAAACGTTCAGCAAGTGTCCAAGCCAGCTCATCATGCTGACATTTAGTAAATGATGGAACAGTCTCTCCAGGGTGCTGGATGAAGCCACATCACTTCAGTCTTGTAAAACTAGGGAATAACAAAATATTATGAAATCCTATCTGTTTGTGGGGTGGTGATAGAGAAAGTAAAAGCTAGCTGGTACGTTTTATAGCTGATTTCTGTGACTCTTCTGATTGTCAAAAATGGACAGAATGGGGAGACCTGTGTAAGTATTTTTCTCTCTCATGTTCTCAAAAGCTGTGACGTGCAGGTGGAGTTTGGTAGGGCTGGTTTACATAGATCACGTCAGTTACTCTTTTGTTTTTAGGACAGTTGCCAATTTATTCCTGGTTAGAGTAAACTCTTGCAGGGTGGTCTGCATGTTCTCAGCCTTTCCGATAGTGTACACCTTTCTGCCTGCTGTCAGATAATGACATTTTTCTCCTGTTTTTTTTTTCTGTCCACTTGCCCTCTTCATCAAGTTCACATTTCTCTGGCCAGAGTCTCCCACTTCAGCAGCATCCACTGTCATTTTTGACCATGATGACCTACATGTGAAAGCATACCTGCGCAGAACATGGCCCCTGCCCTGCCAGCTGCAGCCCCAGCTCCTAGCTGATGGCTTTTTCACTCTGCCTGTTTATCTGTATCTCTAGAAATGGCTGCAGTGCAGGATCTGCCTGTCACCTGTGCGTGTGTTGCCTTGTGCCTCTCCAGCTGGCTCTTCTCTCTTTTTCCCTTCTTCTTCCTGAGACTTTCTTTTGTGTTGCTCTTTCCTCCCTAGCCAGTATTTCTTTCCTACTTCGTTTTTAAGTGTCTTCTTTACTTCTTTTTGGAGCCCATTATGCTATTTTTTTTCCTTCTCGTTTTATAGTTTCTTTTTGCTGCCTGTGTCTCTCTTTCCTTTCTTTCCCTGCCCTGTTCTTCCTGCCCCTCTATCTAGGAAGGTTGCTTTTCTGGGTCTGATTGATAGCCCATTAGAAGAAAGATTAACAGGTGGAGGCTTGACTAGAGAAACAGATGTCAGGGAGGGAAGGAGAGACAGGAGAACAGGTGACCTTTTCCGTAAGTGAGATGCAAGCATGGCTTTTCAAACATCAATTGCTCCCTACGACAGCACAGGAGAGAAAGCATGGACAGCAGAGAAGGATAATCCACCATTATAGCCTGTTGCTTTTTCACATTCCTCATTCTCACCGACATAATCAGGCTGAAATTGGCATCTCTGCTTAGCATATGGGCCTCATGTTCCCAGCTGGTATCATTACTGCCTGGCTCTCAGTAAAGTGATCTTCATCTCTCCCTTCCCTTGTGCACTTGTTCATTCTTCCTCTCTCATCATTCTTATCTCCCCTCCTCTCTTCTACATTTTCATGATGGTTTTGTTATTCAAATGTAATTATGGGTATAAATTGAGCTATCTTCTTCTTCTTTTTTTTAAAGAAATGGAATATTTCAATTAAACCTGCACTGAAGACTGCATGAAATTACCAATGGACGCAGGGTAGACACAACATCATTGTGAGAAGGACTTTCCAATCTATTTATTCATATGGGAGAAGAACAGGCAGATTTAGGGTTCTGGGGGATCCTCCCTGAGCAATCTCCAGATTTAGGGGGAGGTTCAGACCCAGAACCAGAAGGTGATGATTAAAACAGTGTCCTGATGTCCAGGCATAGCTCAGACCACTGTGAAAGAGGAGATCAGTCTTTGGCCACCATTTTGGCATGGAGAAGTGCAGATGTTGCACTGCGTGACATGGTCCAAAGTAGTCTCAGGCATGGGTTGATAGTTGGACTAGATGATCTTAATGGTCTTTCCACTAACCTTAATGATTTTATGATTTTATGATAACAAAACAGAAAGAGACATCTGTTTGCTACCACAGAGGCATGGATCTTGGGTTCAGTGGTACTGTAGGTTAACATCAAATATGTAACCTTCTGTGGGGTGTGGAAGACCCGCCCCAAGGTAAACATGGAAAATTGGACCAGAGGAGCTTTTAGGAGAAGTTCAGACCCCAACTCTTGCTGAGAAGTGCTTTTTCTATCCCAAATTCAGCACAGGAAATGCCTTTATTTCATGCAGCAGGACAGCAACAACCTGGCGTCCCTCACAAATGACATCAGTGCAGCTTCTGTCTCCCTCTAAAACAGCATTTCACCATTCCTGAGGAAACGCTGTAGACCCTTTGCCAACCTTGTCAGGGAAGTTAGCAGGGCTGCACACAGTGAAGAAAAAGTCATTAATTCAGAAAACAAAAGAAGGAGTAATTTAATTTGCTCAGACTTGTTTCACTACTGGAGTCATTAAAACACTTTCTCCCTTATGCACAAACACATCATTCTCTGCTGGAGGAGACTGTTTCACAAGGGCTGAAAGATGTGTCAGAGATCCATCAGAAGAAGGTGCCTGGGGCAGGGACAGGTTATGTGGTTTTGTTTTGATTTGTTTTTTCTTTTCCTTTCTCTTTTTTCAACACAGTAATTTTGTGTCATCTCCGAAGATTTCCATCATGTACATCTGTTTTTCTCCTCTTACACTCTCTCTTTTCCTCCTTTTGTCTTGCTGTTTCTATCCCTTATAGGTAGGTGTTAGCACTGTGGGCCTTGCTGTTACTTTACTCATACAGTTTGATATTCATTTTGGTAATTATTGAAGCAAGACCAGGAAACTAATACATATCACGGATTTAGTGGGGAGCTAGGAGAGAGAGAATGAGGAAGAAAAAGGAAAAAAACAGTGGAAAAGGGGCAGTGAGGTTTAGAGGAGAATGGGAAACTGTGTTCTGACATTCAACTGTTTTCAAAATTAAAAAAAAACAATTGTGCCAAGTATGCAGAAAGCTTTGATGGAAGAGACCAACTACAGATCAGCCACTTTTGCCCTGCTTTAAAAATACTGAAGTTCTTTGCACACAGTGACACAGCCTTTAACCAGGGCCGCAGCGCTTGGAATAGGATGTGGAAGAAGTTGGTTCATGTGAATGGCTGCGTAGTTCCCTGACTGCTGCAAACTAATTTGTTAGGGACACAATCTGTGATGAGGGTAGTAAATGTGCGAAGGAATTGGAGCAGAAAGGTGACTCTGCCCAGCCTCACTTCTGTCTCACCCATGGTTCTTCACAATTCACTACCAAGCCTGTCCCCTGGGAATGACGGCATTGTATTTCCCACAGTTTCAGGGCTCTTTCAGTTCTGACTCTGAATTTGCCTTCTCCCCAGCCAGAGGAACTGACCAACATCTTGGAGATCAGCAACGTTGTCTTTACAAGCATGTTTGCCCTGGAGATGATCCTGAAACTTGCTGCTTTTGGCCTCTTTGATTACCTCCGCAACCCCTACAATATCTTTGACAGTATCATCGTCATCATCAGGTGATAAGGGTCTTGGGTATCAACTGAAATACATATAGTAGAGAGCACCACAAAGTTTGCATGTTTTCATGTGCCTTTTCAAAAAAAAGTTAGCAGCTTTAACAGAAAAAAAAAGGGGATGAGCTGATACATAAGGCAAAGGATTAAGAGACTGTATTCCCAATAATTTTGACAATCCTGAGCACTTCTGTCCCTCCCTTTTCACTTATGTTGGATGGAAGCCATCATGATTGTCTTGCAAGTCCACAACAAATATTAGTTGCAAAATATTTTTCAGACTACACAAATGAAGGATATTTCAGAAGTTTAATGTGCAGTGGAAGGACCTGTCTTGCTGGGTCTTAGTTCTGAAATCCTTTCCTCATTCCTGTTTCAAGAAAGTAGAAATGCCGCTTTCTACACATAAGTGCAAACCTGTAGTATATATTTCTAATTATACGTTGTTCAAACTAATTTTCCCTCTGACCTGTATACACATGCTGCCAATGCTGAACTGATAACTTGGATAAGAATTGTTATTCTCTCTCTGCTGTTTGTTCACTTCTTCTTCATTTTGTTCCTCTTGCTCCCTGGGCCTCTCTTGGCCGTAGCATCTGGGAGATTATTGGTCAGTCAGATGGGGGCCTCTCGGTGCTGAGGACATTCCGTCTCCTGCGTGTGCTGAAGTTGGTACGTTTCATGCCTGCATTGCGCCGCCAGCTCGTGGTGCTGATGAAGACTATGGACAACGTAGCCACCTTCTGCATGCTTCTCATGCTTTTCATCTTCATTTTCAGGTGAGGAGGCAGTTGCCTTGCAGTGTTTTTCACTCTGCCTATTTATCTGTATCAGTAGTGCAGGAGGCACTGCATAATTCATATTGCTGCAAACATCAGTGCATGAGCACATGGCTCATCTTGTCTATGGCTCTAGGCTTGGGGAACAGGTTGAGGCTCTTGCTCTCCTAAATTGGTTTCAGTAGCTGAAGACTTGTTATGGTGGGGTGGAGAAATGTTGCTACCAAATGTGTGTGCTGAACATAACGCCCCATTGCTGGACAGGTGATGTCTCTTGGCAAGCAGTATTATCTGCTGGAAGAGCTCAGCTTGGAAGCTGATTGGCAGAAGGGTCACAGGAAGCACCCAAGAAAATCTGGCAGTGGATGCACTAGTAGGGAGATGAAGACAAATGAGAGCAAATGAGAATGATGGAGAAAGCAGGTCTGAAGGCATTAAGTGAGCTCTGAGGCGGTGCAGATGAGAAGTGAGGTTCTGTGATAAGCTATAGGGTTGCAACACATAGCTCTTTCTTTATGGTTAAGTCCCAGTGGTATGTCTGTGTTGTTCTAGCACCTGTGTGCTACGTAGCAAAGAAAGGCCTATAAGAAAGAACGAGATAGACTCTTTAGCAAGGTCTCTTGGGATAGGACAAGGGGAATTGCTTTCGAACTAAAAGATGGGAGATTTAGATTGGATATGAGGAAAAAGTTTTTTTTTAATAATGTTGGTGAAACACTGGAACACGTTGCCTAGAGAGGTGGTGGATGCCCTATCCCTGGAGACATCCAGGGTCAGGTTGGAGGGGCTCTGAGCAACCTGATCAGCTGTCGGTGTCCCTGTTCATTGCAGGGGATTTGGGCTAGATGGCCTTTAAGGGTCTCTTCCATCTCAAATAATTCTATGATGATTAAGTGCCACGGAGTGTCATTCTGACAAGTTTATTGTGATGGCAGAAATATTTAAATTTGGCACCAATTCCTATTCTTCTCCCAACAGTATCTTGGGAATGCACATTTTTGGTTGCAAGTTCAGCCTGAGGACGGATACAGGTGATACAGTTCCTGATCGGAAAAATTTTGACTCCCTTCTGTGGGCCATTGTCACTGTCTTCCAGGTGAGCTCTCTTTTCTCTTCATGGGTGGAAAAAGCAATCACCAGGATCATGAGTTTTTTTTCTCATTGTGGATTATTCATTAATTTCTGATGGCACAGAAGTCTTCAGTATGTGACGTCAAAGGAAGAGCAATTGTATATTGTAACTTGGTGACTGGTATCTCTCAGGCAGAGGGGCTCCTCCCTTCCTAATATGAAATTTGGAAAGGTCACTTCTGTTGTGGCAACACCTGTGTTTAACACTGTCACCCCATAACATGGCTGCCCTCATATTTGTTCTTATTTCTTTTTGCTCATCTAGCATTACTGGGGCAGTATCAGCATACTGGACAATAGCAATGGGCAGTAGCTGTGTGATTATGGGGAAGTTAAAAGGCCTAATGTGTTCTAAAGTGTATGCTTCCAGTGTCCTTTTTGGGAATCCTCTCTGTGTTCTTCCTTCATGTTTACATAATTTCTGCTCCTGGTTGCAGATATTAACCCAGGAGGACTGGAATGTTGTGCTCTATAATGGCATGGCCTCCACGTCACCATGGGCATCCCTTTACTTTGTGGCTCTTATGACATTTGGCAATTATGTGCTCTTCAATCTGCTGGTGGCCATCCTCGTGGAGGGGTTCCAGGCTGAGGTAAGTCATTAACAATGCTACTCCCATGGAGAGGAGGAAGAGAGGTACTTAGAAGGGACCTCTGAGACACTTGGCAGGTACTGGAGTGAAGGACTCCCAAAGTATCACACCTCTGTTGTTCTCCTTCTGAAGTTCAGGGTGGGCTTCTTTAAAAAAACAGATGACAGTATTAATCCTTGCAGTGAAAGAGACAAACCCTCCAGAAGGGAATTCACAATTTCCATCCCATGCTACACCAGCTAAGGTGAGTCCTTTCCATCTCCTAAAGCAAGAATGCAGTATCTCAGCCATCACAGGTCACGCTGGACTCCCCGGTGGTCATGGTAATGCATGGCTGCCAAGGAACATTGGCAACAATGAAATACAAGAAAAAGTGGCCTTTTCTGTTTGAGTTCCTACCTTCTTGATTTGTATGTTACAGGGTGATGCCAACCGATCATACTCAGAGGAAGATCAGAGTTCGTCAAACATGGAGGAGTTAGATCAGTTCCAAGAGATCCAGGAAGGCTCAGGTATGATAGCTCAAACTATCTCATTTGCTCACATCTCATTGCTGCTTAGTGGGAAGTCTGAAAGCAGATTTGGCAGAAAATTGGCTCCCATCTCCAAGAACTTACTTTTGTTTTGAACTTAATGTTTGTGGTGTTACATGTGGAAATTTTGGAGCTGCACTGGCATCCTGAGAAAAGTGACAGCTAAAGTGAGCAGTTTTTGAATGCCTAAAAAACAGCAAAGAAGAGTGAGAAGATGGCACTACTGTTCAGCTTTGGAGGCACCGTTTCAGGAACACCGTGTCCAAATCTGAAGGCCCCATTTGGAGAGGGGATACCAACACATTAAAAAGCACTCAGGCAAATCTGGAAGCCCTGCCTCACAGTGAGAGGCTAATGAAGCTTAGAGAAACTGGAGAAGTAACTTGATCACACTCTGTAAATGCCGGCCATAAGGAGAGATTTTTGATGGTAGATGGCTCTTTAATTGAGCAGAAAAAAAGCATAATGAGATTGTAAAGGTTGGAAGCTGAAGCTAGACAAACTCAGACTGCAAAAAGCCACATATTTTTAAGGAAGGATAATTAAATGTTGGAACAGTCTGCCCACAAACTGCTGGGTAAGGTTTCCACCCCTTGAAGGCTGCAGGTCTTTCTGCAAAAGGTATTATACTTCAGGCAGGACTGGGTGGCAGGGAGCAGCAAGAGTATGAATAGTGAGTTGGGAGCTGGGGGAAGCATTCAAGCTGGCAGGACAGGGACCACACCAACAAAGGCGTAAGACTTGTGCACGTGAGCAAGGCAGGTTGGCTGATGGTATCCGGGTTCTAATAGTGGTTCACAGTCTGCCATGCAAGTCAACAGGGAGCCAACAAGCTCAATCAGCAAGACAAGGTCAGCATCCATAAGGTGTAAGGACAGGCAGAAGCATATTCACAGCATAACCTAGGCACGGATCATAGGCATGGGTCTCAGCTTGAATGTATCTTCTGTGGTGAGGAGCAGAGGCTCCAGGCTTGGCTTGTCACAGCCTATTCTCCCAATTTAGCTGTTTTCATAGCAGTATGATCCTGGGTTGCATAGCTACACTGTGCCAGGGCTTATCTTGAGTGTAGGCAGCTAAAATCCTAGAAGGGCAGAAAGAAGAAAGGTTGCAGAGTCTGTTGGCGTACTCGCAACAGTGACACTGAGAGCAGGCAATGCTGTGTGACCTTCATTATGCAATAGGTCAAACAAAAATGATTGCTCCAGTCCGTTCAGGTGTTAAAAGCCAGCATCCCATCCTCTCCATCCATCTTGACAAATGTCAGAGGTTTTTCACAGCAGCAAACACAGCCCTCAAAGGTGCCCTGAATCTTCAAGGTCAGTGATCAGTCATTTGAAGAGGCCCAGCGTAGGACAGGCTGTTCTGTTCTGCCTTTCTTCCTGACCAGCACTCTGCTCAACCATCTAGCCTCAAGGAGAGCCACTGCCAGTGTTGGAGAGAGAAGAGAACATTTCAAAGTCTTGCTAGATTGCACTACTTTTGCCATAGCACTCTAAATCAAAAGGAATGAATGCTGACTGATGCTAAACAGTTAACACGCTGTAAGCTGCTAACATGCTTAACAGTTTGGATGTTGAAACAATCACTGGGTGGTGAGGAACCAATCTCCTTCTTTTTCCCTCTTCTTCCATCTTTCCACCCAGATCCCAAGCTTTGTGCAATTTCTGTGACACCAAATGGCCACTTGGACCCATCTTTGCCCTCTTCCAATGCCCCAGTGGCTGCTGGGGGAGTCTCCAACTCCTCACGCAACTCCCTGCAGCCTGACCAGATTCGTGTTTCTGTTGGCTCCCGGAAGAGCAGTGTGATGTCCCTGGGGAGAATGACCTATGATCAGCGATCCTTGGTGAGTGATTGAGTAGGAACATCTGTCATACCCTTCTTTTGAAGTGCAAGGGCCTTTCTCTCATCATCTGTTGGATTACTATGAAGAATTGCATTGCTGCTATAGGCTTGTAACACAACCTCATTGCCTGCCCATAGGAAGCCAGTTCACATAATTCATCTGTATTTCCAGATTAGATCAATCAGTCAATCATAGAATGGCTTGGGTTGGAAAAGACCTCAAAGATCATCTAGTTCCAACACCCTTGCCATGGGCAGGGTTGCCAGCCACTAGATTAGATTGCCCAGGACCCCATCCAATCTGGCCTTGAACACCTTCAGGGATGAGGCATCCAGAAATTCTCTGGGCAGCCCGTGCCACTGCTTCACCAACCTTGAGTGATCTGTTGACCTTATTGACCTATATTTGCAGGTTATTGATCAGTATTCCATTGAGTGTAGGTTACAGCTTTTATATTCTGGTGAAAGACGGGGAACACCATGGGGACAGAGCTTTTCTTTTAGGGAGACCAGGCTCTGGGCAACCTGATCTAGCTGTGGATGCATCTAAAGGAGAGCACCAGGAAAGAAGGGAACAGACTCTTTCATAGGGTGTGTTGTGATAGGACAAGGCAAAACGGTTTCAAAGTAAAATACAGGAGATTTAGGTTACATATAAAGAAAAAGTTTTTTGCAGTGACGGTGGTGAGGCAGTGGAACAGGTTGTCCAGAGACATGGTGGATGCCCTACCCTTGGAGACTGTCAATGCTATGCTAGCCAGGCTGTAGGCAACCTGATCTAGCTGTGGATGTCCGTGTTCATTGCGAGATAGTTGGTCTGGATGACCTTTAAATAGTCCCTTCCAACTATAAGGTTTCCAGAATTCTGTGATTCTGTCATTCTGTGCTTTGTCCTCTTGCCCCAAGTGAGCTGAGAGCATAGAAAGGTCTAGGTGCTGCCAGAACTTCAGAGTCCCATAATGGATGCATTTTCTGGAAGCTTTTGTTACAATGAATAGAGAAATCTTGGCTTGGAGCTTACTCACATCAGGTCCTGCTGTCCCCCAGTGCTTTTCCAAACACTGCTAGCTGTCCAGTCAACACATCTCAAACCTTGTAACATAAGCTTCTGTGACCTCTACACACTGTCACACATGGGTTTTGAAGGAGGTGCATTGATACTAGAAGCATTCATGCCCCTGTTATTTCTAAAAAGGGAGAGCTGACAGCCACGTACTACATGATAACTTGCTGATGTTGTTGAACTAGACTGTAACCAACATGCCTGTTTCTCTCATTTTTTCTTTTTATGAAGACTGTGCTCAAAGGTGTTGTGTCAGATTATCCATCTCCCTATACCTTGTGTTATTCTTTACCCTAGGGCTGCGTAAAATGCTGCCAATCAGATTTTTGGAAATCTTTATTCTTGTTCTGTGCTGAAATAAGTAACAACATCAGGCATCTGGCCTTTGGCTTTATTATTTACCTTCCCTTTAAGTGCCTTGCACACAGATGGTGCTATAAAGTGATCACAGCCAACACCCCTGCTAGCTCATTATTAATTTGTTGTTACATTTATAGCAATTACAGCTACATTCCCACTATGCATCTTCTTTGAGGGGTAAAAAAGGGTGCACATGGCTTAGGACCCCTGGGGGATGTCTGATGTCTGCCACAAAGCAGTGCCTTCTTTCCCTAATTCTGTGTGGCTGAGTCCCAACCCACTCTCTTACAGTCCAGCTCTCGCAGTTCCCACTATGGTGCCTGGGGCCGCAGCGGGGCCTGGGGGAGCCGTCGTTCCAGCTGGAACAGCCTGG
This sequence comes from Chrysolophus pictus, assembly GCA_037305975.1. Lineage (NCBI taxonomy): Eukaryota > Metazoa > Chordata > Aves > Galliformes > Phasianidae > Chrysolophus > Chrysolophus pictus. The sequence continues at coordinate 146,038,091 of CM074576.1, forward strand.
CCCGAGGACACAGCCTGAAGCACAAACCTCCCTCTGCCGAGCACGAGTCCCTCCTGTCCGGGGAGAGGCACAGGACAGGAGATAGGGAGCTGGATGGAGCAGAGAGAGTGTTTCACCACCGCCGGACGCTCTCTCTGGACAACAAAGGCTCCTGTGACCTGCTAGAGTTGGCCTCCATCCCATCTGGCCATAGAGGGACCTGTAGGCCAGGGACAACGTCAGGGGGCAGTGAGCATCAAGACTGCAATGGCAAAATGCCCAGTATTGCGAAAGAGATCTTCCCAAAAATGAACAACCGCAAGGAACGGGGAGAGGATGATGAAGAGATAGACTACGTGAGTACTTGGTGTGGGGAACCTGGGGTTACAATGCAGTGCTGTGGGAAACTCCAACTCAAGTTTCAGTCTCCCTGCCATATGGATGGGAGAGCTTGCAGAAGTGCTGTAAGTACAGGTGGAGGATGTCACTGAACGTAGGTAGGTCCAGGCAAGCCCACACCACATTGTCAGGCTGCCCACAAGGCAGTCATGCAGATAGGTGGTGGGAAGAGAGTAGAGATGATGCATAGGCATTTGAGGGCTGTTATTTCAAAGCAGTGCAGCCAGTAGTTGTCACAAGTTAGAAAAGGTCAGGCTTTGTGAAAAGGAAGAGCTTTGCTTTGGAAATAGATGCATAAGAGACAAGGCAAGTGTGTTTTTCTGTGCCAGCCTGGGAGACCACCATACCCAATCTGTGAGCATATCTAAAGGTGGAAGACAGTGTGTATGAAATTAAATCAACTCTGAGTCCAAGTGCCAGCAGAGGACCATTCTGTCCCTGCCTCTCATTCAGCTGAGGTATTGAGGAAACATCATACTCATGTAATAGAGCCAGTGACTCTATTATGGGCAACATCCACCTGTAGATAGGAGACCAGCAGTTTTGTTTTTAATGATGCGAGGAGGAAATCTGGAGGTGAGAGGTGAACGGGACCTGGCAAAGAAGTACCTACCTCCTCTTTAGTGGCTTGTTGTTCTTTGGGTCCATTCCCTTATCCGGGTGCTAAAGAAAGACAGGGAGCACACGTGGGGAGGAATACCTGATAGTGGTACTTGGGGATCACATGTGAAAGTGAGAGTGCCTCTGTTAGGCAACGAGAAGTCAACCAGTGACACTTGCTTCTCCTGCATCCCTCCAGAGCCTGTGTTTTCGCATCCGGAAGATGATGGAAGTCTATAAGCCAGACTGGTGTGAGTTACGGGAAGACTGGTCCATATATCTCTTCTCTCCACAAAACAGGTTTGTGCAGTTTTTTCCATAAAAGGGTTGAGAAGATTTTGACAGATTTTGTTGCTGTGCCATTTGCTTTCCCTGAGCTGGACGTTAGATTTTAACTTTGAACTCAGCATCCGGGAATGTATTTCTTCTCCCTTGCCTCTCCCTCTACAGTCAAACAACATTTCTCTTCCTTGATTCTGCAGATGAGAGGGAGGACGAGAATCTTAAATGCCTGTTGTGCTTTTCCTTCCCTTTGGAACATCCCTTTTTTCTTTTGTGTAACCAAAAATATTTATAGCAAAGTGAGGCAGGGAACACTTGCATTAAACCAAAAAGGAGAAGGAATATATTATTAATGACTCCATAACACTGATATTTTCTCCCCTGGTACTGGAACAGCCTCTCCATTCCATTTTGCAATCCCACTGCCAATTTATCAGCAATATCACACCCTTTAGGGCAATGTTAGAAATCTTTTTGCTGGAAAAGAAAAAAAACAACAGCAACAACAAGCAAACACACATACTAAAAACAACAACAAAAAACCCACACGTATTTAGATATATATTCTTCCCGCTAGAGGGTCTTCCCATCAGGAGAAAATGCCCACATACCCCAGCCAACAGCATTCTCATCAATGTGCCATTACTTCTTGAGGAGTGAGGAATTTTGTTACAGCCCATGGAGGAGAGCTCTTTGCTCCATGTGACACCTAGGCACTGTGTCTTTCAGAGCAGGCAGAGTTGTGTTCTCCATGACAGCCAAATTACCTGCCCCTCCTCAGCTTTCAAGATGTGGCCTCATTGTCCTAGTGTGAATCTGGAAGGGTTTGCTACATCAGAAACTCATTATCAACCACTCAGTTTTCTGTGCTTCTAGCTTCTAACCTCCCTCTGCTCAAGGTACAGGTACCTACTGGAACTCTTTTGCAGGTTTCGCCTCCTCTGCCAAACCATCATTGCTCACAAACTCTTTGACTACGTTGTGTTGGCCTTCATATTCCTGAATTGCATCACTATTGCTCTAGAGAGACCGCAGATTGAACACAGAAGCACGGTGAGCACTGTTCCCTCCCATCTACCTTTTAACACAAGTGTCTGATAGAGGGGTATAGGCACTCCTGGTACTATAATGGCCTTTGGACGTAACTTAGCATTAAACATAATTCCAGTTCATCTATTCAGATGTCCATGCATTAGCTATTTACATCATATGTTCTCCCCCTGCAGAGTCTTATAATATGTCAATCTCCTTTATAATAGGGTAATCCTAGTTTGCTCCTGTTTGGGGAGTGAGGGAGTCCCGTGTTTGAGAGATGGTTTGCCAAAGGGTCAGGGATTGGGAAATAAAAGAAGTACCTTTCACGTGCAGTATGTCATCATGTATGCTGCTTTTGAGCTATCTTGAAGATGGCTCAGACTGGCATGTCAAAAAGGAGACTGAGCAGACGAGTGATTTTTTTTGCATCTCTTCCTCAGTTGACCCCTCGACTCTGTGGCACTTACACACCCTTCAGCAGTCGGTCAGTGCTCAGCAGCTCTTTGGGAAGGAGTCTCAGGGCAGTGTAGTAGATCAGGACTGAGCAGCACTGGCAAGAGTGAGGCAGCAAGCACCTAGGAACCAGATTTGTGTATTGCATTGCAAATCCTATCCACAAGAGCTGTATAGCATCCTGTGCCAGCTGTGGCACGGGATAGAGCTGAGGCTTATGAGCCCAAAGCTGTCAGTGCTGACCTTTGCCAGAAACGCTTCTTTTATTCTTCCAACCTTCAGACCTTTCACAGGAAAGAAAAAGATACCAAGTTCACCACAGGGGCCTCATGGAATAACAAGAAGTCAAGATACATTTAAAGCCATTCTCTCTCTCTTTTTTTTTTTCTAGGAGAGAATCTTTCTCACTGTGTCCAACTACATTTTCACAGCAATTTTTGTAGCTGAGATGACACTGAAGGTAAGTTAATGGAAATGAATGGCTCAGAGCCTTTCCCCAGTGTCAGGAATACCATGGCTCATGTTTGCTCGGCACTTTTCCAAAATCTCTCCATTTTTTTTTGATGCCCTAGTCCTTCTCCTTGCTTTGGTAAAGGGGAGCTAAGTCCCCTCTGGTTGTCCATAGAGGAGATGTTTAACCTGAGCTTTAAAACCAAAGGGATCTAGGTGTCTGGGAGGAATAGCTAGTCTCCAGCTGTGGATTCTGTAATAATATCAAAAGTCCATTCCCTTCCTCCTGAAGCAAGAGAGGGAGTAATTACAATGATATTAACGAATTGCCATTAGCTGAGATAATTATTCAATAGGTGTCACTGCAACAATAGAAAAATCTGGTTAATCCACTTGTGGTGAGGAAGGAGACTAAATAGTGGGGAAAGTAAGTCTCAAAACTAGAAGCATGAGGCAAAACTCCCTAAAATTCATTCCTAAACTACTGGCGTGATTTTTAGAGTGTTTTAGGAGCCAGAGTATGGGTTTTAGTTCCTGCTTCTAGCTCTCAAAACAAAATTTATCTCTGTACTGGGAGGTATGTGATATTGGAACATTCTCTACAGAGTTCTATTGCTCAGGAATGCAGAGAAGAGGTGAGAAGACACCATGGCAATCATGCTATTCCAGAGCTTGGCCTTGTTTTTTCTAGTGTTAGGTGCCACCACTTTGGACATTTTCCTTCATAACCTTCCATTCAAAAGGAAAAGGTGATGAGACTGATTATAGTATTCAGAATGAGTCCTTGCTGCTCCATTAGGAGCAAGGAGGTGATAACCATTCGCCAATCTTCCCCTCTTCTGTGGGTGTCCTCTATCAAGCAACATGGAAGACCAATTTAGACCCTGTCCTCTTCCTTCTCTTGCAGGTGGTCTCTCTAGGCCTGTATTTTGGGGATCAAGCTTATCTTCGCAGCAGCTGGAATGTCCTGGATGGCTTCTTGGTCTTCGTGTCTCTCATCGACATTGTGGTCTCAGTGGCTTCTGCTGGCGGTGCCAAAATCCTAGGGGTGCTGCGGGTCCTCCGGCTGCTGCGCACCTTACGGCCACTCCGGTCAGAGTCCCACCACGTTCTGTTCTACTCCTCCTTCTTACTGGTCCCCCCAGGAAGGGTCCTGGATTCAGACCCACTGTAATGGTCAAAGGGTGGTCTTTGACAATCACAAACCTTAGTCATATGGCTCTGACCATGGAGATATTTCATCAGACATCCAACCCATGGGATAAAAGAGGATTTGGGGCCCTGATAGGAGTGTTTCCCCATGACAGGCCACTGCAAAGGGAGAGCAGGGGCCCTCTGCTGCTGAAAATGCTCATCTGTGGCCAAACACTCCTGCTCTGTCTCTCTGTCACCCTTCCCTTTCCTTCCCTTCCAGAGTCATCAGCCGAGCTCCTGGCCTCAAGCTGGTGGTGGAGACACTCATTTCTTCCCTCAAGCCCATAGGAAACATTGTCCTCATCTGCTGCGCTTTCTTCATCATCTTTGGCATCCTGGGTGTACAGGTAGGGTTCCTATTGCCCTCAAACAGCCCCGGCACTCCATACCTACCATGGGCACCTATACCCCCAGCTACAGCAGGCACAGGAAACTGAGCAAAGCAGGAGGAGCAGGCAAGCTGGGAAACTTCTGCAGCTACTCAGCCCCATGAGATGTCTCCCTCTGAAGTGTCCCCATGGCCTTTGGCAAGTGCATCCAGCTCTTCAATGAGTGCAAACATTGCTGAATGTACAAGACAGGAGTTAATGCTTGTGCATGCATGGCAGGATCGGGTCAGGGTTTGGGTCAGTGTTACAGGGAGAGCCCAGAGCTGGTTCACTGGGCACATCCATGCCACACAGCAAGGGCAAGCAGCTCCATTCGTACTTGCACAAACCCTGCCTCCAGCCAGCTATGTTCCTCCCCCTTGCTATCAACCCTAAGTCCACCCACATTCTCCTTTTATTTTTTTATTTAATTCTCTTTATTTTTGGTGAGAGGAGCGAGGGTGTGGGCGTTACTTCCATCTCAGGGAATGCGCTATACTTAGTCTGCTCTTATGCATCTGTACAAATGCACAATTCAGTACCTTCCATATGGGGAAGGGAGCCCTGGGCAGAGAGATAGAACAGTGCAGCTTTGCGGAAAAAAATAGTATCTGAGAAGCAGGGGACGTATTTTCTGGTTCTTTACCCACAGATGATTTTCTTTCCCATCAGCTTTCTTGGTAACTGGGAGGCAGGGAGGGGTGATTGCTCTTAGTGGCTGAATAGAAGATTATTGGGCTAATGGCTTTAATTGGGCCCCCAAAATACTGCCCTAACAGCTGTCAGATAGCAAGGACTAACAGTCACTTCTGCCTGGAGCAATACAGGAAGTTGAAAAGCCAGATGTGAATTTGCAGGATTGGCCCTGTCTCCTTACTAGTGCATCAACCAGTGCTGTATAATGCGCTGGTGTTTCCCCATACCTCTCCTGGAGGGAACCCTGCAGCCCACCTACTTCCTTGGGAGCTTCTGCACATCCCAGGTGCATGGTGAGCCCTGGAAGGAAAGGGGCTGATGGAGTTGCTCCCCTTCCACAGCTCTTCAAGGGCAAGTTCTACCACTGCCTAGGGGTTGACATCAGGAACATCACCAACCGGTCTGACTGCGTGGCTGCCAACTACAAGTGGGTGCACCACAAATACAACTTCGACAACCTGGGACAGGTGAGTGTGCCTGCAGCCCACATCTCTGATGGGAACTCAGCTCTCCTCCTATATGTACCTCTCTGAGTGCCTGAAAAGCCTGATCTTAGAGCTAGGAAGCGCAGTTATTTGGTATGTGTATCCATGTAGAGCCTGTTGCTAGTGGTTTAGTAACAGGATGATGTGTACAGGTAGAGGGGAAAGAAAAGGGTGGCAGCAGAGAGCTTGATTTTCTTGTTTAGTTCATGCTGTGAAGCAGATGTTCTTCATGACCTCTCCATTTTGGTCGATCTGGCTTCCTGTCCCGTCCCCCTCCCACCCCCCTCTTCCACACTGAAAGGAGCAGGTTTTGATGTGTGCAGAGATACAGACAGAAAGAGTATTTCAACACTGTGTGTGTTAGAGCGTAAAAACTTGCTTATTTTTCCCAGTCTGCCAGATGCACCTGCTCCACATCTGCTTTGTTTTTTTATTGCAGGCCCTGATGTCTCTCTTTGTACTGGCTTCCAAGGATGGCTGGGTCAATATTATGTATAATGGACTAGATGCTGTGGCTGTTGACCAGCAGGTATGAATTGCAAAAGACCTTTTTCACTTCCTGCAGCTAGTAGTAAGGTGAGAGTGTACTCTAATATTCTGCTTTGGACACCTCCCTCTAGCCAGGTTCTCCTTCTAGGGCCCTTCTCAATTCCTCGCTCTTTCCATTGCAAGTGGTCCAGGCTGTGCCAAGACCATGCAGTGAAGCACAGCTATGACTGTAATGGCCTCAAGTTGGATATCAGGAAAAATTTCTTTTCAGAAAGATCAGTGCTGCACTGACACAGGCTGCCCAGGGCTGGTGGTGGAGTCAGGAGTTCCTGGAGGTGTTCCAGAACCGTGTGGATGTGGCACTGAGGGATATGGATTATAGTGACCACAGGCATGAGCTGATGGTTAGACTAGATGATCTTTCCAACCTTAATGATTCTATGACCATGTAGTGAGTGTCTGTAGTAATTCTCACCCCTCTAACCAGTCTGGATCACATGGCAGGACTTTATAACAACAGAGAAAAAATGCCATATGCGTTTCTGAACATGCTGGCTCCCTTCTGGCCCACAGATGGTTGCTTTAATACCCCATAAGAAGAGACTGTTGGGCTGCTGCCTGCTATAACACCATTCCTCCATTGCTAAGGCTATGGCCTTGATAGTGCTGGTATAGGCACCTGCCGTTGGCTGCACAGCCATGGGCATGAACCTTGGGTTTGATGCTCTGTTTACCTCTGAAACTCTGCACAAAATGCACTACTGTCCATAGTTCTAGCTCTTTCCATCCTACTCCTCTCATTTTTATAATCCCACCCCACCTTCTCAGCAGCCAGTCATCATGGTGGTACCCATCCCTATCATTTCCGTACCAGCACCCACCTGATCATAGCCTTTCTGTTCTCCTCCAGCCAGTGACCAACAACAACCCCTGGATGCTCCTCTACTTCATCTCCTTCCTCCTCATTGTCAGCTTCTTCGTGCTCAACATGTTTGTGGGGGTAGTGGTGGAGAACTTCCACAAATGCCGACAGCACCAGGAGGCTGAGGAGGCCCGCCGGCGAGAGGAGAAGCGCCTGCGGCGCCTGGAGAAGAAGCGAAGGAGTAAGGCACAGCCTAAGTGTTTGGTTGGTTCGTAGGCCAAGGTTTTCTGAGAAAAACCTTCTCCTCTTCTTTTTCTTTCTTGATGGGCCGGTCTCTAAAATGCATCGCTTGTGGCCGTGCTCTGAGCCTTCCTCCCTGCGTCACTGCCGCCCCGCTATGCACCACACCAGTGGTCTGGGGAAGAGGGGGTGGCTGATGAAGTCTGTTGGGAAGCTGTGGTGCTGGGGAAGCCATGAGGTTTTAGCATCCAGCCCCCGGGGAAATAAGGTATACCAAAAATATACCTGTGTACATGCTGGTATGCACTGTCAGCACAGGACATACACAGTTCGGTAGACCTCCTGGGCTTCATGCAGCCTCATCTAGCGTTAGGGAGTAGACCGAAGCTATCCTTTTTTTAAACCAAAATTTCAAGGAAAGAGAGAGGAAAAAAAAGAGGAAGACACTTGTGTTTTGTTCCTGGCTCTTTCCATCAGTGTTGCAGTGTCACTTCTTGGGGTCCCAGGCCCTCTAAAGTGAAGTAAGCCCTCTTCCTGGTTTATCTGTCCTCTTCTGTATTACTTTTAAACAAAAATTGCAAAAGCATACTTGCCCCTAGATATCTTCCCTACTACCCCAGACTGATGGTTTTCTTCCATTCACAGCCCATAGGCATGCTTTCCCTTCCTCTGCTCCAGTTTTACCTCTCTTGTGACACCCTGGGGCCTCTCCTGGAACCATCTGCTCCCTTTTATCATTTATGATCTTAATTTGTTGAGGCATGAAATGCTGATTTAGCACCATTCCCACAAACATAGACTGACAGATTTTAAGCATTCATTTTCTTTTCTTTATTCCATTTATTTTTCTGTCCCCTTCTACTTTCCTCTTTTTTTCGTGATTCATTTTTCTCCTATGCACTCTTTTACCTATGCTTTTCTGTCCTTTCTCTCTCCTGCCTTCATTCCCTTGTCTTTAACATTCATCACCACTTTTATGCCTGCTTCCTCCTCAGTGTTTCTTACCCATCTCTCTCTTTCTTCCAATTTCCTCCTAACTCTCCCCATCTCCCTCTTTCCACTGAAGAGGCGCAGCGTTTGCCGTACTATGCTACCTACTGCCCCATACGCCTCCTTATCCATTCGGTCTGCACGAGCCACTATTTGGACATCTTCATCACTTTCATCATCTGCCTCAACGTGGTCACCATGTCCTTGGAGCACTACAACCAACCTGTGGTGAGTGAGATCGTGGAGAGTAATTATGCTCTTTTGCTACAGCGCTCTAATGCTCACTGTCTACCAGAAGAGGTAGGATGCTTGTCTCTAAAAATACTGTTCAAGTGTTGCAAGAGTTAATGTAGTAGGCAGAGATATGTGAGGAGTTTATGCTTAGAAAGGCAGCCCCACTTAGATACCTGTAATCACCTGAAATGAAGAGAGATTAGGTATATAAGCAAGAGTAGGGTCCCTAGAAAGCTTTGTATAATTAGGTCTCTGTGCTTTACATTATTAATGAGATAAGTGGGTCACCCAAATTTAGTGCCTAGTCTAGTTGGTGTGTTTTCCTGGACCCTAACAAGAGGTGTGGTGAAAGCAGCAGTGCCCTGGGAGCTTCAGGCTTTGCATCAGATTTCAAGATGAAATTCCAGTTCTCCTGCCATATGATCTGAGATGCGAGGACTGGATTGGCTGGTTGTGTGGTCACCCAGCCACCTCTTTCCTGTAAGAGGAGCTGAAGGGGTAAAGCGCTGAAAAGAGCCTCTCTCAGCTTCAGGGGTGTGATTCCCAGCAAAGGACATGGTGAGCTAAAGGAGTTTTTTACTTAGCCTGGAGAAGACCAGGTACCTCTCAGTGTTGTTGGCACAGCTCTAGATGCTTCTGATAAAATAAAAGCATTCTGCTTATATTAAAGATGCTTTTTACCTTTATATGTAGACAGAGCATTCGTTATTATATTTGCCCAATGGCATTTCAGTTTTCTTTTGAGGAGACTTGTAGTTTAGATGACACTTCTAGTACCTGAGCAAATCCTGTCTAAGGTAAGTCAGGAACTGAATCTGTCTTTTATCATTCAGATATGTTGCCTAGTTTCTTGCCCACCTTTTGTCTTGCTCCTAGTGGTGCCCAGTTTTACTTTGCAGGAACTTTCAGCCCTAATCTGTTTCCACCCGTGTTGACCTTTGCTTGTGTCAGAACAAGTCACTGGACCTTTCTGACTCCTCAGCTCCTTCCCCTGTAACACAGTCAGGCTCTGCTTATAAATCCTGTCCAACTGCTTTGAACCATTCCAGTATGAGGTGCCACCAATGCTGCCCATTGGTCACACCAGTCCCTGGTGGTAGAGAGGCTCACAGCTGAGAGATGACTCGTGTCTGTCCCAGAACAAGGCACGCAGGAGTTTCCCCCCATTAGAGATGGCATTTATACATGACTGAAGCAACAACCTTCCTGCCTCACCCCTTGCCCATAGCTAGGCCAATGCCATTAATGTGGTGGCATCCAGATGACATGGGCTATTGGCTGAAGAGGAGGCTGATGAAACCTCAATGGAATCTCCTTGCAATAGCCGCCTTCCTCCCATTATGCTGAGAAGTTTAGGAGAAAGGAGCAGTAACTGATCCCCAGAACAACATGGAGTGGAGGGGCTTGCTGATGGTTGCCTTCAGTAGGAAGCCTCCATGTTCAAGTACAGCGAGCATGGGGATCTCTGGCACTCAAGAGAGACCCCACAGGCTATGAACTTCTTGTTGCTCTTGCCTCAATTTTTCCACCCTTTCTTTCTGCTGGCAGTCCCTGGAGACCGCTCTTAAATACTGTAACTACCTGTTCACCACTGTGTTTGTGTTGGAGGCAGTTCTTAAGCTGGTGGCCTTTGGTCTGCGTCGATTCTTCAAGGACAGGTGAGCAAAGGGTTGTGTAAAACATTTCTGTGGGACAGCTGGGCACTGGGAGGAGACCTTGAGGATGAATCCCTGTCTGGAATATAATTGCAGTCCCAACTATCTCCTAGTTCTGCACAGCAGAGATGCAGTGCCTGGGCAATAATAAGGTTTGTCCAAGAACTGCCTCTTTGTTGGCATCTGCTAGTTAGGCTAGAAAGCAAAGTAGGTGGGCTCAGAAACAGCCAGTTTTTTCCTGCCCTTGAGGCAAACTGGGAACATGCTGAAGCAGAACGTATATAATGAAGCTGATACGAGGTAGTGAGGCCATAAAAAGCTGAGCCCATTAGTCAAAGCACAGCACCATAGTAACACAGCTCCATGCTTTCAGATCAGGCTGGTTTGCCTCTGGCTGCTCAGGCTGTGTGCAAAGTGAATCTCTGTTTGTCTGCAAAAGCCCATACAGGCTGACTCAGAGTGGGGCCTTGGATTTATATGTGAAGAAATGTTTAGGTTAAAGTGAAAACAATTCACTTTATTTGTCAGGGAAGTGGAAAACCTCTGTCTTCCCGTATTCTCTTTGATTTTTCTTCTTAAGGTGGAACCAGCTAGATCTGGCCATTGTGCTGCTGTCTGTCATGGGCATTACACTGGAAGAGATTGAAATCAATGCGGCTCTTCCAATTAACCCCACTATCATCAGGATCATGAGAGTGCTGCGCATCGCCCGTGGTGAGAGAGGCATGGGCAGGAGGCAGGGATGGAGGTGGCCATGGGGTGAGACCCAGAGCAGTGACTCAGAACAGTGGCTGTAGAGGCACACATTCCTGCTGTCCTCAGCCCTGGAGGCAGAGAATGGAAAGGAGTAATTGTGATACACATTGCTTGGAGAAAGAAAAATTTTGGCCAGAATGTGTCTGGGTAAAGTAGAAGCCTGATAGGCATGGGTGGCAGAAATAGTGTATTTAGGAAGGAGTAGATAGACTGGAGGAGAAGGAACTGGGAATATAAATTGCAAAGATGTGGGAATGTGGGGACAAGGGGTACATTTCAATTTTTCAAGGGCAAAGGAAATCAAGGCTTCTGTCTTGTTCTACTGCCATTAGTAGGGTATGCAAAAGGATGAACCTTCTGAGCTGAGTTTGAGTGACACTTCTGATGTGTTTCTTGTGACAGTTCTGAAGTTGTTGAAGATGGCCACTGGAATGAGAGCACTGCTGGATACAGTCGTTCAAGCCTTACCACAGGTAAAACCCACAAGCTTCCCCCAAGACTCACTTTCTGCACTTTTTTTTCCCCAAATGGTCAATTCTCTTGGTTTCTCAAAGGCGATGCCCGTTAGTGGGCAATATTGGTGGTAGGTGGACAGTTGGACTAGATGATCTTAGAGGTCTTTTTCAACCTAGGTGATTCTATGATTCTGGGTTTACTGTGGTGTACACATACTTGCCTGAAAGCAATGCCCAAGTTTTAGTGTTAAGTCATGGGAATACAGCTTACCTCACATCCCAGTTTGCCAGTGGGTGAATGAAATAAATCTTGATCCTGAGTAAGGGCAGGATTCTTCCCACCATGTCTAGCTAGTGTCTGTCATTTGTTGCTAGCCCCCAGCTCTTCTCTCCCTTCTCTGTAATAAAGATAGAGCAACTGGCATTTCGGGAGAAACACAGGTCTCTGTCCTTCTCGCCCTTCCCTGCATGTTCCCCCTATTCCCTCCTGTCTCTCACGTGCATTCCCGTCACTCCTTTTCTTAGCCAGTGCCTCCTCCTGGATCCCTTCACAATTCTGAGCCTCTCATGTATGAGAAGCAGTGACGCGCTCTGTTGTGGCTCACGCAGCCGGCGGTTAAGTGTCTACCACAAGACAGCTAGACAGAAGGATTCCATGAGCTGTGAGCAGCAGCTGTTCCTGAATGAGATGCTGACTTTACACAGGCATTGAGCCTAGTGAGAGGATCCTTTGTGATGGAGAAGTGACCTGGGAGACTGTTCCTTTTCCTTGGGGATCCTTGAGAGAGAATTGTTAAGCAATCAGTAATGGCACCAAGTTTCCCTACTGATCACACATCAGATATTTCCCTGGCAGGCCTTGAGCAGGCAGCTATCTTACATGATATCAAAATGTACGGGGGTTTGTCAGTTGCTTTATCAGCTAATGTGCCAGTCTTCATGAGTGGCAAGGAGCTGAGAATCAATCTGAAAACAGCATGAGTAGTTACACAAGGAGTTTACTTCTGATGTTAGTGGCAGACAGTGATGTCAATCTGAATTAGAGGAAACCCACAGTATGAAAGCCAGGGGAAATTCTGTGATCCTTCCTGAATTCTGAGCACTGTCTGATTTCTCAATCTTTTTTATTTTACATTAATAATTTGAATTTTGTATAATGTTAATGATATAACTCACATCTAGGCTATATAACAGCATCCTTTACTATATCCAGGGTAGTTTGGAACTAAGATACACTGAACAATGTAAAAATTGAAGTGTTCTTGTTGGAGGCAGCTTGGTACCCTGAAGTTTATTAGTTCTGGCTCCGCTGCCCTATACTGGCTCAGTGCAGTTCCTCTGCAAATTGCTCTTCTCCATTCCAGGAGCCACAACTACTGTTTAGCTCAGGCAAGGATCTGAAATGGAGCAGGTCTCTAGATCCAAAGAAGAATCATAGAACCATTAAGGCTGGAAAGAATCGCAGAATCATAGAATGTTTTGGGTTGGAAGGGACCACTGAGATCATCTAGTCCAACCATCAGCTCATCCCTGTGACCACTCTAGACAATGTCACTCATGTGACATCTCCCCTTGTCTTGAATACCTCCAGGGGTGGTGACTCCACCACCTCCCTGGGTAGCCCATGCCACTGCAGCACCACTCTTTCAGAGAAGAAAAAATTTCCCAATATCCAACATCTGCAGATGTGGTGCGTTTGCTCTGCAGCCCAGATAAATACACACAGATAGTATGAGCTGGCTGAAGTGTGTTCAGCCCTCAGTAAAAGGACTCTGTGGTATATTTGCAGTTAAATGGTGGGACTGAACTTCTACCTTTAAAATATAGTGAATAAACAGGAGAGGGGGAAATGATAGAATCATTGGAGTTGGAAGGGACCCTTAAAGTTCATCCAGTCCAACTCCCATGGGGCTGTTCATATCCCATGGAAATGTTTGTATCCATGTCACGCAGAGAAGCGGAGTCATCAGACATTGAAGGGTTTTACTCATGATGGCAGACTGCAGTTGGGACCTCAGTTCAAACCCTGCTCTGAGCCACAAACCACAAGGATATTCTTCCACGCTTTACAGATTCTTGCTTTTCTTCCTCACAGTCACCTCCAGACCCTTTGCTAACCAAGATGATCTGTCTTTTGGAGGTCATAAATATCTGCCATGACATCCTTCATAAACATATGTCTGAAGGTCTGGCCTCTAGGTATTCCCTGGAAGGTAAAAGTGAATAATCCTACCTGGTATCAAAGCCTATGACCAATCCAGTTCCTATTGACTGGCTTTTGCTTCCTTCTATAATGGCTTGCTTTCACTTAATAAAGTTACATAACCAGTAGATCAAAAATCACTCCATAGTTAAACCTGTGTCAAAATCTGCACACAAAGCAGGGCTAAAATCCCCCACTTTCACTGTTAAAAATTGCATTTTGTCTCCATATTTTACACACTGAGTCTTCAGGGGACAATTGAATTATCTGTAATATTATTCTCCAAGATTTATTGGCTTTGCCAAGAGAAGCAGTTTAAAATAAGCTGTCCTTTCCCTTGTGCTTTTTCCTCATCTCAGCCTTTCTCTTTGTGTTCCTAAAGCACAGACTCACCGGGGATTTTGGCTTGCTAATGGCATATAAGGCATCTCCAGTTATCCTGTTCCAATTCTCTTCCTTTCTCTGTTATACTGCAACAATTCTTAATACTGAATAGAGCTTTAATTTTGGAGCCCTTTGGAAATTTAGTCCTTAGCTAAATTTTATTAGCCTCCTTTCTTTTAATGCCCTATAGACACAGACACAAAGGTGTGCGCTCAGAGCATTTACTATGGTGTCCAATTTAGTCATCAGAAATAATTCCTTCCACTGCGTGTGCAGGGAGCCAGAATCTGGCAGCCCAGAGGAGTGGGTGTGCTGAATCATTCATTTCTCGTCTGAATTTGGATTTCACAGCAGTTGCAATGACTAAATTAGGTTCCTGAAGTAGATGATCCTAATAAAGGCCCAGCAACCACATGCACTCACAAGCATTCAGATCAGATGCTACTCAGGTTTCGAAAAACACTGAATACCAGGTCCTTAATTCTCCACCTCCCTTTGCCCCACCAGTGGTGTGCTAATTGTTACTAGCATTTTCAGCCTGCCACTTTTAAAACTCTTTCTGCTCTCCACATATAATTCATATGCCCCACATGCTGGGATGCAGGAGATTCAGAGGCAGAGCAGTGATTTGGGAAAGTGAGGATGTGGGGACAGCGCACGCATTGTTGGTGCTACTTTTGTATACCATGGAGCAGCAATCCTCCCATTGTGGAGTTTCTAAAACATCAAATGCTGAAAGCCCAGAAATCAGGCTTTGCCCCATTTTTCACAGGATGCATAAGAAGCTCTGCTTCCCCTCTTCACTCTTTTGTAGTCTCTTCTCCTTCTCTCCTCTCCACACAATTTAAAAGAGGCTCTTTATCCATCTTCTTTCTCATCTCCCTCTCCAAGCCCTGCTCAGCCCTCCACATACGGAGGGTTGTATCTGTGTCCCCATCTCTCTGGAGCTCTGCTCCAAGCATAACTTTGGGGAATTTAGGCAGCTTGGTGGGGCATGTAGCACTGCAGCTTGTCTGTGTGCTGTAATCCATAGTTTGACTCTCAGTCAAAATGGGTTCATTTTTCTGAGCTCCTGCTCCAATATGCCTGCATTCACCTGACCAGCAATTGTACGCGTTAGTCAGTACTGGCTAGAAACAGCATCCTTTGAATGTGCTGGTGGCTCTTGTTCCATGGATGGCATAGTCGCTGGTGATGTCCAAGGTTACTGAGCAATTGTTTTGTTGCATTTGTACCCTGGGAATTTGTTGCTCTACTCTCCTAGCTTTGGAAGACAGAAACTAGTGTGCATGCGATTCATGCTTGCCTGTTCAGATGAGGTAGGCTGACTGTGCTGTTTGCTTTCAGGTGGGGAACCTTGGACTGCTTTTCATGCTCCTCTTTTTCATCTATGCTGCTCTAGGAGTGGAGCTCTTTGGAAAACTGGGTAAGTCTCAAGCAGCCTGTGCTCTGGTGTGAGCTGCAGATCTGCTGGGAGTTTTTTCAAGCTCAGTACTTGTTCAACAAAGGGACTGAATTATTCATTGTCCTTCATTCTCCTTTTTGCGAAATTGATATAAGCAGAATTTCTTTCTAAAATGTGATTGTTCTAACAGCTTAAAAGAACAAAAGTAGTTTCTAGTATTTCTTTCATTCTTAAACCTTCAGTTTTTCTTCACTGCATTCTTTGGTAATGCTCTAAAGCTACAAAAGAAGTCAGGGAAAGCTTACTCATGTCTCTTGCTGTGGAATATTGATCATGGAGAAAGGCAACACAGTGATGTGTTGGGAAGGTCACTCAGAGCAACTGAGTTACACCACCAGTAGTGATTTTTTGCACTGCTGGACAGCAGTCAAGTGTTGTTGGGCAACAGTCCACTGTTTGGTATGGTGCTCAGGCCATTAACTTAGGCCTCCAGGTTGTGAGGAGCCTGAAGTCCCCTTCCCCAACTCCTGCTGTTGATCTCAAAGCATGTGGTGCGTCCCCCATTGATAGCTGTGATCTCTGTTCTTACAGTATGCAACGATGAGAACCCCTGTGAAGGCATGAGCCGTCATGCTACCTTTGAGAACTTTGGGATGGCTTTTCTCACACTCTTCCAGGTGTCCACAGGAGACAACTGGAACGGAATCATGAAGGTAACTAGGCCTTAGGGGGGTGTGTGAGAAATTCTGACCAGAGCTCAGATCAGCAGTGTTCATTGCTTTGGTTGAAAAGGGAGAGGAGCACAGGAACTGAGTTGCTAAGTAGAAGGAAAGTTCTTTGCAAATATATGGTACTTTTGAGTGTGATGTGAGAGGGCAGAACTGCATAGCATCAGTTCACACACCTGGGGCCATGGTGGCAGAAAAATGCAATGGTCTGAAGGACTTAATTCTGTAGACCTTTGGGCACACTTGCTCTGAAGCAGAGAGCACAAGTTGAATCCCATGATCAGATAATGTCCTTGATTCTATGAGGACTTCATGTTTCTAGAGGCTGTGGAGTGATAGAACCATTGCTCTATTCTTTCCAGTGGCATTGGTGTTTTTTGACAGAAAGATCAGCCAAGCTTGCATTCTTACTTTAGTCCTTCCTTCCTTCCATCATTCCCTCTCAAACCCAACTTCCTCTCAAGGATACCTTACGCGACTGCAGCCATGATGACCGGAGCTGCCTCAGCAACCTGCAGTTCATCTCCCCACTGTACTTTGTCAGCTTTGTGCTCACAGCCCAGTTTGTCCTCATCAATGTGGTGGTAGCTGTGCTCATGAAACATCTGGATGACAGCAACAAGGAAGCCCAGGAGGATGCAGAGATGGATGCTGAGATTGAGCTGGAATTTGCGCATGGACTGTGCTCCCGCAAGTCAGGCTCCTCCAAATCAAGGCAGGGAAAAGGAACAGGAACAGGAGGCAGTGGTGGGAGAACAGAGCCTGAAGGACGTATGTGCACGAGATGCTACTCTCCTGCCCAGGTGGGTACACCTTTGAGCTTACCAACCAGACTGCAACAAGCGGCTGTGGGGAGAAGCCAAGGGGCCTAGATGATTGAGGGCTTAGCAGTAGCAGGCAGACTCTTCCACTTCAGGATGAGAGGTTTGCTTTCAGCAGTAGACTTTTGAGTTGGTAGCACTGTGAGGAGGCAAGTCCTGTAGCACTGCTCGGCAGCTCATTGGCATCATAATGTAGGATCCAGAGGGTCAGCTGAGGAGGGATGGAGCAGATTAGCTGAAGCTGTGTTAGGAGCAAATTTGAGAGGGGAGCTCAGGAGAAAAGAGAAAGGAAAATGGCAGATGGAGTGAAGCACACCAGCGGAGCTGGAAGGGAGGTGTGAGCAGTGCTGAGCTGCGCTGACAGTGAGTGAAGGCAGGCCATCCTTCTTTTTTGCATTGGATTTTGGCACCTTTACACACCCTAAGGAGCAAATGTTCCCCCGTGACCCTGTGCAAGTACCTGCAGAACAAGGTACTGCTCCAGATGAGTCAGGGTGGAGAATCCAGCCCCAAATTCACGAGGAACTTTGAAACAAAAGCTCGGCATTCTTAAAATGATTTCTCCCATCCTCCCCCCTTTCTTGTCCCCTAGGAGAACTTATGGCTGGACAGTGTCTCTTTAATTATTAAGGACTCCTTCGACGGGGAGTTAATGATCATCGATAACCTATCGGGCTCCGTCTTCCATCATTACTCCTCGCCGGCCATGTGCGAGAAGTGTAACCATGACAAGCAAGAGGTAACCTGCGTACGAGGATGCGTGAGGGGACTCTTTCCCCAAGACCTGCACATCCACATTCACATGCCCGCAGGATATCCAGTGTGTGCTCCTGGCTGTAGTTTGTGTAGGCAGAGGGCTTGTCCAGTGTTTGTCATCTATCATGTACTGCTGAGACTGCCTTTGGTATGAGCCTGCCCTCCTTAGCCATGGGGGATGTTTGAGGCGGTAGAAATCTGAGATGTGCCGTGGTGTAGGTCAGGAGGGACTGACTGAGATGTAGATGAAGACAACATTGTATTCAGTTCTGCAAGAAGAACAGAGGTTGGACCTCACGGTGTAGAAAGAACTGGAAGGTTCACACCCCAGTAATAGCACTTGGAGACAACTCAGGGGAAGATTGCAGCATGTTGCATCTTCATTTGAAGCGTGTGTTTGCTTATTCCCCGTTGAGGAGAGTGAGCTAAGCACATGCTTACATGCTTTGTTGAGTAGAGTTGCTGTCTGTGAGCCAGAATTGGTTTGTGATTAAAACTGGTTAATGAGTTTGATAAAAAACTAAACAAAAATGAGCCCACTGAGAAAGTTTTAGATCCTCTTTTCTGGTGTAGAACCTGTTAGCTGATAAATGGGTTGCTGCTAAGAGCAGGACCGTAGATACTTTGGAGAACCACTTCATAAGCAGTTTGTCTTTTCACATTATAAAACTTCAGAGCAAAGTAGCCTGGGAGATGTTAGGTGAGAAATATAATTATTTTTTTCTCTGAAATCAGTTTGTTATATTTAAGTACTATGGTCATGATTAGTCTCATATCAGTAGCTGTTCTCATCTGTCAGTATATCACTACATCAACAGCAGTCTACATCATCTCCTTCCCCATAACTAACTTGATACATTGCTCTTGCTTGTAAGGAAACCAGGACAGTTGAGAAGAGAGCTCTTATTGGTAGATATCCACATTTAAAGATGACAATATTTCATTTGGCTTTGGACCCCTAGTTCTGATGCTTTACATTTTTTCAGTCTTTCAGCTATCTACTTATCCCAATAGCTTCTATTTGGAAGTATCAAAATGAGAAAATTGCTGTAGTTTCTCAGTACTACAACACTTTACCCATGGATACTGCATTAATACTGTCAAATAACTGTTTTCAAGTCATTGTGCTTTCCAGTGCTTTATATAAGTCCTTATATTCAGCAGTTGATGTTCAACCTTCTTAGAAAAACAAGTCTTCTAAAGGTATTCCAGAATGATCGTCCTCAAATCAAGTCATTTGCAAGCTAGTTTGCTGCATTTGAAAACTTTCCAGATAGTCTTCGGTATCCTGCTTGGGAATTAAGGCAACATCAATTTTCTTACCATCCCAGCAAGGAAACTGCATGGCAAAATCTCCAAATGCAACCCACAGCAAAGAGTTTAACAGAATAATCATTACCAAATAATTATTCTTAGTTCAAATTTTCTAATGGTTATTACAATTTTCTAAATTGATATTTCACTGTATCTAAAATGTGGAATTGAAATGAAATTATCTATATCCATAGGAATAACTTCAGTAGTGAAGAGTAGTTATTTTATTTCTCATTATGTGAATCAAAGTGAAAGGTCAGGATTTTAAATCACAGGTTGATCGTGATCTTCTCTTTGTATTTCATAGTGTGAAAACCAATGAGGAAATTCCAACAGAAAATCACAGCTAGACTTGAGCCCAGCACTAACACCAGCAATACACATTAATTAATCAGAGGATACTCAGGTGTATCAACATAAGCAGAGTTGTGCATTAGTACCAGTTGTACACTGCCAGAATGTACACTGTGCACATGGAATTGTACTGTTTTTATGTTGTCTTTTTCAGTACATGTGTTTTTTAACAAAACAGGATGTTGGCTGCACACCAAATCACCCTTAGCTTTGCCATTGTGAAAATGATCACATTATCAGTAGAAAGGGTTTTTTTCCATTTGATTTGTAGTTTAATCTGAGAAGATGCTGAGCAGAGTGGATGAATACAACACTTAAACATATGCTCAAGTTTTTAATATGTGTTAAGCTTTGTATTGTGTGAAGTACAAAGTGCTCAGTGTCTTTCTGAGTTAAACTGCTGGCATCTTATTTTCAAACCAATTATTTGGACGGTTAAGGATGTTCCTAATCATGGCTCCGTTTAAAAGATAGCTTATACCTGCACTGAGTTATTTTCTAAGGGATATGTGCACGTGGTTCAGTGCCTGTGGTTGCTGTCCCAGGCAATTCATGCTTCTACTGAACATCCCATTAGCCCTGCACTGCCATTTGTTTCACTTTTTTTTTCTCTTCATCTTTAGTTAAGAGTATTTTTCAATATTCTCCAGGAATGGAAGCTACAAGAACATAACAGAATATGACTAACCTCTTCTTCTGTCATTTCTGTCCTTTCACTTTTGGGCTGGTTGACAGTTAGGTGTGTGTATCAGTGGCTGATGGCATATTCAGCCAGTGAGCAGCAGCGAACAGTGTTCCCACACACACAGTTGATCTGCTCATGACTTTGTTAATTGTGCTTTTTGTGTAGATCCCAAGCTGGCCAGAAATTGTGAGCAAGCGGTTCAGTGAAGAACAGCCAAATTCTGGCTTTTGTTGAAACCCCTTTTTATGGATGGGGAACGGAGTCACAGATGTTGTCACATTTCAAATTCGCATTTCTACAATCTGTAAGGCTGTTCTGCTGTAACAAGCACTTATGCAAGTAATGGATGAGTATGCACCTTAAATGGGACTGGATGAAGATGGCGTTTCTATACACGATTAATTGCTGACTGGTGGCTGTGTACTGTGCTTGACATAACATCCCTGTGGGTCCTCTGGTGTGTGTATGCACCTCAAGCATCAAGCAGTGGTTACTTTGAGCTCTCTACATGGTTGAGTGGCACCACGTTCGAGGGTCAGAATAATATCCCAAATGTGGATGCTGTTTGTGCCCTTTATTTAAATCAGTTTTTCCCTTCTGTTTATTCCAACTACCTTATCCAAGGATGGAGACTCTTCCAGTCTCTGACATTGGCACAAGCCATCAAACTCCCAGCTCAAAAGGAGTCATGTCTACGAATACTCCACCTGCTCTTACAGCATAGAAGCTGTACCCTGTTCTTGCAAACAAAAACACAGGGAAGGACAAAATTACTGCCCAGGAAGAACTCTCTGACTGAGACAACCTAGAATATAGCTGGTCAGTTAGGTGCTGGTGGTGGGAACTGATGGGACTCCAGAGACCAGCTACGGAAACTCAAAGAATCATTAAGGTTGGAAAAGACCACTAAAATAATCTAGTCCAGTAAGTTGAGCACAGGATGAATAGGGCAGCTACTTAGGCTACTAAAAAAGAAGAATTGTAGGACAAGGTCTGACAGAGGGGAATTGTAAGCTTGAAGGAAAGGTGAGAGAGGGGTGTGTGTGGTATGAGACAGGCCAAATGATGGAGCAAACTCAGGCACGGGGCTAGAGCAAAGCTGAGTTTCATGGATGAGAAAGATACAATAGTCAGACTTGGTTTCAGAAATCAAGAGACCAGTAGTACAGGGTGGGCTGAGGGGTTAAATTAGGGATGGAGAACAGGAGGGAGGGTGATGTTAGCTGAGTAGGTTAGAGATGAAATAGAAGATGCAGGGGAGCTGGAGGGAGGTGGGATTTCAGTGATGAAGGTAAGAGAATACAAAAAGCATGATATTGGCATGGACTGCAAGAGGCATGACTATCCCTGGAATGAAAGCATCTTTGTGTTGAAGCAGGGCTGTCCTTGGCACCTTCAGAGATGGGTCTAATCCTCATCTCTCTATAGAGCAGACTGCCTTGTCACCAACCTGAGGGAGCCTTGGGACAGATTCGGGACTCCCTTCTACAATACTGGCATTAGGGGAGCATGGACTGGAGATGGGCTGCTTGCAGATTCTGTGTTCAAGCTTCCTTAGAAAGTGGATTCTTCTGTCCAGCCCAAATCTGGGTTAGGCAGAACCTGATCTATCCAAGGAATATAACATAAAATTCATCTCAGGCCTACAGGCTTTTACTTACCCTTCATAAACGTGACTGCTTGAAATGTGGACTCTAGACATCCAATGACAGCTCCTTCCCTTCCTGCAGGTCCAGCTGGCTGAAATGGAAGCATTATCCCTCAATTCAGACAAGTCCTCTTCCATCCTTCTAGGAGATGAGTCAGATAATCGCAGCACTTATCAGCTGAGTCCTAAGGAGACCAAGGTTAGCCTCAGGTGCTCATGGGCACATTGCACTGTATTTCTGTCCCTGCTCCTCGGAAGTGCTCTGTGTTCATCCATATGTCCCTGCTGAGGAATATAAATGTTGGTCACTTTTTAAGAGCTTCTCCATAGAAGAGAAAAAAGGGATGTATGTATTTGAATGTTCTCTTCATCACTATTAATAACTGCCTCTAAATGACCTTAAATTTAAAGGATTTGAGTGTGAAATATGAACATGTTTTAGCTAATTCATAGGAACCTTCAGAGACAGCCCTTTCCTGACAAGTCTGCTCTGTGATTTGCCATTTAATTTCACCAGGTTTTGTCTGTATTTTTTATTTCCAGGACAGCCAGGACAGCCCTGACTCCACTGAGGCAGGAGATCTCGGGGAATGCTTACTTCCAGTATCCAGCACAGATGGCTCCACAAACCCAGACAGTTACCTGTGTGAAATAGAGAAAACTCCTTTCAACTCAGTCCAGTCTTGGCTAAAGCATGAAGGTACCAAAGGTGAGAACAGCTCTCATCATTCCCCAGGTTTGTGTGGATTGGTTCAGCTTATCTGCCTTCCTCCTGCAAGGAATAGAGGTAATGAGAGGCAGGGTTATACTAACAAAGAATTCACTTTCAGTTCACCAGTCCTCAGGAGTGAAGATCATTTCCTTCTTCAGCTGCTAGATCTTATACACACTCTTTCAGACTTGCCAGTGTGAAACTTCATGAAAGAGCTGCTTCCTATTTGCAGTAGTGCACCTGCCTGTGGTCAGAGCAGAGTGTCAAAGAGACGAAGGGACACAGGTTTCAGTGATGTGCCAGCTGGGTAACCTGTGTTCGTTCTGCAGGGTATATTATTGCTATCCCATGAGACCAAGCTCCTTGGATAAAGCCAAAGGGAACATATAAGACATCTGCCCTTTGTGGAAGTCTCACTGTTCTACTCCTGAGCACAGGTTTCCTAAGCCACCAGTTTATTTATCTCCCTTCATCCCCTGCTTTGTAGGATATGGAGTGAAAGCCCTCTGGCAGTGATATCTGGTTGAATCAATGCCTTATGGCTCAGCTTTTCTTTCCAAGAGCAGCAACAAGAGAGGCAAGCTGGGCTGTTGCTTTACAGCTCTGAGCTGTGTTAGATCTTTAGGGTCTGGTGCAGGTTTTTGCTATTGTGCAGAAAGTGTGATTCATTGTGTGAACTCTAGACTGAGGCTTCTTGGCCAGGAGTGTGTGTTGTCACATATTGTCTATACAATGGACTTGCAGGACCCTTGGTGTAACAGCAGCAAAGGCACCAAATCAAGTTGGAGGACTCCTGAACTTTTTTTTTCCTGTTTGTGTTCTCTTCCCCATTTATTTTGGTGTTTTCTCAGTCCCTTCCAGCCCCTTTTCTCCAGGTGCGTCCTGCCCTCTGTTACCTGTACCAGCAGAATTTTTCCACCCAGCCATCTCTGCTGCCCAGACAGGGCCTGAGAAGGTCTCGTGTGCACATAACCTTCCTAAGATCTCTCTGCAAGGCTCATGGGCATCACTGAGATCTCCGAGCGTGAACTGTTCACTTCTTCACCAGGTGAGGAACCCTACTTGCTTCTTCTTGGAAACCTTGATTTCCACATCACATGCAAAAATAGAGGCCTGAACAGGGAGGAAGGCAGACAAAGAAGAGAGGCCAGCTGTGGTCAGGGGCTGGGTGACTCTGATCTGACTTGGAGGAGCACAGGGATCCACAGTGTGCAGGAGGGCTGGGGAGGAGATAATTTTGTACGGCAAAGAGGGGTTGTATAGCTCTACCCCCTGAAATTGCATGCTCTTCTGCTTTGGATCAAAAAGCAGTCTGACAGCTGCAGCTAGCACCATGTAAATATGGAATGATATCACGTTTTAGCTCGCCCCTGGGCCCCATACACCAAGTGCACTACAGCCACCTGCATGCACAGCAGCCAGTGTGTGAGCCAGGGAGATGGCAGCCACACAACTACCTCGGTTTCTCCTGGTGCTGTGGCTCTGGATCACATCCACACTCTGTCTCTGAGCTCTGTTTTCCCCTCACCACTTAGCTCTTGCACCTCAGAAAGACACTGTCTCTCTCTCTGAAAAGGCATCTATTTCTCACTGAGAAGAAGAATAAAAGCACTGAGGGATGACCAAGTGTCTCTGAATTGCAGAGGAGACAGAGACTGGAGTCCATCGGTGATCCCTCTTATTGTTCTTGGAAGTCACCCCACGAACACCCCAGGGACACTCTATTCCAGACAAGCTATAAAATAAAATCATATGTTATCCAGTTCTGTGTGATAGACACTGTTAGCACAATACAAACGTGTGTGAATTCACCAGGGATAAATTTAGCCTTGAGCTGAGGCCATTGATTTGTTGTGGTGTTGAAACTTCTCATATAGGGTTAGAAATGAAGAGAAAGATCTCTGGAGATTCCATGGCATTGAAGGAAAAGTGCTGAGCCATTGTAAAGGAGAAACTGGTAAAATTCTCATTATGTGACACAGATTGTATAGAATAGCTATGGTTCAGGAAATCAGATGACACGAAGGTGAGCGGTGCAATCAATATGCTGGGGGGAAGGAATGCCATCCACAGGGACCTGCACAGGCTTGAGAGTGGGCCCATGCAAACCTCGTGATGCAGGCCACTTTCCTAAGAACAAATGAAGTGTGGGTTAAGTAGCTAAGTACTGTCACAAGGACATTGGGGTAATTTTCCCTTCATCCTGAAAGGAGATTTGAGTTTTCTCCCCTAAATACAGCCACTGCTGCTTGTGCTAGTTAGAAGAATCTCTTTTGTCTCCCAACATATTGCTGATTTTTTTAATGAGAGGAGGCTTCCTGAGGTTTCCACAGAAGCCTATCTGCTTTCTGGCCAGCTGATGATTTTGATGTGCCTGCAGCCTGTCCATGTGGCAGGTTCACATGGACACCAAAGTGGTCCCGCTGCCTCCTGGACTGACAGCAGAGCTCACAGACCCAGCATCCCTTCCCTCTGGTGGAGCATTTCAGGGGAGAGGAGAAGGTTCATCCTGGAGCAGAAGGAGAGGGTAATAGACATGGAACAGGTGGTCATGGCATTGAGTTTGTAGAAGTTCGATAGGCATTGACAGGCATGAAAAATGCTCTCAGCCATAGGGTCTGATTTTTTTGGTGATCCTATATGGAGCCTGGAGTTGGAATTAGTGATCCTTAGGAGTCCTTTCCAACTCCAGATATTCCATGATTCTGTGATTCTATGGAATCAAAGCTCAAAATATAGAAACTTTCCTTCCTCCAGAAGTGAACATTCTTAGCATGCTGCTTTGGAGCAGGTTTCAGTTGGATTACAGTTGCCATTCCCACCAGAGGAGAGAGAGAGAAGAACTGGAGTTTATTTTCATACGTCAAATCATTTTAAAAAAATAAATTGTCTTTCTACTGTTCCCATCTGAACATGGTGTGTTTTCACCCCCCAGGCTCCTGAAAGCGACACGTCACTGGACAGTCGGAGCAGCAGCTCAGCGGGCAGCCTGCAAACCACACTGGAGGACAGCCTCAACCTCAGTGATTCTCCCCAGTGTACCCTGGACCTCCCAGTGGCCCTGTGCCCCATGCCGGCTGCTGGCGACCAAAGACCCCTGGCAGCCCCCCTGTCCCCCACCTCCCGTCGCCGCAGCCTACGGGGCCGGGGGCTCTTCACCCTGCGCAGCATCCGTCGGCACCAGCGCAGCCACAGCAGTGGTGGGAGCACCAGCCCTGGTTGCACCCACCATGACTCCATGGACCCTTCGGATGAGGAGGGGGCAGGAAGCAGTTTGCGGGGCGGAGGCAACAACAGCGAGCCCTCGGAGACCCTCAGCAGCCTCTCGCTGACCTCCCTTTTCTCACCCCCGCCGCCAGGGCTGACGCTGGGGAAGAAGTGCAGTAGCACCAGCAGCCTCCATGCCAGCCCTTCGCTCCGCCGCCCCGCTGCCCACCACACCAAGCCCTTCTACACCGTTGACCCCAAGGGCTTTCTCTCCATGCCCTCCTGGGTGACGGACTTCTGCAAGGACACCCCTCCGCCAGTGCAAGGAGCAGAGCCCGACGGCCCCAGCAGACTGGGAACAGGGGAATGCGGCTCCCCGCTGCCGTCCGAGCTGGAGCTGGGCGATGGGGTCAGCAAGAGGAACAGATGAGGGTCTCTGGGGCGTGGGGTGTGCAGAGTCTTTGGCCACCGGCACGGGGAGCACATTTTGACAGCTGCTCCCCAGCAGCGATTCCAAAGGATTTGGGGGAAAAAGAACCAGGCAAACAAAAAATTATAAATATATATATATACATAAATATATATATATATATATATATATAGAATAAATACTCTGGTACCGTACCTCAGAGGCGTGGGAGAATGCAAGCAATACGGGAACAGTCCTGCCCGAGGGCAAGACCTGGACCATCACTGCAGAGACTACAGCAACAAGAAAAGGCCATGGGGCTGGGAGGGATGGGACCTTCCGGCCAGGCAACCACTGCCTGTCAGCCATTTAGTTATATACATATACATATATAGAGAGAGATCAATTTATTTATTTTTTTTACAGAGAGATTATGAATTTCAGAAAGTGCTAAGGAGGACCAAGCGAATGGGGGCTGAAGGAGGTGCTATGCAGAACTAAAGAGGGTGGGAGAGCGGGGTGGAATGGAGGGAAGTGGGGTAAGCAGCAAGGGAAGAGCACCCGGGGCTTGCCTCGTTTGTTTCTGGGAACTTTCTTCTTATTCATGCTTCCATTTCAAACATTAAAAACTGTGGGCCGGGTCTTCAGTTCTAGCATAAATTGGGCAAACAGTGATTGTGCTCTTTTGTTGGTGCAGAGCAGTGATGCTCTGGCTGGAGGGAGATTCGCTGCTGATTTACAGCAGGTGAAAAACAAACAGCTGTGGAGTACAGGAAACAAACAGAGGTGAAAAGCCTGCTTTGAAGGGAGTGTGAGAGCACAGCAGGCATATTCATGGGTGGAGGGGATGTGAGCTCCACAGTGTATTTGTGTGGCTGTTTTGTTAGTTTTCTGCTTTTCATTTTGTTCCAGAGGAAAAGAATTGCAAGGGTTACAGGAAAATCTGGAGCAGGAGAGGTGGGGGGGTGGGGGTGGGGCAAAAACAGGAGGGGAAATTGCACTTTTCCCATTCATTTGCAGTAATTGTGATATTTTCTTTTAGAAGCCCAAAGGTGCAAAAACCATCTCTAGAGAAACCTATTATTTTTGTATCTATAGCTATATATATATACATATATATATATAAAGAAGACAAAACCTAGAATTTTAAAAAGGACAAATAAAAGCAAAGAGGGCTTCAACATAAATTGTAGTGGGCCCACTGGCTGGATACCAACCCTGCCCCAAGTCCCAGCAGGAAGACCCTACGAGAGCATCCTTGGCTAGTGTTGGCTCTGCTTCTTCTCTAGAATCACCTCCATCCTCTGGCATTTTGCATTGGTGTTTCTGGGACCAGACCCCTGCTCAGCAAACAACCACAGATGTGAGGAGCAGAGAACACCAGCTGTGTGTATGTGTGTGTGTATGTGTGTGTGTATGTGTTGTGGCAGATGTGAGGGTGCTTGTGTGTGTTGTGTACTGGCTGGCTCACTGCATGGTGAGAAGGGGAGAGGAAGAAAGAGGGTGCTATGGCTCGCCTTGTCCTACATCACAGGGCACCATCTGTGTGCTGCGGGGTGGCTGTGAAGGCAGACCGACTCCTTGAACCAAGTCCTGCCTCGTGATCCAGGATTCAGTCCAGCAGATGTGATTCTCTCCCACGTGGCTGCAGAAGGATCTCCGGGGCCATGTCCCCTGCTCCCCTTCCGCAATATGACCGCACACATCTCCTCCTTTGCTGGGGCCAGCCTGCATCTCCCCTGGTTTTATCCCTGCCCAGGTTTATGGGTAGGTAGGAAAGGGCATCAGAAGCCACCTAGGAGGGGGGCATAAAGACTTCCCATCCCTTTTTTTCCACCAGATAAAGAGGGCTGCTGCCGCAAAGCTCTCCTTGCTGGCATTTGAGGCATTGCAGAGAGTGGGTGGCAACACCACAGACTTTCTGGTTTTATCATTACCTGCCTGATTACTAAGCTGCTGCTGCATCTTATGAACTGGAATCGTAAACAGTAATCACATCGAATGGGACAAACAGCAGAAAGGAAAAAGATAATTGCTACATGGACTTGACTTATTATCTGAAAGGAGAATTTGTTGTCTTACAAATGTGCACACTGACTGCGGGGAGGTCAGACCTGTGGGCAGAGGACAGGAGAGCCCAGGTCCTTCTCCCTGCAGAAAGACTGCTGGTCTAGATTTATTAAAGCAATAATAAGGGTCTTTAAATGCCTTTTTTGCACTCGTCATTCTTTGGGTGAATCACCCCTGCCCGTTACCCCAGAGGCAGAGAGGAGAGATGAGGCACACGGAATCATAGAATGGCTTAGATTGGAAGGGATCTAAAACGTTATTCAGCTCCAACCCCCCATAATTCATTCCCTGTCCTTGGGAAAGGAAGATGGTCAGTCCCGAAAACTGAACATCAAACTCAGTCTGCATGAGATTTCCAAATCAAATAAATAAATTAAAAAAAAACCTAAAAAAATAAAAGCAACCCAAACCCTACACATCAGCATGTAGATTGTTTCCTATAAGGAGTCCCTAAGTCCGGTTGGACAAGGTCATCTATCTTAGTAGTCTCTCCAACCTTAATGATACTATGATTCCACGATAAGGGGACTTGGAGGTAGGCCTCCATGGTGCTAGAAGCTACCCTGATATACTGTCACGATAGAAATATGGCCTGCACTTGAGATAGTTGGGAGGGAAGAGGTGTCACACCCCAGGAAGAGGTCACCCCATCACCACTCTTCCCTCATTAAAAGGAATAAAGCCCCACTGAAGATGCAGGTGATGCTGAGACAAATCTCAGCAAGTCTCTGCAGGCCTTTGTTCACCTGGTTGCTTTCATCAGCTCAACGTGAGCAAGCAGCAGGAGGGATAGATGGACGGCCAGGCTGAAGGCCTCAGTTCCTCCTCAGAGGAGCTCAAATAATCTGCTTTCTAGGCAGAATCCCTCCA
This sequence comes from Chrysolophus pictus, assembly GCA_037305975.1. Taxonomy (NCBI): domain Eukaryota; kingdom Metazoa; phylum Chordata; class Aves; order Galliformes; family Phasianidae; genus Chrysolophus; species Chrysolophus pictus. Next base: position 146,067,279 of record CM074576.1, read on the forward strand.
TTTGTTTTGCAAAAGTCCTTGAGTGTCTGCACCACTGTCGCTCACTGTCCTGTGGATCCTGGTGATCCAGGGTGACAGCTCCATGCCTTCATATCACAGTGGGAAGGGTACCCATGAGGTGGTGGCCTCATGGAGTGACTTACAGCCCTCAGGATGTTATCTCCATTTGTCTTCCAGTGCCTTCTGGAAGTGACTTGCAAGGGGAATCTTTGCTTCACTATCGTTTGGGGATCATGGCAGTCCTGCATCCTGTGAGGCCTCCCCTTCACCTCCTGCTGGGGTCATGCCACAGACTGCCTCCCTGCAAGGACTTTCAACCTGAGCCGTATGACTTGAGCAGAAGGCTTCTGGCTTTGGAAGGAGGTTGCCATGGAAACAGAAGTCTAGGTTATCTTTAGAGAATATTTTGTCTCTCTCTTTTAATTATTTACCAACTGCTTGAAGAAGAAGGAGGAAACATCCATCCTTCCTAAGGAGGAGGACACAGGATGATAACACCCAGCAAGAGCCTCATGTATCTGATGGGGCTTCCTGTGGTGGGGTGGGCTGCAGGCTTTCTCTCCTGCGTTTCCCAGGTCTGCCCAGCTGTCAGCACCAGCAAAAACCTCCATCATTATCTGCCCACATTTCAGACAACACCTGATGGTAGCCTATGATCTGCCCAGACTCCCATACTCCCACTTCCCAGCAGGGACTACTTTGCAGCAGCTTCTGTTTGAATGCTTCTTGCTGTCATCAGCCCAAGATCACTCATTTTTGTCCTACTGCCACGTCACCTTCGTACCCTTCTCTCCCCTCCATTTGCCACCAAAAGCACCTCCTCACTCTGTTTGATGCAAGGTTCCCCCTTATGCTCACATACTTGTGCTGTGTCCTTCTTCAGCTTCTGCACTGCCAAGCTAAATGCATTTCACTGTTTTTATCTTACCTTGCAATCCAGTTCATCATTTTTGCTAAGCCCTCTATGTATATTTTGCCTTAGAATTATAGAATCATTAAGGTTGGAAAAGATATCTAAGATCATCTAGTCCAACCATCAGCCCATTACCACCATGCCTACTTTCTGGCCACCTGGGAACACTGCTGCCTCGTTCAGCTGGCTGACAACTAACACCCCCAGATCCTTTTCCTCTGCTACAGGCTGTAGTGCTGTATGCAGCTGTTGTGATCGAAGTGCAGGACGTAGCACTTGGTCTTGTTGACACTCATATAATGTCACCAGCTCACTGATGTAGCCTGTCTAGGTCTCTCTGTAGGGCCATCCTACTCTCAGACAGATGAACGCTTCCCCCCAGCATGGTGTCACCTGCAAACTTACTGAGGGTGCACTCAACCCCCTCATCCAGATCATCAGTGAAGATACTAAAGAGGGTAGGCCCCAAACCTACCCCTGGGGAACACCTCTCACGACCTTCTTGCCACATCTTTCAGTTCAGCCCAGTGTAGTTCATTGCAGCTGTAAAGCAGCACCCATCCAGAGCGGTTCCCACCTCTTCTTTCACCTAACTCCTCATCTGCTCCAACCTGCTCATGAAAAATGCACCAGCATTCAATATTTTTTCTAAGCCCAGAGATCCTTTCCCAGAGCTGCTACATGAACAAGGTATACTGCTGGAGTTACTCCTCCTGGCTCCTCCATCTTCATCTGTCTTTCTCATCCCAGCTACCATTAGCTTAAAAACATGAGAAGCACTGATCAACATGCACAGTTACTTTTCATGGAAAGTCAGCAATGCTGTGCATTTGGTGAGGTATTGGAACAAGCTGCCCAGGGAGGTGGTGGAGTCACTGTCCCTGGAGGTGTTCAAGAAAAGGGCAGATGTCGCATTGAATGACATGGCTTAGAATGGTCATGGAGATGGGTTGATTGTTGGGCTAGATGATCTTAGAAGTCTTTTCCAACCTTAACAATTCTGTGATTCTATGATTTGACTTCTCTTCCAGTGAGACGTCTGCAAGGCATCACAGCAAGTGTCCTCTACACTCACAGTGAGAGCAAAAGGTGTAGTTGCAGTGGTTTGAAGCAGAGAGTTATTTTTGGCCAATGTGCTTCCAACTGCCAACAGAAAACTGAAAATTTTATTATGGAGATGTGGTGGTAAAGCAGCTTCACATTGTGTTCTCATCACCAGAACTGCACAGAGAAGAGGCAGATTAAATCCTGCTGATTTTCTGGTAGGCTGCAGTACAAAACGTGCAGCACACCTTGTAGGAGGTATTCGGTGCTTTGCAAAGGCAGGCCCCTGGATGTATGCCATCCAGATCAGTTTGTCTGCATGTGATTTAACTTTCCAAATATTCTTTTTTCTGGTCTTCATGAATACATTTTTTCGATGAGATGTGCCTTACTTCTCAGTTTTTCCGTGTTATTTTTGTTCCTTGCTAGGCACTGGTTTGCAGTAGGAGCTCAGGATCTCAGTATCTTTGAATTATTATTCATTTCTTCCCTCTCGTTTAGATAAATATATTTCTTCTCTAGCACTTTTCCCTTCTGCATATTTCCAAGGCCCATGTTTATTTCTACTAGAATCCTGACACACTTTGAACAAGAGCTGGCAATGTGATATTCAATATTTATGCCTCCCGGCCACTTCCAGAGCAGATGTGCTCAGTTTACAGGCGAAGAGTTCTCACTCCCATCAAACCCAGCAGCCCAGCCATCACTCTGCAGCATGCCTCTCCTGCTTAAGCAACTGTCTCAGCAATCTGGGTTCTTCCCTTTAGCTCGTGCAGGTGGTGGGATCACACAAACGGCAGGGTACATGCCCCCGACCAATGCATTTCCAAGGACGTTTTAATAGAATCATAGAATGGATTGGGTTGGAGAGGACTTTAATGCCCACCCATTTCCATCCCCCTGCCTTGGGCAGGGCTGCCACCCATCATCTCTGGCTGCTCAGAACCCCTTCCAACCTGGCCTTGAGCACCCTCAGGAATGGGGCACCCACAGCGTCTCTGGGCAGGCTATTCCAATCTTCCTGGAGGCCAGCACACTTCAGCCCACATACAAGGGGAAGCATCATGGAAGAACCTAAAGTACATGACATGTGCATTGGGAATTATCTTTATCACCTGCCAGTCCTCACGATAAGCCTTGCCCTTGAACTACCACAGCTTTAGATATGAAGTGCCAGGTGTGCTTTCCTCTAAAACAACCACTGTCACCTTTAGCAGCTTCTAATCCTTGCTGGGATGATAGCAATTAAAGCAGATGACCCCATTTCTCCTCTCAATTACGAAGTCACGGTTAATTTATGCTCCCATTTATACACTTCTCCCACCTCTGAGCCTTGTGAGGGGTTTGTTCCAAGATACAATCTGCTAAACACATACTGGATAATAATAGGTATTTCTAAGAAAGAGTCAAGAGGAATGTCAAGGGGTGGCCTGGATAAAAGTTCTGCTTTTGTGTGTGTGTTTTCTCTACTTAGATATTCCCCACACATGCACACCTACAGGTACACTTATCTTTCTTGCAAATCTTTAAAAATGACCTCCCATTGAGCACAAAGTTAATAACATGTGAAAGACTCTTAATCACAGTTGGCCACTGATTAGTTTCTGCTGTTATATTAAGCTCAGACATAGGAAATAAATTAGAAAATAAAAATAAAATAAAATAAAATAAAATAAAATAAAATAAAATAAAATAAAATAAAATAAAATAAAAGTAACCAACAAGGCTGTATTACTTGCTGTCCGTTACAGAGCCTTTGCCTTTACCTGGGACTGGGGCTGATGGCTCCATCCCATGTTGGCTGGAAAGCAGCCCTCCCTTTCGTGCTTGGATGGACACAGTGCCTGTGATGTTTATTTGTGTCCAACCAGGCAAAAATACAGCCTGCATAACAAAAAAGGTGGAAAGGCCTGAGGGGAATTTGCACTAACGATGGAGAAAGCTAGTTAAGGGTCTGGAGAAGGTGAAGATCTGGCTCCTGGCTTGAGACTGGGCTGATTTGCCCCGAGGGACACCCTGAAGGTATGGGTTTCTTCCCTCCAGCCTCCCGCTGGCTGCTGCTGCATTTTCGTGCTCTGTAAACCCTGCAGGAATCAATGCGGCAGCTAAAGTGGCACTTTTGACATTTGAGGGAGAATTATCTCAGAAGTGAGTATATAAATCTGATTCATCACCAGTCCTGATGGCTCATCAAGTCCCTGCCAGCAGCCCCATGGGTGCAGCACCCATCGGCTCTGAATGTGTAGGTAGAGTGGGAAGGAGGCAGCCTGTCCAGTTGCGTTGTTTGTTTTGCACTGGTGATGATGCAGTGGTATCATTTTCAAACTAAATGCTAATTTTCTGCTTTGCTGGCCTCAGAATCTCCTCCATCCGTCCCCTTCATTGCAGCAATTAAAGGACCAGGTGCTTGATCCGAGACGCTTGCAATGAGCGTGGTTTAAATCAGTGTGTGCAGGAGAGAGAAATGAATGCATGAGAGCAGGGGGTGGGAGAGCCCTATGCTTCAACAACAGGCTGAAATGTCCCCCTGTTGTGGCTTCTTCCCCCAGAAGAAGGAGAGGCCGTGTCACATCAGTCCTTGCTGCTCTGCTCTTCTTGGGGCAGCTCGGTACTTATGCCTGAAGGATGAGGACCATCCTGCCTGGTCCCCAGCAAAGCCGTAGCTTCCTGCCACTGTCACCATCCTGTGAGGATGGGCACTGTGAGAGCAAGGTGACAAAACATCCCTGAGGTACAGAGTTGCTATCAAAGGTGTGGGAGCTGATGTGAGGGAAAGGGGTTGATCGCAATGCTGGAACATGGACAAGCTCCCTTGGAACGTTTCTTCAGCCTGCCCATTGAGTTTATCCCAGGTCTTTTCTACGTGCCACTGTCCTTCTGCCACTAACTCTCCTGAGCTTGTGAATGTGGCTCCATGGGTGAACATAGGGGCAGGAAGGGGGATCAGTCACGAGTCCCTTTCTTCCTTAGTCCCACCATTCACTTCCAGCTTCATTTCTGCTGCTGGTGGGACTGATACACGTTACTTTAGAGTCTTGAGAAAGAGACTATGCACCTCCCATGCCCCTCTGGGCAGGTCAGAGTTGCTTTGTGTACACAGATAAGGTATAGCACAGAGCTGGCTTTGCCAAGTATGGGCTACAGCGTATATACACATGTATTTTTGACACATTTTTGTCAAAACCAGAACATAAAAAGGACAAAAACTATTAGGAAGTGTCCAAAAAAGGGCTACAAGTGGAGAAGGGCCTGAAGGGCAAGACCGGTGAGGAGTGACTGAGCTCTCCTGGTTTGCTCAGCGCCTGATGGCGGCTGCAGCTCCTCACAGGGAGCGGGGGGGCAGCGCTGAGCTCTGCTCTGTGTGACGGCGACAGGGCCCGAGGGAACGGCATGGAGCTGTGTCCGGGGAGGGGCAGCTGGGGGTTAGGGACAGGGTCTGCTTCAGAGGGTGGTGGGCAATGACGGGCTGCCCAGGGCAGTGGGCGCAGCAGTAGGCCTGCTGGAATTCAAGGGGCATTTAAACAACACCCTCAGAGAGAGCGTTTGGGGTTGGGGTGTGGAGCCAGGGGTGGGACTCAGTGATCCTTGGGGGGTGTCTTTCAATGCAGGATAGTCTATGATTCTAATAGCAGGTCTAACACATGCCACATCAGGTCTTTGAGAGCACCCTTAGGGCTGTGTGCATGGCTGAAACATGAGCACTTGCTGTGAAGACCTGATGCCTGTAGATACTCGGATCCCTATCACTTATGGTGGCAGCAAGAAGTAAGAAAGGTGGGATTTATCCAGAACCAAGAATGCCTCATTACTCAAGGAACACCCACCTGAAAACTTAGTAATAAAGAGGGGGAATTGGCTGTCAGGCCAAGGTAATTCACAGTTAATGAGTACTGAAGGAAGCTTGAGGTAGAAGTAGATAAAAAAGGGAGAGAAAAAGAGTTTCTTTGTTCTTCAGAATTTCCTTGACTGTTACCTGCATGTTTCCGTCAGAGTAAATAAACAAACCTTCTCCTGTGAATGCTGCTGACAGCCAGACCGGTGCTCAGCCACTTGCAAGGGTATGTTGCTCCTCTGTGTGATGCTGTGGCACTGCTTTCACCAAAAGCACCAACAGGAGAAGCCGTGAGACATCCTCCTTTGGGTCTCAATCCCAGGTATGTTCCAGCATCTACTGACTTCTATACTATTCCTTTCTTGCCTGTGTTTTGTGAAAGCAGCAAACTCTCCTGGTGTGTTTAATGTGATGTTCCTACTTGAAAGCTGACTCAATCATTACATTTTGCTCTCTTCGTTAATCTCAGGATTAAGAAACTGCCACACGAGTGTGACTTGAGCTTTAGGAAATGTTTTCCCCCCCTTTTTTTTTTAATTAAAAAAAAAATCTGCAATGAGCAATGCTTTTTATTTAGAACTGAATTCATGAATTTTAACTGAAGATGGGCATGTTGGGCATTAATATATGTATAATTATGCAAAACCACTGTTATGTCTCTAATGGAAATTAGATTCTACCACCACGGCTGTGTTTGGTGATAGTGTGTGTCTTCATTTGTGCTGCGTTTTATTTATTTATTTATTTCCTAGCAGCATGACCTAGGATTACAGTTGCTATGGTGATAAGACAGTTAGTGGAGGAAGGAGTGAAAGGTAAATTTGCTCATCTTCCTGTGTAGCACTTCGGGGGGGGGGAGGGGAGGGGGTTGAACTGGCAGTCTCATTGCCCAGTGTTGCATCTCAATTTCTCTGTGTCTTAGCTGGGTTTAGGGATGGGTACTCCTGGGCTGTAGGCCCAGAGTTAAATCTTGCGGCCATTTTCATGCATTTGATGACCTGCATTTGTTATTTTGAGTCTTGGACTTAGTGCCAGAGATACTGAGCACCAGTGGCTCCATACCCCTAAGATACGGTGTGAATCCTTCATGTTTACTGGGGTTTGTGTGGTGGTGCTCCTTGCAGAAAGGGAGGTAGCATTCCCCCAAAATCCCCCCAAGCAGCAGTGACATTTCCTGACCTGAGCAGCTGAAGTGCAGGGGTTGTTTCCATGTTTTTGATAGTGCAGGAGAATTTGTTCTGAGTGCACCTCTGTTGGCAAGGAATGTACATATAGTTCTATTTGAGCAACTGCTCAGAAGTCCTCACATCTCTCCTGCCTTGTACTCTGCAGCCAAAGATATCTCTTTATTTGCCCTACATCATGTGGAAGTACTTTCCTGGCATCCTGCCTTACTCCCGTGTTACTGCTCACACTTGTCTGCACACTCGCCCATTAAAACATTCTTCTTGATTTGCTTGGATCTCCTGGTGGAAATGCTTTTTATGGAAACAGGGGCTGACCAGTCTTAGTGACTGCAGGACTTCAGGCAGTTCCTTGCAATTGCCCTTGTAGAAATAGCTGATCTATTCCTTTCTCCCTGTCCTTCTGAAGAGAGTGTAGTGCTACCCCCACCAGTTTCACCCCATCCTTCTAGCAGCAATAACGCTGGAGCTTGGGGTTATGTTCTTCTATCAGGAATATCACAGACTAACATATTGATGGGCAGTGAGTAAGTCTCAGGTGTTCACCAATTAGTCCCTGTCTAGCTTTCAGTACCTGCTTGGACTTACTGAACTTTTTATTAGGTTGAATTTTTCCACCAGAGATCTTATTACTGTGATTACCAAAAGACAAGTGTGTTTTAAAAGGGTCTCAGCTGCCCTGCTGCACTTCATGCTTTTCCCAAAGTGAACTCCTTGCTGGCATGCAGCTCGTCAACAGTGCAGGCACTTCAATGCAAGCAGACAGCTCTCTCCCACTCACTTGGATGGAGGTAAGGGAAATGATGTGGCTGACAGGGACAATCCTGTGCTTGTACCACTCTCTTGTACACTTTCCTCAAGGAAAATGCTTCTAAGCTACTGAGCCTCTGAGAAGAGGTCATCATTATGCTCAGACACCCTCCCACCCACAGCCATCAGCATCCATCAGTGGTTTCACACAACGCTCACAAGATGACTCCAGAACTGGAGGGGATGGTGGAAAAAATGATGCATGATGTCCAGGGCTGGCTAGAGAACAAAGGGATTTGCTGGTTAGCTTTAAGGGTGGGAGCTTAAAGCAGCTGTATTCTTCTGAGCCTGCTGGAGAGTTACTGATGCCCTCTGATGGGAGAGAAGATAGCCCTGGGGATAAGGCTCTTCCAGCCCAGAAGTTGGTGAAATACTAAAATAGCAGAGCAGCTGCTTCACCTGCTCCTCCCAAACCCCAAATATAGACTCACAGAATGCCTTGGGTTATAAGGGACATAAACGTCATCCAGTACCAACCTTCCCCTGGGAACAGAACAAACCTGCAGGTTGCTGCAGCCCAGTGAGACCACTCAACAAAGCGAGCTTGCCTGTTTTCTCCAAACAACAGCGCTCAACAGCACAGGCTGTTTGACTTCCCCCTTGAGGACTGTTTCAAAGCATTGGCAAACATAAACTGGGGATTGGGGTATGATTCTGTGTGCACAACCTAAGCAAGCAAGGAAGAATAAAGAGCTGTACAAGGGGAGGAGCAAAGTAAATTTTATTTATTTATTTATTGCTCTTCTTTCCAAGGTGAAGAAAGCAGCAAAGTAGGAAATGTCTTTTTCTCTTGAGAATCCCATCTGGCCAAGTTCTGTTTCAGCTGTGCCACATCTCAGTGTCAATGAGATGAGGCTGGTGAAGCTGTGGTTCCTTCTAGCCAAAGCCAGGTGTAAGCATTTAGTCAAGGCAGGCTTACTGCTCAGCCTTTGGGAATTTTGGTTAACACTTTGGTTTGCCTGGTGGTGATGAAGTATCAGATAGCAGCTGCCTGCAGGGGGTAGCCTCTAGGTCTTAAGTATGCTGCAGGTCAGTCCAGATCAGCTGCACACTGAGTCATAAACACTGTGCTGAGGTTTGGGAGCAGTCTACACAGTGCTTCATTTGACATCTGCCAGTGATAGGTCACCAAAACTGATACAGCATTCATCAGGATCTTCATCAGTCTTTGACTTAGAAGCATGGAATCATAGAATCGCTTGAGTTGGAAGGGACCCTTAAGGGCCAACTGGTCCAACTCCCCTGCAATGAACAGGGACATCTACAGGTAGATCAGGGTGCTCAGAGCCCCTCCAGCCTGACCTCAGTCTCTCCAGGGATGGCACATCCACCACTTCTCTGGGCAACTTGTTCCCATGCCTCCCATCTGCTTTCTTAGCCTTCTTCACGTCAGTATTGAGATGGAAAAGTGTGTGTACATACAAACTCAGTGATTCTGGCAGTTGGGTGTAGAGAGAGGGCTGGAGGGTAGCTGTCACTGGCCTCTCCTCTGGAAGAGAGCATGCTGAAAAAAAAAGAAAAAAAAACCCAAACAGATAATTTCATTATTCTCTTTCTGTAAATAGTCATCATAAGCAGTTAAATGGGAGCAGCTGTGGACAGTGAATCCTGGCTTGTCATTGTCCTTCACCAGGAGGACAGCCCAGTCAGCACTCAAATATCCTTCCCCTCTCTGTCTCCCTTCATTGCCTCCGTGTGCTGCATCCTCATGCTGCCTGGGCTTTGTAAAGAGCACAGAGAGGCATGGCTACAGCAAGCATATGCTGTGTCTGTAATCTCAAATGAATTAGCCAGGTGCTTAAGGACAGAAGCTATCTCTAGGGGAGAAGTTAGATGCAGGATGGCTGTCACAGGTGAGGTTTCCCCAACGAGGAGTGGATAATGAGGTCAGAAGAGGTCGCAGCCTTGCTTTCACATCTCCAAATCTTGATGCAGCAATGTGATTTCAACGACCGAGCCCTCGTGACCTGTCCATCAGATACAGATTTGTCATCTCCAGAGCCAACAGGTAGCCAGAAGCAATGCAGACAGAGCAGCAAGGTTCCTGTGTGGTTGGCAGGAAAGAGAGGGGGGTGATGAATTTTTCTGGCTGTAGGACAGAAGGAAATGGTGGTCTGTGGGAAGGATGCAGGATTGCCCACCTGCTTTAGGATCCTTTGTAGCTGCAGGGTTTATACACAGATTGTTGGTCACTGCATAGCAAATAGACAACAACTTGTGGCAAGGAGCATTCTAGTATTTTATTTAGCAAGAGCCACAAGATATGGTGATGTCCATTCTTAGCAGGTGTCTGCATTCCGAAGCTCATTCAGATCACTAAGATTTCTCCTGGAGCCAGTGCTGGGCCATCAGGGAAGTGTTGTGTCCTTATCCTGCTGACACATTCAAACCCCTGATGGGAGGAGGACAGGAGTTGGTTGGGAGTGGTGCTGCATCCTCAGCAAAGATGGGCAGACACTGCTCTGTCTTCCTCAGTTCTTTTCCTCACTCTAAGATTTTTCTGTCTTCCATAGAACTGAATGAAGAAGGGTACATGTATGTGCTTGGTTTGCCCCTTGGGTCAGGGTATGGTCTGGTGCAGGGAGTTTTGTGCCCAGCAGCTGGGCTCCCTCTGGAATCAGGTGCTTGTGGCCACTAATGGGTGGCAATGAAAAACCTCACTGAGCGATGGAGGCTTTTAGATGGGGTTTTATTATTACCATTTATTTTATATATAGGTATGATGTGGCTTTAGAGATTTCATGTATCTTTGAGGCAATCCTGTTGCTTACAAACTTCTGTGCTTTTGCTTTTCTATTCCCTCTTAGAGGGGAAGAAGCAACAGAAACATCCCAACCTGTAAGCCTTCAGAGTGCAACCATTTTCCTTGGTATGTGGAGACTAGGGAGGATGAAAGGGAGGCAGTAGGAACAGATTGAAAATGAAGATCACAGTCAGCTTTTTAATCCTCTTTGAATAGTAATTCCACAGTTAGGGACACTACTGCAGCTCCACTGTCTTCCATGAATCTGGATGTGATAAGAAACAGCTCTTTTCAAGTGCTGCTTTGTCTTAGAAATTGGAGTAAAGAATTGTGTCAGCAGGATAAGTTCCCTTGCTCCCTCTTTACCCATAGCTCTCAGTGATGTGTACGGGAAGATCAAGTGAACGTGAATGTCTGATGATTGTGGTATGACTTACAGCTTCTCATTCCAAGTGAGCAAACTCCTGGCAGTCTAAATGTAGTCTGTCATGTTGTAACCAGGGCCTCTCACCAGCTCATTTGTATATATTCCATTCTGCACCATTCAGTGGGTCTAGGCAACTGAAAAGGGGCACCTGGAGTGATTTAGAGACAAACTCAACTCCAAAACAAAAATCCAGAGACATACCCTGTGCTTAGGGATAGCAGCAAATCAGGAGGCAAGGTGCAAATAACAATATGAACAGATGAGGATGGTCCTAAAGGCAGGTACAATCTTGCATCAGTGAGGAGAGAGTGAGGTAGGGGAGAGGGGAGATTGAGGGTGGCAAGAGCTGATCTAGCCAGGAGCAATGATGTGGGGCTGAGCGGGGGAAATGGAGCCTGAGGATCAGCAGAGGATTACTGTTTTATTAGCCTCTGGATTAGTGTCTCAGGGTCAGACACTGTAGAATAGACTGTATTGAATTATTTCTTATCAGCTGGTGCTGACTGACTGGTGAGGGTCCATCCCAGTAATCTCTCTGGTTTGGCGAAGTATTGCCTGTGCTCAGGCTGGTGTGTTGCACTAAATAGCTTGGAAGGAGATGGCTTTTAGGTATACAAAAGCCATGTGGAGATGAGAAATTAAGAGGAATAGGAGTTGAAAGAGGCATGCAGTAGTTGGTTAATATTTCTTTTCTCAAATTGCAAGGGCTCTCATCTCCAGATCAGCTCTCTCAAGACAAAGCTGAGATGTCTAGTCTTTGATTGCAATAGCTTTGATTCCAAAGCCTTCCCATGTTCCTATTTATTCTTCAAAGGTGAATTCGTACTAGTTAGATCTGCTTTGGCTACAGGTTAAAATGATATCCCCAGATATTTTAGACCACAGAAAACAGATATATGTGTGAATAAGGAAGAAAAGCAGACTGCAAAGATAAGAAGGCACGTCTGCCTGCAACCTCCTTCTAACTGCTGTGGGTTTGGAAGAGGCAAGGACAGATGAAAGTGACAGAAGGTGATATTGCTTAAGCAGGAGGTGCACCTACAGTCAGGCTGGCTCTCATCAGCTGTGGGTGTGGTGATCCTATAGTTGTTCGGTGGTTTTTCTGGGGAGAGGGAAACGGGGGAATGAAGAGGAAGAATGACGGTACCCCTTTTTCTAGGTGTCATTACAGATTTTTGTGCAATTTTCTCTGGGGGCAGGACACAACTGTTCTGTTTGACCATCATCTAGTAGGGGCAAAAGGCAGATCACACTTTGCAGTCCTATGAACCACGCCAGGCCACAAATACCTTCTCTTTGGAGCCTAGGCTGCCTTCTGGTCCAAAAAGCCATATGTTTCATAGCTGGACACAGCAGGGAGAGCTGAATCCTGTCTGTTGCCATACTTTATAGTGATAGTTGGTATGAGACTAACGGAGATCAGTACTTATCTTGGACCTCCTCTGTATCTGTAATTATTCCTGAATGAAGCTGTTGCCAAGAGGAGCAACGGGTAGTAACTAGTCAGAGCACCTGAAGATGAGTGGAGAAGGGTTTAAATTGGTGGCTTTGCTCCTGCTACTTTCTAAGATTTCTGGAGGTATAAAGAGGCAAGGGACTACCTATGAGAGAAGCTGTGGTTCCAGTGCTGTGAAGGATTATTCATAGAATCATAAAACTGAGTTGGAAGGGACCTTCTAAAGGCCATCTAGTCCAACTCCCCTGCTATGAACAGGGACACTTACAAATAGATTGTGCTGCTCAGAGGCTCTGCAGCTTGACTCTGAATGTCTCCAGGGATGGGGCATCCACCACCTTTCTGGGCAACATGTTCCAGTGCTTCACTGTCCTTACTGTAAAAAATATATACATTCAAAAAAAAAAAAAAAATTAAAAATAATTATTCCTTATATCTAGTCTAAGTCCCCCTTCTTTTAGTTTGAAATTGTTTCCCCTCTCCCCTAGTCCTATCCCAACAGACCCTGCTAAAGAGTCTATCCACTTCTTTATTACAGCCCCCCCTTTAGGTATTGAAAGGCTGCTGTCAGATCTCCCAAGGGCCTTCACTTCTTCAGGCTGAGCAGCCCCAGCTCACTCAGCCTGTCTTCATAGGGAGGTGTTCCATCCTTTGGGTTATTTTTGTGGTCCTCCTCTGGACACAGGTCCATGTTTTTCCTGTGCTGAGGACTCTACATCTGGGAGCAGTACTACAGGTGAGGTCTCACAGCACAGAGCAGAGGGGCAGGATCACCTCCCTCTCCCTGCTGACCATATTGCTTTGGATGCAGACCAGGACACATTGATGGCTCATGTCCAGCTGTCATCCACCAGTGCCCCCAAGTCCTTTTCAGCAGGGCTGTGCTCCATCTTGACATCCCCCAGCCTGTACTAGTGGTGCGAGTTGCCACAGTTCAGGTGCGACACCATGCATTTGGCTTTGTTGCACCTCATGAGGTTCTCTTAAACTACTGCTCAAGCATCTCTGGCTGTGTCTGGATGGCATCCCACCTCTCAGGTGTGCTAACAGCAACACAACATGCTGCAAACTTGTTGAGGGTGCACACAATCTCACTGTTGATGTAAATGATGAAGATATTAAAGAGCACTAGTTGCCCCTGATCTCCATTCAGATGTTGAGCCACTGACCACTGTTCTCTGGATACAGTCTCACAGTCAGCATCTTGTCCGTCAAACAGTCAGCATGTCAAATCTGTATCTTTCCAGTTTGGAGAGGAGGATGTTGCATAGCACCATGTCATGGCCTTACTGAATTCCAGATAGATGACATCAGTAGCTCTTTCCTTATCCCCTGGCACAGTCATGCCATCATAGAAGGCCATTATGTTGGTGAGGCAGGATCTGCCCTTGGTGAAGCCTTTGAGCAAAACTGACTTCCCCTTATAATCCATCACCAGAAATTTCTGGCCATTCAAAGGTTTGCTATGATGTAAACAAAAAATGGGAACTAGGCACTTACAGGCAATATGGTCACACTTAGCAGCAAGGGTCCTGCCTTACATGCATTTTGAGTGTAGGATGTGGCAGTAGGCATCTATACAAATAACTGACAGTTAGATCTGGTTCCTTAATGCAGGCCTTCCAGCTATTTCTGCACGAGTTTTGATGCTCCAGCTGATGGGGGGGGGATTTTGTGTCATAATTGTGTGGTTCACAGACAGAAATACAGTCTCTCCCTTCTCTGTGTAATCCCACTGGCATATAAGGGACTTAATTTCCATCAGTCCTTAGTGTAATTATGAGAACATCCTGTGGCCTGACTGGCCTACCTCGAAAACAACACTGAGTGCTCCTGGCCTAAAAAAAAGTGTCAGAATGAGGCTAGTGCCTGGTCTATGATCACAGTGGCTCTTGAGAAATATTCAGCTTTACTAGGTGTCACTGACTGATGCTCAGCTGGGACACTTTTCAGGAAGTACACGTAGTTAAAGAATGAAAGCTGATGGCTCACTAGGTAATACTTGAGCCCTTTCACACTGTGGCAGAGGTATTTTGTTACCAAAGGTACTGGATTTTCATTTAGCCATAAACCCAAGGGCTTAATCATTAGCATTAGTGGAAGACTGTAGCGTCTTCCACATGAATTTGAATGCAATGCTGAATGTTCCACTAAATATCACCTAGAGAAAGTAGTATTCTGCTGCCTTAGCACTTGCTGGGTGATTCAACTAGAACAGTTACTCTTCATTTTCCTCTCTCCGACTCTGCTATACTTATTATGTGCTATTATATAACTTAGTTCTGATGTGAAAGTAGCTATATTTCAGGGTTGAATGAATGATCCCTATGTGATATGCATATGTCTGAAAAGTACTTTGGATAAAAGATCCTAAAAAATGAAGGTTATTTTACCTTTCCATGGGCGTAGCTATTTAGCAACTTTTGCTGTTGTTCTGTCTCAGTGTTTTGTTGAAGGAAGTGTTGTGAATGGTTTGTAGAGTGCTGGCATATATTATTAATTGCCTTTTATAGGTTGTTTTTCTCTTTTGAAACTCCACACTTTACAGGCATAATGATAAAGCAATGTAGCAACAAGGAGTTAGGGAGGAAAAAGCTCAGCAAAGTATTTGTTCTGTTCTAAGCCAAACTTTGGGGCTGGCATAATATCAGAGACTTCTCTCAGGGTCTTAAGGTACAATAAAAAAAAAAAAAAATTAGTAATAACAGGAAAGGGGTGAAAGGTGGATGCACAATGTTCCAGGCAGGATAAAATCAGCAACCCATCTGGGTCTCTGACAACTTCTCAAAGTAGGGCTTTGTACTCCGAGATCTATTCTGACAGCACAGTGTTTTGGAAATGTTTAGGACTCTTGCCATCATATTTCTTTTAAAGTCTGATTACCTTATGTGACATATCTTCGGCTGTTGTAAATTGATAGCGCTTCATCAGCCTCAATGGCATCTTGTCAGTTTGTGCCGGTAGAGGATTAGCCCTCTCCATCCAGACACGTTGCCTTGAGCTCAGCTTGGATTTCATCTGAAGTCATTATGAGCCTGATGAGAGAGTGCTGGAGGAAAGACATAGGTTATGGTAGGTAGGTCATGGTGAGGACTGACCCCACAAGTGGAACTCATTTCTTTCTGATTTAGTACTAGTTCCAGTTTTTCCAGGTTCTTGCTATGATTTTGGCTCTAGGACATACCATCTTCTGAGATACAAAAACCTGTATCTATTGAGCCTTCTGTGCCATCCCTCCTAAGAATGGGGAAGATGCTGGGTTTTTTGTTCTAGCCAGAACCAATGTGAGAAACCCCACCAGAAGTCCCCATGCAACTACCTTTGATACTCATCTTTGCTTGTCATGAAGCTACCATGTGATACTTCTGTGATGCAGTGTTTTATCATAAATCAGGCATAAGAATTTCTCTACAAAGGATAGTTTAAAGTCTCCTTTCACATCTATTAGTCTGAAATGTGCTATGGAAGTGTAAATCATGTCACTGGTTGTCAGGAAGTACCTAACCTTCAGATTGTCCTGCTGCACTACTGAGGGAGGGAGAAGGCCAGCAGGGCAAGGAAAAAAAAAAGTTGAATTTTTAAATGATTTTTCACTTCATTTAGAATATTAGCATTCAGTTTTATTCTTCATCTTGCCCTGAGACTGGAGGTCCTAATGTGAGAGTCACGTGGACATGAAGCATAATAGTATTGTCCTTTCTCCTGACTTACTGCACAGGCAGTTCTGTCATCTGGGGTTCAAATTGATTTTCCTATGGGCATACCTTCCCATAATACAGAAATGTTTTACTTTCTGGATTTAAGCAGGCACTGCCTTTTCCTGTGGCTGAAAGTCTCAAGAAGAAGGGCTTCCTCAGTCTGGTAGCACCAGGGAGTGCAGTTGGATCTCCTAGTCTGGCTTGGTGGTACTGGGCTCAGATTCATACGCCACCATAATGATGTTTTGTTTTTTTTCTTGTCTTACTTCAGCTCTGAGTAAGTTCACCTAACTGCATGTGATAGTATGTTTCTTCTAATGTGGTGGTGTGGTTTAACCCAGCAAGCAGCTTAACACCAAGCAGTCTTACCTCCCTTCCCCCTCCCAGTGGGAGGCCATCCCAGTAAATTTCCATGGAGTTAATTTAGTCCATGACTTTTGACACCATCTTGTTATAACAGTCCTTCAGTGTGAAAGGGATGATGCATGGTGGTGGATTACAGCTTGCTGAAGTTAGTTCTGCTTCCATTGAAACTCTTTCTTCTTTAATCTGGGTGATTCTTGCTGTAATACTATTGACAAGGCATATAACAACCATAGTAATGATGACATGTATTATTGTCTAGCAGTTAATCTCAAGCAATTCAAATTATTGCCTGTTCTCACCCAGCAGTTGTAGGTGGATGGTTGGACTGCAGGATCTTGGAGGTCTTTTCCAACCTTGGTGATTCTATCAAATCTCTGTATGATTCTTTGTGGCAGATGTTTGTACAGAGTTCATCATCATAAAGTTCCAACTCGCTGGCAGTAATGACCTGGAGAGATGAAGAGAAAAGGTTATAAAAATAATGTTGCTGCTTCTTGTGTGTTACATACATGTTCTTGCATGTCATAAAACAGTATTGTGTTGCTTGTAGGAAAGTATTGCGTACTGTCATGTGTTTTTGTGTGTCATCTCATTGTATGTTACATGCATGCAGTGGAAAAGTACTAGGATGACATGAGATCCCATCAGCAATATCAAGTTCTTGACAACTGAGGCAGTACTGGATGGACCACCTTCACTGTAGCATCCCTACTGTGGAAGACCTGAGTCAAAGCCATCCAGAGTCCACACGGGCTTCTCTGTCTGCCTCCATAAATTCTCCTGCAATGAAGAGGGACACCTACAGCTTGATTAAGATGCTCACAGTCCAGCCCGACCCTGAATGGATTCAAGGACAGGGCATCCACCACATCTTGGGACAATCTGTTCCAGTGCCTCGCTACCTTTTTCCTTATATCCAGTCTAAATATCGTCTCTTCTAGTTTGAAACCGCTTCCCCTTTTCCTATCCCAACAGACACCACTAAAGAGCCTGTCCCTTTCTTACTTACAGACCACCTTTAGATACTGAAAGGCCACTCTCAGGTCTCCCCAGAGCCTTCTCTCCTCCAGTCTGAACAGCCCCAGCTCTCTCAGCCTGTCTTCATAGGTAGGAGTTCCATCTCTTCAATCATTTTTGTGGCTTCTTGCACTTATCCCTTCAGCTCCTCTCTCTCTATCTACAATGAGATGTTGTTCCCACTTGCAAGTTTTTGTCAGACTAAGTTCAATAATACCAGTGAGAAGTTTGGACACAACAGCTAGGGAGGACCTTAAAAGGATCCAGGTGGAATTCATAAAATCTGTGCAGCACAGGCGAGTCCAGGAAAATACACTCAAAAATCTCCCTTTCACACTTCTCTCATAGGTCTGAATCGCATTGAGGGGTATTTTCCTGTGGTACAATGGCATGTTTGTGTGTATACATATTTATATATCTCAGTGGAGCTAATTAATATGTGCATAAATAAAAGCAAGTACTTCAGTTTGGAAAAAGAAAACATGTAGCTGAATGCGTCAAGTACCTGTTATAGACTTCTGCATCTTTATTGAAGTGAGGACATTTGATTTCTTTTTTCCCCAGAATGTAGTTGGTGGTAATCTTCCTCTTGTTGTATAATCACAAATAAATCTCCTGTTTTGTTTAGTAATTGAAATTGGCATTTTTCAGACTGCTGCTCCAAGGCACTACAGGAATCAATACGATATGTGATGGTATCAATTGATTTGTGAGCAGTGGCACCTACACTGAGGATTGTGGGCCTTGGGGATCAAATACCTGGAAAGAATAGAAAAATCACTCCAAATTGGGAGTGACTGTGAGGGAAGGGAGATGATCCCCAGGCTGGATCCCAAAGTACAATGACCAGAACCATTCCTTGTTTTGTTAGGGACTTTGTGTGTGATTATGTACAAGCACTGAAAATTATCACGTGTAATTTATTTGGACTGTAGATTTTGCACTGCCTAAAGTGAAATTGTACCAGATTTGCAGATGCTTTGATTCCTTCCTCCTTTGTCCAGATGGCGATAGCATGTATGGCAAAACATTCCATACGTGGCTGTTCCTTAATTTTGGAATTCTGGTCTCAGGGGGAGTAGAGAAAATCATATTGATTCTATGATATGCTGGGCTATTTTAAAAGGAGAGAATAAATGGAAGGTGGAGAGTCTACAAAATGCCTCTGTATATGTCTAGATAAATTTCAGGCCATTCTTTTGCATTTCTCAGCCCTTTCAGCCTGAAATATTCCTGGCAAGCTGTTTGTTTTTTGTTTTTTTTTTCACATTCATTGGTCCTATGAAGCAATGTGTCTTAAAATGAAGAGCTAGGGATTAATGAGCCACATGGAAATACTAATTTGTCTGAGTTAGAGGAGATTAGCTTGCCTAGATCATTAACGTAATTAATCTAGAGACTAGAAATGCACATTCAGTACTGCGGACTCGCTGAGTTAAGTTTGTAGTTCAACTTATTAAAAGAGAACTTCAAAACACATTTTAAAAAAAATTAATGAAACCATAGAATATCTTGAGTTGGAACGGTCCCACAAGGATCACTGAGTCCAACTCTTCTGCTCTTAGAAGATATACATAAAGAATTTGTCTCACTGCTGTAATAATTTACCTCTTTATAGTGACTTGAGGGATCTTCAAGAGGTCAGCTCCTCTGAGAGCTTCAGCTCAAGGTCTGTGCCCTTCTGTCCCATCACAGTGGAGAAATGTTTGCCTTTTGCTTTTTCTCTTTTCCCTGTTGCTGTCTTTTCTCATTTCTCACATAAAAAAGGCCGCAGGAACCTTTTGCAAGCATCAGAAGAGAGCTGCTATGGAACCCAGGGTGTGCTCATACTGGGAAAACTATGCTGCCTATAAGAGAGCAAGTAGTCAAGTTGGCTTTGTCAAACTGGAAAAAGCAATGAGTGGCTTGCAGAGGTGGACAAAGATAATTCCTGAAGCTGGGAGAAGAAACTGAAAAAGAAAATGGGGTAATGAGAAAGAGTTCAACTCTGCCCCATCGGATTCCTAAGAGTATGTGTGAAATTGCACGTCCAACCACTAAATTGTTTCCTTTCCCAGTCCTGGGGTTTGGGGTCAGCGTGATACAGTTCAGCTCGCCTTTAAAAGCTCTGTTTTAAGACTTTTACAGTTACAAATCTATCTGAAAAAGTGCAGAGCATGAAGACTGATGCTAAAAGGAGCGTGCAAGCTGAAGCTGCTATGGGAAAAGCATTTGAAAAAAAAAATGATGTTGGGATATAGCTTGTGCTGTTTTTTGAATTGGTTTCAGGGAATTCAGTGGAAATATTTGTAATGTGGAACTGCTGAGTGAACTTGTTTTACCAATGTTCCTAAGTGAAGCATTGAGCTTTATAACCTTAGACATTGGATTTTATTTCCAGCTCTTTGAGAGCAATGGGAGGAGCAGCTTTCCTTTCTGACATTTACGTTAATTCATAAAAATTACAGGTATCTGCCAAAATACCCCAAATTGTGGGGGAGGTGGAAACTGGGTCACAGGGAAAGATTAACATTGAAGAAAAATATTTGCCAGGAGTTTAAGATCAGAGAGAGAACTGCACAGTAGGAGAAAAGGCTGCCTGTCCTTCTTGCAGAACCACCGCTGGCTCATTATCTTAACTGAGGATGAAGGGCCAGCATTGGGCTAATTTTCTTTGTGCTTGTTTGCTCGTCAGCTTTGTTTTATACGCTGTCAGTTCTTTTTATGCTACCCTTTTGATGGGGCTTACTTGGATTGATTTTGGATACCTTTGTGGTTAGGGAATGCAAAGCCATATTCTCAGCAGACAAACCTTCCATGGGGAGGGGTGTATCTTGTAGATGCAAAAATTTGCAGACAACTTGTGAGCAGCAATCACAATGGAAGTTTTCCAGCTGCTCCTCTGGGTGGACAGAGGGAAAAAGGATATGTGCCCACAGTGGACAGTAATATATTCATCAGTGCCAGACAGATTCTGATTAACAGTAGTTGTCTCTTTCACTGAAGCATGACGATCAGAGCCAATCCATCCTCTCTCTGTGTGTGCTGCCTTCCAAACAACCCTCACCAGTCACTTATTCTCCCATTAGTCCTTTATCAGATAGTGCTTAAACCACCACTTGAAATCAGCTGGATCGAGTCTATTATTGGCATATCCCCTCTATTTCTAGTTCTCAGCTTCTCCGGTCAAACTTCTGTTATCACTGTGTATTCTTCGGTGGCCTTAAACCCATCAGCCTGTTCTTTCCACTGACTGACACATAACTGTGTTAACCTCTTGTTGTTCTCCCTTCCCTTCTTGGCATATAGAGCATCCTTTAGCAAGGAAGGTTGTATATTGAGTATGGAATATTGTATAATAGACCCAGAGATTATATAAAATAATGTTGTGTGACTGGCACCTCTTGATCTTAAGTATTATTTGAAAAGGACACTTTCGGATTGAAATTGCTACCACTTTTTGAGGGGATGGGAGGTTCCATGTTTTTGTAATATTACATACAGACATATCTTCTCCAAATAGATCCTAAATTACTTAAACAGCTATACAAATTATATTTGAACCGTAGCTAGAACTTTGCTGTTTCTAAGGCTAAATTCATCTAGCTCTCAGCAATATTATGTGGCAGTTATGACAGGGAATTAAATATACTTTCAGTAGAACAGCAGGGAGGACTTTTATGTTAAATTAAATATTCTAGAGTTGTGGTCAAAGTGCAGGAGGGCTTTTTACTTGTAAAGACTTGCCACAAACAAGTGTACCACAGAAGAAGTCAAGCCTTCAGAATTTCTCTTGTGCTGTCTCTGCTAGGTGGTGCACACGAGCCCTTAGTTCCTCTACATCTTGCTGATCAGTTAAATATTAGCTTAAACTGAAAGATGCCATGTGAACTGCAGTCTCTGTTTTCTTCAGTGCGATAGTATTTTTAGGGATATGAGTCAACCATTCATCTCAGTCCAACCTGTCTGAATCATACTGGTGGCCCTCTATGCTGCAGGGATCAAATTATTTTTTTTGCAGCTCTCTGCTTGACTCCATTTTTCTAATGCCATGTGCTAAGAAGGAGATGGGTTTGGGTGGTCCAGCATGCCGTGGATGCATTCTGCTTTACTGAAAGTCAGGTTGCTTGTATTTACCTACCTACCTAAGGAGAAGTCTTAAATGCCATCTGAGGCTCTACACAGACCACGTCATAAATGTCTGTTCAGAAGATATTCTAAAAGTGAGAACATCCTGGGAACTTCAGGGCAGATTTCTTTCTGTAATTCGTAGGATTGTTAAGATTTATTTATCTTATGCGCATCAGGACTTTGCTAGTCAGAATAAGTTAAATCATATATTTTAGTTGTTAGCTAGTTCTAGTTCATCATCTCTGTGATAGTAGAGCAAAATAGGGTTGGGTCTGTTGCAGGGCTTCATTAGGCATCTAGTTCCTAAGAGTGGTTGGAAACCACTCTACATCTGTGCTTTGCCTTTGCAACAGGACCCTTCTGAGGATAATGGAAAAATTGTCTATTCTGTATTGGTCTGATAGTCAGGGAAGAAACTGCCAGCTGTTTTATGGAGGTATGCTGAACATATACTGGCAAGCTGCCAAGAGGAAAATTTCTGATTGCTGTAGAAGGACAGTAGATTGCAGAGGCTGCGAGCTGTAAAACAGACTGCTTTGGACTCTGTTTAGTCTGTGGTATGAGAAGCAAATTGTAAAATAACGTCTTAAGAAGTCTATCGCTTAGAAAAGTAGGCACTTGTTTAGAATTGTTATAAATCAGATTTTGTATTGCATAGAATATTCCCTGGTTTACGGCAGTGTTTTTTGTTTTCTCTCTGCAATATAATATGATGTAATAAAAAATATATAGATATTTCAATTTATTATTTTTCAGGACTTGATCATAAATTTTCCACTTCTTGCCCACTATTTCCAATAGCTGCTCATGGGCTATCTTCATAGCATCCTTTTATTTCCCTATTACTACCCTGATGTTTTCTTGATAAAACATATTTATTTTTCTGTTTATGAGAAAATGAGAAGATTGGGACATGCAGGGACAGCCCACAGATGCAAATACAGATGAAAATGCAGACTCCTTAGCAATACTCAGGCAACAGGATAGCATAAGTGCTTTATTTTATGTATGTGGTGAGTTCTTAAGGATTACACTCTTGAACAGTGGGTCATGCTAACAGTTTAAATAGTAAGAAAACATTAAGATGCAGAAAATGTATTTTCAAAAAAGGAACTGAACAACTTGGTGTTAGATTATAGTAACTTGAACATCATAAATAAAATCTGATGGCTTGTCTGACATGGATTTAAGGAAGGTTCCAGGGTTCCTTGGATATAAAGAAAAAGTCTTTTCCTGTGAAGGTGGTGGGGCACTGGAACAGGTTGACCAGGAAATGGTGGATGCCCTATCCCTGGAGACTTTCATGGCCAGGCTGAACCTCTGAGCATCCTAATCTAGCTGTGTTCATTGCAGGGAAGTGGAATAGATTAGAAGAGCATAAAATTGCAAACAAAGGCTTATGTAGTCATCCTGAAAACTGCAAGTGACTAGCAGTATGCTTGGATGACTTTACCTGGAATCTGATTATGACCTTCTACTTGAGCTATTTGAAATGGAAGAGGAGAACTGAGCTGAACATAAATGTGAAGAATGTATGGCAGGATTAAAGAAAGGATGATTAGACTGCTGGGACAACTGAATCAGGAGAGGAGATATGTAAAGAGAAGCTGATGTCATGGGAGTGGTTGAATCTAAAATACACATGAAAAAGACAGAAATCAGCATCTTACCAAGACTTCATAAAATGAAAGTTTAAGGTGAGTCTTTGTTAGCAGTGAGTACAGAGCAACTTAGCCTCATTAAAATAGCTTTTCAAAACATACTCAGTGTACCTGTACTTCACAGAAGGCCAGGTAGATGGAAAAGTGCTGAATCCTTTCTGTGCTGGCTTCATTTAAGAATTGCTAAAGAGTTTGTGGAAAACAGCACAAACATAGTTAAGTATCTTTGTCCAAAATCAAATGTCTGAAACTATGCATGTTTTAAGCAGTAAATATTCAGCCAGAAATAGTTGCTCTGAAATGAGAGAAAAATTATTTACAGCAGGTATTTGCTAGTGGGTATGCTAACAGGTATCTGATACAAATTCTGGTTGACCTGATTCCTACCTAAATTGAGCAAATTTTAGAAGTTTGACCAATCTAAACAGACAATAGTGGGGGTAGGGATATGGGAACAAAAATAAGGAAATAATGAGGCTTCATGATGCTTTTCTGGGAGGTCTTTGTGTGCTCTGGCAAAGGTCAGCGTAAAAGCTTAATTTAAAATGAGTAAGGACTCGTATCCAGCTTTATGCTGCGGTACGTACCAAACTTCAAGACTCCAGGCAGTGCTGTAGTATGAAGCTGTCATGCATTCTGGTATGTATGGGACTGAACATCACTGCTTTTTTTAAACTAAGATCTTTTAAAAATGATAAGCTTTCCCCTGCAAGTAACACTCACTTATCTGTAGTGTTGTTCTATGACTTTAAGTGGAAAATATTTTTAAATTGCGGACTAGAAGCTTGTCTAACCTAAAGCTGAGGTTTTGACATAAAGAATAAATTTTAGATGTTGGCCTTTAACTTACAATCATTTTATATTGCAAAAAGTGGTAACAGAGTGGTAACAGCAGTGAAAACTGTGGTACCACTCAAGCCAAAGCCCAGGGATAAGGAAAGGGGGAAAATGTTGGCCTGAAGCAAAGAGCAACATTTGGGTACCTCTTCTGGAAAGGTGAAGCCTAACCTGGCTCTGCGCTTTGCAGGCTCCTGCAAAAGTTTTGTGATTCAAACTGATTTTAACAACCTGACAGGACACATGTAGAGTGGCAGTGTATTACTTGAGAGAGGAAGACCTGCTCCTCGAATGGTGACAGCTGTGGGCCTGAGGAACTGTCACTGGAGAGTGATGCAACATCCATCTCTAAGGAGGGAAGCCTGGGGGTATCCTAGCAGGGAAGGAGAGATGAGAGAGAAAAAAGAGATGCTGTCAGCAGAGCTGCCTACAGCTTTACTGAGGATTTGGGTTCTGTTTCCCAGAACAGTCGCTCACCTGCAGATAAACACATCCTCAGAAAACCTGAGTGCGATGTGACCCTACGTGTCATAGTGTGTGCTGCTCCAGGTGTGATCTGTGTACCAGAAAGCACATACCCAATCACTGCAAGATAAACAGAGACATATCTAGGCACAGATTCACAGTGAGCAATATTGGTGGTAAGTGGATGGTTGGACTTAGATGATCTTAGAGGTCTTTTCCAACCTTGATGATCCTATGATACAGGCAGAGCAGCTACCAGCTCCGAAATTCACGTGCTCTTCAGTCCCCCTCTACCTCCAAGTTCCATCTATGCCACTCCTGTGAGCACTGCCTCCAACCCAAAGACAAGATCACACCGAGGACTAACTGCACAAATGGGAATGTCAGCTTCATATTCCTCCTCTGCTTCCTAGGGCCGGGAGGGGATTTCTCAGTCTCTGAGCTCATTCATTATGCTGGTTTGAAATAACCCTGCAGCCATTTATTATACTTCAATATATTCCTTCTTTGGAATGCAGGAGTGTGTCTGGAACTGGCTTAATTCCCTGTCTGTGGAGGAATGTGCTGATGTCTTCTTTAGAAAAGTTTTATGGCCCCCCTTTCCCAGCAGACAGTCTTTATGAGCAGTGATCTGCCACTTGTGTGTCACATGGTGATGTGGGATAGCAGTGTATAAGAAGCACAGTTCCAACTCACATGAGAATGCAGATAAGATGCAGTTATTTTTGTTATATTGTTTTAAAATTATAGCATTCTTACAACAACAACACTATTTTAACTGCTTTTGTTTGAGACAGTGGCTTCTCAGGTTAGTACTTCCATGGTAGTGCCTTCTCTTTTATTCTCAAAAAGTTTAGTATTTCCTTTTTTACTCTCTATTGGGATGAGGTGCATCTTCCAGCAACTATAGAATATTTATTCACTCTAGGATGCTCTGAAACTCTTTTCTACACTCTGCAGAACACCTGTGGACAGAATGCAGAAACTTACCCCACAGCAACATTTTCCAGCAGAGTGGCTGTTCTGAATGCCACCTCCATTTCCCAGTAGTGAACAATGCAATGATGCAGCAAAGGTGAGAGTCACTTCTTCAGCTCAGTTACCGAAACAATCAGTTTTCATCTCAGCTTAAGTGCAGCTCTCTGACTATGGTCCTACCTAAAGGAGTAAATCACAAATGGCAGTTTTGTAAGCTAAGACTCATTTATTGTCTAGAAATAAGTTTAAGTTTGAATTGAAAGGAGAAACAGAGGAGGCTGCATCAAGGAAAAGCTTGTTGTGTCCCTGATTAAATTATTCCAGTTTTATGGGTAACTGGAGAGTTTTGGGTTTTGTAATCAGTTAAAGCCTCTGGCCATGTCTGAAACCAGTGTAAGTGGATATGTACAAATGTGTTGCCTGATCTTGAAATGTCCATTTCAGGATGATGGTTACTGGTTTTCATTATTAGATTTCTAGCCTTTGTGGTTAAAATGCACCGTTGAATACAATGACTTAAATTATAACAAACTGGAGGATCTGAACTCTGAAGCAGCTGGACACATTCATATTGCTCTCACCTGGAGTGCCAGTAGGAATTGTCAGCAGCACAAAGTTATGCTGATATTCCTTCAGTTTGATGTGCACTGAAGTGCCTACCTGAGCTACGCAAGATTCACGTTCAGTAAGCGTTTGGCAGCCCACTTGGGCTGAATACACACTGCATGGAGAATGTAAACTCATTTCTCTTTGGAGAAGGAGAGAGACCTGCTGTCACAAGTGGAAGAGGTCAGCGGCAAAATTTCATTGCTTAGGTGTTTTCCAAGGACTGAAAGGCACTGATTGTAGGAACGAGGTAGATGGCCTTCACAGAAGCTTTGCATCTTGGTGGATGAAGCTCTGACTTTGATGTTTGAATGCTGCTAGTAAGTGAGGATCAAGCGAGATGACTTGTGGCTTTTGGTGTGCTTGCACCTGATAATTTTGTGGACGGAAGTGTCAGGGTACTGCAGGAAGCAGGGTTTGAAGCAGTATCATCTCCTTTCCTGTTTAAGCCCCCAGTTTGTGAAGTAGTTTGGTTGCCTCTGAAAGGCAGGAAGCAGCACCTGCAAGGCAGCAAACGAAAATAATGTCTCATTATTTTTGGGGAAAGGGGATATATCTCAGATGGAGGTGGGGAAATATGTTACAATTGTAGTGATTGGCACATAAATGTATGGTCAGGTGTTTCAGCGCACTGTACCAAGTGGGATTGTGCCACCAGAACATTGGAACTGACAAACCAGATAGACTCACCTGCATGATTCCTGCTCAGGGCTTTCTTTGGCTAGAATGATGCTCTTAGTATCTATGCAGTATCATATGTCAGTTCAGTCACTTCTTGCTTCTGGGTGAACTTCTGGCCTTTGTAATATCCTCTGGCACGAGGCTCCGCAGTTCAGTTACACTTTGCTTAACCCTATTTATTTTTATCTGCCAGTCCACTTGTTTCTTTGCTCCTGTATTCAAATCATATGCATTCTTATCTGTGATTTTTGGGGCAGTCTGATGCTTCTCTCCACCTTTACTCATTCTGTTATATGGTTCTGGGGAATGGAGTCAGGGAGACATAGAATCACATAGAATCATTAAGCTTAAGACCTCTAAGATCGCTTAGTCCAAACATCAGCCCATCCCCACCATACCCTCTAACCATGTCCCCAGTACCACATTCACATGGTTCTGGAACACCTCCAGGGATGGTGACTGCACCACCTCCCTGGGCAGCCTGTGTCACTGCAGCACCGCTCTTTCTGAGAAGTTGTTTTCCATAACATCCAACCTGAACCTCCCCTGACGCAACTTGAGGCTGTTCCCTATTGTCCTATTGCTGTTATCTGGGAGAAGTGGCCAACCCCAACCTCTCCACAACCTTTCTTCAGGTCATTGTAGAAGGCGATGAGGTCTTCTCTGAGCCTCCTGTTTTTCAGACTGAACAATCCTGGTTCCCTCAGCTGCTCCCCATCAGACTCATACTCCAGACCCTTCACCAGAACATAATGCAGTGCTTGAAATGTGCGCACACCGTAAACGTATACAGTTGCATAATGATCTACATTGGTGTCTATTTCTTTTCCTAATTGGAATGCCATTCCACATGTTTTTTGATGACTGAGCTGATACTTTCACAGATCTGTTCCAATGCCTTATTCCCAAGTGTTCATTGCCATCTCAAAACTAATGGTTTGGGGGTAAAGTTGGTGTTTTTCCCTGTGGGTGTTACTTGACCTACACTGCCTCATAATCATTTTCTTCAGTTTTTCAGAAAATATGTGTGGTCATCTTCGTCTTTTTAATCTGATACCTGTAGAATCCTCAGCAAAGTTTGTCATCTGATGGCATGTTCTTTTTCTAGAGTATGTTAAGCAGAGCATGTCCCTGAACAGATTTCCTAAGGGATGTTATTAGTGACATCCTACTGAAAAAAAAAAAAAAGAAAAAAAACCAAACACCTTTAATTCTTATCTCTTACCTGTTACATACTCACTTGAGGACATTTGTCCTGTGGCAGGTTAGTTTCCTTAGGAAAAGAACTAACTGTTCTTAAACAGTGATCTTGTTGAACAGCTTTGCATTTATAGAGAAAGAAGAGTTGAGGCTCCCAGAGTGACTGCTGCAGCTGTGCCATGCCACAACTGGGGGAAAACTGACTGATATCAAGTAGTTCTTTAGAATAATTTAAGGAAACTGCAATGAATAGCAAATTGCAATCACTATAGCAAATTGCACATAAGTATAAGTTGCTAAATCTAAATTTCTTTTCTATTAATAGAATATCAACAATCAGAAAGTTACAATCTTCTTACTCTGGTACTGAATCAGCCACAGAAGATTATTTGGTAACAAAATTTATAGGGCAGTCATTCTGATCTACTTAAATAGAGTGAAGGGGTTGCTTTTCTGTAAACTTTAACTATTAAGCTACTTTAATCAGGAACATGATCTTAACTGTATGCTTATTTTATGCATTTAGAATAGTCTCTGTATTCTCAGATCTGAAATTTGGAGGAGTGTCATCTCCTCATTTGATATGGCCACTTTGTAATTTAATGTTGTGGAATTATGAATGTGATGATCAGAGCATGAAGCTTGACCTGCTGATAAACCATATGGTACTATTCGAGTGATGTCACTCCCTCCCTGCTATGCACAGTATCTGTTAAGCACTCATTTCTTAAAACTAAGTGAATGCAGGTGGCACTGAGTTCTCTGCCTACACGTGCTCGGATCACTTAGGTGTTTATGTGGTATGAAATGTGTGACTGGAACGAAGCTGCAAAACAGACTACCAGCCCGAGACACGGATCTCATGTGGGAAGAGCCAAATATAATGCATGAGATTTAGATGAAAAATATCACCGAATATATTACTCCTTTAGTCCTGACTTGATCCGATGCCAATATCATTAATAGAATTTTGTGAGAATTTGCTGGTAAATGGGTATAGTACCATCAGAATAGAATATTGAATTAAAATTTCATATTGTTAATAATTTAAGGCATTGCATTTTCTGGCTTGGGTAGGTAAATTACATGAAGACTATCTCCTTGCCTAATGAAGTCATATAAGTCAAGTTTCCTCAGCTATGGGACAACTCAGTGAAGTTAGAAAGGCTCCAAATGGGTTCAGGCTGCTGCATGGGCTAAAGAAGAGCTCTGCTTCCAGAAAGTTACCTACAAGTAGTGATATTGATGAAAGCATAAACTGAAAAATAGGAAATAGTGCAGCAGAGAACACACCACTTTCAAACCTGCCCATACCAACACGGGAAACATTGTGCTCAGGTAATTGTTACAGTTCCTCAATATAAATCAATGAGACAAAATTAAGTGCTGGTGACATGAGCGCAATAGGAGCAGTTTATCATGTCAGCGCTCTCAGTTCACTCTGAAACAAGGTGCTACAGCAAAAACGAGCATTTTCCATGAATTCTGATGGAGTCAAGAATGACTTAGCACTCCCAGAGATTTTCTTTGATTACTGAATAAAAAAATACGATAAAACATCTCTATTTAAGATAATGAAATTCTCATTGATTAGAATGTCTAATTCTACTGCTAGATGGACTGTATTTATACAGAATGGAGACTTCTCTTCTTGTAACTGAGTTACTCCATTCCATCTGAGACAGGACAGTAGTGTGCGAAGCTCACATCCATGATGATAATGAGCATTCTGTGTCATGACCAAGCTGTAAATACACCTAAAAGATATGGCTGCTAAGGGAATCCTGTTTAGTTCTCAATAGCTCAGTAAGAACAGCAATAAATCGATCAAACAGCTATGAAATATGAGTGGTGGAACATATCTGAAAAACAAGTTTTAAATTTTGACTGCTGTTTTTTTAATACTTTATAAATATTGAAATCGGTCTTTATAACCCAGTATCAGCACGCCACTGTCAGTACAGTTTCCTCAAACGAGGAAAACTCTTTACCCACTTATGCTGGATGAGGATGCTCCCAGGCGATCTTTTTGATAGAATCTATTTGCCTTTTATGCCAAAAAGTAGCTAAGCCACAAAACAACAGATGAAGTTCATTTACCATATCAGCTGGCAAAAAAAAAAAACAGAGAGAGAAAAAATAACGAAGTTCAGCAATAGGACAGGTGCTGTCTATAGGACTGACAATTAGGTATCCTAGGATAAAAGTCTTTTGTGAATCACATTGCCTTTTTCATTCTGGAGAAGAGAAGGCTTTGGGGAGATCTCACTGTAGCCTCCCAGTACTTAAAGGGAGCTTGTAAATAGAAGGTGGACTGATTTTTTATTTATTTATTTTTAACATGGTCTGATAGTGATAGGTCAAGGGGGAGTTGTTTAAAAACTAAACAAGAGGAGAATCAGGTTAAAAGTTTGGAGTTAGATGTTAGGAATAAATTCTTTATGCAGAGTGTGGTAATGCACAGGCAGAGGCTGCCCAGAAAGCTGTGGGTACCCCATCCCTGGAGATATTCAAGGCCAGGTTGGATGGGGCCCTGGGCAGCTGAGCTGGTGGATGGCAGCCCTGCCCATGGCAGCTGGAACTGGATGAGCTTTAGGATCCTTTCCAATCCAAGCCATTCTATGATTTTTTTTTTAATTTATTTAGCTGCTAAAACAATACTGTCTTCATAGTATTCTAATATAGTGTATGATTTGCCTAAAAAGGATTTTCTCATGTATGTCAGTAGGAGATCTAATCAGCAGAGACATGCATGACGTTGGTTAGGGTATCTTGATTGATGTCCTAGGAAGTGAACTCAAGTGACCAAATTGCTGAAAATTAATCTGCAGCTCTTAAACGTAGGCCTCATATCTTATTGTGATTCATCATCTTGTGATCTTGTGAAACAAACAAGTCTTGATCAGATGACGGAGATGACAGCCGATTCAATTCTATTTTGTATCAGAGAAAAAGAGCAACGAACCTGCCCAGGAACTTTAAGAAGTGTAACTTTGCTATAATCCTTACTGGCACCTATGCTACCTGTTGGTACCTGGCTTAATGACAGTAGGTCAGCTGAAGAGTATGCCAGCTGCATCCCAGCAGAAAATCAAAGTCATTGAGAGTTAATTTTTCCCCTGAGCAAGTTCCTGTTAAGATTTGTATGTGCCAATGGGCTGAGAGAATATGCTTTATACAATTTCTGGAAGAGAATATTTTCTGCTGCCCCCTTGAACAGTAGCCTTAACATTTGCAAGGAAAATATTTTAGTGAATTACAACACAATAGGAAGATTTCATACCTCTCATGGTTTTTGTCCTTTTAGAAGATAATTCCAAGGCTCTTGCTGACAGTATTTGTAAAGTGGCACATTTCTTCTTCCATCCACAGCTAGCCCTGAGGATTGGCTGTATATGGCGACTAACAGATGTCTGGAGGCACAGTATCCAGGATTAACACAAAATCTTTCCTACAGGCTTCATCATTCCGAAAATTACTTTAAAAAAAAAAAAAAAAAAAGAGGGGGAAAAAAGAAAGAAATGTACCACAGTCTTCTTGCTAATTAGCATGCTGTGGAGTCGAATGGAAACTTTTTGTTTATCTGGCTGCTTTTACCACTGACTATCAAATTAAAATGCTTTAATACATCATAATACAGGTGATTTATAGAAGCATTTGGCATGAAAACAAATGCCCATCATAGCCTGAAAATAATGAGCTAAAATCAGCCAGTAAAATTGATTTTACATAGCCTCTTGCAAAGAAGTAATTCTGATGATGATACTGTTGTTCTTAATGGAGCAACTCTCATTAGCACACTAGGTCCCAGTTAGAGTATTGACGATTATGCATTAGCAAAGAGCTAAAATGTCAAGATTTGGGATCCTGTTTGTTTATAAACTGAACCACAACCATTGAAGCTTGAAGTCAAAGACAGTGTGTGTATGTGTGTATATATATCTAATCCTAAACTGTTGACAGTACCACAGATGCACAGAATGTAGTTGAAGTGTGTATGCTATGAAATCTAATGAGCAGTCTTGCTGTTGCTGATGAAGATCTTGTCAAGACTGAATTTATTCTTTATCGCTATGGCCATACCCGTGACAGCACAACTGTTAATATCACCAGATTAGTTCTATTTTCTCATAAAAAAGTAAAACAGAAGAAAACATTTCACCCACTCATCCCGCATCAATTCAGCATGTTCACTGAGCAGTGCTAAAAGTCAGCTGCTGGCACCAAATGGTCTTAAATGTGATTGTTTGGAAACTGAGAGCCATGGAAAGGTAGAGAGAGGTTTCCACTGTGCATGGAAATCTTGGATTAAGAGTCTTTGTAAACAGCCTGAATGAAAAGAATGAAGGGTTGTGTTTACCTCCAGAAGGTGCCCCCACAACATCCTGCTGTCTTCCTCTGGTGAGTGTAAAACAGCGTGCAGCAGGGAGCTATACAGAGAAAGTATAGTAAATTGAGAAGAGTAAGCATGCTGGCATGGATTACACGGAAAGTATACAAAAACTGTAGGACCCATGTAAGAATTGAGTAAAACCCATTTTTCCTTCAATTACACAACAGAAGGTAGGTACCATCTGTAGAAATTCAGGAACTGCATAGCATATGGTAATATTTTTCCTTTCTTCCTTTAAGTGATAGTGAAAGTCTGTTAATGTGGCTCCCCTCCTTCTTAGCTTCTTTCGGTCAATTTTCCATGGCAGGTTTCTGACAAGGCAACTACCCCAATACATGAAAGTTTTCCATCATTACCAGTGTGCAGAAGATCCCAACACAAGGAGTTTCTTGGATCTTCCATTGGCAGCTCCACACCTGGAATGTGCCATTTCACTGCATACACCACTGCAATATCAAACGGCATCTTCTGCTGGACAATTTGAGTGTGTGCATGGATGGGATTCTCGTGCTACTGAAGCACAACATGCAGAACTGCATGTGACTTATGGCTACATCCAAACTAAGGGACTAAACTCTTGTACCTTAGAAGTACAAGAAGGGGCTCTGTATGGGGCTGTAGTATTATTTGCCGTGTGAGAAATTGCTCTAGGTGATCCAGAGGTGCAGCTTCTTCCAATAGCCGTAATACAATTCTGAGCTGAATGAGCTGTTGCTACCTAAGCAGCAGGGACTGCGGCTTAGACAGATCTGTGCTACCTTTTTCTTCTTGACTATTGATGTTCTTGAGCTTCTTGTTGTAAGCGTCTACTGCATTGTTCTTTGTGCACTGCTAACTGGAGCTTTCTTACAGAAAGCTGGGGATTTATTTATTTATTTATTTTGAAATTGTCTGTATAAGCAATTTCTTCTGTAGCCTGATATGCCATATCCCATTAAAGATTACAAAGCAGAGTCAGCAAGCATGACAAGGGATTTCAAAAAGTTTAAATTTATCTCTTGATTTGAAAATGTGCAAATGAAAAAAAGATTAACCATAACTAACTATGTTGCTCAAAGAAATAGAGCTCAGAGATAATAGAAAGTCCGGTGTAGTAATTGCTTGTATTACTAAACAGTTGATACAGTGGGGAGATTTGAACTGCTTAATGAACTGAGGTAAAGGCAGATAGGTTGTGTCCTTAGACAATGACTGCATTTGTTCTTCCAGATACCCCATTTAAGAGAGATATTTTTATTTCTTCCCCCTTCCTCTTTCTTCCACCACCTATAGAAAGATGAGGCAATCATATTCTGCCAGTAATGGAAAAATGAAATGTCTGTGTAGATCTATGGATCTTGAAAAACCTTACATTTGGTGAAGCATCTTCACTCAGGATTCTCATGCTACAGCTTCAGCAGAAAACACATCTAAAGATCAGCCAATTACATAAAAACATGTATTCTTTAGGTAGTATCCTCTGGCCTTCACACATTGGAACCTGATATGATGAGTTTAGCTTCTATAATGCGGATCTCTGTCAAGAAATGTCATAGGTCCAGATCCTTTTCTTCTCTTGTGTTTTGGGCGACTCATTCTTCACTGGACTTCTGTTCTCATGCTAGTGATAAAATAGTTACTGCTGTAATGTACATACTGGTCTACTCACTTAAACCTCTCCCATATACATCATACCATGAAATATTGCTTCTACCATTCACTTCACTTAACTCATCTCCTTCCCCTCTCTTCCACATTTCTCTCCCTCTGAACACTCATTCCCTTTAATATCAGAGGACACAGGAGAGTTAAGCAGGAAAATATGATATCAGCCAAATTTCTATTGCTCCAAGAAGCTCTTCAAACCTCCTGAAAGTAAAACAGATTGTGCATGAGGAGTTGGCTGCAGGTTCTGTACAGGAACTCCACCACCCTCCTGAACTTTTGGATATCCTAGAAGGATATGGGGGCTGTCACCATGCATTCCATACACAGGCCAGCAAGTCTGCTGTGAAAATATTAAGAGAATCACAAGGCATCAAAAGATTAAATACTTTACTATCAGGGTCCTATATTCTTCTGTGAATTTTCAAGAGACTGGATGGTTTTCAAGTGCTTGAATTCAGTAGGTTGGGGGTTTTTTTATGCTGAGGCAGGTGAGCTTCATGATATAGTTTGTAATCCTGTTTCTTCTGTCCCCACCCCTTTCTCAGTTGTGTGTTGGGATAAGAACCAGTGTGCCTGGTCTTTTTGCATGGCCAGGCTTGAGGAGGGAGGCAGAGTGGTCCCTGATCTTGAAGGTCCAGACTGCACCATCATCAATGGGATATAGCCTGATCCTGTCCCAGAGGACAGAGATCCTGTCCCCAATCAGCAGTGCAGAGAGTAATGTAGCATACAAGCTTGTAAGAGTGAGTTGCTGACTGCAGATTATTGTTAAAAAAAAAAAAAAAAATAGGGTCCATTTATTCCCTTTTTTTAATGGTTTAAAAAAGAAAGAAAGAAAGAAAGAAAATACTCATACAACTGGTTTTAAAATGCTAGAGTTGGGGATTGGTGAGGGAGGAGTTTACTGCTCATTTTGTCTTTTAAGTCTTTGAAGAAAGAATAAAAGCTGTGTTTCAGTGTGTGCGTGAAGCTGGAGGTATTGGAGCTCAATGTGTTTGACTTGAGTGACTGAAACTTGTGGTGAGAGTTTGAGGATGGGCAAGGAACTTTGTCACTCTTCTTGATGCCTTTTGACCCCAATTTTCTTGCAAGTTAAGAAGCTCTGACCTAACCACCGGAAACAATTAGCTTGCTTTTCTTGTGCAGCAGCTCAGCATATGCAGCTCTAATCAGAGATTGAGGAGCAGACCTCTGTCAGGCAAGCAGACTCTGAGTGATTGCTGAGCAACAATAGTACTCGAAGTTCTGAGTTAAATGAAAATTTAAAATAGCCCATATAGAAAAAAAATTGTAGTTAAAAGCCTCTTCAGATATATATATTTCTTTATTTCTTTCTTCCTTTCTTTCTTTCTGGAATTAAAGAAGAGAGTTAGAAAAGATTTAAACAGAAACTTTCTGCTGCTGGGAATGGATGTCAGAAAATGGAAGGCAATCAGAATAGACCTTTATTTTCAGACAGAATCTGGGTATGAAGTATGAGATGTGCAAAATATTTTTCAGTTAACAGTAAAACACAGTCATGGAACCATGTGACAGAGTCTTGAAAGGTATCATGTTCAACAAGGACAGAATGTGTGAGAGATCCTAGAATAGATTGCAAATGGTTTGATGAGGCAAACCGTGTTTTTATTTCATGCTCTCTCCTGATGACCTTCATGAAGAATCAGGTGATAAAGCTTCACCACGAAGAAGAGATGGCCACAAGAGAAGTCAAATGGTTAGAAAGAGAATTATTTGTCAGGCGGATGTTTTGCAACTCATAAAACAGCTTATGCGTGATATGCTCAACTTGTCATTTTATGTGGTTTGAGAGAGCAACCTTGAGTATACATCTATGGAACACTGGAGTAGTAACTGCTCTGTTACGGTCTTTATGTATGCAGTGGGTAGTCATGAAGTTAATGTTTCATTGCTCAGAAAAGGTTGGGCACTGATCTAGAAAATCCAATTCTACAAGAAGATATCAGAAGAACGTAAAAAAAAAAACAACAATCTGCACCCAAAAAAAGGGCATTTGGGCTGTGAAAAAAAAACAAAAAACAAAAACAAATAAACCAGCATAGTCCTTTGCACTTAGAAGAATGATCATGATTTTTACAAGTTCCATCATTTTATGGCAGTCTGATTTTGGCAAAGTGTACTCAGTATAAGTATTAAAATGAGAGAAGAGCTTTTATCTCCCTGGGACTTGTTAGACAGTGCTGCAGCAGATGATTAGTGGGCTATCCGATCAGATTGTATTTAGTTCAGTTAGATGCAGGTGCACAAAGCCAGAAATGCATGGCATTTGAAAATGACCATAGGCAGTAAAAGGAAAAAATAAATATAGTGGTGAGCATATCCTTTGTAACAGAATGTGAGGGTATATAGGATCTGTAAGAGGTGGGTTTTGCAGTTCCAGGAAAAAAGTAATCTAATGATCTGAACATGTTTGGCTTTTCCACACAATATCCTCTCCTGGGTGCAAGAACCAAATAAATGAGAGTATGAAGTTGTTCTGAAGGGATGCAAGAGCTCTTGATAAATTAGAGGGCATCTTCTGTTCCCTTAGGAAAGGCCACCTCTGAAGGCAGAGGCTGAGGAGGAGCAGAGTGGACTCACTGCTATGATGTGTGCAGCACTCAGAAGTGAGAGCAGAGTAGTTGCTATCAGAGTCCTACCAAGTGCTGGCAGCCGTCTGCATGCAGTGCAGACCTTGTCGGCTCCCAGCCACACGTGAAGCCTCAGATGCTATTTTAAAGTATGTTCACATGTACCTCGCTTGTAAGAAACATAGGTTCATTTGTTTATTGCAAGCCAGGAGTGTGAAAGTGCTTGCAAAAAGAACTCCGCCATCTCACCCACACGGTGCCCTCACTTCCCCGGCTGAGGACCTCAGCAGTGTTGCTTCCTTCCCTCTGCTGCTATGTTGCCACCACCTCCTCCATTAGCATTACTCCTGGCATGGTCCCGACTGCTAGCACAACACTCAGCCCTGTAATCACTGCAGAGACCAAGCAGAGCTTCAGCAGAGACCCCTCACAACTCCTTCAGAGCTGCCTGGCTGTGCCTCAACAAAAGGCTCCTTGCAATGCTAAAATAAGGAACTGCTGCCCAAAGTAAATCGCTGCTTCAGCACCCCAACTGTGAAAAGCTATCTACTGGGCACAGGGATGGGTACCATCATAAAGAGGTTCTTATTACCATGGTATCTGAGAACTAGAACAAGTCAGATTGTTCACATCGCTTGAAGCCAACCACATGTGTTTTGAAATGCTAATCACTAAATCATGGTGATCTGATGATTCTAAGCTATGATGCCACCTGAGAAGACCTAAATCTTCTTCTCCTGACTACCAAGCTAAGGGAAAACCCTGTGGATAAAGGGAGAGGATTTGTGAGGTTGGCACACCAACTTACGTCCAGACTTCCTGTTGTACCTTTTCTACTTGGCATGGGAAAATTAAAATATTCATCAAACCAAAGACTGGGGACTAATTGCTAGGTGCTCATTTGGGAAATAGAATACTTGTATTGCCATGAACAGTTAAACTTTTAGTTCAAAGTGAGAAGTATTAATAGTGATAGTCACATCTCTATCTCCTCTAAGCATTCCCTTAAGAAGTAGGTGCCTTTAGGCAACAGATTTTAAAAACTGCTGCTCCTGCATTTTTGGTCATCTGCTGCTTTATTTTGGTTTTGGTCAGGTTCATAGTCCTTTGCTTCTTTTTCTTTATTTTTGGCTGAGGATGCATGAAAGAAGGAAAAGAAGTATTTTGAGTTGTACAGACTTTCTAAAAATTGGAGAAAAAAAACAAACTTGGTTTGGATCAGACAAAGGAAAGTACTTTTGTTCTGCTTACTGAAACAGCTGTTCACACAAACCTAATGTCAGCCCATTTCAGAGGGGATGAGAATGGGATTTAGTCACATTCAATAATTTAAAGCTGCTGTGACTGTAAGAACCTTAGCTAGTGGTGACTTGGCATTCGGTGTCAAATATATTTTAGGAGCTCGGCCTGCGCTGATGGCTTGTTTGTGTAGCAAAGTTCACTGAGACAAAGATCAGAGGCAAATCTCACTGGTACTTATATTTGGGTTTGTTTGCTGCTTTTGATCACTTTCTTGACCAGCTCTGATCCTGAAGAGGTAATAGCTATGCATTGCCAGAAGAGCCACGTTGTAGCTTTCTGCTTCTGGACGCATGGTGCAGCATCACACCCCATACATGCTCCCAGCATCGCGCCCTACTGCACCGAACCCTCACAGGAAGTTAGTAGGACAGATGAATGCTTGCTGCAACCCAGATCTGTGTGCTCAACACATCAGTTGAGCCTGTTAGCACTAAGCAAAGGCTTGGCTCAGTCTTTGTGCTGTGAAGCATTCCCCAGCAGTCGTTTTTCTGTGGCTTTTTTTTTTTTTTTTTTTTCTTCTACGACAAACAGGGTTACTAAAAGGGCATCTGAGGAGAGGCTTTGTCAGAGCACCATGGTGCTGCAGATGGGCTCCAAAACCCTCTTTGGGCCTTGGCTCTGAGGACGGGATGCTCGGCTGTTATGCTGCCAGGCAGTTAATGTTTAAAAATCACTTATTTTCTGTTTTTGTTGCTGCACCTCTGAAGAAATACATTCTGTTTTATCTCAACAGAAATAGATCTGACTACTTTGCTTGCAAAAACTGCCTGTAATGTAGCTGAAGGGTTTACTTGCC
This sequence comes from Chrysolophus pictus, assembly GCA_037305975.1. Classification (NCBI taxonomy): domain Eukaryota; kingdom Metazoa; phylum Chordata; class Aves; order Galliformes; family Phasianidae; genus Chrysolophus; species Chrysolophus pictus. The sequence goes on from CM074576.1 coordinate 146,106,036, forward strand.
TTTCTTCATTTCCAAAATGAAGTAAAAAAAATTTAATTGCTCATCTGCTGCTTTGACATCAAGGAAAGCTAACCCATAGAAATCATTATGATATAGCTCAAAAAATGAGCTGGATGCCTGTGAGGGAGCACAGAAGGCTAAAAGCAAAATAATCTTGCTTTATGCCATCCTGTTATTGCTGCGTTACTGCAGTACAGTGTGCTAGTTATGTTCTGAGTGTCTGAAACTTGTTTCTTGCTCCCAAAGTGATGAGCAGCTTTAGCACTAATAGACAAGGAACTTGGTATCCACCATCTAAAGAGACTTCACCACTTTAATGTCTCATGAGCTAGGAAAAGTAATTTAAAAAATTATAGGGATAGGGGACATACTCAAATGCCACACAGTCTCAATAAAGCAAAAGCTTTTATTAAATCCCTGCCTAATTCTTTAAAAGAACAGAAAACCAGAGCATAACCACGTAAAAGAACATGGTCAAATAAGTAGGTACATTTAGATTATTAGATTACTAAATTTATAGAGGAGAAAGTAGCAGACTGGCTTGAAGCAGAGAGGTCAGGTTGCTCTAGGTACGTATCCCAGAGATGAAAAACATGTTGTTCAAAATAGTCTTTTGTAGGACTGTAAAAGCTTTTCTTCAGCTTGGTGAACTCCCAGAGGAACATGTAACAATCCCAGGAACCTCCAAGCCCTGTGCTAAACATACACAGATACTGAACTGTCTGTCTGATTCATGCACAACAGCATGCAGTCTCTCAGGTGCATCCTGATCAGACAAGCACTTAGGCATCAAATTTTCTGCTGTTGGAGAAACCTTGGAAGACCAGACCAGTGTTCTACCATAATTCACTCATACTTGTCTGAGTAGGGCTACAAAGACAGAGAAGGGCCTAGAGAGAAAGAGGTATGAGTGACGGCTGTGCTCCCCTGGTTGGCTCAGCACAGAGCAGAGGAGCTGAGGGGAGGCCTGATGGTGGCTGCAGCTCCTCACAGGGAGCGGAGGGCAGCGCTGAGCTCTGCTCTGTGTGACAGCGACAGGGCCCGAGGGAACGGCATGGAGCTGTGTCAGGGGAGGGCAGCTGGGGGTTAGGGACAGGATCTGCTCCAGAGGGACCAAGCTGGAGCATCTGGACAACACTCAGAAATATGATCCTGTGTAGAGCCAGAAGTTGGACTTGATAGTCCTTATGGTTCCCTTCTAACTTGGGATATTCTATGATTCTATTGCAGGTCTGACTGGTCTGGTCTGACTTACTCTCACCTGCAGTGGATAGAAATGCTATATTCAAACAGAGAATTGCTTCTTTAGCGTACCAATGTATGAAAAAATCACAGCTATAAACGTAGATGAGAGAATGACTTCTCACTGCATCTCCATAGGTCTCTGTTCCAAGGCCTGTGGTTTATGTCTGTTCATTCAGAGATGCCTACTGGCAAACTCAGGGCTATTTTGACAGAGCAGTGACTGAAGATGCTGAAAAAAAATTTAGAGGCAGAGAAGTCTCCTCTTTAACCACAAACAATGAAAAGATATAAACCCTCTGCCATGCCTCTGGGCTGATCCTGGTGCCTGCAGCCTCTTTTAGTGACAGGGCAGTTTAAAAGAAGTAACATCCAGGTGCTCTGTTATAGCTCTGCAGGTATTAAGACAGAGGAACCTGCATATGGAAGTGCTTTTGGGCTGTGCCTGCTGTAGAGAAAGGCCAGGAATACACTGAGAGCCACAAACATGATCCAAGGGATGGAACACCTCCCTATGAGGACAGGCTGGGAGAGCTGGGGCTGTTCAACCTGGGGAAGAGAAGGCTCTGGTGAGACCTGAGAGCGGCCTTTCAATGTCTAAAAGGGAAGGGGACTGTCCTTCTAGCAGGGTCTGTTGGGATAGGACAAGAGGAAATGGTTTCAAACTAAAAGAGGGGAGATTTTGATTGGATATATATATAAGGAAAAGTTTTTTACAGTCAGAGTAGTGAGGCACTGGCACAGTTTGCCCAAAGAGGTGGTGGATCCCCAACTCGAGACATCCAAATTCAGGCTGGAGGGAATCTGAGCACCCTGATTGAGCTGTAGGTGTCCCTTTCCATTACAGGGGAGTTAGACTAGATGGCTTTTAACGGTCCTTTCCACCTCAAAGGATTCTGTGAAGTTTCTTCATCTGTTTCTAGTGTTACCACGTGGAAACAAGATGGCTTTAGTCAAAAACTATCTTCGGCTGTCCTCCAGTTTTACTGCAAGGCACTGCAGGCAGCCATGTCTTCAGCATGGGGAACTGAACAACAGCATTATCTTTGTTTTCAAAGAAAAAAAGAGAGCGAGGAATCAAGATGAACATTTCTTTGGTTGCATATGACTGTAGTCATACCGTGCTTACAGTATATATCATGAGAGACCAATGTGGCAGGATTTTGGATGCACTCCCAATTCTCTGTCATTCTCTCTTTAGGGGTTTAACCGTGGTTTAAATGCTGTTGCTTTATCCAGAGCTAAGCAGCTTGCACTGATTTCAGGTTGCTGCTGCTTATTAAAAATTGAAGTATACCTTTTCTCTGTTGTTAAGGGATATAGGTGAGGTGCTGAGAAGCGCTGAAATTGGGTTTGCAAGTAGAAAACACATGGTGCTTGCTAGACTGCACAAATAAGGGTGGGGTGGGGAGTGCTGCTTCTACAGAGCTGAGGTGGCCTTAACTGAGAGCACAATTTGTGTTCCACCATTTTGTCAGCAGGAAAAGTCTGGCTGAAAAAGTAGCCTTGTTTGTAGTGTTCTTGTTTCTAAAACTGAAGTACTTGCTGCTAAGCTGCAATTCAGGCAAGTGCAGCTGAGGCAGCTGCAGGCAATTCTGCTGCTTATTAAGCTAATCAGGGCTGTATCACTTGCTCCCTTCCACCACGTCTGATTTACCTGTTGTCTTCTCACAAAACAAAATTAAGCTTTTCAAAAGACCGCTTTTAAATCACAGCTCACAGCAAAATGAAGACCTCAGAGGAGGCTCTAAGTGCTACTACAAGTGATTATTTTTAAAAATGCATTTCCTTGTCACTGGCCCTTTTCCTATTGCTCTTGCTTTACTAATGTGATGGTAAAAATCTTTTTTCCGTGTGTCCTGCTCTAAAGTTTGGGATATAAAATCAAGAACAATAACCTAGTTACAGCAGCATTTTAAAATGCAAGGTTTTACATTAAGTAATCTCGCTCTTGCCAGGAACTTAAAAATACCACTTTACATTCCAAGTGTGGACAATTATACCTCAAGAAAGTCGCTTCAAAGCACCTTCATCGTGTGCTTAAATGAACAAGCTGACTTCACACTGAAGAATGTAAAGAGCATTCGTATGTTTTACCTTACAGGTTCAAATGTACAGGCACTAATCTTCACCTAAAAGGCAGTAACAAGCATTTGAGAGAAGATGATGTCTTGAATGATTCCAGATTATTGCCAAGTGAATGTTACTTAGCAGTTCGATACGGAGTTGTTTGCTGTCTAGATGCTGATTATGTAACCAGTTATGCATGACTGATTATTTGTTGTTCAGTTGATACAAAGATACCAACGTGTGGAGGTATAATTAATGCAGATTACCCAAAATTGCTTATGTAATATAATATATACATATTTCATAGATTGTTGATGTTCAATTCCTTCTTCTGACTAGATTCCACGCTATACTTTTTTTACATGTTTTGAGAGTAAAAACATGCATGTGATATATCAAAATTAACAGAACTGAGACAGGTAACAATCTAGAAAACAGACAGACAATTCACCACATTAAATTCACTGCATTTTGAGGTAGTTGTTTGCTAAGGCCATGTTAGAAGGTTTGTGTTGTCACCCCAGGGGTCATGGGACAGACCCCACATTTGTAGGTGTGCCAGCCTCAAACTTATTAGAGGCTTTTGGAAAGGATACAATTATTTCTATCATCAGGAAAAATGCAAAGGGACTGCAGTCTTATATCTATAGTTAAGTCTTTCTGTTTTTTTGGCTCTTTAATTGACTTTTACTGCAGCAGATTCTGTGGAGGCATATTGCATTAACAGGAGTAAAAATGAACCTTCTCACCATTGTAACGTTGCCACCACACCTAGGGCTTTTTAGAGGCTTTTAGAAAGAAATTTATAGCCTGTTTTATATGCACAATTAATAGTAACACATTCCCCAATGTTTTTGTAATCAAATGCAAGGAATAAAATTCAACAGGAATATTCTTCTGTACGCATTTCTTATATGCATACCTAAATACAATTTTACAGCCAGACTAAATCTTCAATTTCACGTCTTCAGTTCCATGTCTTCATTATGAATGTAAAGAGTTGCTGAAATCTCACTGAATACATTAAAAAAAAAAAAAAAATCAGAAAACCAATTCACTTTTTAATCACTCAGATTTCCTTCATCTGACTCCTCCTCATTTTTCATCTCTAAGGAGACAAGCATTGCCTTGAAAATAGTCTCTTGGTTTCTTGATAGTTCACTTGTTCCCATTCTAATTCTGTTACCTCGTGCCTTTTATTTACAGCCTTAGCCCTCTGCTAGTGACATCAGAGGTGACGTTAGAGAGGGCTCTCTCTGGAGGTGTGGGAAAAAGGCAGCAGGAGGAAGAGGTGGACTGTCCTCAAGAAGCTGATTTTAGTCCCAGTAAGATAGAAGGAAGGAAAGCACAGAACATATTGGGGGGAAGCTGAACTTCTCCTACATAAAAAGATATTTTAAGCTCATGTCAGCTGTTAGAAATCAATATACAGAAAACTCAGTTTCAAGGATTGCCTTCATTATACTAGAATTATGCAAAATGCATCTGAAAAATACTAGCAAGAGTTTTGTTTTCAGGTTTCCTGGCCTGTATTCTCCTCTCACGGCGCTTATATCTGATCCTCATTTCTATTTTTCCACCCTGTCTTCCTCTCTTCCTACTCCCGTCTGCTTCCTAAAATGTTCCCCTGCTATGTACCCTTCCTAACCTGCTTTCAGTATCTAATGAAATTGTGCCTCCCCCCTTACAGTACTGAGCGTCTCTAGAGGTTGAATTCGGTAATCCACTATATTTTCTCTATTTTTGTTAGTGATTAGATGGTAAAATAAAGGATGCCTATGAACAACCTAAGGGAGTAATCATCTGTATGCAACAGAGCTGCTGTGGGACTTAAGCACCATGAGTTAGAAGAAGAAGGGGGTTCAATAAGAAGGATTTAACATCTGCAGATGCATAGTCTATCTGCACTTGTGAATCGTTGCCTGAATCAAACCAAACCTCTTCTAGAATCCCTGTTTATGATAGTTCTTCCTGGCGGACTTCACTTTTAAATGCATATCTTAATATATAGAGTAGGGCCTGTTTTGCTTTATGTACTAATATTTATTATGCAATAACTTTCAAATCAGATTTATTTTGATAAACTTCAAGACGGTGAAGGTCCTGTGTTAACCAGGATGTATGCTCTGCTCAAACTGTGCACATTTTAAACATACTTCAGCTCCAGACATGGCCGACAGCATTCTTATCCACTGGTGGCCATTCATCTGCAGATTTTCTGGCAAAAGAGGGTGGTGTTGAAGTGGTGATGGAGGGGATCAGCTCATCTTCACTTCAAGTCCTGGTGAAAAAGAAACATAGAAATGATAAATGGGGGACTGAATATTCATTTATGAACCACTCTGATCTTAGTTAAGATGGGTTTTTTTTCCCCATTTGATTTAAGTTGGAGGAAGAATGGCCAGGTGGTTATAAATTGCAACCTATTTGATTGATATTGGTGCATAATGGACCTGTTGGCCCAAGCACCAGTATTTTTTAAAATGCTTAATATTGCGGGTAACTGCTTGTGTGACCATGAGAAATTGAGGTGATTAGAAGCAGATATTTAATAACAAACACAAATGAATGCTTTTTTCCCTTGTTTGCTCCAGGACGTAGGGACAACTAGAATATTTCCCCCGCTGCAGGCTGTAATACCACTAGGGTTTCTACTGCAACTACTGCAGCTGCTGCTCTGTGCTTTTCCTGCAAAACAACAGAACCCTGTAAGGAACTCTTGCATAATTCTTTGATTGTTACTGAAACTACATAATGGACCACTTTAGTGGACCTGGTCTACTAAATGGCAACTGTCACTCTTAAAACAGAACAACAAAAAAAAATCCTTGCACTGCATTTCCGTAGCTGTTATTGAAAACTTGTTCTAAAAAGGGATTTCTTTTATCCAGTTATCAATTTTATTTTGTGCTTCTAACATTTTGTATTTTATCATGTCTTTTGTGTTAAGATACTTCAGAATTAAATCAAATGAGCCATGTGGCACTATTGTGTAATAAGTGACAAAATGGCCAAATGCATCTTGACCTGAGAAGAAGAAGTATGCAGCCACAAACAGAACATCCTAAGGAGAGGAGTGGGGACTCTTGTACACAACCTTTACTAGGAAATTCATAACTTATCTGCCTTTCCAGGTATGGAAACTTTGGCATAGATCAATGATACACACCTAGGGACACATGGGGTAGGTCCTGTGTCTCTCCACTCTGTCCAAATGTAGCCAGTTCTTTGCATGAACTGAGTCAGTATTGCCTCAGTGACATCTATGTCTCTATACTGACTTTTGTAAAGTGAAATGTTAGCCAACTTCCCCTTAAAGTTGGTTAGATACTGAGGGAGAAACCAGAAACTGATAGATAGCTTCTCTACTTGCATACTGCTAATAGCACACAAAGCTAGTATCCAAGCATGTAATATTAGAGATGCTTATCTCCCTTTTGCAGAAAACCTTTAGAATTGCAGCAGGATGCTGGTTTTTCAAATAGTTTATGTTTATCGGTGCACTGAGGAAAGGCGTTGAGCAGAGAACTAAGGCTTTTTGCTACACCACAATAAAAGTAAGTTTCTTAGAGGAGGATGATAGAAAGAAATACAGTTGAAATACAATGCTGAATAACATCCAAGCATGTCAGGACAAGTTTAATTGCATCTCCTGCTAACACCTGTTATTAGCAAAGGATATTTCTGTACTGCAGTCATGATGAAAGACATAAATTCTCAGAACCGCTTAAAGAGATTCTGCCCTGATAACAGATTGACAGCCACCCAGGGTAGATAGGGAGGAACTGTGATTGACATACGGCTGGTAGCAGTAACTGTGAGTGACATAAATGTGTATGATCTTATAGGATCGCTATGTGGGTGGGTTAACAGAAACAGACATGTAGAAGTTGGAAGCAGTTCCTTGATGAAGCACAGGATGAAAGTTTAAACACAGATCTTCAGGAAATGCCACAAAATTCATGCTTCTCTCTTCTTTGTTTATCTTTCTTCAAGATAATTATGACAACAATAAGAAAACTAGACACACAAAGAATTACTCATATCTGTGTCTGTTCCTTTTTGTCTCCCAACAAAGAGCATATTACAGCAGTCCAATTGCTCTTGGGCTGCCCAGAGCTGGCCCAACTTTAAAGTCTTGGTCATTAAATTCATGTAAGCATCCAAGAGTTTGCTTGATGTTTGTTTACCCCCTTCCTCTTAGATTTCAAAAAATAGGCCAGAATTACTTGGAAAGGAGATTCTTTCAGCATTTCTCTGTTTTGTTTCACATTGAAAATACAGAACTTTGAAATGAAAAATGACTGGAAAAAAAATTGACAGACAATTCTTGGGTTTCTAGAACTATTTGTTTAGGTTCAACTCCAGATTGAGACAATGGCTGGCTTTTTTGTTTTGTTTCTAAATGAGAATCAGGCTCTAGTCGATATGCGTCATTCTAATAGCCATGCCTAGTGATCATATCAGGATTAGTTGGAAGAAGAAAAGCTGAAGGAGACTGCAGCTTTTATGAAAAATTAAAGAAGGTAAATTAACAATGTTTGGGATTGAAACAGCATTGTATTTAAGATCTGCCTTAGGGCAGAGCTTTTGTACGTAGCCAATCAAAAGAGATGATGTTGTAACAATATCAACAGTAGAAATTATTAACTGATACTTTGCCCAATGTCTACATTTTTCCTCTACTGTATCTTCATTGTTGCTAGGTGCTCGAGGTCTTAAACCCAAAACTTCTGACTCTTTCTCTTGAAGTGATGATTTCTTAGGGCCAGCAAAATGATTCTCAGAGCTTTTTAATGGTGCAGAAAATAAAGCTGCAAAGCCAGGTGCAAAGGTAAACAATGAAGATCAATAGCAATGTTATCTCCCTTGTTCAGGACATCTTGCTGCAATTTCAGTTCTTCTTTCCAAGATCTTGTCAAGAAGTGAAGCTGTTGTCAAGAGTTGTGAAGTACACTGCGGTCTATTAAGTAGCATTGCCTTCACTTGGATTGATGCGTCTGGCAGCAGTTGAACTGTTAGAACTTAATGTTGTAGTTTGTTCTGCTTAATCTTGTATATGTCTGCTGAAAGTCTCTTTTCAGAGCTACCTGAACAGTGTTTGCGTTTCTTTCTTGTACCAAAACTTTCCTTGCATTATTTCTGTTCTCCTTGTTGAAGCCTTCCTATTTGCCCACTAAGGCTGATCTCATTCTCTTCAGGCTTGAGGAGACAAACCAACTCTAACTCCGTGTTTCTGCACGCAGCTCTGTTCCCTCTACCTTTCTTCCTTTTTATGGGCTACTGAATTGTCGCTGTCATTTTAAGTCTAGGCAGAATGCACATCTGTTCTGAGATGTCCTTAATCACAAAAAAAAAAAAAACAAAAAAAACCCAACCCCACTATTACTATGTAAAATGAAGTATTATAGTGGAAGTAACTTGTCTTCTGAGACCTGCTTTATGGAGTGAAATGGGAGATTATATGCTAAATCAATGAGCATCTCCAACATACTTAAAAATATGTGTTTCATGGCTTGCCGGTGGCAATTTAGGCAGCATTATGATTTTGTTCACTCATGCTCTGCATTGTTTGTACATTACTTTTCCAATAAAATATGCTTCAGACTTCTGTTTGTGCATTAAGCATCAAGAAATGTTTAAATCTTGTTAAAGAACAGCTAATTAGGCACCCTACCTGCATATATTTAATGTTATAATACATATTTGTAATATCATATTAACAATTTGTCCAAAAGATCGTCATCATCATATCCTGGTATAATAGTCTCTTCTTTTCCTGAAACCTTTTCCACCATGATTTCTTTTTCTTGTCTAATCTTCCCCCTCTGCCCTTGTTCATCATTTACAACCTAGCTGTAAAGGAACATCAGTTTGTGATGGACCATGTTACAATACAAAACTGTATGACTACCAGTAAAAGAGTTCTTTACAACCAGGTTTGCAAGTTCCTACCTTTAAAACTGATGAAGATGTGATTTCCCTCCCTTTCCTTAGATCCTGAACTCCTAGAGACAGATTCAAAATGACTTAGCTGAATACATGTGTGTCTGATTCATCTGACCCAGTGCTCACCTACCCCATTACCACTGTATCACAGTACAAGAAGTTTCAATGTTACATGATGCAACAAAGGCTCTGTAGAAGGATGACTTAAGGAAATCAATTCAGTTTACTGTAAAAGTGATGCACTGTTGCTGTGAATTAACCTGCTAGAATTCTCACAGTCCTCCTTCTTTCAGATTTTAAGTACCTTCATCTTTCCTGTGTCCTCTAGCATTCCATGATAGATTTTAAGTTAGACATTACTGCTTGCAAAAGACATCTTAGGATTGTCTCATATAAATGAAAACATCAGCTCATTGTTGCACACAGGTGAAAAAGGCAAAGGGAATGCTAAGAGTTACACAGGTCAGAAAACAGTGTTGTACTACTATATAAATTCCTGGTGCATTTTCACCTTGACTATTGCAAAGAACTAGAAAGATTATGAAGAAGGACAGCAAGTGTGTCTTAAGGAATGGAATCACTCATAATGGAGGAAGTACAAAATGGTTTCTTGAGCTTGGAAAAAAAGCAGGAGCTATTATGCAGATCTATAAAAGATGTGTGGTGCAGAGAAAGTGAATAGGAAACGACTACTTGTTATTTCTCACAGCACAGGAGCTAAAGGGCACCCAGTGAATTTATAAGCTATGATAAATTAGTTTTAATGCAAACTGAAAGCAATTTCTTTCTGCACAACATATAATTGTGAAACTTAGTGCCACAGCATTTTGATGAAGCCAAGAACAGAAAGGGACTCAAAAGCAAACAAAGTTTTCATGGGATAAATACATGTGTGGCTGCTGAACGTGGCCTACACACACCCTTTATGTCGTGTTCTTGAAAGCGTAACACGTCATGAATCTAGAAGGTTGTATCAAAAGATCACCCATAACTTTTTTCACTTCTTGTAGCCTTTCATAAAGCAGTACTTCTGTTCTTCTGTTACAGAACAGAGGATAGTGAACTAGTGGAACCTTCTGTCTAATTCTATACAATTATTCTCATGTTCTCTGAATGATGAAATTCTGACAGTAACCTCAGACACCTGTTCCTATATTGAATTGTAATGAATGATTTCTCTCACGTAGACTTGGATTTCATCTCCCTTGACACACCAGACCAGACACGTTGGTCTTGAGCAAAGTAGGAGCGTGTTCCTACAGTGACATTATTTGATATATCAGAGGCAGAATCAGAATGAAAATGTGGAAGATGTTAGAAGATAATGTTCAGTTAACCCCGTGGTTAGCACCTTGCTTCTTGTATGGCTGATTACTAAGGGAGCTTATTATCAAAAATTGGGTATAAAAATCCTCAGTACTGTGACAATCATCATGAGCTTCTGGGCTTTGTGCAATTTGTTTCTGCATTCTTGAGAAGCATTCCAGAATTTATCAAGGTCTGATGTTTGGGAGTTTTTTGCTTCTTTAAGTGTAACTGCTGGTTAGACATGGGTATCTGTGGGAGAGAAAGAAGTGATAAACCACTTACAATCAGGATAAAGCCACTTCGGCCACATGCTTGGGAAGACTTCAGGGTACTTATCTGCTGTGACACAAGTGGTGAGGCAGCTGGATTAGGTCTCGGTGTTCTGGCTGATGTGGAGCTGGAAAGCTACTGCCAGAGATTACACTGGTTCCTCCCAACCAGTAAAAAGATGCTTCTGTGGAAGCAAACTCAAATGAAGAATGGTGCCCCACGAGCTTCCATACCTCCATCTCCTGGACTTCTTCCCGGGCCATCTCCAATAATTTCAACTGACATTACACTTCAGCAGGCAATAATTCAGATGTGACCGGAGACAAGTTGTAGAGGCCAGGGATGGCCCCACTTGCTATAGGGTAAACCTAAAACTATGAAAGACAACTGGGTTCTGGTGTTGCAATTTGTGCCTCTCTTTGTGATCTGTGCCTCTCCACAAGTCCCTCATGGAAAATGTTGGAGTAGGTATTACAAACAAACCTGAGGTTCCATTTTAGAAGAGGCTCTCACTTCTGCATCTAACTTAAACTGCTCAGCTTTTGCCTCAGTATCTGGAGTTTGCCAAGTGTGTGGTAGCAGACGGCATTCATTCTCACTCTGATGACAAGAAGGATAGCTGAACATCTTTCTCTTCCTGTAGCACGGTTACACAGTGAGCCTACCATGGTCCAAACCTCCATGATCTAGGGAGCTTCAGAATGTGGCCATGTATTTCTAGGATTGGACAAAGGGGAAGACAAGCATTCGCAAAAGTGTGGCTTGAACAGGACAAGATGCAAAGAAGAATGAGTGAGTAGAGAGGTATCAAGGCTTTATCATAGAATGTTACAGAAGTGCAAACGTCTCATATTTTTTCGTCTATAGTTGCTTTCATTAAGAATGCTTGTTCTCTAAAATGTTTGGCACCATTTTAAAGGAAGGTCAGGTAATCTCTTTTGTAATGGAGAAGGAGATGTCTGCATATCACGTTGGCATCTCTGTGCCTATCAGATTCAGTTTTGTGAGAAGGTGCTCATATATTGGTATTTTGCCATTTGTCTTTGCTGCAAAGACCTTGGATATTAAACGGCACTTAAAATTTTTTAATGAAGTTAGGTGATCATATAATATCAGGGCCAATACTCAATTTGCCAGAATTGTGTTTTTTTATTTTGTTGCTGAAAGTACTTCATATGTACTCTAGGTCATATCATCAGGATTGCCACATCCCTGGAGGTGTTCAAGGCCAGATTGAATAGAGCCCTGAACAAAGTGATCTCGTACCTGATTTACTGGTTGGCAACTCTGCCGATGGCAGGGGATTGCAACTGGATGGTCTTTGATGTCCTTTCCAATCTAAACCATTCTGATGATTCTGTGATGTGTTAGAATGGGCTGCTCTAAACATGGTCCACTACCACATCTGAAGCGTGCTCAGACTTTCTTACAAGAGGAACTTGTGGTTTTGGCTCCAGATGGAGCCCAGGTTGGATAACTGGGGAACGCAAAACAGGAAGCAAAACTGGGAATTAAACAATGCAGTGGTGTCCAAATGCTTAAAAACCTCCTTATGTTGCCTTAAAGTAATGCTACCATCAATAAGATTGAGGCCCCTGACTTCTGAAAGAGTCCATAATAATGCTCTTATAACTAAGAAGTCATCTGTTCTCCTGCTGCCATCATATTATGAGAAAGTACAGCAGTACCCTATTTTTAGAACAGTGCAAAATATCATAACATTGTGCAGTATTGTGCCTAACTACTGCAGTTTTAGAGGAGTTAGTGTCTTGCAGTGATATTTAATTAGACAGTGAGTTGAAGTAGTTAAAGTGCCTTCTTAAGGCTAACTATTAGTGTTATAAAGCAAGAAAAAGTAGGTAAAGGAGAGAACTGCAATGAGTTGGAAAGCTCTGCTTTCCTAAATTCCTGTGGACTATGCATGGAAATCAGTATGGACGAAAGCAGGTTTTATCTCAAACCATTAAAGAAAAAAAGATGTGCAATCTTTGCCTATGCTGACTTAGCAACCGTAGAGATGAACCTTTTACAAAATCCTCCTTTGTAATCAGATTGCATGTCTTCCTTCAGTGCTATAGAAAAATCATGTACAGACCCTTGCACAGCACGTGTGGGCATCGCTAATAAGATTTGCTGTTTATCCATGCCAAGTTTCATCAACCACTGAGAATGCAGCTTGCTGGGCAGAGGAAGATTTGGGTTGTTGTGGATGCTGCTGATACTAATAAGAGAAGAAATTTGGCAAGAATATGGCAGAATATTGCCATAACACAAAAATGTTCTTAAAACAATATATATGCGTGTGTAATTTCCAAACTTCTTTGAAAAGCGGGGGCACAGTTTATAGGAGAAGATTTGGATTCCAGGAGGCAAACCAGTTACAGCAGCTCTTTGCAGAGCCCACTGAAATAATCATCACAGGAAGGTAGGAATAAGAGATGAGGCTGCACTCCATTTCCCCCTCAAGATATCATAAAATATCTGGGGGCACATTGCTCCCCTCGTGGGTGCACAAAGAATTAGTTGCTTTGACTGGAAAATATGTCCTCAGAATCACGCAGTGTGGAGTTATAACTGGTTACATTTTGTTTAAGAAGTGCTCCTCTGAGGACAGATGCAGATTTTCTTCTTTTTATTTTTCTCTTCTCCTGCTGCTCTGCAATTCAATTGCTGGAGATCTCATTTACCCAATAGCTGAATGCAGATCCAGCCATGGTCTGTCTTCTCTTCTGTAAACTCTAAGGAATAGGTTGTTGCTTGATAATTTCATGGATTTATTTTTTTGCTTTCCAGTTTCAGTATAAGTCATATCAGCTTCCTTCCCTGTGTCCTGACATTAATGGAAGAGCTATGGTGTAGTCACCTTACCTTAAAGTCTGTAGGTTCCATAATACTCTGCAATCTTTCAGCACATAGTAATTATGAGCATATCTTGAGAAATATGCATGGTATTATATTTATGTATAAATCAGTTTCCAAATTAAACATTTTAACTAGCTAGGTGAAATATTTCATACACTTGACAGATATAAAACACTGATGATTCACATACCAATTAACTAGTTCTAAAATAGTCTCTTTTGTGCACAGCCAGCCATCCAGTGTAACGTTAAGGTAGTACAGAGTTTTGCACTGGAATAGCCATACAGTTTTATGATATTTTATGCATTTATTCACTACTGATAAAAGTAATTCTGCAAATGACACAGCATTTTACAAAAGACGCTTTCTCAGGGCTTCGTTTCTGCTGACTGGTAGTCAGATGCCAGAACCAATTTAGCCAAGTAGCCTAATCTCCTATGTATGTTGCTAAGTCAAATTGTGATACATTTATTCATGTTAGGTAGCATCTGGTTGATTTAAACAGGATTACTGATGATGTAAGAGCATTAAATGTGAATGCACGGCACAATTCAAAAAGGCTGTCTCACTGGGACCTGGGATCAGTGCAGTTTTACAACATGAGATAAAATGAGCTCCACCTCAGTGTACTAAAATGTCCCAGTGAGAACTATCCTAAAGTAGTCTGAGCTGCATGTCATGCTTTGCAGATCATGCGGAGGACCGAGACAAAGCTTTAATGTTCGGATGGCACGGTTTTACCTCTAAAGTAATTTTTAAATGGCAGTTTGTGTGTTTGCTTTGATAGAATTCTGATTCATGTCAGTGGATGCCAGGCAAGAAACAGAATCACAGAACCTTAAGGGCTGGAAGGGGCTGCTAGAAGTCATCTACTCCAACCTCCTCCTAAAGCAGGTTTCCTACAGTAAGTTACATAAGAAAACTTCCAGGCAGGTTGTATCTCCAAAGAAGGAGACAGTGTCAAAAACTTTGCCGAAGTCAGGGTAAGCAACATTTACTGCTATCCCCTCATCTAGCCAATCAGTGATGACATAGAAGGCTACCAGACTGGCCAAGCATGATTCCCTTGGTGAATCCACATTGACTACTGCTGATAACCTTCTTTTCTTCCACTTGCTTAGAGATGACATCTGGAATAAGCTACCATAGCCCCTTGTACTTAGAAAAAGGACAGAAATTTGGCAAATCATGGTGAACTCCAAATTTCGGCAGCATTTAAACCAGAAGAATGAGATGACAGACAAAATTGCTATGTTTATTTCAGATATTTGGGCCCAAAAATCTGCCCCTGAGAGCACATTGTCATTTGTAGCATTTCATTTCTAGCACCAGCTGCTCGCTATTTGTTAGTTACTGTGAAGGTGGGGAAATTGAATGATGATGAAAATAAATCTGTTAGATATCCATCAACTCTTCCCTTATAAACACAGCACTATTACCCATAAAATTCACCCCTGGTGATTTCAGAGCGGTGCTGACAAGAACTTGTCTTGAGTCAAGGCTGCTCACCCAGATGCTGGGAAAAGTGGGTTTCGGTGCAGCATGGATGCTGCCTTGGAAAAATGTTCTGCTGAGAAATATATTTTTTTAATTATTTGGGGTGGTGTCTTTTTACACAGGTGTTAAATTTCCTGGAGTTAATCGGGTAGAAAATGCCTCTGAGGCATCATTCAGTCCATTAACTGCAATGCCAACTGCCAATGTCTGAGTTGAATGCTAACAGATTTTATAACTCTTCATGATAATTGACAAAGCCAGACAGATTCACAGTTCAGCGTAGCCCTCCTGTTCTTACCTGCTGCCTTCTGTGTTTATATTCCCAATGTCTGAAACTTGCTTTCTTTTTTAACAGGGGAGATGTGAATATGAGAAGCTGGGTTGTTTTGCTCATTTATGTGAAAATTATACAGACGAGTGAACACCCAGCAAGCCAGGATCAGCATCCCTTCCCCCACATCTGCTTATTACTTTAAGGAGAGCATTATTGCTACATTACATCTGACACTTGCTCCATAAAGCAGGGAGAAAAGCAGGAGAATAGGGAATAGCTGAAAAACTAATCACAGATTTTTAAGATTGTGATTTCCTGAGAGAAATTTGCATTCTTAAGAAAAACATTAAAGAAAAAAAGGGAGGAAAATGACAAGATGCTGCTGTTATTTGGTGTGTATGTGGTTTTTTGTTGGCTACTTCAAACTGTGCTCTTTTGTGATCTTTTTCCATATACACAATCAGTGTTCTTAATCACAAGGTCTTTCCTGCAGAAGGCAGCAAGCCCTTGTAGAATTCTTCATTGCAGAGTCCAGTTCAGCAGAAAGCTGTACAACAGACCAGAGCATTCCCAAAATTGCCTGAGGTTATGTGAGCACCCATTTTGGGTTCTTGCTTTGCTGGAACGGGGACCAAGACAATTTGCTCTGCAGAATACACCTCTGAATTTGTATTATGCCAACACCCATAAAAGATACTCACTTTGACATGCAAAACCCAGCGTCCTCATTAGTTGGAGTTGTTAATTATCCCAAATACGCTTAAAAGACTAGAAAGTTAATTTTAGTGTTCTGATTGTTTTAGTTTATACACAATAAAAGCTCGTCTCTGCAGTTTCTATGGAATATATGGTATTTCTGCTGTAAGTTCCATTGTGGGTGTTCCAATATGATCATGAAAGGACAATATAGCTAACTATTTTGTAGCCTTTTTATCTATCTGCTCTGTGGGATCCCTGCAGCACTCTTTGTTCTTTGAAGTTTTTTGAGTATGTGTATGTATAAAGGCACTCGAGAACATGAGGATAAAAAGCAGTAAATAAATATGTTTGGAAAGGATGCATTATACTAAATCAGCAAAGGGTGAAGGGCTCCGAAAAAGAGGAGGGAAGAAAACTGGTTCCACCTTAGAAAACTAATAGGAGAGCTGCTGAGTGAAAAACACAATCATCCAGCTGCAATTTATTAAGTGGAAAAAAAGCTGTGGAAGATCAGAAATCAAAGATCGCTGTATGTTTACTGGCTTTTTGAAGCATCTGTTCTCTAATATCAGAGTATTGCACAAAGACTAATCAACTGATCTTCAGAATATCCTAGTGAGTTTCAGATATGTTAGCCTCATTTTACCATCAGAGGCATAAAGAGATTATTGGTCCAAGACTGCACAGGAGATCTGTGACAGAAATAGTAATGTAGGCCTGTATCCAGTGCAGTGACACCACCATGAAACCATCCAATCTTCTATCAGGGTAAGAAGGCAATAATGCAGGGCTGTTGGTATGAGACATAGCCACAGGAGAGATGTTGATGAGAGATCCTCACAGCATAGAATCATAGAATCATTAAGGTTGGAAAAGACCACTAAGATCACCTAGTCCAGCTATCAGCTAGACAGTGCTATATTGTTGTGGTCATGGTGGAGAAAGTCTGCCTTTCAGTCTTGACTTCTGGTAAAAGGTACACTGAATGGTAGAAATATATCTTCAGGTAACCTTTTACTGCCTTTTATTATTTAAACCGTCATTTAAATTGGAATTTCTAATATTTAAAAAGAACAAGCAGCAAAAAGTTGCGTTACATAGAATGTATACAGTTTCTGTCTTCATTCAGCTTTTGATGATCCAGTCTCT
Organism: Chrysolophus pictus; assembly: GCA_037305975.1. Classification (NCBI taxonomy): domain Eukaryota; kingdom Metazoa; phylum Chordata; class Aves; order Galliformes; family Phasianidae; genus Chrysolophus; species Chrysolophus pictus. The sequence goes on from CM074576.1 coordinate 146,123,356, forward strand.
AAGACTGTATAACTAAAATCATTATCTTTACAGAAAGTTTTACTCATTGGGCTTGCTGGGTGAGCTGGCCTCGTTTTTTTTTCATAGCTCCTAAGGGGACAGATGTCACACAGTATTAGCTAAGCATATTTCATTATTTATGTTTCTGCCAGTATGTCTTGTTAACCATATTCAATCTGGTTAAGTGAGCTTTTTGGTATGTGTTCGGGCTTGCTTACATCTATATTGTAACTGCTGCAGAACATTGAAGAAAGCTGATGCAATTTTTTATTAGCTATATTAACCTATTTGTAATAAAGGGTTCTCAGGCTTTCATCCAAATACTCAAGGTATATTCACCCATTCCAAGATGTGCTTTTAAGTCATCTGAGAGCTCAGGAAAAAAATGACTACCATCATTATGCCTACTTTTTCTGTTCAGTAGTCTTCAACTTAACTGTACAATCTTTAGGGCTCCGCTGATCAAAAAGGTTGAAATCCACTGCCTTCTAGGACTTCTCTGTAAATAGAAAGAAATTGCCTTATCCAGTACATTTTCCATGGGGACAGCTGATCAAAAGGAAGATACCGGTAGCGGAATTCAGCAGTGCATATATTTGATCTACTTTTTATTTGCACTACAGCTTTTTTACATCATTCTGGTAATGTAAAGTGTTTTTTGAGTGGATGCAAATGCAGCATAATTTGCATGCGCTTTCAAACTTCTCATCGTTGCCAAAGCCGTGTAAAAGGGCGTGATTTTGTAATGCAGCTAAATTCACCCAATAGTTGGCAGTAATTTAAATGGGCAGCTTCATGCCTTCCTTCTTTTCTGCTCTCTTCCAATACCTGAAAGGTGCAATGAGAGCGGGGCTGGTCTCTTCTCACTGGTGACAGGACGAGGGGAAATGGCCTCAAGTTGCAGCAGGGGAGGTTTAGGTTGGATATCAGGAAAAACTGATTTACAGAAAGGGTGGTTAAGCACTGAAATAGGCTCCCCAAGGAGGTGGTTGAGTCACCATCCCTGAATATGTTTAAAAACCATTTGGATGTGGTGCTCAGGGACATGATTTAGCAGAGGATTGTTAGAATTAGAGTAGTATGGTTAAATTGTGTTTGGACTTGATGATCTTTAAGGTCTTTTGCAACCTGAGCAATTCTATGACTCTGTGACTCTCCTGCCCACTTTCCCCCAGAACTTCAATTAGAGGTTAAGGAATCTGCATTGAGAAAAAAAATTACTTCTCAAAAAGATTTTAGGTTCTCTAGTAGGATGAGTGGAGTACAGCTTTCTGCACAAGGATGTAGGTGGAGCTAAAACTGAGAGGAAGGAATGGGATGATTTCCTATGGAAATGACTGCTTTGGAATTGAATATTCCTTTGGAAATTTGAATATGATATTGCACATAGTCATAGGAATCATAATGAAAAAAAAAATTAATTCTCTTTGTGTTGTGAAGGTTTTATGTTGCTGTGTCTTTCAGCATTGTTTTGCTTCAAAAAGGAAAAGTTATGGGTCTGTGAGTGAGTGAGATGTATTCTGCAAGGTATTGCAAAGCACACACTAGAGGCACCTTAATTCTTCAGTTTCTTAGCTTTGATGTGATTATTATTTTTCCCTGGTTAACTGTAAACAGAATTTAGTATGGAAAAAATATGATTATTTCATAGACACTGGTGATTCACATACAAGCCTGTCTGTAGCTAACACTGCATTGTGGAATTGGGGAACTGCAAGGGGAAAAGTACGTAAGCTGTTAGGAATTTCTTTTATATCAAGAGTGATTTAATCACTCTTATAAAATGAGCTCTGGAAGAACTCTGAAGTTCTTTCTGTTGGGAACTATGCAGTCTTCCCAAGATTTGATAAATATATCAGGTGAAATTAATTGCCTGGAAAATCGAAACTTTTCTGGAAGATGGAGAAGGCAAAGGCTGCTGTCTGGTGAGAAGGAAAAAGCAGGTTTGGGAGGCAGGAAGGGGAAAGACCTGCAGAAGAGACTGTTTTTCTCTGTCTCTGTTAAAATTTATTCAAAAGGTGACAATGAAAAGATGGCATTCAGCATGCTAGCTGGTTTGTCATCAGCCAACAAATAAACTGAGCTGAAACTCTAGACTCTAGTCCCATGGTGATCAGATATTACAGTACATATGGTATGGAAACAGTAAGCTGTGTTTGACGACCTCACGACACCTAAACACAGTGTGCCTGCCGACTGGTGACCATACACTACAGCTGCCATACACATGCCTGCTGCTGCTATCCTGCACGTGGGTTGTCACACGTATAAATCATAGATCTTGCAGAGGAAGGCCTAGTAAAGGATTTCACGTACTGCCTCTCCATGGGAGCCTCTGCAAACAGACCGTGCAACCCAACTGATAAAAACAGATGTAACCTTCTATCTATTTTAAATTACTTTGTCATATCACGCAACATTTCTTGCCACCCTGTCCAAAAATTGCAGCTGTTCTGTTTTTCTCCTGGTGAAACTAGAACAATATGACATCCTTTGTGTTTTACTGGCTGCCTGTAAGCTGCAGAAAGTATTTAAGAATGATGGGTCAGGGTGAAAGGTGCAGCAACAGACTAAATGCTGTATGCAGTGCCTTTGGTTGGTTTGGGCTGTATGTCAACTTGAATAGTCATGTTCTGTAACTTTGCATTCAATATCTGGCATTTAAGACTTTGAAAAACAAGCCAAAAATTCTCTGTAGATTCTTTCTGATATTAAGCATTGGCTGCTTTAGTTAAGCTTCTTTGTGCAACTTCAGCTCAACTGTAATTTACTGCATTTTAGAAGATTATCTGAACAAAATTAACTCCTGGCAATATTAATTATTCAGAAGTTTCCTCGCCTTTTACTTTATAGTTTAAATGTTATGTAGAATTATTTACTCATGAATAAATAGCCCTGATGTTTTCTAGACCTTAGTGATATCTGATGTATGTAAAAGCTGTACAAAAATAATGCTACCAGTGGGCAATTTTTCTTTGTTTTGTGGCATAGTGCCATACTGATTTAGTTAACACTAGGGTACAGTCATCTTATTCCCATGTTATTTCACAGTGAATATCATCTGACAATTTATTCTGAAAGTAGAGATCTGCCTGGAAATTGGAGAACATTTTTGAACGCTACATAAAAAGGAATTAATTTCCTCTTTTACCTATATATTTTACATGGTTTGTATGAATATCAGTGATCTCTAAATTATGCAAGACATCTGTAGCTGAGAAGAAACATAAAGTTACAAAGATCCTATAACCATTCTGTTGATCTCTACCCATCTCTATGGTGCGCTTCATCTGCAGCATCACTGCTCTGGTATTGGTCTCTGCACATTTCATTCCCAGTGCTGTCGTGTAGCTCTAACAAGAGTTCATTAGGCTGATTACTTGTTACTCTCCTGCTGACGTTTTCCTCCCAGCTCTGCCCAGGCACCTCAGTCTTGACCCAAACCTATTCATGCTTTCCTGGTTATGGGATGCCAGTGTACTTTCATCAAACTATTTTAAGAGTAGCCATCAATAGACACTGCTATTCCAGTTTTGAATGAAGTCTTTTGATCTAACCAAGTTGTACCAAACAGTGAACAGACTGAGAGGAATGTCTGCCAGATTTAAACACCGGCAACATGACTCTGTTTGTGACTGCACAAGAGAGTACTATAATAAACCCATTATTTATTGCTAAATGCTTTCATTTTCCCCTCTTCCTAAAATCATTGAAATACAGATTTTAGTAATACAGTACATTTTTAATTGGATTTTTATTTTTATTGGATATAAAAATTTTTATTCACCTAGAGTTTAGACACACGTATTCTTATAATTTAAGCTTGAGATTGTTTAGGTTGAAGTTTGTCTGAACCAGAAAATTCTGATGGGGTTGAAAGGGATACGATGCTGGTGAGCAGCCTTTGATAGTAGACTTCTTGTGGATGGCACAGCATGGGAGGTACATCTTGCTTTGTTTCAGTTACCTTGCTGCCTTTTTGCTATATAAATTTTGATGCTGTCAGGAACCACAAGAAAGGGAAAATAAGGCAGATTTTTTTCTTGGTTTGGGCATGCCAAACAGAGTCTTTAACATATGTTACATAACGCCTCAAGAGACAAGTTACAGGCAATGAAAGACCTCTGGCTTTCACCCCCATTAGAATTATAAACCTGTATGGTACACTACCTTTCCTCTTTCTTCCCTTCTTTCTACTGTCAATAATTTTTCAAGCACTGAATGTGACAATGCCTTTAACCTCCCCATAGTATCACACTGAAGAAATGTTGGACTGGGATTCCCTGTGCAGGCTGACCTGATGGACAAATGGCAGCTTATAGATGAAGTGGATGCTTCTGGTTATGGAGGGGTACAGGGATGTCAAACTGCTCTTTCGAGGGCTTTTTAAATTATGACATTTTACTACACAAATGGGATGGAGTAAGACTGTGCATAATGTCTGTTTTCAAAACCTGGGAGAAAGGCAGTAGCTAATTAAGATGGTGACACACCTCTTAGAACTGAGTGACCAAGTCTTGCTTTTCCTGGCTTGTACTGAACCTAGCATTAAGCCACATATTCCTTTGAAATTAAGCAGTGAGATGGTGGAAGCATATGCCATCATTTGCTGAGACAGGAATAAAGGGCATTGAAATGCAAATTCTCATGGTACAGTTCCAGTTTTGCTTAGTCTAATCTCATAGCCTCCAGATTATTGTACAATCAATAAACAGTCTTGAATTTATCTCATCTACCAATATAAAATCAAGCAACATCATTATGCACAGCTGTACGATAGCAGTTTCACAACACAATTATTTTGTTGCACAGAACAGATGCATGCTGTTGGCATCTCAGAGCCAGGAGGAGCTGCATGCAGCTTGTATCAGCTGGAATTCACTTTCACATACATCACTTGGGGACATGAATGCTCAATGTGACAGGCCCATCACTACCAATAATTCATCTAATTTACTATGGCAAGGTGGATACACGGTTGTGTCTGAAAGCCAACAAGTCAGCGACTTCATCTAACAGCTCACGCTGTTCCCAGCAGTGCTACGATCCTACTAATAATTTAATCTTGTATTTGAAGTTCAGTTCTCAACAGTTTGTCTCCTCTTTCTCATTTTCTTTCACTTCTACTTATAAATATAATGGTCCATTTCAGCAAAATTAACTGCAATTTCATGGTTCGCTACAGCAGGAGTAAGTTTTATACATTATACTGTAACCCATATATTTGTTCTCTGGAATGCAAATTGAATCGATGAGCAATATTGTGTTCTGTAGAAATAACTGAAAAAGGAGGAGAGAAATGAGGGTTGTTTCTCTGCCTTTGACTTTCTGATAATTTTTCCAGGATTTTTAACTTGAATAACAGTACATATATTTAATAATACAGTAACAGTTACCTTTATTTCTTTTTGAAGGCAAACTCCAGTGTTCAGCTTATGCTTCATTCTTTCCTTTTCTTACAAAATGTAGTTTGCAGAATTTGCTTTCTCATATAATATGTCAGTTGGCAATGCCTACAATACAGAATTCATTTGTCTAGTAGATGCCAATTATCACAGGGGCAAGGATAGAACGTGGCTCTTGCTCTTTCATAAGTGTGTCAACAATGGGCAAGAAGAAATGCTCTACAATAGGCTGGACAATAAAAAGTTCATTTTCCACAGCCTCTCTGACATTCAGATTCTCTGTGGGGATTACCAGCAGGTGGAATAATTGATATGAACTGAATAATTGTCTTTGCAGTATGGACACATTACTACTGTGAAGTGATTGGCACTTCCATTTCTTTTCACTGTAGAGATGTTAGGCAGTAATTATTAAGAATTTCTTGCAGGTTAAGAGCTAAAAACAATATCTGAAGATGATACTGAAAATAAAGATAACAGCTTTCATGTGCTGTTACAGGTTTCCTAAATTACAAAGTTTCTTAACTGATCTGATTCATTCTGAAATAGAAAAGGTTACTTACATTTAAATGGTAAAGATGATAGAGTGATCAATGTCACGTCTTTACTTTAAATGTAAACTTCTGGACTACCATCCATTAAGTTAGCATGACCTATCTTCTCCTACTGCTGAAATTACTAAATAGTAGGTTTGGAACAAAAAGAAGGAAGCATTTTTCCATACTGCACATTAAGTAAGCTGTTAAATTTACTGTCAAGAGGTGTAATGAAGGGCAGAAACATAAAAAGGTAGATTTGCAGTGAAAAATGTGACTCTTCAGTCTGATTTTATCAATAATCTCCGGTTCAACAAGTCTCCTGGTTTCTATAGGTAATGACTCCTAGAAGGAATGTCAAGAAAAGGCTCACTATTTCTTTTCTTCCTGCCCACTTTTTGTAGATGGACCTTACTGGCGCTATCAGCTAAAGGTCATTGGGCCAAACAGGCCTTTTGCCTGACCCTGCACACTACTGTAGTTCTCTTACACTTGTAGTGCATTATAGTACCTTCAGTATGATTTCTTGGCAGAACACATTTGCTTCAAAACCAAGCTGTTTCAGTCAGTGGCATCTGTCAAAACTGAGGAATGAGCAAACCTACTGACTGAAACGGCTTCAGCACTTGCTTTCTAATTGACATACACCTGGGAAGCTGCTTAGTAACTTAAGTTGTCTGGACTATCCTAGCACCAAGCAGCCACGTTAATTACCCTATTCTCATATAACAAATTTTTATACCCAAATCCTGTCTTACTGTCGTCTCCAGATCAATTCCCTTCATTAATCTATGAAAATATGGGTATGAAAGCTCAATATAAATCCCAATCTACTTCAATATGTACTTTATAGCCAGGAAATATTCATTCTTCTTGCTTATTTTCAAGCAGTAATTTTCAGATGTGCCAAGTGATTGCTAATTTATTTTCAATTTTCTGCATTTCAGCTCATCTGTCTTTATATTAAAGAAAATTTCCAGTGTCCTGTAAGCCTAAATCATCCTCACCTTCCCAATTTTAGTTGACAGGCCTTCTTAAGTCCTCCTTACCTTGATCCCTCCCAGAGTTACCTGTAAAACAAAATCTCTTCTGTGTCCCAGTGTTGAAGAAACTCTTAATGATGGTGTGTGACTTTTGTTCATCCACTATTGATGAGACAACCCAACAGCATGAGCCACTCAAACACGTGTCTCCAGTTCTTTCCACAGTCACTCATCCTGTGAGTAGTCACATCCATAATCTCAGCAAGAGAAGCTGTACTACATGTTAGTTCACTGATCTTTCACATAGGTGAACTTGGAGGCCCTTGAGGGTCTATAGAGTTTGCTTACCTGACTGTTAAAGTCTACCAAAAACACAGAGAGCGCTAGCAAGTGAAAGAAGAAATGGATCATTGTATTTTCCAGTAAGCTTGTTCAAAAGTAGTGTAACACCTTCTACTATTAAACCACAGCTTCAGATGACTTTTTTGGTGTTACTGTAGTTAGCATTTTGATCGCACTTCTAACAAGATCCAAATGCAAATGTCAGATTCAGTGAAAGTTACGTTGCACCAAAAGTACAATATCTGCAGCTGGGGAGAGGGGAAGGAAATGCCTCGTGTCAATCTGCAGCATCCCTTCTGTTTAAGGATTTGCTGATGGGCTCTAAACAGTAGCAGAGAGGTGACAGAATTAAACCAAGAGCTTCCATTTGTCTATGAATTGCTCTGCTAAACTGTAACAACAGTGTTTCTAGACTGATAACTTGGATCTGTCAGCTTCCACAGCTGGAATGCTCAACAGGAGGTGCATTTTAGTCAATGCAGTAATAGCATAAAGGGGGAATGCAGCCTCCAGATGATTTAAATGATGCTTGCGAATTGTCATTTCACAGCTTTATGAGATGTTCCTGTTTCCCTCCTTTCTTTTTATTAGTTCACATCAGGCTGGGTAGATTTCTGTGCAATTCCCAGCTGAGTCACCAGAGAGGGGCCCGCCTTCATCTCGTGGATCAATCAGATTTCAAGCCCTGACAAACACCCAGCCTCAAGAAGGGAAACAATCTGTAATGTGCTGTATGAGAACACAAGGTAAAAAGTATTAAAATTCATAATAAATGCTTGTTTTCTGTCACAGTCCCCTCCCCCTCGCCCTGCTTACCAGTGTGCTTTTGCCTAGCTACCACAGTCCAGACTGAGGGATATTTTTGATGCAAGGACAGGCGTGAATTTCAAGCAAAAGATCAAAATGGTACCTTTTTAATGTTTTAAAGAATACAGCTAATTAACCTTTTTATCAAACTACGCACATCTTCAAGTGACATAGATGGGAAATATATTGGTTTAATTAAGATTTCACGGGGAGAGACAGTTGCAAACACTTGGAACTGAGAGAAAGTGGGATCTTTATGAGGAGGGTGCTGTATGTTTTACAACTCCCCGTGTCTCTTTGTTGTTTGCACTTCAAATGGAGTCCATTTTTATCTGCCTCTCCCACTGAGAGAAACTGAATTTGTCGTGTGTTTCAATGAAGCTATTAAAAACTTCAATCGCAAGACTTCTCTTTTGCTTTTGTATGTTTCTCTCTCTCTTCCTCTGTCAGAGTTGCACTGTGACATTGGTTATATGGCAGCATACTTTGATGTTGGGTTCTTTTTTTGTTTTTCTGTTTATGAGTTGATTAGATAATCCTGCTGCAATCATAACTTGCTTGGATGGAAAACTTATTACCATGTTCTTCTTATCCGGGTCCCCACTCAGATTGATTTTTGTACATATAGCATTTTGATGAGATGTGTTCTCAACAAGCAGGGCATGCTATGCTTCTTTCTGTTTCTTTGTTTTTAGGAAATGATGAAAAGTTCAAGAGTGACAGCTTGAAGTTCTCTATGCATACAAAAAGGACAACGTGAATAATGTCAGCATGCACTTCCCCATCCCTTCAGGAGCTCCAGAGTATTTTAGACATGTAAAAAGAGTGTACTACTCTGACCTGACATTACAATTTAAGTGTTTGAGGGGCAAAACCACAGCACTTCTATATTGACGGATCACATACTCTTAATGCTGAGATATATTTATCTATTAGTACTCTAGGACACTAAAGGGGTAGGATGTGCTTGAGATAAAAATATGTCAGTACTGTTGAATCATACCAAAAACAAGTCATTAACTTAAAAGACCTTCCTCTGACAAAAACAACAACAACAGAACTGAAACATAAAATATGGTAGATTTTCTCATTGAAATAATATTTGAATTGAGCCATTCTGACTATAAAGGCTTGAAGCCTGGATACAGCCCTGAACTAATTTCCTGCCTTTTGCTTTTGTTTGTCAGTTAATGTCATACAGATCATGTCAAATAAATGAAGCTGAACACTGCTTAGGTCTTTGTATTAGCAAACAAGAAATCATGATTTGATTCTTGCATTCTGTGCCTCTGTCCTTGAGCCAACTCTGTGTGCTTTGTGCTAGTATTACAGTGCTGCGTATATAACTGATTTTTAGTAATAGTGAAAACAACATGCATATTGAAATGCTTGCAAGATTGAAGTTTTCAACATAACTGGAAAGTTATATTTCATTTCTTTCTCCCCCCCTAAAAATTGTTTGTTTAAAGTGTTTTTACTTTTTTATACAAGTCAAATTAAATTTTGGATAAAGAGCCATTTTAAACTGAAAATCAGAATATTTCATATTGGAAGTGCTTAGATCATTAAAAAGTGCAAAAGAAATCTACTAGAAATTCACAAAACAGCTTAATCCTTCTCTGTAATTTTGGAGGGCAGAATATATTATTAAGAATATATTTTTTTCTAATATTAGATATTTTAATATCATAGAATCACAGAATGGTTGGGTTGGAAGGGACCTCAGAGCCCACCCAATCCCACCCTGTGCCGTGGGCCCAGATCAGGCTACCCAGGGCCCCATCCAACCTGGCCTTGAGCCTCCAGGGATGAGGCACCACAGCTCTCTGGACAGCTGTGCCAGCACCTCACTGCCTTCTGAGTAAAGAGTTTTTTCCAACACCTACCCTAAATTTCCCCTCTTTTAGTTTAAAGCCATTACTCCTTGTCTTATTGCTATCAGACCTCTTAAAAAGTTGGCCCTCCTCCTGCACTATATTATCAATAATACGGTCAGTAACTTTCTACCCACTTCTAGTTGTAACATCTGTTCTATGCTGAGAGACATACATTCAACCTGACCAGCCTGGCTGCTTGTTCTTCAAAACCAATGCTAGCGAGGAGTTACAGCATTTTCTATTTCTGCTTTTGAGCATGGAGGATGGAAAAAGCACCAAGCTCTGAACTATGCTCAATGGAACAGAATCCCATTCAGATTCTCAGTCTGATACAAAGGCAAGAAAAGTGGCTTCAGGAAACTAGGGACTGTGAATATGATTGACTCAAGAACTTGATAATTTATAAATCTATTTCAGGTCCAGCCAATGGTCCTTTCCTCGTTAACAGTTTGCAAAGCAAAATTAACCTTTTAGGCTATGATTTCAAGTGGCCTCGGAGTGATGGCTGCAGGGAGACATTTCTCTTGATGTTGAGTCCTTTCTACTTCCCCATGAGAAGTCTGGTGCCATGTGCTGCAGGCACAGCACTTTGGGCCAGGGCTGTGTTTCCTAAGGGGACTTCTACTCTACAGTAAACACCATTTCTCTAGTCGCCAGCTTTTCTTCCATGGGTCTGCTGGCTGCTGGCAGGCCTCAGGCAGAAGTGGGAATGAAAAGGAAAAAAAGACTCTCCTGCGTAGAAATCTTAATTGTGATGTTTTCCCTCTGCATTTACGTGGTCCTTAACTACTTTGCCATCTTAAAGAGCCATGGCACAGATGCCGTCCCGGCAAATCTTCAGTGCTGGGTGTAGACAGTGGTTGCTTTCTCCAGCCCGCCGTCCTCCCATGGTGCACTCCTGTTGGTGTCTGAACTGGTGCAGTGACTCAAAAAGCAAAACACCTTTTCTGTGTTCTTATGGGAATCAGATTTTCACATCTCTTCTCTCACCACTGAAAGACAGCCGCTCAGTTGATATAATCATGGAGGCTGCTGAAATCCTGAATGCTTTCTTAAATTATCTCTCTGATGGCCTGTGCCTACGCTGCTTGAAGTGACCCCTGTGTGTGCTTGTGTTTTTCCACAGAGATGCAACACATCTTCTCACATGTCATAGAATCACAGAATCATAGAATAACGTGAGATGGAAGAGACCCTTAAAGGCCGTCTAGCCCAACTCCCCTGCAATGAACAGGGACACCTACAGCTCAATCAGGGTGCTCAGAGCCCCTCCAGCCTGACTTTGGATGTCTCCAGGGATGGAGCATCCACCACTTTTCTGGGCAGCCTGTGCCAGTGCCTCACAGCCCTTACTGTAAAAAATTTTTCCTCATATCCAATCTAAATCTCCCCTCTTTGAATTTGAAACCATCGTCACTTATCCTATTGCAAAACTGAGCACACTGTATGTGTGCAACCATGGACTCTGTCACATCAGAGGACATGCACAGCAGGAGAAGTGCCCCTGAAGTTCAAACGCAAATGGTGTATGACCGCCAATCACCCCATGTAAGAAAAGAAGGCATCTTTCAGGACATGCTTGACAGATTACTTCTGCAGACCACTACTTGCATACAACAGACTGGTATTTTCCAGACAGATATATCAAATACCCAAATGTTGAGCAAGTTATGGGGTGCCTCAGTGCTTGAAATGCAGCTGGAGCAGAGAACAGCTGTAGCATTCTGAGAAACTGTTCTCAAGCGCCTGTCACCGTGAGAGTAGAAGAATAAAACCGCACAAAACTGAGCCCCACACCCATCTCTGTAAGCAGCCGTGCCTGTGAGTTCCTGCGTGGTTTGTGGTTTACACACTGCTGGCTTGATTGGCTGTGCTTGGCAAGGGAAAAGCAAAGATGCCATGGTGAAGCCCTTTAGTCCCAAATGGCTCCATGGGCGTCAGCCAACGCAGAGCACTGGTGCTGAAGGCAGGAGGCAAGTTGGTTACTGCGTTATGAAACTCCCCATCGCTTTATCTCAACACAAATTCTGAAACAACAGAGTGCAACCACCAGCCCTACAAAGGTACAGACCTATTCTGCTTCTTTTTCTGTGAAGTTTTAAGAGTAGTATTGGTTAAATGAGAATGATATTTTCTATTTGTAGAGTTTAACAAGGAAAGTCTTAGCTGCAAGGCTCGGGATTTAGTAAATTTTCAGTCGTGCCGCCACTGCAACAAGTTGTTCTGCTTGTCTGTGGGGGATCAGGAATGTGCTCAGAAGCAGGATAGTTATGGGAAGAAAATAATGGGGAATTTTTTCTTCTCTTTTTTTTCTCAGCCAGAAGCACAATGTAAAGAGATATCCAGATTTCCCAGAAACGTTAAGGTTCCCCTGAGACAGATCAGGCTATTGTGTCTCCAAAACATCCAGTGTGATCACACTGACTGGGGCAAGATGCCTAGGAAAAAAAAAAAAGCTTCTGGCAGCTGTAGATCTGGCATCACCAACCCTCTATTTGGTGGCTCCTGGGAAATGTGCTGGGGTTTCTAGGGGCAAGGCCTGAATGTGATTTCTCCTTAATTGTTTTGTAACGTTCTTATAAAGCTTTTCGGTACATTGTAAGTGCAATATGCAGCATTGGTACCAGACATTTCTTTAGGATAGAGTGCTATATAGCTCCATGGCAAGAGTTGTGTATGCTTCACAAATGTTTGTGTTCGAGGAGAAAGCTCATGTTGCTTGACTTGCCTTGCAGATAACTTAGGATTAAAAGAACGTCAGTCTCCAAGACATTATTTAGTACTGCCTGTTTGTACAAAATTTTCTTAGAAAAGATAATAATCTCTTCATCAGCAGTAGAAAAAGCTGTTACATATTTGTCTGGAGAAGAAAGGTTTTGTATTGATCAAGTTTCTAGTAAATGGACATGGCAGGAAGAAGAGTTGGGTTTTGGGTTGAGAGTCCCTGAAAAGTTGTCCACTGGTTCTGATTTGACGTGGAAGAGTCTAGCCAATTCAGCCACCAGCAAGAGTCCTTCACTTGAAAGGAGAGAGGGTTCCATTCTTTAGTTTTTGCTCACGGGTCTCTGAATATGACATAAATCCATGCTATCATGTGATGGTGAAATGAATGGAGGGAAGACGTGGAGAAAACAGATATGGAGAAAAAGTATGCCATGGAGGCATTTTCTCTGACTTTTCTATCTCGTGATATTTACTTCTGTATTTTACTTTTTTTAATCCAAATTCAATGATCCCATAGAAAAGAGTTTAAATGCAAAAAGGCCCTATACATTATTCCCATATGTGTGTAGGAAGCAGAGTAACATGGAAACGGGTAGATAGGCAATGCGAAACATACCCACATAATTTGGCTTTGTTCTGCTATCTGGATTTTGAAGTTAGCTTCACCTCTACCATTGCTCTACACACAGATCTTCCAAAATTGTTAAGAGTGTGGCACCTTCCAGGGCTTTACAAAAATTGGCTTATTCACAAGACAGAAGTTTTTACAACCCCTAGAGTACTCAGCTGTCAGTCTTGATCTCTTGTGTGTTCTTACATTGGTTTGCAGAAGGTATAGCATGTCTGGATGTCTGTCTGGTTTTTGTAAGCTATATCTATTACTCTAGTAAAAGACGTCATTTATCTCTCCAAACCTTGTCTTTCTTTATCTAGTCAAACTATTTCTTTTTTTTTTTCCCCACTCTTCTTACCTCCCACTCTTGCAACCGTATGCCAATGCCCTCCATTTTTGCTGATTCAAGAGCAACAGCAGTGAGAAGTAATATCCTCTCTACGATGTTACACTTTGCCTTCCCCATCAATTTCCAGCTTGACAGCAGCTCTCTGTGGCCACCAGCAATATCTGAAAGTTTGGCAGGCAAGAGGTTGCTGTTAAGCCACAGGTCTGGAACCACTGCTGTAGGCAGTCTCTTCTGGTTTGTTTTTACTGCCTGACAAAATGAAAATGTTCTTCACTCCCTTCGTTATGCTTCTTCCCTTAACAGTAAAATACTTGAAATTCTCCTCTTAGTGGAGCTGTTAGTTATATGCCATAAAATACTCTCACTGCCAAGTTTTGTCTCTGATATAAGTAGTCAGAAGGGCCCAACCACTGTGGCTGAGAAAATGCCATATGTTTCACCATGAAGTACTTCTATCAACACTTGCTACCCCTTTGTGTTTGGGGCTCATTTCAGTTCCTCTAGTTTTTACGGTATAATAAGGCCTTGTCATCCTCTACCTTTTTCTCTCTCTCCTGAGTCTGGTTTTTGTTTAAGAGGAACGTAACCATACTGTCCTCTCAGTTCCTCAAAATGCTATACTGAATATGACGGCTGTCACGCACTTGACTTGAGGCTTAGGGCTGGCTGCAAGCCATATTCTCGTCAGCACGAACAGCATCCATAAATTCTATGATATATTTCAAAAATCTTTATTTTGCAGCTCCCTCAAGGGAAAATTTCTAGTGCTTGCAGCTCAGTTTTCCACCATTCTTCATATTTCGCGGCAGCAGAAAATGAAGTATGTTACCAACAAGGGTTTTATGGCAGTAACTTTGCTTTTCCTCTATAAACTTTTTGTCTTAAAGTCTTCACAAATTGTTGGCTATTGAAGGGAATTTTGCCCATTTGCCCTTAAGATGAGTCAGTGTGAGCACTCTCAATTTATAGTTATAATAATGCATGTATACATAGAAATATGCATATATAAATGTAGTGTCACTGGGAGGACAGAAGCCCTTAAAGCCGTACTGGCGTAATTAATTTGTCAATGTGCAAAAATGAACAGGTCTTCCCAGAATCAAGCGTTATGGCTGTCAGTGCCCCAACACATTTAAATATCTCCAATACAGCTACCCTGCATTTCATAGGTCTCTCCAATAGTATGGAGAGTTGATGGGACTTGCCTGGAGATGCATATCAAATCTTGAGCTGAGATGGGTTTGGAAACTAAATTCTTGATCTTGTTTCTTACTCTCTAGACAAAGCTGCCTTATTGCTGCATGTTGTAGTAGTTGACTACATTTTAGATATGTTTTCAAATAAGCACTTACTTTAAAAGAGAGTGGAAAAAGAGAAACTTGCCCAAACATGAAAAGATTTGGTAGTGGTATTAGCTAGGTACCATCACCTTCATGTTTTGAGGTGGAAACAGATTCCCCGTGATAGAACCATTCAATGCTTTACTCAAATTCTTCTGAAGTCTGGCCACTATTGAGTCACAGATATTGGTCTTCCCCAGATAGGTCATCTGGATGACAGAAAGGGCATCTTTTCTTCTTCTGGCTTTAGCTCAGAAAGCTGTCTCTGAAGCCAAATTGTTGTAAATACTGTCACTAGAAGAATTCCAGATAGGTGAGAATGAAAAATGTGATCTTGAAAAGGCCTGAGCTCTTCCTGTAGACTTACATTTTTAAAATTGTTCTGCTGATTAGAGAACCATACTAAGGTATCATTTAAATAACGTCTAAGCAGGGGAGAGGAACCTTTGAGGAATAAGGTTGCTGGAAATGGCCACATTATGCTGGCATTGAGTTCACAGGTCAGTACTGCAAAATATTATGAGATGAAAGAAAACGACTGGAATGCCTAAATGAACAGTATGCACTGATACATGATTAAATCCTTTTTCCCCCCCTTTTGGAGTTCCAAGATCCATCTTTCCTCTCTTTCCCTGAGCCTATAACCTTTTTACATGCAGCTTTATCTTTTCAGAGCAGCGTACAGTTATAATTACATGCCATTCTTTTCCCTGAGGCACTGTATGCCTCGCGTTCTCTAGACTTCTCTTTTTAGTTCCCCGATTTTTTTTTTATTGCCTCGTCATGACAAATTCACCAGTAACCCTTAGAGTAAAATCTTCAACCCTCAGAGCTCTGACATCTCTTCTTTTTAAATTTTATTTTTAAAAAATCCAGCTACGTAAGTAGCAATGCTGTGTTTCCAGGTCACAGCCCTTTCAAGCTCCAGCTGAGTTCTGGCATGGGAAGCACACTCTTTAACCTTGCCATCGATGCAGGGATTATCTTAGGATGTAGACAAACTTCTAAAACTGTCTCAGTGCATGAATGTGCCCCGATAATTGCTTTTCACGCACAAATGCATAGCATGTAAGGATAAGGTACTGGAGACATTCTATCTAACTGTTTGTACATGGGATTGGTTGTACTGGACCAGACATCTATCACATGCCATACATTGCCCAAAGAATGGTCAAAACATAATGATTCAGAGAAAGGTGACCCAACTCTCTGTTGGATCTCTACACGTGGATGGAACAAATACTTTCTGACAAGGTTATTAGTTTACAGTTTGAAGTTTCAAATTGTATGTTCGTTATGCAAGCATACAAACAGTGCCTTTGTGGAACCTGAATGTGTTTGGCTCCTCCTTTTTTTTTCATAATCCTAATGGTGTAGAAAGTCTCTGAGATTAAATCCATCAAACTAAACAAAAATTCTGCTGATTTACTCTGTTGTAAAGAAGTGGATCTAGTCTTAAAGTATTTTCCTGTTCTGAACAGAAGGAGAATCTTAATTCATTGAAGTCATTAAATTCTTTGAGATTCTTAGTAGAAAGAGGATGAATAGAATTGCAATATTACGTTGCTGAAGATTATATAGGCATTGTCATAGTCATTGCGTTACCTTCAGCAGGGGCTGCGTACAGCAGCTGCATCCTTTGCCTACTGATTTGACAAAGCATATATTGCTATCTCCTTTATCCCAAGTAATTACATCTGTACTACATGCCTAATGGTTTAATGCTGTCTTCTCCTTTTACTGTAATGATCTCATGCAATAATCAAAGCCTCTGAATGTTTGTGATGTCAGGCTAGCCTTAAATGATGTTAAGGATGACATTTTTTCACTCCCACGACAACGCAGCAAGGCAGTTCTCAGTGGGACTGATCCGTCTGCGCATAGTTAGGAGATTCATCACTCAGAGCAGCACCTTCTTCCCTCTGTTTACAGAAGAACTGCAGTGAACTGTCCCTCCTGGTGGGAAGTGAAAGGGCCGTTCTAGCTGTGGGCTTCTCAGGTATCTTTAGATGTTCCTCATAGCATCCTCTGAAGGAAAAAAAATAACATTGGCTGGCTTTTTAAGAGAAATTTTTTTATAAGAAGTATGATAGAGGTTAAAAAAAAAAAAAAAACAGCCACCAATTTTGGAAAAAACCTTCAGATGTTGTCAGTGCAAGAATCTTGCAATCTCTGAGTATGATGAAGGTCTGGATTAATCCACTACCAAGGCTGCAGAAACAAATAAACAAAAGGTCAAACCCAAAGCATCAATTTTCTTAATGGATTCATATTTTAAATTAATTTTACTTTGTAAATGAGTTAATAAATATAAATTCTCAGGAAATTCATTACGTGCTCTTATAGTTGTGCTGTAAGTCTTCATGAAAATCATGCCTCATATGTTAAAAAAACAATACCAAATGCCATTGGATTGTTATTTTAAATGGAAGACTCAGCTCAGCTGTAAGTACACAGACACGACAAGTACCTCCATAGACTATACTAATTAATTTTATTTTGGTTTTATTTT
Organism: Chrysolophus pictus; assembly: GCA_037305975.1. Taxonomy (NCBI): domain Eukaryota; kingdom Metazoa; phylum Chordata; class Aves; order Galliformes; family Phasianidae; genus Chrysolophus; species Chrysolophus pictus. The sequence goes on from CM074576.1 coordinate 146,140,844, forward strand.
GATTTTTCAATACTCTTCTGATTTGCTTCCCTTTGCTGCTGAGGTCACTGCGGGAAACAGAGTGGAAGCAACCACAGGATGATGTCTGTGAAGATCAACCATTTGTTAATAACTGCAGCTCCAGAATGGGTTTAGAAATACTTTCTAAAGTCTCCAGAGGGTCAGCTCCTTAAGCACCCTGAACTATTATTAATTAGTTCTTTTACAACAAGTTTTTTTTGCTGACTTTCAGACACTTTTGACAGCAGATCCCAAACACTGACAGAGCTTACGTCTCTATTGCAAAAAATAGGGAAATTCCTTGCTAATCAAGTGGCTTTCTCCAGATCTGATCCTCAGCGTGGAATTTCAGGGATGAGAAAGCAAAGGGGATCTTATGGCAGGATGGCTGGTTATGGTCAATAGAATACACCTGCTGGGAATGAACCTCTAACAGTTACATCAAGGTAATAATTCCAGGGAATTAAATGTAATAGCTGTCCTCATTAAAAATTAATAAATAGATAAAAATCAGTTCTTTCAATGAAGGTGAAAAGTCATAGAAGTCATAGCAGAAGAAAACTCAGGCTTCACCAAGCTCTCAGTCTGAAGTGAAAGGTAAATGAAGAGTGGGAGGTAGAGGGGAGGAAAGGTGAAGGACTTGTTTGAAAGAAGTGTTCCCTTGGTGTCTCATCAGAGAAATGGTTTGGGTACAGCTCTTTGCGTGGCCCCTGGAACTCCAGAATAAGAGTTGTTGGTTTTTTTTCTTGTTTTATTTATATATCTTCGGTAGTACCATAAAGTTCCCCATGCAGACTTTTGCCTGTATTATTACTAAATCATTCTAGTAAATAATCAGGGGATGATTTTGAGAGTGGTACGCCTTTCTTCCCCACAGTCAGCTAAAGGGTGTTACCATTCTTTGCATGCAGCAGCTTGCAGAGGCACTGGGAACACTAGCACACCTGTAGCTACTCTTTTGAGTCTTTCAAGCACCTGGTGATTTCATCTGGCAATTAAGGAAGATTTTGAAGGGAACCCACTGCACTTCAGGAGATGGTGTTATTGATTCAGTGGAGCCCTTTTCTCTGAGTCAATACTAAATGATATGCCCTAGTATGTTTCTTGCACATGAGACCCCCAACCACAGCTTGATTACTTGTGGTCATCAATTATCCTGAGGTTAATTGCATAAGCCTGAAGGTGCCCCCCGACAGCCCAGGCAGATTTCAGTTTGCTTACTGCACATCAGACATCTTGATTTTAATTGGGCAGTTGTTTGTCCTGCTCCCAACCTGCTGTGCACTGCTGAAAAGAACTGGAGGATGGATTTCATTGATTAGCTGAAGGGATAGGTAAAGAAGCAGAGAATGTGGCTGCCAAACCAGAGGTACCCTCCAGGGTAAAGCTGGGGTCAAAAGACACAGCTGACATGGTTTAATATTCAGGCTTACTAACTCAACTGCCCCATTCCAGAAGTGTCCAGGGAAGTGTGATTCTCAATAAGGCTGCAGTAAGAAAAGAGATCTTAATAGGGTTGCTTAATTAAGCTGCTGGATAGTTCTCACAAGAGAAACCAAAGGAGCAGCTGTAATCCTTTAAAACCTACCAAGGCAAAACAGCATCAGTGTGTGGCCCCTACACTCTGCCCAGCACCACTGCATCTCTCTCTAATGGAACCAATCAGGTAACAGAAATACAAAATGAGTCTGAATTTAATTCCTCAGTTGTAAAATGCAGTGGGAGTCTCTTGGGGGGTGAACAGCAGTTATTTTCTTAATGAATTACTACTGTTTGGAACGGTGTCTGATCAGAATGGTTGGCTTTGCTTTTCTGCAATGTGTTTAGCTTTTGAGAAAGATGTACTTTTGAAATGTTGTTGTTCTGTTCAATCTAAACAAGCCTGGTATGGCATTTCCTAAGGGGAAGGGCTGAGCATCTACTTCTTTCCTTGACCGACTGCAGAGATAAGCAAAGTTCAATCAGTTTCAGACCAGGAGACAATATGCCAAAACTTAGCTACTGCTTTTGGAATGTTTGGAGATTCGTTTCTGTTATGAAGAAAAGATGATCACTATTTTAATTTTAGACAAGCTGCAGGCTAGAAAGCAAAGCTCATTTTCAGGACTAAGGCGACAGCATACTGTAATCAAATATAAGCAAGATATAGAGTAGTAATGAAACTGATAGTTATAGTTTCTTAAATCTGATAGTAGGTGAAACAGATATGAGAAGAAACTGGTACAGAACAGAAAGTGGAAATGCAGTGAAGAGAGGGCTTGTTTTCTCATATGGAAGCAGAAGTGCAGTGTTACAAGTGTTTTCAATGGTATTAAATTTGGATAAAATTCACCCTGTTCATCAAGTAAGCAGTCATGCTAATTGCTTTTCTGAGGTGTTAAATCCAGTAGAAGTTCATGCTTACATCTCATGATGAGTGCTTCTCACCACTGGTAGTTTCCCAGTGCAGAGCCCTTACTACACTCATACGGTTCTTATGCTTTGCAGCTCTTGAAGCTGTATTCTGCAGGCTTTCAAAGGTATGGGGAAGAGGAGCACATTCCTTAAGCTGTAAGGTACATGACATAGATACTCTTTCAGTGTCTTGCCTGGTGATTTTAACCAAGTTGTTTTATTTTCCATCCTGACCTTTCCTTATTTCCTTTCATCTTTTTTTCAGAATTCTATCTACAAACAATGATTTTTTTTTTTATTATTATTTTTTTAAGTTATACAGTGAGGATATAAACCATATGAAATTCAGGAAATGATTGTAAAGCTAGCTACACTTTACTTCGTGTTTTGACAATATGCAACTGTATAACTGGAGCCCAGCATTGAAATCAATATCACCTTTTTAATTTTTTTTTCCCACAATCTTTTAAAATGACTTATAGTGAAAGGTGAACTCAAATAATTTAATGAAGATTTTGTACCTAAATGATTTTCAGTACACCTTTGATCTACACAGATAAATAATTTATATTATTGCCTGCATAAGACTGGTATTCCGCTAGAGTAGTCACTGTAGAAACATTGAATTGTATCCTGATCATAGGTGATTTCAAAGTTAGCGCTGCCGTGAGCAGGGCCTTGGTGTGGATGATCTCCACAGATCCATTTTAACCCAGCTGTTCACAGAATCATAGAATGGCTTGGATTGGAAGGGACCTCAAGGATCATCAAGCTCCGACCCCTCTGCCGCATGCAGGGCCACCAACCTCCATATCTAATGCTAGACCACATAGACTTATAGACTACACTAAATATTCCGCTAGAGCTTGAGATAATGGAAGGCCACTTGGAAACTGGGATCAAATGGGAAAGTTGCACTTGGGCAGTGCACAGTGTGTACGTGGTAAAGATTGGTCAAGACAAATACTGTTGTATGATGCTAACCCATTGTTTTTTGTTAACTTGCCCCATATAGAAGAATACCATTTGTGAAAGCCTGCTGCTCCAAGTAGTTTGCGTTACAGAAGACAATCCAAAGGGTGAGAAAAAGAGATGTAATATAGAAACACAAGGAGCAGTGCAAAAGACTGACAATATCATATCAACTCCCTCATTTCTTTTCATGAGGTAATTCTCATGACAACGCTGCCATCAGCACAGTGTATTCAGGAGGATAATTGTAGAAACAACTGTGCATGGTGCTTTTTTTGTATTATGGAAGAAATAATACTTTGTTCTCTCCTCATAAACCATACTGTAATGTTGAAAAGCTGGCTTCTTAAAATGTGTGCACAACTATTTCTCAGCTTGAGAGCAAGGACAAGGTGAAACAGTTGTGCTCTCTCACTCGTGTGCTGGTGCAACCAGAGTTAGGCCTTAGGCACCTGAGAACTGGTTTGTAGCTGTTGTGGATCATGCTGTGCTTCTGTCCTGATTACCTGTGAGTTCCTTTGTGTGGAGTCTCCCTTCAATTCGTTGCCACTCCCCATAGCTTTTGGACTTTTATGTACCTCAATAAGTGTTCTTCGGACTGGACTCGCTAATAGAAATTGGATTTCCAGCTCATTGCATTTTCTCTTCTCTACAGAAGCCAATACAAGCATAGTACATAGGTTGGAATTGCAGTCATATGCCTTCAGTTGTCACCCAAAGAAACAGGAAAATACATTTTTGTAAACTTTTTGAATCAGAATTGCATATGCTTCTTTATTTAATAGGACAGAGTCTGCTGGGCTTTGTCCAATGTTTAGGTTTTCAGATAAATAAATGAGAGACTTAATATGAATACAAATATGAATACAAATGTCATGTATGTACATGCTTCCATTAAAGCAATTTTACTTGGAGATTTAAGTGCTGCCATTCAGTGGTTTGTATGCAAACTATGGCTTTGAGCAAGAATGACTGAATCTGTGAGGCAGCATCCAGCCTACAGTCTCTTACCAAGGTTAATTGAGTGCAGTATCAATAACTTACAGAATAGATGTGCAGAGGAGGGGTTGCCTGCAGTGTATTTAGTAGTTACGAAATCTTAATAATTCAAAGGTTAAAATAACTTGGACTTAAAGAAAATAATAATGCAGATTTTGGTAAAATGCCCTTTACCTATGTGACACACTGCAAGCCTTGCCTTAGATGCAAACACATTGTTAGCTCTGTGCAAAACCAAATCTCACTGTTTTTTAGCTTGAGGTGAGAGTGCTTTACTTGCCCCACCTTTTACTTTCTCCAGCATTAGCTTCTGTGTAGGCCTGCTTCTGTATCCACAGCCAGATTCTCCATGTTCAGTCTCCTTGTGAGTTGCCCTTTGGGTAGTCTCATGAAGTATCTTTTATACTCACTTCCATTGCCTTCAGAAAATATCTTCCGTGCAGCAGTTTGTCAGGATCTTCATCTCCATAATGATTGCTTTTTCTTCCTCTAAAATTAGAGCTAAGAAAATATTTGTCCAGAATTTCAAATACAGTCAGATGCTGAAAAGTTCTGCTTCTATCTAGCAGTTCTGCTTCTATCTATTATAACCAGAAGTGAAGGAACTTCATGTGAGGCCTGATCATGCTTTATGAGGTTGCTATATAGTCTTTCCATGAAAATCTTTAGCAGTAGTGTTCAAATCATTTAATGTTTGAGAAATGCCTAAATTCCAGCTTGAGCTGATACTTGCTCATGGTTACTCCTAGTCACCAACGTGCACAGGCATGACATGCCTACCCTCCAAGTGTATGTGGGCCAATGCATTCACAGTTACTCAGATTTGTATTTGCTCAGGAAAACACAACATACGCATCACCTGAAATATGCTTGTGGGACCTCTGCTCCTCCATTCAGGGTACTGAAAACGAACATCTTTCATTTATAATCAGATCCCTGGAGACACAAATGCTCAAACATACTTTTGCTTGGATGTGTTCAGGCTTACGTGCAGTGCCTGCTCACATCCAAGTGTAGCAAAGGCAGCTCACAGCCTGCTGCCTTCACCCCAACATGCATATAATCCCATTTGCTCACACACAGAGAACCATTAAGGTTGGAGAAGGCCTCTAAGATCACCCAGTGAACCACCAGCCCATCCCCACCATGCCCGCTAACCATGTCCTTCAGTGCCACATCCACACAGTCCTTAAACACCTTCTACCCTTTTCCTGAACACCTCAATACCTTCTTGAACACATGCAGTCCGCTGTGTGTCGTGGCAAATAATTTAAATCTTTCTTCCCGTTCTGCTCGAAATGCAAATGTGGATAGCACATCAAGATTAGAAGTAAATGTAGCAGAATGACTTCAGTCAACCTCAAATGTCGGATGACTCATTCACACCCTTTGCACAGTGTTCCCTGTTCGCCACATGCAATCTACTGAGAAGTCTGGCAGCTGCACGGTTCCCTACCGCAGAGCAGCATCGATCGCTCATTCGCTGGAGGAGTGGGGCTGCAACTGCTTCACAGTGTGCAGGGGCTGTGCAGTGAGTCCCCATTGGCATCGCTGCTGGGAAAGCTCCCAGGCTGTAAGAGTGGGAAATGTAGAATGTCAGCCCTGATCTACCTATAGGAACGTGGTGTTTAGTGAAGCCTTGGTTTGCACGTTAGTTCAGTATGAGATATTGCTACGTGGGATAAAGCTTGGGTATTTTTGTTCCAGATGATGAGAATCTATTCCAATTTGGTAGAACTTATATTTGGATTAACAAACAAGTTGCTTCTACTTGAGAGTAAAAGTGTCTAACGCATTAAATCATTCACAAACCGCTGCTGCACTTTAATTTCAAAGGTATCATAATCCAAGTGAACAAAAAAATGCATAGACAAGCGTGAAATATGTTCTGCACTTCTCCTTAAAATGATATGATTTCTGTGCAGAGACAAACCCCAGGAGTAGTAACAAGCTGGCATTCACATTTACCTTATAATCGGAAGAAAAATTGGATTGACTGTTGGAGTTGCATCTTTAAATGTACAAATTATTGTAATTGATTGCTTTTAAAACCCTTTAAAAAGCATTCCCAAGTGCAGATGCACACAGGCTGACTTTAATTTATAGACAGGCTGTTTTGTAGCACTTAGGCCTTGTAAAAGAGGTGCTGTGTTTAAATGGAAGTTGAGCCATGAAGATCCATTAAGCAGGAAAAAACCCAGCTAATGCAGCACTGAGACTCAGAATGTAAATATGCAGTAGTGATGTTATGCAATGAGCATACCATGGGAGTATTAATTGGACCACATGGCTGATACCTCTCACAGCATTTCAATTTCTCCATCCTTACTTAAATATGAAACTTTTAATAGAAAGTTTATCAGCAATTTTTCTCAGAACAAATGTGGCTATGAGCTGAAATTATGTATAACGTGGCCAAGATAAGTGGGCTCTTGGAACCCAATGATCAGATTTTGTTTGTTTTTAGATTATCATAGATAAATGTATGTTCAACTCAATAACATATTCCTTTTTTTTTTTTTTAAGCACAAGAAGAGAAGTGCGTATTAAAAAAAACGTGAAATTTTCTATAGAAAACAACTTGCACAGTCATGTTCAATTTTGTACAAACGTAGATCTGTGGTTAAAAGGACAAAGTGATGCTACTTTTTTGTACTGATTTAACTTTTGTTCTACTTTTGTGCCAAACACTATTGGCACGCAATGTAATTTTAGTAGCAGTGTTGCAAATTCTGCACAATTGTCCATGCTGCCAGTAGGAATCTTACATACACACACTCAACACCTCACTGATTTCACTCTTCTTCCATCCCATTTTACACAAAATTCCATTAGCTGGCATGAGCAGAGAAACATGCAGCAGCTGATTGGAAATGTAATTCTATTTACCCAACATTATTGCTAGATTTTCATACTGTTTTGTTCTCATATCCCACTCAAACGGGATATCAAACCCAACATAAGAATAAAAACTATTTTTTTTTTTTTTACCAGATTGGATTAATGTCTCAATGCCATGAAATCTGTAGGTTGTGCTATGCTCAAGAAGAAAGACCTGATGGCCTTCTGTTGTGTCCATCACGTATACATGCAGAGTTTGTTGTTTGTTGTGGAAATGATCCAAAGACATAGGATAAACTTACTCCTATCTTGGCATTTGCTGACTTTTTTTCTGCATTTCCATTTCACGCAGTGAAATATTTGATCCAAAGAGATCCACATCAGTGTGCAGTCATACGCAAGAATATCAGCAGAGATGAGTTTTTAGCTGAAGTACAGGAGCCAGACTTACAGAGCAGTAATTGGATGCTGCCATGTATTTTGGAAATCTCTCTCTGACTGTCAAAGCTGGAGCTAATTAATCTTAAGTATTCTTTACCCATATTTAGATATCCAAATGCAAGGAAAGCACCTCTGAATAGCTGAGTTGAAGTGTAGGTGGTTTTACTATCTGTGGGGGTTGGTTGGTTTTAATCTACACTCATTGTGGCAGATTCTTGATTTTGTTCTGACTCTTTCACTCTGGGAGCATCTTCTGGAAAGTCCTTCCTGATAGGAAATGTGTCTGAAATGCAGTGTCATTCCTCATTCTGGCCTGGTATGATCTATTTGAGCAAACTGACTGTTGGCATGCACTGCTTTGCAGACCTCTGACACCAACAGCAGTAGGACGGTGAGAGCTCTGAGAAGAAGTTGCTCGCAGGATGGTTCCCTGGAGATGCTCACAGCCGGTGTGAATCAGAGCAGCTTTGATGGTACTTGTAATTACCCCAAAAAACAGTTTTCCGATGAGTAGTCCCAGAATTTCACAGGGCCCAACCATGGTCTGATGCCCTCTTGATCCCTCTTGATTGCATTCTTTTAATAAGAATAGATATTCATGGAAGGTGAAGATGGAAGTGGGATACACAAAAGCAGATGTCCATACATGTATATGGCCTGCAGAACAAATTCAGAAGTGTGTTTGTTTGCACTTGTGATCTGTATGCATTCATCCTGGGTGGTGTTAGTTGACAGCCAGCTAAACATGAGCCAGTAGTGTGGCCAGGAAGGCCAATGGCATCCTGGCTTGTATCAGAAATAGTGCAGCCAGCAGGAGCAGGAAGGTGACTGGATGCAGTGAGGCTGCACCTTGAATGCTGTGTTCAGTTGGGGCCCCTCATTACAGGAAAGACATGGAAGCCCTGGAGTGTGTCCAGAGAAGGGCAGCAGAGCTGTGAGGGGTCTGGAGCACAAATCTGATGGGGAGCAGCTGAGGGAACTGGGGTTGTTCGGTCTGGAGAAGAGGAGCTCAGCGGAGACCTCATCACTCTCTACAGCAACCTGAAAGGAGGTTCTGGCGAGCTGGGGGTTGGCCTCTGCTCCCAGGTAACGGTAATAGGGCAGAGGGAATGGCCTCAAGTTGCACCAGGGGAGGCTTAGGTTAGATATTAAGAAAATTTTCTTTTCAGAAGGAGTGGTGCTGCAGTGGCACAGGCTGCCCAGGGAGGTGGTGCAGTCACCGTCCCTGGAGGTGTTCCAGAACCGTGTGGATGTGGCACTGAGGGACGTGGTCAGTGGGCACGGTGGGGATGGGCTGACGGCTGAACTGGGTGATCTTAGAGGTCTTTTCCAGCCTTAACAATTCCACATCATCCTGCAGTGCACCTCCAATAGTAGTGTAAGGACGCTAAACACACCGCATAAAACTACTGATATATTGATATATAGTTGTCTTAAATTCTGCAAGTCCACAAAGCGTGAGCTCTACCCGTACCCAAAAACAGATCCCTCACATGCATATGTGCACAGCGGGAGTGCGATTGTAATTCTGATAACCACCCTTTTGCAGTAAAATACGTATCAGCCAGTACCAACGCTTACCCAGAAAAGATGAGAAAAATTGAGAGGCAGTTAGCTAGATAAGGTATGAGGGGGTTTAAAAAAAAAAATAGCATAGAAGGAAGTGACTACATTTTTCATACTTTAGGTGTTTGTCTGGAAGGCTTGAGAAGGAGCTGCTCAACAATTGTGCCAAAAGAGACCGTTCGAAGCAGTTTCCCATCAGGTGGCATTCCTCAAGTGTCTGCTCTTTAGGAGCAGGCAGGGAGAATTCATTCTGTGGGAAGCAGTTAATGGAGCTGCATTACCTACCCCTTATCACTCTGTCTGATAGAGAGACAGCAGGTTCACTTTGGCAGCTCCAGAGCCCTGATCAGTTCAGATTAGGGGCACATTGTCTGTCTGGCTTAATCAAGCATGTTTAGGTATATTTATCATGATTAAAGGGTGTAGCACGGGGAGGGAGGAGAAATAAATGGTGAATGTACTGTTCTCTAGCTTCAAATGGAGGCTTAGCAAAAATCCCACTGAGTTACTAGGTGCTCATCAAAGGGAGAATTTAAATCCTTGGAAGGAATGTTTTGTTGAGCGCTCCAGTGCTGGGTTCAAACACCAAAGAAGAGTTATTTCTTTCTGTCTTTTTCTCTCTTCTTTCTTTCTTCCTCTTTCTGCTTGCACGCAGCAAAGAAGCAAATCAGCAGCTCATGCGGCTCGTGTTGATTTTGCTTGATACACATGCAGCCCTGCTTAGCTTACCTGTAGCTGGAATTCTAATGTGATAACAAAATTAACTCATTATAAAGGCCTAGGTGTCTGACTCCCCTAGTTTTGTCAGATTTGTATTTCAGGGAAGCACAGGAAATGGCTGCAGTAGCCAGTAGGGCTTTGCTAATTGTTACTGTTCAGAAAGCAAGATGGTAAGTTGTAGTCTGGGAAGAGGCTCCTATAGCTCGGTAGCAGTGCTTCTCTCTGTCTTCACTTGACAGTTTTTCAGATTTGAACACATAAAAAGAACAGTTCCATGTATTATAAATTTGGACATACCAAATTTGCTGCTGGTGTAATTTGGTACAGTTTGTAGATGATGATGGAGACCAGCTGCTTGACTCAAGATGGAGCTGAAAGAGGTGGTGTTGGCTCCCAAGAGAGCAGTAAGAAGGAGAAAGCTTTCTTAGATGTCTTGATGCTGAGGATTATTAGAGAACAGGTCCTGCCAGGGAAGAGCTCAGGCTGCATGGTGCATGGGTTCTGGCACTGGACTGCTGGGCTTCTGTAGCTCTTAGCTAAGATCAGTGTAGGGCAGGCTTGGGAAACATGCTGTTATTAAGAGTGTATTTCTGCTCATCTTTTCCTGTGGTCTCCAGACTTCTTTGGGCTTGTAAATCTATGCTTCCTAATGAAGGTGCAAACTGATATGAGGTGAACAGAGGCTTCCTTGGTATCTTATGTGTAAAAACTTAGTGGGCATGGCAGCTATGAGTCACTGGCTGGACTAGATGATCTCACTGGTCTTTTCCAATCTTTATGATTCTATTTTAAGGTAGATCATGGCCTCCAGGTTTTCAGCCTCTGAGGCAGAACACTACACAGCACAGCGGGCACGCTATGTCCTCAAAGCAGATGTCAGCACAGCAGCTGTAAGGCAGTTGCCTCTGCCTCAACCCTTGCACAGCAAGCGTTAAAAGAAATCTATGGAAATACAGGAGAATTGTTTGACAGTAAAGAAAAGAGGTCAAACTTCCATTTCTCTATCGTAATCTGCTGCTTTCTCCTCTGCTAATCCAGTCGCTTCTGTGAAGGTTCAGTGCTTGAGATGTTGTAATTGTTGTCAAGATGATGATCTGAGATGTCATGAGCATGGTTCGGTGTAATCACTCTCCAAATACAGAAGGTGGAGAACCTATCTGATTCTATACAAAAAGCTACAAGTGAGACTCAAAGAATTCAGTAATCAGGAGGTACGGGTTGGGGAAAACAGAAGATAAAGTTAGCGCATTTGGAGGGATTTTGAAGAAAATATTTAATCTCATCAAGTTTGACAGTGCTCGTATAGAACATAAAAGTAGCGGATCATAGCAATATATTCCCAACAAAAAAATTTCTCAGAAGTGTAGAGATGCTCATCCTCCAGAATGGTAGGAGGTATCTTTGGGGATGAATTAACAGGATGAGAGGAAGGCTTGCTTGAATCAGCCAGCGAAACAGCTCTGCTGTTCAGGATTAAAGCCACATCTCTCTGCAGTAAGTGGTGCTACATTAATGGTACCAGGCAATTAAGATTGTACGCTCTCCCAGCATATGTAGAACAGAGTGAGCTGCCTGAAATTCCTATGATGTGAACAAACCAGACCGCTGCAGTTTGAGCAACAAGGTTTCAAGAAAATCTTTATTAACAGGAGAGAAAGCAAACTGGGACAGAGCACTGCCCAGATCGGTTTGTGGAGCTCTGCAGGAAAGCTTTTATAGCCCTGCCACTCCTGTGCACTCAGTCCTGGAAAAAATAACTGCCCGCTAATGACCTGTCACTGCGGACAGCCGGAGCAGCTGTTTGCAGAAAGCAAAGCGGTGAGAGAGGATGGATTGCTGTGTGGAGAGCACATCTGAGTGTGGGACAAGAATAGATGGGAGATCGGGTAAGAACAGACAGCTTCCATTCATAACATTCAGCTTTATGTGGATTTACAGCCCTGATGCTCCTGAATCCACAGATGCTGAGTTATTACTTAAAACAAAATATAGCAATTGAAATTTCCCTTGTTTCCACAGTCCAACTTCAGTTTCCCTTGCTGGTAATGATCCTTTCTAGAGGAAAACTAATTAGGAACATGGAGAAGTAGTGTACTTTGAGGACAAACAAAACGCAGTCACTTCATCTTTCTTCTATTATCAACACGAACAATTTGGAGTGGGCAAAATGTTTGACTCATACCTTTTTGTTGGAATAATTTCCTTCTCCCTTTTTGTTCTTTCTCCTCCTTTTATCTTCCAATTGCTCTTTTTCTTTTCTTTTTTTTTTTTGGCAGCCCCCATCCTTTCCAGATAAAAATTAAAGTGAATAAAATGCCTCGAAAGAAGTTTTTTCTCGGAATCTCCAGCTCAAAATGAAATGGCTAAAATTTTTGTAAGAGTTTATTCATGGGCAGGTTTCAGATATGTTTGCAGACACGATTATTTTGAGTCATTTGCTTAAGCATAAAGCCAGGTGTAAGTTGATTGGAAACTTTTTCAAATCACAGAATCATTAAGGTTGGAAAAGACCTCTAAGATCACCCAGTCCAGCCATCAGCCCATCCCCACCATGCCTGCTAACCATGTCCTCAGTGCCACATCCACACGGTTCTGGAACACCTCCAGGGTCGGTGACTCCACCACCTCCCTGGGCAGCCTCTGCCACTAACATCCAACCTGATCCTCTGCTGGTGTAATGTAAGGCCATTCCTTCTCATTCTACCGCTGTTACCTGAGAGCAGAGGCTGATCCCCACCTCACTACAACATCCTTTCAGGTTGCTGTAGAGAGTAATAACGTCTCCCATGAGCATCCTTCTCTTCAGTCTGTTTATCTATAGGTTTGGGAAACCTAGTTCAGCTATCCCATCTCTGTGCTGGTAGAAGATGTTCCTGAGGATGATGTAAGCAGTCTGCAGGAAGTGGTTGTAGAATAACCTGTGTGCTTGGATTGGACTTTATTCAGTTGCCTAAGAGAGCTTGGCTAAAACATGGAAACGTGGAGTCTACAACCTTTTCTATGGCATTTGTTACCGTTCATTGCGTCTGGGATATCTGGATGCTTCTTTGCAGCTTCTGGCACATCTGTGCTGCATGGTGAATAGTTGTTGTAACAGTGTGAGGGGAGAAATTTATAGAAGTAAAAAAGAAAGAAAAGAGAGTTAGCTCTTACCCTGTCTTATTCCCTACCCTTTCTCATTGCTGAGGGCCTGCTGCCATTCACTCTTTCATTTGTCGTAGGGAAAGCCATATCTTGTAGGTTTTGACATTAAATATGTTCAGTATTTTCACGTACCCATTCTGGACACCTTGCAGGAAGGCAGGCGGTGCATGCTGACAGTGCCAGGCAGCAGGCAAGAGTGACAGCACACAGCAGCTCTCTTGCTGGGGGGCCCATTAGATCACATCACGGTAAAAACAGAGGAAATAGGTCGTTATAATGTGCAATGTAATGAAATCTGTCAGACCATTCACAGAGCATGAAAATAAATATAGCTTAAATCCAAGAGGACTGTAGGGATTGGTGTCCCACCCGATGTGTACAGAAGCTTTAATTTCTGATGTGTACACAGTGATAGCCACATGTAAAACTTTTCGGGATGTGATGAGAGCTGGCTGCTAAACAGTTCTCATGGTGCCTCGCTTTCCTCACCTGTATACTTCTTTCAGCAAAATATACTGGGGATTATCCTCTTCAGAGGATATCACTATCAGCTCTTCCACAAATGTTATTCCCTCTCCAGAGGGTGGTGGGACAGCCTCATCTGTTGCTGGACTGATTGCCTTAGGCCAGCCCAGCATGGTGATTTGTCATCCTTAGTGACTTTCTCTATTTCTACCTACTACTGCCTCTGTTGTTGAGGTGGAGAGTGGAAAACTGCCGAGTTTGAGTTACAAATATTCGAACAGGTGCCCCATGGATTTGGACATAACGTTGTTTCGTGTTTTGTTCTCTGTTCCTTTGCTGACATTTCCAAACCCACCTTTCTGACTTTTACTCAGCTGACACTTTGATAGAATTATCTACAGGAACTTAAAAGTATCTTTCCTGAGTAGTAGTTGCTAATTTTAAGTTTCTCAATGTGTTCGTGTAGTGAAGGCAGTTTATTCCCATGTCCATTACTTTCCAGTCATGAGCGCAGAGATTCGTCTTCCATTTTAGCAGTATTTTGAAAGCCATCTGCAAGACTTTGTGATTGGGTTTAATTTGTATTACCATGAATTTTTTGTCTCGTCAGTAAGCTTTGTCACTTTATTTTTTTCCATAGCATTTATGAATATGTTGAACTGTTAATTAATTCCCTATTTTTTATTCAGCTGTTAATCCTCTGTAGGATCTTTCCTCTTCTTGGAAAGCTTAGGAGGGAGGCTTTTAAAGACTCTTCAGTAAGAGACTTCATCAAAAAGGGTTTAGAAATGAATGTATGTTACATCAAATGATCACCTGCACCCACATGCTCAGCATCTCCTTCACAGAACTGCATCAGATTTGTACAGTAGAACTTCCTTCTGCAAAACCTACAAGGTGCAACAGCTATGTCATTTCTCTCTTCCCGGTAATTTTTTCCTTCATTATGGTTTCTGTGTATTAATTTCAGGCATGCAGAAGTTAGACCTCCTGCTCTTTGCGTCCCCTCAAAGCACTTTTAAAATGGTTGGCATTGTGTTTGCTGCTTTTTGCCCTAATATGGAGACTGAGTCAAGTCCTACATTGTATGTCACAGCTTAATTGCTCAACCTTTGCTATTTCATGCTCTGTTTAATTTTCAATCAAGATTTCTAAAATATTGAATTCTTGGATTTAATCCTGTTCATTTACTGATTTGTCCTAAAATCACTTTTTCTAGTTTTCCTGGCTTTTCTCCACAAAGAAAACCCCAATGTGGGAAACAGCTTACATCCCTTTGGAAGACACGCGGATGCTGAGAATTCACTTAGCTTTTATGCCTCATCCTTATCTTCTTTGAGCACTCTTTTTACATCTCAATCATCTGTCAGCCTTACAGACACTCTGGCAGGCTTCCTGCTTCTGTTGTCTTTGAAAATAATTTTATTACATGTTTTTATGTCTTCAGCTACTTGTTCCCCAAGATATGCTTTTCAACGGACTTATTATGGTTTCTCATTTAACTCACCAGATCTGTGCTCTTTTCTGTTTTCTGTATTTGGGTAGAACTCGCACTTTTCGAGGGATCATACCCTCCGTTATTTGGCTGTTAAACAAGGATGGGCTGAGGCAGTGGCAGCAAACTGACAGCACCATTAAAAGCACGTATTGTACCAAGTATCTCCAACTTTAGAGATTGAAAATGGCCTGTTTCCCACTCTGTCCTGTGATGGTCACTGTTTCAGTGCCTCCACCTCTGCCTCCATACCAATTCCTGACTGTCCTTGTCCGCACACGTGGACCCGTTACCGCTGTGGCACTGTCACTGCAGGGAGGAGCCTGTATGGGCTGAGCTCTCCTTTCCTTCCTTTCCCCTAGACAGCAACACACCTCCTGCTTTCTAGAAAAGTGCCACAGGAGAGGAGAGCTACTGAAAAAAGGTATGGGGCAAGCGTGGCTCTGAGACCGGGGGGCCAAGCTGCGTGGGAAAAGCTCTACAGAGGGAGGTGGGATCTTGAAGGGAGAGGTACAGCACTGCAGGGCAGGAGAAAAGCATGGGATCCCTATGTCATCTTGTCAGGCAGCTTCCACACCAGAGCAGTGCTTGTGCGGGACAAATCCCTGCATCTCGGCCACATCCAACCAGCTGGGAGCTGCAGGAGGAGGTGGGGCAGAATGCCTTCCCCAGCCCAGGTCCTCAGCACCAGCAAAGATTCATGATGTTATGCTCTCACAACATTGTTCAGAGTTGTGGTACTCTTCGGTGCTGCCTGTTCATGGCGTCTCATGGTGCTGCCCTGCTCTGCGTGCTTGGAGCAGCACAAGAGGCCTCGTTTCTTCCCAGGGTGACCAAGAGTTGTCCTCACTTGGGTGCTTCTTACTGACTGCTGTTGGTCAGAGAGCCCTAAAAGTGTTTTCCTTCTCTGGATCCTATTCTTTGGAGGTTTATTTTGTCAGAGCGTTGTACAAGGGCTCAGCCCAGAGCCCTGCATTCCTTTGGATGGCAGCGCAGCCAAGACTGAAGCATACAGTGCTGAGTGCTTTAGTAGCTTGTTCTCCCTTATAAATTTTACCCTCTTATCACTGACAGTCAGCGGAGCTGCGCCGTTAACTCAGTAGCAAGAGGCTTGTGTTTTTGGAACAAAATATTCCCATGCCACTTGTATGTGGCTTAGCTGGTGACAACAAAGCCTTTATCTATCACAGCTCTTCTAGATAACGGGTCCCTCCGCCATTGTTTCTGCTGAAATGTCATCAGGAGTTTCTGTACAGATGTTCAGGGTTGAATCCTGTCCCTGGTTGCTCATCAGTCCGATAGGTTGTTCTTGCAGAGAGGAACAAAGACGCAGCAGCTCGCGCTGTGTCTGTCAGCACGAAACCTTGCTGGATGGAGCTGCCTGCTGGAGGTATGCGTGCTGCAGGCAGCGAAATTGAGATTCTGTTCTTTAAGCAGCCACTTTGTAGGCCGCTGTGCTTTCTTCTGTGATGTTAATATGTGAGATTGAGTAGGGGTGAACCTGAGCCATCCCAGAGTGATAAACTTCATAGGAGGTGACCTTCCCTGGCGTTGTTATTACTGAATTTTGATCCAACTTGGTGTAGAGGAACAATGTTAAACTCTTTGGGATGCTGCTGTCAGATTATGCTGCTTGCTGACATGATTTAGGTCTCAGCTCTTTTGATCAACAGAGAGAGGCTGATGTTCTTGCTCAGGGAATGGCATTCTGCCAAACTGAAATACTTACCTCATGCTCTCAAAGCCGGGCTGCTTTTCTCTTCTCCCTTGATGAACCTTCTGCACTGTCAGTCCCACAGAACGGCAGTAGCCCTATGCCCCTTGGATCTGCCTCGTTGCAGTGGGGAACCGCAGAGAAAATTCACCTCCATGCAGAGAACCGGCAGAAAATGGAGGTACTCATCAGCCTATACTCAGAACTGACAAATCCTCCTTTAAACGTCTCAGAGGCTTCGTGCTAAACCCAGCACAAAGGTGATTTTTTTTTCCCTTAGAACATTATGCACAGTCTAAAATTGTCTTTGAAAGCTTAAAGGAGTTGCACCAGGCAGTTAAAAGCAGAATCTGACTGCCTGCAAACTGCAGTGCTGTCCTTTGGGATAAAAGGTGCTTGAGAAATGGAAGTTCTGACAATTACCCCCAAAAAAATCCCATCTCAGTGTGTCATGGGGCGGTGCTCGAAGTCACACACATGCAGAGAGGGAAAGAAAGGGCCTTTGGAGGGGAGTTTTCACAAGGGCCCAGCACTGACCCGCACATCCTCGAGTTACAGATGGAGGGAGGAATGGGATCAGAAAAACAGAGCTGGTTTGAAGTTCAGGTGATGAAAAGTGGTAGGCTGCTGTTCAAAGACAGGATTATGGGCTAGTGCTGCTTTAGTAGTTGGTGGGGGAAGAGCTTAAGGCCACAGCATTGCTGATTTATCAACACAGCCAACACTGTGCGTGGTATTTGAGTCGCTTCTAAATCCAGCCGCTGGCAATGAAAAGCACATTTAATCCATGTGTTAGATTGTTTGAAGAGGTATCTGTCTCCTGGTCTCTCCCCATGGTTGTGATTACTGAAATTGAAAATGAGGTGAGAGAGGAGATTTTAACCGTTTCACAAACACTTCCCCTCTCAAGAGGGTCGCATCTCCAGTGGCATCTTTAGCACCTGGGAGACTGTGAAATGAAAGGCTCTTCCCCTTCCTGCTCCCTGCGGAGAGAAGCCCTGCTGCCTATCCTGTGATTGAGGAGCAAAAATCAAAGACGGGATTTGTATTTGTACAGTTTATTGTTTTGAACTGGTTTGGGGTTGGGGTTTTTTTCGTTTGTTCTCTTTGATTTCTTTTTTTGTTTGTTTTGCTGTGTTTTGTGTTTTGTTTTGTCGTTGTTTTTCCTTTTTTTTTTTTTTTTCCTTAAGATGAGATTAATGTTCTGCATTAGGAGTTCCAGGATTCATTTGCACTGTCGGCTCTGATCCCCACCACCGTAAGATAAAATACAGAAATACATCCCTTACTAAAGTAATTTTCCTTGGTCTTTTTTCTTTGGTTCTCTACCGTGAAAGGGTATTATTGTTTATCTAGTTCTCCCAATGGTTCATTCCTCTCCTATTTGATACCCTTACTCTCTATCAGCAAGCACGGCTGTGGGAAGATACAAACAGGAGTGCAAAGAATGTCAGTGCAAGAACAGAGGGCAGTCTTCAGATCAAGTCTGAGTTGCACCCAGAGTTGCACTTGGAATAAAAGAGGGACAATTAGACACAAGCTTAAGCTATATTTGCAGCTCTGATACACACAGAGCAAATGTGTAGGAATTAAAGAGCATCAGTAAGTGGATGGAGAGAAAACTCGGTGAAAAGGGGTGGAAGCTGCTCGAGAATGAGAATAAGGTACGTTGGTAAAACATAGTCTTTTACAGGTAGGTATGGATGTATTGGGCAAAACCTCAGGGCTCTGGGTTGGAATAGCAGGCATGTGGCAGGTCACAACGGCTATGTGTCATGCTACCTGTGAGTCCCAGCACATAACAAGTCCCACTGCTGTAGGACAGGTTGATGCTCAACAGGCAGAGCTGCCTGTGGACTGCTGATCAATCTGCCCTGGTGCTGCATAGCTCACCTCAGTCCTATGAATACCAATTCACCTACAATATGCAGCATGAAACGAGAATGTGAACAGAATCCAAGAGAAAGCAAGTGAAGATCTTCCTTGTAGTTAGAAATGAGATGTAGAAAAGGGTTTTTGCTGGCAAGGCAGACATTGCTCAGGTGAACAGCTGCTCCCAGTGGCTCCCTGGGACCAAACCTTGGTGTTGTTCCATCGCCGCCTGCCAACAGCTCAGTCAGCAGCGGTGGCACTGACAATTCAGTGACCTCAAAGACTTGTGGCTGGTCCCCAGTTGGACTGACTGTCCTGACCAAATCTCCCATTGTTGTTTTTCCTGTGAAATTGTATGTCTCTCCAGAATGATGTTTTTCCTTTTGAATCCTTGAACTACTTACTGTTGGTGCCATCTCGATGGCTCTATCTGCAGTTTTTACCCTTCCAATCTCTCTATGTATTTTCTCCTAGATCTTATTAAGTAGTTTGAGTCAGTTGTGCCTGGATTACTGGTACATAGGCAGTTAAATCCCTGGATTGTGTGTCGAAGGGAAGCTTACAGCAGGGGTTACAGTAGCCCATTAATTTAAAAGTGACAGAATTTTGGAGCTCACTCATCACATTGTTTTGGGGGGTTCTCATCTCAGTTGTAACAGGACACTCAAGAAATAGTTCCCTAACTTGAGTTGTTGGTACTGTTTCTTTTTTGGGCTTTTTGGTTAAGAATATTTTGGATCAGGCAAGTTGGCACTTCTCTAGCCTTCCAGTCTGGGAGTTTTTGTGGGAAGTGAAGCTAGGTGAAGCCTTTGGCTTCACGATCGTATGAACTTAGTTTAGTAACCACTGAAGTTACTTCTGTACTGGAGCTGTCTGATGGTCTTCACAAGCTGGGCTGTTGGAACATCTCACAGCAGTGCCTTTGCTTCATGTGGCACTGCCTCGCTCTTTGTCTTGTCACTGGCAGCCTTGCTGCTGGGCTGCAGGGAGCACGAGCCAGCCATGGGAAACGAGTTACTCCCTTGATCATAGAAGTGGTCCTGCTGGGGTACATCTGAGTTGCATGTGCAGGAAGTGGTGAAGAAGCGAAGCTCATGTTGTGACTTCCCGTGCCACATGTGCTCTGCTGATGAAAAGCAGGCTTTGGTTTGCAGGCTGTCTGGTACGTTTCAGGCTCCTGGGTTATGAACGCAGAGGAAGGGTAAGTGCGTGCCTTAAATTTGTCAGTGCTACAGTTTCACACTCCGTCAGCTTCAAAACAGGGACTACAGTCTTTCTGCAAACAGTTTTTCCTAGCTATAAGTTGTGGTTACCCAGTGCAAAGCCATCACAGAGGAAAGTCTCTTTCAACCTTCAGAAATGTGGCCCCTGTCCAAGAAAAAAATGTATTTATTGCAAGCTCTTCCTTTTGTCCACAGTTTGCCACCGTCTTGAGATAAAGAGTAAGTGATTGCAGAGGGCAAATACATTATTCTATTGCATGACAGAATCATTTGATTAACTGAGAAATGTGTCAGAGTGGTCCTTGGTCTACACAGAAGGTTTTTCCTGCTACCAGCTTCTTTGGGGATGTGTGCAAACTTTTCCATAAAATTGCTGCAGAGAAAGAGATCTGTTGGAATGAGCTGATACACTGGACTGTTTGAATTTCTTGAGAGAGTTATAGCTTCTTGGCCATGCTATCTCTTCTGCCTGCTAATGTCCTTCAGTATCTAGTAACTAATGTCTACTAATGGTAGGTGCGTGCTCACCTATGTGCAAATCACAGCACAGCTTATAAGCTTTCTGCAAGCTAGACTCAACAGTCTCAGCAGCTTATAGATACTGACCTGCATACACTTCTTTCAGCTCTGCTCTGCCACCAATACAGTATGGAAGCCATCGCCAAGTTTGATTTCACTGCTTCTGGAGAGGATGAGCTGAGTTTCCAGGCTGGGGATATCCTGAAGGTAAGTGTGGCTCTAAGAATAACTAAAGATCAGTGCTGATATTCTGCCTTGGCAAAGCATAGGAATGCTAATGTCTGTAAACTGGGATAGGAATGCAGGACACTAGATTGCCATAGGTCAACCAACAACCTCCACTGAGTCCACTCTACTTGACTCTACTTGGGTCCCTAAACTATGCATGTAGTTGTCCTGTAGTCCTCTAGTAATCAGTAGGGAAATATAATCATCTTTGCAGTGGAAGAGATCCAGTTCTTTGTTAGAACAGTTTTTGAAGATCCTGTCTGTTTTCATCGAATATGGAGGTAGTCTAGAGTGACTGTTTAGGATGACTGTGTCTGAAGGCAAGCAGGATGAATATGAGCCAGAGAGTTTGCTGTATTTCTTGTTTCCAACTCTTAAACTGTTAAAACGATGGCTAACATGCATTGTAGAACTTACATCTAACTTTTCACCATAAATAATTACTGTTAGTTGCCACAGGGGTTTTAGCCAGTTGCAAATGGAGGAGGAAATGTCCATGAAACAGTCTGTTACACACATAATAGAAAAGTTTAAGAGGTCCTCAGCTAGTAATGTTACATGCACTCCTGCAGGAACTGAGCAGTGGAAGAATGGCAAAATGGCAGAAATTATCATAAGAAATACAGAGTATATGAGAGTCTCTTGAATGTTGTTGTGCACGTGTTACAGTAAAACAGTTTGTTAACCCTACTGAAGTGCCAAAGATGAAGCCACACTCTGCTCCACCCTAATTATTTACCCACTTTTCAACCCACAACATAGCTGTTCTGCTTTGGTTGAAAATGACTGGGCAAAACACTTCTCTAAGGTCTTAACTCCTCCACTAGCCAAAGGGATATTGCAAAATAATGAGATATAAAATCTTGTTCTACCAAGAAAACTTCACTACCTCCCTGTACAGTCCCAGCAGTTCCATTTAATGACCATTTATTATGTCTCAGCCCTGCCTCTTCCATCACCACCATTTCTTATTTTATTGCCCTTTTAATCCTTGAAGCTTAAACAAAGCTAATGGCATCCTGAATTCGTTAAGATCAAAGACTTTTTTTTCCCCCCAGTGATATGTGAAGGATTGATGAGCACTCCCATTCCTAATTCTTCCTTAATTTCAGAGTAGTCCCTGCATCCCTACCGTCTCCTGATCTTTACCTGATATCTGCTTCCTCAGGAGACTGTGGTTTCATTAAAGCCCTGGCTACAGTGATGGCATTGGCCAGGTCACCTTTCCTTCTGTTACTCAGTTTCCCTTCCTGTACAATCATTAGAAACTAGAGCTTCCTTTCAAATTACATCGGAAGCTGCTGATGAAAAAGGGTCAAATACGTCAGTATTAATACTAGTACTCACTGAGTCTTCACTATCAGAAGTCAGACAGCCTATTGCTTTAAGGTCCTTGAGGTGAACAAACTCACACTGCCCAAGACCTAGTAGCAGTAAAATAACCTGAGCAGTGCCTCTCCATCTGGCAAACACACAGACATTCATACCCCATCCCGAGCCCCCTTCTGCTGCCTGCTCAACCTGCTGGCTGTCTGCTCTGATTTATGAAGGAGATAAAATGAACAGTATTGATGCAGAGACTAGAAAACAGGAAACACGAGGCCCTCAACCACCAGTGACAGGAGGAAATCCACCCTCTCTCTCACACACACACATCCCACATCCTTCTCTGAGAGGATGACACACAGAAACCTGACAGTCGTGCACTAAGGACCAGCAGGTATGTCGTTCTAGAGACACTGCTGCCAATAGGACTTGAGCAGGGTGTGGTGTGTGGCTGTCATTCCCTTTGGTTGGCCACAGCAGCAAAAAAAGAACCTTAATCCTGAACCCAGAAGTAGGGAAGCAGTAACTGGACAAGAAGGGATCTCCATGGCTTTCTTTATCCAAATGCATGGAAGAAACCTATGTGGCAGGCAAGACAATGGAGAATCAGCCTCGGGGACAGTAGCATCCTGTTGCCAGCACCAAGCAGTTAGAGTGTTAGGCTCCCAGAAACATGGGATTGGCTTATAGAACAAGTATTATTATTGTTAAACAATAGATTTCAAATAAGGTCTTTTCCACTTGCTTTCTTCTTTTAAAACTGTCAGGACACATCCTCTCAGGCTCCCCTCCAAAACCAGAATGAGCTGAAACACATTCTACTTTATAAAAAGGAATTCTGTCCCATGAGTTGGAATGTCAAATAGAACACCAAAGACCGCAAGTTTTGCAGGAAAACCACAAACTTGCTGTATCTCTGTACTCTTCCTGCTAGCTGTGGTCTGCACCAGAGACCATCTGCAAGGGAGCAGTGAATTTGGGCAGTCTGTGGTCAGCAGTGCACTCCCTATGGACCTTTATGGTCAGCATTAATGTGAACACTCTTGATGCTGCTCCATGTGCGCTGTAGGCTGGCTTCCTGCTGCCCTAAATATTGAAATTGTAAGAGTTGCTTTACAGTACTTTTTGCCTCCTTTTTTCTACCCTGGCAAAGCTCACGGCCACTGAAAACTTAGTCCACTAAATAGCCCACTAAATAGTCCAGAGAGTTGGTGGATGCGCTGCCTCTGGTGATATTCAAAGTCAAGCTGAACTAGGCTCTGAACTGCTGTAGCTATAGGTGTCCCTGTTCATTGCAGGGGAGTTGGACCAGATGGTCTTTAAGGGTTCCTTTCAATTCGAATGACTCTGTTAAGTACACTCTTGCAGAATGGTGTGTTGAGAGCATAGAATGACTTCTGTGCAGCCATAACACACACACACACAGGTATAGCTTTATATCCTTCCATATACGTACATGTCAGAGAAGTTTTCACATATTTTTTTTTCCCTGTGAATCTGAGATGATCCAGTACTATTAAAAGCAGCACAGAGAACTCCTTAAACCCCCATTAAGTCCTTCTGAGCTGGTTTCCCTCATCTCACAGACATCAGAGATATGCAGACTGCATCCCCTGCCACCTGGAGAGGCATTCAGAGGAAGGTATAAAGTTAACAAGCAATCAGTCTAATTCCACTTGGCCTTCTTCACTGTTTTCTTTGCACTGAAGTGGCCATCAGCCACTAATTCTGCTTTAAGGTGGGTAAGAAGTAAAGCATATGAGGAATTCTCTTTCATTTTTACACAAAATTCTGGTTTTCAGTCAGTGTCTTAGTGAGTTTTGCCTTTCTCAGGAGAGGTGTTTATTCAGTCTGTCTCTCCATTGCAGGTTTTGAGCTCCCAGGAGGAGTGGTACAAAGCTGAACTCCGAAGCCAAGAGGGCTATGTTCCTAAGAACTTCATTGATTTTCATGTTCCCCCGTAAGTGTCATGGAAAATGCATGCACCAGCATTGCACATTTCCAAAGGATAGTCAAGGCAGGTGTGACAGAGGAAGCACTGGTTATAACACACAATCATAGAAGCATTCAGGTTGGAAAAGACCACTAAGATCATCTCGTCCAGCCGTCAGCCCATCACAGTTTGAGGCTGGCATGAAGTTCTGCCAGCGCACCTTCTTCCTGCCCTGGAGCATCCTCTGTTCTTTCAGAACTGAATAGTTCTCTTTATCGCTCTCCAGTGACTCCTTTGTTACTGCTGCTCGTAGGGATGCCACTGGGATGTGGCAGGAGCTGGATGGAGCTCTCCTTGGACAGAAGGAGAATAGTCACGATGTGAAGTCTTGGCAACAGAGACAGAGACTGAGCACAAAAGGAAGAGCAAGAACTCTCTGTAAATGAACTGTAAAAGCGTAATTCCCTCCTCCCAACTCTTTCACCGCATTCTCTCTCGTTTCCCCACCCTGCCATCCGCATTCCCTCCCCCTGCGACGTGTGCGAGCTCTTCTCGGCACACTAGAGGTCAGTGCAACGCCGCACCAAGTGTGACAGCTGGTGTTGCTCGTGGATTGACAGAGATGATAGACCAGCCGTGCCACTCCGCTCCCACACGCACGCAGACGCAAACACACATCCCTCTCCACGCTTTGTGTCTGCGCACCCAAACACAGATCTGTCACAGGGCAGGCGTACCTCATGTCTCTCTCCCTACTGAGAAGATGGCACTTTCAGAAAGGACTGAGAGGTGTTGAAATGTTTGCTAAGCACGCTGCCCGGCCCTGTGCCATAAAAATGCCAATAGACTGCAGTTTTATAGCCTTTTTCCTTTCAGTTGGCAGAAATACTCCCTGAAGCCCCTCTAAGAAGCATTGGATGTGACACTGAGGGACACGGTCAGTGGGCTGGGGATGGGCTGACGGTTGGACTGGGTGATCTTAGAGCTCTTTTCCAACCTTCGTGATTCTGTGATTCTATTCTACGATCCTAAAATTGTCCTCTTTCAAAAATAAGCGCCACAGCATTTCAGAAGACACGGGCAGAGCACTTCTCAAGCCCAGTTCTGCTGGCTCTGACATGCCGATGCCCTGAACAGGCAAACGCCATTCTGCTGAATTTTGTGCCCTACACATAAGCACCACTGTTCCCTTTGGAGGTGGGATTGCTGGTTTCTTTGGACGTCAGCCCACCTGCTCAGCTGAGCCAAAGAACTCAGTTTGCTCTGCAAAGATGGGCTGTTGCGTTGAGGCCTCAAGGGGCCAAGATCTTCCAGTGCATTGTGCTTGTTCACTCTTTCGCAGGGCATCCCACAGGGAAACGAGCAGCTTCTTATTTTCACACACATTTTCCTCATGATGTTTTCTCCGTGTGAGAGGAGCTGTGAAGAAACATTTCCACTTTGATACTTCCCTAAGAGCAGGACACCTGCACTTTGAAACAGGTCATAGCAAGTGCTAGAGCCAGATATAAGGAAGAAAGTCATTTCTTCTTTTTGGTGGGCCATTTTTTCTAACTGTGTATTGTCAGTAAGCATCGAGACTTCATATCAGTGCTGATTAAATTCTGATTTCCCACTGACTGTTGATGATACGTAGGTAAACCACGATGGTGGCAACAAGAAGAATAACAAAACTCAAAAGATGAAGTTATAGAGCTTGCAAAACTATCAGTCCTTGATTTTAATGCAAAACACCCAATGAAGCGTTACACAAAATCAGAAGACTGCAGATTTCAGATCTTATTACGTCCAGAAGTATACACTATGTTTTTTCTCTCTACTTAAAAATTCCTATTGACACAGTATTATTTTACTATTTTACGGTGACTTTTCTCATTATTTGTCCAGTGCTTTTTACTACTGGCTAAATTTACATGAGTGTAGTTATGAATTCTGTGGTTCTGAGATTTTGTGGTGTTATAAGTCTTGCGGAAGCCAATTTATTAGCACTGAAACTTTCATGCCTTGCTTCTGTTAAAAATTTATGTTTGTTCCTCACAATATATCCATCACAGTCCAGTAATTTTCAATCAGTTTACCAAGAGCAATTTGATGTATGTCTGAGAATTGTGCGTGTATGTGAGTATGTGTGTGTGTGTGTGTGTATATATATATATATATATATACCTTTCTAATCTAAAATCTCTTTGAGTAACACCTTACTGCACTGTGCCTGTAATTAAACTTTTAGCTGAGTATTGCTTAGCAGGCCAAAGCTTACTTTGGCCTCTTTGCATCTCAGTGCTTTTACTGCTCAAAGCAAATGGTCCACACCCATCAAGACCTT
Source organism: Chrysolophus pictus (assembly GCA_037305975.1). Lineage (NCBI taxonomy): Eukaryota > Metazoa > Chordata > Aves > Galliformes > Phasianidae > Chrysolophus > Chrysolophus pictus. Next base: position 146,167,022 of record CM074576.1, read on the forward strand.
GTACCTTAGCCTGTCTGTGGGATGTGGGATCCTCTGATTCCTTTGATTTGTCTTTGCGCCATCCTGTTTATTCATATTCTCCTTACCCTCAACTTTTCTATTCCTTATCTTCATTCATAGCTTTATTCATGATTCCATGATCTTCTCCCACTTGACAGCTGGTTTGATGAGAAGATATCCCGCCATGAAGCTGAGAGCATCCTCATGAGCAAAGGAGTTGGTTCTTTCATTGTCCGAGCCAGTCAGAACTCTCACGGTGACTTCTCCATCTCTGTCAGGTATCTGCTTCTCACAACATTTTTCTGCATCCTTTTCTGGTTAATGATCTCCCTAGCTCCTTCTTGACAGGAATCCTAATGGGACCTTGCCTCTCAAGAAGTTTGCATGCCTCCAGCCAGGCAGTGCCTCTGTGTCACATGAATGAGAATGAATTAGGTACCTGATTCCCCGATGTTTCAGTCTCCTTTCTAGTGATACAGTGAATGTCCCATTCCAAAGCTGCATTCCCTGGAGATCTGCTTCTCTGAAGGAGCTGCAGCAAAGTGGAGTGGTACATGGGACATCTCCCGCAGTGCAAAACATGTGCCTTCCATTTGTATTATTTGCCTGACAGCTTAAATTACTGTATCCAAAAATTCCATACTACCCATTAAGACAAGACTGTTACATTATTCACTTATTTCCCACCGGTCAATTGGATAGAACTGGCTTTTAGATGCTAGCAGCCCAGCTGCTTTATGTCCACTTACTGTACCTCAGTCCTTCTCAGTGCTTCAAAGCAGAGCTGTTAAATGCTGGTCAGTTTCCAGATTTTCAATTAATCAATATTCAGTCAGTAATCAGTTATAAACTAAAGTACTGATTAGCACTGCCTTTCCCAAGCATAGTGAACTTTCTGCTTCAGGAAGCTCAAAAAGGTATCTGGGGGGAATGCAGGAAAACATGTTGCCAGGATCACTTACTCCACTGTGGACCCTTCTTCCTGTACACCAATGATCTGAGTGCTGTCAGGCATTTTCTCTGGCCTGAAGGTCAGGTAGTGCAGCAGAGTTCAGACCCATATGGCTAAATTCTCTTCACCTCACAGGACAGAACAGTTGTATTCAAGAAGTTCACTGGCAATGATTCCTGGCCCATGCTGTACCCATAGCCACCACCCTGCACTATCTGGGAGAGAGTTTCTGGTTTAGGCCTAAACCATGCAATAACATTAGCAGTTGTGTGACTGTAGCACTACAAGACAGCACTCCAGTCCCTGTCTAGTCCCTGTTTAGATTATTTGTATAGATGTAGCCTCTGAGACCAGTGCCTTGAGTTTTTGGAGTTGCACAAAGGAAGTAAGAACCAAAACCAGATCACCTGATCACATGTGGTCCTAAGAGGAATTGTCCAAATCAGTTAAGAGGTAAGGGGAAGAGAGCTGCACGGCAGAGCAGGGCAGGAGGTGAGACTGGTAATTTTTTTCTTGTAATAGCAACTAATAATTTTTTGTTTTCTTTCTTTTTGGTAGGGAGACAGACCGGTAGACATGATATTACACTAGATATTTTGCAGTTATAAAATACACTGTGTGACTATGTCTTGTGACTGTGTCTTCATGAAGTGGTGATGTCCATGGTGCAGAAGGGTATAATACATCTCATAGTCAATTCAGTCTGGTGTTATCAGGAATCTGAAGAGGCCAGGGGGTAGATTACAACTGCACATTTGAGTATCATATGAAGTACATAATAGCTATTGGATATTTTGGGCTCAGAAGCTTTCCTTCAGAGGATAGGCTTTACAGCCCCATGTCTCACTCCAACAGTACTCTGTGACTGAGCAGCCCTTTAGCATTCTATGTTTGTCAGTTAATATGTCTTTTGAAATACAAAACCACCTCTAGGACCAGTGCATGCAAAAGCTGCCATTGCTTTACTTTCCAGAAGTCTCAGTTTGGCCAAGTGGCAGAAAGAACTATTCTGATTCCCTTCTTCTTCAAGGAAGATGACGGTGCAGTCCAGTTAATCTCTTACTTTCTAAATTGAATTCAGGCATGAAGATGATGTACAACACTTCAAAGTGATGAGGGACTCAAAGGGAAACTATTACTTGTGGACAGAGAAATTCTACTCACTGAACAAGCTGGTAGACTACTACAAGACAAGTACTATCTCCAGGCAGAAGCAGATCCTCCTGAGGGATGACAGCCGAGAAGAGAAGGTAAACACAAGCTGTCCTCAAGAGTTCTTGAGTAGGAGACCCTTCTATTGAAGGAATTTGGCCCACAGGAATGTCTTGCAGAGAGTGTGAGGGAGGGTCTGTCCTTGGAAAACTGACCACAACACTGTGCTGGTGGGTGCTGCAACACAGATTTTTAGTTGATTCAGCATGCGATTATGTAATTGAGCAGAATTTTCAGATTTTGTTTTGGATATTAACAGAAAGGGCTCAAATCTGATAGAAAAGTTCTGCTAAAGTTGTTCTGAGGTTCTGGAGATGAAGTTCTAAGACGCCTTGCACAACCAAGGAAGGCAGGTTCTACCATATGAAATGCCTAGCTCTTTTCATAAGGGCTAGTACAAAGTTTACTGTTAGGTTGTCTGAGACAAATTTGAATCTAATGTCCTGTTGTCCTTGAATACACTCAGATTGCAGCTGTTATTACAGTCCAAAGTTTGTTCAGAAGAATCATGTATCTTCTGTTACTCAGTGAACACAGTTAAGGGTGTGGAGGAACCCTGCAACAGTGGCTAGTGAGGGCTGAAAAGCACTGCTGAGGAGAGCACAGCAGATGTGGGAACAAGGTATGTACTCAGGGAAGATGTAGTAGATGAGAAGATGAGAAAGCAGGGAAACTCAGCCCAATGAATGCCTGGTTTTGTGCCAGGAGGACAAGCAAATGCCATAGCAGCAGTTGCTATGCACTGTACACACAATACTGGGAGTGATCATGTCTGGTCACTGCAATAACCAAGGTCCAGCCCTACTGGGAAACGGATTCTGGTGTTAAATTACCAGGATGTTCAGGCAGAGGTGAGCAGGAAGTACAGGACCTGCTCACCGCAGCAGTAAAGTTTTATAGGCTGCACATGGGTCTTTCTTGCTGGCTCCGAAAAAGAGAGGATTTATATTTCAGTCTGACGAGGGGACTTGTGTTGTTGTCTCCTTTTAGTTCACTTATTCAGTGCATTAGTAGGATATAAAATAGAGACTCTGGGACCTGTGAGAGAGAGATCACAGCAAAGAATGGTCTGGGGAAGGAGAAAGGAAGACATGTATGCAAGATTACCAATAAAACAACCTGTTTGAGCTGACTCTGAGCAGGAAGAGCAAGGGAACAGCATTTGCTCCAAGATGCAGACAGGCAAATAAAAAACAGGAGTCAAGTTTGCTTTGGCAAACGCTCTGTGCATTTGTTATGGTGATGGGCTCAGCAGGGTATGTTTAGCACTCAGCACAGTGGGGTTTCAGTTCACAGTTAGAATTTCTAGCTGCTACAGCCATATGATAAAATGATAGTAATATATGTATTTCAGTGCAGAGACAAATGAAGTCTGAGGGCATTATTCTAAAAAGAGTTTGCTTCCTGTACCTCATGTAAGCGACCACATTTTCAGGCCAGCATCACCCACTACTACCCACTTTTCAAATGTAACAGCTATGACAAAGATCTACAATCCAGGAGTCTTGATTTGTCCTTCCGTTCAGAGGAGCCTATCTCTGGAAGATCCTCCAACATAAAGGGTAGTGATAATAATCCATGGGTAATGATTGCTAAGCTTTGGTCAGGATCGTGGTGGAAAGCAAAACCTGACCTCACTTTTGGAATCTTTCTTCCCTCAGGAAAGGCGTGGTGGGAGCCTGGAACGAATGAGCCGGGATGGACTCCATATGGGTGGAGCAGCTGGAGAAGCTCATTCTTCTATGTCCAAGAGATATGTGGACCATCCTGTCCCTGTGTTGCACCAGCAACAGGTAAAGAATTAGGACAATGCTCTCAGACATATGGTTTGATTTCTGGGTGGTCCTTTGTGGAGCCATGAGTTGGACTCGATGATCCTTGTGGGTCATTTCCAACACAGGATATTCTGTGATTCTACCAGGAAAGAGAGCACATGAAGCCTGGGCACACAAAACATTGGCCTTGATTGCTTGATAGCAAGTGAACAGTCACTTTATCAAAATCTGCCACCCTGCATCTGTGTTAGTAGGCAGTCAATCAGTTCTTCCTATGGGAATAGCAGCAATGATGGATGGTATCAGCCTGGGGAGCTCTTTTGGATTGAAATAAATGTCAGCTTTATTTAGTTCTGTGATCCTTGGGACTGACAAACAAACAAAAAATAGAAAACGGTTCACCATGGTCCTTCCCACTGGGAACCTGAGAGTACTGGGTTCCATCCCAAAAAATGGAAGACAAGGGTGAGGGCCGTGTGAAGGTACAGAAACACTTTCCAGTCTTGTACACAGTTTCAGGAACTCCTCTCAAGTCTGAGGGACAAATGAAACCTCACTGCCTGATTCTTTTTTTTCTATGTGATGCTGCTAACAGTGACACAAAATACATCAAGAATAAGAAATGATTACAGTAACACTGGGAGATTTTGACTTCCTCCAGTGCATTCTTCCTCATTTTCCTCTTCATTCTGGGCCCTTTATGTGCTCTTTCATCATGTTGCACATCTGATGTGTGATGCCTCTTTGCTCCCTTGCTAGCACAGGAGTGGAGAAGACAACAGCAGTATCTGGTGATGTCTTCAAGGTTCTTGATTAATCTGGGGGGAAATCATTTCCACAAAAATCCTGTGCATACCATAACACGAGCCTCTGTGAAAAAATTAACTGTCCCAGCTAAAACCATAGCAGTAAGGTTGGCTTGTGTCTCTTGGCAGAGACAGGGTAGTATCAGCCAAGGAGAGGACTTGTCCTGCTGAAGGGAAGAAATCCAAACCTGTGTCCCCTAAGGCATGAGAGCTCCTGTATCATGTGGCCAGGGACAATCGTGAAAGAGCTGATCTCTCACCAGATAGCCTGTCAGAGGACTGCTGATGGAACAATATGGCCTCTGATAAAGCTGAGGGCCTGCACTTGTTGGAGCATAGTCTATGTCTGAGTCACATTTGTTACAGAGCAGAAACACTCGGGAGTGAAGCACCCATATAGTAAATCCTGCAAAGCCAGATTGAGGTCACTCACCTCCAGGCAAGGACAGCTGAGGTGCAAACTGTGTTCCAGTCTCAGATACATTTCATGCTGACAAAGGTGCTGACAAAGTAAGACCAAGGGAGCATTTAGAAGACTAAGTCCAATAAAAGAAGCAAGAGCAAGATAGCTTTTTACAGCAAGCACAAGCCGTTGTTCTTCCTCCCCTCTTTTGATACAAGGGATCAGATCCTGTGACACTGAAGCACTGCTGCAACCTGAGCTAACATGATAACAGATTCTATCACATTGTTATCATAAGAAACCCTCAGTGCACATACAGGCCTGTAGAGATGAAGACACTCAGCACCTCTTGACTGTGCAGACGAAAGAGAAGTTGCTTCCTCAAAGATTTCCGTTGGTAGGATTTTGGATGTGCAGCCGTTTGGCATCTTTTCTTTGAATGTGATTTTGTTTCTTTCATTAATTGGGCTACTGGGTTCTTAGGCCTGTTCCCTGCACTGTACAGCATGGGGCAGCCCAAAGGAAAAGGGAAGTAGTGAGACTGAGTCTCAGTAACTCCAGATAAGCAAAGTGTTCCCTTGACAAGCTGGCTTTTCACCTGTGACTTAGAACAGGCTAAGCTTTTCTCCAAGCTCCAAGCTTTTCTCCCAGAGGCCAAAAAAAAAGACACTGAAGCTTTTTTCAAGCAGATGTGAAATGTAGCTGAGGGCAGCCAAATTTCAATTTCTATGGAGAAAAATCCAAAATAGAAGAACCTGAGGTGACCTCTTCCATGACAGGAATTGCTTTCAGGACTGCAGCACAGGGACTGTACTGGAAGCAGGCATCTAAGATGATTTACTTGAGGGTTGGACCCTGACTCCTTGACCACCAGTGACTCTTAAAACCCCTCACTCGTAATCCTTCTGTTTGTGACATTTCTCTTGCTGTTTTCCTTCTAGGATAGGTACGGGGGGAGCCTGGACAGGAAAGATGCACTGCATGGACTAAGATATCATAGCCAAGGAAGTGCAGCAGCTATGCAACGGAGACACACGGACCCACTGCACCAGCAGACACCGGTGGGTAATGTACTTGCAGGGCCACACCTACTCAACTTAATGGGTCCCTTAGTGATGGCCAAGCAGTTTGGGCAATGCCATCTGCACAGAGGTTGCATTTGAAACTGTATTGAACATGTTGGGACATATCTTGAAGACATTTCTGAGTCTCAAGGCTCTATTGTGGCCACTTGAATCTCATTCTGTGATGCTCTGAAGGTAGGACTAGAGTGTTACATTAGCATAGTTCTACAACTATACTCAAAATCGTTCTTAATTAACCGAACTATTAGAAGAAGGAACTTAGCATCAGCTCACCACAGTAGGGGTCTGGGGCATTGTGAGAAGGCCTGAGCTCACCAAAGGATCTGGATCAAGCATGTAATTCATTGTTTCCTGCTCATCTCTGTCTCCTTCCCAGCGAATACTATGGGTCCGTGCCTTGTACGACTTTGATGCTGTGGAACATGATGAACTGGGCTTCCGCAGCGGAGACATCGTAGAAGTCCTAGACAGCTCCAACCCATCATGGTGGAAAGGACGTCTGCGTGGGGAACTGGGTCTCTTCCCTGCCAACTATGTCACACCGGTGCTACTGTGAGGCTGCATTTGTGCCCCAGAGGTCCATATCAGAGCTGCTCTTCTGACATGACAGGGACAGAGAAGGAGTGCATCTTCCCTTGTCCCCAGGACATTTGGTAGTTTTGGTTTTGTCTTAATTTATTGGCAACTGATCTTCTGAGATGCTGGTGAGAAAGAGAACCCCCTGAAGGATTTTTTTTCCCTGTTTTGCATGTTCATGACCGGGAGGGGAGCAAGAATCCTGGACTGTTTATTGAAATTTTGCTGGATCCTCCCTGCCCCATCATTCCTTTGGCTAAGTATTAATAATTTCCTGCAGTTAGGTTTGTTCCATGGAAGTGGCACCTCAGAGAAATTAGGCTTTGGTATCTGGGTAGAACCTACCCCTTTTATTTTGGATCTGGTTGCATTCATAGTCCATTCACACTCTGTTTCACCTTACTTCCAGAGGCAGAACAAGTGCCCAGGTGAATAAAATGATGACTGGTAATCACGTTTCTTTTAGGTAGAGATGAAAAGTCCTTAGGCTGAGGCGCAAGGCAACCATGACTTTTCTAAATAGTTTTTGGCTTGCACCTCTAGCACTTTCTGTGTGCTTAGACTGTGTGGATACAGGTGAAGGGACAAAATCCTGTAAGTTTTTGTACAAACAACCCGGTGATGAAGATACGGGAGGGTGAGGAGCTAATTTCAGCGCTTCTACAGACAGTCCTGCTCTCCTGCACTTCTGTCTGCACCCTATTGCAACAATCTGTCTCATTTTCAAGCTGCTTTCCAAGGTACCTGTGCATCCTTGTAGATGTCCTGGTTAGAGCAGATCAAGCCCATCAGCTAAACGAATATCCTCTGGATTGAATAACAGTGGGCAAGCCTTACTGGTTCCTTTCTAAAACTGAACTGGGGAGGTGCTAGGAAGAAGAGGTTTTTCAGGTTTGGTGCCAGAAGTTCTGTCCCTGAGAAGGTGAGGTGTTCTGGATCGCTGAGTACACAGCTCTGACTTGCCAGTGGAATGCCTCATGGAAATCATTGAGCTGCTACTTTACAGTATGCAGAGAATAAAGTTGCGGCCATTTAATAGTCTGTTCTCTGTTCCAGTTTCTTTTAGATGAAATAAGGTAAATGAATAGCATTCCAAATCGTGGCTGAGTGAATGCCAAGATGTGATACAAATATATTGCAAATGAATATTAAAAATGATCCAAACCATGAGAGAGAGACACTGCCACATAACCACTGCTCACACAAGTTTATATTAAACAAGCTGCCTGATTTTTTCACAACATGTGGGACCTCAGCAGTCAGCAAGGAAGTGGTGATTTATCATTCTTGGGAAAGAAATAAAAGGCAAGTGAAAAATTCTAAAAACAAATCAGACTCGGCAAGAAAAATGTTCTTATCTTTTGTTAGTCCCAGTGGGAGAAAAAAAATCCAGGAAACAGGTTTCTGGTGCAGCCCAATTCAATGTTGCTGGCCTAAATTAAGCTGCCAGCTAGACAGGGTATTAGCAGAAAGGACCTATTGTCAAGGGTTTGAGAGAGCTCCACCAAAAGCAGATTATTAATGGCTGAAGTAAAATGAGAATAATTAACACGGCATATAAGCTCTCAATAGAATAGAAATCTTTGAAAGGCACAGTAAGAGCTTATCTCCATTGGCTACCAGGGTGGTTCGGGAAATGGAGAGAGAGCACACAACTCCACGGGCTGGACGTGGCCCTGTTCTGATGCAGGGGCTCTGTTCCAGACCATTAGCATCTTGCCTTTAAAGTGATGTCCATGTGGCTTGGTTTGGAACAAGCTACTTCACTAATGGGTGTGTAACATCAGTGATTCTACAGGTTGAAGTGTTTTGTTTTGATTCACTCTTTTTATTTTTAACTTTTTAACTAAACTAATGTCAAATATGGAAGACAGGGAGTTAACATTTGATGAGAGAGGGTCAAAACCCAAAGCAAAAATGGAAACAAAAAGGATTAAAAAAACCAAACCTGTCAAAACAGAAGAGGGATAAGAATGATTATTCCTTCATATTCAGGTCTGGCTGAAATAGAAAAATGGTGTGTTCACCCCTATTCCCACAGCGTCAAATCATCTTTCAATTAGTTCTTTCTGACTGGTTACTTTCAAAATTGGAAGTAGTGCCTCGTCTTCCTTTCCTTGGCTTTCTAAAGACCCTCTTGGTAGTGAAGATGTAGCTGCGCAAAATTAATTGAAGATAACGCACGTAGCAGTTTGATAGCTCTTTCACACGTTTGAAAGCCCTTAACAGAGATTGACTAATTAAGCAAGTCTAAGTAGTATGTTGTAAGTATGCCCATGTTAAGTCATAACTCTTTTGAGGAAAAGGTAAATTTGCACGTGATTTTTTAATTGACGTTTAAGGAATTAATACTTCAAGTAAGGCGTTAGAGGACTGTGTGCTAATTACGGACAGCACATAAGGACCACAGTAAAATCATGGTTTTCCATTATAGGCAGCACCTAATGACACCAAAATTACTAGGCAGCAAAGGTTTCATGGCATCCATGATAACTAGACTGCTGCCATGTTCTGCACTGCCTTGTGAGCTGGCCAAGATTTGGTCTGTAAGACCCAGTGTCGTTTTGTTCTGGGGAGCAGAGGCAGTGCTACTTGCAGGTACCTGTTCCTACCAGCAGCTGCAAGGCATAGAAGTCAGACTGCATTTTTGTACCCTCCCACAGTGGAAGTTGTTTTCTTCCCAGTAAAACAACAGCACAGAGAACCGCTGCCCTTTCCACGTCAATGAACCCTTGGATACAAGGAGAGTAGTTTTGCTGAGGTAGAAGATGCGTCCTTGGAGACACTCGAGGTCAGGCTGGAAGAGCTCTGAGCACCCCGATCTAGCTGAAGGTGTCCTCGTTCATTGCTGGGGAGATGGACCAGATGGTGTTTAAGGATCCCTTCCAACTCAAAGGATTCTGTGATTCTACGCTGTGCCCACAAGATGGATGAGTTCTTCATACCCTGTCTTCTGCTGTAGTCTACCCATGAAAACCCAAGTTGAGTACAACAAAAAGGAGAGAGAGGTACAGTCCTCTCCTCCATCCATGTCTCACCAGCCTTCCTGCTTCATCTTCCCACTGGTTTTAACAGTAACAGAATTCTTATTAATACCGTGGTGCTGTGAAAGCTTCAGATTCTGTGCAACAAGCACATGTTAGCACCTTAGGACAGGTGCTTTAAAATGACAGTGTGGTGCACTGAATTTCCTGGGCATTTGTCAATGTTTGATAAAGGATTAACCCTTCAGAACATATCCTGAGAGCCAATGTAAAACCAAAAAGGGGAGGAATGAAGAGGAACCCGGGGAAGTGTTTTGTTTGGTGTTTCTCTTAGGCAAGAAAGACATTTCATGAGAGAAGAGATTGTAAACAAAGATAAAACTGGGAAAAGTATGTGGGAAGCAAACATTATTATAACAAATGCAACAGAGGAAGCTGGACGGCACATGGAAAAATAACAGTTTGATGAGCACAGCTGAGCTGTGCTTTCTCCTGTCAAAATGAACTTTTCGCCTACATTCTGCTGCAGATCCATATTTTGTTTATAAATGTCTCTGTGATTAATAAGGCTGAGAGAAAAACAGTAAATGGAAATCTCCTTTCATGAGAAAGCTGTCCAGACAGTTTTCTGTGCCACAGAACAGAGATGCCTCTGTTTTGGTCTACATGCTTATTATGACGGCTGCACTCAGTGGAGCATGCTGCAGAAATAACTGGAACAGAAGAGCACTGCGGAGATGATCCTCAGTGCTGGCACTGAGGATCCCCTGTAATGCAGATACAAAGGACTGAGAACAAGTTCCTTGATTGTTGGCTTTGATTGTTTTCTCTTTTTATTCAAAGTAATTTGCAGTTTATCAAAGAATTGTTTGAGTTGGAAGGGACCCTTAAAGGCCATCGGGTCCAACTCCCCTGCAATGGGCAGGGACACCCACAGCTCAATCAGGGTGATCAGAGCCCCTCCAGCCTGACCTTAGATGTCTCCAGGGATGGGGCACCCACCACCTCTCTGGGTAACCTGTTCCATCACCTCACTACCCTTGCTGTAAAAGACTTCTTCCTTATATCCAATCTAAATCTCCCCTCTTTCAGTTTGAAACCATTTCATGGAATCACAGAATCCTTAGAGTTGGACCTCTGAAGGCCATCTAGCCCAACTCTCTTGCAATGAGCAGGGATATCCACAGCTAGATCAGGTTGCAAAGGGCCTTATCCAGTCTGGCTTTGAAAGTCTCCATGGATGGGGCATCAACCATATCACTGGGCAACGTGTCCTAGCGCCTTGCTGCCCTCATCTTAAAAGATTTTTTCCATATATGTACCCTAAATCTACCCTCTTAGAGTTTGAAACCATTTACCTTTGTTCAGTCACCACAGACCCCGCAAAAGAATTTCTACCCTTCTTTCCTGTAGTTCTCCTAGATACTGAAAGGCCATTATCGGGTCACCTTGGAGCCTTCCCTTCTCCAGGGTGAAAAGTCCCAGTTCTCTCAGCCTGTCCTTGTAAGAGAGGTGTTCCATTCCATGGATTAGTTTTGTGGCCCTTCTCTGGATGCACTCCAACAGGCCTATCTCTCTCCTGTACTGAGGACTCCGCATCTGGTTGCAGTACTCCAGGTGAGGCGTCACTAGTGTGGAGTAGAGGGGCAGGATCACCTGCCTCAACCTGCTGGCCATGATCCTTTTGATGATTTCCCCTTGTCCTATCACAACACCCCAGGCTAAAGAGTCACTCCCCTTCTTTCATAGAGCCCCCCTTTAGATACTGAAATTTCAATGGGCTGTACAGGAAATGCGGAGCTTTTCACAACAGATACCTGTAAAGCAAAATGTCCCAGCAACTGTAGTCCAGAAGTAAGGTGAAGGATGAACTCTGCACAGAGCAGGAAGTGATAGGTCTTTAATTATATCAACACCACATCTCATGGACAACAAGGATGTTGGTCCAGAGATACAGCTCTCTGGGTTTGGGCTGTGCTCAGAGTCTTGCTAGGCTGCTTTCTGCCAAGGAGCCTGAGTTGCACCAGACAAGGTGTGAGAAGTTTCTGGCAATGCTGTTCCCTCTGAGGTTTGCCAGGGCTTCTGCTCGTCTGTGCCTCACATGGCCAAGAATCATAGAATCAGAAAATCAGAAAATCACAGACTGGTTGGGTTTGAAGGGACCTCAAAGCCCACTCAACCCCAACCCTTACTGTGGGCAGGGCTGCCACCCACCCAGCTCGGGTTGTCCAGGGCCCCATCCAACCTGGCCTTGAGCCTGGCCTTGAGCCTCCAGGAATGGAGTACCAATCCAGTCTCTGTGGGCAGCCTGTACCAGTGCCTCACACTCCTCTCAGTGAAAAGAAGACTCCCTGTACCTCACTGCAGCTGCAGCCCATCACCCCATTGCCCCCTGATACACCCAAAAACCCATCACCTAACTTGTGCCTCTGTGCTGACATAAGAAATCCTCTGTAGACACCTCATTTCAAACACCTATTCAAAGCAATTGGCATAACTGCTCTTAAATGCAACCCTATAGAGATCAGCTGAAGCCATTAGTGTACTCTGGATGATCCAGAGAGTAGCATTCACTCCTTCCAACACACATGTTGACTAAAGAGCTCCTGACACCTAGGCACTCCTCAGTGCTGAGAGTTTCACATTTCAGTGGGGAAGCCTTTGGTGGCTCTGAGGGAGAGGGCAGAGCATCACCAATTCCTTCAGTGTTTAGAGGCAGCTTTCGTGTGACAATTCAGGAGTCTTAATTTGCATCAAACGCAGAAGAAGTTTCTTATATCAGCAGAACTGTCAGTAGAAACCAGCCAAGGACTTATCTGTGAGGTGCAGGATAGTGGGAAAATGGGCGAGTGAAGTGGGCAAGTTCACTGACCTCTGTGCAGAAAGAAAATTCAAAGCACATTATCTGCTGTCATTGTGCGACTGGATGCTACTTGGCGGATGTCCTGCCTGCTAACTTCAGAATGCAAAGTTTGCCAAATGGCAGGCATGCACAGATCCTGGTAGACATACAGAAGTAAAATTAGCTCAGGCAACAAAGGGAGGAAGGAGAAACAAACAAATTAACAGATCTCTAGATATCTTGCGGCTTTTCCTCACTAGTCCAAGCAGGTTCATTTCCACTGGGATTTATGGAAGATATTGCCACAGCAAGTTTGTTTGTCACAAATAAAGAGGAGAATTTTCAGTGCAGAAAAAATGCAGTTTAGGACATGAGTCCACTGTTGTGCACTTAAAGCTATAAAACGGTGACAACGCCCTGACAGCGCAACTAAAGTTCAATTCCCCACATAAGAGGCTGTTCTGGGAAACCATCCTGTAATATCCAGCCAGAGAAAATACAAGGGGAAAAAGAGGCACCTCCTCTGCTGCTTTAGAGGTCATTTACAGATCACATTACACTGCAGGGATCCATTGGGGCTGATCTTTCTTGCTTACAGGTGTGGCATGCCAACCTGTAAGCAGGTTGATAGGTAGGGAGGGAATGGCCCCAAGTTGCACCAGAGGAGGATCAGGTTGGATACGTGGAAAAATTTCTTCTCTGAATGAGTGGCACAGGCTGCCCAGGGAGGTGGTGGAGTCACCGTCCCTGGAAGTGTTCCAGAACTGCATGGATGTGGCACTGAGGGACATGGTTAGTGGGCACGGTGGGGAGGGCTGATGGTTGGACCAGGTAATCGTAGAGGCCTTTTCCAACCATAATTATTCTGTGATTCTTAAATGGTGAATTAGAAGAAGACTGAATTGGTCTCGTTTTTTGGAGGTCTCTTCAAAATTTGAGGAAAAAACAATATCAAGTGCGGGTTTGCTACCAGCATCAAGGGCTGGTGGGACTGCCTTATGTTCTGCTCATTCATCAGAGTGAGTGTGTGCAACACCACAGCTCATCCTGAATCACAGAATCTTAGGGGCTGAAAGGGACTTCTAGGGCTCATCGAGTCCAACCCCCTGCCAAAGCACATTCTGTACAGTAGGTTGCACAGGAACTTGAAGCCTTTTGCCACAGCTTGGCAGAGATACAAATTCAAGGCATGTGTGGCAGCAGAGTCGGCTGTGTGGCGTTGCATAGCTCTACATCTCACCACTGTGATGGCAGCTATTTGCCTTTTATTGGATGGAGATGGCCTGCAGAAAACAGTGGCTGTGATTTCATCAGAGCAGGTGAGTCATTCTATCAGCTTGCTGCTGCCCTGCAGTTAGCTGTGCCCTCGCTTTCTGCTGGGTGGATGCACTGAGTCAGCTCAGCATGGACAACCTAGGGAGGCCCAGAGCCAGTGCAGGGTGAGTGGTGGGAATGCACAGCCAGAAGGGGAAAGAGGAAGCCAGGGCCTCTGCTGCTGGCAGCCAGTGTGATTAAATTATTCGAGACTGCAGACTCAGCAAAACAACTCACTTGGCATAATGCCTTTGCATGAATAGGGAATCCTCGTTTCAAAGGTTCTTCAGGAGATATGGGTGGGAGGGGAAGGGGAGAAAGACCTCAGATCTGCAGCAAATGGTGCGTCCTACACCTCCTTCATGGAAGCTCTCCTACAAGCTTCTCATTCAAACAGCAAAGCCATGACAGTTTGCTATTTCTTGGACTGTAAATTAAAGCAGAAAAAAGAATCCTAACATGTTCATGCTAGTACAAGTCTCAATCATTCATGCTATTATCATTGTTAGCTCTGTTAGGGAACAGAATAATAGCAAGAGGCATCTTGTTACCCCGTGAAATAGCTAAATTAGTGCCACTTGTTGCTGATGCTTCTCTCTCCAGGCGGGGTGCAGCTATCAGTCGTGTTTATCAGGTTGGAGAGTAGCACAGCAGTGTTACGAGCTCAACTCCCCAGCATCAGCTGACCAAAATGATAGTTGTGTGTTCTCATTTTAGCTGTGTGCGCCTTGGAGAGCACAGGCATTTCACAAGCACTTACTTACACAGCAGAGTATGTTCTGGAGCAGCAGTGGTAAACATCTTGAATTTAGGACTCTGAAAGAAAACCAGGTAAGGCCTCAAGACACATACATGGGTGCTTTGCACTGACTTTAGAGAAATTCTGATGAAAATAAAGCATGTCTGTTTAAAAGAGAAGGCACATACCCACCCGAACAGTGTAGCAAGCTTCCTGGGACTCTCCACTATGCTGTCTCCAACTCTTGAAGTGTTTCAAATCAGCAGTGAGAGGGCTTGCTGCAAGGTGTGCTGGGTGACACATGCTGGCCTTGGTTTTGGAAACCTAGAGAACGTGGTCATGGGTGTCCCTTCAATCCTCTGAAGCCTTGAGATCCATCAGAGAATTGAAGGCCAGCCACTAGGACAAAAGGTGCCATTACTGACAAAAAGCTGGGGCTGGTTATGAAGCCTATTTTTCTCAAGTGCCAGCTTCCTCAGGTCTAGGGGAAACCGTCTCTGAACACCAGCCTGTTTTTGCGTGAGCATGTGGCTGTGGTGCACACAGTTCTCAGTGTGATGCTGGGAGGAGGAGGAGGACATTGAGGCAGGCAGTGGGACTGAGCTCTGGCTGAGTCAGTCACTGCTGCATAAGTCCGTGATGCTGCTCTGATTTTTACTGGCTGAGGTTCTACCTTGCTAATCCAGAAAGAAATCATAATTTAATTTGATAAGATCTTCAGGTAGGGAGGCAAAGGGTGTGGGTAGTGATTTACTCCTCTTTGAAATTATAATTATCATCTTTCATCTATTTAAAGACTCTTTATATTTACCTATGTAAGGCAGTCTAATATGGTCAAAGCCCTGTGGTTTTCATTTCTCATGACTCAGACAAAGCTGACCACAGCTCTGAAACCTTTCTCAACATACTCATCATATTACATCTTATTGTTCCTACCTTCCTTATTTTTGCAGCCTCCAGCTTGTTGAAAAAGCTGTTGCAGTGATGTTTGTGGGAAAATGCGTCATTTTGGAAAAACAGCCAGCTTACTTAGAGCTTGTTCAGCCAAGCTGTTGACTGTGACATGAGTGTTTTTCAGTAAGCAGTCAAGCCAGGTATCCTGCGTAGATGCAGGGAGCCCATGCAGTGGGAACTGAGGACACTACTTGGAGGTCTCACGTAGGGTAAGAAACCTCGCAATAGAGTCAGTGAAGAGCAACTGTGTTGTACACTCCCATAAATGATGATCTCATGTAAAAAAGAGCTAACTCATTAAGGAATACAGTGCCCAAAGAGGCTGAAGCCTAGCATATACAAGACGCACGTTCAAAAAGCATTAACCAAGACTGACCAGCTCATTTTTAACGCAGCTGTCTTTTGTTCAAGCAAACTTCAAATTTATGTTGAGCATCATGTTACTTAGAGCGTGGGTGCAAAACTTTCCAATATGACATGTGCTGCTAGTGTAGACAGAGCTTGGCTGGCTCAGCACTGCAATCACAACAGCCTCCTATTTGCATCCTGCCACCGTCTCCCTTTGCACTCCCACATTAGCTGGAAGCTCTTGTCTTCATTGTGGCCGCTTCTAATTCCTTCATCCTGCATTCCCAGCTCAAATGCTGCACTATAATTCTTAAATTCATTCTGTATTCTTCCTAAACTTCCTCATCTCTGTCACCTTCTTCCACGTCAGTAGATACATTTGCTTTCCATGACATGTATTACACTTATCGAGGCCATCAGCTTTTTAAGTTTTGCTTGTATTGTTTTACTGTTTGTTAGTATTATTACCAAGTTGCCATACGCACTTGAGAATGCTAAATCCAGATCAAGACCCCACAAGGCTGAACTATGGCCAGGCCCCAGATCCCTTTCAGCTTCCAGCTTGAGATATGAGGTGGACACAGGCAAGTAGACAAGGAGTAGTGCAAGAAAGCAATGAGATAGGAATAAATATTTGCACAGAATCATTACAGTTGGAAAAGACCACTAAGATCATCTCGTCCAACCATTATTTTGCCTCACCTTTTCAAGTTGCTGTTTGTAAGACAGGGATAGTCTTCCCTCCCTGTTGGCACAGTGCATGGATGCTCAGGTCAGGAATTGGTCCAGAAGTTTGGGTCACTCCTGCGATATGGACAACTGATTGCAATTAAGAAGGGTGGAGCTGTGAGTACCCCTGTAATGAGGGTACGCAGTTTTAGTAGGCAGAATGCTGTGAAGTTTCAAGCTTTGCACCAGTGTCTGTATCTGAGGAAGCAGCAGCCTGTTCTGGATCAGTGGCAGAGCTCAGGCAGCATTAAGGAATTTAATAAGAATAGATTTAATAAGAAATTTAAAAATAAGTAATGTGTGCCAGCTAGGGGAAAGAAAAGCAACAACAAAAAAAGTTGCAATTGTTCTAAAGCACAGATTATGAAGTGTAAAAAACTGACAGGCAAAACTGAATACATCAGGGGCACAAACTTGAAAAAGCTAGAAAGAGATTTTAAGAAAATCTGGTATAGAAAAAAAATGCTTAATGTCTTTACTGATATAAAGAAGACATGGGGCCTTCTTTTAGTTCTTATAGAACAAGTATGTTTATTGAACTTGGTGACCCCTATCCTACCTATAGCTTTGTCCCCAGTCCACCCCAAAAGACAAGGAGCGAAAGAAAGAGGACATTGAAATAATTTGCCTGGAAGTAGCTATGCTGAGAGAGGATGTGATAGCTTCTGAAAGTAAGACAGCCAAAGAGGGAAGAAGATGGTGTTCATTGAATCATGATTCTCAAGTCCACGAGAGCCTCAGTATCATGCTGAATGGAGGACAATGAAATAATAGGGAATCATAGTTACAGTGTTAGTTATGGTGGACCTCCTTTGCCTAAGTGGAAAATCCAATGCCTAAATATGCTCGAGGATCTGAACCTCTGAAGCAGAGCCCTCTGAACACAGCCAGTCATTGGAGCCTCTTCTGTGTGAGGAGTGCAGGGGGAATAGTTTGTGGGGCTGCAGCAGAGCATCCTGTCCCCAAGGCAGAGGGGAGATCATAGAATCATTAAGATCGGAAAGACCTCTAAGATCATTGAGTCCAACCATCAGCCCATGCCTGTGACCGCTCTAGACTACGTCACCCAGTGCAACATCTCTTTTCTTGAACACCAGGGACGGTGACTCCAGGTCATGCAGGATGTGCTGGCACCGAGTGCTGATGTTCTGGAGCGAAGTTAATTGCTCATGTCATCATTTTAGTTCTCTGGCCTTCCCACTAATGTTTCCTCTGTGTTCCTTTGGTTTTGTGTGTGTGGCTTCCTCTGGTCCAGGTCTCTTATCTTCCCACCATGACATCTTGACTTGGCAGTAGACCAAGTAGGGCTCAGCACTAAGAAGTAGTTAGCATCCAGATAGGTCAGGAGGGGGTTGTGCATGGCTGGGTTTTCCCAACTTCTTCTCAGAAACAAGTGTCGATAGAGCGAGGGCAGTGAAACTGCAAACATGAAATCAAACCACAGTGATGCTTCAGAATTATGTGAGGCCAAGAAGGAGCTCACCTTGCACATTTGCTCATTTGCCGGAAAGGGAAGTCATCAAATGCTGCCTAGGAACTACAGAGCATGCTGCAGAGAGCTCAGCGTTTGCTTCCTGCACCTCTCCCGTGCTGCACAAGGCTGATCTTATGGTCTGAAGTTTCCTTCCCGTGGATGCAGTGTGTTCAGTGTGTTTCTCCCTTCCTACAGCATACTTGCTGGTTCCTTATTTTCGTTGTGCACTAATGTATAGGTAGACTACTGTGTGTATGCGTGTGTTTGTAGAAGTTGTAGTTAGTACCTATTTAGATTTGTGGGTATGCGATCTTATTAGGAGTTTCATAATTTCTCCTGGAGTTTCCTTATGTGTAAAATGGAGATAATAACACGTAATTACCTACCTACCTTGCAGGGATGTTGTAAGGACAAATTAACCAATGCATGTGTGGGTGTTTGCAGATGAAAAGCATGATATTATGACTAAATATAATGATTGAATGTTGTAGAACAGAATTTGTGTTTGTTTGTGCTGATTGAATATGAGACGAGAGTGCCTTGTGCGTGTTTATTTGTAGTGAAGTACCAAGTATTTGTGGAAGGTGGGAAACAGGAAGCTGAGTTTGGGGCAAGTGTCAAAGAGATGGTTAAATATAACATGTTACTGACCTTCTTCTCTTCACTGAGGGAGAAGGCAACAGAAAAACAGGGCCAAACTATAGAAGAAGGGAATTAAAATAAAATACAATTAAAGATCATGATCTCAAAGAACAACAATGCATAAACTGAATAGGAAAATAAAAGCTAGGGTAAATGAGGACAAGAGAGAGAAAAGAAACCTCAGGGATTCATGATGTGGGATTATCTCAGTACATAAAGTTATGAAAAGTAAACACCAATTTAAGAGACATCACAAACACTTGATGGAAAGCATATGCAGGAAAAGAAAAAGAGTGAAGAGGAAAGGAAGAAAGGAGATGTGCTTAATTATTTCTTGATTTCGTTTTATTAAATGTGACATCATCATTCTTCTATTTCTTATGCTTTGTTGAGAGGCACTTCTTTAGAAACCTTAAAGGTGGTGTCAAGTATTTCTGGCACTTTTTCCGTGTGTTTCAGAAGCAGGCTGGTGAGGGTTAAGGTATGGATGCTTTTGTCAGCCTGAGAATGGCCCTGTCTGGTTTCATTTGGCTTCCATGACTTCTCTGGAAATTAATGGAACAAATTCATTTCCATCAACTCCAGTGAAGCTGTACCAGGAGTGAATCAGATTCATTCTCCCTGCTAAATGCATCTGTCTCTGCTGCCTTGTAAAGCTCTGATCCAAAATCTATTTCAGGTTAAACCCGGAAAACTTTGTGATTAAACACAAAGAAATAAAACCAAAGATTTTTATGATCTCTCACTGAGCATGGTATGTGGGTGTGTGAGCTGCCTGGAGGACTGGTGAGGGCAGGTGGAACACGAGAAGGACAAAGGGGTAAAAAAACCACCGTGCTGCAAAGCTCAAGGAACAGGCTGACATTCTTTGCAAACTGACCTGAGTTGGAATGAGAATCCAGAGTTGGAATGAGAATCATTGGCCAACATCTCTGTGAGGTCCTGTGGCCAGTTTCCCTTTGCTGCCTCTTTTTTTCCCTCTCTCATCCCTGCTCTCCAAATCCAGGATAGCTCCTGTTCGTCACCTGGTCCCTGTTTCACATCTCTTCCTTGCATCCCAACACTTATTTTAGGCTGACTCAACCTCACCTCAACATTCTGACCCAAATTAATCTTTTGTGTAATTCAACTGACTGAAATTGACGTAAATAAAGTTACATCAGAGCTGAAATTAGCCCAGTGTGACTAAAATAGCACCTACCGAACCACTGCCTGTTTCTTCTCCACCTCTACCCGCATACCATGGTGTTAGTATTTCTTTCTTTCTCTTCCCTGTTCTCATTTCTCTGCCAAGAACAGGCTGTGCTATTGGTGGTCCTCTTCAACATCTGGTTTTGTTTCACCTCCACCGCAGATGCTGTCAGTCTGTGTTAGAAGAGGTGCCTTGCCTGTGTCCTAGTCTTCTTCCAAGACCAATTGTTTTCCATCTTCCATTAGATTTTGTTGTCTCTCATGTTACAGATTAGCCTGGTTGCAGTGGGCACCTTCACGTGCTTGTCGTACTGTCAGTCTTACTCCAAAAAAAAATACAAGCCAATGAGCTGAGACTTGCAAAGGCAGCGTAGCAGGATGGTGGCAGAGCTATGGATGTTAAACATCAAATTCCCCTTCCTCTCCTATGATTACATTTCTGCTAACATAGCATTTCTTAACCTCTCTTACAGGCCTTATCTTTGGGCCCTTAACCTCATGCATGTCTTAACCTTTTCCTTCATTGTCTTTTCTCATACTCTGATTTCTCTCAGCTTCCTCCCTGGCTGCTTCTCTCTGGCTGATCCACGTTTTGTTTGGCAGTGTGCTCTGCCATTCCCATCTGGGTATCTCTCTGGGGCAAGAATTTATTCCATAATTGCACTAGCTTATTTATTACCATGGCATACACATTTGCAGTGTTACACAAACTGTAAAGGCTTCTAGTTCTAAAGGTCACCATTGGCATACCTTGTATTTACCTTCCCAACACAGCTGAGCTCAGAACAAAAGGGACCGGCAAGCCATTGAGAAGATGAAGGCAGGGAATCATCCTGATCTAACTAATTTACTAGGTCAGCATTCATAGTGCTGCAAACAGACAACCCAATGCAAACTCACCCTGCTCCAGACAACTTAATTAATTCCTCTGCACTGCTGTGGATTCCCATGACAGTATATGGCTGCATATATACTGAAGCCTAGAGGGCATTTTTGTGCTGAACACCCAGAGCAGGAGCTATTTACCACTCTCAGTGTCAGGCTGGCCCAGTCTCCATACTGGTACTTGTGTACAGCCCACCTCATTCCTCTGCAGGTGTCAGAGCTGCTTCTAGTCTGGCATACTGAGTGTCAGCTGAAGCTTCCTGGGGGTGATGGACACAGGCTGTGACACTGCTCTGTCATGACAGATAAGGCCAAATGCTCCCAAGAGCCTTTCTGCAGCTAATGCTCTTGGATGGAAAGGCCCTGTGCCACCCGGCTAGCAAGGCCACCAACACATCCCTCCTATTGCCTGCCACAGTGTTACCCCAAGCGTTGGCAAGAGTGATACTTGAGCTGTAATTTGCTATTCACATTGCTCTGCAGTGTTGAAAGAGGATCACAGAGGGCTTACATGAGAGGATGAAATGACTCCACTACATCCCATATGCAACTTGCAGGAAGAGAATAAATTAAATGTTTGTGAAAAATGCAAAATGCTAAGCCATTAGTTGCAGCCCTTCCCAAGATCATCCGCTGTCTAATTGCATTTCCTGCCTTACTGTGGTCAATTTTCAGCATGGTGGAGGGGGAAAAATCCAATCAGTGCTTCCTCTACTAATTGGCATCCTCGACACAGTGGATGTACAGCTATGAAGGCTGGGCTCTGTCATCCTGCCTGTCAAATCAGAAATATTCCAAGAGAGGCTGGGATCTGCCACAGGCTGTGTGCTTCCCCAGGGACGCAGCTGCCTCTCCAGCAGAAGGAAATAAAGACAGAAAGATGGGGAAGGAGAAGGTGCGGGGATCTGAAAAGCAGAAACATGTTATTGAGCCAGCCTTGCTGGAAAAGTAAAAGGAAAAATGTCCATAGTCATTCTCAAGGTAAGATTTTTGAAAGATGCCACAAAAGGATGACAGGACTAATGCGAAAGAGCAGTTGAGGGAGATAGGTTAAACAAATGAATAAAGATCTGTGGATTCTCCATCCTCAGAAGAAAAGAGAGAAAAAAACACCATGGGCAAGCTCAGAGCTGTGGTTTATTTCTGCTACAGCTCCTTCTCTACCTTCCTTTCTCCTATGAGTTTCGCATGAGTGCCAACATGATAACATTCTGCAGCCTCAAAGCAGTGTGTGACTTGGGGCAATCTGTCTGAAAACTGCTCCTTTGAAGAAAGGAATCTTAAATGTGATGACCAAAGTGTTGAGATATGAAAAATGGGAATAGTTCGTGAATCTGGATTCAATCAGAATCCATTTGATTATTTTTAAACCTGTAGGCCTGAAAGTAATAAGCCTTCCTAAGAAAGATGCCGCTTATTTTAAAATGAGCAGTGAAGTTTTGATTGAGTTGCAAAAGAAATGGATGTAAAAACAGTTACTGGAGGAACATAAGTGCATTAAGTGCATTTGGGTTTTGCTCTAGGAAGAATTCAAAACCAGATTCTTCTATTATTGCTGATCTGAAAAGACTGAAATTAGTGTGACTTCACTTGCGCTCACCCAAGTCATAGCCTCGCCATGAGTTTGCTGGATGGAAACACTGGGGAGTGAACAGGAGGGAAGCATCCTGTGGATCTGCTGGTGCTTCTGAGTGAGCAGGTGACCTCCTGTACATCACTTCCCTGGAGACTTTTAAACTACATAAGCATCAGAGGCCAACATATTCTGGCTAAAAAAGGACATCTTCCAAACCCACATCTTGATAACTAGCTCTTAATGTTCATGAATAACACATCTGTTCATTCTGCCAACATCTCTGAGCCCACACTCCTTTTGGAGTGGTCCATTTTTTATTTCCTATGCTGCTCCCTTTGTGCGGTTTTGCTTTTATTGTGAAGATCAATTTGCTTCCTACATGTTTATTATTGTAGTTTAAGGATCACACATTAATTTCAAAGTATTCTAGTAATGATTAGCAGTCTAATAAATAGTCTAATTAGCAAGCCTCACAGTTTTATTCCTTCCTTCTCCTTATACAAAACAGGAATTTTTTTGTTTGGTTTGCTCCATCTTGCTCTTTAAGCTTCCAGGGCGACACTGTGGACTCCCAGGCCTCATCTCAGCTTCCCACATGTTATACTGTGCTATCCTCTACTGACTGCACAGATTTTTATTGAATTTGTTCATTCTTAGACAAATTATTTCTCTCTTGCATTCCCTCCATGACTCTCTTATCCACCACACTGTACCCGAACATCTCCTTGCTACCAGCATGTAACTCCATCCAGCCAATATTTTCTACCCCATCAGAATCAGAGAATATCCCAAGCTGACCTGCAAGGACCACCAAGTCCAACTCTTGGCTCTACATAGGACCACCCTAAATCCATCTGAAAGTACTGTCCAAACGCTTCTCAAACTCTTGGGGTCACAACAATGGTTGTGGGGAGCCTGTTCCATCCCCAACCACTCTGGTACAGAACCTTTTCCTAACCCAACCTTGTCCCCCCCGACAGCTCTATGCCATTCCTTCAGGTACTGTTATTTGTGTTCCGTTGTCTACAAAGTACACTGTGCTATGAGAGTTGCATCATTATAACTGCATTAAGCATCCTGTTCAGACACTATGCCATTTATTCTCCACTATTTTCTTTCCTGAGATCTTCTATTCTGAGAAAGCTTAGCTCACTTGTGAAGGGACTTTACAGCTATCTGGCTCCTCCTCCTCTTTGCAGAAGCCAAAGCAAATGTAAGAGATGCTGCTGGTTTTTTTTTCTGGTTGGTTGGTTGTGTTTGTTTTTTGTTTGGTTGGTTGTGGGGGATTTTAAGCTCTTCCTTGTAGCATTTCTGTGAAACATAGCAATACTATCTTCATTTTACAGATAGGGATCTGAGGCATAACAGATGACCTGGCCGAAGCCTCTCTGTAGCTCAGCTGTGTTCTGAACTGAAACCAGTTATGGGCTTTTGCTTCTGTAGCAGTTGAAAGATGAAGCAAGAGGCCTGGGTCAGCGTGATTCCTTATAGGAAACTGCCTCAAAGTGTTGCTCTGTAAGTGGGAGCAGCCAGGGAAAACAGCTACAGGCCTTTCTGTGTGCTCAGTCAGCAAATACCTTGCTTCAGGAAATGAGCCCGCAAACACAGTTGCTCCTTTCTGCTCTCTTCAGAGGACTCTATACCTATTTACTTTCACATGGAAACAACAGCTGAAAGACTGAGTGGGAGGCACTTGACTCAGTTGCGGCAGTTCTCCAATTCAGCAGCTAGGTTTTTCTCCCTGAGGCAGTGTAATATGACAGAAAGGAAGCATCTGAAAGCATTTCTTCATCGTCTAGATTGCAGCCCTGTCACTGCTGCAGAGGTGACACACCTACCCTCCACTGCCTGCAGCTCTCCAGCTCGCTGGAGGGAGAACAGTGAAGGCAAACGCTTTTTCCTCTTCACCCTGAAATCACCTTGTTTCTGAGTTTTTAGCTCTGCCAGCAGCAGGACGTGACTAACACACCCATTCCTAACCCAGGTTGGCAGCCCTTGCAAATGGAATTTCAGGCCTGGGACAAGCTTAGTGTGGCTGTGGCCTGCTGTGTGTGTAACGTCCTTCCCACAAACTCCTGGATGCTGCCTGCGAGATAACAGATCAGGAAGATGCAATCTGCACCAAGCCTTTGCAACTCTTGCTTTGGTGCCAGCCAGCACAGGTAAGGAGTGGTGTTTTAGCACAACCTATTTACTTACTCTTCCTCTTTGATACTGCAAAGTCGTATATCCCACATCCATTGAGCTAGCCTCTTTTATTTGCAAAACTCATTTTTAACCAGTTGCCACTTTTACTGAAGAAGCTAAAAGGCAGTAAGGTTAACTAGGGATATTTTGGTAAATGATGCTATTTTGTTTTGGAGGATCCTCTCTAACCCAAGCCATTCTATGATTCTATTCTCCCCTTCAGAAAACACATAGAATGATCGTTTCTTTTTAATACTGCCCCACCTTCTTACTCCTATTTTGCACATCAGTGTTGACTATTCTTGGGAGAAACAAGAAGTAAAGAGGGGGTGAGGGGAAAGGCATTGAGATTTTATTCCCTAAGAACTGAGTACCCAAAGTTGTATAACAAGAGCCTGTAGCATTTTGTCACAAGCAAAACACTGCTAGGAGGTTTATCGAAGGCTATCTCATGAGATGGGCTATTTAAGGACTGAAATTACACAGGAAAGATGGGTAAGAGAGATGTATGGATGAGCACAGTTACAATTAATGCTAAATATAAGGTGTCATATCTTTATCTAAAGCACAACCTGCATTTTCTTGCAAAGGAAAGCAAAGCAATTAGGCCCAAGTAAGCAGAATATGCGTGGGAGGTGTTTGAAGGCAGTAGATTTAGAGCACTGTAATGGGGTTGGAGAGGGTTACAGTGAGAGGTAATATTTCCTGATAGGTTAGTTTACTTCCTTTGGAAAACGTTTTGGAACTCAACCAGAAAAGTCGGGTAGACCTTAACCGGGACTTGGCTGGGACAACACCCAAGCAAAGGTCAAAAGATAGACCCAACCCTGCCCAATTATAGGCACCCCCTTCAGCAAGTAATCCCCAGGAACAAAAAAAAAAAAAAAAAAAAAAAAAAAAAAAAAAAAAAAAAAAAGAGAGAGAGAGAGAGAGAATAATAAATCAAAGTTCTAATATCTAATCAAAGGTCTGCTTGGATTCGCAGCAGCCTCAGCCAAATCCTAAAGCAGGCTTCCCCTTCTTCCTTTCCCTTGAGCCAATGCTAAGGTCAGAGTGGAAAACCTGAGCTGAAACAGTAATGAACCGCATCTAGAGTGGAAACTGGAATTCACTTGTCAGCCCCAGCCAGGCACAATTCCCCCTCCCTCTTTGCTATGTTTAGTCTCCAGTCCTGAAGGGCTGGGTTGTCTCTGGGACAGCAAGCGCAGTTTGTTTCCACAGTTCTTTTTGCCTGTCTTTTAAGTGAGGCTGTCAGCCAAAGGGTCAGCGTATATCAAAAGAGATTGAATCATCAGATTTTTTAAAACCTCATATGGAAAATACTCGTGTTTGGAATGGTTAGCTGGAAGAGCAGGCGGTGAGGAGGGACAACGACACCATGCGTGCATAGGAAAAGTGTATCTCTCAGCTTTTGCACAGCTCCATGCCCCTATTTCTCATATCAACATAGAGACAACACTTTGTCTTGTAGAGTGAGAGATGGGGGCTAAACATGTCATCACAGCAAGCTGAAAATCTCTGTTGCTTTCACTTGGATGTGGGAAACATTCACTTGCTTTTAAACATAAAACTAAACATGCATTTGTGAACCCACCATTGCTTTCATGTGGGAGTCTTAGCTGAACAGAAAATCTTACATTGTGCAGCTACAATTGAATAGAGCATCCCGGATTAAAGAGATTTTACTTAGCTCCACATGAAATAGCAGAGCTGATGGCAGCCTCTGGTACAGAAGGAAAAAAGTAGTTCAGTGAGTACTGACACTAACAAAGCAGCATCTCCTGTGTATTTGTATATTGTGGTAATTGACTGGGGTGTCTAACATGGCACAAACTTCATTTGAAGCTTTTCATACAGTTCAGGAACTTATTAGTGTTTCAACTTTTATGGAATCTTTGAAGTCTAATAAAGCGTGAACCCTTAATGCAACTTTCCCTGTCAAGGGACTGTGATAGGGTTTATTTTTGCTATCAGGCTCTTTATTTTCACAAAACCTGTAGGGGTATAATTATGCCTCTGCCACCTTTATTTGAAATCAGCCAGTGGGTTCAGAAGTTAATAGAGATGGACAGACAAGCAGACAGATGGAGACACCACTGCCACATAAGCCCTGTTTCCACGATAATCAACCTAAGAGGCATATATTGAAATTGTATTTTTTAAGAGATTTGAAAGGCAGAGGAGTAGATTCCACAAAGTGCAATTTCAAATTTTAAGTGAATTTCATGACAGGAAAAGCTATCGATGACAGACCGGAATACTAAAACTCTCCCTTCCATTTTAAGAGAGAAAATCAGGGAAGAGCTACAGTGCTTCACCTCCTCCATGGATTTTTTTATAACAAACTGAGCACAGGTGATCATTTACAGGGAGGAGACAAAGAGCAGCTCCTCCAGCTCTATTCCTTCAGTTTGTGCATTTTGTGTAAGTGAGCAATTAGGGCTAATCACATATGAAAAGCCCTGCAAATGCCTCTGAATGTTTGTATATCACCACTGCCTTGCCTTTATCCCCATTTCCTTGCTCATCTCTGTCTGCTGCTGTCCTTGGGCTACAATGGGGAAGAAGCGCTTTTTATCCTTTGTGTATGCATTGCAAACCTCAATGGGGCCTGCATCTTGATTAAGGCCCCTAGCAACTATCACACACCACGCAAAATTAATCATTTAACATAACAGCCCCCAGTCTCTCAGCTGGGACACGTGTAGGGCTATTTATTCACACTCCCAGCCAGAGTCTTGGAGCTGCGCGGTTTTATTCTCAGCTCTGACACCAGCCTGCTGGGCGGCCTTGGGCAAATCGCTCTGTCATTCTACTGCTTGTAAACACGGCACCCACCTCCTGCTTTTTAGGCTTTCTGGGAGTCACTGAGCTGCTCTTTTAGTGGGTTGGGAGGGGGCCGGCTAGCAGCCAGCTGGGCCCAATGGCCACTGTCATGGTCTGCCTGCATTGCCTCATTCCTGATGAATGCAGTCACCAACAAAAGGAAAAGAAAAGAAAAAAAAAAAAAAACTGTTTTAAATAGCTTTTTGAATTCACGCGCCTGCACACTATAGGACAAAGGGGAATGGCTTTAAACTAAAAGAGAGGAGATTTAGGTTAGATGTTAGGGGAAAATGCTCTACTCGGACTGCAGTGAGTCGCCAGCACAGGCTGCCCAGAGAGCTGTGGTGCCCCATCCCTGGAGGCAGTTGAGGCCAGGTTGGATGGGGCCCTGGGCAGCCTGAGCTGCTGGGTGGCAGCCCTGCCCACAGCACGGGGTGGGACCGTGTGGGCTATGAGGTCCCCTAAACCTAACCTAAGCCATTCTGTGATTCTCCTGCCAGCCACAGCAGCAGCTCAAGCCTGCCTCTCCCCAGGCACAGCAGTCAGGGGCAGCCAGCCCACCATGCTGCGGAACCACCACCCCTGTCCCGCAATGCTCAGAGCCGCAGGCAGGCAGGCCTGGGAGGGGGCCAGAATGAAGGGGACAGCCATATCCCCAGTGAACCAGAGACGCGTGAGGGGCCGGCACGGGGCGGTGCGGCCGCTCCACCTGTCGGGGCGGGCTCGGGCAGGCCAGGTGAGGCGGTGCCGGCCCTGCCTCTCTCTCCTTCCACAGCCTCCCGGCGCTGCGGATGCCGGCAGCATGGCGGACTCCCAGGTGTTCCTGCTGGACGAGTCGCACGTCAACGAGAAGGTGACGGAGGCGCAGGCCTGCTTCTATTACAGCGAGGAGCAGCGTCGGGCCCTGGAGACGCTAGTGAGCCGAGGCGAGGCCACCTACAGGGAGACCCTGCGAAAGGAGCATCTCCAGGACTTCCTCTCCAGCCAGGAGCTGCAGGCCCTGCGGGGCAGCTGGCGGGCATATGAAGACCCCCGAGAGGGTGCCAAGGTGGTGCGGGGCCCCGGCAGCAAGGCCGTCTCGTTGGCCTACTGGCCTGAGCTCTCGGACACGGAGGTACCGCCGCTGGACCTGGGCTGGACCGACAAGACCTTCTACCGGGGCATCAGCCGCGTGGCCCTCTTCACGCACCCTCGCAAGGAGGAGAACGTGCCCCACCTGAAGGAGGTGGTGCGGGAGATGATCCAACAGGCACAGAAGGTAGGGAGCGGCCTCTGTGCATTTGTGCCTGGGCTGTGTCCACGTGTTGGTCGCCCAGGCAGAGGGGCCGGGCTGGGGACACGCGGGGTGGCCGGGTGGCAGGAGCCCACCACCACACCGAGCATTCTTCGCTCTCCTGGTTGCCACCAGGCTGGGTTTTCCATGCGGTTCATCACCCATCACACTGCAGTTTCCCAAAGCTGACGTCTGGAATGGGTTCACCCCCAGCTCCACATCACGGTTTTGTAGCCATGGTTTGTTTTTTTCCTGCCCCATTGCAGTGTATTATCCAGAAGGCAGGCAGGTAGTGGTGCTGCTCCAGCCACCCCTCCGGTACGTGCAGGTAACCCCAGTTAAGCACAGGGCAGCTGGTTTGTTTTGGATTGTTTTCTGTGTTTACAATCCAATACAGCCCTGACTGCAAGGCAGCCAGAGTCCAGACAGTATGAGGCTGTTCCTCCTGTTTATCTTGGACTGGAAAGGACTGTTAGTGGTGGCAGTGCACCTCTGTCAAGAAAACAAGCTAGCTGTGACACTCCAAGAGTTTGCATGGAAGAGGTAGGGGACAGTGACAAGGTTTTTCTAGGTCTGGGTGAAATCTCCAGGAAAGACTGTGAAATTACGCCTTTTGATATCTCCCCTCTGGAGAGGGGACAGCAGCATAAGCCACCTCATTCCTTCTCTTAGTTTTGCTGCTTTCTGTTTCTTCTGCTTTCTGATTCAGCACTCTCCCCCGCCGCCACTCTCCAAGCACACCCTCTGCACGCACAGCCTTTGCAGAGGCTTGTTTAAAGCAAATCTGCTGGGAAACACAGAAAATTTTCCAAAGAGACGTTTAACCAGAGGGTGTTCTCCACTCCCTGCTTGCAGCACTACATGCACACCCTGTTATCCTATTCCACTACTGGCGCAATCAGGCACACAGAAGAACCAGAAGCTGTAAAATGCTTATGCTCTGACTTGCTGATGCTCTGACTTGCATCCTCTTGCTTTGCTGCAAATGCCTTTACAAACTGTAAAGGTAACTGGGAAACTTTGCTCTTCTCAATATCTGTGCCTGGCACCTACAGGTAATTAATTTCTTTGTAGATATTTTTCACTGGCCAGATGAACTGTGCCCCTCCCAGCCCAAAGGTGATTTTAGGTTTAACAGCTATTTTAGTGTTTAATGGTCTTTTTCTTAAATAAGTACCTATTGTTTTCCATCAAGCTGGCCTTGGAGAATAAAATCTCCAGATAGGAGCTTTTCATTCAACAGATTAGAGTGGGGGGTTTGTTTGTTTGTTTTGTTGTTTTGCTTTGTTTTGGTTTTCAGGAGGGAGTGTCCCTAAAGAGATACTAGTAATATTTGGCACAAGTCTAGGGGTGGCTTATCATTAGTGTTTTACATACATTAATTGAGCTACCTTGCCGCAATGATTCTGGCAAGTTAATGCTTGTCAATCTGTAAATACCCATGAAGAGCAAGGCATACCTATAGATCCTATAGGTAAGTAGCATTACTATCCATAGGGCAGAGAGAGGAATGGGGAAAAGAAAAACTCCTACATGGGCTCATGCTCTGACTTGCTGTGTTTGAGAATGCTCCTAGGTTATCTTGACAGATCATCTGTAGTGTCAGGGGTTTGGAAAGACTAACATCAACAGCGCAGTTGCCCCTCTCACAGTTTGAGTCTTGAAAGAACCATCTGCAAGGCAGTTCATCAGCTTTTCCTATGGACTTAGTTTCCATATTTGTGGGTTAAGTCCATAGTCTTGCAAACAAGCCTGAACTGACCTAGAGCAGCCAAGCCGGCAGGCAACTGTCCCTTCATATTGCAATGCCAGTACTAATAATCAGTGGTCTGTCCAGGGTGTGCTTCTATTTCTGCAGTTGTTGGTCTTCTTGTGGATGGAAGGGATGGAAAGAAAATACATTTCTACTTCTTTTGTCTATTCTTCATCAATTCCCTATGCTAATGTTTTTATTTCAAATGAATTTTATTTGGTGTCCTTGCTGCTGAGTAATGACATCCAGACCAGTGTGTGTGAAAGACTAAGAAAGCACAGCACGCCTCGATTAATACCTGAAAACTTAAGTCATAACATGCCTGCATGTGAAGTTGTTGAAGAGTAAAGTGGCAGAATTTCAATGTATTTTTCAGAATTCCTTGCCTCTTGCTGCATTTAGTTAGAAAGTAAGAACCAAGGTGGGAGCTCAAATCCAGTTCTTCTAACCTAAGAGAAGTTGTTGAAGGACTTAAAATTAGCTTGTAATGTACCTCCTCCATAGTTCACCTGTATCAGGAATGTACATGTTAATGATGGACATAAACACAATGTCAGCTCTTTTTTTCTTTTTTTAATAAAGAACAGCTTGTGTAAGCACTGCTGACAGAAGGAGCGTGACAGAGCAGAGTTGTTGGTTATTGTTGGCCATGCAGAGAGACTCAACAAACACAGAGGACATTTACTGTGGTATCACTTTCCCACATCCATTTTGCTCAAGGCCATTTTCAAAGAAAAGAAGTGCCGGGTGAGAACTATCCCCCTTTCTGCAGGGAGGTACTGCAACTGGAGCTGCACCTTTTCCAAACATCAGCTGAAGAAAATTCTACTGTTAGGTGTAGTCTTCAGCTCCATTCACACATTATGTGCTATTTGCAGCACAGCTCAGCTCATTGCTGTGACCCTGGCACCTGGGAAGCTAGAATTTAGGCAACTCTACTCCCAGCCTACTGTCAGCATGAGAGCTCTGACCTGCCAAGCTGATGGTTCCTAGGGATGGGGAGAACAGTAGTTTCCTTCATTCATAGCCTTCGGAATGCTGTGGAGAATAACTCCTTCAGGAGGAAAAGTGAACTGATTTTTCTAATGGTGTTAAAGACACAGAAAGGGAGAGGAAGACAGAACATGTAAGGTCAGCATAAAAGTTGCCCACAGTCATCTTGTTTTTGTTGTTACTCATCCTATGATTGTTCAGGCTTGTCTGTCATGTTAGTGCAACCTTTTGCTTTCTTGCTTTTATATAAAAAGATCTGTGTCTGGAAAGAGGGATTAGTTTCATACCAGAAAAAATGTGCATGTGAAGAGAGCAAATCGTTTTGCCTTCAAACCTTGAATGTGTGCTCCAGTCTCTTCCTTACAATTATGAGATGCTTATGTTTGAGTTCTACACGACTTTCCTCATGAAGCCAGCCCTGAGAGCAGAGTTCTTTTTGTCTGCTTTGTGCACCATATGCTCTGATTCCTCTGCACATTCATTCTTCCATTACTCACCTTCTGAGAAGTGTTATGGCTGAGTTTTTCACTCTTCTTTTTTAGACTTCTATCAGTGTTTCTCTTTGTTTAAGTGGATCCTAATGGAGGCAAAGAGAGTTTCACAACGCTGGATTAAAAATGGGTATTTGGCTTTGGTATTCTTCAGGCTGCTGAAATAGCCATCTTCCCTTAGAAAGAGACCCCTCAAAGACAGTTAGTTATTGCATTCTTTCTAAAATGCAGCAGGAGCCATGCCAGAAAATTATAAAGTTATTGGAAGTGCTTGGGCACATACATTCCCATACTCCTGTCTCACCTATGTGCTCTTCCATATTCTGGTGTCAGTGCTCTCCTTTATTTTGTACCGTTGAAATTGAGCTTCCCTTTCAGTTCCTAATATTTTATTTAGTTGCTTGTCTGCTGTCTTCTTGTTTCTAGATTATTGCAGTGGTCATGGATGTATTTACAGACCGAGACATCTTCCGAGATATTGTTAATGCAGCATATAAGCGCTGGATCCCAGTCTATATAATCCTAGATGAGGATGGTGTGAAGCTCTTCCTGGAAATGTGCAGATGCCTTGAACTCAGTGATCTGCAGATTCGGGTAAGATATTCAAGACTGAATCATCATTTTTTGCAGTTAAGTGGCCTTCCTGAATAGTAACAAACCTTGTAACTCACTTGGAGAGATTATTTGCCTTTCACCTGAAACAGAAGTCTGTGTAGCTTTTTGGCTCTTGTGACCTGTATATTTCTTTTAGGAAGAAATTTGCTTGAGGAAATTCCTGTAGGCCTCCTATGCAAGTCCCAGGTTTCTAGAGTAGTTATTTGAGTAGCTGGACTCCACAATAACAGTACACATATACGTACTTTGTGAAATCGAGACTTTCCTATCTATATGGTCATCTGGGACTGAACAAGCTTATATTCCTCCTTTCTCAGAGAACATTTGGGACTGGGGGGCACAACTGCTCTCTAGTTCCATATTGGAGTATGTCTTCGTATAGCACATGAACCACAGCAGAGTATGCAGCCTACCTTGGCAGGCAGAAGCAACTTCAGTAGAATCTCTTTCCATTGCATACAAACTGAAATCTTCTGTGTGTTTATAGCTGCTGTTGTGTTGCTCACTGTTTTAGTCACTGTCACTACTACAGATTTGTTCCAAATACTGGAAAAGTCACTGGATTGGAAACAATCTACAGGGTGCAAGACTCACCACTCTTGTGATCCAACTGCTTTGCAGAGCAGTTTAAAAAAAAAAAAAAAAGTCCAATTTTGCCTGGAGGAAGGGCAGATCCTCCACAAACACTCAATAGTTAAAAACAAACAAACAAAAAGCTCTAAAGGTAAGAGAGGCTCATATTAACCATTCAAGCAGTACCATCTTAAATGTGGGTGAAAATGAATTGCATATTTCTGAACAGTGCTTCTATGAACTATCACTCTGCTCGTAGTTTCTGGCCTTCTTAATGAGAAAAGACATCCAGCTGAGCAGCTTTCTCATCTTTTCCCAAAACAGAGATGGAAGTTTCTTTCCTCTGGTGTATTTGAAAGCAAGACACAGACATTGTTATAATAGACCTGTTTCAAGCTCCAGAGGTATTCTGTGGCCTGGGCTCAAGTCGTTTTGGTAGAAAACTGTACAAGTAGAGCAGTAGTTCCATTTGCTCTGGTACCTGTTTTCCAGTACCTTTCTCACCATGTCATTGTGTACAGAATGATGACTTCAATACTGATGCCATCAAAAGCACTAGAAAACTCTTAAGTCTCTTCTGTGCTTCCCTTCTCTCACAGCAGCACTTGCTGTGTTTTCTTTAGACTCATACTGAGTTGAAGGAGTTCCACCAAGGAGGAACCTTTTAACATCCTTCTTTAACCAAGTTCTCTCTCTTCTGCAAATTTTCAACCCACAGACTGTTGTCCTTTTACTTTTTTTTTGTTTTCCCAGCTATGTCATCCTGTGTCATAAATTCCCCTCCTAGGGATATTATATTCCTTTTCCAGTACAGCTAAGGAGGCTTTAGATAATTTTGTGAAGGTCAGTGCAGCTTATTCCTTTCTGTGGTGCTATGGAAAGACTAGGAAGAGTCTTCCTGTAAGGAAAAGCAGGTCACTTGCTTCTCAAGGATAATGGCCTCTTACCATCCTGCCCAAGTTCCCGTTGTTAGTGTGACTATAAGGGTCAAGAAGATGAGAAGCAGCTTGATGGTCATGCTTTCCTGCAAGGCTTTATTGGATGTATCAGTGCTGCTGTTTGGGTTGGGTTTGACACCAGGTTTTGGATAACCAAGGAATCTCAAGCAAGATGTCATCTCTCCCTTGAGGACTTACCCTACCTCACTGAGCTAATGTGTCTGGGGTTGTTTTGCATTTTTAGTGCTGGCTTTTCCATAGAAAGTTGCAGCAATGTGGGAGATAACTTTAAGGTTTAGTGTCAAATTCTCATGTGAGAGAGAAAGAGATGACACATTACTATCGGTTGGCATTGCTGCAGCTTCAGGGTGCTTATTCTGTCTTCTGTCATCACCAGATGCTCAGACTGCTGTGATTCTTGTTCTTGTCCTCTGTCGATCTCTTCATCCAATGCAGAGTGAACAATTAAGTCCCAGTACAGGGAAGTTTACTACTAACACTGGATTTTGCCCTTTGTCTACATGTAGTGCAGGGCATTTTCACAAAATTCCTGGCTATTTTTTTAAGATGGCAAGGTATCACCATCCTCCCACAGTCTCACAGCAGGGAAAATGGTGTAGGAAGACTGTATCTCACTCTACAAAGACTCTTCACTGACTTCACATTTGAAATGAGAAAATTTCATACTTTGCATGAAGGCCAGAGATCGTTAAAAATGCATTTAACTTCAATCATCTGTGCATTCATTCTGAGATGTTAATGTGAGCATGTCTTGTTTGTATGAGTCGTGTGGCTTCTGAGCCTGCAGGACGTGGTTTGCCAGACTTTTGTTGTGTTTGACATAAGGGTATTCTTCTGAGATCAGAACGAATCAAAGTTCTCACAGATATAAAATTCATAGCCCCACAAAATGTTCTCTTCTTGTTGACCTGAGGGTGAGGATTGTCAGCAGTTTTTAGAGGTGTTTTCTTCCCTGTGCTTCTGCTAGTCAAGTCTTCAATGAGAAACACTTTTGGTTAAAGACATGGAGTTCACCTAGAGCTCTGAGAAGATGCAGGGAATGTGGTATCTGCAGGAAGTTCACTTTCATATTAATTTTTACATTCATTTTCCTAGCATGCAAAGATTTCTTTTCCTCTCTCTAGGTAGTCTTAAAGGTTTCTGCCTAAAACATTTTTTTCAATTTTGTTTCAGTTTTTCATGTCTTACCTTCCAGATTTCCTCATCCAATTCTAACTCAACGGAGAAGCTGAATGTGATGTGATGCAGTGCTGTTTTGTTTTAATTATCTGTTAGAAAATTCTACTAGACTGCTTGTGACCTTTCAAAAA
This sequence comes from Chrysolophus pictus, assembly GCA_037305975.1. Lineage (NCBI taxonomy): Eukaryota > Metazoa > Chordata > Aves > Galliformes > Phasianidae > Chrysolophus > Chrysolophus pictus. The sequence goes on from CM074576.1 coordinate 146,202,489, forward strand.
CAGTAATGTACAGGTGTCTCTTTTTAGAAAGACACAGAAAAACCCAGTCAGTATAAGGGACTTTTGAGCTATCGTCACGTAACATCTACTGCTATGGTCTGTTGCCTGTCCTTTATCTGATTTAAATCTTTCATGTCATTTATCCCAAAGGAAACACAGATTTCTCCTTCCTTTGCAACATTTATATCAGTTGTTAGAAGCTCTAAGAGCAAAGGGACATAGAGGATTCCCTGGTGAAAATACTTGCAGCACACACCTTTAGAGTCCATCTCACGTACCTCATGATATCCAACCCCGTGCTTGTGGGCACTCCTGCTCGGGTCTGTTAGTGGTCAACTACGTGTCAGTAACAGTGTACTACTGACTTTCTCAGTTGAGTCTAATTTAACTTTCTGTGGATGCAGCACAAGATTTAAAAGTGTGTCACAATAAATCAAGAAAGACTGATTCCTTTACTGTGTGTATTAATTAGGCCGAAGTGTTACCAGTCTGTATTAAGTTGTTGCCAGATAGTTGTTAGTCACTGCTTGCAATGAGGAGTGGTGTAAGTCTGTGTAAAGGAAATGTGGAAACCTAACAAAGACTGCAGCCTACATGAGGCAGGACATAACCAAACTTAAGCAAGTTGCTGCAAGAATACAGGTTTGGAAAGGTCTCTTCTACCTGGAAACTAACTGATCCTTTACCCCAAATACTTGTTCATACAATAACATTAGTGCCCAAAGAAAATGGCTGAAATCTCATCTCATTTATATTTGTCTTTCCACTTCTGACGTGTAATCTTCAGTACATGAACCCAGGCTTGTTCTTTCTCTGTACAGCTTGATATATTAGTCTTCAAGTGCTCTAAGATCCTTCGAAGTGGAAAACATTATACAAATAACCTATTAAGTGACTCGGTGTTTTATATGACTTTGTGCTTGTTTTCTGCATTTCAAGATCCATTTATACACTCCTGTGCCTACTTTGTTCAAGGAGGTTTATGTGTTCAGCTGTTTGGTTCTATCCCCTTCTGTGCCTTTGTCAGTGTTAAGCATAGCTCAGTTACTGCAAAAATTCAAATGTGCTTTCTCTCTTCCTAAAGAAGGTGATGTAACATACAAACACAATAAAATCCACACTTGTTACATGCTAAGAAACAGTCTGCTTACACAGGCTGATACTCCTTGATTCAGAAAGGAATATGACATTTCAGAGCTGTCGGTTGATTTGAAGGACAGATGTCCTCATTGACACCTGCAGTCAAGATTCCATGATTTGGCAAATTCCAAATCCAGCTTTATTCAGCAAGGGAAAAAAAAAACCAATTATTTTAGACGACCAGCCAGTCATCTACAAATGTTATTCTAAATACTGGAAAGGGCAGCCTTTCTCTTGTGCTCTACCCAACCTGCATTCAGCATCCCACACAAATGACTCACTGCTAGCTAGGCCTTGGGCAAGTCACTTCATCTTTTTTGTCTCTCAGGTTTCTCATCTTTAAAACAGGGCGATAATACTGTCATTGGTGTTTGGAGGATTAATTAGCTAATGCCCACACAGGACTGCAGACAGATCAAGCAGTAGATGAATGCAAAACAGTAGTGTCATCAGTTACTGTTAGTCAGAATTTGTACTGCCACCACTGTATTTTACTGAAGAAAATAGGAACGGATTCAAAAGGTAAGAGTTATATTCGGAAAACTGTTTTTTGACAGAAATCCACATTCTTATAATCACTCATTCCTGCATGCTGATTTCTACAGCCTATCGATATTTAAGCTGTCAATTAGGTTCATAATAATAGTACTTAGCTCTTTGTGGGATCGGAGGCTGTGCTAGTGTTAGCCAAATCCTCACGATTCTCCTGTTCTGCAGATGGGGGAAGAATGAGGCAAAGGTGAATTGACTTTCACAGAACATAATAGGGAATACTGCCAGAACTGTGATTACACATGAGACTGTCTGACTCCTAACCCTACATTTATTACTCTAGATCACAATACCTTTTAGCTTTTCATTGTTAAAGAATTCTTAAGAGAAACAGATGGTATGAAGAAAATGGTCTAAATTTGTATGTCAGAGTGACAAGATAATTTGCTCCAAACTTTGCTGGCAATGAGTGCTTTTGAGCATTTTTTTGTTCTGTTGTTTTTTGGGTGTTTTTTTTTTTTTTTTTTTTTAATGTTAGGCAATATGTATGTACACCTGTCTGGCAATTCATCCTCGAGCAGCCAGGACCCATGGAGTTCAGCATTGGTCTGTGCAGAATAACTCACAGTCTAACATGCAAATATGTTTTTATACTATGTGTATGCATGTCTGTTGTAGAAAATCAGGTAACCTGAAATCGGGTTTTTTCCCCTGTCTCTTGTACTGCTTTGTGCTATTATTTGTAGGTTCAGTGGCTAAAAGGGTGTGAGCCAGGAGGTTTGAGGAGAGATTATACTTTCTTCCAACTACTTCAGTACATTTCATAAGAAGTTTTGTCTTCCCTACCTGCAGAAATACTTCTTTGCTGATCTATTTGGAACATCAGCAGAAACACTTATCCTACACCTTTTATTCAGAATAAAATTCTGTGTTTTTCACTGAACTGTTTTTCCATTGAACAGAGATGAATGTAGGTAGACATTGTAACTGTTTGGTGTTCTTAGCAAAATGATGTCAGGCAGGAAACATCTAATATGTTTTGAATGGTACAACTGTTTCCTCACCCCTTCTGTAATAATTAAATAGCCTAGTCCTATAATTTGCCCAGTTTTATCAAACTATATGTTGTTGGGATCAGAACACAAGCCTAAAATAACCTAATTTAAGCCTCTTACAATACATTCTGAGTCTTTTTGATTGCATAGGCATTGCAAAGTTCCTTGGTTTTGTGGTTCTGCTAACATTGTCTGAAAAGGAGCTCACATGCTATGGAATAGAGATTGGGATTCAGAGAGTACAGATGTGACTCAGAGCTTCATTCCCATGAACTGAGTTGGGCCTTCTACAGCACAGGACTAGAGATGGTGGATTATTTCATTTGGAAAGCATTGTCTTGTCAGTGGACTAAGACAAAGAGCTGAAGACAGCAGACAGTTACAAAGATGCTGACTTACTGAACAGGGTTATACACTGATGCATAGGAGTAACTTGTACTGAAAGATGATAACAACAGAGTTTTCAACACTCTGCTTTCCTTTCTGCAGCCCTTCTGATTTCTGGTGTCTAATGATGAGCTGTAGTCCCAGAAGTTATGAGATAATGTGAGTGATGTGTTAAGACTTGGAGTTGGCAATTATCTAATTGTCCGCTCTGTTTATTGTGAAATTTTATTTTTTTTACTTCCTGGTTAGAACATCCGCATCCGTTCTGTGACAGGAGTTGGGTTCTACATGAAAACAGGGAAGATCAGAGGTACACTGGCATCTCGATTCTTGATGGTAGATGGTGAAAAGGTGGCCACTGGATCATACAGGTGAGTTGCTCTTGCATAAGGCAGAGCTACGTTCTTCTTATGTAAAGAATGGTTTGTGTGTCTTGTTCTTATGTTGTTTCTTATCCTCCTCTCTGTAATCTGTTTGGCATCTGTAGAAATTGGAGTAAGATAAGAGAGAAGGTAGCATAGAGCACAAACTGCTCCCAGGAGAATAGAATAAGTCCCTGACAGTGGACTGTTTCATTGTGCTAGAAATGGTGCCATGCTGCATTGGCCACTGTAGTCAGTTGTTTTCAGACAGGTTTCCAATCTGGAGACTCTTGCAGTTGCTTTTCTAAAAGGATATGCTGTTCTTCAGAGTTTTCAGGTATTTTCTTCCAGATCTTGTCTGCGTGCCTAATGAAGAACAATAATACTCAAGTTCACCTATCTGTCCTGACCCATATTGGCAAATAGCACAATGCTATGTATTTTCATGGTGTTTCAGATATTGTTGAGTGTGCTGGGTCAAGTTTGCAAAAATCTTATGGTTCTGTTTCCTATTCTTAGCTTCACATGGAGTTCATCTCATATTGATAGAAACATCCTACTAGTCTTGACAGGACAGCATGTGGAGATGTTTGACATTGAGTTTCGTGAGCTCTACGCCATCTCAGAGGAAGTAGATTTCTGCAAGGAATTGGGTATTGCTAATCCAAACCTTCATGGAATTGGGAAATCAGACCTTCATTCCTCTACTGTGGCTCGGAAGATCATTAATCCCAAGTATGGCTTAGTGGCTGGGGCAACCCGTGGTGATATGTTGCTCTGGGCTTCACGACACAAGCAGGATAATCAGGATAATATGGAAAGGGAAGAAACAAGTGAGTCTAAGAAACGATTAAATAAGTTTCTGAATGACTTAATCACATTAGAGCAAGAACTTCCAGAGATTGAACCACCTCTGGAGAACTTTAACAAGCAGAATCGGAGTCCTCAGAAACTATTCTCCCGATTACACATGGAACTGAAAAATAAATCCAAGTCCAGAGAGTCCATTCGTGACGTGAAGAAAGAAGATGCACAGGCCAACTCAAAGCAAGGAAAGCGGTTTGCCAGTGGGATTTTTGGTCGCAAGGCCAAACGATCTCCAGGTTCAAGCATTGAAGCAAATTCTTTTGCCAGTGAAGGACACTCAGGGGAAGACCTTGGGAATATGAAACTGGAATATGAGCAGCTCAGCACAAGCCATGCCAGCGTTCGGAGCGCTGAAGGCATCTCAGGTAAAACCTCTCCTGTTAGCACATTCTGCTTCTGTGGTTTTAAGCTGTCTCTGAGTTTGGTTGATTGGTGCAGATGTATTCAACACAGGCTCCTGAGTAGATCTTGTTATTTCCTCTGTACTAAAATGAACAGGATCAAACAAGAGTAGAAGTTGCATCAACCTAAGCATGATTCCAAAGGCAATTTAATGGCATTCTTACTGTAAGATTGCTACTTCTCATGTATATGCTTTCTGATGCTTCCCACTGAGCAGATGTGGGATAGAAAGATGAATGTCTCCTTGTAAAAAACAGGTTGCATGTACAGTTCTTTAAGTGCTGTGTCCTGATAAGCAGCAACAATGTGCTTGGTGTTGTAGTGGTTAGCAGCGTGCAGACAGATTTCCAGTGTAACCCCTCCTTTCATCATTTGGCTTTTGTCAAGTGTGTTTACTGTGCCAGGGTTTCTCGCAGAGAAGGAAGGAAATAATTTTCTGTTGAAGTAAGAGAGCAAGAAGTGGAGAAGGTGGAAGTTTTTTAAACTTGTTCCTTTATCTTTGAAATGGAAAAGAGGGTCATGAAAATAGAAGCTATGGAGAAGCACTAGATCTGAACCTTCCCTTTTTTGCTAAGGAGTTGTTGATATATTCACTGAGCTCTTCCAGGTCTTCATTTGGTTGAATAAACAAATGATAACAATTTCTCCTAATTTATGTGTTCATTGTTAACATCTCAACATTTCAGGTGCTTTGTCAGTTTGAAGTAAAACTAAGGACTACTCAGCCTGGTTGTCTTTCTCTCCCAGTGAGGTGTGCTGGATGTCATTTCATCTTGCACTAGCAGGAAAATAAACTAGTTCAGAGAGGAAAATTTCTTCCCAACTTGTCTGGCCATGCTGTGCTCTGATAAATTCAAAATGTGAGAGTAAAAACATGAATTCCTTAAGTCTGCCATGATGTGACGTGGAAAGATATTCCCCGGAGAGCAAAAAGGAAAACAAAGTACTAGAAAGGTTCCAGGTTGTGATTGATTAAATTCTTAGAAGTATTTCTGGCTAAATGAAGGACAGACTCAAAAATGCCAAATGAACACAGAGAAGAGAACTATAAGAAGGCATAAATTGATTATTTGAGATTATAGTAGACCCATGTTAGGACGTGTTTGGCATTTAGGGAGGCAAAAGTAAACCTTGGTCTTCATCCTCTCATCTCATCACTTTATTTCCTGAGCAGACAGCATGCAGGGCCCCATTCCTCAAGGCCAGGAAAAAGAAAATTCCTAGACCTATAGGGAGATGTATGGGCATTTCTTTTCAGAGGATTGGACCTGAGGACTTGCACTACCCTCTAGTGACAGAAATGGAGAATTGTGTAAGTTCTGATTTGTCAGCAGTTCATAATATCAGACATTCCCCAAGTTTCTTGTTGTCAGCTGCTTTAAAGCAGACAGCCCTCCATTCCCACAATATGGCAACATGGCAAAATTAGGTACAGATTAAGGCAAGAGAGAGACTGATCTCTCTAGTTGGACACTGAGGTGCTGAGCCCTTCTGGGCATTGCACAGGTCAGGGCAGCAGGGATGTCTCCTTTTAACACAGTGGATCTATGCCAGCTTGGTCTGGACCATTTCCATAAGGACAATATCATGCTATTATATTCAGATTTTATTAACTGTCACTGCTGCTTCCTGAGAGTTGGCACCTCTTTCAATAAAGGAGAACAGAAAACACTGAACTTGGGAGACCTAGGATGTTTCCAGGCAAGCCCCTTTGAAAATACAGGGAAGCAGCAGAGGTTCCGTTCTCCAACCTTCCTGCTGTGTTTTTCGTGACAAGTCTTTCCAAGAAGTCAATGCAAATGTTTCCTGCTTTGCTTTATGCTAAATGAGATTGCCTGCTCCAGTGACAGTGGGAGACTCCATAGCTTTTGAAATGTGGTGCAAGTAGGCTTAGGTCATCCCATGTAAAAGGCTGAGGGAAGATCACTGTGTCTTACATTTGACTCACTGGTTGTGAAAGAAAGCTTCACTAGCCTGGTGGTTCCAAAGTGAACGGAGATGGCAGAGGGTACATTAGAGAGATGAGACTCATGAGAAAGGAAAAATTGAGTTACCACAAAAGATACTTTAGCTACTTGATCAGCAGCATGTGCTTCACTAGGATTTAATAAAAGCAACCTGAAACTGGATATGGAATAAAAAGTTCCATCTTAAAGATGAAAACAGGAGACCTTTTGTTCTGAGGAAACTGTATGACCTGTAATGTTTTAAAACTTTAAGTTGTCCTTGAGCAGACCTAGTCAAAACTGATGCTGCAATACCCTGAGTGACAGAAGGGAGGTAAGGAGTGGAAATGAAGGAGGGAGATAGTGTTAGATATGCAGTTGGGTTAGGATGCAATTATTCAGAGCTTCACAGTTTGAAATAGTTGCCCCTACCTTTTGTGAAAATTAAACAGCACACTTAAGCCCTTTGAGCCTGCCTGTGCGCGCATCCTGCAAAGTCACCATTAATTCTGTGATTCTGTTGTACCACAGAGACACATCACACCTTGCAAATGCACCAAAAGACCAGATCTACATCCCAAGTAGCTTGCAGAGTAATCGAAAGACATTATTCAAGCAGACTGAATGTCCGGTTCAGTCTTGTAAGAGCAAATGGTGTTGAAAAGAATACAAGCTGAGATGGGGTGGAACTGTATTTTGAACAGTCTCTGAAAATGTGGCAGGGTATTTACATGCTAGAAAATGCTAACTGTAAGTTACCATTAGAATGGGGAGCCTGAAAAACACGAGGGCAAAAGAAGGGAAAATACAAGGAAAATCCAGATAGTAATGTCCTGAATTACATGCTTAAATTAACTTCCTGGGGTGTTGTTCTACTGCACTACATGGAGATTGTGTTTTGTCTTACAAGGTTTGCTTAAACCACACCATCAAATCAACACAATTCTTGAATTTCACTATTGCCTGCTTCGAAGCACAGCAACAACAGCTCTGAACCTGACCGGAATGTTGTTAATTTTATGCTGCTGCTGGGCAGGCTGTGATCAGCAAAGACACTGAAGTCTGTGTGCAGTTTCTCAGAAATACTGCAAGGGTTTTAAAGCTGCGTGCCTTTGGAAGGCACTGGCTTTTTGTTTTGTTTTCTCCCCTGCAAGCAGCAGTCTAGATGGGCTGAAAAGCAATGCTGATAACTAAACAGATTTTCTTTCCAAGTGGGATCATAGACTGGTGGTAACTGGACATTTTAGCTCCTGTTGTAAAGAGAGAGAGGGAAATGATGTTGGGTACACACACAAGGGCTGTGTTTGCTCCGACTGTAGCAGGATCTGTAGAAAAAGGCCAGAAGACAAGAGTAGAAACAGTGAGAAGAATAAAGGAGATGGGAGCTGAGACTGAGCTGAGAAGGAACATTGATGCTTTTGAAGGTAAATGTGAAGGTCTTGAACATGATACAGACAAGGAGGGGAATGCAGGTGGCAAGGAGATAGGGGCAATGGTAAGATTAGTAGTAACATACAGAATGGGACTAAGGGCTACAACAGTTAGAATGAAATGCCATGTGGAGTTGTGGGAAGGAGGCTGTAGCATATAGAACAACCACAAAAGGGAGAGTAGACTGCAGTGCAGCCTCTCACATGGATATGCAGAAATTGCAGTGCAGGAGGGGAGAGGGAGCTCTTGTCTTTACCATCATGTACAGGTGAGGAAAACGTTGGTCAAATACCCACAAGCAAAAGAGTGATGTGGATGGCTGGACAACTTGAACTTAGAGATATTTTCCAACCTTAATGATTCCATGATTCTATGAAAATAATTCACTTGAAGCCCAGTTCATTGGATGGAATTTTTCCTCATTTCAGCATGATTGAGACTTCTCAGTAACATGTCAGGCAGTTTTCCTGTACTGATCATTGGCTCCAACTGCATGAGAAATGTACCTATCCCTTCCTTCTGTAGAAACATGTAAGTGGGGTCTGCCCTTGTTCAGAGTGGCTGCAAGCCATGCAGCTGCCCTCCCTCAGTACATACAGCCTTGGAATATATGTGATATACGTTGTGTGAGCCTAGCTGAGCCCTGAGCACAGCAGAACTTGCTTACTTGCAAAAGCTTATGCAAGCACGCTTAAGTACAAGTGCTTGAAAAAAGTTTCCTGGGGCATCCAGTTCAGAATCTGGCTGCAATGAAGTGCAAGTGTTAAAAAGTACAGATATTAGGAAAAGAAGAAAATCTATAGAGTGAGCAATGGAATAAATCTTAAGAAGATAAAAATTTGGGCAGCATTATATGCTACTTAACTGAAGGATCTGAGGTCTCTGGATTTCTCTTGCAAAGGAAATGGTGGAAATATCACCACTTGAGATGTTTAATACTGAACATGGGAAAAGCTCAATGAGAATGTGTGTTGGGATCTGATGGATGAGATGAGCTGACCTTTCTTTTTCGTTTTCATCTCTTACTGCTTGAAAAACCTTCCACTCAAGTCATGGCCAGGCTGCTTTTCGGCACCATCTGGGATCTGAGAATTCCACTGACATTAGCCTGGGTACAGGCCAAAGCCTGGAATTACTTCTCCAGTGGCTTATAGCAATTATTTTAGTGTGTCTTCATTTCACAGAATGAGGAAATAAAACTGCAAGAGAATGCGGAGTGATGTAGGTCTAACATGAGGCGTATCATAAATAACAAGGATTAAAGCTTGAGTCCAAACTTTATCTGGATCTTATTTACTTGATAGTAACATTTTTTTTGTCTTCTTTTTCATTCCAGGTAACCTGGGTCCAAACTCCACTGCAAGCGATAAAAGCAAACAATCTACCTGTGTGTTATCTTGATTGCCTGGGAAACTGAAGACTGAACAAGCTGGCTTTGTAACATGTTTATCGATTTGTCCTTACACAGTGGTCTGTCAAGCCACTGTGTGATCCTGGATGCAGCTGGCACCCCCAGTTAAATCTTATTTACTGGGTGAAGCGTAGACTTTGGATGGTTGATCCCTTCAATGAGGGTTGATGATGAATGTATTAGTCCATACATGTGCGTGCACATAGATTTTATACATAAAAACAACTGTGATGACTGGTCTCAGAGCTTGCTCTGTGTCCAGGTAAATGCAGGAGATTTTCTGACTTACTTATGCTGCTACTTCAGTCTGTTTAGTTACGGACTCAGAATCACTGTGTTGCATTGTTTACTCTGCTGCATTGCAGAAATGTATTGGCCCGACCGGCTGGAACTCAAAGTCCAATCAGTGGCAAATTCTGGGTGAAACAGTGATGTTTACAGACAGCATAGCAATGCTTTGTCCTCAAGGAGTCTTCTGTAGATTCCTGTTGTCACTTATCCACACAGAAACTAGTGGCTGGGGGAGAAGGGTTTAGCTAGAAGAGGCCAATGGATTAGTATCTTAACTGTTTATTTCATGTCATAAATATAGTAGTCAAACAAAGCGATTTGGCAATAATCTGTTAAAAAGAAGCACTGGAGTATTAGGAGAGTGTTTAATCTGCAGCTGAGACTGGGTCAGAGAAATGCCTTACATGGGAGAGTGGGCAGATCTGGGAGCAGTCACACAGCTTTCGATGGCTGCTATAAAATCCTGTTTGTTGCTAAGTGAGCGGTACTTTACCCTTCATGGAAACTGTATGATTAAGGGACACATCTCTGAGGCTGAAAAGAAGCAAAGCAGGCAGACAAGCTTTTCAAATGCTCCCTTTTTTTTTTCTTTTTTTTTTTCCCCCTCAGGTTAACATTTCCAAGCTCTAAAAAATGCCTAAATCATGGGCTTTGATCCATAAGAGACGCTGTATGCAATCAGGCCAAAGGCCATCTAATCTGCTATCCTCTCTCTGAGGGCACCAACAGGTGATCACAGAAGCATAAAAAATAAAGCTTGGGTACAAAAGTCTTTCTCTGACACTGTTCCAGCAGTCTGTGGACATTCTGAACTGGCAGTTCCTTCTGGACCTGGCCTTAATGAATGCACTTAGTCCTTTTTTAAAAATCCTTTTATACATTTGGCCTCCACAGTGTTCTGTGGCAGTGGACCCTGACTTCATTGTGCAGTATTAAAAGGAACAGTCTTCAGGCAATTTTAATGGTTTACTTGATGATTTCATCAAGTGACCCTTATTATTTCACTGTCAGATGTAGCAATGACCACTCCTATTCCTCATCTCCTTGCCACTTTTTACAGCCCTGTATCATACATGTCCTCAGTCGTCATGTTTCCAAGCTACAGGTTCACGGTACGTGGAGCTATTCATTATAGGGGATGTGCTCGACATCACTGCCCTCTAGTTCGCTGGCTCTTTTCCAGTTCTGCCACTGACAAAGTGGAGAAGCAGGTTGTTTTTGTTTCCTCAGAATGCAGATTGATGTTTCACTCTGCTTTCTTGCCATCTAAATTATACACTCTCCAGTCATAAATAAGCCTTCCTGTGATATCTAAGAAAAATAAATTCTAATCATAGTAGACACCTGAAAGGTAGCATACTTGTTTGCCAGAAAGCTATACGGACATCCGAAAGCGATGGGTTTTGTTTTTTTTTGTGTTGAAACACTGTTGAGTTTATTTCAGTGCATAACAATGACAACTGCTGCACTACCAGCACAGAACAAACTGCTCCAAAGGCTCTTCCAGGTGCTGGGGTGCAGTGTTGACTAAAACTGCTGCCTGTAGTTGATGATGAAATGCAATGGATTGATTGACTGATGAACTGCCTTTCCTGGAAGTGAATTTAACTTGAACAGCAAGAAGGTTTGTTTTACTCTGGTTTTACCCTGCAGAATATCTTGAGACCCTAAAACACCAAAGGTATTATGCTCTCTGTTAAATACACTTTCATTCAGTGGGTTAAATGCTTGTGACTCTATATAGTTATTCTATATAGCCTTCTGGGAACAGGCTGTAGTTTTACTGCTAGGTCTGTCAGCTCCTATTATCAGCAGTGTTTTATAAAATTGTTCCTGGTAGAAGAGAAAAGGTGTTGGAAATTACACCATCACTTGGACACAGAAGTAAGTTAATACATGAGATATCCTGTTGGCTGTGGGTGCAGTGTTTATGTGCCAAAAGCTATTTGCTATATATATGTACAACCATCTAAAATGGCTTGATTTTGCCGTGCTTCCATTATTCTCCAAATGATTAGGACATTTTTTTTTTTTTTTTCTGTCCTGGTATTTATTTCACTTTTTTAGCAGAGATTCAAGAGAAATTTATAAAGCCAATGGGGTTCCAGTTTTTTCTTCTGATGGGAATATTGTCACCTGGTACTTCCTTGTTCTCCCAGACTTTTAAGATATTTATTTATTTTTTAAATTGTGCAATAGGCTAATTTACTAATTAGTACTGTGTTAATATATCTGGTCAGGTTTTCCAGGAAGTCCTCTGCCTCTTTAGGTTTTTTATCTTTGTTGCTTCATCTTGAGTGGAGTAACTTAAATCACCCAAGAAGCTGATTTCACTTGCTATTTCTTCTATTCTGTGCTTCCTGATTGACATGCTTTACTTTCTTTTTCCTATGGCAGATGCGAAAGCACTTTCTTTAGCCTTGTCAACTAACGGGATCTCCTTTCTAGTGAGAATCTCTCATCAGTTTGTCTTATGTTTTGATGCCACACCAGTTCCTAAAATGTAATGTTTGTCCGTTCGTTTTTAATTCCCTTCCCTACTTTTATTGTTTGAAAGTCACAGAAGTCTAATCTCATGCCTTGACTCCAGAGTCTAGTAGAATTCCTCAGGCTTATTACACATTATTAATTTACTGAATTGAAGAGAGCAAACTTGCTTTCTTGCATGATGTGAATCTGCTTCTTAAACTCAGCGTGACTCTTAAGGAATGCACGCAACCTTGCTGATCCAGAGTGGATGTTTCGGACTCTGGTGGAACTTGTTCTTCCCTGCAGACAAGATCAGCTGAACTTGGACATTTGGCTGCTTCTATGGTAACTGGTCCAAGTGCTGGCGAGATGACTGCATTTATTTTGCTAATTGTGGTTCTTCATAAGTACTAGAATCCTAAGGCTGTGACCTGCAAAATGAGCCTCTGTCACTTTCCAGATAAAATGTTGTTGATGGTTCTGGGGGCAGAGGAGGGAGAAGCAATGGTTTTCAGTTCTCTTGGAAGTCTCTTAATGGAAGCTGATGGTATTGCAGTGCCTATAGCAGTCTTCAAATAAGATGCTTCTTGTGCTAGGACAAAATGACAGCTCTTGGAACTAACCTAACCAAGTCATTAATTTTCCAAGGGAGTAGGAAAGATGGGAGATATTTGATTGTTGCTATTGGGAAGAACAAGGTCAGCTCTCTTCGGAGTCTGTTTTCTGAGCCTGGACAATCCCAAGAGGTTCTCTGTTCTCTGAATCTTGTTCACTCTTGGTCATTCAGCCCAGGTTTGCTGATCCATGTGGTTTACCATGGGACCTATATTGGCCAGTCTTGGTTTTGGAAAAAGAGCAATGAAACTGGGGTTTGCAGCTCACTATTTCTAATGAAAAATGTGGAGTGGTTCTGAAAGAGCATCATGGCTGAATGTGTGCCTTCTATGTTTCCTTTGGGATGCACTTGTATATTTAATGTACGTGTGTCCAGTGACTTATGCCAAAGACCTTTTCTAAGTGAAACAAATAAACTCTTTGCTGTGTTATGTTCAGGTAATTTGTTCACTGGTGTTGTTTTTAACTTCTCAACTACACTTCCTAGATTGGTGGGATTTTTTAATTTGTTTGTGAAGAACCTGTACTTTCTAGATTAGAGTAGGTTTCTGCATAACACTTGAACATCTTTGGCCAATGCTATGTTTCTTAACAGATGTGGGGAATTCAGCTGCCCACACAAGTACAGTGTCCTCTGGTTCTGACTACCTTGAGAGAGGCTCTACATCATTGGAGCAGGCTGTAGCAGATGTCCACTTCAATTTCTCTTTGATGTTATTTTTCATTACCACTCTCTTTGCGGCTGAACTATGTCTTGCTGCAGCTGTAAATGCATATGACGAAGTGCTACCTCTGTTTTCCTTTCCATCTTTCCTATATAATTTGTACCCATCAGTAATGACATTTCACTTATGAAACAGAATCCCTCTGCTACATTTCAGGTTTACCTGGTACAGTACAATCCTTGACATTTAAGTAACTCCACAGCTCGTTTCCCACACTCCCTTTGTTTGGGTATACAAAAGCCTTTTTTAAAACTCCTGACCAGAATAAATCCAGTCTCTATTTTACTTCTGGGCATTATGGTACATGAAAATGTATTTATAGTAAACATAATCTTTTTCTTTCTTCCTGTGTTTAAAGTCCACATAGCAATTGCATCCTTACTCCCTTAAGAGTAAGACTCCCTTAAGAGGAGTCTTTCTAATCCAAGCTCATTTCACAGGTTATGTCAGGGCTCCAGTATTAACAATACCATCACTTTGTGTCTTTTCTTTTCCTGTACTTAACTTAGGGAGGTTTTCCAAGAAACTAAGATAAATGTACTTCATCTTTAATATTACTATTTATTATTTACTTCTTTCTTGTTTCCTGACACTTTTGTTCATGCTCTTTCAAAATCAGGGAACAGTCCAGGAATTAGTGACCTCTTTGTGTCACCTAGACCTTGTGTCCCCTATCCTTACGGGAAATTTAGGAAATTTGCAAATTTGGGAATCCTCATAAACAAGAAAAGCTTATGAAAAGCACAAACAACGGTAGAAGCCCTCTCAGAAGAGAAACCTATGGATGTAGCATGTAGCAGAACTGACAGATGTTTACCTAACTCTTGTCACAACACTTATTGATTTCTGCTTCAAGTCTGGATGTGCATACCTGGGGAGTGAGGATGTAGAAAACCACACCTTAATATATAGTGTTTCAGCTTCTCCATTCTCACTCAATGTGGGCAAATTTGCCGTGCTTTTCAACACGACATGAAAGTAAGGAAGAATAGCTGAGAAGCATCTGCACAGGAACTTAGGGCAGAATTGCTGGTGTATCCTAAATTCATAACATGATCTGCCAATGTCAAAAGTTTTTGAGATGTTTCTAACTCTTGTTTCTCTCTCCATTTTCAGTCTGTCTAGCTGCGATACCAGCTCCTGCCTTTTCATCTGCCTTGTCAGGTTTTGTTTTCTTTTTCTAAAATATTAGATATGTCACCTTGTAGTAGAACTGTGAGCATGAAACAGCCCTTCTCTTGCTTTCTACCTGAGACAGGCAATTTCCAGGTGATAGGGTGTGCTGAAAGACAAGACTTAATGACAGTGGATATGTGAAATCGTTGCTAGTATTTTCCTGGTTATGTGTGGAATTTGTGCAGGAAAGCTGATGGGAGCATAGAACCAAACTAAAACATGAATAACGAGGAACGTAGCCATTACAGAGGGCCTGAAACATAGAATATAAAAATGAGAGCTGATTTTAATGCAAATGCATATAGTACCACAGGCAAGCAACAGGGAAGTCAGGTCAAGGATACTTTCTAAGT
The DNA here is from genome assembly GCA_037305975.1 of Chrysolophus pictus. NCBI lineage: Eukaryota > Metazoa > Chordata > Aves > Galliformes > Phasianidae > Chrysolophus > Chrysolophus pictus. The sequence goes on from CM074576.1 coordinate 146,217,611, forward strand.
ATTGTCTGTATTCAAGGGTCTTTTGCCTTTTTGATTTCTTTAAAGCAAAAAAAAAAGAAAAAAAAAGCTTCTGCTGAATAGTGAATTTTATTTCAACTGTGCAAGTGAAAAAAGTACGTTGTGCCAGTTCGCTGTGGCCAGATCAGCATTTTGCATGAGTTTGGGGGTGGATTTGGCACATGCCCACTGTGGGCTGAATAAACACCGTGTTTCTTCAGCTTTTTGATTTACCAATCTGGAGTGGCTGTTACAGAAAGAATACTGCTTTCTGCAACCTGACCAATACATAGGATTGAGCACTAATATCAAGACTGTCTAGCCTCTGTCTGTGGCAGGCGTAGTGCCTTTTTACTGTATCCAAAACAGTACTCTCAAACCAGGGCCTGAGACATAAATTAAATAAATATGGCAACATGAGGTGACAAAGGAATAGGAATGCTTCAGCAAGATGTGCATGTATTGCTCTGATGTAGCTGGTGGTACACATCAGTTTGAGCATCCCCTGCATTAGCTACACAGTGACGTAAGATGGAGTATGGGGAAAAAAATGAGCACATGAAAACAGACTGCTTACTCTAAAGCCGGATCTTATACCATGAAAACAAAAGCTACGTGTTGCATGCCAACAGAGCGTGTGGGATAGGACTGTCAGTTGTACTCTACTATGCAATGACAGCAGCCCAGGTCTGGCTTTTTGCACAGTTGGGACTGTGAAGAAAATGAATTGCATACCTGAATACTTACACAGGCAGACCCTTGCGTCTGAGGTTTCCCCTTAAACGTAAGAAAACGTATAAATGGTGCTACTTGTTTATGAGGAACAGAATCATACTTGCCTCATCTTGCATTGTCTGTGACCATGGTGCTTAAGAAATGCAGGGGCTACTTTACTGCTATGCTCTTGCTTCTCTATAACTTCAGTAGTAGGGGAAGTAATAAGGCACTTTGAGGTAGCTGGGCTCCAGCTTCTCTGAAGAGGACACTTCCACAAACAAAAATGATTAAAAGGAATAGCTATCTCTCTGAGAAATTAGAATGTATTTGGTGAAACTGAGTAAAATCCCAAGGCACAGATGCTAGACAACCTTGGGAAAAGGGCATTTACTTCAAATGTTTGAAAAGAAAAGCTATTTAAACTTTGAAAGAGCTATTGGTTTTATTGTTGCAATATTTATGATCCTCTCTTTATAGGTCATGCAACCATTTCCTTAGTTATCCTTAATCTCCTACCAGAAATTCTTTCCCTTGGCTGGCAGCCCCCTTGAGCGGAGCACTTGCACTACAGAAATGGAAAATAGCAAATATAAACCAAGTGGGATCATTTTTAGCTGTCTTGCTAAGTGTGTAACACATCTGCAGAAGGATAAGTTCTTCTGATTTAGCATGGCCATTAGTGACATTTTGCTGCTTCTGAAAGGAAGAAAATGGCTCTGTTTAGTGTCCTGAGGTATAACTGCGGTAATCATGGATGTTAGAAATAGAAAAGGCTGCTAGGTCGTCTGGGTCATTGCCCTACTGCAATGCAAGACAATTCACCCGCCTATCTTTCTAGGATTTTGTTATTCTACCATTTGTTTGAAATTCTTCTTCACAGCCTAATAAATCTCATAGAAAGCTAGTTAAAATAACTTCTTGGAGAGGTATGAAAGACAGAAATCCTTGCAGGCATTGCGCTGAAATAAAGACCTGTTTCCTGGTTTATCCAAGCATCTGCCATTGCCCTTTCACAATGAAGACACTGCAATATATTCACTTCTTTTGTTCGGTATTTATGACTACAACATTTCAATAAATCAAAACTTTTCTGCAAGGAAAAGTTAAAGCGGTCTCCACTGGTTTCTCACCAATTTCCAAACCGCTTTTAAACATGTTAATTAACTTACAGAACCAAAGTTATACTTCAGCAAATCTGGATTAATTTCGCTGCACCCACTGGGGTTATGCTGGATGAATGCTGGAGATCCTGACAGCACAGTATGACCAACAGCTTCCCTTTTGCATCCAAGGAGACAAACTCAGAAGAACAAAGACAGAGACAGACAAGCACAGGCGCCAGCCACAGATGCTGTACCCTGCAGCCAAAAGGAGGATGTTGTTTCAGGCAGGCTCCATCTTGTTTCAAAGTCTCCCATGTAAGTAGCGCTTGGTATAAGTAACTGGGAATTCACTTGTGCACAGCAGTGTTGCTCACATGAGGAAACCCTTGAAAACGCTGTAGGGTCTTTGCATTGAATACTGCTTCAAAAGAAATTGCTGCAATAGAAGGATTTGGGAGTTGGACTCTCTCGATAAACACAAACATCTTCTTGAACACAGCCCTGGTCTGGAACACCTTGTTAGGAGTAGCTTTAATGTGTATTTTCATTGCTCTTTGTGCTATGGTTAGCAAGAACCGAAGTGGAAGCAAGACTGTAAGGAAGAATTGCTGCCAGGGCTGGTTTAAGCTCTGCAAGGTTCTCAGTGACAGGAAGTAAGCCAGCAGTAGCAATCAAGTGCAGTCCAAGCAGCAGAAACAAATAGTAGAACTGAGCTGCTCAGGGCTCTTGAGAGGGAACATGCTTTCTTTAGCACAGTTAGTGAATCCACAACAGCAACCACAGAACATCTCGCTCTCTTCAGGGGAAAGAAAGAAAGAAAGAAAAACCCAACAAACTTTTGTTTTTCTTCTAGTTGTCTGGGAGTTTAGTGCAGGATTAAAAGGAAAATCCTGGGGTTTTTGCTTGCTTTTTCACATGTGTGGGGGAGAACATGCTGTTTTGCAAATGGTTGTTAGCTCGTGATGAAATCCATTAGAATCCTCATCATCATTCCTTCCCTGTGTAAAAAGAAAATAGCCCAGTGGGCCACTTGTATGTTAGCCCCTGAGCAATTGAGTCTTCCTCCGATTCTGCTTGTGTGTGATTAACTGGTGGTTTTGAAGAGATCATCTGCTACCAAGAGGTCCTGTGATTGCTCTCAGGAGTCAGCCTGTGGGCTTTACACATGCAGCCCCACCCCGAGCTCCCAACAGCAGCTCAGCTACAGGGAAGCTGCTGGCAGGCTTCCATCGAGGGGGTGACACAAAGCTGTACTTGTGAACCTGGATTTAACTTTGCTGCCAACCATAGCAGAAGACGAGCTGGGACAGTGAGTGAGTCACAGGGTTTGTAAGCAATCAGATTTGAGTATTAAAGAACAGACTGGCCCACCCAGCTTCACTGTTCTCTCTTCCAGAAACCGCTGGAGGCCAAGTCATGGAAACGGGCTGCTGCTGGTCCATTTCCCTGTGCAGCTCTTCCTGCTGTCACCACTGTCATCATCCCTCCGTTCTCTGTGCAGCTCTTTCTTTGGGATCCTTGCTAGGGCCTCCCTGTAGCTGATGTGGTAAGGAGAATACTGTGGCCAGGAAAGGTGAGAGCTAGGAAAGGCCGTGTGTGCTTGTGTGCCCATGTATCTGTGCAGGAGAGATGAAATACACCTTCTGTGTGCAGCCCTCGATCCAAGAAACCTTCCATGCAGCTTCCCACTCTTTAGCACTCCTTTGTAAATCTTTTTTTACTGGTCCTAAGGTTGTGCAGTCTTGCAGTTGTTTTCCTCCTCTAGCTTTCTTTCTTATGCTCTCTTCCTGCACTATTCTCACTTTCTGTCCTCAGGTTCTACTGTAATTGACTCCGGTTCCTCTGCAGGTGGTAAGCAGTCTTGTTACATACTTTTTTAAAAATAAAAATGCAGATGTTATACTTCCCCTCAAACACCACTTTAGAGAAATTGTGGACAAAAAGAAGCCTGGGAAAGGAGCAATAGTGTAACCACCATCCAACATGAGGGAGAGTTTAAGCAGTTCAACTGTAGCTCTAACTCCCTGATTATGACAATTTTTGTGGGTTCTCTCTCCGTCTCCCTCCTCAGTCTGCCTGAAGGAGGCACAATTTTCCACACCAGCAAAGGAAACAGATGTTTCCACATCCAGATTTCCTGCCCTTCAGTCTGAACTCTTTTGCCCCATTCTCCAGTTACACTTCACCCTGTTTGCCAGACCCTGCTCACTGTCTCATCACACATTCTTCTTGCAGAGTATCACTGCTGCTCGCAGTCTGCGCCCAGCTCACCAGACCAAAGAAGCACGACTACTCCACCTGTAGTACTGCTTTCAGGCCTTCTGACAGGTGTGGACAGCAGTGCACCTTTTCACAGACAACAGTGTTGCTTCTGCAGATTAAGGCAAAATGGCAGCCATTCTGCTTGCGTTGATCTCCTTCATAATAAAGGATAATGGAAGACCTTTTGAATAAGAGGAAAAAGACCAAGTTAAAATAAAAATTAAACAGTGTACCCAATTAATTAGAATCACTGCAAAGCCTTGGAAAGCTGCCATCTTAAATTACTACACAGCTACAACTTCCAGAAAAAAAAAAAAAAAAAAAAAAGTAATAATTGGGAGGAAAAAATTACATATTCCTGTTATCTTAGTAGGAGTTTGAAATAGACAAGACAGGTGGGAGCTTTTCCAGCAACAGCATTAGTCCTGCATGTGTGGTATTACCAGATATGCACAGCTTCCTCATTCCCTGCTTGCAAGGGCGCATATATATTTCAGTTCCTGAGGAATAGAGGGGATGGGAGGTTTGTGTCCCAGTCCTCTGTTTTTTCCAAGCCTGATTATTCTATTGCAGTGGAGCTGGGTGACATAAAAAAGTACACAAATGAGTGCTGCATGTGAAAGTGCGGCTGCCCTGGAAGCAATGAAAACTCCGGTGTACCTTAAACTTTGGAAAGTGGAAGGAGAGAGCGCCTTTAGAAGTTACGCTATGTCTCAATGTAAAATTCTAACCTGTCCTGATGATGAAGGTGGAGCTGTGACAATAAAATGCTGTAATTGCTTTCACATACCTATACTTTAGTTTTGTTTAGGTTCAGCTAAAGGTGACTCAAACTGTTGTGTATAAGTTCCTGCTGCTGTTGAGTATCATCTCTGACCAAGTTGGTGAAATGAGGAGGTGAAAAGGTAAATAAAATCTTGCCTGAAGAGCTGCACGACCTCTGGCCTCAGCACAGCTGCCAATAACTTTTATGTGCACACTGCTTCATTTTCAGAACTGGAAGCACAAAGCAGACATCTTCCTCTGCCAGCATAGCAGGAAAAAAAAAAAAAAAAAAAAAAAAATGTGGGTAGAAAAAAGGCTGGGTAAAGGAATACAATATTATTCAAAACATTTTCCTAATTGCCTTTTTTTTTCTATTAAAAAACTCCACATGTTAATATTGTTTTGCTGAAAATTGCGATATTTAAATAGCTTCAAATAGCGTTAACAAAGCATTGTTTTAGTTTTGCCTCCAGGAAAAAAAGACAAAACAAAATACTGTAATAAACTGTTCTCCGTTTAAGAACAGCTGCCATCAAATTGGTAATATTTTCCCTTTAGCTGTGGGCTGACAAACTTCTCTTTTTTCCCCTTTTCCTTTCAACAGAACTATGTGAGCACGGCAGCACAAGTTGAAAATTCTGCAAAGCATTTCGCCTAGGACATTCATAAACTGTTCTTGTAACTACTGCAACTGCATGTCTTTCATGGATACGGCACATGAAAATAAGTCATGTCAAAATAAGCCTATTGTGTTGACTACAGTTACGGATGTAGACATGTCTGAGATTTAAAACTCAGATCCTTGAATGCTAGGGGTTTTAAAGATTTTTTTTTTTTGGGGGGGGGGGGAGGCTTGCAAAGCAGGAATGTTAGCCTTAATCACCTGGCCAGCGTACAAGTTCAAAAATTACATTTAACGTATCTCCCTCATTTTCTCCTGCTTTCATTTAATTCGTATTCATTACCTCTGGTTTTTCTTTAAGTTGATCATTTGTGCTTTTTCTTTGCTGTTATAGGAGATCTAGGAAAGAAAAAGAAAAAAATTGAAGTCTTCTCTACTTTAAATACAAATCTTTTCTTCCTATCCCCATTTTTATAGTTCCCTGGCACATGAAGTCTTACTTCCTCTGTCTCTTGCTTTCTCCCTGGAAATCTATGTGAAGGATGCATGAGAATAGTTGGGAAATCTTAGCAGTCACCTGACAGAACAGGAAATGTTGAATCCTTAGCAAACGTGTTTTCTGAAAGTAGTAATTAGGATAAATACTTTTAAATAAGGATAATCAGTATTTTTTAAAGTACCCCAATATTTCCAAATATTAATGTTTTATTCCTTTGATACTTTGATGCCATGTGCCTGCTGAATCTTCACTGGAACTTTCTAGGAAAAGGATAGAACAAAATGCAGCTTCCAACAGAAAGAAACAAGCAAGAGAATAACCTAATCAGCCTGTCTTCATATGTAACAAGAAACATAAATTCTTTTATTACTTTTTCACAAATCATCATTTTAACAACAGCCATCTTTTTTTCCCAATGCTGGCTGCTATTCAGTTGTTGATAAAGCACAGCATTAGATCATATTTGCAATGCCACATTACATACCAAAACACCTAAAAATAATGCTCAGTAAAGATCATCACATATGCTTTGCTGCGGCTTCCCAAAAGGCAACCTGTCTCTACTTGCTGCACAAGTAACCACTCAGGTACTTTCTGTGCCCACTGCATAGCTGTGGCTCAGAGGATCTGAAGCAGGAAAAGGACAGGTTTAGCAATAAATGTTTTTCAATGCCAACAGCTTCTGCTGACCGTAACCAGAGTTCCTTCAGATACACTAATTTTAAAAAGCTAGCAAACCTCTTAAAAAGGAGGTTATGGCGCTGTTGGAAATAATAAACCACTGTCAGGCCTGAGAAAACCTAACTTCCAACTCAGATTTGAAGGCTGCTTCTAGTGTTTTATCCCCACTCTGTTAGATGCAGCATTATTTGTCCCTGGTATAACGAGGAAATTTGATTTTTAAAGAGATGAAGCCATGTATTTTCACAGTCTAAGAAGCAACAGTGGAATTGACCCAAGTGCTGAAGCACGTGTCTCCCTCAGGGCTCAGTCGCTGTGAGGTTTTATACTTTATGAGCCTTGTGATATGGTCCCAAAGGCAGCAGCATGTCCACACACCATCAAATCTGTTCCCCTGCGCTTCCCTAGCATCGCATACCGACCACAGGAGAAAGCTCTTCCTGAAGCCCTCATTCCAAAGCAGCCAAAGCTCTCCCAGCGCCTGGCAATGCACCACAGCAGTAGCGTAACACTGACATCCAGTGGATGAAAAAATGCAGTCTCACTAGCTAACTCCATCCCGCTTCTGGACAGAAACACAAATGGCAGAAGCGTGAAAAGATAGCAAGGACGATTTTCTTCTTACACATTAGGACTTTTTGGGAGCTAGCCCAGGAGCTGAGATTCCCCAAAATCCATGCGTGAACCTGTGTGGGACCTGCTGAACCATCCATCCAACAAAACCTGCTTGCTTTCTACCGCGTGAAACTATGGGGGCAATTGCAGGGTGGCACCTCTTGCTCCACTGACATGAATGTTTCTGGTTTCCTGGGCTTATACAAAATGTGCTACGTATGTTGTTTCCTTTTGCACACTCCAAGAAAAACAAACAAACAAACAAACAAACAAAACCAACAAAAAACTGGCTTTTCCGAGGCTTTTCCCTCAGTAGCCGCATGATCAGGTCGGTATCATTGCATCTCTTGTTTGCTTTTTGGCACCAAAACTCCATTTTCAGCTGCTGCTGATTTGCGGAATCAAACTCTCTAACCCACGTAAGGTTATAAGAGCAGGTACGTCTTTATTTCAGCGCTGCGCCACACGCCGGGTGCAAGGGGGATCGCTCCTCCTAGCTTGCACACCGGAAAGTGAGATCCCGTTACATTTATAAGTCAATCCATACATATTCAGGAGTGTTACCCAAGACCCACTAACATATTCATCACCTTTCCGGGAGTCCATTTACATACTGTCCCCCTCCCCAGTGCATGCGCAGTAGTATCTATTGGATGAAGGCCCGACGTCTTCCTCCCCCTCTGGTGGTCGTTCCGGGATGAAGTCAGACGTCTTCCTCGCCATGTCCTTTCGACCTTTGTCCCAGTTTCGGGCTCTTCTCCCGTCCTGCATACCTCAGCAATCTCTAATTCTACCTATCCTTTCCTCCCCCTCACGTTCTCAGGGGCCCTTTCTGCTGACTGGAGACGGCTGTCTGTTGGGAGCGTATTTTGGGCTAGCAAAGGTTAAGCGATAAGTTTCCCTTAAGCTAACAAGAGGTTAAACTAAGCAATAAATTCCCTAAACTAAGCAATAAATTCCCTCTGAGTTAGCAAGAAGGGTTAAATTACGTGATGCTTATTTCTTTTGAGTTAGTAAAACCATGCGATGTTACAGACCCCTTTCATCTTTCCCACTTTACTGTCTCAATTCCCCCCTTTTCATTACAACTTAGCGAATTCTTTCGCTAGATAGCCCCATTTTGGAACAGGGAAGACTTAAAGTAACTCCCGCTTTCCACCTTTTGCCTCAGCTTATGCATTTTCCACGTTTCGTAGCTATTCTTTGGTCCCGATGTATTACACAACCATAGTGCACACCTCATTGCAATGCATATTAACGCGAGCAGAAAGATTATGACAATCCCGGATACAAATAGTTTCTTGAGCCAAGCGAAGTTAGGCAGCCAGCTAGTCAGTGTCTCCCATATCTCTTTTAGTCCCTTCATAATTGGGTTAGTTTCTATTTGTATTTCTTGTATATTATCTTTTATCTTCATGAGCCTCTTGTGTATTGATTCCGAGTGGTCTGAAAGGTTAAAGCAACACATTCCACTAAGATCCTCACAACCATGGCCCTGAGCAAGTAATATGAAATCTATAGCGGCTCGGTTTTGGAGCACTGCGTGGCGTATGTTATCCACATCGTATACCAGATCTGATATTACTGCCGAAGTAAGATTTAATTCTTTTGCTGTAAAGCAAGCCAGCCTTTCCAAATCCATGGCATTCTTTGCAGCAAGTATTGGAGTAAAAAAGGTGGCTATTATTCTAGTAGGAGAATTCCAAAATGTAATCTGACTATTGCAAGTTTCCGATAATTGGTGTACGCTCCTGCCACCCCTGTGTGACCTACTGCTTTTCCAAACAGTGTCGTTCAGAAGGTCTCTCATTCTGGGAGCAAACAGGGTTAACTTGCCAAGGTAACAGGGCCCACCTACTGGCCTTACTGGTATACCAGGCCATGCTCGATCCCCACATATGAGGAATATCCCAGGTGGCAGTTGTTTTGCTTGCGTACTGTTATTCCACACATTATCTGTTTCTTCTTCACAAGGGAGGCCACTTCCAGACACATAGGTGAAGGTCGAGGCGTGGTTTATGCGATTCATGGTCCTCCACAGTTCTAACTCATTTTTACCCCAATACTGAGCCATGGAGGCTGCACTCGTCGCTGTTTTGCCTCCAAAGCGAAAGCACCGCGTTCTATTTGGGTCACGTCTGGATTCGCTATGCACTACCGCTCCCAACAGATCTAACTCTTCTGGGTCTGGACGGCTAATATTCAAACTGTTAATTATAACACTCATACGAAAGGCATCTTCTGCCCCCGTATTTGCTTTGTACTTCGGGCAAGTCAGAGTGGATCCTGGGCTTATCCCCAGCATACCACATAGAGTTGTGAGGTTCGCAGATAAGCCCACAGTGTTGCTCACATAATTTTGGAATACAGACCACTGAAAACCCCATGGAACCCCAATAAGGCATGTTCGGAAGGGGTCTGAGGCTGATTGTAATGCGAGGCAGAAGGACTCTTGGTTAGTTTGGTTAGCCCAAGTAACCCACATGTTAGTTCTAACATCTATGTTATGTATGGCTTCCCCTCCCCCTCCTAGCAGTAGTTTCAACAACACCATTATTAATCTTTTAACGTCCTTCATGTTACTGCTTCCTTCGGAGCGCCACTCGGAGGGGTCCCCTGGTCTCTGCAGTCCAAAGTGGTTGAGTCACATTCTTCAGGCGAGTATGGTGTATCCACGGAATTAGTCCCTCTACTTTAGCTGCTGTGTAGGTGGTCAGGAGTACTTGATAAGGTCCTTCCCACTTTGGTTCCAAGGGTGAATCTGAGAGGGATTTAACATAAACATAGTCGCCTGGCGAGATATCATGTATTGGACTATCCAGGCCTCGTGCCCTGGTCCCAAATACTGCCTTTTCCATTCTCCTTAGTTGTTTTGCCAAGCTTATCATATACTCACTCAACACTTCGTTCCCCACTTGCATTGAGACCCCCTTTTGTACAGCATAAGGTCTTCCATAGAGAATCTCATAAGGGCTCAACCCTTCCTTGGTTCGAGGTTTAGTCCGGATCCTTAATAGGGCCAAGGGCAATGCCTGGGGCCATGGTATTCTAGCCTCTTGTCCCAGCTTTACTAGCTGTAACTTTATCAGGTGGTTCATTTTTTCCACTTGACCACTGGACTGAGGCCTGTAAGGGGTATGTAATTGCCAATCGACTCCCAATAGGGTACTTACTTGCTGCACTATTTTGGCAACAAAGTGAGGCCCTCTATCTGAAGATAACACAGCCGGCACCCCGAACCTCGGAATGATTTCATGCAATAATGCTTTAGTTACTTCTCTTGCCTTATTGGTTCTACATGGGTATGCCTCGGGCCATCCTGAAAAGGTATCCGATAAGACCAACAAATACCTATGCCCCCCTTTTCTTGGGAGTTCTGTAAAATCTACTTGCCACTGTTGTCCAGGGAAATTTCCCTTTCCTATCTGCCCTACTTGGACCTTTTGACCTGTCTTGGGATTATTCTGCAAACAGATCTCGCATTGCTGGGTTACCTGTTTTATTGTGGTATATAAATTTCTAGCTACCACTTGTCGCATTAAACTTCTATGCAAGGCTTCCGTTCCCCAATGGGTTTTCCTATGCTCTGCCATTACTACAGCCCATAATATAGCGGATGGGATAATTAACTTTCCTTGCGGCGTAAAGGCCCACCCGTCTTCTCCTACCCGTCCCCCTAAATCATTTATTAAATTCCAATCTCCCTTTGAATATTTTGGCTCACCATCTACTTGAATTTTACCATCTGGAATCAAGGATCCCTCTGTCACCATGTTCTCAGCTGCCCGTTTTGCTTCTCGATCAGCTAAGGCATTTCCCATTTCTTCAGCGTTGTTCCCCTTTTGATGAGAACGGCAATGCATAATAGCCACTTTCTCAGGTTGCTGTACGGCTTCCAAGAGTCTGAGTATCTCCTGGGCATGTTTAATGTTCTTTCCCTGTGAGGACAACAAGCCTCTCTCCTTCCATATTGCCCCATGAGCGTGCACAACGCTAAAGGCATACTTTGAGTCTGTCCATATGTTTATCTTCTTCCCTTTTGCCAGTTCTAGAGCCCTTGTCAGAGCTATTATTTCAGCCTTTTGTGCTGAAGTGTTTGGAGGTAGGGCCTTGGCCTCTATTACCTTCTCAATGGTTGTGACTGCATATCCTGCCTTACGGGCCCCTTGTCGGACAAGGCTACTGCCGTCCGTGTACCAGGTGTCTTCTGCATCTTCTAATGGTTCTTCTTTCAAGTCCAGACGGCTAGAATATACAGCCTCAATAGTCTCTAAACAGTCATGGGATACAGGTTCCCCTGTAACTCCACTGAGAAATGAGGCTGGATTAATGATGTTCGTTACTGATATCTCTACGTCGTCCTGTTCCACTAAAATAGCTTGATATTTTAGAAATCGCTGAGGGGAAAGCCAATGTCCCCCTTTCACTTCCAACACTGTGGAGACCGTATGGGACACTAATACAGTCATCTTTTGCCCCATTGTAAACTTCCGAGCCTCCTGGATGTTGATTACTAGGGCAGCCACAGCCCTTAGGCATCCTGGCCAGCCCTTGCTTACTTCGTCGAGCTGTTTAGAGAAATAGGCTACCGCTCTCCGGTATGGTCCAAGATTCTGAGCTAATACCCCCAGAGCTATTCCCTGCTTCTCATAGGAAAATAGCAAAAAGGGCTTGGTTACATCGGGAAGGCCTAGAGCTGGGGCTTTCATTAGCTCCTGCTTTAATCGTCGGAATGCCCCTCTAGCTTCCCCGTTCCAAATTAAGTCTTTGGGATGAGATTTTATCAGCGCGTAGAGCGGTTCTACCAGTATTCCATAGTTGGGTATCCATAGACGGCACCATCCGGTCATCCCCAGGAACGTTCGAAGCTCCTTAGATGTATGCGGTTCGGGGGTCTGGCAGATAGCCTCCTTCCGAGCGGTTCCCAATGTTCGTGTTCCTGCAGCGATGCCATATCCCAGGTATGTCACCTGTTGCTGGGCTATTTGTACCTTCTGGGGAGAGACTCGATAGCCATTAAGTCCAAGGAAATTCAGTAAGCTTATTGTCCATTCCAAACAGACCTCTTTAGTCTTGGCAGCTATTAAAAGGTCATCCACATACTGTAGTAATACCCCTTCACCAGGTGGACGCTCCCATAGCTCTAGGTCTTTAGCCAGCTGGTTCCCGAATATGGTGGGGCTGTTTTTAAATCCTTGTGGGAGTACAGTCCAAGTGAGTTGGGATTTCCGTCCTGTGCTGGGGTTTTCCCATTCAAATGCAAACAACGGCTGACTCTCTGCTGCAAGTGGCAAGCAGAAGAAGGCATCCTTTAAATCCAGGACGGTAAAGTATGCTAATTCAGTAGATAGTTTGGTGAGCAGGGTATAGGGGTTTGCTACTAAAGGATAAAGATCCTCTACTATTTTGTTAACTGCCCTCAAATCTTGTACTATTCGATAGCTGCCATCAGGTTTTCTTACTGGTAGTATCGGGGTATTGTATTTTGATTCACATTCTGCCAGTAGGCCATATTTCATGAATCGGTCAATTATTGGTTGTATTCCTTCCCTATCCTCCATCCGTAATGGGTATTGTTTAATCCTCGGGGGTTGGCTCCCTACCTTAACCTTTACAACCACAGGAGATGCATTCTTAGCTCGCCCTGGGACTTCGACTTCCCACACTCCTGGAAAAACTTGATCTCTTATATTCTCTGGGATCTCCGTGTCTATTGGGGTATTTATTAAGGCCAGGCTAAGTAATTCTATAATGGACTCATCTTTTACTTTGAGCTTCATTTCCCCTGCCTCAAATTTGATTTCTGCATCCAATTGTTCTAGTAAATCTCGTCCCAGAAGGGATTTGGGGGAATTTGGCATATACAGAAATCTGTGTATGCCCACCTGCTTTCCTAGTTTAAATCTTAAAGGTTTGAGAAAATATGCCTTTTCTGGATGACCCGTGGCCCCTTTTACCATAGTATATTCTTGACTGAGCGGTGTTAAGGATTCATTCAGAACTGAATACGTAGCCCCCGTATCAACTAAAAATTCCATATTTTGCTGTTTATTCCCTAGCTCGATTTTAACCAGTGGATCCGCTAGGGTGGATTTCCCTGGTCCCCATCATTGTTCTAGTGGGGCCTGGATTCTTGTCCATGGCCCTTTACCCCTCTGATTCCGCTGAGGACAGTCCCTCTTCCAGTGTCCTTTCCTCCTACATATCGCACACTGGTCTCTACCAAGCCTCTTTCTTCCCAGTTCTCCCCTATCCATCCCTGACTTACCTATCTCTTCTAATGCTGCCACTAATATTCGCTTATCCTGTCTCCTACCCTCTTCTTCTCGATTGCTAAACACCCTCCATGCTTCTTCTAATAAACTTTCTAAGTTACGTGCATCAAGACCCTTCATTTTCTGCAGCTTTCGCCGTATGTCCCCTACTGACTGTCCTATAAACAATGATATAAGTTGCTGGATACCTATTTCTGATCCTGGATCTAAGGATGTATGCCTCCTCATGGTGTCTCTTAGCCTATCTAGGAATTCTGAAGGAGTTTCTCTCGGTCCCTGCCTTATAGCATATAGAGCAGACCAATTAATAGTTTTAGGGATAGCTCTCTCCATTCCTTTTACTATCCACTCTCGGTATGCTATTAGGCGGTCTCGCTCTGCTGTTCTGTCCAGATCCCAGTGAGGGTCCTGTCTTGGAAAATGATCTTTTATGTCCTCATGTTCCCCTCGCAAACTGTCCTCTGCCAGATTCTGAGCTGTTCTCAGGATTAAGTCTTTTTCTGTTTCTGTCATAGAGTCAAGTAACAGCTGGATATCATTCCAGTCTGGGTTATGTTGCCTAATCATGTATTGAAAATGCCGTGTTACTCCCCCCGGATCACTACGATAATCTTTGACAATCTTTTTCCAATTTTCCAAGTCGAAGGAAGAAAACGGGACCTTGATTAAAATTCGTGTCCCGTCTGGTCCTACTGCCTCCCTTAAGGGGGCTAAGAAAACACCCTGCTGTTTTCTAGTCCTTGAAGCAACAGGAGAAGCCGGGGGAGTTCGGGGGAGGGAGGAATCCTCCCCCTCCTCCGAATCCCCCCTTCGTTCAGCACCAAGGTCTCTCGCCCCTGGAGCCTGATAGTAATCAAACAATTCATCAGGAGTTCTGGTCTTTGTCAACTTAGTGCATTGCTGCCCTATACTGCATGCGGAGCAGCAACGCTTTATTTTCCTGTTACCCGCTGCTCGTTGTTCCTTTTCTAAGGCTAACACTAAAGGATCCTGCGGAGCCCCCATCCCACATCCCTTTTGCCATTCTGGGTGGTTTCGGAGGGTAAAGAACATATCTGCGTATGCGACCTCATCCCATTTGCCTTCCCTCCTTAGAAACAGCATTAATTGCAAAATAGTATTGTAATGTAAAGTCCCATTTAGGGGCCACTTTTCTCCGTCTTCTAGTTTGTATAACATCCACCAATGGTTACAGTATTTTATCAAGGTTTTCTTATCCAAAGTACCCCCTGGCCCCCCTGCAACATCCTTCCAATGTGCCAATATACACCCGAGGGGCGTTCTCTTGGGTATCTCCTTCCCTTGTGACCCTCCCATTGCACGGTTTCGTTGTTTTACCAGTTTACTAACGTTTCCACAGATTACCTCTTTTACCCTGAAGTTTCCCCAAAACAATCCCCAGAACTCGTTCCACCACTCGTATCCACACTCCGGGCACGAATAACGCCAATCCCCCCGATATGTCTCTTTACAAGCTAAACAGAGTATAACATAATCTGGGCAACACACATTGGTTTGGTGAAATATACACCTTTCCTCTGGCCCGTCTCTGTAACTCACAACATGTGTATTTCCATATTCATCCCACTCCAAAATGCTCATTTGCCTTCACACTAAAATTGTTTAGATCCCTTTTCCAATTTTGTCAAAAACAATTCATACAGAGAAATTAGATAGACGAACAGACATTTAACAACTTTCGCTTCGTCCGTCTCCGGCCGTTTCCCTCGCGGGAGAACGAAACCGCGGATTCGGGACTCCACTTTCGCCCCGTAGCTTAGCTACGTCTCAATCACACCACACTCATTCCGACACTTAGGTTTGCTAGCTCAGGTACCACCTTAGTTCGTACGTTTAAAGGATATCCCAAAATATCAATAACAGTTACTCAAATGCACAGTACTGGACATTTACAGCAGATGATAACAATTGCGCAGATTACCATTCCTACCACCGCGGCCACAATGATGTAGGTTATCATTTGACAAGTATCAGCACTATACCTCGCTAACCCCGGGTGGGACTCTAACCCACAATCTCTAGAATTAGCGTGAGTTCCAGATTGTTATGAACTCGTAATTACTAATGCCCAAGCGTTAGTCTAGCTTCCAAGTGCTAGCCAGAGGTGGGACTCGAACCCACAATCCCTGGAATCAGATATAGTGCCTCATGATACTCGCCCCTCCGGTAATTACCTTCCCGTCCTATACCTCTGGACTAGTCCACCCTCAGGGTAAAACCCTCCCGCGTGGGGCGTCCCCGCACGTCTTATGGAGTCCCCTGCTCCTGCGTACGCCTTACGGAGCCTTCCCTTTAAACGTACCTGGTCCGCTGCCAGATGGTCCTTGTCTATCCCCGCAGTGATCGGATGAGAAGGGGGAGTCCTTCCAAGAATTCTCAGGGCGCGCCAAAGGCGTCCCCCTCCTCAACTGGTCCTGCAGCCGAACAGAGATTGTCCCATCTGGGGTGCCAAATTGATTTGCGGAATCAAACTCTCTAACCCACGTAAGGTTATAAGAGCAGGTACGTCTTTATTTCAGCGCTGCGCCACACGCCGGGTGCAAGGGGGATCGCTCCTCCTAGCTTGCACACCGGAAAGTGAGATCCCGTTACATTTATAAGTCAATCCATACATATTCAGGAGTGTTACCCAAGACCCACTAACATATTCATCACCTTTCCGGGAGTCCATTTACATACTGTCCCCCTCCCCAGTGCATGCGCAGTAGTATCTATTGGATGAAGGCCCGACGTCTTCCTCCCCCTCTGGTGGTCGTTCCGGGATGAAGTCAGACGTCTTCCTCGCCATGTCCTTTCGACCTTTGTCCCAGTTTCGGGCTCTTCTCCCGTCCTGCATACCTCAGCAATCTCTAATTCTACCTATCCTTTCCTCCCCCTCACGTTCTCAGGGGCCCTTTCTGCTGACTGGAGACGGCTGTCTGTTGGGAGCGTATTTTGGGCTAGCAAAGGTTAAGCGATAAGTTTCCCTTAAGCTAACAAGAGGTTAAACTAAGCAATAAATTCCCTAAACTAAGCAATAAATTCCCTCTGAGTTAGCAAGAAGGGTTAAATTACGTGATGCTTATTTCTTTTGAGTTAGTAAAACCATGCGATGTTACAGACCCCTTTCATCTTTCCCACTTTACTGTCTCACTGCAGTGCTGTAACGGGATTCTCCTGAGGAGACCAAGGGGAAACACGGCACTGGCACACAGGCCTGAGTGAGACCGGCAGGTGACAGCCACTGTGCTAACAGCAGTCCTCAGCAATACCAGAGAACAAGAAGAGCGTGGAAATGGGGTGCACGCCTCCATTTTCTCTCCCTCCCAAACACCTCTGTGATCACAGAAGAAGCCCGAGCTGGAAGGGACCCACGGAGACCACGTCATCCAACACCAACCCCCATGTCTGAGCGCTGATGACCCCACAGGTCCCCTCAGAGCGGGGACCTTCCTCTGTTTTTGCTCGTCTCCTCCTCAGCTCTTCTCGACCCCACTGCCTCCGTTTCCCTCCAGCCCACCCTGTGGAACAGCGGCGCCGCCAAACCACGCTCTCAGGGAGAGCCTCACACAACCCCTCCCCCCACACCAACGGCCGCCAGCCCCGTCACGTGCGCAACTGCAGGAGCCACGTGACACCCCCGCCGCCTCACGCGGCCCGTCACCGCCTTCCCCCCCGCCGCCGAGAGACAGTGCGGGGACTGACAGTTGACTCAACCAATCATAGGGAGGGGAACGCCCCCTCCCGCCCACGCCTGAGCGGCTGTCAGTTGGCTGCGGCGGAGTCGCCGCGCACCAATGGACTGGCGAGTAGTGCGACTGGCATCCTCCCCGCCCAATCGCTGTGTGGGAAGGGCGGGGCAAGAAGCAAATGTCGTTGCAGACGGCAGGAATGTGGCGTTGTTGCCGCCTGGCATTACGAGACTGCGGTGGCCGCGGTCCTCTTCATTACCGCATGTGCCCGTCTCCTCCATTGGGTAGAGAAAGGAGGCACGGTGGTGCAGCCTTCCCTCCCACCTCGTTTCTAGAGCTGCCGCCGAGGGCCGCGGCTCGATGGGCGGGCCTCTGCGTGTTACGGTGTGACGAGCACATCCCTTCGCCAATGGCGTGCGAGGGCGCAACCCACCGGCCAATCCATAGCGTGGAGGGGGCGGGGCAAGTAGGGGCGGGCGTCTCAGCCAACGGGAGGAGTGGGAGGAGGGTCGGTAGCCAGTGAGGGAGGCGACGTCAATACGTGACAGTCAGCCGGGACAGCCAATCGTTGAGGGGGTACTGACGAGATTGTCTAATGAGAGGAGCTGGAAGGCGGGTGTTTTTCCTTGATGGACGTGGGTCGTGGCTAACGGGCGGGGAGATCCATGTGGCCCTCCCCAATAGACAACATTCAGGGGCGGAGAGAGATGAGACGAGCAGACGAGGCAGCCAATCAGCGCGGGGGTCGTCGGGGCGCAATCCAATGGGCGGTGCGAGGGGCGGCGCGGGGGCGTGTCTTAGTGTGTTTGGGTTCGTGCTCCTCGGGGGAGGGAGACGGCGGCGAGGAAAGTTTTTTTTTTTTTTTTCTTTTTTTTTAAACTGTTTGCGCTCTCTCTCTCTCTCTCTCTTTTTTTTTTTTTTTTTTTTTTTTTTTAAATTTCTCTCGGCTGTAAAAGGAGGCCGCGCTCCGCAGCCTTTTTGGCGTTCGTTGTTCCCCGGGCGGAGCCGCCCCCCCGGCACTGAGGAGAAGGGGGCTCAGCGTGGCGGCGCCTCAGCGGTGAGTGTGTGTTCCCCCCCTCCCCCTTTCCCCTCACGGCCTCCCTTAGGGCCCTTCCCGCCCGCGGGCCGCGCGCGCCGCCTGTGAGGGGCCATTGGCGCTAACGGCGCGCGCGCCCTCTCCCCCCCCCGCCCCCAACCTCCCGTAAGCCGCGGGCGGGCTGAGGTGGGCTCACACGACGCGGACGGCGGCGGGCCGAGGAGCTGCGTCCCTCCGGTTCCACCGACGGGGCCCGGGGGGGTCATCAGGCTGCCGCCCCGACCCCGCGGTGCGCAGCTCCCGGCCCGCGGATCCCGGGGAGAGGGCCGAAAAGGGAGAGAGCCGCGCTGTGGGGACGGCGCTGAGGTGACGGCGGGTCCCCCGGGCAGCCCGCCGTGGTTGTGTGGAACGTTGATGTGAGGATGTGGGTGGGAGGAGGGACGGTGCCGAGAGGTGTGTCCCGGCGGCGCGGGGAGGGGGGTAGAAAACTTTCCCGGTGTGTTGGTAGCGATAGAAGCCCTTGGTTGGGCGTGGAGAGGCGGCGGTGGGCAGCGCGGTGTCCCGCGGGCTCTCGGCGGCTGCTGTAAAGGCACGGCTGAGGCGTTCGTGGGGTCAGCGCGGCGCTGTCCCGACCGTAGCAGATGGGCTTAACGCTGTACGCACCGCTTTATCCTCCCCGTGGTTCGTTTGCCGTCTTTTGCTACCCCGGACGGTGACTTTGATATCTCTCCGTAGAGTCTGCAGAGACGCCTTTAGAGTTAACTTTTCTCGCCCTCTTCTTTTTTTTTTTTTTTTTTTTTTTTTTCTTCACTCCATAATCATATTTAACCACAGCTTATCAGATTCCAGTCCTGCTTTCATCTACAAAACCTTTCTGAGTAGCAGTAGGTAAACCTTTGCATTTTGTATAGCTCTGTATGAAAGTTTTGTGTACTGCTTTCCAGTAATAGTGCTATTCAGATGAACTGAACTTTAGTTTTTGGTATGATTGTATAGAAAACAGCTTTGCTTCTTCAAGCAGCTTTCTATTAAGCTCATCTGTACTGAAGTTGCTTAGCAATCCCACCTCTCCTATGGTTGCTGTGACAGTGCAGGTGCCTGGGAACACGCGTGCTGCTGAGGAGCTCAGCAAATGCTCTGATCTTTTGCGGCACCCGAGGTCCTGAACTCAAAGATAAGGTCAGGGCTTTTCTGCGTGATCCACTGTCAGTGCTGGGGCTGCCGTGCAGATGGACCTTGGGAGTGCTTGGTGAAGGTGGCTCCTCGCCCATACGTTGCTAACTGCTACCCAGGCAGGTAAAGCTTGGCAGTTATGTGGTGAAGATATAAATGGCCTGGCAAAAAAAAAAAGTTGAGGGGAGAGTGGAATCCTGTGTGGCAGCAAGCGTGCGTTAGCTTTTCTGCTCTGAAGTTGTGGTGGCAATGGGGTGCAGGCAGATATTATGTTGTAGAACTAGGTGAGATGATCATTGTATCTTTTACTTTCATCTTGGCTAGCTATATTGCATGTAAACATTTTGTGAATATACAATTTCATGTAAAAACTGTGCATGTATATATGCAATTAACTCAGAATTGGCAGTGCTAATTGGTAAAATTCTAATGTGCATAATTCTCTCGTCAACTTAGCCTTCGTTTGTTTCCTTATGATGTTATCGGGCTGCTTAGTAAAAAAGATTCTCTTAATTCCAGTAATGTGAAAGTACTGGGAAAAACAGTGACCCTGGTTTATAAAACAGTGTACGAATTGGAATGTTACTGCAGTGTTTGCATAGCTGCACATTCAGCTGGAAATCTGAGCAGGAAATGTTAAAAAACAAGGTTTGGTCCAACCTGATGTTGGGGAAGAAAAATCTCGAAACTGTGAAACAGAAAAAGTATCTCCTGCCGGCAACTGTGTGACTGAATATTGCAGTCAAACTCTGGAGTTAGTGAAGTGTCTGGGGGCTTTGTGTGGTGATGAGTGTTTGATCATTACAGCTTGATGTTGTATAACCACTTACCAGGGTTGGGGAATGACTTGAAGAGGAGGGAACTTCGGAGACAACAAACTTGCGTAGTTCTGAAACAGTAAGTTTAGCCTGAGTTTTGCCTCCAATGGTAGGTAGTAGTGAAACAGAACTAAATAGTTCTGCAGAAGTAATGCCTGATATGTAGACATAGCTGCATCTGGAACAGTGGAGTGTGTAGTTGCATCCAGAATGGTGGAATGAGTTTGAGGAGTGCTATAGAGTTCGTCATTTAAAAGGAAGTTCAAATGGATTTTGTTCTCTTGGTTCTTGATTTTTTTTTTTTATGGTAAAAATGGTGTGTTTCTGCTTATAGAAGGCTACGTTTACAATTATTAAGAATTGCAAACTGGAGATCATAGAAAAAACATCCTTGGAGCTTAGTTATTGATTAGAATGGGTTTATTAATGGTCTACTAAATGGTTTGGTTACTTTATTCTCTGTTTTCCACAGGATACTTGGGTGCGAAATCTTCTGTCCTGGCTACTTATTGCCATTATCTTATTTTTTTTTTCTTTTTTTTCCCCTCTCAGAATGTCTTTTTATACATGGATAGTCTGGCTTGTGCAGTAATGATGATCCGCGGTCATTTTTCAGCTTCTTTGCGATGATTTTCCTCAGTAATTGTTCTGATGCTGTTATTACTTTCACTAATTTTTTCTGTACCAACAATTTACAAATTCTACAGTGCTTACAATGCCCCTTACATCTTACAGTTACTTCAGTTATTTTTCATGCAGCCTTCCTCTGAGTTTAATGTCTGGATCAGTAAGTCTTCATTGTGAAGAATTGGCATTTTTTTGTTTTCATACGGTAAATTAAGTGTATTTAATGCATAGATAAGGGAGGACGTATCTGAAACTCACAAATAGATACTGGCGGATCTTGTTCAGCATAAGATTTGCCACCTCAGTCCTTACAGTGTGGTGTGTCTGAGCTGCCTTTGGAAATGCTTTCAATGGTCTTTCTGATGTTTTTTGGAAAAAAATACTTGTAAAATGTTACACTGTCTTGGGGAAAGAATGGGAAGTTATCTGTCTTGTGTTCTAATAGCAAGAACTTAGCGACAGGTATATAGAGCAATTAATACTGTATCTTTCTAATTGTTTAATCGGATGTGGTATAGCAGGATTCCTGGATTCTTGCTGATAATGTTCCATATCTTAATAATGACTTTTTCCTTTTTCAGATAAAAGTACACCCTAAAACTTGTTGTTCTCCCAACACACAGTGTGTGATGTAGACCCTGAAGAATTGCTCTCGATTTCTTGTTAATCCAAACTAAACTTTCTGCTACCATCTGCTAATAGAAGCAGGGACGCGTTCTGGTACCGGAGCCAGCTGTCACTGTCAGACAAGGAGCTGCCAGTTGGCATTTCTGCTTGTGAGTTGATGAGGGTAATAGCTGGTAGGGTATTCTGGTTCCTCTTCCCTGTCACTTTCAGCAGACAGTAAAACTCTTATACTTCCTCACATTTCTCTGCTTTACTTTTCATATTTTCTTTGCTATGTGCAAAAACAATGAAAACTTTTTTTTCCAGGGAAGTAAGCATGGTTTGCATCAAAGAATGGATGTTTTGTTGTTTTTTGTTTGTTTTTTTTTCTCCTATGGAACAGTAGACAGTAACTCTATCGAATACATTTTCCTTCTCATAGTGGTAAGAAGGAGAGGGTGTTTTTGCACTAAAAGATTGCATGTTGTAGGGGAAGTTCTGAGGTTTTTAAGTTCTCATCAGCGTAAGGTTTGTGGTTGGAGTTTGGATGTTCTCCGTGTTTACCATGCAGTGAGCTATGGAGATGACCTTTTCCAGTTTCAGCTACTCAGTACGGATTGCGTTTCTGGGCCTTGCCAGCTTTAGAAGTTCTGAAATCAGATATCTCGCGTGTATTTCCTGATGTAATGTGTGCAGATTAGGAAAAGCACAATGGGCTCTCCATGAAAAATCTGAAAATAAGTGTTTGATTGTTGGGAAACAAGAAATCTATTTATAAGGCTAAGTAAAATATGTCTAAAGGTAGCTCTTAGTTTAGCTCTTGGATTTTTTGAGAAATCCACTGTTTGACAGGGAGCTACTGTGAGACAGTATTCCTGCTGCATGCTCTGGGAACTGGTCAAAATAAATGTGTCAGGTATAAACTGAGAGGTAGCATATTTTGACCCTGTCGGGCAGAAGATTGAAGGCTGAAAAGCTAATTAGAGGATGAGAGGATAAGAAGTGAAGTTGCAAAACAAAGGGTTGATAATTTTAAATAGCCTGACAGAGGATTAGGCAAAAGGTGATACAATAATAGGGTGTTGTGTGAGGAAGAGCCCTCTCAGTAAGCAGCGAAGGAAATAGCTCACTAGTGTTTTTAGTTGATCTAATTTCTGTGATTTCATTTTAGCTGCTGAGAGTGCAGTGAAATGAACTATAGTGACAACAACCTGACTGAAGTTTTTTCATTAATGTCTTCGATTTCTGGCAGTGAAGGCTTCTGCCTCAGGAGAAGTCTGTTGTTTTGTGCTGTTGGATTTAATAGTGGTCTACAAAGAACATTAGTTGCACCTGTGCTGATAACTTCCCTGAATTTGGAGATTTTCAGATTCTAGCTTGTCTTCTAATAGTTACAAACGTTTTCTTTTCCTGTTCTTCTTTCCTGATCTTCTATCCCAAAACTGCATTTTTTCCTTTCTTAGACTTGCTTTTCTTACAGCCTTGATTGCCTTGCTTCTTTACTGTGTTTGTCATGTGGCAAAAGTAGACAAGTTTCACAACTGCAATTGTAAGTGTGATTTTTAACAAAGACGCGATACGTTTGCAAAGCCTTAGGTCAGCATTCTCCTTTTAAGTTTGGTTTATTAGATTGGCATGTCATAGACAGAACAGACAAATCTTCGGGCTGCTCTGAGGCTCCTTGCTGACCTCCAGGGCCCTGTGACCCCTGCGAGAGCCTCATCCCTGAATCACGCTCATGGTAGGAAATGGGCTCATCTCAGGAGACAACAGGAACCCTCTTGGGGCTGCCAGCATACTGTGCCTTAAACGTGCTTTGGCCCTGAGGCGATCCCCGTGTTAACAGCAGTCCCTCTTGACTTCTGCTTCCTACAGCCAAGAGTTATAAATTACCCGGGCACCCTGTGTCAGCATGGTCTATCGCTACAGATACAGACATCTTAGTCACTGTCTGTGGCTGAAGAGACGTGGGTTACCCAGATCTTCACTTGTACACTTGAAAGCTTTTTACTTCTTCCCTGGAATGTTTGTGGTTCCTTAGAAATAATCTGATTTCCTTTTCCGGAGACAATTGAAGTACTTTGGAGTACATTTGATTTTCTTGCTACAGCCAACAGTAGAATCTGCTTTTTTAACACAGTGATATCGTAACTTCACAATTCCTAAGCTTTTCCAGAGGTACGAGATGAAGTTGCTTCATGCATTTGCTTCCTTCGCTCATACAGTGATGCATTGCTTCAAATAACCCAGCTTGCTGGATTTTGCACACTGACTTTAGATACTCTGAATTAAGATTAGTAGGTGGAAAATCTCACTGGAAGGCTGATGTCTTGAATACAAACTTAGGATCAAGTAGTTGAGTGAAATGTTTTGTCTCTGAGGTAAAGGAATGCAGTGTGTTCCCTTGCCCCAGCTTCTTGCAAAAAACAATGCATGCTTCACTGCAGAATGAATTATGGGCCATCCTTGATCTGAAGCAGTTGGAAATGACTTAAAGAAAGAAGGCCATAAGGTTGCATCAAATAGTTGCCCTAGGATGTTGTCAGCTACTTTCACCTTTGTGTTTTTTTTTTTTTTTTTTTTTTTGCAACCCTCTTGAAGAATTTTCTGGGGTAAGTTTGTCATGATTATAACAATATTGTTATATTGCTCTAAATGTGGTAGTTGAATTGCAGTTAGAACATGCGCATTCTGAAATTTGTGTTTGAATTTCTTGTTTTATTTTTTTTCTTAAGTTGAACTTAAACAGCTCCTAAGAAGAAGTTAAATAAAGAGCACTTTGGCACCACCAGCGTGTCCACAAAGGAGGTTTTACTATTATAGCCGTTGTAATTTAAATTCATATCCTTCCATATGTAATTGGGTTCTCAGGGGAACTTTGTTTCCAAACCAGCTTTCTAACACTTTCTATTTGTCAAATGATTCTGCCTTACTGGGTTTTAATTGCAATACACTTGCAATTACAAATGTGACTGTTGTAAGAGGGTGAGGAATATATACAGACTTCAGTTACTCTTCAGTGTTTTTAAAATTATATTTAATAAAAGGTTAGAGGAACATTATCTGCATTTCTGCTTGCACTCAATTTGCTGAATGAGACTTGAAAGGGGAAAAAATACATTCTTTACTGCACAGCTCAGCTTTTTCACTCACTTTTGAAACAATTTGTTTTTCCAGCAAAGTAGCTCCAAATTTTTAAAGTACGCGGAGAAACAATTAAGATCGACCAGTCACCTTCTCTCTTATTGGAAGTGAGCTTCTCTATTGAAGAGAATACATTCAAATCAAGAAGCCTTCCTCTGATGAGAAAGATGAATTAGTGTGGGGAGAAACGTTTCAGACCAAAGGTGTAAATCCCATTGTATCAAATGCTTGTGACCTTGCCTAATAAGCCATGGAAAATCCTCCTGACCACATACGGTAGCAGTGGCCTCAGGGCGGGCAGGAACACAAAGACATAATTGGTCTGGTTGTCTGCAGTTGTAACCCTGTGCTTAGGCGGCGTTGGATGATGTTGCTTTCACCAGTTTGGGTAACAAGATAAACTGGTAGTTCTGCAGGGATACTGTATATCAGCTTCACTTGACCCTGCCTCAGCTGTGGAAGGAGACTGACTGCGTAAATGTTATCTCTGTTTTACAAAGCTGCAACTCAAAAAACAGCTGGGAATTCATATTAGTTCGTTTTCAAATTTAATAATGAACGAAACCCCCCCCATTTAAATGTGGAAAAATGCTCAAACCCAGGAGCATTTTATTTAATTTATTTAATTAATTTAAAGAGTTAAGTTTTCAGGTATGATGGGGCTGTGAAAATCGGTTATCATGTATTGCCAAAAGGTAGACGTGAGTATTTCTGGCTGCAGTAATAAATGCTGGCTACCTACCTTTAAAGTACAGTGCCACTTGTAGAATATTGGAGAGGTACTTTGTGCCACCCCCAAATGACAAAATATTTGGGGTCCTTGCACTTGCTTCAGCGCGTCCCAATCTTCTCTTACAAGTAGTTGCACGCTCAGTAGTCCCGAGTGTGTTTATCAGAGTTTGCAATGTTGAAGACTGGACTTGTATCACTAATAACTTCATATTCTTTTTTAAATTAAAAAAAAAAAAAGCCATAAAAATGAAATGCATTGCCTCATTTCTTTGAAGAGGGTTGAAGTAACATTGTTAAATATAGAGCAGATTTTTGGAAATTAGCTTCCCGTCCCTTTCTTAGGCACCTAAATAGCTAAGAAGTTCAACTCAGACTGATGTCAAGCTATAAATATTGATGAAGCTGAACTTGGCAGCTGGTTACATTGGAAGTTGATGTTTGCATTTGTAGTTCAAAATTATTTGCTTAAGAACTTCATATTTCTTTTTTTTTCTTCAACGCTAATAGTGTTAGGATCTGAACTTCTCTGCATATGTAATCATGTTAGCAGGAAGTCAAAGAAAATGTCTTTGTTTAAAACCAAGAAGTCAGTTGTTAATGACTAGAAACGTGATAAGTGTGGAACATCCATTTGGAATATAGTAGCAGAGACTAAACTGAAATATAAAAGTAAATTGTGACTGAAGCTTCGTTCTCAACAGACCCATCCCCCAGTCATCCTCACTGCTCTGTCTCAGGCCAGTCTGATGGGGTGTCCACTCCAAGCTGCGTTGCAGGCTATAAGATCTAGAGCTTCTCTGTGCGATAGAGATTCTTTTTCCCTTGTTTGTGTATCGTGACTACTGGAGTTAGCAGCAGTACTGATGTGTTTTAAGAAAGAAGATTTTGATATTCTTCTAATTATAATACATTCAGATAGTAAGAATTGAAGAGTTTGAAAGGGGCATTACCTCCCAGTTCTGTGATGTATTAGAAGGATTTTAATGGTGCTGTCTTTTAAATCATCCCTGGAAGTTCCCATTTAAATGTGTCAACGGATGGGTAAGACGCCCTTCTTTACAGGGCACGTGCTTGTTTCCTACTTCATCACTTTTTTGGTTTGTTTCTGCTGCTGTGTTTGATTAACCTATTGTTACATAGGTCTTCGTAACTGTTACTTCTAGATGAAAAGGGAAACTTCGATCCTGAGTCGTCTCCCTTTCGTGGTATAAATAACCTGATGTGATGATTCGGATGGAACTACTAGCAGTAAAATTATCTGTAGCTTTCAGATTTGAAGTCTAGCTGTTGAGAAGTTTTCTCTCTCGTGCTAACGTTTTAAGATGGACAAAAATGCTTCAAGTCTGGTCAATTACCCCCCCTCTCGTTCTTCTTCTTGAGTTTCAGAGTGAGCCTTCTGTTTTCTGAAGGCTTTCCCTCGTTTTGCAAATACCCTGAAATAAAGCCTTGCTATTGTTCTACTTGTTTTGCTTCAGCAGCGCTGAAGCTTTGGGAGTGTGTAAATGGATTGCTCGCACTTTGCGCGTCTTGACTGCCACCGTTTTTTGCCACCAGAGCACCATTAAATTACACCACAGTTGTAATGCTCGTGGTAATGACTGCTTGTGTGCCATTAAGATTCCGAACATTGTTGCTATTATCGTGAGGGAAGCCGTATTAGCGGTGTGAAATAGCTCTCATTTGCGCCTGTAAAGCATTCGTTTTGGATACCTAAGTGAGCATAAGATGAACAATTGAAAGAAATGAGTTGTTTGTTTTTAAATTTTCTTTCATTACATTAGCTGAGTAAAACTTTGGTATAGAGCTGAAAAAATAGCCAGTATTCTCAGCTCCTCATACTTTAGTTTCCAGCTGCTTCAGTCATCACCAAAACCTGCCTGTCAAATGCAGGTTGGAGTGGAGAAAGCACAGGGGGAGCGTTCTCTGCTCTAGAGAGCTTACAAGACAAGAGATATATGAACGTAGGGTGTGATTCAAGAAGATGTGGTTGGCCATGTAAGATAAAGTGTGCTCCCAACACCCTCAATTTTGATAGTTCTCACAAGAAACATTGGGATAAAGTGTTGAAGGGCTTGGGGAAAAAGTAGAAGCAGTTTTGGGGATGCACATTCACACACACATAATTTCATATATACGAAGTATAGATATGCTTCAGCCACACTGAATAGAGGGGACAGGGCACAAAGGAGTTTGGCAGGCTTAGCCAGTGAGTGGCCTTGGGCTGGCTGCAGTTGGGATTTAACCTTGATTACAACAGAGAAGTGATCTGTAGCGTAGGGTAGGATGCTGCTGTGAACTAGAGACAAAAATACGTCCTATATTCACTGTAACTTCTCATGGATTCTTTAGCAAACCTAGTATGAACAGGAAACAAGAGAACTTTTCTGCTTCTTTATGCGTTGGGAAGCAACAAAAAGGTGCAAGCAAAACAGTCTTAAACAATACACTTAGCAATTTTTTTTTTCCTTTAGTGAGAGAAGGAACACTTGGACCTTCGATGTTGTTTGTGTAAATGTTTTGGAACACTGGGAAGGTGGCAATGCAATGTTCTGTCTTCAGTTCATTTTTCAAGGTTGTCTTCAGACTCATGAGCTAGAGACAGGATTTTCTGCATAGGGAATCTGACTGCACCATTTTCGTGTCATACAGAGCTGCCATTCTTAACTATTATTTTGCATGTGACAGATGACCCAGTATCCATGTGATCAAATGATCACAATTTTTGCTTTAAAAAGAAATGATACAGACATTAGTTAAGAAGTATTAATAGTTGTTTAGATAAAGTTCTGTAACCAGGATTTTAAAAGAAGTCTTGTTTTGCTCTTTTCTCATTTCCTCTTTAACACTGATTCAATGGGGGATTCATTCTTTAATGGAAAAAAAAATTGCTTTTCTGAATGACTCGTGTTATGCAGTTGTCCATTTAGCAAATCATAAAATCAAAGAATGGCCTGGGTTGAAAATAACCACAATGATCATCCAGTTTCAACCCCCCTGCCATGTGCAGGGTCACCAACCATTAGACCAGGCTTTAGCAGTGTTTTACTTCATAAAGTGGTTTTGCTAATTTATACTTGGGCTCTTGGTGTAGTGCTATGGTTTGAGGCTCGTGTTTTCTACCTGGTTAATGACAGAATGTTTGTATAGGCTTTCTGTTTCTACAGTCCCTTAGAAGAACAGGGCACACAGGGTATCTATTCAAAGTTACAGTTATTTGTATTGTTGAAAGTGGCTGTGTCAGATCCATGCTAACAGTTGAGTCATTTTCCATCTAGAGAAGACAGCTTCAGTGCAGATAAGTTAATATTGAACAAAAGTATGAAGTTCTGCAGCCAACACTGAATTAAACATGATGGATATTTTGTCTTACCAGTGTTCTACAGCAAAACATGACAATTTTTTTGTGCAACAATCAACTATCATTGCTGGTTTCCTCTGTTTCTTACTTTAAAAAAAAAAAAAAAAAAAAATCTGCTTTATCCCTTTCTTCCTGGATGCTTTGTTTAGAATTGTATCTTTAGTTATTTTTTTCCTTGAGGTGTGTCTTGTGGATTTCCTTCCACCTAATTAGGACTAATAAGTGGTTCTAAATACTACAGAAGAGTGGTCAGTTCTTTCTCAGACACCAGTGGGATCTCTCCTCCTACTTCATTGTTCCTAAATGATTACAAAGTACATTTCCCTAGTCTTGGGAAGTGAAATGCAGTGAAGGACTAGAAATGTGGATTGTCCTGAACAATTTTTATGGTAAATGATGGCCTTTGCAGTGCAAGTATGCTGTAGATGGGAGGGGGGGAAGCATGAAATATATCTGCTGTTCTGAAGTTGTGAATTGCTTCGGGCCATCTTCTCCATTTCCTAATTGGATATGTCATGTTTTTCATGTAGTTACGTCAGCTGGCTTTTGTGAGGTGATGATTTTAGACAGCTTGAGGCCGTTTGGGCGCAATGCATGTGTGTGTTGTTGCTTTATCAGAAGCACTGCTGTGTGAAAGTTGGAACCAAGGTTAAAATTAATCTCTGTCAAGCATTTTGGGATACTTAAATGGCAGTGGCAAGGACCCCCTTTTTGTCTCTAAATGTACTGTTGCTAGTCAGAAATGGAATGAATGCAAATCATGCTCAGAAAGCTCTTAGTTAATGCCAAAGCTCAAGAAAAATTATATTTTGGTTTATGGCAGCTATTCCAATGTGAGGAACAGTTTGTCACTGCGTGATGTTGTACACCTTCAGCGTGAGCAGTTGCCGGCAAGGTGATGCAGTGAATCCAGAAACATTCCACCTGTTGATTAACTAAATGCTAAACTTTTTTTTTGATAGCACCTAAATGATAGCCACTGGAATAATTTAGTTTTTTTTGTGTGCTGCTAACTTGGGTGTATGGTAATAAACCAGTGGTTTTGGATCCCTTCTCGTTCCTGGAATTCAGTTATGTCTTGCAAAACTAAAACCAAAGTGTTTTGTAGCTTTTTAGCTGTTGTTAAGACAGGGTAATAAGTTCTGTATTAATTAAATGTGCTTAAGTGTTGGCCAGTTCAGTGATGTTCATATGTCATCATTCTTTCAAAATAGGATTACATACCCAACAATTATTAATGGGATTCATTTTTACATGTAATTAATACTCAGGAGTTCTCAGAATAACATAAGCACTTTCCTTGAGTGCACCTGTGTGTGTTATCTCAGTTCTTAAACAACTTTCACCCCATTCTTCCTCTCAGCTGCAAGTATTTTTACATTTTCCTACTATTCTGTGATATCTCTCAGTCAGTAGGAAATTCTGTCACACGTGTTACTGGGGTTATCCATATTCGAATGGGAGACTGCAGGGAGAGTTTGAAGAAGACATTTTACTGATTGTAACCTGTTCCTTTCAGTTCTGTGCACCTGGAATACTGTGGTGTTCCTACAGAGGCAGCTTATGTGATGTGAGCAGAAAGGGAGGTACTTGCTGTAAGTCGTGAACTTGCTGAGCTCCCTAAAAAATACTTAAGGAAAAAAGCTAGCCTGGGAGTCCTGACTGTAGAGGGTTTTGTGCAGCTTCAGAGATATCTTACCTCAGCTAAATGAATTGCTGCAGTTGGCTGTATTTGAACCAGAACTACATAGAGAATATAGTGGCTGGAGTTTCTTTACTTTCATTTTTGTTTTCGCTTCCCTCTTGCTTCCCTTGGGCAGTTGGTGGCTGAGTAATTGAACCATGTCTGCTTTTCTTAATAATTTTTTCTTTGCAATCCAGACAAGCATGCTGACACATCCCAAAGCCTAGCTGTTGACAGAATTAGATAATTTGAGGATTTGAGTTAAGAGATGTATCCATGATATTTACGTTCTCTTCTGACTGTGGCAAACACTGGGATTCTCCTTGCTGTACCATCTTTGCAGTGTTACTCATCTGCATGTCATGTTCCGCCTTTAACCCAGTCTGGTTTTGCTGGATTCTTGTTTTTTGAGCTAGTTTAGTTTTGCTAATTAACATTGTTATTATGCTAGAAACATAGCTTTTTTTTTTTTTTTTACAGTAATGATAGGAAAATGATCAGTCTTTTAAATAGATACTCACTAGAGACCTCCTCTTATTAGAGATAGGAATCCATACTCTTTTTCACAACCAAGATTCTGTGATGAGGTAGGACATGTTATTGGTGTAATTAGCAGCAGTTTTTCCACAGGAAGAGACATTAGTGGTTCATAAGCATTTGGTGGTTTGGCTGGAATCTTTAGTGCTTTTGCTAGATAGTATTTCAGTGTCCATCTATAGCAAACTCTGGAAAAAAACAAACTGTTATTTTGGCTAGCTTCTGCAGTACTTCATAGAACCATAGAATGGCTTAGATTGGAAGGGAACTTAAAGAGCACCCAGTTCCAACCCCTGCCACGGGCAGGACTGCACCCTACCGGCTCAGGCAGCCTAGGGCCCCATTAAACCTGGCCTTGAGCACCTCCAAGGACGGGGTACCACAGTGTCTGTGAGCAGCCTGTGCCACTGCCTTGCTGCCCTCTGAGTTTAAAAAAAAAAAAAAAAAAAAAAAAAAAATTTCTTTCTAACATAAATTTCCCCTCTTTTAGTTTAAAGGAATTCCTCGTCCTATTGCTACCAAACCATGTAAAAATTCTCTTTCCCTCCTTGTAAGCTCCCTTCAAGTACTGGAAGGCTGCAATGAGGTCTCCCCAGAGCCCTCTCTAAGCTAAACAAGCCCAGTTCCCTCAACTTTTCTTCATAGGAGAGCTGCTCCAGCCCTCTGATCATCTTAGTGGCCCTCCTCTGGACCCACTCCAACAGTTTCACATCCTTCCTGTACTGGAGGCCACAGACTTGGATGCAATACTCCAGGTGGGGACTTACAGGGGCAGAGTATTGGGGCAGAGAGTCACCTCCACTTCCTTGCTGCTGCCCCTCTCTTAATGCGGCCCATTAATGTTGGCTTTCGGGGCTATCCACCTTCAAACCTTTTTCAATCTGAAGCGGCACAAGATGTTAGTCTTGCTTTTTGGCTGATACTCTCATTGGATGGGGGTGAATGTCACATATGTGTTTTAAGTTGACAACAGTCTTTTACTTCACCTATAAGGTGTTCTGTACTGGACTGCAGGGATAAATAATACTGTTCTAAACGGCTTGTTGGATATTTCTGAGATGTTTCAGGGAGGTGGATGATAAATAATCATTTAGTTGAACAATTCAGTTTTCACTGCTTTTCTATAGCATTTAGAAATCAATAGGGAAAGATGGAGCATTTACAAACAATGGTGTGGGTATGCATTCACTTATTGCAAAATAAATTGGGGGTTAGAGTTTTATTAGACTTCTTTCTCCAGAACATTAGTTTGTAGCAACAATTTAAAATGCCTTGCTTGTTTTTTATTTTGTTTGTTTGTTTTAAAAAAAGCATCCTCATTTTAGGTATGAGGCTGCTACTGCCTTTGGGACATCATGTCGTTAAGATGGGAGTGCTCGCTTGGAAAACTGTTTCAAAGTGATTGAGCAGATAGCATGTTGTCCCTATGGGTCAGTACTGCTTTACATGTTCATTTCTGGATGGACGGCTAATGTTTCAGTCCTGTACCTACAGGTAATGGTTCAAAATAGATCAAGCAGTTCAAAACCCTTGTGAAAAGGGTAATATGATAATAATGAGAAAACGGTAATGTGTGTGTATGTGTATGTAGTGTTAGTAATGTGCCACGGCATTGGTTGTTGCTGCATGATGGTGCTCACCTGGTGCCTGGCCAGATGGCTCACTGGCAAGAGCCGCTGCCTTTTTGGTGTGGCAGCAGAGGGCAGGGTGGAGCCAGGACAGCTGGCCTGAATTAGGCAAGGAGTATTCCATACCTCCTGCCATCATACAGAAGGCTGTAATACTGGGGGAGAGTTATCCAGGGGCAGTTGCTGCCCTGGGGTTGCCGGTTGTCAGTCGACGGCGGATGGTGGGCAGTTGTGTTGTTGGCAGGATGCTGGCTGGCAGGCAGTTGTATTGTTAGCTGGGTTTCAGTCAGCATGTGGCGAGATTGCATTGTGGCTGTATCTATAGAGTTACCATTGCATATTTGTTTCCATTTTCCTCTTCTGTCTTACTGAATAGGTTTTATCGCAATCCGTGAATTCTATTTAGTTTCCAGTTTTCTCTCTCATCCCACTTACGGTGGGGACTGAATGAATGGCTGTGTGATGTTTAACTGCTTGCTGAGTTAAACCACAAAAAGGTTTTCTTCTTGTGGGGAGGGGGAAAAGAAAAAAAAAAAAAGTGGTTCCAGTGGCAAAGTTTCTACAGGCTTTGATAACGACAGTAAAATCTCGGAAGAGAAATATCCTGTTCAGTATCAGTTTGATGTTTCTGTCATGCAAGATGTGATTCTAGGCAGAATTTAATGTCAGGCTGCAGCATTCTGGTGGCTGGTTAGCTTACTGTCAGTTTTCATCAAATGGTCTTGCCTCTTAAGTGGCTTGGCGGGTCACAGGATAAACATCCGTTTTTCTTTTTTCTTCTCAGAACTGGTTGTTGGACTAATTGTTTGGGGATGGATGAGTAATAATTATCTTGAATTAATAAACTGTGTTGTGGTTTTAGGGTTTTCTTGGAGGTAGCTTATAATGCATTTCCAGGAGTGGTGCAACTTTATTCTGTAGAAGTCTAAGTTTGCTGAAACTTAAATCCAAATTTGACCCTAAGGATCAGCAAATAAATCATCTTGCAACATGTGAATTTCTTGTCTTTAGAGAATAATTTCCTAGATTAGTGTGGCAGTTGAAGTAGAAGAATAGTGAAGAGAGAGGGTTAGATTAACAGTGTGTGTAACCATAGCTCTTTTTCTTCCCCATCTCCACAGTATTGCATACATTACATTGAGGGAGAGGAGAGGAACCTGTGTTGCTCTATTGCAATTACAAGTTTTTATTTACTCCACATTATCTGACAAGATAACTATGACATTTTTAAATACTTTGTGAGTAAGCGTAGCTGTGCTTCAGAGGCAATTGTCTTTCATTTCTATGTGGTTTTTATCTAGGAAGACCATGTTGGATGTCTGATTTATTTTAATATATATATATATATTTTTTTGTCTTCTAGGGTTTCGTTTTTGCACTGAATGTAGCCAGGACGGATCCTAGTGGGCTTTGGCAGCCCTTGGAAACTGTCAAAGGTAAAAATTGACTAAAGTTCAATATTGCATTCTTGAAAGTTGAAAGTGAGATGAACATTTACCCGTACTAGTTCTTAATCATTTGTACAGTATGTTGCTGCCATCAGATATATTTTCTAGTGTGTAACTTCTGGTGGGTTTGGATGAAAGATTTTATGTAACTGCCTGATGGGATTTGTGTATGTCAGCTACAGTTGATTTATATGGTGGTTTTCTTTAAAATCTCATCATAAATTAAGTCCTTTTCAAAGTCACTGATATCTGCAAGTTTTTGGTTCCTATAAGCAATTAATTTCTTCTGGATGCTCTTTCTTGTGTCTCATAACTCTCATTTAAAATGACAAAAACTCTTCTGTTCTTTTTCCATATGTTAAATTCTGTGTTGCTTTTGTACAATGAGAAAAAATTCATGTAATGTGAAACGGTGGCAATTTCATATGATATAGCTAGATAATCTGTAAAAAATTAACACAGTTTTGTCTGCGTGCTTACATGAAGGCAGTGATTGCAATGATCAATCAAAACTGTTGTGTTAGTAAAATGAACAGGTTCATTTAAGACATAGTCCTGTGTAGTACTTACCTTCATTTGAACTCGTGTTTTCAAGTATGGCATGTATACAAGTTTGCTGTGTTCCGAAGAGCATTTTGTGTGCTTGTTTTGTGTTGTGCTCTTGAGACCTTCAGGTTTTGCTCACCATCTGTAATGGTGACAGCCTTGCTATCCTTTAAGGATTTTCCTGTGCGCCATATCTGATTAAGACTTCACAATGCATAGGAACCACAATTGATTTTACATTATAAAGCACTTTTTTTCTCCATCACGTGAAAGACACTATTTTCCTCTTTATTCTGTGATTTCTACTGGCAATCTGAAGAAATAGTGCTGAAAGACCCATGTCTTAGATAAGGTGCTTAGTTCTGATGATGACTATTTGACTGGTAGCTGTGTCCATCATCCTGTTACCGCTGAATGAATTCTGTATATCTTTGTTTCAGAAAGTGATGGAACACAAATAGAACTAAACATTAAGCTGTTTTGGCCTGACGCTCTATTACTTTATGATAGGATAATGTTATCTTAGGCATTAAGGTTCGCAAGAATGATAGCAAGTTCACATTAGTGAGTGTCTCTACATTTTCTAATCACTGTATTATGGTTTAGAGTTAAAAACTATTACTAACTTTAGATATGCATCTGCTAGGTGAATGCTGACATACTAGTGCGCCATTTGTTAGACTTTCACTGGGGTGCTTTTCACTTGTGCTGAAGCTAGTAAGTATTTCCAGAAGACCTCAGATGAATAAAAGGGCTGAGGGACTTCAGTCCCATCTGAAGTAGTTTTGGTGTGTATATGGAAGAATGGAAGAAGAAGATTATCATGCTTTGACCTTTTCCAAGAGTGGCTTTGTTCATAGGTTTCAGATCCGAAACTTTAAATGGACTGTCTGTAAACTTTATGTAACTTTATCCCCAGAGAACATGGTGTATCACATTACTGCTCGTTTTGTTGGCCTCCTTTTCGATCTTACAGGACCATAATACCACCTGCCTCTCTATCTTCTGTGTACAAAATAAGAAAGCTACCCTGAGTGAGATCTTTAACCCTCTGCTCAGAAGCCTAAGAGGTTTGACACTGCCAGCAGCGTGGAATAACTGTGTTGATTCTTTATATACTGGCAGTAGGCAGTTGCTTCCTTGGCTGAGAAGTCATCTTTAATTGTAATGACTACTACTACAAAAAAGTCTGCCACATAAATGCTTTCTCAGGGAATCGGGAATCCCCAGATGTCTGCTTTTGGCAATAAGGAAGCTTGAAATGCAGCATTTTTATGCTAGTGGCAGTGTGAATCCTTCCTTTTGTAGGGAGTCAAGGAAAGTAGGTAAAAATGAGAGAATTGAATTGGACATGTAGTTTGTTACTCGATAGTTTGTATCCTGGAAAAAGCCAAAAACCACAGGGAAAAAATACAATTACAGGATAGTACTCAGCAAAACTTTCTCCTGCAGTCAGTGGCTTCAGGTTCTTAAGCTCTTCCTGTACCAGCTGCTAGATTATTTTTGTGCATTTTTGTTTTCCCCCAAATTAGAGCCTTTTAACTTCCAGCTTCTTGCCATCCCATGTGAATGAGTTCATGCTAGCTGAATGTTGTGTGAGTGGTAAAATCAATCATGTTTTGAACATTAAAGCTGATAAAACATGAGTTGTGGATGAACTGTGGGGCAAATGAAAAGTGAATCATCATTTTTTTTTCCTTCTCCATTGCAATTGCTTCTGCTTCTCACTCTGCGTTCTGAGCTATGTTCTAGTGTATTTAGTCTCTCCTCCATGAGGGAGCTTGCTTACTGTTGTTGTTGTAACCTTTCGATTTTTTTTTTCTAATTTTATTTCATGGTTCTACTTTTTTTCTTTTTTTCTTTGATTTTTAAGATTTTTGTTCTGTTTTTTTTTCTGTTTTTTAATCTTCTTGGAGCAGCATATAAAAGCTCATGTCAAATTTTGTCCCTTTCCTTTAGTAATAGGGGAGATCTCAGAAAATAAACATAGCAGTTCTGAGGTTCATGTTTGGGTTCTTCTAGTACTCTTAATGAACAGTGACAGGTCCTCACAGTGATCTTGTTTTGACCTGACTGATCTTGCTTTATTTTATGAACTTTCTTCGGTGCTTCTGCAGCTCAAGTTCCATCTTGTAATTCTGATCTGAAGTCAGTTTGGTATCACAACAGTCTTTCTGGCTGCACGTTGTCTGTCCAGCAACCTGTGGAGCTTCCCAATTGCTTGAATGTGATCTTGCCAAGTGAGGTGAGGAAGTCCGTGCCCCAGCACATCTGAGGTTGGGCCGGGAAATGAAGTGTGGCAAAGTACCATGGACAGGGCCCATCACTTGGCTGCCGGAGCCCTTGCCGTGGTCAGGGAGCTCATCTTGCTGGGCAGTGCCCGGTATGGACACAACCTCTTGGACGTGTGCATGACACGCATCTTGCATACTATTTGGTACTTCAGACTTCTGATTACTGCAGAATAACTTATCTCTATCAGTCTTACAGTTGTAATTTCCCCACGGTCTGTCTGTATCAGCATTCATTTGTTAGAAAGGAAGTTACTCCAGCAGACATATCTTGTGCTTAGGGATTTCATTGCTAATAGAGCCTAACTCCAAATTCCTTTAGGAGCATTTCATACAGTATTTCACTTGAGATGTTCTTGCCTTTGTTTACTTAATCTCCTTGTTAAAGTGACAAACTCGCATATATTAATGTTGCTCAGTGACATGCTGCAGATAGAGCTGAAATTTAGATTAATCTGCTGTTAATCCTGTATGAATTGATTATGCCCCTTCTGTAATTTACAGTAGAATTTTTGGGAGGGGAAGAAAGCTGAAGATATTTTCAGAGCACTGATTTGTGTTGTGTTAGAAAGAACTGTTTTGTCACACTGCATTTGTAGTTAACTTGCATGCAATGGATTGGGGCACCAAAGGGATAAAATAATGCATCTTCTTATACTGCTAGCTGATGTAACATTTTGTGTTGGATCTCAGTCAGCTTATTTCATGCACTTCAAAGAGTCCTATCTGAATATTTGGAGCTGGTTTTGGACAAATGCAGCAAGCTTGATTTGTTAAGCTAAATCTTAGGTTTGAGAATGATCAGTATATTCACTCAGCAGTGGCACTGATTGTACAACCTGCTCATTTCAAGTTCATGGGTTGTTCAGAAAGCATTTTCTTAATTTGGAAAGGTTATACCTGTTGTGCCTTGTGATAGCATCTGGAAATACAGGGTAAGATGGAGTACCACATTTGTAGTGACAGTGCTAGTTCAAAGGTTTAGCATTCATTGAAAAGGGGAAATAAAGTTGTTTGTAACTGAACCTGCTGTAAAAGTAGGGCGAAATTCTTCAGAGATCCCACACACCCTGTGAAAACAAAGAGGGAGGCAATTTTGGTGAGAGTTCTGCTTTATCCTTGTCTTTACCCAGGAAAGGACATTACTATTCTGAAAGTCTGTGAAAAATGCTGCTGCTTTGCCTGAGACTATGTAATATTAATGAACATAACAGTTTGTTGGTTGCAAGGCTTGATAAGCTGTATGCAGCATTTTGTAGCTTAAGACCCCTTTTTTGCAGAATGTATTCTTCAATTCTTGAGTCAACTTCATAGCTGTGAAAGATGTTTTCTACCTGTGCACAAAATACAGAAGGCAATACAGCCTTAGCTTATGAACAGCCTCTAACTTTGACAGAAGAGGTGTATCTATGACAGATTTTTAAGCTTTCTCTTTTTGACCTCATTACAGTTTGTATTCTTGAGTTTTTCAGTTCTTAGGCTTGAAATTCCTGCAGTGAAGGTGATATTGAAGTCAGCACCTGTGTAGTTTGAGGAGCAAATATGGCACACAGACTTTAAGTGGCACGTAAATGCTGGTGCAGTTGTGGAGTTAAGCAACATCTTGAGAGGGACAGTTATTAAAGGCTAACCAGCTCTTTGCTTTAGAGTTTTAAACATGGTGTGAGCCCTTACTTTCCACAGAACTGGAATATCATGGATTTGCTAATAGAGGATAACTGGCCTTCTTGAATTAGAGATTCCTGCTGAATTGCACCTAAAACGTGGCTTACACTCTGGAGTGAAAGATTGTCTAAACTTCTTAATCAAAATCTTTCTAACTGCATTGCATTTGTCAGTAAGTTAAAATTTTAAGGTAGGAATTTGGAATGTAGAATTTGTTCAGTTGGAAATGCACTGACACTGTCAGACAAATTTTAAAAAGTTACCAAGTAGTGCTGAACAGTGAAAATGCTGGGAGTTGTTGGCCTTGGTTAGATTGGAAATAGCAACATAAAGATGACTGACTTTATCTGCTTCCTGAACCATTTAGAGCTTAGACTATATTTATTTCTAAAATGAAGTCAAAGAAAGGTTCCCTGAAAGAAGAATTCAGAGTTACTCCTAGGATGACTGCTAGTCTTGGCAATTTTTCAGACTGATAACCTTTAGGCTGTAAGCTGAATCTGTGAATCTTGTATTTGCACAAAAGCTGTCTTCTAGTAAGAAAAATGTGCTCTCCTCTACTCTCTGTAATTATTCCATATTGACCGTTACTTTAATCAATGAACACAATGAATGCAAGAAATACTCAACAATGACATATTTTAACATGGAAAAGACACCAGTTTCCTGCTAGGTGCTTTTTTCTCGTTAAGTAGAATTGTATCTTTATCCTGAACAGCAGATGCCTTACTTGTTTGTACAAAACAGAAATTCAGGAATACATGCAGAATGTAAGCATGGAGGATTGTAGCCTGGAGTTACTGTTCATTGCACCGCAATCTCGCGTAACACTGTTAAAGGCAGCAAATAATTCTTTTTAAAAATATATTTTTCTTTTTATCTTTTAGGCAGTATTTTGCATTTCTGCAGAGCTTTGCACAGATCTTGTTCCCATGCAAACTGATGAGGGAGAAATACTGGAGGAAGGCAGTCCCAAGGTCAGTGAGGTAAACAGTGCGGTATTTTGGTGGATCAAGAACTTGCTTGGCTGAAATGGGAAATATGTGGAGTGAATGTTGACTACTGGTGATATTTTTAATAACTGCATGCAATAAATAATATTTATGATGCTGGAGGCATTTAAAAATGACATTTTTAAAAGCTTTCAGGAGCACAAGCTTTTTTGGTAGACTGTTAAGGATTGAAAGTATCTGTGTTAGGGTACTGCTGGGAAGATATGTGGGAACTCTTGAAAAGAAATACTAACTTTTAAATGTGTTCTGTTTGTTAGAACTGGAGGGGTTTGTCAAGGTTTCTGTCCCACACACCCACCCTGTCAACTAACTAACTTGAAGAATTAGGCATGTGAGTGAGCTCTTAGGTGCAGATATCAGTGTTTATGTTACTGACTGATCGCTTCATTTCCTTGCACGTGTCAGCATGTGCTTTGATGTGAGGCTGGATGGACTGTTACTTATAAAGGTATCTGTGATACTAGACATACATTGTTGAGACAAGGTTGTTAAGTTTGCTGTTGAATATAATATTGGTTTTGTCCTGCTTTTTGCTATTGAGACTGACTTCCTGAAGGTGCAGATGTTGAGTCATGAATGATTTTGGTTTATGTAATGTTATGGTTATTATCATATTCTTCAGTAGGTTTGTAAATGTATTTTATAGTCTTTTCTCAAACAATTTGTATTAACTTTGAAATTAATGCATTTTAAAATACAACTTCTAAAGTTCATGAAGATCCAAATCATTGTTAGCTTGTAGCTTTCCTGTAATGTACTTCAATTTCAGCTGAAAAAGGGAATTGTTGCAGGACCTAAAATTTGTCATTATCAGACTGTAGCTTTCTGAGACGTCTTCTCATATTTTTATGCTCTAATAGAACAAAACATTGTTTAAGCTCTAGTCATCATGCTAGAAGGTAACTAGTTATTATAGAAATAACTTGATGGTTGTCCCATATGTACTTAGGGAACTGTGTTAATTTTAAATGGATTTGAAGGAAGACTCAGTAGATTAGGAACTGACAAATGAAAACATATCTGTGGATGCACCTGCACCCACTCAGATGGTTGAAAGCTTCTCTTAACAAGAATATCTTACAAGTACTAGTGGAGGATACTGATGAGAGAAAACATCGTGGTGTGATTAATTGCTGTGTTCAACAGCATGGTCATCAGTGCTTAATTTTCATCAGGCAAAGTCTGTGTATGTGTGTGTCTATGTGCTTGTATATGGATGTACACACACATAAAGCTATATGTATACGTGTGTGTGTGTGTATATAAGAAAAAAACACAAAGCTCTTAGGTTGTATATATATGTAAGAACTTTATAAGTTTTATGAGTGTGTGTGTGTATATATACATATATATATATATACACATATATATATACACACATAAGAGCTTTCTTGTGGTTGTTTTCTTTTGTCTGTGTGGCAGGAAGTAGACTGAAGCAACACTTTTGTGAAATTTACATTTTCTCCAATAAAAAGTATGCTTTATTTTGATGTGCTTAATTTTAATTGGAATAGTGAAGATCATAAGCTCCATCCGTCTTCCAAAAAAGTACAGAGCTTAAACTTCAAATAAAGCCTTTTAAAGTGACTTTAGATACTAAGTGCATATGCTTTTATAACAGGTGTGACTTAGAGAAGGTTGGAGATTTGGACTCAGAGTTACACAGATTCAGTGTATGTTAAGCAAAACATTCTCAGGACTACATCCTTCTCATCCTATGATATATAGGACCACGCACTGGAGTGCATGCCCCAGTGTTTCTTTTGACTGTAAATGATAGTCTCAGGACTCAGGGTCTGTCGTAGAAAAACTTAGGCAACATGTATTTCACTGTATTGTTTTGTACTTCATTT
Source organism: Chrysolophus pictus (assembly GCA_037305975.1). Classification (NCBI taxonomy): domain Eukaryota; kingdom Metazoa; phylum Chordata; class Aves; order Galliformes; family Phasianidae; genus Chrysolophus; species Chrysolophus pictus. The sequence goes on from CM074576.1 coordinate 146,258,998, forward strand.
AAAAGTGTTCACGTGATCTAGTGAGCCATTTTCATAGAGACTTTTTCTCTAAGAAAAATTTTTTTTAAGACTTCAGTAATGTAGTTTAGTTTTTCTTCTTGCATCAAGGTTGTTTTTTCTTTTCTCTGCAAAGCAAACTTTTTTTTTTTTTTTGGAAGGAACAGTTTTGTTCCTCAAATACATTAATATAACTACCTATGAATTCATATTTTCTTTGTTTCTTTCATTTTTTCCCTTTTATCCATTTAAAAATATTATGCTGTAAATAAAACATAGATATAGAATCATTGATATGCTTATTGTTCAGATCAGTGGATCTTCTGTGAGGTTTTTTTTCTAGGTGTTTATATCCACATTCAAATCTTTGTGATCCTTTTGGACTCCTCCCCAGCTTACACTCTGTAATTCTCACAACTTGCATGTTCTCTGGCCTTCAATAGAAGATTTTTCAGCCTGTAAATTATATCTACATCTTCTAGAGTTTTATTTCCTGCGTGCATTCAAGAAGGACATTTGGTATATTAGCAGCTCCTTTGAAGCTCTTCTCTAAAACATTGTAGAAATTGAACCCACAGCTCTTTGGGTTCTTATGAGTTCACTTGCTGCTGATTAAGTACATTCAAGCTACTTGAGTGACAATAAGTTTGATTATATCTTATCATGTTAAGGCACCATTTGTTCTGGATAATTCATGTCAGCCAAAAAGAGATTGTGCAAGTGATACACAGGAGGAAATTACCATTTGTGTGGTCATTTCTAACATCTTTTATTGGCTTTACCAGAATAATTATGAAAGTAAAGCATGCAAGGTTTCTTTTGTGAAATTATTTCTTTACTCTGCAGCCAACTGAGGCTGTTCTTGGGAAAGATGGAGGAAAAAAATGTTGAACTTGGTTTTGTATGTTTTTGTTTATATCTTGTTACTGAAGGTAATTGTGGGTTTTTTTGTTTGTTTTTTTACATAAGGTCAAAGTTAAAAGCCACTTTATGTCCATATGAGGAAGGCCCAGGCCTACATGTTGGAATGCCTTGGTATCAGCTATGCTTGAAGCATTTCTACTAAGTAGTAAATGGCCTTGCTGTGTTTGTGCTCCATTCTTTTTTTTTTTTTTCAAAATGCAAAATGCTCGGGGGTCTGGTGGGTGTTTCTCCACTGTTTAGAATTTCCATCCTATTGTAGGTAGAGGTTGACTTGAATGAAGTATTGTGGAGTTTCAGGGATGATACCAAAATTATCCTTCGCTGAGATGTGATGATCAACATCTGAATATGGAGATTTGGATACCGCAAGAATTAAAATTTTTATGGTACCAGTCTTAAGGTACCATAGGGTTGGGACAGAAAGATAGACAGTGCTTTATTTATTCATTTATCTATTTATTTTTGTCATTCATTTTTTCCAGGGTTGCTTTCCAACAAAGAATGGGCTTCCCTCTCTCCACAGACTACTGTAGGCTGGACTTGGGGAACCTTACTGTCTTGACAGCTTCCTTGCCAGGGCTTTTCATCTAAACAGGCTCCATTGTTACATCTCACAGTTTCTTCCTTGTTGCCAGGCTGTTAGAAAACATGCTTTCTGTTAGCATAACATCAACATAGTAAAGACAGCAGGCAGCTGTCAATAGAGCGCTTTTGATTCCAATAATTAGATGATAATCACTTCACTAAGAGGGAAAAGAACACACACAAAAGTAACCTTTTTCAAATGTGTTTTTTCTTTAAAGGTAGTTATTTTTGACAGATGTGGAAGCCGTATTAGGCAGCAAATATTGGATCTATTTTATCTACATGATCAGCATGGAACCACACAGCAATGTATCTTTCACTTTATAGAAGTAATTCAGTGGGTGGGGAGGTGGCTCTTTTTTTTCTTTTCAGCATTTTTTTCTTCCCTTCGCTCTTTTTAAGAAATTCTTCCTTCAAACCCAGCGACCTTTCCTGCTCCTTGGATTATGATTTCTTTTTTCTACTTATGCTTTATGTGAGTTGAATTACTACATGCGATTATTGAGCTCTTTCCATCAGTGGCCTCAAAAAAATATGGCTGTTTCAAAACCAGCAATGCAAAAATCGAAACTTGTGTTGTTATTCGGTCTCACTGTTCAGTGCTGCTCATCAAACTGTCTTGAGAAAGTTACCTGTTAATCACTGTTTTATTTTGATTTGCCCACCTGTTCTTATCTGTTCGTGAGAATCTTCTCCTTATGTCATTGCCTTCTTGTTCTCATTTTTCTTGCTTCCTGTGTCTAATTGTGAAGTAGCATTTTCCTTCTGTTTAAATCACTTCAGATAATGGCTGTGGTTGTTTTATCTGGAGGCATTCACACTGAGATAACGAAAAGGTTTAAAAAGTACAAAATGGTTACTCAAAAATTTTAGCTGTTGAAACTAAGGAAACTTAAGCTTGCCAGAGTAGCATTTGTATTTGATTTGATAAGTTACATGTTTTGATATTTATAAACAGAAACTAGAAGCATTGTTGGGAGGGGAGTGTTGCCAGTTGGGAGATACCTGTTACTTAAAAAGAGAAGTGAACCATTCCTTATTTCTATGGGTAAGCTGTGCTCAGTTTTTGGTAGTCAGTGTTTACTGGATTGAGATTGTCAAAAGTTAGGCTGGTGTCACTGTTTGGAATTTCAGTTCGCAACAGTAAGAAGAAAATCATATTTGGGTAGTTAGTTAACAGTAGGTCTAAAACCTTGATACCTCTTAGTGCTACAGAAATAGGTTTCTATTCAACTGGTGCTAAATTTAAAACACTCAGGCTGAAGGCTCACACAGTGATGAACCGAACAAATTACTCTGTCATGGGAGTTGGGGTGGCTTGTTGCTGTTTTCTTTAAAAAGCAGCTGTTTTCCAATCTAGTACTGACTTCTGGTACCTGGTGCTTACAGGCTTGATGGATTCTCTTGCACCACGAATCCCTGCTACACTTGACAATTTTGGCTTATTATAAAGAGCTGGTCTAGTATGAAATGGGGAGGTTGGTGGCCCTGCCTGTGGGTGGGGAGGGTTGGAGATTAATGATCCTTGAGGTCCCTTCCAACCCGGGCCATTCTGTGAAGAGCTGAACTTTCAACCTTGTAAGTACCTGGCAAGTCAGAGTTTTCAAGGTTTTCATCTTAGGTTGCTGTTTAGCTCTCCTTTGGGTCCCAAAGAGTCCTATTTTTTTTTGCTTTTTATATATCATTCACCATATATTTGGAACACGTTATCAGTTTTTTAACTCTGCTAGGAGCTTACTCATAGAGCCTCCAGCATTTGTTCCCTGATACATAAGGGTACGTTTCCATCATTTGGAATGTGAGTTGTAGGAGTCTTTGTATAAAATAGCCTGTAAAGTCTCTTGGAAGCAGAAAGCTGTTCTGCCCAGCAGGTACCTTATGCTACTCTCTAAGATCAGCTCTGAACATACAGGGAGTTTTTAACAAAAATAAAAAAGTCTGTTCATCTCTCAGCAAAGAGTGAAGTTGGTTTCAATCTTATGTTAATAAAGTTGTCCTTCCTTTTAATGATGTAACATTTTTGCATGTTTTAAGCATACATCGGACTTCTCACCTTTTAAAGACAAATTAACAGAATCCATTAAGGGAAGCATTTTATTTTCGTTTTTTCTCTTTACCAGGTGGCCAACAAAAATGGCCTACATACAAAAGCTCTACTTAACTGAACCTTTCTACAGCAGGAAGAATGCTGTTTGTCAGTTTACAACTAATTTTCCAAATTTCCAGGCATTGTAGCAAAGAGCTGTAAATTCCTTTATGTTATCGGGGTCCACTGGCCTTGTGAAACAGTGCTTTCAAAGGTAAAGTAAATGAAGAATTTGTGAAAAAGGGCATGTAATTAAAGAGACAGAGCTGCATGAGCCATTGTTAAGGAATGCCGTTGGTAGCTTAGATTTTTGGATAGTCTTACAGATATTCACTGAGCATGAAGGACAAGACTTCGCCAGTTTGTCTGTGTTGTGAAACCTCCTTACGCACAGTGAGCGCTGAAATCTTTAAAACACAGATTACAAAACTGGAAGATGACTCTCTCTATTTTGTGTCCTCTGTACACTCTGAAGTGAAGTGCTCTTAAGACACAGAAAAAGGAAGTTAATAAAACCATGTATTTTTTTTCCCCTTGGGAAATACCATCATCTACCAAATTGACTTTAAGGAAGGACTGCTGTCAAACTGTCCTTTGATTCAGCCTTTTCTTATGTGCAGTCCATGTGGAGGATATATAATAGCATGGAATCATTCCAGTGAACAGGTGTGCATCTGGTTTCTAGAGGGGAAAAAAATACGTCAGTCTCAAAATTCAGTTTAGACTTAATTTTTCCTTTAAAGGTTATTTTTCATAAATACTTTGTTCAGTAATGTTTTCCTGGCTAGTAGCATCTCGGCTTCAACTGATTACAGCAAATGATAAGATGGTGTAAAACAGGAAAAAAAAACAAATCTCCAAACGAAGCAAATAATATTTACTTAAAAGATGGTTCTGCATTTTGGAACTAACATTGTATAGCCCCTTTATAATTTTTTTGGTCAGAGACAGGCATTGCTTTGTAGGTTTGCTTAGGAAGTGTCTCTTTTCAAGCCAGTGCACTATTGGTTCACAATTTGAGACGTTTCCACCACCTTTTCAGAAGATGCTCTTTGATCTCTTTCCATTCAGCACTGGCTTTACAAAGGTTTTGGAACTGGTTGTAGTCTGCATCAATGTGACATGTTAGAGCTCTATGTAATCAGCTACTTAAAATCTTGTTGATGGGGAAAGCACTGATAAATATTCTTAATCTTACATCTCTCCCTTGGTTTTCCAGAAGACAATGTCTGGGGAGGAACTTGAGCTATGGACAGTAAAAGCTTTTCTTAGCCTTGGTGTTCATATCATTTGTAGTCTGATCAGTTGTGTTGGTTCATTAAAAAGTGTAATAATGAGTGATCTCACTGACTGCATACACTTGCATGATCCTAAAAGGACGATTGCATTTTCACTCAGTGATCTAGAAGGGAATGAATTTGTTTCAGTTCCTCAAATCTTTTTCTCCCCTCCTCTCATTCCACGTGGAAGAAATGGAGATGATGTTTGTGAAGAAGACTTCTTGCCACTAAAAATAGTAATGACGATCTTCATCATTACGGTAGATTGGAGAGCGTGTAGACAGCTAAGGACAAGTGAACTCTGGAAAAGACGTTTTGCAATGTCAATTTCCCCGAGGGTAAAAGCAACATTAAAACCACATCAACATTTCCTGCCACTTGTTTTAAGTCAGTTCGCTCAGACATCTGGTTAGTGGACAAGATGTATATTATGGAAAAGTTATTGTGAAGAAAGAAGAATGTGATAGGTGTCTGCAGATGCAGTAAGCCTGTGTGGAATGAGGTTGCTAAGAAATATTGTGGAAGTGCTCTGAATTCACATTGATAGGTTTCCCCAGATACAGAGCTTTTGTTTTGATTGCTAGAGAAATAACTTACTCTATTGACGTTTGAGTTTTTGTTCGAGAACAAGCTTGTGATGTACGAAAGAATGGCTCACATGCCCCCAGAGATGTGCAGATGCTGCAGTGGCTTGGCAGTCTGTTGGATATCTCACAGATTTTAATAACCCCGAGAAATTTGGAAAAAATACAGAAGCCAGCCATCAGCACTGTCAGTTGTAGCTGAAGTGAGCTTGGATGTGCATTCTGATAACTGCAGCTTTTTTGTTTGTTCTTGACAGTGGTCAAAAGTGGATGCCTAAGTAAGAGGCTAAAAGGGAGGTTAATGCATACTTGCTGAAGGCTCACAGCCTCTGACTATTTGTTGCTCAGGGATTTTCTGGGCCAATAGTAGTTCCTGTGTTTATAGTCCACCCAGTAATTTGTCTCTTGTAAACACAGAAAGAAAATGAGTTCTGTCCTGTCAGATCAGATCTCTTAGGGACAAATTAATTCAGCACTTCTTTGCCTGGCTTATGTCGTTTCAGTCAGTCCTAACAAAGAATATTTATGGCCCAGTGAAGGTGATTCAATGCACAGTGCAGAAGTGTAATTTAGTTTTCAGTAATACAATTATCATCTGCTTTCTCAATCCATTCAAAACTCTTCATTGTTTGTGCCAGTTGCTTTTCTGTGGCAACGTGGCACCAACCTTTCCAAATCTAAGGGGAAGGGAGCAGTTAACTTGTTTTCTTCCTTCTCTGTCAGAGTGGTTAATAATGTGTCTATTACAATATCAGCCACTTACAGATGTCAGTTTAAACTACTATAACTTGTTCATTTGTGTCTGTACCATAAACTGTTAACTGAATTGGCTAAATAGCCAAATGGGCAGCATACAAGTGGTTGCTAGAACTAATGGTCAAGGGCATTCAAGTCAGATTTTTCCCCTAAATATTTGGGAAACATAAGTTTTTTCTGTTGCTTTTTTTCTTTTTTCCCCAGAGTTGTACCAGCTACCTGGAATTCATGCCTTGTGAAATGCTGATGGTATTTATCAAAAGAATAATACAGAAAAGAGAAATGTGGCTGGAGTCCAGACCTTTGTAGCACTTCTAGTGTTTGACTCCTGTCATTAATATTCATACATCTATTTGTTTCAAGCTTAGCAGGGAGTTCGTGTTAAGCTGCTGTAAATTTCATAGAGTATTAGACAGTATGAGCATCTCAGAAGGTAGCAGAGAAGATGGGGCGTGGTTTATTTCTGCAAGTGCAGATGATGAGTTTGAATTGGTGGTAGAAGAAGACTCCTAGAATTGTTAAGCAACATGCAGTAGTGGTTAAGTGAAACACAAATTACGTATTGTGAGTTATGCAAACTCTGAATGTTTAACTGAGCTGTCATTTGTAATCTGTCCCCTTGCTCTGTTAGGGTGGTGCACGTGTGGTGTATGTTACTATGTTGGCACTTACAGTTAGTGTTGAGTCAGGAGTTGAGCTACCACTGGGCTGCATATACCAAACATAGACACCAGATTAGTGATTTCAAATAGGAATCATGTGAGTTTTAAGTGTGTTAGTATTCAGAAGAATAGTCAATGATTAGTGAGGAGATACTGAATGTGATTGTGATTTATCAGTAGGATTACATCAAGAAGCTTTCGCTTCTCTTTTTACTAACAGGAAAACCAGTTAAGACTGCATAATGGTAATAACATTGAAATGCACAATCTAGATGCTGATGTGAAACTTGAAGAAATAGTGAGTAGGCTAAGAGCTGGGTCACATCTTGTGCTGCTATTTTGTTGTGTGTTGAGGCTGTGCTTTTGTGAGGGGAGGAAAAGGCAGAAATAGGTTCAAGTGAAAATTCAGCAACGCTGCAATGCTGTGCAATACAGCAAAAACCTGAAAGGGTCCAAAAATTCAGGTAACTTCTCTGTGTGTTTTGTCTCCAGGATTTTCTTGTGCATAGTTCAGGGAAACGCTTTATTTTCTCACTTTAGAAAAAAGAAATGTAAGGATTTCAGGTTATTAATTTTTTTTCCCTTTAAATTTAGAAATAGCGATTTAAACTTTTTTGTATATTTTCATCTGTGTACTGAAATTAAGGTAGAATCTCAAAAGTGTACACTGGCACTAATTTGTGCTAACTAACTTGTGCTACTCCGTGCACATTTTGAGATACCAGCTCGCTGAACGGAAATTTATTCCTAAGAAAATCATTCAAGTGTTTGCCGCTAAGTTGCACCGGTTTTACTCAAGGAAGTTAAAGTTTAATTAAACAATTTTATCTGTTGCTAACAAGTAAAATTTACCCTTAGTTCAGTTTTTCCAAAATGCTTATATTAAGTCAGGCAGAACAGTGACTCAGCTCTCCTTTCATCTGTGGTAGTGATTACATTTCTGTTAGACCTCAAACTGTCTGATATTTCCGACAGGTCCTTCTAGCAGCTTGGCATTTATAGTTTCCACAACTGCTAACAGCAGTGACTGGTGACTAATTGCTTGGATTTTAATGATTAGGTTGTGAAATTCTAATAAAAGCAAGTATTAGCGAGACAAAAGAAATGCTGATGGCATGTTTACTGTAGCTCTGTTGCTACTGAGGAGTAGGAAGGTGTACTGCTCTTAAAGCAGTAGTTGTGGTGAAACACCAAATGTATCAGTCTTAAGCTGGACCTGCAACAGGCTGTGCTAAATTAAGTTTAAGCATGGGAAGTAAATTGCTGCAGTCTGCAGGCAGCAGCTTTTGACCTTGACTGTTCCTCAGTGAAGGAAGTCTAGTGATATGCTAGATAAGGCTTTTGGTTCATGCGTTGGAGATGCTAATAAATGAAAACTGTTTTGAGACTTTGTCTCATGTTCACTCAGGCAGCTGGTTTCTGTCTTACTGTTGTTATTTAAAAGGTAAAATTAAAAAAAAGAAAAAGAAAAAGGATCTGTTGAATGGGAAAAGGTGGTGAGGTAGTGATAGTAGCTCTCTGGTGAAGCTGCGTTAATACATCTCTATGACTGGTGCAGGGGAAAAAAAAAAAACTGTTTAAAATGAAGTGTATGATTTCTTACAGGGGTTTGTCTTATGCCTGAGAAAGTATTTGGTTTCTCTTATTCTCAGTTCAATTTTGTAGGGCTAGAATATTTAATGGAGATGTTGAATTCTGTTAGGAAAGTGCAGTTTCTGACATCAGTGTTCAGGACAGATGAGGGTTTTGCCGTGGAAACTTTCTAATCCTTCAAAATATGTCAAACAGGAGTTTATCTAGGAACTCCAGACTAGGTACACTTCCTAATCAAATCCATTAGAGTTTCATTGAAAATATTTTTAGAAAGAGGGGAATGAAACTGTGGTAACAGCTGTTGGACTTCTGGAGAGGAAAAAGAAGTACTGATTTGTTATGTCTAAGACACTTTTGGTATACCTCATTCTTTAGAAACCAAGTATTGAAGTGTCTAATTGTGAATATCTTTGGAAGTGTATATAAAACTGTCTTTTTGTATTTAGATCACTCAACATATAAGCTTTTATAGAAAATTGAATGTTCAGATGCTTGGAAAGAAAGATTAAAATAATAGAATACAGAATTTGACAACTTGCAGTTCCTCTTTTAATAAAAGCAGGTTTTCTATCAACTTCCCTCCTCTGCTGTTTAAGGGTCTATTTCTGGTTCCTGCTTCCAGCTGCCAGAATCTTGAAGCCTTCACCATCTCTTGCCAGGAGAAACAGGTGCAGAGTGCACTTTCTTTGATTCTTGGAACCCGTGGCTCCCCCTGCAGTCCTTTTAAGAAACTAAAGTGCCTCAGACCCTTGGCCATTCTAGCTTTTCTTCTTTCCTTGGCAGAAAGGCAATCGGTAAAATAGCGTTCTTTTACCTTTGCCTTCCAGTCTATTTCTGTGTATTCAGGATAACTGCATGTTCTGTCTGCTTATATCGAGGCTTAAATTATGCCTTTGCTTACAGACTCAGTTAACTGCACATGTTATGTAGCTGAAACAGTAGAGAATTTGGGCTCTTGCTTCCTTAAAAAGAATAGAAGAGCGCTGGACGTGATACTGTGATGAGAGAATGAAGAGAAGCTGAGAGACTATTTGGGGGAAGAAATGTCCATAAGCATTTTATAGGGAATTGTATTTGGAGGAGAAAAAGAATAATTTTTCCATCTAATTTTTGCTGTTGACTGCTGTTCCTCTTTTCAGTTCATCCTCTGGTAGTCACTTAATCACAACTTTAACTATTATGTTCTCATCCTTTCTGCATTGTCAGTGGGAAAATAAGTCCTAAATATTTTAGTTTTTTATGTACTTGTTTGATTTCAAAAGTTCAAAAACTCGAATGAGTAAATTAGTAAGGCCATAAGAACTAATTTTAGAAAATATAAATAACATCCATGGAATTTTCCTTGGGTGGTTTGTTCATTAATTTTGTTTTCAGAGGTATCTCTTTAAATTAAGATAGACTACCCAGTAAATACTTTTGACGTTCAAATGTCAAGCAAAGCTGGGTATGCATTATTCCATTTTGTAAGCTTATTCTAGACTTTTTAGGACACCAAATAAACTTTTGTAGCTTTTTCTGACAAAAAGTCCAGTGCCCCTCACCTCAGTAATTCCAATTTGAAAGTGAAAAATACAGATCACTGATTGTGAAATGATATTCCTATATGCAGGCAAACAAGAATCGTAGAATGGTTTGGGTTGGAAGGGTCCTTTTAAAGTCATCCAGTTCCAACCCCCCTGCTATAGACAGAGACACAGCTACCAGGTTGCTGAAAGCCCCATCCAGCCTGGCCTTGAATGCTTCCAGGGAGAGGGAATCCACAACCTCTCTGAGCAACCTGTTCTAGTGTCTAACAGTAAAGAATTTTGTTCTGATATCTAGTCTAAACCTACCCTCTTCCAGTTTAAACCCATTTCCCCCCATCCTGTTGCTACCCGTCCTTATGAAAGTCCCTCCCCAGCTTTCCTGTAGGCCCCCTTCAGGTACTGGAAGGCTGCGATGAGTTCCCCCAGAGCCTTCTCTTCTCCAGGCTGAAGTGCCCCAGCCCTCTCAGCCTGTCCTCTTAGGGGAGGTGCTCCAACCCTCTGATCATCTTCATGGCCCTCCTCTGGACCCGCTCCAATAGCTCCATATCCAGTTCTGAAGCCCCCAACTCAAGAAGGACGGAGTACTCCAGGTAGGGTCTCATTAGAATGGAGTAGAGGGGCAGAGTCACCTCCCTCGACCTGCTGGTCACACTTCTCTTGATGCAACCCAAGATACAGTTGGCCTTCTGGGCTGCAAGTACACATGGCCAGCTCATGTTGATTCTTTCATCGATGGGCACTCTCCAGTCCTTTTCTTCAGAGCTGCTCTCAAGCCATTCTCTGCCCAACCTGTAACTGTGCTTGGGATTACCCCAGCCCAGGGGCAGGACCTTGCACTTGGCCTTGCTGAAATTCATGAGTTTGGCATGGACCCACCTCTCAAGCCTGTCCAGGTCCCTCTGGGTAGCATCCCTTCCCTTCAGCGTGTCAACTGCATCATAGCTTGGTGTTGTCTCTTGAACTTGCTGAGGGTCCCACTGTCCATGTTGTCTACAAAGGTGTTAAATAACACTGGTTCTAGCACTGTTTCCTGAGGAGCACCGCTCATCAACAGGCTCCACTTGCACACTGAGCTGTTGACCACAACTCTCTGAGCGTGAACATCAGGCCAATTCTTTATCCAGTGAATGGTCCATCCATCAAATCTACTTTTCTCCAATTTGGTGACCAGGATGTCATGCAAGACAGTGTCAAATACTTTGCACAAGTCCAGGTAGATGACATCATTGCTCTTCTTTTATCCACTGATGCTTTAACTCCATCATAAAAAGGCCATCAAGTTTGTCAGGCCTGACTTGCCCTTGGTGAAGCAGGTTCAAGAAGCAGTCAGGTTCTGTAAAAAGAGGCTAAGCTGGATCAGGCCTATGGAATAACCTGATGCATAGAATCACAGAATGTTTTTTGTTGAAACGGACCTTTAGAGATCATCTAGTTCTACAGCCTTGCCTGTGGGCAGGGACACTTCTCACTAGATCACGTTGCTCAGAGCCCTGTCCCTTTCACTGTGTAAAGACAATCTTGTCAGAAACAGAACATACTGTTTATGTTTTGTCATCCTCTAGTACATAAATCTTCATATTTATATGGATAGGTAGAAATGTACAGTCAACAAGGACTTCAAAAATTCAGTGTTGCAAGTTGTTTGTACGACAACAAATTGCTTATTAATTAGTGTATGTTACAAGTGACTATATCCTTTTATGTTGCTTCTTTGTGAATGTTTTGTTTAAATCGTAGCGAAGTGCTGTTTGTTACAACACTGTCAAACTGCTTTCTTGTGTGTGTGCATTGGTCATATGTTGCTTTGTGTTAATGCAGATCTGGGCTTTATTCACATACAATCTTTCCTCTGACTCAGACGTTACTTTGTCCAGAGTTCTTTTTCTTAGAGTTGTTCCAACTTGTGCTCATTGTTTCACCCACCGTTCCCCACTGTGGTGAGCCTGGCTCCTTCCTGACCTCCTTTTAGGTATGGATAGGCACCCCAAAACCATCTCCAAGCTGAACAAGCTCAGCCAGCCAGCCCACTTTGTGGGAATGTTTTCTTGTGGGGCCCCAAACTAGGTGCATTGTTTCAGATATGGTCTGTTGAGCGCTGAGTAGAGGGAATAATCAATTCCCTCATCTACTGGCAAGGCTTGTATTAATCCAGCCTGGGATACTGTTGGCCTTTCCAGCCTGGGCACGCTGCTGGCTAATGATCTATTTGCTGCCTGCCAAGATCTTTTCCACAGAGCTTCCTTGCCTGTCATTCTTCAGCTGTTGTCCTTGCCAGAGTCTCTCAGGTGTGCTGCTTGCAACTATCCTGTCTGAATGTACTACTCCTGTTGCTCTGTTTCTCCAGGCTGTCCCTCTGAATGGCAGCCCTGCCCCTGGGCATGTTGACTGAGCCTGACCACCTCAGAGTTCACCATGTTGGCCTTTCAAGTCACTGGTAAAGATGTAAAGATCATTCCTAGGACAAACTTCTGCAGAATCCCATCTTTTACCATCCTCTAGGTAGCCTACCACCAACTGTGCTCCTCTGACCACTCAACTGTTTTTAACAGTCATCCATTCTATCAAGTTCTCCAGTTCCCTGATATTCAATTTCTTAAAGTTCCCATGTCCTCTTCTAATGTCCTGAGGCTGACATTGTTAGCTTTTTTGTACAGTGAAAACCTACCAGTTAATCTTTATTTCATGCATTCAGCAATTCCTATGTTTATAACTACTTTCTTGCTCTGTGATTTAATTTTCTTGGTGAAGTTCTTGTAAGACTTTGCCATTGCCTTTCTTTAGGAAGCCTAGCACTAGCCTTTTTTTTTTAATAATGCAGATTATTTCAGATAATTCTTCCTAGTGTCTGAAGTAAAGCTAATTGATTCATATTCAAAGTAGATTTGGGTTTTTTTTCCAATTGCTTTAAAACACATTGGATCTGGACCTACAAGAATGTTGTCTGTAGCCCAGGTGATTTGTAGTTCTCTTTGAAATGGTAATTTTGATAGATATGCGTGCTAGATAATAATGTTCTCAAACAGCTCTGCTACCAGCATAATTTACTTTACATTTGTAGTAAAGCAGCAATTTTATTGGCAATACTTTGGCAATTGCCTTGTTTTGGTGGTGATCTAATGTTTGAGTTCTCATTCAGATTTCTTCTTTATGATCTAATAAAATAAGTTCCCATCCCATTCTAAATTTTTGTTGGTTTTAAAGGCTTTCTATCTTTATGCTTGAATTTTTACAAATCCTTTTCTACAGCTTCATTAAACTGAATTTCTATTTTGTGTGGGAGCCTTCTCAGTTTAGCGTTAGACGTTCCCTATCTCATTCTCTTTTACTCCCAAACATTACATTTCATCCTTCCTCCTGGTATTGCCCACAAACCATTCCCTTGCTTACCATTTGTGTGAATTGCACTCATTTCATACCAAGAGGCATTCCTCAACTCAGCTGAACATAGAATATACTAAACAGAGTAATTCATGCGAGAATACCTCCTGATTTCAGGTTGTATAAGAGTAACTTATTAACCACTTTACCCTCACTGACAGAACCATCCTGTTTTGGTGTGCCTCCACGAATCTGTTATCCCATCTTTTTATTTTTAAACTTGCAACAATTCAACTGGTGGAATACCTTTCACATGACAGTTTGAGAACACATGTTAGAGTTCTTGAGAAGCAAGTGTAGGCTGAGGTACAGCCAGATTTGAATGTGTTTGTTGTGGTGGGAATACATGCATAAAAGTGCAAGTTGTTCACTAAATTGTTTGCACATTTCTTTTTTGCTTTCAAACTATGCTTTAAAACAAAATTACTGTTTTGACTATGGGTTGCATGGGTACATATTTACGAATGTGAAATTACCTTATGCTTACTTGATCGACTGTCTTCTGGATGTTGTTACCAGCATAAAGTTCTCAGTTTCTCTGTTCAATTGGTGTTTACTTAGGGCTGCGTTTGTGCAGGAGAAAAATGTAATTTCTGTTATCCTTGTTAGATGGTACTGTCCAGATAATGTTTTTTTGTCAGCATTGTTCACTTGTCAATGTGATCAAGACAGAAATGAGTAGAAGTTGTCTCTTCTTAGGGGAGGGACACTGAAGAAACACTAGGGTAGTGGCTATTGGTTGGTTTGTGGGGTATTTTGTGTATGTGTTTTTGTTTGTTGATGTTTTTATCCTTAAAGGAGTAACTAAATTGTTATCTTTACAGACAGAATAGTGCTCTCTTTTCCTTTCCATTCCTAGCTTAACGTAGTGGATCATGGATTCGTGTGTGATCAGGATTTATTTGCTTTATTTCCTGTACAGCTTGTTGAACATTGCACTGTGGCCTGCTTGCTGACTTCATATAAAGTAGAGCATTGCTAACCATGCCTGGATGTTTCTATAAAATACTAAGTGCATGTGTCAAATTTCTGTAGAAAGAGAAGAATATTCTGCTACCTTTGCAAGAGCTTCTGGCTGAATGAAGTAATTAAATGAAGCGTGCATAATTAATGAACAAATATAATGCAATTCCTCTTTTTTGATGAAGAAATTACTGAAAATGTGGGCTAAAATTATATTTAAAGAGCAAACAATTAAACAGAAAACTTCCTTAGTGCCCTTGGAATCTTTTATCATGTGAGCCAAAGGAAATGCCTACCTTATGTTGTCATTGGAACAGCATTTATTTGAGGTTCCCTCAGGCCTCTTTTTTTACCCTGCTAACTAAGCTAGATATGTGCAGTGAAAGTCTTTTTCGTATAAAAATATATTTTTACAACAAGTAGTCTGTTTTTACAGCAGTTTCTATCTGTTAATTAGGTTTTTTACAAGAAAAAGAAAACTTTTTCGAGAGATTGTGTTTAGACAAATGTGGGTTTGTTTGTTTTGCTTTTTTTTTTAATTCTTACGCTATACACGAAGAAGAAGAAACAGAAGCGCTACTTACACAGAATAATGAAGGATGTCTGTAAAATGACTGATAAGTCTTCTGCTGAAGCCATTAAATCATTCTTCCCTTGCAAGATTTTCTGAGAGTTGTGCGAGAAAATGATACCATAGCAATGGGGATGGAGATGAACGTATGTTGCTAAGAAACTACGTGATCTGTTCTGGACCAGTTGCTCTGATAAAGTGGCTGCCTTAAGTTGTTGCATATGGAAAAGAGCCACTTTAGGTGATGTGCGTTTTGCTCCACCAATTCTGACCTGCAATGCTTGCCTTTGCAGATGGAACATGAGGATTTTGTAATGGAGGGGCATGGCAAGACTCCACCTCCTGGTGAAGAAAACAAACAGTGAGTCACATGTTTATTTAAAAAGGGCCTTACCATCGTAGTAAATGGTGTGAAGCACTCTTGTCTAAATGTGCTGAGAGCATTGGTTGCTTGTTTGATGCTCGCCCTTTTGGTTCTTTAAATACAGGTACTTGACAGCGGATAGTGGTTGGAAAAAAAATATCAGGATGTTGACTTGCCTTAAATTAAAAGCATAGAGATATGCTTTGCAATTTCAGAAGGTAAATCAGAATTTGTTGTGAAAGAGAATCATTATGGAAGCTTAGTGCTCAGGTAGTAAATTCTACTTTTTATTTTTAAAGTGAAAATTTGTCCATTAAATATTTATATATTTCTTCTTCGGGGAAATAATTTGAAATATGATAGAACCAGGACCTCTCTCTTGTTGTGCAAATGGTAGAGTGGTTGTCTTTGAAATACTAGCCTTCATTCATTAAAATGTGCCGTATTAAAGGAACTGAAATGGTAAACAAAATGGTTTTTTAAGGATAGACAATTTAAGATCCTAGTACTTAGCAGTTTAAGGAAAAAAGCTTGATGGGAGGAAAAAATGGCAGATTTCTATTTGCAAAACGCATGGAGAAAATGGTGTTTGCAATGACTTCAGACTGAAAGCCGGTAGCAGAAGAACAGAGCTTGGTCCTAAACATGTATTGCAGTAATGGCTGTATTCTGTATTCTTTCCTTCGGCTAATACAGTGGTAATTTAATGTTGGTATCACAATGAAATGTTTTCCCTGACATACCCTTTGGAACAAGCAAGAAGATTATCTTTAGGAAATCCACCTCACAAACCTTTCATCAACAGCCCCCATTCCCAGTGTGCCCAGTCGGATGTCACCTCATGAGCAAGAATTCTGTTGTCTCTTTCATCAGCTGTACACTTGTGGCAGAAAGGTTGGGATTTGACTCAAGTTGAAAGTCTTCCTTACCTTTCAGATCAACTATTGACTAAGTTGACTGCCTCTGCAACAGTGAGAAAATCTTTCTGAGGTAGCCAAGATGAGCTTGGGGAAGTTCTAGTGCTGAGCATGCACATTCTTTCCATCATGGAAGCGAGCCAAACTTCTCAAAGTAATTGCTGCTATTTCTTTCTATTCAGACTGCCCAACTTACTGTGGTACCAAGAGATACAAAGCTTATTGAAGTAGAAAAGTAGAAACTTTCAGAAAGTTCCAGAAAGAAATGAGTGCAGGAATAATGTTTAATGAGTGCGGGAGTTACGTTTCTGCTCTTGTGAATTACTTATTTACTTAGACAATAGTACATGTCGTTACAGTGAGTATATGAGAGATGTTGTGTTGGATTTATGCTAGCCTTTTGTTTGCTGTCTTATTTTAGGTGCAAGTAGAAGCTGTGGTTATTTTACAGTTGACCTGATTTCTAATTAGAGCTTTTGCAAGTGCCTTACAATCACTCTATTCTCCAAAACTATACTTACTGGGAAGGGAATGACATCACTGATAGACAGGAGTAATTTTTTTTTTTCTCTAACTAATAAATGTATGTTTTTGTGTATTAAATAGTAAAATGATAGAAGTCTTAAAGTGCAGTTTCAGTAATATAGTTAAGAGATGAAAATAATTTTGTGTAGTTGTAGCATAATGCTAGGAATGTTATGTTGTGGGTATTGCTCTTAAATTTGAACTGATCACTTGAATCTTTTTCTATGAACAATCTCAAATTTTCATCTACCTAACAAAAATTGCCTGCCGAGATGGAGCTTAACACTTGTAAAGTGACATTGATCTGGCATCCAGGATAAATGGATGAATATCATACTAAATTTATATCTTTAATTTACAGTAATATATATCTTTAATTTACTCCAAAACAACTGTGTTGACTTCAAAGCTTCTTGAACCGATCTCAAAAGGAGAAGAGGGGGGGAAAACATTAAAAAATTACTTCCATTAAGTACTGGCTGAGCATCCTGGAGTGGGTCCATGGTGGGCCACCGAGGGGCTTTTAGGGCATCTGAAAATGAGGAAAAGTTGAGAACTGGTTCTGTTTAATGTAGAGATTAGAAGGTTTGGAGTCAGGTGAACTTTTCTGTGTGTATAGACTTGATGGGAATGCAGACATTTCTCTGTGCTCCCCAGTGAGGCAAAAATCAGTGAACACAACCTGAAATACAGAAAATTGCACTCAAAATTAAGAAAGAGAGAAAGGAAAAAGAATCCCAAAAACTATGGGAGTAGACAAGCAATGGAATAGGCTGCCCAGAGAAGTTGTGCTGCAAGATACTGAAAACCCAGCTGGATGCAACTGTAGGCAACCTGCTGTAGTTAGCTCTACTTTGACTAAAGGGTGGGATTAATCATCTCCAGAGATTCCTTCCATCCTAAATGTTTCTGTAATTCTCCATGTGTGTATATTCAGTGGTGTCTTCCTGCTTGGTTTGAATTAAAATCAGAGCTTACTAGTGAGAAGAAATAGATCATAAGTTTGAATGCAAGTCAGATGTTTGCTACAGGCATAGATATGCTAGATGAAGACTCATCTTTCCAACTGTTCATCAAACTTCATAGTTTACTCCTTCTACAGCTGTGCAGATGGAATTTTTATTTTGAGTGCTTTTAATTTGCTTTCCTGAAAAGCTGACCACGTTAATTGAATTGCCTTTCATCTGGATAACTCTACTGACATTATATTCAGAAGATACAGTTTCAGCAGCTGACTTGTGAAGGAATTAACTTGCATCAGAGCGCTCGAGGAGTCAGCAAGTGTTAACCTTAGGCAAACCTAGATATTTTTTTAATATTTAACTGCATTCCAATGGATTCAAATAAGATTTGAATTGGCAATGAAAAAAACAGAAATAAAAAGACACTTCTGAGAAATGTTCAATGTAAGCAGTAGTTTTCAACTAGCTGCGGTTTAGTTTGAAATTTCCTTTGCAAAATTACAGCTGTATAGTGGGCTGCAAGGAGCTGACATCTCTGGGTGAGTTCAAGCACTTTATTTCTGAAATGCAGTAGGCTATTTCAGTGCAGTTTGATGCAGGGATAAAAACTTGACATTGCAAGAGTACCTTCTAATATTAAAAAAAAAAAAAAAAAAAGGCATATTCTCACTCTTTGCTGTATTGAAGGTTCTTGTATTTGCTGTATTGAAGTACAAAGACCAAGTAACACTATTTTACAGAGCAAGTTCTCAGTTTATATAACAAAATGCTATTTTTCAACATACCACCGTTAGGTATGTGTTTTTGCTAACAATGAACAAAAGCCATATGCCGTGCTCATAAAAATCTGCACCAGCAGAGAGAACCCACTGTTTCACAGCTGCCATGATGGCGTAACTGCTGTTTCCCATGCAGTCCTCCTTTCCTTGGCCTGAATGGGTAGGAGTCAGAAGGCACCAAATCCAGACTATACGGGAGGTATGGTATGATGGTCCAGCCAAGATTGGCAATGTGCTCCACAGTCTTCAAACTGCTTATGGGACCTGCTGTTGTCTTCTTCTCTGGCCTGACTATGCAGGGTTGTGCTTTCTGCTTACAGTGGTCAGAGTTTATAGTTTTTTCAGATTCCAGGAAATCCAGAAGGACCACCCCTTTTGTATCCTAAAAGAAAGTGCACATCACTTTACCCTCTGAGGACCGCATCCTGAACTATTCTTCCATGGGGAATTCATGGGTTGTTTTGATTCCTGCTCATAGTGGCGATACCACGTCTTGTCACTGGTAGTAATGTGCTCTGGAAAGCTGTCACCTTCAGACTTGTATTGGTTCAGTAGGTCCTGAGAAACTTGCATACAAATGTTCTTTCTGTTTCTGCGTGAGTCTTTGTGAGACCTATCTGGTACAAATGTTGCAATACTTGAACATTGCCATCACCGTTCCCAGAGCAATGAAGCCAATATTCAGCTCTGCACACCATTCTCTGGTAATAATCCACTGATTTGTGCTGATGAGCTGATTGAGAGGCTCTTCATTTCATGGTGTAACAGCTGTTCATGGACATCCAGAACATGGCTTGTCTTTCACATGGCTGTCACCACTGCTGAAGCGGATCACCTGCTGCCTTACTGTGCTTAGGTCCACTGTTTGGTCTCCATCAACATTCAGCAAATGTCAACGAATATTGGTGGGTGTAATTTTTTCCACATGGAGGAATTCAGTGACACACCTTTGCTTCATCTGCGCTTGTATGTCAGACACCATTTGGTCAGGCTGTCCCTCTGCAGCCCTATGTCACATGGCAGCAAAATGTAATGGAATATTGGTGAAAAGGCCACATCACCATCATCCATCTCTGATGTCACAGGCCAACATAATAAAATAGGAGGTATTACTTTTGGAGCAGCCTTCATAGATTATATACAGGGTTTTTGGTCTAGTTATTTACAACATGAATATAACTCATTTAGATTGGAACCAGCTTTTGTTACACTATTCATTCAAAATCTTTAGTACAAGTGAAATATGGAACAGGCAATACCATCTCTAGTCCTGTAAAAGATGTGCAGTTTCTGCACAGTGCCAGTGGCTGTGCTGCAGGGAGGGCTGCTGCTAATGCTGAAATCCACACTTCCATGAGTCTACATGGGGTGCTGAGACTGGAAACAGCTACCTTGAACTGTGCTTCTCCTCAGGCACAGGAGCAGTCGACTTCTCAAAAAATTTGTTGACAGCAACAAATTGTGCCAGCAAAAACATTTTGAGGATCATACTTAGAATTTCAAAATAACCTCCAAATCCTAATTCAGATTATCAATTCGATTTTGTGTACGTAATTTGTGTGTCACCTCAACTTCTCTTGAAATTTGTGGCAAACAGTGCCCTTCCTTGGAAACATCAACAGTTATGTTTAAAAGTAAAGCTCGTAGCTGATTTTTCTGCATGTGGAATAGGCTCATAAGGTAAACATAGCCTAAACCTGTGCTCCCATCTCCCCTTCCCTCCCTAAAACATCCTTTTACATCCTAACATGCCACTGCTGAGATGTGTGCTGTGTATGTAGCGACCAAACTAGATGGTTTTGTCACAGAATGCTGCAGTTCTCTCAACATGCTTCAGTTCTAGTAATAATTCAGACTAGCTCTTGTATTGGTATCTGAGTAGGAGACTTCTGCCTTTGACTTTTTTATTGCTTATTTTACTTCATTAGCAATTTGAAAGGATATGGGAGGGCAGGAGACCATGGGACAGAAGCTCAAGGTGAGAACTGAATATAGCTGTTCCAATAGAAATTCAGGAATACTTTCATCAGCTTCACATTGTAGAAGTCCTTTTTCACTCCTTGGATGGAATGGCAGGACAAGTTTGCATCTCTACCTGTGTGTGTAGGGGGGGGAGAGCCTGAGGCACGGAAAAACATTGCCCTTTGTTGTGCAATTGAGTGGGCAGCAGTGGATGAGACAGCAGCAAATTCTGGAGCTGTAGAGCAGCTGTGTTTTAGTTGTAAGACTGGCAAGTCAATAATGTCGAAAAAGCTGGCTTGCGCTGCTTAAGATAGAGTACTTCTAAACAACGTGACAAGAAAAAGTATGCAGAATTTATACTTGACTATTTTAAGTGCCAAGGGATTCATCAATTCTGTTCCACATTTTATTAGTTTAATGTTCTGGTTATTTTTTCCATCTTTTTGTACCTAAAATTAGAGGTATCCCAAGAAAACTCTTGTCTGAATATTCTGTGCAAAAATCATTTAAATTAAGTATTTACTTCTGTAAGCTAGTCTTAAAAATGCTTGAAAATGTTTTCAGTTATCATTTAATGTTTTTAAGATACCTTGTTTCACCTACTCACTCATTTTTCTTTCAAATCTTGTACTAGGAGGTAGCAAAACATTTAGAATAGCATGTCTTACTTTGTCATGAAGAGATACCAGCTTTCCATGTACCTCATCTATAGCCACCACCATTAGTGTAGTGTCATTCTGCAAAGCATTTTCTAAAGATGTAGAAAATTGGAAGCTCCATGACTGAGGAAAAAGAAACAATTGAGATCTGGATAGAAAAATGTTAAATCCAAAGGTAAAGTTTCCACTTACTATTCACATGTGTTTATTCTGCACTGCTGCTGGCACTGAGAGGAAAAGATTTGTGGACAGTATGCATTCTACATTTGAACAGAATGATGCTGCTTTTCCTGAGATTTCATAGTGCTTTCTTCCAGATGTCTTCTGGTAAGAACAGCCTAGTTTGTTGTTTTTTCCAAGATCTGTATTTGCCCTGCGTAGGAAGCGCACAAAACCTGCTTCTGAACTTACAAAAAGTCTCTTGGTCAGACAAGCTGCATGTATAGTCTTTCCAAAACAAGAAAAAGTGTATTTCTGTTCCAATTTTCTGATTTATAAGAATGGTATCGCAGATTTCCCAGTCGATATCACACTGACACCAACAACACTATTGATTCCTCTAATCATTCAGTTCTAGTTGTGATTCCTAGCAAAAAGGAGGAGAGTTGTATTCTGATTTACAGCTGATTGTACTTTGAAGCAGAGAGCATTTAAGTACTGACCAAATTCCTAAAATCCCAGAGCCTCTTTATTCAAACATCACCTCCACCTCCTGTTCTCTCGTCCTTTCTAAGGACTACCTACCAGATGCTCCATTAACATGAAGTTCATTGTTCAGGCAGTCTTTCTGGTTTGGTTGCAGTGGCTGTTGCCCCTCCCTCTCCTAAGCAGACACTTCTCAGAAGCTGCCCGAGGTAACTGCCTTCTGATGCATCATTTATATGGATGGCTGGAAATTGCTCTCTTTTCAGCTGTACATTGCTCTGAGATAGGAACTGATGAGTGGCATCTTACACAGGAGTGAGATAAGTTGCTTCCAGGGTTGATCTGTGATCCTTCTTTGTTTCAATCTTCCGCTAAAACATGTCTCAGTAGGTTTGGCTTTTTTTTCTTATTCTTGTACCGCTCTTCTCAGACAACTGTTTGTGATGTACAAACTTAAAGTGTATGATGTCTGTGTTAAATGTTACATGGAAAAACAGATCCAAAAATAATTGCTAAATACTCCATTTGTGATTTCTCTCCTACCTTTACATGGAAGACCATTTACTATAAAGTAGCTTGCTTGAGATGGGCAGGAAAAATTGTTTAAAGAAACTTGAGGCCAATTTTGATTTCCTGCTCATTCTCCCTACTACTGTTCCTCTTAGTGTAACTGTCATAAAGAGTAATAAAAATAAAACATTTTGTAGTATCCTGTAAGTGTTTAGGCAAGGAAATCCCTGGAATGCATGCATAAAGTTCATTAAACAAAACTGGTATTTTCCATTAGTAAATTGAATGTATTATTTCTGGTTGTGTATTTTAACACTTTCTGAAAAAGAAGATACTGTCTTCTAAATTGTTTGTAAAATAGAAGGGGGGGGAGAGGGTGGAAGGAATTCTGCTTTTCAGTTCCCTGAACTACGTGAAAGTAATAAGGCAAAAGTCTTTCTGCTTGTGGAGGCATTTATTGCTGAGGAAAAAGTGGCTTAGAATGTAAACAAGTACTGGTTTTAGCTAAAAAAAAAAATTAGTGATCAGGCAAGTTGCTTGGCTTGATGTTTTCAAATCAGCAGTAAAGGTGTAAAGTATGAACATGACCTCACGTGATTGCATTTGACTTTATTAATGACAGCTTATTGGAAATGGTCTTGGTTTAAAAAAAATAGTAATAATAATTCTTTTCAGTAGGAAAAGAATTTTATGTTCATAAAATAAAAGTTGGAATAATTTTGTATTCATTCTTTAAAATGTAGTGTGTAACCTGCTACAAATGCTGAATATTCAAATAACAGCAACAGACTTAAATAATTTTCCTTGCTGTTCTTCAAGCGTGAAGAATAATTCTGAACTCCGTCTCTATATGCTCTGTTTCACTGGCATAATAGCTGTTTATTACCAGTATAATTGTATAGTTGAGAAAAAAGATGTAGTAGCTACACCAAGCTGGTGCCACTCAGTTTCAATAAGAGTTCACATCCTGGCCTCTTAGAGCAAGCCATTGGCATGTTTGTGAGTTATAGTCCTAAAATGTACTTTCATACTGGATGATTGGATCTTCTGTATTCTTTGTACGTACACCCAGATGAATGACTGAATATTCATTTTGAGCATATGGAGAGAAAGGAAAAAAAAAAGAAAAAAAAGGCTAAAGGGTCTTTGTTACATTAGAGTTTTGTATTCTCCTCTTGTTTCCCGTGTTCAGCAAATAGAAATTTTAGTGACTGTCCACTGTACATTATAGATGCCATAGATGATAAGTAGGATAAAAAGATACAAACAATCTTTGCATGAACTTGGTTGCAAGTTGCTGAACCTATCTAGACCCTTCAGGAAGTGACCATCCACTATTGTAAAATACAGTGCTCCTCATAGAAGTAAAGTAGACGTAGAAGATAGGACTCACTGTACAAATAAAAGTACTGCTCCCTGTGGTCAAGATGATGTGAACTGAAAACTTGTTTACAGAGGTATTTTGGAACTCTTCAATCGCATCACACCTCTGTCGTGCTGTGATCTGCTGACCTGGTATGATTTCTCTTGCTCCTACCTTGATAGATTTGCTGAACTCTTTGCACTTAATCAACTTAGTCATGTGTAGGGCTCGTACTAGTTTGCGTTGGGTGCATGCATCTGAGTATTTGACAGCAGTAAAGCTTGTAGAATTTTCTTCAGAGGTAGCTAGCTGTTACTTCTGACATTTCAAACCAGAGGGCTGTACGTGAAGGCAGGAAAGGTATTCAGCTTGCTTGGAAAGATCAGTTTACAGATTTTTACTGAAATAAATAATTATTTTCACTAGAAAAATGAATCAGATTGAGGAAAGCTTTTCCTATAGTAATCCCCTGAGTATGCATTTGTTTTGAATTATTATGAATATTTTAAAAAATATATACTCTTTTCTTATCGTATTGTGGTTCCTTTAATGCGAACAAAGGAAAATGGGTTGGTGCCAGTTCGAACCAAGATGCCAGAAATTCCTTTGCTCAGAGGTTTCCGGGCCAGTGACTGAACTCCCCACACAAAAACTCAAAACAAGTCAGAACAATTCATGGAGAAGTACTGATCTGTCTCACCATATGTAAAAATAAAAGTATCTACAAAACTCAAAGTGTAGCACACCTTCAGTATAGAAGGAAAAAAAGGCGCAGAAGATCTGGAGTAAGACTAATGCTTTCATTCCAGGAATCTTTTGTGAGACATCCCTTAAACATTTGTGAGAAATCTGCTCTGCACAGATAGACTAGACTGAAGTGAATAGGAGGTATTGAATTTCAGTAGAGGTATGTGTAAAGGATCCATACAAGGAGGAGGTCCTGTTGTGGTGATGTTTTTATAGACGTGAAAGGTAGATTCTTCTTTAAATATTCTAACCTTAATGCTTGCTGCTGTAACATTTAAAGCTCCTAGCCTTAAACAGAGCGGAGGGAAGCATTTAACCAGTAAGTTTATTGCTGCTTTTGAGGTGCACAGTAACAGCTATTGTTGATGGAAGGTCAGTTTGAATCAATCCTCTAACCGGCATGGTAATTCCCATGTTGTAAACAACAATTAGAAAGCAACAGCTTGCTGTGTATATGGGCATAGTGGTAGTCTATACGATTTCCCTGAACATCTGTTCATACTGGGAAAAAAAAAAAAAAAAAGTGTCATCTTTTCACTAGAATAGATAGAATTGGATAAAAGTGATAAACTTTTAATATTTCACAGATATCTTGACAATTTGTATGATTTCAGAAACTGAGGGTGGAAACCCATTAGAGGATTACAATCTCCAAAATTGAGGAGCTGCCAACATGATAGTACAGGAGGAGGTTAATGAATTGCTGAAGTCTCAGAATGCTCATCTGTGCAGGTTTCCTTGCACTTTGTGTTAGTGGAAAGTACTCTCATAATTAGCAAGGATATGTGTGTAAGTGGTTCCTCCAAAAAAACTCAGTTTGGAAGAGACTTGAGTGAAGATTTTGAGAGCTTGTTTTGTTTCCTGTCATTAAGTCTCACGTGATTTGCAGTTCGCTTTCTGTGTATGTAACTTTCCATGTAAGTTTGGAGTCTCTTGTCTAGTTTTGCTCAAGGGAACAGGAGAAAGAAATGATAATATTTTGTTATTTACTATTACCAGTAAGTTAAACATCAGTGACTGCCTAGAAAGGAGATGGAATTTAATTTCCTACTAAAAGGAGGGCTTCAGAACAAAGCAAAAGATTATATTTTCTGGCTGTGTCTGTTGATAGATCATCATCATCATCATCATCATCATATGTGTTTTGAGATTAAGTACAGCAGATGCTATCTTTTGCCTGGGTCGGGGTGCTGCAGGAGGTGCAAAACAATTATGGGAAGAGTCTGCATGGACTCGTGTACTGGAGGGGCCTTGGCATCAAAGGAGAAGTGGATGTGCAGGAAGCTGGGATTAGCGTGGTGGAGATTCAGCCATGTGTGACAGAGACTGGTAGGAAATGAGTTTTTACTTCCATTGTTCACGGAACAACTTTGTTAAAAGGATGATAGAAGGCTTTATGCTTCTCCACTTCGGAAAGGGCATTTGAGGAGATTGAACAAGTGGAGGCATAGTGATGGATTATTCATAGGCTGAACAGCAAGGGAAAGTATTGTGGCAGATTAAGGAAAAATTAGGTGAAAAAGTGAGTATTTGCAAAATTCTCTGAATGAAGTTTTCCTTGTAAGTTATCCTTCTGTGAACACTTCATTGATGTATAGATTCAAAACTTTGTCTTGGCCTTGAAGTAATGAATAGTTCTTAGATGTAACGTGCTGTGAACTTTTTGGGTCTTTCACTCTTCTTTTGTCCCTGCCAAGAAAAGAGATTTCACTTTTACTGTGGTTCCAAACCACTGCTGCAATGTGAACTCTGCGTTCTAAAGTTGGATACTGTGTTCCTAAAATGTGTTGATAAGTGCCTTTGTGTATGGGATGCAACAAGCAATTGTAAACTTTTCAGAAACAGTGCAAGCTTTTCCTACATTGGTCACTTTTAGTCATGGTATTTTTCTACATAAAAAGAAGCTGCATTATACTTTGGCTACTATTGTTTATTTAAAAAAAAAAAAACAGAAGTAAAACACCTGCCAACTCTATTTTCACAATACTGCAGCATCAAATATCTCACTGCTCCCTGAAGCTGGGGGAGGAGAAGAATATATAGTTTTCCTTAGGCATGAGTATTTTGTCCTTGAAGAATGCTCGGACACTTCAAAGTCTGAACTCCTACAGAGGGGAGGCCATCTCTTGAACAATGGCTTGTGTGCAATTGCTTTGAAGACTTCAAAAAGAAAAAAAAGAAGTTGATAGTTGATACAGCCAGATTTAGCTATTGTCTTTGCTTTGAAAACTGGTAGGTATTTGGTACCTCTGTTTGGAGAAAATAATTAAAAAGTGATCTGATCTATTCGATATATAGGGCAGAGCAACTAGGAACTTGACACTGACATCTACCAAATTTAGGAAGCAAAATGCTTTGGAATCCTGATTTTTAACCTAATGTTTTCACTTGTTCTCTTGAAATAAATAATGTTAGAGCACACAAGGAATAGTTAAGAGTTGTAATTCTGTTTCTTAAATTAAGTGGTTTACTGCTTGCTTTTTTTTATTATTAGACATACTGCAACTACATGCATATATATCCCTACCCTCAGAGTTGCAATGCTTTTAACTACTTAGGAAAGACAGCGTGACCTTTCTAAATCCCGTTAACTTGAGGAGGTGAACAAGCTGCAGTTGGTGCTCATAAGCATGGTAGTCCAGGTCAGTTGATCCTCGGTGACCATTCTTCCTGCCTCTGCTACAACACCTATTTTCTGGGGTTGATCTGGGGAAATCAAGCTGATGAGCTGCAGTAGGATGGGGGGCCTGCAGGCCTCAGTTCACTTTGGAATTTGCCTCTGATACTCTAGGAAACAAATTGTTCACTAACAGAAAAGAGGAAAGTTGGTGAGAAGGCATTTGTGCTATGAGAAACTTGTTAATTCCTCAGCAGAAACCTCAAATATTATGTCCTCAGCTGACTTGACGTTTTCACTTCCATTACATCAGCTATGAAGAACTAAGTAGGGGAATAAATCAGTTTTAAGTTTGTCAGCATGGGTAGTATGGGCAACACAAGCTGTCCCAATGGGATGAGTGTTGTAGGATGGTAAGGGTGCAGCCTTCAGAATAAGCAAGGTCGCATCAACCTGTAGGACTTTGAGCAAAAACAAAATGGCAGCCCTGCAGACAGGAAGGTTTGCATAAGAGCAGAATGATCCTAAATCCTTTCAAAACAGCATGAAGATCTGCAAATCAGCCAAGACCTGCCCTCCTTGAGGTGACTGCTAGAGAGTATAGGTGGTATCCCAGTTCATCTGCTAGACAGTGGAGCATCCCTGTACACATCAAGTTGAGACCTAATTTACTGGTTTGGTACCCAAAGATCACCTAGAAGGTTTGTCTGTATCTAGAACCAAAATGCAGTTTGATGTGAATTAAAAAACCACTCTCCTCCTGCCTTGGCTGTAAGAGCACAAAGAATCCCTGGCTGTAAGCATTCAGCACACGTCTGCTTAACATGGGTGCTGTGCTCATAGGAGCACGTCGAAGCTTCATTCAAGTTTTTAAGATGCTTTATGATGATAGAAGGTGCTTAGAAATGAAGTGTTTGTCATCAGATAAGTTAGTATATAACAAGGATATAACTTTTTAACACTAGCTATTAACAGAGCTGTTGACATGAGAAAGCTTAATGGTTAGGTTTTCAAGTGCAGTTGCCATCTGAAAAGGGATGTGCAGGTCTCTCATATCCTTTTTAAAATTATTTTTTATTTATTTTTGCTGTAGTCAACTTTCTGAACTGTCATACTGCTGCTTCTCCTAACACAATTTTGGTTTGAGGAACACTGCATTTTAGAAACAAACAAAAAGGAAACACCTTCTCTTCTGTGCTGTGGGTAGACAAGACTTAACCAGTAAGCCAATGGGAACAGATACAGAGCGATGTGTGTAGAAGTTGTTGGCTTGGTTGTATTTTTATATTAAAAAAGGAATTCGGAAGTTGTTTCCTATGGAAACAAAACATGGCTAGTTTTCACCTCGTCAGTGGAGCCCCCCAACTCTTCATAAAGACAAACGAGGCAAGGTAAAACAGGCCCAGAGCCGAGCCTGTTCATTTTTGACAGAATGGTAAATTGAGCAGTTTTATCCACCCTGCAAAATGCTCTCTAAAATAGTTTTTATTTCCTGATTGCTTGCTTCTTCCCCTCAAAGTTTTCTGTTTTTAAAAGCTCTCTCTACTGAACAACAAACTTCAGAGCAATGAAGGAGAATGGCTGCTCCAAAAGTAATACCTCCTATTTTATTTTGTTGGCCTGTGACATCAGAGATGGATGTTGGTGGTACGACAGTAGGGGTTGAAGCTTCCCACCAATATTCCATTACGTTTTGTTGCAGTGTGACAGAAGGCAGCAGAGGGACAGCCTGACACAATGGTGTCTGACATGGAAGTGTATATGGAGCAAAGGTGTGTCACTGCCTTCCACCATGTGGAAAAAATGGCACCTACAGATATTCACTGACATTTGCTGAATGTTGATGGAGACCAAACAGTGCATGTGAGCACAGTGAGTTTCAGCGGTGGTGGCAGCCATGTGAAAGACAAGCCATGTGGTACCCATGAAAAGCTGTCACACCATGAAATGAAGAGCCTCTCAATCAGCTCATTTGTGCGAGTCAATGGATTATCACCAGAGAGCTGTGTACAGAGCTGAATATTGGCTTCAATGTGTTCAAGGCTTGAACTCATAGACTCAGGCCAGAGAAGACAACCACCTTTCTCTGACAACCCTTCTCTTGCTCTGAGTGTGAAGCACACCCTCAGTCTTGACCTGACTGCCCTACTACACACAGCACAGTCCTAATTTGGAGCCTACTGCCTTCAGTTTGTTCAGGCTGAGGTAAAGGGTGTCTGCATGGGGAAACGTTTCCTAGTAATGACTGTCATAGCAGCTGTGAAACAGTGGGTCAGCTCTGCTGGTGCAGATTTAAGAGTGTGGTATGCAGGCTCTGGTTCTTTGCTGGTGAAAATGCACAGCTAATCGGTGGTATGTTGAGAAATAATGAATAGCTGAGAATTTTCTCTATGAAAAAGGGTTGTTGTGCTCTTTGTATTTGTTCTAATTTTCAAGGAAGTAAATAGGAGGCATTACTTTCAGAGCAACGTATGTACTTACACCTGATAGTAGCAACTGGGCTGAGCGCTGGTTGCTTGAAGACTTCCCGGCACTGTCAGCTCCTGCATGGAGAGCTTCCACGCCTTGAGAACAGGGAGCTGCCGTACCACGATGAGCCTGGGAGAACTTCTACGTCCAAGTAGCACAATTTGGTTTTGGGGGGAAGTAGAATTACCCGTAGTATATGCGTGCTCTCGTCCGCAGCGTGCCCTCACATACGTAGCATGTGCAGCTGCAGCGCTTGATGCAGTTTTACAGAAGGCAGCAGCGTCGGAGCGCCTCCCGAGCCGCCCTCAGCCGCCTCCCCGCTCGCGCCTCCAGCGCGGGGCCGATTCAGCTGTCGGGCGCGCTCTGTGCGCGGCCCCTTTAAGGCGGCGCGAGGTCGGGCCCCGCCGCGTGATTGACAGGTCGGCGGCGTCACGTGACCGGGCTCTATTTGAAGGTCACAAAAAGCTGCTTCCTTTAGAGAGAGGGAGAGCGAGGGAGGGAGCGGGAGAGCGAGCGAGGGAGGGAGCTCACGCCAAAATGGCCGACGGAGTCTCTGCTGGCTTCTGAACATTTGAAATTGAAAAAAAAACAAAACGCGAAATCGTTTCGGGATCTTTTTTTTTTTTTTTTTCATTTCCATTTCTACCTTGTATGCCTCAACTCGCTGGATTTAAGCACTGCTGCACTTTATGAGGTTAGTGGCGCCCTTATATTTTATTACTACGATGATTTTTTAAAAAATTTTTAATTTTTTTTTTTTTTTAATAATTACCCATTCGTCGGTTTTAAAGAGCCCGACCCGGCCGTGCCCGGCGCTGCTCCGCGGGTGTCTCGGCGCGGTGCGGGGCTCCGGCAGCGCCTGCGGAGCGCTTCGGAAAGATGGCTCTGTGCGAGTGCGGCTTTGGGGGCGATTCGTCACGTAAAGCACCTGGGCGGATGGCTGCGGCTCCTCCGCCTTCCCCGAGCCGCCCGGCTACCAGATCGTACAGAAAATCTCGTTCTATTTAAACGGAGGCTCCCGAAACAGCCGTTTCTTCCCCGCAGCACCCCGAGCTCTTCAATCTGCTGCAAAAATTTGCATACACGGAGTCGGGTTTGCATTCTTCCTGCCGCCGGCTCCGGCGGGGACGGATGGGGAAACGCTCGCCGCACGCCGGCCCTCGTCGGGAGGGGACGCGGGGAGACGCGGCGCGGCGTGCGCTGTCCTGGCGGGGCTCGGCGCGGCCCCGCGCTGCCCTCCCGTCCGTTCCCTCCCCTCCCCTACCCTCCCCTCCCCCGCGACGGGCGAAGCGCGGCGCTGAGCGGAGCGGCGCTGCTGCCCGGCGGCCCCAGGGCCCTCTCCGCGGGCTCGGAGCGGGGCGGGCGCGCTGGCGGCTGCAGGGCGCTGCCGGTGTCTGCCGCTCTTCGGAGTGTAAGCGTTCCTCATTCTGTTGGTAAATACAGGGAGAAAGCGGCGTTTTCTCGCCTTCCCCCCGCCCGCTCTCGTACTAGCAATTTAAAGGCAAGTTATTTTTGCATCTCCCTCCAGAAGCGAGCAGAAAATTAAAGGGAAATAGCTGAAGCTCGCTGTGCACAGGCACCTCCCCCTGCATTGTAGGAGTGTGATGTAATGCTCCTTCTGCGAGGTTAAATGAAAAAATCTCTCGGTGGTGGTGCGCGTTCTTCATCTCCTCCTGGTAGGTCCTCTAGTGCTTTTTGCATTGGATGTCGAAGCAGCAAACGATGACGATAATAAAAGAATCTACTTCCAGATTTTCTGTATGCATCGATTGTGATTGGCAGATCAACTTTATAGATCCACAAGATGGATCGTTTAACGTTTCTTTGTGGCCTTACATCTGCACGGCTGAATCCAAATGGAGGAAACACATTTGTCTTCATTGCAGTCTCATAGTATAGATCAAATTCTCCCCCCCCTTTGGCTAGAAGATATTTTAAATAATACTACAGTGCATCGATTTTTCTCTTGGAAATTAAAAGGTGTTTTCTTTTCAATTAAGGTGAGCCTATTGAAAAGAACACTCAAATTTTGGCCTTAAAAAGTTTAGAGGTAATGTATCACCCAGTTCCTATATAAGATAACGTGCTTTCTTCCTGTTTAGGATTAATGAACTTAATGGAATCTACTCTCACGTTGGTAGCATGTAGCTGAGTGGGAGAACACTCTGTGTCTTTGGCCTGGTGCAGCCTGGTGGCTGAACTTGCTTTTGTTATTCAGAGCCGCCCTGGGCTTAGTGGAGCCCTCATGTAGCCAGAACATGCTGACTGTACCTGTTGATTGGCAAACTTCAGGAGTACAGTTCCCAAACACAATGTTACTGATGGGATTCCCAGGTTTGTCACTCAGTTGACCAAACCATCAGATACATAGTTCCAGTGGTACTGACCGTAGCTCAGAATGGTTGAACTGTGAGGCATGCGAGCTTTGTCCTGGACCGGCAGCGCTGCGGGATGCGGCCTTCTCAGGATCTCTGCTTGGGGAAAGTCCTCACCTTTTTTTGGCCTTCGTGCATTACTCTCTGCTGTGCGCTGTCAGGTCGTGTAAATGCTAATGTATCTTAATGGTATGGAAATGGGTTATGGGATATTCTCTAATACCTGCAGCTGTTCATAACTATAGAAGCTGTCATGGATGCTTAATATAATACTGTAAAGCAATCACTGAAAATAGTAGAAGCAATTCTAGTATGTAGTCTCTGTCCTTTGAGTAGTTTTCTGAGATGACCTTTCCTATTCAGAATGTACCAATTAAAATAGTTTGTCATCTGAATATCTTTGAGTTATCGGAAGTTCATGAGGACTGTGTTGAGGACTCTGCAGCCTGTAGAATGGTGGGGTTTTAAAAAAGTGGGTCTGGACAGTTCTCAGTGCTGTGCGTTCAGTGTGCCCCTGTGGTACGAAGGGAACAGAACACGGGTTTGGTCCATTTTGAAGGACCTGAAAGGAGTTACAATTCCTAGATCAGAATTTGAACGTTACAGCGGCGTTGGTTGGGGAGCACGAGCCTTTCTGCTTCATTCAGTTTACAGCAACAGCAGTAGCTTTGGAAGCCTATTTTATTGTTCTGTTTGCATTTCTCTGACAATTGTTATTGGTGTCTGCAGGAATCGCTCATTTTTCCAAGTCAGGCTGTTTCAGTAGACTAAAAACTGTAGCGAGTTCTGTAGTCAGCAGAGCCCCTGGAGTTTTGTGCTCTACGTTTTGGAGATAATTGATGAGAAAGGCCTTATTACCGTTGAGCGTCAATATACAGGAGCCTGCAGCTGGAATTAAAAAAAAAAAAAAATCAAGGAAAACAAATGTCTGAAAAATGTGTGCTTGCTTTTTTCAGCAGCTTTCTTTCTTTTTTTTTTTTTTTTTTTATCATTTTTACCTCCAGTGGGAAAGAGGGAAAAGAAAATCTCTTTTATTTTCTCTTGCAAGTTTCTCTTTTAAACTTCAGAAGGTCGTGCAGTCTGTGCTGCTGGTCTCAGCTAAAAACCTTTTGAGACTTTTGTCTTTGATTTATTAATAGATGGCTTTGGCTTTGTAGAGTAGAAAGCATCTACGTTTACAAGTGAAGAAAAATTTGCTGTGTGAGTTCGTGTACTGTTAGAAGAATATTTATCCCTTTCCCATTCCCTTGGAAGATTTTGTTGTGGCTCGTGCCTTGAAGCAGAACTCCTTAGTTTTGGTCATCATAGAACTACTTTGCTTTTGCTGATGTGGATGGAAGGCATTGCCTTGGCGTTGTGTTTGCTTCAGCTAGTGGTTGTGTTGTGACTGAGAAGCAGGAGGGTCTTTTTGTTTTAGTATAGTTGTGTTTGTTTGCGTGAATTGATTAAGAAGAAACCCACCTCTTGAAGGGCTGCTTCAGCAGAAGTCCTGCGTTCCTATTTAAACAACTCAAAATGTGAGACAGGGGAATAAGACATGGGAAGTTCAACTATGAAAAGCTGTGTTTCAGTTTTCTACCAAAGGGATCAGGTGGGGATATCTGAGTTCCAGTTCTGTAGCCTTTCAGAAAGTCTGATGGAGGGTGATGTGTAACAGCAGGGCAGCAGTAAGTTGGGTGGCCACTTAGGAGAACTTTTCTGAGGAAGCTGGTTAAGTTGTAAGTGGCTAAACTTTAAGTATTTGGCTGTAGTTGTTGCTGCAGAATTAATTTGTTACACAGATCTGAACTTCAGTTTAGGCGAATATGAAGACATATTGATTCTCAAACACGGCAACTTCAGTATTTACTTGAGGAAAGAGCGAGTCTCATAACTAATGCATCACTGGAATTTAGTTGATATGATTACAGACGCGTTTCAAATCACAGATTGGCCCGGGTTGGAAGGGACATCAAGGATCATGAATCTCCAACCCCCCTGCCACACACAGGGCCACCAACCTCCCCATTTAATACTAGACCAGGCTGCCCAGGGTCCCATCCAACCTGGCCTTGAACACCTCCAGGGACAAGGGCATCCACAGCCTCTCTGGGCAGCCTGTTCACATCAGACTGTCAGACTGTCTAAACTGAGGTGTTGAGGTAAGACTTGGCCAGTTCAACATCAGGGGCGAATGTGGAAGTATCACAGAGATGAAAAATGCTGTATGCCCAAGGTATTTCCATGTAGTTGTGGTGGTGGTACCATAAGTGCTTTGAAGGGCATGTGAGAAATGGTGCCTTCCTCTATCTGTGGTGAGCACTAGCTCTGGAGCTGTGCATCTAACACGTCTCACTGCTGAAATTCTTTCATGTTTGTGAATCTGTTTCTAAGCCAAGGCGGCAAAGCAGTTTGTTTTTTGTAGAGACAAAGCCTTGTATTTTTGGAATACTGCATATGCAAACTGTAGGTTTTTTATAGATAGTGCCATCCACACACTTCTGAAGTGAGTTCCTAAAGCTTTATGTATTGTCAATTTAAGGGATGTTTTCCTTTCTCTTTGTATAGTGTGTGCTGGGTTATAGTTTAGGGCTGAAATGCTCTGGTGCTACTATAGTTATGTACTCGTTATTTCAGAGAAGTCATGGAAGAACTGGCCGATCTAGTATTGGGATTCTCTTTCAGAGTGTTTTAGTTTCAGAACCATGTTTATTTAGGCAGTTCGGTCATGTAGGAAAACATAAAACGAGATATAAACCCTGGTGTTATCTCAGGTATGCAAGAGAAGATGCATTAGTAGAATAAGTGATAATTAAAGGCAGAGCAATGCACGGCATGGAAAAATGTGTGCTGATACATCTTGTAGAGAAAATACGGAGGGGAGCCATAGCCATGTTAATGGCCATAGCTGAATACTGTTTTAGTGCTACAAGTTGTCTGAATTTAATGAAATGAATGTTTACGTTAAGGAAACTGTGATATAAAAGTACTTAGATATCTACAGGTGGAAAAATGCCATTGAATTACAAAGCCTATGTATCCATTCAAATTTATGTTAAATGGGACTTCCGTAGTAACATCTAGGTGTGGAGCATAGAGTAGCAACAAAGTCAAAACAAAACATTGAGATACAACTGTATTTTATTTCATGCCAGCAGGAGGATGATTCTCTTTTTAGGGTCGTACCTTTGCAAGGCTTCACAGCAGCGTGAACAGTAGCTGAGGTCGATGCATCTTGAGGTAATTCAAGTAAGAGCAGCGCAACATGGCAGAAGAAGGTAGTCTAGAAAATGCAAAAAAAGCTTGAGTATTTTCTGTTATTTTTCCATTGACGTATTCATGCCTTGAGGATGAAACAGCAGAATCTGAAAACCAAATAGAGATTGAGGAGAAGATTGTCTTCATTTCTGAACCAGAGAAGGGTTGTTATGTTTTTTTTTTTAACAGAACAATGGAAATATCACTTCTAGCATTCTCACTTTTTTTTTTTTCTTTAAACAGAGCATTCATTAGCACAGAATGATCATAAGCTACTGTCTATCTGTGATTTACAGTGATGGTTTGCCACAGCCTCTGTATACATAAGCGTATGCATGACCAGCTGCAAGGAGGCTGCTGGAAGGGAGTTGTTAAAGCATATTCACACAGTAGCCTTTGTAGATACTGAACTTTTTTTAGACTAGCTGACCTATATAAAAGCAGGAATGGTTAGATATGTATTCTCTTAATGCCACTTAACCAATAATTAAGCTTCAATTCACTTGTCCCATTTTACATGTGCTCTGTGGCAGATACACACAAATGCGTCGTCATCATAATTCAATCTGTGTTTGAGAACTTAACTATGCCTGAGCCATCCAGTTCTTCAGGACATGGTGTTCTACATCACTTAAACCTCCCTTAAAGTCTCTCTTCTGGGTTTCCTCCCTTTTACTGGTTTGAATTTTACTGTTTGTAGTAAAAGACATTGCAGCATTCAAGTGTAGCTGTGTTAGCGTTCTTGCTGAAGCTTCTTTATTAGCACTTAAAAAGCCACATAATTTCAGTTACATAATCATACTGATTTGGGGCCCACTGTAGAACACGTTACATGAATTCTGAATTTATACCCTAGACATATTTGTCTACAAAACAGCTTTCTTTGGCAAGAGGAAGAACTACTAGTAAGAACTTAATCAAAGAAAGTGAGACTGATATATTTTCATGTGTTGCTTTGCCAGCTAGATAAACAGTGGGCTTATGCTCAGTTTTCAGCTCCGAACAATTCACAGGGATAATAGTTCATCTAATCACAACACAGATATAAATGTTGGTATTTTATTGTGTGGAAATTCTGATCCGGTTATTCTTCCTGGATTATTTCCAGGCTTTTTCACCTCTTACTGAAGAGAGTCTGAGATTGGTAAAAGTGACTTTCTGCACACGAGAGGGGAAGGCCGGGGGGAAGAAGCAAAAGGAGTCAGAATGTAGCTGTCATCCTTGGCTGACTCTTTCATGTGTGCTTCAAGGATTGGTCATCCCGTGAAGCAGAGAGGGTCGTTAGGCTCTTTGATCCTCATATGAATTTTGAGACGGTACAGACCTTTTCTTACCTTTGCTTGGGTATCGTTAGTTGCCCGTTGCTTTATTCAAAAGAGATTTTACAGTAAATATTTAATAAATAAAGCTAGTTAAACACAGTGAAAGTAGATAGAGGATCTTCTATTTAGGTTATATATATGTCATGGTTCTCTTTTTCTTTGTGGGTACGATGACAAGTTGATGAAGATTGGTTGGAATCTAAACGCTGACCAAGTTCAAACTGTTTTTGAGCGTAGTTGGTTAACCTGAATTAAAACCCCAAAAGCTTCTTTAAAAGAACTTCTGTATCTCCAGCTGGTGTATTCTTATATAGAAGTCGACTGTAGCAACTAATGGTAATTGTGAATTAAATATACTTATGTTACAAAGTCACATTTTCCATTCTTTTTCTGGTTATGTTCAGGTTGTATCGTGATACATCTTAACCAGACCAAATGATGCAGAGGGAGAATGTGGACAAGGCGTTAGGGTTATTTTTGTTTGGTTTGGTTTTTACCTGTGTCTTGTAATCCTATTCAGGGCAGATCTAGATTACCCTGGCAACAGTGCTTGTTAACCAGTGTACAAGGGGCTTGCTGTTGTATTCGTGTTTGCTCCATCTAATGGAAACAGGTGGATGGTAGTGTGGTGGAGGAAGCAGAAAACAAAATCTCATTCGGGTAAAGTTTTAATCTTGCTAATTACTGTTCATCCGTGCTACTTCAAAATGGTATTTCTTCAACTTTCCAGGCTCTAATCAGCAAATATATTTTGGAAGCCACTGTGATAGAGCAGTAAAATGTTAGTAAATGACCTGGAACAGGAGAATTGTAAATTCTGTAGCGGGTAATGTTTCACAGCTTTGAACCATTTTAGTCCTCCTTGAACACATGCTGTCTGAATTTGCATTTTACCCCCTCCTTTTTGCATGGGAGCTATTCTGGAACAGTTGTTTCTGATGAAGTCTCTGACTGTTTTTGTCTCAAAATAAAGCAGTATTCTGAATTCATTTATGCTGCTGTTGTGTTATTAGTTGGGAGACAGCCTTAAATTTGTCACTGCCCCAAATAAATACTGTATCCTGATACAGGAAAAAACTATAGGAGGTGCGTTCTTACCAGATTTTAGGTAAAACAAGATGCAAAAGGAGATTGTAGGTGGAGGCTGTGCTAAATCCTAGGATTTAAGCTGAAGGCAAAGACTTGCATTGTTAACTAGCATACCATAAAAGTGAGTTGCTTTGTTCTTAGTCTAAGCATGCCTGTATGGTTTGGCTGAACCGGCCAGCCTTTGGAAAGTCAGCCTGCCTCGATAAGGTTCTGAGGTCAACTCTTCTCCCAGGGTGTGGATTTAAAAGCACTGCAGACTGTTTTAAAGGTGACCGGCTGTGTTTGCGTGACTGGCTCACTGGAGTTCAGGAAAAGCTGAGGCTCGCTGCTGTCAGTCTCCATGGCATTCTGCTTCATCAGATAATGAGAAGTGAAACTTCTACAGCAGACATGCAAGATATAATACGCTTTCACTTTATGTAATTTCTCTTGATCTTTTTTCTTAAGAAAGCTTATATTTGAAATGATAGTTTAGTTAGTGCTTTGTATTTCAGTTAAGGTTGAATGGTTTTTCTACTACACATTCCTAGGCCATTTTCTGTTGTTAAACTAAGATTCTTAAAATATTAGTTGTTGTAATTGCTGGAGCTGAAGCATTGCATGCCATGTGTATGCTTAATATAAGCTGTTAAAAACAGATTTCATCACCGGCTCAGTAGCTTAATTAGAACAAGGTCATAGGTTGTTCAGTACTGTAAGTTAAAATTGCTTTTAGGACAGATTTCATTTCATCTTGTTTTGTGGTTTTTTTGTGTGTGTTGTTTTTTTTAACAAAAATCTAAACGACTGCTTTCTAATAATCTATTTTCCACGTTACCGTTACTATTTATTTCTTTTGATATTTGTGAGAATATCATATGTGTTTATGTAGTGCATGTTAGCAGTTAATGCAATTAAAAACTACGAAGTGTCCGCTGACGCATGGAGACTTCTTAGCAGACCTTACCAATTACAGCCACAGTGGAAAAATTGCTCTCCGTTTGTATTTTGTTTTTGGAAAAGTCTGCAAAATCAAAGCAAATGCCATTCTGTAAGGTAAGCGTATGGATGGAAGAGGAGCAGCAGAGAAATGTAGAGGCTCTCTGAAGGCCACACAGCAAGGCAGTGGCAGAGCCAGACTTGAACTCAGAAGTTCCTGGCTTGTGGCCTGGGGCCCCAGCCAGTCGTGCACAGCTGTATTGAATTGTAAATAGAAAGATGCTTTCTTTCTCCTAATGCTTTATGGGAACAGAGCCGATTTAAATAACACGATAATATGAATTAAAAGGTGGAATAGTATATTTCACCTTTCTCAAAATCTCGAATGCTAAAGGTTCTGTGTTTTAAGCTTGCATTTAATGATTGTGGATTTCCACTTCTACTGAGGAGTGTGGTTAATGCAGCTGGATCATACATCGTAATAAAGCATAGTGCGGGGTCTTGAGGTCAGACTCAGGGCCTCTCCTGCCAGTAGAGGTATTCAGGGCTTAAAAGCTGCTCTGCATGCTACCTTGAGAAATCCTAGCATTAAAAATATGCGCAAATAAATCCCTGAAAAGCAGACAATTTCCTTTGATGTTTCAAAGTACAAGTTAAAGTCTAGTTCAGACACAGTCCTCCTGAAGTATTTATTAAATTCACTTTCTATATTTAACGCTCACCAAGTTTTTAATGAGGTTTTACATTTGTTATCCTTCAGTGAATTATGAAGGCTTTCATCATGTGAAACTTACAGAAAAGAGAGGAAACCTCTGTAGATTTTCTATGGATTCACAGACAGTTGTTCATTCCTGGAGTAGAAATTTTGATAGCTTTTGTTGAATGACAAAAGCTTTGGTTATTTGAGGTGTTTCCTTTCGGTAGGAGACCTTGATTTACAGCTTCATT
Organism: Chrysolophus pictus; assembly: GCA_037305975.1. Taxonomy (NCBI): domain Eukaryota; kingdom Metazoa; phylum Chordata; class Aves; order Galliformes; family Phasianidae; genus Chrysolophus; species Chrysolophus pictus. Next base: position 146,298,311 of record CM074576.1, read on the forward strand.
CTATAGAGTGATTACAAGTTGTTTTTCTGTACTGTTGAAACTCTGGGCAAGGATTAGCAAATCTGTTTTGGTGGTAAAAGGGACTTTTCCATGCAGTTTTGTTAGTTCCAAGCTCTAGTAGCAAAAGAGGGCTTGGGTTGTATTTTCTCAGCTGCATTGTTTACGTATTTAGCATTTCTTGCAATTTGTGGCCCTATGCAAATACACAGTAAGGATGTTTTCCTGAATTATTCAAGTGACACCTGGTTGGGGAAATGAACGAAGCCAAAGCAAACAAAAAGAACCAAAATCAACTCACCGCACTGCCCTGATGTCGTACCTGCATGCAAGCTTACTTTTGTGTGTGGAATATAAGAAAAATCTTAAATAGATCTTAATAACAACAATGAAAAGGTTCAGGTACTGTAAACTTTCAAGCAGAGTATTTGACACATGTGATGGATGGAGCACTTGAGCCTTCCTTGCTCAGCATGGCAGTGTGAATGTTTCTCTATTCAGAATGAACTGTTACTGGATGTTGGTGCACTTTGAGGCTGCATTTAAGACTTTACATTGGTAGTGACAAAAGTTGCAGTAAGTAATCAGTATTAGTAGTTTGTTTCTTGGTTGGTTTTTTTTCCTCCTAACTCGCTGTCCTCTTGTATGCACCCTGCTAATTGAACCAAATAAGAAATGCTCTCTGCAGTAGTTTCCCTTTCAGTTTCAGCTCTTCTGGTGTTCACAAGTCCCACTTCCTTTTGGCTGTGGCTTCAGAAGATGTTCAGACTGGATGACTGTCAGGTCTGTTGCGCAGTCCTGGGCCGCTTTTGGGATGGACGTTGCTTTGGCAGTTCTTGCTCCATTCGCCTCTTACAAGTGGTAATTTAGAGTTAAACGTATAGCTCTTCCCAATAGGCCTTCTGGAAATACTGAACTGAATAACTAAACTCAGCTGCTCATCAGTATACAAACATGAGTACTATCTCGTTACCACCCCAGAAGTGTGCAATGGGCTGGGTTCTAGGGATGGTGACAGAGACCTGACTGACTGAGATAGTTCATTCTGAGCTGTGCGGACTTTGATTTAGATGGGTAGATTAATCATCAGCAGATGAAAGTTCTCCTTTCTGTTTTTAAAGTAACACATTGGTAAGAGCAAGCTTATCGAAGGCCTTTTTAATTCAGAATGTTGTTTCCAGCAGATGATCTTGATTAAAGCAGGAGGTCTGATCCCTTCCTGAAATTCAAAATTTCAAATACTTACACAAGTGAATTTCCTGCCACTTTTACTGTGTGGTCACGCTCACCTCTTTGCTCAGTTGCACAATCCATTTTCTCAATACAGTGGCTTCATAGAGAGTTAGAAGCTTTGTGCTGGCAGTATGCACAGACGCATCAATAAGCCAGCAAATTAGATTTGAGGTTCTAGTGTTTAAAGGGCTTTTCTTTCGGCAGGAAATAGTCTCCCACACCAGCTTATGCATTTTAACCTTCAACTTTATATAGCAGCAAAGAGTTGACCTGTCTTTATGCAGAGCCACCTTCCTTAAAGAGGATAGAGAGATAGTTTGACTTAGCAGGAGAGCAGTTTTTGTGGAGTGTCTTGCATTCTTGTTAAGCGTCACACAGTGTTTTGCAGTAGCATCTAAATAAAATCGAACTGCTCTGTTCCACACTTTCACAAATTCTATCATTGCTAGATTGGAAGATGTAGCTCTTACAGAGTGGAGATGTCTTCAGATTTGCTGTCAGCAGAGATAGGAATTACTTGGAGCTGGAAATGTGCAAACTGTTAGATGAATCTTTACACTGAATGCCTTAAATGGTTTTGATGTGGCTGCCTTCTCTGTTAGCAGAGATGTTCAAAAAGAATGGATATTTTTAACTGCTCAGAAGTAAAATAAAATAAAATGAGAAATGTTTATTATTTATTAGAAATAAGATGCCTTTCTTAATGCAACGAGGTAAAAATTACTTGAAAGTAGTGTGTGCTACTTGAGTTGAGAATTTAACAAGGCAAATCAGTTTAATGTTAAAACTTCAGAAATGTTGTAAATATAATTTCACTGTATTTTCCACTTCAGGTTTTCATTTGTGCCTTTACATACATATTGTCTGTACACCACAGGTAGTGCTATTCTGTAATTTCTGCCTTCTAGGTAGCAGTTCAGTGGCTTCCTCGTTTTAGGTTATTTTCTGGATTACCTCTTCCTTTGTGAGTTATTTCCCTCTTCTCTAGGAAAAAGGAGTGGTGCATGTCTGGGAGATGACCCATAGCCATGTTGAATATATGGTTTGCAAGTTCCATTCGTCTTAGACATTTTCTGTGCCAAAAGAACTTTCTTATGCGAGAGTCCATGTTGTGAATGAATGTAAACTCTGTGGGATACAAGTAATACAGAGCCAATTTAGCTTGCAAGAGAAGATTCTTTTTTGGTGGTGATGTATAGTTAAATTTTAATACATTTCCCTCTTACTTTCTGAGTATGAATGAACAACAGATTTTTCAGTTGCAAGGTAGATTTCTAAAAATGTTGAGGTTATTATAAACCATTGCATTAGAAAACAACAGATTAAGTGGAATTGAATCTAGTAATGGGTCTGGTAGTGTATCTGTGAATGACTTGAGCAGCACTGTTCAAGCTGCAAATTATCGCTTCTGGTAAGAGGAACAGGGAGTGATAATCCTCAGTCAGGGTTTCTGAAACCTCATCTTCAACCCTCAGCACCAATAGCAGTAATTCTCAGGTGAGGGACTGCTAAAACTGGGCAGACATCAACTTCATAGAAATAGCAGTTTGGTTAAAAGGAATCTTTTCCTCGATTGGAGTCTGTCCTTAGTTTAGACAAATGCCTGAGGATACAGTGAACACTTTTCACTTCAACTTTTTATAGTCTTTGCTTAAGAAATAAGGAAATGATTGTTTACTCAGCAATTAGCGAGTTTCATGTCTAGACGAGGTGGTTTAATCTGTGCTTTATTTCCAGAAGGCACGGAACAAAATTGACTTTTTAAAATCTGCAGCTAGGGAACGGTGGGCATGGTAAGTCTATGAAAAACGATGATGGAGAACAGATCGTCAGAATATAAGAGGTGATGATGCTCTGCCTGCAAATGGATCGTTTTCTGGAGTTTGTTTCTGCTTCCTAACTATTGTGGCTAGTTAACTTGAAGTAGCTGTGTTAAATAAGTGTGAGTGTATGGCCTGCAGAATGCAGTTTTCCACAAGAAGAGACGATCCACATTTTTTATAAGGTAGCACTGAATGGGTGTCACTTTTCAGGTTATCTGTGCAGATCAGTGAGAGATCCGTACACAATGCTGCTATGTTTAGGATAGCTTTGTATTTTCCCATTAAAATTGGGCAGATGTGTGATTGAGGCAGGTGTACTTTATTGTGAGGCAGTGGCTGCTATTTGTGGTGGTCTTCCTCTGTGGGTTGCAGTAACTGTTGATTTTTCTTTTTAAGCAAAAACATTCTAGTAGACAGCAGTGTTTCTGTGCTAGCCATGCTGCTGGCTCTTGAACTTTTCCTTGGAGTGATCTTTAAAAATAATACTAATAAAATGCATTTGTAATTGGACAGTTGCAGTTTTCTGTGACCTTACAAAGCTCATGACTTAGCTTCTATTAATGTCTACACTAATGCTTCCTATGGAGAACGCTCAGCTCTTCGTATCCTTCCAAACATAGCTTGGGGGAAACAAAAAAAAGAGGTTAAGAAAACTCAAACTTCTTTTTCTCTTTAAATTAGTGATTATTCTTTTACACTACAGTAGCAGTTAATGCAGCCAATTCACTTAAACATGTGAAGAAAATAGAAATTAAAGGGTTTTAGATGCTGCATTTCTGTACCAGCAATATGTGTCAATGCGTTGTGCTTTTAGAAGTGAAAGCAAGGTATGTGAGTTTTTTTCTTTGGTATATGTGAAAATTGATTTCTCATGGACTTTGTGAAGTGTATCATGTGTGTTTTTCCAGGAGCTTCATTCTGTGGGATTCCTAAAAGTAGGATTTTTCCTTGATAGATACTCAGTGACATGGTATGTAGACCTACGATGCTTAAAAGCTTAGTATTGGCCTTTACAATTGATTGTTCTCTTAAGAATTTCCAAGGGAGGGGTACATGGCTAACGTTCAGTGGACTTGATCTTTGTCAAGCATTCTACAGCTTTTCTTCAAAAACACATCAATTTTCAGTCTTGAAAATTTAGGAAAGATTATGGCAACTTCTGCTTTCCATTTTGTGCTGCTTACCCGTGTTCCCCATGGTTGGAGGCGCTGTGTGCTTTGATGTGGGTATGTGTATTTTTGCTGGTTGTAGGTGATTGTGTTCTTGCAACGCCAGATCGAAACGATCACACCTTTCCTAAGTCAAGTGATGATATGAAAAGACAAGCTTAAAGAGGCTTTGAATTTTTTGGCTGCTTAAATAACTTCATGAGGAAGGATGATTGGCTTCCTGTTGTTCAAAACAAGTCCTATCTTGTGCTGGTTCTATGTTGTGTTTGTGTTTTTCTGGGTTTCTTAGATGCAGTTTCTTTAAAATGAACAAGTTTTCATTCTGTGAGCCTGTGAACAATTTCTCCTTGTGTCTTAATAACTTGTATGAATCAAGTTGAGAAATAACGAGTTGTGATGTTTTGAATAATAATTCATTGATGTTACTTTTGAATGAAGAATGACTGAAAAGTGTGGCCAGCTGGTTGCAATAAAAAGGCTGAGAAGCACGCATCTTACAAGCAAATGCTTCCATACCAGGCTTTGTGTGCTTAACACATTTCAGGACTCCTAAAGAGTTCTTCCAGAGTTGAACACAGTTGTTTTTCGGTGCTCTGAAGTCTTGCTGCTTTAAAAGTAATTACTAAGTCAAACATCTGTCTTTATTAGGAGCAAACTATACTGTAGTTCACTTTTCCTCATTGATTGAAAGCATATACAGTTTCATAGTAAAAGCCACATTTTTCATTTACTGACTGACATTTGATCACCTTCAGTGTTGTTCTACAATTCACGTCCTGTTTTGGACTTCAGAATGTCTGTAGGAGTGCGTCAAGGAAAGCTCTTAGTGCACTTCTGATTCACTTAGTTCCTTCAGTGGGCTCTGCTGCCTCTCGTCCTCATGGAGGCTTTAATGAGAGCTGATCCCTGCCTGCCTTTACCACGTGTGCAAGCTGCAGAACAGGAGGTTGTGGCCTGTTAACAAAATTGTTTCCTTCAGTGCTACCTTTACATCTTGGGAGTTTCACTCCACGGTGTGAATGGCTATGTGTGTTTGCTTCTACAAGCTGCTTTAAGGAGGCAGCTGATTAGTTTCATTTATCAGGGTGACCTTCATTGGCTTTTAAATCTTCATATGCACACAAAAGGGAAAGAAGTTTGTTAGTTTGTATATTCTAAAAAGTATATTTTAAAATGCATACTAAAAGTTTGTCTGACAAGACAATTTGCTTTAATTATACGCTTGAAGAGGCAAAGATGTTTAAGCTTTTTTGTTGTGTTTCACTGGCTTAAAACTTAGTATGGCTGTTCCACTGGATTTTAGGTTTTCATCATCTGTAAATAACCCATGAACAACAAATACCAAATAGTAGCTTTATAAAATAGGTTTTTCAGCACTAGAGTATTTTCAGTACCTGTAGTGCTAGCACGCCCAGACCTGACTAGATTGTAAAATAATATCTGAATGATAGTACTTGATACAACCATTATGTGTGGTTTGTTGTTTCTTTAAGGGGAGGTAGTTCTCATTACTTCATTAGTGTACACGTGGGAGTTCCTTGACCTGTGGAGTGGCTGTTAAATGAATGAGAATGTGCTGAGACACATTTTCACTGGATGTCCATTATAAATAATTCTAGATAAAAGGTGAGGATCAGCAGCTTTTCAAGCTTAACAAAACTCTACTGAGAACTGGGTAGGATTATTGCAAAAAATCAATTTAACTGATATTAGAACCAAAGCAGGAACTTGACGTGACTGGATTGGGATAAAAAGGTTGCATATCTCTGCTTTTCCAGGCTAAGAGAGTTACTCAGCTGAAGGCTGGGGTTGCGGAAGTCTGGAGAGCAGATACTGCCAGTTTTTGCATAAAGCTCCTGTGGCTCCAGGCTGGAAGGTTGGACGTACTTCAGCACACCTGGACCTCAAACTTAGCTGTGCTTTTAAGTGACAACGAGTTGATCAGGATCTTGTAAGACATTTTTGATGAAGATTGGATGATAAATGTAACCTGGGAAAGCTCAGCAACTTGTCAGCTGTTTCTGTTTGGTTTTTGGAGCTGGTAACATGCTGAAGTATTAATTACACAATTTGTCAATTTCTTGAAAGACACCAACAACTGATACGCTCTGTGAAATCCCCCCTTCTCTATCTAGGTCTGCGTTGTTCAAATCACACTTGGAGTATTAGCTTTGTCCCTGTTTCTAATGAAGTATTCCTCAGTGGCAAGAACTGTTTATTCTCCATGCTGCTGACTAGTCCTGTGTCTTTGAACATAGGTTATTTATTCTTTGCTTGGGTTTACTCATGCAGAATTAAGTTTTACATAGTTCTTAGTGTTGTTGCAATGCTTAATTAATATTTATAAAGACCTCTGACATCCTGTGATGAAAGGAACTGTGTAAGTGTTCACTAGTGGTATTTATTAGTGAAAATGCAGGTGGAGTCAGGAGGATACCAGTTTTTAATTCGGAGTGAGCAATAGAGTCATAGTGTAACCTTGAGCAGGTCATGCAGCCTCTTGTTTTGTAACATATCCTGGGAAAGATCTGTGTTATTGCAGCATGTGATATTAAATGTCATCCATCCCCCACATCAATTCAAAATTAAAAATAAAATAAAAACTGGCATACAATTTCAGTGAGCTCTAAACGTGGTCTGCGTTTTGTAAGGGCGTGCATCATTAGAAATGGCAGAGGGTGAGAAGGTGCTGCATTTAACAGTTTTAGAGCCAGATCTGGAACATGTCATACCTAGGTATAGAACTGCCTCAATTTTGAGTAACTGAACTTGAATGAGAGAGATTGTATGCGCTGCGCTTAACTGGAAGTGCACAATGAGTGAATGAAGTGTATATAATCTTTATTGCATTCTAAGAACTCGCTTGCTAATCCATGGTATTGAGCTGGTAAACAGGTTCTTACGGCAGACGGAATACTGTGTGTATTTGACTGTCTGTATTTGTGATTGCCAAGATTGATAATCAGCTCTTAGAGCATCTAGTATTAGGCTATTTCATAACAATAAACATATCAATCTCTTGTGTGGTTTTCTTTCCTCCATCTGACAGAGGAATGTTATGAGTGCAGACTCTCATTACAACTGCGAGGTACCTCTGAACTTTTTGGATGGTATACAGCTGTTGAAAATATTGCCAGCTGACAATTTGTCAAATTACGTAAGGCACAATAGCATTAAGTGAAATTATCTGCCAAGCTTTATGCATGCAAATGCAGGGTTTCAGGCTTTTTTTCTCATCTGTATTTTACTCATTGCACAAAGCACATGGGGCTTCAGAACTATCCCTTAGAGTGCCTTCCAAGGAACTTACTAAACCAGTGAAGTGTAAGACGTAGCTGAATACAAGTGCTGGTTTGTGCATATATGTTATGGTGGGTTGTGACTGAGCACACCCATGTATTTCCTGCTTCTCTGCAGTCTGACTGGTAAATTCTGGGGACTTTTTTCTTGCCTTCAGTCCTAGATCAGCTCTACACTCAGCTGGTATTAAGGGTGAAAAGGAGGCCAGGTTGGATGGTGCTCTGATGGCTGGCAGCCCTGTCCACGCAGGGGTTGGAACTGGGCGACCTTTGAGGTCCCTTCCAATTTCAGCCATTCTATGAAATAGCATAACCGCCTTTACTGGGGGAGAAGGGGATGTCAGGAAAGGTTCTTCATATAAGCCTAGTTAAAAGTCTTAACTAGGAATATGGAGAACTTACACTACACTGAGCGTACGCAGATTAGTTTGAAGAAGTAATTTGGCAAGATTGATAGAGCATTAAACAGACCTGCAAGATATGTTGCTTACTTTCCCTTCCCACTTCTAATTTAGATTTCCTGATAGGAGTAGTAACAGTCCTGAAACTTTGTAAACTGTGTATTTGCAGGAAGAGAATGAATAAACTTTCTTACCTGTCAAAAATAAATATGGCCTCTGGCAATAATTGCAATAGAAAATATAAACTCTAAATGTCTTTGCCAAAAAAAAAAAAAAGACTGAGCAAATTGCCTTTTGTTTCGTTTTGTTTTAATATCAGAAGTTCAAACTACTTCAACTTGCTGCTTCTTCCAGCTTGGCCTGCAGCAGCAGAATAGTATCTCTGTGCAGAAAACCTTGCTCTTAACTTCCCACTGTTAAAATTAAATACATTCTTGTTTTACTATATTGATTTAGTATAATTAAAATAATGACTTATAATTTGATAGATGTTATTTTTATTATTGTAGTGCCCTGAAGCACCATATGTGCAAAATTGTATTATATTTTACAGAACTAGAGATCTGTAATGTGCTTGTCAGGATGTTACTTTACTTGCTTAAATTATTTTCACTGTTATAGCAAGTGAATTTCAAGTGTGTGTTTGGAAATGAAATAAATATAATAAGATCCCTTATCAATTAAACAATGAGTTTTATAATTCTTAAAAGTGGGAGTGATATTTTCCTGTCACTGGGATTTTACCTGACAGCCATGACTTCAGGTATTACAGAGAGTGGCTTGGCAACTACATGGGTAGTTGTGCACTGACATAAGCTCCCTGACAGCCTTAAGTCCCAGCGAGAGGAAGAAGCTAAGCTAGCTTGTAGTACAGAGGAGACTAAAATAACACACAAGATGAGGAAGATGAGACATTCATCTTTTCTCGGAGCAGGAGGAGAAATCTTCCCCTTGCTCCCAGAGTGCCCCAGTGCAGAAGGTATAAGGCTCTGAGGCTGAAGAAGGAGAGGACATGGATAAAGGTTACAGCCTAACAAGGGACAACCACGTAAAGTTGGTCTAACCAATCACCAGTATTTGAAACAGTGCCACCTAAACAACGGTGTGAAGTATTTAGTAACTGAGGCCCCCTTGATGAAATGCAGTGAAACACCTATTTGCCACCTCTCTGAAGAGGTTTCCTGCCTGGTAGGAGCCTGAATTTTCAATATCAAGAAGATATTCTGGTGCCTCGTAAAGTCAGAGAACTACTGCCCATTCCTACTCTTTCAAGTTGGTTTGCATGAAACTGCAATGAGGAGAGTATGAAAATATTTTCAAGGGGCGTAAATTCTTTTTTGATATGTTGAAGGAATTGGGAATGCAGGTGGTGTGGTATTCTTTATCTTCTTGCTTGGAGAGTGGGACACAGGAAGCAGGAAAACAGGCCATATGAAGCATGGCCTGTATGGATAATGCCACTCTCAGCTTTCAGTTCTTTAATCTCAGATGCACCTTTGAGAGGCTGAGCGTGATGTAAGGTGAGATGCAACTGGCCAGGTGGAGCACTGGTGTTGTGGGCAGCAAGCTGGCTGGAAAGCAATACAGTGAGCTTTAGCATAGTAACCCATTGCAGTGGAGTTTTAACCTTCCTGCCAATATTCATTACATTTTGTTACCGTGTGACAAATGGCAGCAAAGGAGCAGTCTGTCAAAATGCTGTCTGACATGGCAGTGTAAATGAGGCAGTGGTGTGTCACTGAGTTCCTCCATACAGAAAGAATTGCACACATTGGCATTCATTAATGCTTGTTGAACATTTTCAGAGACCAAACAGTGGATGTGAGCTCAGAGAGACAGTGGGTGGTACATTTCTGCAGTGACAACAGAGATGTGAAAGACAAGCCGTGTTGCAGATAGCTGTGCACTGCTGTCACACCACAAAATGGGGATTGTCAGCTAATGGTGGTAACCATTAAAAAATAGTGTTTTATAGCTAAGACTTTGTTCTATCAATTAGTGTTACTCTGCTCATCCTGTCTGTTGTAGCTTCCATGGAAATAAATAGGAAGCGTTACTGCTGGAGTGACCTATGTAGAAGTCCATGGGGCCTGATGGAACAGGATGACCATAGAATTACAACCCTCTGCTTTGAACACCTCCAGGGATGGGGCAACCACAGCCTTTCTGGGCAGCTAGTGTCAGCATCTCATCACCTTCTGAGTAAAGGGTTTCCTCCTAGTGTTTAACCTACATTTCTCCTCCTTTATTTTAAAACCTTTCTACCTTGTCATAATGTTATCAGACTGCATGAAAAGCCAGTCACCTTCCTGTTTATAAGCTTCTCTCAAATACGTCTCCAGGCTGAACAAATGCAGTTACATCAACCTCTCTACACAGGAGAGGTGCTTCAGCTCTCTGATAATCTTTGTGGCTTCCTCTGGATGTGCTCCAAGAGCTCCACGTCATTCTTGTATTGGGGTCCCAGACCTGGATGCAGTACCCCAAGTGAGGCCTCATGAGAACAGAGCAGACGGGGACAATCACCTCACTCACCCTGCTGGCCACCCCTCTTCTGATGCAGCCCAGAATGCTTTTGGCCTTCCAAGCTGCAAGTGCACACTATTGGCTCACATTAAGTTTTTTATCTATCAGAACCATTAAGTCCTTCTCAACGGGGCTACTCTCAAAGTGTTCTCTCATGGGTCTACTCCAACCCAAGTGCAAAACTTTGCTTTGTTGAACCTCATCAGGCTCACATTGGGCCCACCTTTTGAGTTTATTCCTTCTGCCTTATCATCTGCACCTCTCAACTTGCTGAGGATTCACTTGATCCCATCATCTTATCACCAGTCTCCACTTGGACTGATCACAATCCTCTGGCTGCAACCTTTCAGGATCTTCAAAAGCCAGCTGGATATGAGCACACTGCTGTGGGTGTCCCTGCTGGTGCAAGGGTTGGAATAGATGAACCCAGTGGTTCCTTGCAAGCCAAACCATCGTGTGATTCTGTGTGAATGTAGCTACTTCTGTTACAGAGAATTTCTGTGATCCAGTTTTTTGAGGTGTGAGTGACCTGTGTTGGTACCATAATGACCCCATAGCAGAAAATGCATAGTTTAATTGAGCTGTTTTACACTTTTTCAGTGTTTATGTTATAATTGGTATGAATGCATTGCTGCAATTGCCACAACAAATAGCATACTTCCTTGGGATTTTTGTGCATGTGTGTCTTAAAGGATAATTTTGTCCTTGGCATTTAATGCCGACGTCTATAAGAAATTACAGAGCTGCTTTTGTTAGAATTAAGTTATGCCATTGTCAGGAGAGCTAGCTTTTCCTAACTGCTGTTAGGTTAAGTGTAAAACAGTTCTATTTTTTTAATAACACTTCTCAGCCGTACATGTAAAAATACATTATTAAGATGTAAGTAATGCTCATCAACTTCACTTTCCTCACTATTTGGAACAAGTTCATAGCACCTTTGAGAAGTTGGTAAAGCTGCCTGTAGAGCTTTGAGCTTGCCTTGCACAGCCTATCTAGGCTGCAAAGTGCGAGTCAAAGTGCATGGGCAGACAGCCGATACAGCCGATAGCTGGTACTGCTCTCCTGCTGCAGATCTGCAGAAAACATCTGGCATTAGTATCCAGATCACTCAGCCAATAAGTACAGAAATACTTTTTTGTTCTTTTTTTTTTTTTTTTTCTTTTTTCAAAAAGGGTGCCTGAGCTGGATGGCCAGAGTCAGTGATACAGTATTGGTTGTGGTCAGTGATGTAAGTCCTGTGGAGAGCTGGACAGTAAGGTGTCCTGGGCAACTCATCCCTGGGGCCAGTACTGTTCCATGTCTATGAGTGACCTGGTCAGTCACCTAGCCTCACTGAGTTTGCAGATAATCCACAACTGGACTGAGTGCTGGACACTTTTAGAGCGTATGATTGCTATTCAGGGGAATAGCAAGAGGTAACAGGCTGGAAGAAAGGATCTGGCAGAAGCCTCTTGACGTTCAGACAGTATGAATGGAAAGTCCCACACCTTGGGCAAAATAATGCCATGCACAGGCTAGGCATCTACAAACTAGAAAGTAGCTCTGCAGAAAAAATACCTGAAGTCCTGGAAGAGTAAAACCAGAATGAGAGCCAGGAAGGTGTCCTTGCTGTTAAGAAACCAAGCACATGTTGGGCTGCATTAACAAGACTATAGCCAGTGGGTCAACAGAAATGTTTCTTCTCTATTCAGTACCTATGAGACTGCCTTTAATACGCTGTGACCAGTTTTTGCACTCATACAGGAAAGACAGTGGCACATTAAATGGCCACCAAGATACTTAGCAGACTGGAGCACGTCTTGCACAAGGAGAAGCTGAGAGAACTGGATTTGTTCAGACTTAGGTAGCTAAGGAGGTAATGTTACTGACTGCTGTCGTCAGCCGCCTAATGAGCATGTATAGAGAGCCAGGCTATTAGTGGAAATGGTGTGCAGTGAGGAAAAAAAAGCCAAGAGGCAGTGAATGCAAGGTGGAGAAAGGGAATTCAAATTAGATTTTGAGGAAGTGCAGTATGTGTAGTCAAAAAGTGGAACAGGCTCTTCATAGTAATGCTTATTTCTCTGTCTTTGGAGATGCTTAGAATGCGACTAGGTCATGACCAGCCTGTGTGATGATGGCCCTGCTGTGAACATGGGGTTACACCAGGTAACTCCCAGAGGTCCTTTTAAATAAGAGTCACTCTTGTGACTGATGATAAGACCGCTAAGAGGAAAGTGTCACTGGCTTCTTAAGAGTGAATTGGTTTGGAAATTAGGAATGAAACCTGAAATGTGCTGTTTAGGGAAAAGATTTTTTGCAACTTTCCTTCTGTCGGTTTTCAAATGAGAGCGTTTTTTTTTTTCTCCCAACATACAAGCCATTTGAGGTTATAAAACTGGTAGAATTTACAGCTCTTAATCTTTTAATGCAAACCAATACTGTCAAATACTTGTGTATACTGCACTTGCAGACTAATAAGCAATCCTTTTACCGACATCTGGCACTTTTCCCAGATAGGCTACCCTTATTTCGAGCCCCATGTTGTGTGGCAAAGTAGGGCTCTTGAAGTACTTCTGTATGCACAGCGGGATAGGTAAAAAGTTCTTTTTAGAAGGGGTAGTGAAAAGAAGTCGCACACATGCAAGGGGAAGTTCAGCTCCTTCTGAGAGCAGTCACAAGTTCTTTATTGAGATTGTATTGTGGTGGCTGTTACCCATTAATTGTTCTCTGTCTGTTGTCATTCATTCATTTCTCAACTTTTTTTTTTTTTTTTTTTTTTTTGTGGGTTATAGAACCACAATGATACCTTTCTTGGTAAACAATTTGAGATAATAGGGCTTTCTATGCATCTTACTTTCTATTTAAAAAATTACATTATTTGATCCTTCAGTGAAACCTTGAAATTCTGAATAGAACTGTCTTGCCGAATGAATGTTCTGATATGACAACGAATTATGGAGCTGTTAATGATGGGTTGATTTCTAACTGAATGCTTTGCCATTCTTGAGGTATTCTTCACCACGTTTCACAACTTTCTAAACACTTCATCTGTGGTTTTGATATTTTTATGTGCACATGTAATGAATAAATCATTAGTGATCCATAAAAGCTCTGAAGCAGTTGAAGACTGAAGGAAGGAAGGAAGCTTGCTCAGATCTGACATTCCAGGATTTTGGCTGTAGCTTTCCATTTACTTAAAACTTTTGATTTCTGTCTACCGAGGCCAACTTGTGGAAACTTTAGGACTTGCCTTAAAGTAGAATTTTCAATGTATATAGTTGATACAGCTGGAAAGTGTAATGTTATAGAACAAACACAGGCAAGAAATATGGAATATGAAAGAGATTTCAGTTCTTATTTTGTGCAATCTAAGGTTTACTGATCAACAGGAGGCTAATGAAACTGAAATGGAACCCCTCAACACCGGTTGCTGAAGTGTTGAGAGCACAACTCCATCTGTAGAACTTATGTCAGTCTCTCTATCACTGTAAATCACTGTGCATATATATATCTATGCAGTACTCCAGAAATAATTATTCCTACCCTATTAACAAGTGTAGTAGCATTCTATAAGGAGTCGTTCTTTAGAAAAGCATACTTGTAGTGTAGTCAGCATGCTGATCTTGTGAGTTCAGTTATTTTCTCCAGCAAGTTCAGATGACTGATGTTTTGCAGTGATAAAGGCATATCTCTTGTTCCAGATACGCTATTTAAAGTAAGCAAACTTCTCACTGTGACGTGGTTTTGGTCTCCAGCCAAAGAGAAGACAGAAGCAGCCTACTCTAACTCCTGGATGGGCAAACAACTCCTTTTAGAAGTGCTGCTTTACAGAGCACTTCTTAGACACTTTTTCTAAAGAGTTTTCAGTTAATGTATAGCAAAGTGTGTACTTTATGTGTATATCAAATCCACAGCGTGCCTTTTTCTGTCATGGCTTTTGTTATTTATTGTCTTATGTGTTAGACTGTGTGTATATACATTCATATATAATGTTACAGATATGAAAAACTATTTCTATATTTTAGGGCTGAGTTTGTTACTTACATTTTGTTTTCATTCAAAAAAGGTGTAGAACATTTGTCCCTTTCCTAGCTGATCAGTACTGGGATGAATAGCCAATCTCTTCAGTGTTGTAGTTCAGTGATGGTACGATCTTCAGTCTCATTTCAAGCAAACAACTGTTCTCTTTTTTCCTCAAAAATGTTATGCTTTAGGTTTATTTTTTTATAGTCTGGGAAATATTTGTACTCAGAAGTGCTTATTCTGAGGGTTTGTTTGTTTGATTTTTCCCTTCTATGTATCAGAGTTAAGTTGTTCTAAAGTAGTTCCATATTCCACTTTTGCAGTTCAGCCTGAAGGCCAGGTTTCTAAGGGGCTATCCCACAGTGAGCCAGCTCATGCGGCTTGGCTCAGTCTGCTTTATGCACATGAGCATTGCATAAGAAAGAATGTGGCTGTGATGTGCATTTGTGTAACGTTTCATACAGTGAGTCCCATTTTGAATCTTTCGATCAGCGAGATCACAACTCCTTAAATGGCTCAGTCTAGTGGAAGTAATTCCACCTTCAGGCTCTGGGTTGTAGCCCAGGCTGCGTAACACCTCGCTTCTGTTTGATGTTCTGTTTGAACACGCCGGAGCACACCTGTGTGTGTTTGAACACGCCATGCTCTTCTCACGGTGTTGAAATAATGGATACTTAGGTTAAACTGTAACACTCTGAATGAAAGTAGAATTAAAATTGTTGGGCTTTCCATGCTCCATAGGGCAGCAGTTCCTTTTGCTTTGGTTTTGGTCTCTGTAGTCCCAGTTAATTGATTTGATTTCAGAGCTTTCGTCCAACTGAAGCAGTTGATTGCTAATGTTCTTAGCTGCAGCAAGAAGGGCCTGAGTCTCAGAGTGTGAGAACTGAAATCCTGTGTACTCATTTAGCAGTATGTGGTATGTTTTCTTCTTCATTGCTCGTGGCCCTTGTTACTATCAGTGCATTCTTTTTAACGTATGTATATATAAAGCACGATACAGGAACGTACCAGTCAAGCCCCTGTTACAATTAAAACTGCAGAGATGCAAGCGACAGCAGTAGGGTTACACATGCAGAGGGTGGAATAAAGGACTGAATACAGCCCACTTGAGACGACATGTTGTCTTTACTAGCACAACCGCAGAGTCAGCTTCAGGAGGAAATGCAGATACTTTTGCAGATCAATCTTTCTATTGATAAAATTTATATGGAGTTTTAACTGAGTGCTGTGTGGAAGGGCTGCAGTTTCATTTAATTACACGTGCCAGTAGCTACAGCTCACTGAAAATCCTTCTTCCTTCAAATCTTGGCCAGAGTTGGATACCTTACTGTAGATTTACATCCTGGTTTAGACCCTCAAATTTGAGTCTTTTGATCTATTTCTAAAATGCTAATTAATTTACTTCTGGACTGGTGTTTTGAATCAGGGGAGACCTGAGCTAGTTCAAGTTCACAGATGTTGCCTCCAAGTGAGATTGCCCCATGCAGTGCATATCATTCTCTCATGCAAAGTGAAGGCCTCCAGCTGTGCTTGGTTGTGGTTCAGTCTCTAGACAAAATTTATCAGTCGAAAATGTGACCTTGTAGCTATATAGATAAAAGCTTGTTCTTTTAAAGCGCTGTCAGTCCTACAAGTGTAGTTTCATAATCTCTCCTGTTCTGGAGGAGGATAGAAAGGTTGGTTCCCAGCTTGAAGGATGACTTCTAGGATGCACCCAGAGAAATTTGCTGTCACTGCCGTGTTGTGTTATAGCAAATAATAGTGAAAGTAAGGAGCGGGGGCAGAAGGAGGGAAGGGAACTCGTAGTTCTGCTGTCTGATCTGCATCCTTACAGGGGACTGCTGACATTTTTATGCAGCCGCTCTGCAGCCCTTGGAAGGAACTTGGAACTTTATACTCTGAAGTGCCACTTCTGAGTTTCCCAGAATTTGTATCCTACATGTAACTTCCATTTTTATGCAGTTTTAGTCGAGGGTGACTTCATAGGGTTGTGGCTTTTCGCACAGACGAAAGTTGTGTGTGGCGTTATCTGCAGCCATCAAGGCGTGCAGTCAGCAGATAGCGTGTCACAGTGTGGAGCGCAGCGCATCCTCTCATCTGCCGTCGGGTAGCAGGGACTGTGAAGAACAGCTTCTATTCTTTACCTGTGCCTTAAGCCCGTGCGTTGTGGGGAGAAAGGAAAAATGAATGCTAGGATTTTGCGGGAAAACAGCATTCTCAAAAGCTTGTTTTGTGAGAGGGTACGCTTTTTAAATGCCTCTTTTTTTTTCTCTTTCTGATATGTCGTGTGAGAACTTGAATTTTGCAACTGTTTTCTCTAGTTAACTCACTGAAAAACCCTCCTTTTTTTCTGAATTGATTAGTTTTGTCTTAGCCAGAGGAGGTTGGTACAAGGAGCTAGGTAATGTATTGAATACACTGTCATAGCTACTGCTCTGTGTGTTGCTTTTCAAAACAAAAATTTGGATTAACACTTAGAGATTCCCTACATTTGTAAGTTGTTAACGTGTTGTTTTTTCTTTTTGTTTTACTAATCAAAAATGGAGTTTGTAATGCACTTTTTAAACATTTTCCAACAATGTTAATTCTCAGATTTTGCAGGAAATTAATGAAGGTCCTATTAGAGAACTAGAATAAAAATTCAGCTACTGGTTGCTGTTCATCGGATTTCCTCCTTGGGATTTTGGTGTGTCCGTGTTTCCATCACTATGTGCTGGTAACAAAAACAAAACCATGCCCCATTGCATTACTCTTAATCCACTCATTTTAGAGTTACATTTTTCTCCCCATGCTGATGTTATCAGTAGAAGCAGCCGGTGCTGCTGGTACATCTTGGAGCCTGGTTTCCTTGGGCAGGCTAGAAGACAGTCTTGTAATTGATGTTCAGTTAATAGGCAGCATCCTCTGAATCTATTAATGAGATACCTGAAAGGTTTTCGTTTTGTAGAATTTGTTGAAGCGCTGAACATTGCTATGTTTGTTTTTCTCCAGTCAATTTTGTTCTCACAAGTTTGTATTCAGCAAGGTTCTGTTCCTGTGATGATGTGTGGTCATAGGAAAGAGGGCCACGAGAGGCACAGCTTGCTGTATTGATCAATGTCTGATCAGTGGTGTTCCAGATGTTAGAAAAAGTGCATTAAACAAACAAGCAGTAAAACCCTACCCCTCAAAATCACCACCTGCTTACCTTTCTTCTACATGGTGCTCTCAGGGCTGCTGTCCTGCTGCCATTGCAGGCTGGCTCACCTGAAAGCCGACAGCAGTTGTATCAGCATAATTGTAGCTGCCATACTTTCAATGGTAAACCTACGTTTTTGGAGTAGATGTTTCAGTAGTAAGATTTCAGTTACATTTTTTGTCAAGCATTTAATAGTTTTGAACATAGGCCATATCCCAAGTGTTCGGATAGATCCCTGACAGCTCAACAGAACTGAGCTGTGTGCCTACACGGACTGTTGATTTGAAGCCTGAATTGCTAAGTATTGATTATTCCTATAAAGTAATTGTTGATGATGTGCCCAGTGGGGTATTGAATATCCGCCTCTACTGAAGGAGCATGAGGGGAGGTAGGCCTCAGGAGCTAAGCTTTCATCTGCAGCCTTAGTAACACAGATCCTCAGCCAGGTATATAGAAAAACAAGGCAGCGGCAGCAGCAGTTTGCCTCTTTTGAGCTTATGGTCACACAGACAGGTGACCGTAGCCACATGTTTTCTTTCAGACTATGGGTTTTCTGTCCTCGGTTCTTTTTATTGTTAGTGCTCCGTGTCGCTGTAAGCCATTACCTCAGCTTTGATGGTGAATTTTAACTTTTTCTCGTTCTTTTCCACTCCCTGCTCTGCTTGCAGAAATAAGTAGGTGCTTTTAAGCAGAAGGTTGTCTGTGTGCCAGGCAGTTACTGGAATTCATTTTTTGATCCTACCCTTTTTCAGCAGCTCCTTTAAGACAGCTCTTAAATGTTTGCCTGCTGCATGAAAGTTTGTTAGAGACTGTGAAGTTATAACTGGCACTGCAGCCCAAAGGGTCTAAGCTGTTTGTCAATAAGAAGGTAGCAAACAGAATTTGAGGTTATGTAACTCAGAAAGAGAATAGTGTCACTTGGAGTGCTTTTTCCATATTACTTAAAATCTGTGGCTTAAAGAAAATTGGAAAATTCCAGTGCTGTATGAAGTACACTAACCTCCCCAAATGCATCGTGTGCATGTTAGTGAAACTGAAAAACCTGTGGGGCTTTTCCTTGCCGGAGTGTGGAGCTGGAAAGTGTGCTTTGGCATTTTATAGAGAACAGTAAAGAGCAACAGCTGACTTTGCTTCAGCAAAACGAAACAGAGTGCATAAAACACTGTTCAGTATGATGGAGAATGCCTCCAAGTTTTGTTAAAATGGGACTATACTTGTTAATGTATAAATGGCACTTGGCAATAGCCTGAGGATGGTGTTACTGAGCGCTCATCCATTCTAGTCTCCATCCACCAAGGAGGAGAGTGAGTTCATGAAACCAGGAAAATGTTCTATTTTCTATCTGTAGAAAAGGTACACAGAACCTTTGCTATTTAGAGGAGTCTTCAATCAGGAGAGGTAACACAGTTCAAAATACTTTTGTCTGAATTGAAGCAATCCTTTTGTAAATGTTTCTTTGCACTTTACTTAGCAGTATCTGGTAAAAAGGTGAGCATAAATCTTACCTGAGGTATTGCACATCATGGTGGAAGGAGAATTCTGAAAGACATGACAGCAAAGCCAGCTCAACTCTAATATTTTTAAATTGTACTCACAAAGAACTTTGATTTGTGCATCATTTAAATAAATAGCTTAGTACAAGTATGAGCTTCAGTTATTACAGCCAACATAGCGAGTCGAAATATTTTCTTTTCCTTCCTTTCCCCCCCACTCTGAATATGGCACATATTTCTGTGCATTTAAAGTTGATATTTTGAAACTCCACAAATCCATTTTCATCAATCTAAATTAAAGTTATGTTGTAAAAGATCATGGATTGAATGTGTTGGATGTTTCCCATTTCTAAAGTACACATCCCGTTTCTCTGGCCTTCTCCCTCCTGTCACATCATCTTTTTACATCAGTTGTCTTAAAATTTCCCTGACTGAAAAAAAAAGAATATATTCCAAGTGAACTGAAAACTTGATCTTAAGTGTCTTTTTAAGCAGGTGAAGATAATTAGTTAATCAAAGAGTGGTTCACCATAGAAACAGCTCAGGCAGTAGTATATATGCAGTAAATTAACCATTTAATGGTACTTTCTTTTTGGTACAGTACATAGCAACAAGATGATAGCTTGACAAAATAGCAACTGCACATATTTTTCTTTCATTTAATTTTCTTGAAAAGAATGTTCTTGGGTAGAAAATGTTCTCCCTGGAAAGTAGTTTATATTACAGAGTTTGTCACAAAAAATATTTGGCTGGGTACAGTAGGCAAGAAATTAACTTAGTGATTTGTCTAATAAATGATGGTTTTGATTAGAATTGACACTTCTAGTCTCTTACAAGTGGCATAACTACAGGGAATAGAATAATCTCTTCCCCTTGTGAAGACAGACGTCATATCAAACCAAAGCGTCTCATTTAAATTACTACTTCCCTTTTTTGCCATATGAAAAGATTCATGAGACTTCATTAAATAATAGTACAACCCAATTAAAAGGATGCTGTGGCCGAAATGCCTTGAAGGAATTTTTAGTATCAGACATAGTTAATTTACATAGGGTACCACTAGAAGAGGCCTGATCCAAATGAAGGACTTCTACTTTTTTGCAGTAAGTTTCACAGTCGTGGCCACAGTGAACTAGAAGGTGCTTTTCTGATCTCAGTTAGGCTGAAACCTTCAATGCAAATGAAGCCTGATGATCGGAGGAATCTGCTGTCTTGACTTCTTTTCTTGTGAGGAAGAGGTATAGAATACATT
Organism: Chrysolophus pictus; assembly: GCA_037305975.1. Taxonomy (NCBI): domain Eukaryota; kingdom Metazoa; phylum Chordata; class Aves; order Galliformes; family Phasianidae; genus Chrysolophus; species Chrysolophus pictus. Next base: position 146,318,684 of record CM074576.1, read on the forward strand.
TGGATCCTGCAGAACTTAAGTGCTCATATTGGTTTTATTCATGTTTTGACAGAGAGAAGGAGCAAGAAAGGGAAGAACAGTTAATGGAAGACAAGAAAAGGAAGAAGGAGGATAAGAAAAAGAAGGAATCTGCTCAGAAGGTAGGTGTTGATATTTGAGTTCTTCTATCCAACTAGAGCATAAATAGTATTGGGGATGGTAAAATATTAAATTGCTTGTATTTGAGAATAAAACCTCTTCTTGTCTAAGTTATAGTAATGCTTCATTAAAGATTTTCTGCATTATTTGTCTTGAACTTCAGTTTTTAGTAAACTTTGATATTTTTTCTCTTTGGTTTTGTCAGGCAAAGAAAAAGTAATCTGTTTTGTGATACGAAATATTTAATTAATGTTCCTGAATATGGGCACTCAGTATGTGCATTTTGCAGCGTTTGGAGGTGTTTGGGGATGGGAACGCTACAAATTCTTAAAAAAGGTTATGTGAAATATTTCTGTTGAAGTTGCTTTTATTGTTTGCTACGTATGGTTTACGTTTTATATTTTCTCTGCCCAGTGACACTTTTGTTGAAGTGGAGATTCTTGAAGAATCACTGAGAATTATTTATGCTCAACAGATGAGTTTGAACACTTGGTTTGTTCAGAAATGCTCTCTTTTGTTTAAAATGTAGTAGATCATTCTAGGGATTAACCTGAAGTGTGAACTCAACATCTCTTGCAACTTTGTATGTGCTTTTTACTTAAGTCCTCTCCGTCTTGTTTTGGGCATCCAAGTCCAAGACGGCTGTAAGGATCCTTGAGTGGAACCAGCAAAGGGCCCCAGAGGTAATCAAAGGACTGGAGTGCCTGACAGATGAAGAGAGGCTGAGTGAGCTGGAACTGCTCAACCTGGAGAAAAGGAGGCACAGGGGAACGTGTGTAGATGTTTGGTGGGAGGGAATAAAGAAGATGCAGCCAGGCTCTTCTCGGTGGTGCACAAGACAGGACGTGAGGAGGGGAGCACAAATTGAAATAAAAGAAATTCTACGTAATCATAAGAGGATATTTTTGTGAGCGTGTGTGAATGGGCAACCACTAGAACAGGTTTGCTGGAGAAGTTGTGGTTCTTTGGAGATGCTCAGAAGCAAGTTGGACATCGCCCTGAGCAACTTGGGTTTGGTAATTTGCTTTGAGCTGGGAGACCCACAGGTTGAGGGAGAACCACTACAGACTGCCACATCTCCAGAGGCTGTGCTTCCCAACCTCAACAGTAATGTGAGATTGAAAGCAGAGTGCTTTACTTTCAGTAGTCCTTGTTTTTCAGTTACTTCAGATTCTACGTCTTATATTCTCCTGTTAAGTTATGTAGCTTTGTGTTAAGAACAGCTGATACTGATTTTGCAGTGTCAGTTAAATTTTAGTTCATCGGGAGCTTTTAAGTCTGGTTTGTTGTTTTTTTTTTCCACCAATTTAAGTGTATCACTTTAAAATTGGTGGAGATAAACCTAGTATATTTCTGTTGTCCTTAGTCCAGTGTCATGATGATGCATCCCCAATAATACTGCAGAAAATCAGTAGCTACAGAATAAGGTTTCTTCAGCATCTGTCTTTTTTCCTTCAGTGTTGCTGCTTTTTTTTGTTCAAGTAGAAAATAAAAATAGATGGTGTGTTTTCAGCTATGTAAGAACCAGGAAAGACAAAGGCTTGTAAGTAAAGTGTAGTGATTTAGGGATTATATGCTAATACTCCACACAACAAAAACTTGGAAAGGTTGTACTGATAGTGTTGATAACAGTGTTGAGTGTGTTTACAGAGGAATCAGTACTTTGAATACAAAGGAGATTTGCCAGCTTTCCTGTGTGGTCCCTCATCTACTAAGTTATTTGCTGTGATTGCACGTTAAGATATTTTGCCAAAATCTGGGAAAAGGTAAACACTGAAAATAAGTTAATCTCCTGGAGACCAAGTGTAAGAGTAATACTTGAAGACAGCTGGGAATATAGGCAGAACATAAACGTGTCCATTCTTAGTGATTGCAGTGGTGGTCACCAAAAAAACAGCAATGATTTGGGGGGTAGCTCTTTCAGATAGGGTTTATATAACATGAAACAGCTGTTTCTGTCTTGATCTTCAGAAACTTAACAAAAGAAAAAGAGGAAAATCACCAAAGGTTATGCAAGCAGATTCATAGACTGAATTCCTGTGGTTTGTGTCCCAGGGGCTGTTTGGTAGCTTGTCAGAAGGCTGAGATTGGCCCCATCCTGCCAGTGCTCACAGGTTTCCCACAGAGAGATGACGGCTGTAAGTCTGAGACAGGCAGTCACTTTCTCAGCTTCTGTATTCTGGACCTGAAAAATCACAAAACCAGATAGTTTTGACTATGGATGTAACATAGGCAAAAGTATTTTTTTAATCTAAGACAACTGTTATAATTTAGGATTTTTTGAACATCCGGTGAAGTGGTGTTCTTCAAGTAGACAAGTTATTTACAGAAACGTGTTTACTCTTACTATAGGAAACCTATCAGCATTACAGTGTTGGTTTCATGAATTCTTTTATTCCATTTCACCTTCCTTTAGTAATGGAGGTTACAGTCACTTAAGTGCTTAACAGAATTTTAGCTGCTCTAGAGGCAGATACGGCTTCACACACGTGGGATGTTTCCTAAAAGAAATGAAAACTGACATCTGGCACAGTATGAACACATTTTTGGTACGGGTGCATTGTTGATTTCTTAGAAGAGTTGCATAAATCTGAAGTTAGGTTTATATTTTAGTGAATATTTCACTTTGCATATTGCACTCCTCACCTTTGTGAAGTAAATGATGTTGCAGCAATTCAGGACAGTTTGTCTTTTTATTCTTTACCATACAAAAGTGTTCTGGTTTGGTTGGCTTAAACAATAAACTGCTTTTTACTTGTGCTTTCATTATTCTATACTGTCCCTGTGTGCTTTCCAGAATTATGGACTAGCTCAGCAATTTCTTTTTCAGAACAGGTATCGTAGAGCCTGACACATGATGATCTTTAGGGTTTTTCCATTGTTGTGTAGTGGCACTCATGATCGACAGGATCAAAACATGCCACAATTCACATGATTCCAGAGAATATGCCAGTGATATGTTTGTGTCTACTGTAGCTTGAAATCTGCTATGCTGTAAGAATGTAGAAGTACAGCAAAAAAACACATTGAGTGCATTGGCCAGCATGATGGCTCACTTCAGTAATGAACTGCTTGCATTCAAGTGATGTTGAAGTCTGGTGCTTTATAGGTATTTCTGTTACCTTTTGTAATTGAAACAACGAACCCCCTGTCACCCTGGGGAAGATGCTGTGGGAAAAGTGAAAGGGAAGGTGGCAGAGACAGATTGGTACTCTCACATACAGCGACTCTGTGGAAATTGTGTTGCTAGCCCCAACAATCTGCTGTAGGTATACTTGCATAGAGGGTAGGATTTATTACACTTTAACTGCAATATTTAATGTGCACAGTCTGAAGAAACTGTAATGGTATATAGCTCAGGTTTATTTGTGCTTCACAAATTAACGTTGAGCTTATTCATGCTTCACGAGTAGGTGTTTGGCAAGTGGAAGGGGGTGAGTACTAACAATCAAGAATACAGTAACCACTGTTTATGCCAGATAATTTTGTATGAGGCAAAGATATTCCAGAAACTGTGTTGTTCTTAACAATTTATATATAAGACATAAATAGTTCTGATGCTTGCAGTTCATCAGCTGATTATTTTCTTTCAGCTTATACCGATTTCGTGCTTATAAATTCATGATGTAGTGCAGCCTGCTGAATGTTTGTTTTGAGGTTCTTACAACTGTATTTACTTTCTTGCTCTTACTTTGCAGGTCACAGATCAAAAAACCAAAGGTAAGAGTCTTTGTTTAATCCTAAAGAGTATTTTTATTGACTTGAGCCCAAACTTGTTTTTGATCAAAGCTGTTAGAAAAGGGAGTTGTGATTCAAGATGAAGTACTCAAAATGAGCATTCGGAAGAGAGAAGAAGCTAAGAGGATTAAAATGGAGAAATTAAACTACCCATTTTGTCAGGATCAGAATACTAGAAGTGAAAATGGTGGCTGTAGATAAAATAGGCCAGCTAAAATATTTAGCCCAACTTTCAAATTTACAAAGGTTTTAGATGAGTAAATGAAAACAGAAACCTACTGTATAAATGGAATGGAAGACAGGGAAAGTACTGCATGTGGTGACGTACCGAAACGAGCGAAAAAGACTTGTTTCTGCAAAATTAATTAAGGGATAATGAAGTCCAAGCACCTAAAAGTCAAAAAGATGAGGCAGAACTGAAGAATGAACAGCCTGAATGTTTGGCCTATTTAGCCAGTATGTATGTCAGTTTTCTAAAAATTGCGTGAGAAAGTTGCCATTAAAAAGAAATGGCAGAGAAGAGCTAAGGTTGTACTTGATTTTACAGCTGACAATACCTTTTTTTTTTTGTTGTTTAGGAGCAATGAAACCTATATAGAGAAGTCAGAAAATGCTCATCAAAACAATATGTGGGGGATAATGCGTTCACAGCTCTCCCAGAGAGAGACTCCCTGGTGTTGATCTCTCTTTTGTAAGAGCAAAAGTTTTGCTGATAATGCTCCCTTTGGTGAGAAGGGGTTGCTGAGCATGCTTTTCTCATATTAGTCTCCAGCAGAGGCTATAGCAAATGTATTAAATTTTCCTCTTTGGATTCTGTTAGTGAATTATTACAGGTGTGTGACTAAGGTAATGCCTGATTTTCTTTTGCAATATTTCAGAAAGCACAGGGAGAGTATTAGTAAGGGGACACAACCTCCTCCCACCCCCAGTTTTGGACAGTATTACTTTCTCAAGGATTTGTCTGCATTTTTACTTTTCTCTGTGGCACAATAGCCTTCAGGAGCAGCTTGTCCTTGCTTATAGAGGCACTGGTGACCAGGTGGTAAACTTTAGGCATGCCCAGTACAAATGCTGTAGGTAGGACTGCTTTTTGAATAAGAGTCAAATATTACTACCTTATTTCAGAGCATATTAGTGCGCTTGGACTTGTTAATTCTCAATTGTTGAGGAGGGTCTTTTGCTCTGTGTTCTAGCAGTGGCCAAAGCAAGTGAAACTTAGAATCTGATTTCAGGTCTCCAGTAAGGGTGATGCATAACAATCCTAAAACCAGTTGAAGATGGGGAAGAGAAGGGGAAAAAAAGGTTATGTATGACTGTTCATCTTTTAAAACTTCTCCTGACCTAGGGTGTTATCATTTGCCACCATTACTTGAAAAAAAAATCGATACTTCAGGAGGCTTGCCAAGGGCAGAGTTCCAATTAAATTTTATTTGTATAAGGTTGAAGCTGCATGGTATTTCAGAGAAGAATGGCATTATAAAAGAAAAGAGTTGCAGCGACTTCTTGTAGCTAACGCAGGTTTGAGTGGAAAACTGCCTAACTTTGATTTTTCCTGTTTTTCAGTGCCCGAAGTGACGAAACCAAGTTTAAGCCAACCAGTGGCTGCCAGCCCAATTGGCAACTCTCCATCGCCACCAGTCAATGGTGGCAACAATGCCAAAAGGGTGGCAGTGCCGAACGGACAACCGCCAAGCGCCGCCCGCTACATGCCTCGGGAGGTGCCGCCGCGATTCCGTTGCCAGCAGGACCACAAAGTGTTACTGAAACGTGGGCAGCCCCCTCCACCATCCTGTATGCTCCTTGGGGGTGGAGCAGGGCCTCCTCCCCCGACAGCACCAGGAGCAAACCCAAACAACGCACAACCAGTGACAGGAGCACTGCTGCAGAGCGACAGTGGGACTGCAACAGGTGAATAAGGATAATGACATTACGTACACGTGTGTGTGCACGCTCGTAAGAAAAGGGATCACTGAAATTGTGCACTTAAAGAATTTTGGAAAGCTGACTCCTAGTGTTTTAGCGCGTACACTTTTCCTTTCATGTTAGCAGCACTGTATGCAATTTTTACTACTGTCTGGAACCAGAAAGGTGATTTTTTTTTTTAAAGATACGCGTGTTTTGAGTGGCTTGAATTGGGTACCGTAGGGCTCTTTGGACCACAAGAAGGTAAATAAAACATAGGGATAAATAGGTAGCATTTAATAGCTATCGTTGAGTAGTTCTTAGTATCTCCTAAGGTTTCTTTGATGCAGTTCTTCTGTTGTCACTTCTTAATATGACCTAGTAGAACAGGCATCAGAGTTTTACAGTAAGTTCGTATAGGTTCCAGGTTTGCAAATAACAAGCGTCTGTCACTTCTCTGGATAAAATAGCAAGGTGGTCCTTCTGCTCCTGAGTTTTTCTTTTTAGTAGTCTTGAATTTCTCCTTCCATAAGCCTTTTCATAATAGTTTTCCCTAAAATACATCCTAGATACTTAAAAAAAATTTAACAAGCATTTTTCTTTTGCTTTTCCGAACACTTTGAATTATGGCCAGTATGTTGATTTTAAGTTTGTTTTGTGAGAACAGGAAAATTACTGACTGTTCTTGGGTTTTTTTTAGTAGCTTGAGGGATTGCAGTAACAGTAATATTTCCTTCTTAACTTACAATAATAGAAAAAGAAAAGTCCACTTGGGACACCTAAAGAAAAGCTTAGTTGATCTGAGAATTCAAGGACAACTTCATTTCTAACAATCAGGATTTAAAATAAAGTCAAAAAAAGGAAAAATGCTACCATTACGTCTGTTTTGAAAGCCCCAACAGAGTGGGTTATTTTACCCATCACTGAGAGGATAAACTTTTTGAGTTTTCTGCAGTCCACGAAAAGATGAACTCTGAGCTGATTTGAAACTCTGGAATGTAGTAAGCTACCTGAGGTGGTTTTGTTTCTATTTTAAAAGTTCCTAGAAAAATGAATAATTCAGTTTGTTTTGCCTCTTCCGCACTTGAATTCTTTTGTAGTGAATCACTGTTTGACAGATTTTTTGTCTTACTGTCTCTCATGTTCCCTGTTTAATGGTGGGCAAGTTTTAAGCTAAAACAGAAGAACATTAGCTAATTGGTTTAGAAATGTATCAGTTAGAAATGGCTGTTTCTGATAAACACACCTGAAAGAGGAATGGTGAGGAAAAAAAGCACCACAAAAAACAACAGCCCGAAGTTTTCACACTTGAGGTATAAAATCCTAGCATTATGTCAGCATTAATGTACCTTCACAGTGATAGGCTGACAAAGGAGACATGATGGTAGTGAAACATTCTAAAAATACTTGAGATTTCTCATTTCTTCCAACAGCAATTTTTTTTTTTTTTTGGTTGAACTTCATTAAGACCAATTTGAAGTATTTTAGACACTTCTTAAGTTTTGTGTAATTATTATGTGTTCAGCAGCTATTATTTAGTTTTTAGACTGACCTCAAGTTTTATGAATTCCGGTATTTCAGCTTTAACTCAATTACTGAGATTATGTTATATGGTTGTATTTTATTGATTGTGGCAACATTTATGGCCACAATCTTATGCAAGTCTGGAGTGTTGCCAAGAAAGATCTGCGCCCTTCAGACTTGCCTCACCCTATCCGAACGCACTTCTGCACCATAACACAGTATCTGGGCCAAGGAGCTGACTTGGATTAAAATTAACCCAAGTTGGTGTTTAAAGCTCATTTCAGTCTGGATAATTTCCCAGTTGAGCTCACTGACTGTCAGTAGCAACACGGATGATAGCACATGGGAGTAGGTGTGGCAGAGGACTGGAAATGAGCAGCTGTCTAAGAGGAAGGTTAGTGCTACACTTAAAAGGCTTCAGGAAATTGCTTATGGAAGCATGATGTTGCCGTGCCTCTCCTGTCACTAATTCCTTCTGGGATCCTGGCTGTTTACAAATTGGGTGTCAGATTTGGACCTAATTTTGTCAAGCAGCCATGTATTATGATGAACTCATCACACACACACACACACACACACACACACACCACACATGCACACAAACACATGCAAAAAGGCAGATTCCCAAAGGGGAAAATAATTTAGGTAATTCTTCTCGATGTTAAATTCACCAAATGGCTGTAGGTGGTGTTGATGAATTCTTCAATTGCCAGTAACTGATCCATTTTTAAAAAATTATTATTTTGCTGTCCTATAGCGGTACAGCTTCTATACAAAAGAAAGGAAAACAAACAGAACCGAACATCTACAGCAAGAGCAATTATTCATACAGAAGGTCAAGACCTAATCCTTCTTCACATGTATGTTTTCCTGCCAGAATTGGAATGCAGTGTAAAACGGCAAAACTCTAATCTCCTGAAAGATGGCTTCTGTTTATCAAGCTTACTACTGTCTTGTAGCAATGCTGTCAGGTAGAGGGTTGCATATCATTTTTCTACTACAAGTCATGTTCAGAACGTGCAAGACATTTTTTGAAAACAAAGCTTAAATTCTATTGGTGAACATCTTTCAGTCGTCATAGTATCCTCCAGGAATCATCAGATGGTCTCTCACACCGAAACTGAATCTTTGTTTCAGGACTCCATTTCAGTACTTTCACTTATTTCAGTTCCTTATTTTCATCCTTAAAAGTAAACGTTTTTAATTGAAAAAAAAAAAGAGCGAGGAGGGAAGGATGAGGTTACTCACTGTACTGAAAGGATGGAATCACACTTCCTTGCTCTTCTTAAGTTTGCATTTGACATTAAAATAACAGAAGGAGCAGAATGAGCATAGGAACTGCATGATTTTTTGGATTTTGGTGGCCTAGGGTTAATGGATGAAGACAGACTTCAGTTCATCAGATTTGAAAGCTTCCATTATAACTAATCGTGATCAGAAATGTCAGTCTTCACTCTTGAGTACATAACACATGTACTTTAAAAAATCAACTGTTTTTATAAGTCATTATAACTTTGTTAGTGTTCATTGTGAGTTTGTAGAACAGAGAGTGTTCAGTCTTCATTACAGAGAATTTGTGGGCAGTTTCAGATGTGTAGAAAAGTAAATGGCACTATGTAGAGACCAACGTAGAAGTAGAAATGAAATGAAATTATTTAGATGAGCAAAGGTAACTTTGGGTGGAAGGGGAAACCTTGCCTGACTTTTTAAATTGATATGAGAACTATCTGTACATGTGCAAACATTATGCTGTTAGCATTGACATAGGCTTCATTATGGCACTGTTGAGGTCCAGTTCCTAGTCATTTCTCCTGTCATTTTCTTTCACTGACTCTAAGAGTTATTGGACTTGGAGGTTGCCCTATACAATGCAGTGCTAACATATCAAGAAGTGGACAGTTTGCTGATGAGTTTATGAATACAACTGCCTTAGTTAAAGGGCTGTTGGAACTGTCACAAATGAGAGGTGAGACTTGGCAAATTTGGAGTAGATCAGGTAAAAGAGAGGAGGAAATGTTTGATATCTTGTTAACTTTTGTCTAGTGGTGGAGAGATTGATTCAGTTTCTCACAAAACCACAAACTGTGATTTATGTGGTAAAGAAGTGATAGAAATGTGGGATAATTACATGCTGAATACAGCTTGCATGCTACTACATAGAAATTATAATTTGTGTAGGTTTGACTCTTTTGGTTTACTCTTTTCAGCATAGCTTTGGGAAAGAAAACTCTTTGTTTTGTAAGGGTGTAAAGAAACTTCTACTAGCAAAATCAACTTAAAAAAAGATGTATCTGAAGTTAAAGGATATACTTCTTCAGCCTAATATTCCTTTTATGTTTTTCATCTTTTACTTTTCTGTCTGTCAGAAATACTCGCTTATTGAATTAGTCGCTTTGTTGAATCAGTCATAGAATCATAGAGTATCCTTAGTTGGAGGTGACCCATAAGGATCGCTGAGTCCAACTGCTGGCTTCACACAGAATCACCCCAAAATCAGACCATATGCTTCTTGAACTCCATCATGTAGCTGTCAGTCTCCTACTTGACTATGCAGACATGCATGCATAAAAGTGTGTGCACATATATATTCTTGTTCTGTGCGTAGTATGATTTTATCTGTTCTTGAGAAGTCTACAACTAGTGCCAGTAGTGACCATACAGGTTCATTTAGTGAGTTATAATCGTTGTGTTGAACTTGAATCAGCTGGACTGTAAGCCACAGAGAGACTTAATCATGAATTCAGGTGCCCACAAACTGCTTCTGGGGAATTTCTTGAAACACATTTTTAATCTGTATTTTTAATGGTCTTATCTAGCCTCTTGTTCTTCCTAAGCAACTTTGTTGCATTGCATGAGAAAAGGATTAATGTATTAATTGAATCAATAGTCAGTGGTGTCAAAAATTGTGGTGTTCAGTGTTTCTAGGGAATGTTGAATATTAATGGCCTTTTGGGGTCCTTTTTATGCTTTTTTTTCTTTCTAGATTCAACAATTGGAGGTGCTGCTGCTTCAAATTATGCAAATTCCACTTGGGGTCCTGGAGCCTCCTCCAACAGCGGCACCAACGCCAACCCAACTCACATCTGGGACAAGGTGATTGTAGACGGGTCTGACATGGAAGAGTGGCCTTGTATCGCCAGCAAAGATGCTGAGTCTTCTTCCGAAAACACCACCGATAACAACAGTGCCTCGAACCCTGGCTTGGAGAAGAACACTCTGCCAGGAAGCACCACTAGTAACAAAGGAAAAGGAAGCCAGTGCCAGTCTGGAAGCGCTGGAAATGAATGTAATCTTGGGGCCTGGAAATCTGATCCCAAGGCTAAATCTGTTCAATCTTCCAACCCTGCTGCCGAGAGTAACAATGGACTAAGTAATTGGAGGAACTTGACTGGACAAGATAGAATTGGTTCTGGTTCTGGCTTCAGCAACTTTAACCCAAATAGCAACCCGTCTGCTTGGCCAGCACTGGTCCAAGAGGGTAATTCTAGGAAAGGGACTTCGGAATCTGATAGTGGTAGCTCCAATGCACAGATTAGCACAGTAGGTCAGACCTCTAGGGAACAGCAGTCAAAGATGGAAAATGCGGGTGTTAACTTTGTCTCTGGCAGAGAACAGGCTCAAATTCATAACACTGATGGACCAAAAAACGGAAACACTAACTCCTTGAACTTAAGTTCACCAAACCCTATGGAGAATAAGGGAATGCCCTTTGAAATGGGCTTGGGGAACCCTTCCAGGAGCACTGACACCCCTTCACAAAGCACTGGAGAAAGAAAGACTGGGAGTGTTGGGTCTTGGGGTACAGCTAGGGGGTCTTCTGGAACTGACACAGTCTCTGGACAGAGCAATTCTGGAAACCATGGGAACAATGGAAAGGATAGGGAGGACTCCTGGAAAGGAGCTTCTGTTCAAAAACCTAATGGGTCAAGAAGCGATTCTTGGGATAACAATAACCGGTCTACGGGTGGTGGGTCTTGGAACTTTGGCCCTCAGCATGCAAATGAAAGCAAATGGGGTGAAGGGAACAAATTAACATCTGGGGTCTCTCAGGGAGAATGGAAACAGCTGTCTGGGTCTGATGAACTGAAGATTGGAGAATGGAGTGGTCCAAACCAACCAAATTCTAGCACTGGAGCATGGGACAATCAAAAAGGCCACCCTCTTCCTGAAAACCAAGGCAATTCCCAGGCTCCCTGTTGGGGAAGATCTTCCAGCTCTGCAGGAAGTGAGGTTGGAGGTCAAAGCACTGGAAGCAACCACAAAGCAGGAAGTAGTGACAGTCACAATTCTGGACGCCGATCATATAGGCCTACACATCCTGATTGCCAGGCAGTCTTGCAGACTTTGCTGAGCAGGACTGATTTGGACCCCCGAGTGCTTTCAAACACTGGCTGGGGCCAAACACAAATTAAGCAAGATACCGTATGGGATATTGAAGAGATGCCACGGCCTGAGGGGAAGTCTGATAAAGGAACTGAGGGGTGGGAGAGCTCTGCCACACAGACAAAGAACTCAGGGGGCTGGGGCGATGTACCCAGCCAAAGCAATCAAATCAAGTCTGGATGGGGTGAGCTCTCAACCCCAACAGAGTGGAAGGACCCCAAAAATACTGGAGGATGGAATGACTATAAGAACCCCAATTCGTCTAATTGGGGAGGGGGAAGACAAGAAGAGAAATCATCATCTTCTTGGAATGACAGCTCTAGTAAGGATCAGGGGTGGGGTGGACGACAGCCTAATCAAGGATGGTCTTCTGGAAAGAACGGTTGGGGAGAGGAAGTTGACCAAGCAAAAAACAGCAACTGGGAAAGTGCGGGAAATAAGCCAGCATCTGGTTGGGGTGAAGGTGGGCAAAATGAGATTGGAACTTGGGGTAATGGTGCAAATACAGGCTCTGCTTCAAAGGGTGGTTGGGACGATTGTAAAAGAAATTCAACGTGGAACGAGACGGGTCGACAGCCCAACTCCTGGAACAAGCAGCAGCAACAGCAACAGCAGCAGCAGCAGGAGACTTCTGGTTCCTGGGGTCCACCGCCACAAACTCCAAGTAATGGGCGACCTCCAAACCCAAACTGGAACAGCGGACCACAACCAGCTGCCCCCAAAGACGAGGAGCCTAGTGGCTGGGAAGAACCTTCTCCACAGTCAATCAGTCGGAAAATGGATATTGATGATGGCACTTCAGCGTGGGGAGATCCTAGCAGTTATAACTACAAGAATGTGAACCTGTGGGACAAGAACTCACAAGGAGGACAGGCCCCACGGGAACAGAGCCTGCCTACTCCAATGACTAGCAAATCACAAACATCAGGTACTCATTCCTTTCTTCAGCAAATTTCTATGATCGTAACCCTTATGCATAAGAGACGCTTGTAGCCTAGAGCTGATAGCATTATTTCATAATGAAAAACCATTTCTTACTTGAATGTTTGGTCCTGAATTCAGGTGTCATTAATTTGAATCAAACAGTCCTCTGCTTATTGTGCCTTTGATCTGAACACCGGTCAACTTGCCAGTAAAAAAAAAAAAAAAAAAGCATTAGCTGGCAAGTATTCTATCTGAGAAGGGTTGAATTCTTACAGAACTTTTATTTAATTACTAGAGAAACAGGGATAAATTCTGTATTTGTTTTGAGTCAAAAACTGTTTGCTTTGAAACATGGTTAATAGCAGTTGACACTGAGTGAGCATGTGGTTTAGTTTCATAGCTCAATTTGGTTCTACTATATGATGAAGAATATTTAGCAAAGTATTTTCTTCTTTGAAATAATAATTTTAAAAAAATCAAGAAATCAACCTTACATAACCTGGAAATAAGTAAGGTGTACTGTTATGTTTTTAGTTGTTCTTCAGTATATGAAAACCCCAAATGGTCTGGTGCTTTCAGTTAAAAGAAGTTCACCAGAAGATAAAATAGGGTTAGGTTCATATTTAACCTGAGAGAAGAATATTATTCATCCTTATGTTCTTTCTTTTCATACCTGAAGCTCAGAACCCACCATGAACAGTTGATACGAACAGTTTTTGATTCTGTTTCACCCACGCTATTGAGACCTCAGAGTCTTCAGCAGACGTAATGCAGTAGAATAATGACATGGTGCTGCACTGCAGTAAATAGTTCATTGTCTAAATGGTCTGTAATGAAAACTCTTTCTCCTTTGTGCAGTCTGGAGCAAAAGCACTCCACCTGCTCCAGATAATGGTACGTCCGCCTGGGGTGAGCCAAATGAAACCAGTCCCGGGTGGGGTGAAGTAGATGATACAGGAGCATCGACAACAGGCTGGGGGAATGCACCTTCCAACGCCCCGAATGCCATGAAATCTAGTGAGTATAGGACAGATACTAGTTTATTTGCAGTGGTCCTGGAGACTTTTAGCGTTTGGCTTTTTGATATAGGTCACCCACGGAGGAATTGTTATTTGAGGCTTAGAAGCAATGCTGAATGTAATGTAAGATATTGGTGGATGAGTGATTAAGTGCTTACCAATGACTGGATACTTACCTTTAAGGGAATGGAGGCGTTCTTTACCTGAGTGCTTAAACGGACAGCTTTGATTTGTGCAAGTGTTGAAGCAGTAGAGCATCTGAGCGAGGAAACATTTCTTTTTCTCACATCATCTTTTCTCTGTCTGCTCACTGTACAAACTCGTTACATGGTAAATCATCTTTTCTGATCACATCAGGCATAGGAATGTGCAGTTTATAGAAACATTCCACAGTAGGAGTGCGTGAAGTGCCTTTGAATGGACTTTCTTGCTGCATGAATGTGAAAAACTCATAAATTGACCTTCCCCTTGTGGCCTAACCTAAATGGCTGAATATTTCTAGATATTGCCTGCCTGCAGATATGCTTCTCCATGAATGAGATCCTGTTGAGCCTTTTTTAAAAAAAATTACTTTGAAGTTGAATCCTACTGTATCAAGTTTGATTTGTATGGAAGTTATTCCTGATGTAAACTGTTGGTAGAACTTTTATTTCACCGCTCTTAAGGAAAATGGAACAAACAAAGCAATCTCCTGCTGATACAGCATAGCAGTGTTACAGCCAAAGACAGTGACTTTCAGTTATTAAGTTTCAATTAGGAAATATTGATAATACTCACTGTTTCTGAACTTCAGTGGTTATACCAGTGGTAAGACTTTCCAGTTACAAGTTATTCTTACAGCATGTGATTGTCTGGGGTGAAATGCTGTGTAAGGATTGTTTGCTGTTCTGACATTTTCTCTTACCCACACTCAAACAATTAGGCCATTTATGAAACAAAACTGGAAAATTCCAGTAACATCTCTTGAAACCTTTATTGGGTGGCCATGGTACTTCTTGTACCTGTCAGACAAACTTGGCTCTTTTCAAGATGCTAGAATTTTTCTAGATGGGTCATCTTCCTTCCTTTGTGAAAAGCAACCTAAGTGTGGCCAAAATAAGAGCCTCTGAGGTACTAACAATCCATTAAAAAATCTGTGGATTTTTAAATATTTAAGATAGTCTTTCAAGACTACAAATAGTCTCTTGCTTGTCCTAGCTGGTCTGCATATGGTGACATAACCAAAGAGCTAAAGCATATGTGTTGTGCTTTGTGTATAAGCTGAAGCTGTTTCCACTTCAGGAAGAGCAAAATACAGGGGGTTTTCCCTGTGTTGGCTGTTAAAGTATGTCACCAGCATTAAGAACTGGGATCTTCATTCTCCTGTGTACTGTGAATGCTCTATCAAGTCCTTTATAATTGGCAGCCAGACAGAGCAAAGGAGAAAACCACATTATTCAGTGGACTAAGGAGGGATATTTCATATCTTGGGTAAGCTGAAAAAGGAAATTGGGGCAAAGATCCTGCAAAGTTGTAATTGGTTGAAAGTAAAGAGAGGAAATAAAGACTAGCACCGGCTGGACAAGAAAATTACAGTTGAAAGCCAAAGAAGGAAGTGGGAGATGAGGTGTGACGAAAAAAACCAACCAACCTCAAGAGATCTAAATGAGCAGAAAAGATAGTGAAAATAGGTTTCTTGTATGTATTATGAAGAAGAGGTAGGACAAGAGAGAATCATGCAACCAAACAGTGTAGAGCTTAGTGTAGGAAAGCTGCATGAAGTAAAGAAACGCAAGGCAGAGTAAAAGTTACCCCGTGGGAGAGTGCTCAGTTGTACTTTCAGAGAATATTCTGTTCTTAACTTTGCATGGATAAGGTCAAAACAGAAATTGTGCCATTACTGCTTGTGAAAGCCATTGGCATAATATCCCGTTCCTCTACAGTGCTGGCTAATAGCAGTCCTTATTCACAGTACTCTTTTTAACTCCAGTGGTAGGAGTCTGTGCAGTTGGTTGAAGGTTTCAGCTTAACTGAAGGCATGTGAGTGTCCATATGATACTGTCTTATGGTTGTGTTTTTGTTGTGTTTTTTTCAGTCGTGATTGGTTAAATAAAAACTAAATGATGATGAGAAGTTATGTGGTTTAAAGTCTCTGAAATGTTGATTTGCTCCATTATATCACAAGCCTGTGATGACTTTCCATGGAAAGAAGGGTTTTGTGTAGGACCTGAAATACTCTAAGTTGTCCAACAAACAAGTACTTTTGGTTGTTTGTGTGAGCGTGATTGATGTGATCTCCATTTTGCATTTGATGAATAGAGGCACGCAGATTTTGAGAAAACTTATTTTGATTTTGAATTCTTTATCTGGCTAATGAAGGATTGGAGGTTTTGCATTTACATATCTTTATGTAACTACACATAGCATTTCAATTGGACTGTACTGTGCTACAGCTCCATCTGACTTAAGTTGCATATGCAGAAACTTAAGGTCATTGCCTGCTTGTTAAAAAAAAAAATTAAAATTACAGAGTTTCATCAGCACCGCATAGGAGTTGCTTGGTTTTTTTGTAACAACATAATTTTGTTGGTACCTTGTAAGCTTCATTTTCTTACTGTATGTAATTGTGCCTTCTCACTCAACATGTGAAGAAAATAAAGCAGGAGTTCTGCTGACAAGGCTTCTTTATACCACTGTTCTGATTTGTGTTCAAGGTCTCAGACCTGAGAGCTGTCAATGCAGAAAATAATCTCTGGTCATGTAGTTAAAACCAGGATCATAGTACTATATTTAAACACCGTGGCTGGAAATAAATTAAAGCCTTTTCTGTGTAAGTAGCATGATTAAAGGATCAAGAGGCACATTTTTGTGTTTGGACCAATATGGCGCCTAAGCAGGTCTGAGTTTTGGTGCACAAATGTGTGTTGAAAGGTTAAGTTTCCTGTGAAGTAGTTCAGTCGCTGTCTGTGGTGAGGTTTAAGGTAGCTCTTAAATTGCCATGAAAAGCTGCTGTACCTATCTTCAGCCTGATACAGGCAGATTTCCCCTTGATAGATTAATTACATTTCCTGACTGCTATTTATATTCAGATTTCCTGCTACATTCTTATTCCTCATTTCCACTCTCAAACCCCAGACAATTGAAGGATTAGTGAGGAGAAAGGTGGTGATGGTAGAGTTCCTTTCTAAAGGAGATGAGTGCTTGGGGAAGAAATGCACGGATGAAGGAGTTGCAGTAGGAAGGAGAATGGTTGGACAGTGGACAAGATAAAGATTTGGGCTCTTATTGGCTTGTTAGAAGACTCAAAATTCTAAGTTTCATGGCAGCTGTTATTAGGGAGTAATGACAAAAGAAGGCAACGGGCACAAGAAGCCCTTAGCATGAGTTTGTATGATGGAACCGTAACTTTCTGGTAATGATATCTCTGTTGAAACAGTACTGCTAATGAGTCTTTTTAGTGCTACTGTTAAGGCTGGAAATCAAAGAGATTTTTGACGGATTAAACTTGTTTTGGTGTTGCTTATGCAACAGAGCACAATGTCAGGTCCTTTCCTTCAGATTCTGCTTTGTCGTTGCTCTTTTAAGTTCTTCATTTCTGTGTTCTGTGAAAGGGTTCAGCGTGGTGGAAATGTGGTACAGTTTTGAAGGAAAACAGGAAATTATTCACAAATTAGGAGCCAGAGTCCTCAGCACCCTTTGGATTTTTTTTCTTAAGTGTCTTTGGAGTCTTTCATTTACATAAGAAAGTAATAGGTTGCCTTTTAAAGCAGCAGTAGTTGCAAGAGAGAAGTTTGTGTTGATCGTTATTTCTTTTAAAGATTTAACGTTGCTTGAAAATTCTTGCAAAATAAGACATACTAACATGCCACCAGATCTCTTGGATTGTGGAGTTCATACTCAAGTTTTTACTGCTGTTGGAGTGAATACACTTTTGTTTTTGACTTTTGCGGTTCTGACAATTTCAGCTAATGTTGCAGCATCTAGTCACCTGCTGCATGGTACTGTGGGCTTATTTTTGAGCTTTTCTTTCTTCTTCTCAAGGTTCTAAATCTATGCAAGATGGCTGGGGAGAGAGTGATGGGCCAGTGACAGGCACACGTCATTCCAGCTGGGAAGAGGAGGAGGAGGGAGGAGTCTGGAACACAGCAGGCTCTCAGGGAAGCAGTTCCTCCCACAACTCAACAAGCTGGGGGCAAGGAGGAAAGAAAACACAGATGAAGGTAAAACACTCGAATGATTCATAACTACAGTGTTGTCTGAAAGCAGTGTGACTGATATGTTGGAGCATTTCTAATAGTTATTCTTCAAAGAAGTATTATACAGAATTCAGCTAGAAAGGTGCCTGGTAGAGCAGCATAAAAAATTTGTTTTAATGTGTTACACCTGTTGTGACTAATAGGTCTGCCAAAAAGTGTCATATTCTCTTGCTTTGAAGGCTGCAGAGCCATTGCTAAATGAAACTGAGCGGTTAGTATCTCAGGACTACTGCTCATCTGTTCTTGGCCCATC
The DNA here is from genome assembly GCA_037305975.1 of Chrysolophus pictus. Taxonomy (NCBI): domain Eukaryota; kingdom Metazoa; phylum Chordata; class Aves; order Galliformes; family Phasianidae; genus Chrysolophus; species Chrysolophus pictus. The sequence goes on from CM074576.1 coordinate 146,336,800, forward strand.
TGTTAAACTGCTGCTCTTCTGCTTGCATAGCCTGCTGGAGTTCAGAATCCACAGTCCCTTTGGCACATGCACAACAGTTTCTGTTGACTGTTGGATTTGGGTCTGACTTGTGTTTCTTATTGTTAAATTTCGGCCTTGACTAGGATCTTGGCTACAGTCCTAAATAAATTGCTTTCTAAGGCTTGTATACATGTTAAAGTTCTCTATAACAGTAACATTTGATGTTGTATTAATATTAAAAGGACTGAATTCAGGGCAGACTTAAAAGGTGAGAGCAGAACAATTTCCGAGGACGAGGAAATACTCCTGTGGCATGGTTTGGAGTTCTACAATTCCTATTTTGCAATAACTATTCTCATGAATTTTTTTCTCACTTAAAGGTTTGGTTTTTTTAACCGCCAAAGGAACTGTGCAGTTTTTTTGTTTTTTGTTTTTAAATCAATATTGTTTTTGACTAACTGTTTTCAGTTTTGACTTTGATTATCTGCATGTTGCACTAAGGCCAGATTGAAAGCCAGGTCAGCACAGTGCCCATGAAAGAGAGCCCATAGTGATGGGAAGAAAGCCAAAGAAAGATCTTTGTTTGTGATGGATTAAAGAATGTATTAAACAGCAAGTATTCATCTGCTTCAGTATACCTAGAAGGGTGCAGTTCTATAAAGAAAAAAAAAGTATTTCATAAACATTTCCAACTGTGCAAAAAATGTAAAGCAGTTTGTTGCAGGGATAAATTTCTCAGATGTTAGGATTTTCTTTCAACATTTCGCATCCCAGGGATAGAACAGAATTTAAGAAATGGAAAAGATGTTTAAAAATGTCTGGTTTTTTTTTCTTCTCTTTTTAGTGCTCATTAAAAGGAGGAAATAGTGATTCATGGATGAACCCTATATCCAAACAGTTTTCAAATATGGGCTTGCTAGTAAGTGAATTTTTATAAATTTAATACACAATTTGTAAAAAAGCTGTAAGTTTTAAATCAGTGAGATGATGGTTCACTTTCAAATGTGTTACTTCTTACCCTGTATTTGCTTTGTAGGCATGTTGCTCTAATATCAGTAGTAGCTGAGTATTCAGAACTTCTTGCTAGTAAGAATGGTTCCTCAATAAATAAATAAATAAATAAATAAATAAATAAAAATACACCCACAAACTTGCACACTTTAAAGCTACTTTATGACAGCTGTAATTGGTGGCCTTTTTCATAAAGTGCTGTTTAGAACACTCAATATAGAGGCCTCAGCTCATAGTTATATCATCAGACATCTGTGATTTTCCAGGACTCTTCAAGTTTCTGAAGCTCAGTCATTTGCCAGAGAAGTAAAGTTACAACCCTGTGTCTTAATTATTTTTACTAAGTAATGTGCAGCAGGGTTTTTTTTTAGGACAGAAAGAGCTCAATATTAAATGGTACTTACAGATGAATTAGAAAGGTGAATGAATAGAGGGCATGTCACAGAAAGAAAAGACCAATCTACAAAGTAGTATTATAAAAATACCAACACACAGAAATGCTTAGGAATTAGATGGGATCCGTGTGTCAAATATTTTACTGAACGGTGCACCAACTATAATACTCTGATGCAACAGTAATAATACTTGCTAGCAAAAGATCATAGTGTAGAGATTGGGTGAGAAGCCAGAGCTGCACAAACTGTCACTAACATGGCTAGGATTAGTTTGTAAGGACTTTTGGCTCCAAGGCTCAAACTGAATCTGATGGACTGTAGATGCTTCTGAAAGCTATGGGAACACACTGTCCCAGACTGCCAACTGAAGAGTAACTTGGCAGTGCATTTCAAGATTTGATGACTTGATGGGTCATGAGGATGAGCTATCATTTTGGCCGCTATTTTCAGTGTTTCTTCCCTTGACCACTGGAACATGAGGACAGAGGTTCATTTCACAGAGCAGCTGTCTATCCATCTTTCTCTGTCTGTTGCATGTGTTGTGTGTCTGGTTTCATTTCTGTAAACTCGCCACATACAGAGCTGAGGGGTTGGGATGAGGTGTGCCCAGACTGAAATCAGGAGTTTTTGTGCTAAATTATAGTTTAGGATGAAACTTCAGTTGGCACAAACATGTTTTTCCTTCATTACACCTTTAACCATCAAGGGCTCCTTTCAGAAACATCCCTCAGCATTTCAAAGAAATCAGAACTGACTTTCTTTTTTCTTCCAGAGTCAAACTGAGGACATTCCAGGCAATAAGATGGACTTGTCTGTAGGTACGTATAATTTAATTTAATTGACATATGAGACCACATGTAGTATTTTCATGTAGATGATATGCTTTTCTTTGGAAAGGTTTGATCCTTACTTTTTAGTGCTCCCCATGAAAGAGGGATACCGTGATAGATGCCATCTGGTATCTTGGCTGCAAGCTTTGAATACTTACACAGCCAATGCTAGAATGCACCAGTGGGATGTATACCTGTACAGAACACAACTGTAACTTGGGGAAGGAGCATCCTATGAGACTGTATTGATTTATGCAGTTCACGTTCATTGTTAGTGTCAAGAAAGTGAGGGTCTTTCTTTTACTGTTGCTCTTGGCAGTAGGACATTCCCATTAGCTTAAGTCCCTGGAGGTGATGCAAGTTAAAGACTATCTGTGGTGATTTCTTCAGTTGCTTGCCTCAGATTATTATGAATTATTCGCTCAGTAGAACTAGATTTTTCCCTATAGATAACCTCACCACAAATCCTGCACTGCTTAAGTGGAGTGGAGCAAGGAGAAAACATGAACCTAAATGAGAAGTTGAATTTGACCACTTGGATTAACTGTGTTACCTAATCCTATTTAATCACCTTGGAATTTGCCACAACTTTTTTTTTTTTTTGGCAGACTGTCTACAAAGTAAACTGTCACAATTTTTTTGTTCTTGAAATCAAGTTTGGTTTTACATTCTGTTTTTCTTCAGATTGTTTCTGAATGGTCACTGACATTGTATTGTGGTAGAAATACCACACATTTCTGAACTCTTTTGCCGTTTCAGCTGATTGTTTCCCTGCAAGATTCTTAGAGCATATGTTAAAAGAAATGATCCAATTTTAGAGTTTCTTTTTTTCTTTTCTTTTTTATTGAGTCTTTTGGAGACTCAGTAAAAATAAAAAAATACACCGCATAGTCTTAGATACTTAGAAACAGGAAGAAGGTCTCCTTCCTGTGTTCAGTCTATGGAATCTACGGAAGCAGGAAGGTTGCCTTATGTCCTTGCTTACAAAGACAGACCTAGTCCAGTTAAAGTCACATGAATGAAGTAGTTCAATTTTGTGTATGTGGATAAGTGGCAGTGGGAAGGCATCTGGTCTGATGCTGACCCTCTTTGCACCAGTGCTGTCAACAGCATCTGCCACAGTTGTAGGCGTCACATCTTGTAATGGAGTTGGGATTTTCTCAACCCAAAAAAGGTTGATCATTTGGATCATGCTTTAATCTTCATTGGTAGTGAAGCTGTAGATGTGCAATAATCAAGGTGTACATTTGGTATCAGCTCCAGTTTTATTATTTCAATGCAATCTGAAGATTTTCAATATGTCTTGGCTTAAAAAATACTGCTTTCTTAAAAGGTATATTTTTCTGCTGCATCACACCTTATAGAAGATGAAAGGAAAGTTCCTTTTTCCACAAATTCTTTTCTTCCTGTTAACACTTAGGGACTCCTTATCTTTTTATAGTAATACATAGTTATGGGGAAAATAGCAGAACTTTTTCTCTCTCCTCTTTGGCCTCTGCATTCAGACTCTGCTTGTATCAAATTTCTCTAAGCAGCCTGGCTTATGCTGATTATAGTTCTTTTTATTCTTTATCTCCAAATTAATTTAGATCTTTGAAACTTTCTGATCTCGGGGATCTTAAAGCCATCAGACTTTATGAGGAAGAGCGTTAGACACTCAGAATATTCTGTGAAAATGCTGCAGAAAGGTTGCATTATCTTGATGTGTTGCACATCTATTCTTTAATTATGGCGACATCTTTGATCCTAGATACACGTGTTTGTTATAGTTTGCATTCTATTTCAAAGGATAAGAATGTAACTGAGACTTTTCTACAGCTTTTGTGTTACTTTATTCTCTGCTTAGAAGTTCTGATCTTTTTGCTTACGTTTGTTGCTTGTGAACATTACAAGCCATTTGCTCAGCCTATAATTACTTCTAAACCTCAAAGGCTGGACTTTGTTATCAGGTAGTCTTGTTCTTCAGCTGGATTTTGGTCACGTTTACAATGTGCCAAGCTTTAGTAGCCAGATAGCTCCAGCTTAGCATTTTCCCAATTCGTGGATAAATGTGCATTGAACTCCATTAAATCTGTGCTTGGAGACCACATGTATCAAAGAAAACGTAGGCTTTTCTTTGACAGAGACAGTAACTTGGCTCTGATCATCACGCGTCTTAAAATAGGCCCAGTTGTCATAGTAATTGCCATAGTAATTCTTACTATGTGGGTCTCAGTCTTGTTTGAAAAATATGTTGCTTTAGTTGCAAGGTATTGTACTGACCAAGAGAGAAAAGAGATGGAGCAGTAGGATGGCTGAGGCAGATTGACTTGCCTATTTGTTTATTATCAGATCTCTTCAACAGATAGCTTGTTGAACTTTGGAAATAGAAATAGGATGCAGCTTTTATCTACTGATGAAAATCCTGAGATGTGAAGTTTGATAATACAGTAAGTAGCTTGTCAGGACCATGTAATATTTTAACTTCTCATTCTGTTTGACAGCCACTTGTCTTTTTTCTTTAATATATTAGCAGCAACTTCTGCAGATCATGGAATTCTCAAATCATCTGTAAAAACTGGGAAATTCATTTCCATTTCTGTTGATTCAAATGCAGTTCATACTGTAGACTACTGTAAATACATAACAAAGCTGTAACCAGAGTGTAACAATGCAATGTGGTTGCTGAGTAGTCTCGGATATTGTGACTTAATGGCAAAAGTATAAAACCAGTATCTTTCAAATGTTTTAGTTCTTGTGGTCAATTAACATATTTCAAATGTTTTTTTTTCAGTATTACTTTTGCTGCACTGGTTGTACTTTTTTTTTTTTTTACCACATTGATTCTTGTATTTATATACTTATAGATTTTTTTTTTTCCTTTAAGCTGTGTGCATGTGGTGAGAAAGATATTCTTAATAGCTTCTTTTCTTCATCAGGCATGGAAATTGGTCTTTCAAGCTCTTGTTTCATCTTCTAGTTTTCACAGTGTCTCTTACAGCTATTAGTAGTGGGGAGAAAAAAATCTGATGAAGTGTCTTCTTTTACAAAGATGATAACTGTTCTACAGTTCTCTATGTAGATGATTGGAATTTTTTATTTGCTCATGCATAAGTGTTCTTGCTAATTGCAGAGGTGGTAGGTCACTTTTTTTTTGTGATAAATGATGTTGAAGTCATCTGAGAAGATGAAACTGGATCAGCTCTCAAGGCTGTACCAAAAACAAAAACCCATGTAATTAGTGGTTGATTTCATAGGTCCTTGGCAGTAGGAGACCTATAAATATTAACAGTGTGCAATAGGACATTAACAAGAGTTACTTCCTTTGAGAATCTTTTTTGAGAAGGTAAGTATTTTCAGGATTTTACAATCATTAGTTGTCTGCTGTGTATAATAAAGACTTCAGTGTTTGTCAGTGGGAGGATAACATATCCATCACCAAGTTCCTTTATTAAAGTCAGAAGTTTTGGTTAAATATGGTGACAGGCTTTTTGAACTATTCTTGTAAAGGCCATCTGTTCTACTAAACACAATTATTTAAAACTGAAAATACAAATAAAGCTTGGTTCTACCACCCTGCTTATATTTTAAAATTAATATGTTTTCCATTTACTTCAGCATAACAGTGTTCATCTGATCCAAGTGCCAAGTACGATAGAAAGAATTGTTCTTTGATCACGTTGTATGTAAGGTAGCAACTTCCTTTGGTCAGGGCTTGGCTGATGATAGACTTGTAAAGAAAGATGTCTTGTCCACTGCGAGTAGTAGTTTCCTCATCTGTTATTAACATCTCTTTCTCATGCTTCACTGAATTACTCAGTAAGCAGTGTCAGGGGACTTGAAGAAGTTGTTTGAAAAGAGTCTCTTACAGGTTGTATAATTGCTACATACAGGCTGAGAGAGATTGATTATTTGGTGCACGGAAGTTATGCTAGGCCAGAAGGTGGTTGTTGTTCAAGGATTAAGTTTACATTACTACAGGAGAATTTCAACCAAATTATTCATACTTATACATACATGTACACAAATTGCAAGAAATGCTTTGAATTAAATTCCCTGAATTGGTTTGTTCAATCTTAAAAATGAAACTTCCTCTTCTATTTTTTCAGCATCCTTTGGTGAGAACTGTTTCCTATACTAAATTGTGAGATAAATCTGATTTATACAAGATGTAAATAAGACAAATCTGATCTTACAGGCTTTTTTTTTGGCTGTGAAGCTGATGTTATGCAAGGCATTGGATATGATTGGCACTAATTATGCTTTCTTTCCTCTTTTCTGCAGGTGGTCTCCCAGATAAGAAGTTTGAGGTAGATAAACGAGCCATGAATCTCGGGGATTTTAATGACATAATGAGAAAGGATCGATCTGGGTTCCGTCCACCTAATTCCAAAGACATGGGAACCACGGACAGTGGGCCTTATTTTGAGAAGGTGAGAGAAATATCTTTAGATAAATTAAAATGAGCTTCTGTATTTGAGGCACTAGTTTTAATCCTACTCCTCTGGAAGTGCTAAAGATCTGGTCACCATGGATGAAATCAACAATAAAAGGTGTGAGGGAGTTAAGTTTGTAGAATGGATGTGTTTGTAAAACAGAGGAGTCAGGTATGTACAAACAAGCTAAATTATCTAGGTAGAAAAATGCTTTTTATTCTAGAACAGACTTTTTTTAAAATGATCAGGAAGGAATTCTTTTTGTTTTTCTTGAAAGGGTAAATGACTGGTGGTAATGAAATTCATTACAGGTTTCATCACAGTGATTCTTTTGGTTACTGACTACAGTCATCTACTGTAAAAAAAAAAAATTGGTTTTAGATCTAAGTAACATAAGTAATCACAGTCTTCCACATTTTTTTCTGCTTTCATGTCTGTGATGTATTGGAAACACTCCTTCTAAATTCTGCAAGCCTTTTTGCTGTATGTCTGTGTGCTGTGAGCTTCTGTATGACATCTGTTTCTCTGTGACATCTGTTATACGTTATGTTAGCATTTCTTTCATATTCTTGCCCGTTCTAAGTAGAGGCTTTCACTGTTGTTACCAAATACCAATGGCTTCACATTATGAATTGGAGATTGTCCAATAGATTGGGAATGCTTGTTGTTGTTTTTTTTTTTAATGTATTTTATCACATATAAAATGGGAAAAAATACGTAAAATTTCTGTAGGAGTGTTAATGTCTGAGGCTTTTTTTTTAAACTCCTCCATTTTGGTGTAACAGGCCAAAAACAGTTTTGTCAACTCCCTCTGGTGGCCCATTTAATAAATACCACTAGCAAACTTAATGCTTTCCAAACAGTTTATGTTCATAGGTACGTGCTAATATTGGGAATTAACTGAAGATGTGTTTGTTTCTGTAGTGGTAGCAGCCACTGACAGAAATGAACTTTATTAGTGCAACAGACATCTCAAAATGTTTTTCTTAGAAGAAAACTTTTAGGGATTTATTGATCATCTCTTTGGACCAGAATTGTGATTGTTAAGTGGTCGTTTGAGTCTGAACTTTTGTCCATGTAATTGCTATTACAAATTAACTTTGCTTCTTCCTAGTCACTCACCGTCCCTCTTTTTCTCCTCTTGCATTCTGTTGCTTCACTAACCAACTCCTGCTGTTGGCTTCAGCTGACTTTGCCTTTCTCCAATCAAGATGGGTGCCTTGGGGATGAGGCTCCCTGCTCTCCCTTCTCCCCTTCTCCCAGCTACAAGCTGTCTCCCTCTGGTTCCACACTATCCAACGTCGGCCTTGGAGCAATCGGCTCAGGGCTCAGTCCCCAAAACTACGCTGCTAGACAAGTAAGCAGGCCACCTTATAAGATGCGTTGTTAATATGGCTGCAACCTGGGCTTAATCCTGGTTAGTTGGTTGCTTGCACTTGTTTTCCTACCAAATAAATAAATAACAAATTTCAGTTATATCAAACCACCCACTTTGGTTCCTGTCATCAAAATGTATTCCTTCTGGTTTTGTTGGCCTCTTACTTACTGAATCACAGTGCAGCAGAAGACAGATTTATTTTTCAGAAGTCATGAAGCTAGTTAGTGAAGAACTGTGTTTTGATGTTTTAAAATCTAGTTAGAGGCTATTGATTTGCCCCACCAGCCTCCCACACTGAGTTTTTCCAGACTACCCAATAACCTCATGTGTAGAAATGTTTCTTTTAAAATGTTGCAGTCCTTTTGCATAGTGCCTATTCCTTCCCCCCTTCCCTGCAGACTGTAGAAAGGACTGATTTTAGCAGTGTTTAAAAATGATTGAAGTAGCAGTGATTTTGTTCTGTGCGTGGAGAAATGGCAGGGAAGAAATGGAGTGGTTGGTTATACTTGGAATAATTCCTTGCTATTGTGTTTTGCATTGTACAAGGAGAAAACATTGCAGGAATGCTAGGAAATTAAAGAATAGAACTGAGTATTACAACTGGACTAGCTTATATAGTCATGTGCCTGACATGATGGTGTTTCTGTGTGTTGTCTCTCTGTTTCTATGTGATGCAGTGTTGAACATCAGATTAAATCCAGAATTTGTAGACATGTTCTCAAATTCAGTGTACAGAACTCCACAGAGCTTTAGAGAAAGCTGAAAGTGTAGCAGCGGCTCCAAGCTTTACAAAAAATTTGATACGCAGTTGATCCCAGTGAGTTTTTTTCCAGAATACAGGCTTTTCTGTCTCTTGGGATTTCTTTTCTTTTTTTGTCTATCCTCCTGCTGCACGCTCAGTATGACATGCTGAGCTGCTTCTGAAAGAGGAGATGTATTGAGAAGATGCAGTGTGGGTGAATGAGGCGATCCACAGTGCTACCAGTACAGAATTAGAGTTAGAGACTTGTGTTTTAGCAAAAGGATAATGGAGAATGCACAGCATTGCAGCAGAAAGGAAGCAAAGCTTACGAAATTCTGGCATACTGGGGAAGGAAGGATTTTGGAGAAGATCTCTAAGACTTCAGATTTGAAGAAAGGTGAACGTACATTAGATACATTGATGTTGGTATGGAGAGAGAGAACTGAACGATGGCTGAGGGTTAAAAAAAAAAGTGCTGTTTAGAAGCCATAGTGTATGACAGAAGCAGGTATGGATCAAGGGATCCTTGTATACAGTGGAGAAGGGGAGTTGCTGAAGTTCTTGGAGAGGAAAGGACAGGATCATGGCATGTAAGGACCTTTTAGAGTACAGGAGAGAGGTGCATTGGCTTCTGTTTTTAGAAGCAACAGCGCACAGCTGCACGTGTAGGAGACTGTCCATAACATCTCCTATGGCTTTTTGTTGAAAGATGTTAGAAAAAGACAGTCTGCTCAGAGTCTGAAATAATGGAACATAATCACAAATTCTCTTTGGTCTTTCTGTACAGTAGGATTTACTACTACAGAAGTTCCTTTACAAAGAGGAAACCCTTCTCATTAAAAAAATCTAAAGAAACAGCAAGTGTTCTTTTTACTTAAGAAAAAAATCAGTCGGAGAGGTTTTTTTCCTTATTTGAGAGTTTATCTACTCTTTATCTTATTCTTTAATAAGGGGGAAAAATAGGAAAACAAAAAAAATCTCAATCCAGAATGCTGAATATTTCACATCACAAGGAAATCTTTCATGACAATGTTGAGTTTTGATTTGTTAGTGGAAAGCCCGCAGCGAAAGTAACAGACTTGAGTGATGACAGCCTAGTGTGACAAAGTACCTCACTTTTCTAAAACAGTGGCCAAAAATTCTCACTGACAGTCTTACCATACTTTTAAGCTAGTGGAATGTTTTTTGAGCTTGTTGTTTGTACTTGGTTTCTGTTTCCCAACATGTAACATGCAAAATACTAAACACAAACCTAGTCATGTGCTTTGAAATACATGAACATGACTCTTCAATGTAGAAGAGAAAGAGCCTGCATCTTGAAAATGTAGTACGGCGGTCTTCATGCAGGTGCAGTGTTACTGATTTAGGGCAAGCATTTCAGTAGTTTAAACAATACTCTGTTGAAGTCAGTACTTGCCTCATAATTTATAAATAGCTAGTAGCATAGAAACCCATTATTCTGAAGAATTCTTCTCACTACTGCTTTAATTTTATAGGGTGGCAATCATGGTTTGTTTGGAAACAGCACAGCACAATCGAGGGGCATGCACACACCAGTGCAGCCACTAAATCCTTCCCCCAATATCCGGGCGCAAGTGCCTCCCCAATTTCTTTCTCCCCAGGTAAGGAATTTAAAGTAACTGGTTACTTGAAAAGAAAAAAGAAAGCGAAGGAGGGAGCTACAGCCTTCAGCGCACATCATTGAGATTGTCATAATCTTGATGTTAAGAAACAGAAAACGTAGTTAAAAATTTTAACCACTTTCAACTGTAAATTTTATATTCACTGGGAGATGAAATCTGCAGAAGAATTAGCCTTCTGTCATTGCAAGGCAGTGGGTTGTAAGTGCTCTCTACCAGTATTTTAAAACTGGTGAATTCAGAAATCCTGTGTCTTACATAGAGTTTTGGGAAGTATTTAAAAATAAAACTCAAGAGAAAGATAAAAAAAATTTTCTGAAGTGTGACAAACTGCTTAATTTTTTTCAAGCAGATTTTTCTCAAACTTTGTGTTTCAGTTACATTGCAGAACTTTTAATGAAGACTTCAGGCTCTCCAACCACACAAGTTTAGCTTTTCTTTGCACTTGGTGAATACTTCTGGAGATTATCTTGACTACCTGTGCAACTCAAATATGCAGGGAGAAATAGGGGGATTCTTTTCCGCCAACTCCTGTCTTTTACTATAGCTTATTCAGCATACACAGAAATTTAACACTTTCTGTGAGGCACTGTTTCTTTGCTACAGTGATTGCCTGAATGCCTTTCTTTTTCCTTGTCAAGCAGTACATTTTTAATGTGATAACGCAGTACTGTGATTACTGGTTAGCTGCATATATATCAGGATTTTACTCTACTGTAGTCTCTAGCAACTAATTGGTTGGGGGAGGAACCTTTGTGTGTGTGTGTGTGTGTGTGTGCGTCTGCATCTGCATCTGCACCTGTAATATTGTATATTGTCAATCAAGTGAGATTCACTCTGCTCAAGCCATAGACTGTGCATGTTTAAATGTGATGTGTTAAGAAATCTGTAATGTCTTTCTCCAAACACCATTTAAGATTGGTGTCCTATCTATTCCTCTATACAAATACTTCCGTTTCATTATCTTATCCTTATTATCTTATATAGCAGTGTATTTCTTGAGGATATCTAATTGGTTTCCATGCAGGTTTCGGCTTCCATGCTCAAACAGTTCCCCAACAGTGGCTTGAATCCAGGTCTTTTCAATGTGGGGCCCCAGCTTTCTCCGCAACAGATTGCCATGCTGAGCCAGCTTCCACAGATTCCCCAGTTTCAATTGGTAAGTAGCTAGTTATTTTGTGAAACAGACTGCTTGCAAATTGTCTGCTGAGTTTTCTTTTTACATCTGTTCTGATCCTGTTTTGTTCTACTGATGCTGTGATTTTTTTGTACAAGTATTTCCTGCTTATTGTATGTGAAAATACAGCCCTCTTAGAGGCCAGCAGATAATCTGAGCAGCCCTGTGTAATTATTGCGTATGTTGTCATGGGTTGGTAATGATTCTGAGCCATGTCTTTGTATATTGAAAGCAGTTGGCTGATTTTTTTTACAAAATTTTCTTCAGACTTGTAGTCTCAGTGACGGCAATAAAGCGAGTACTATTGATGCTCTTGCATGATGTAAAGTTAAAAACAATTAAAGGAGATAATTTTTTTTTAGCTTTTGTTGTTAATTTTATTTCATTGTGAGGGATGAGGAATGGTTCGCCTCTCCCTAAGTTCTGAGTAAAGCGTTGGCTGGTGGTGAGCTCCTGGCAGTTAGATTTCTCTTGAAGAGCTTTGAATTTTCGCCCTTCCCACCCCCACTTGTCTTGCAGGCGTGTCAGCTCCTCCTCCAGCAGCAGCAGCAGCAGCAGCTGTTACAGAGCCAGAGGAAGTTATCTCAAGCTGTGCGACAGCAGCAGGAGCAACAGGTGGGGCACTGTTTCTGTCAGTCATGTGAAAGCATGAAGTGTACTAACACTGTACATGTCAGAGATCACAGGCCTTTGAATCTTTTTCAGATTGTTTCTTCAGTACCATCCCTATTTATTTATTTTTGTATATTTTTGCAGATTGCTCGTATGGTGAGTGCCCTCCAGCAGCAGCAGCAGAGGCAGCCTGGCATGAAGCATTCACCATCCCACCCTGTTGGGCCTAAGCCACATATAGACAGCATGGTACCCAATCCTTTGAATGTGGGTCTTTCAGATTTACAGACCAAAGGACAAATACCTGGATACGGTTCAGGTAAGTGCCACATGGAATGAGAAATTTATATGTAACCACTAGAGCAAAGGTTACAAGAAATGAGAGCTCTTGATAAAACTGCATAATTTTTATTATACAAACAGCACATCACAGTGTACCTTAAGTGGCATGCCGACTTAACAGGCTTATTGTAATGTTAGTTTTCAAACATTCCATTTGTTAATGCTTGAATTTTACTTTATTTATAATTTCAGGGCCTCTGCATTTGAGGACGTTTAAATAAAAAAGCAGCAAATGATAATGGCTTGTTGGTTTTGTTTCACAGGCTTTGGCTCAAGCAGCATGGATTATGGCATGGTGGGAGGGAAAGAAGCTGGAACAGAATCCCGCTTTAAACAGTGGACTATGATGGAAGGGCTGCCCTCTGTGGCTTCACAAGATGCCAATATGCACAAAAATGGTGAGAGAGGATTGGCTGTATTGGGAGTGCTCTTGCGGTATCATCTCACCGGACGTGAAATAGCTCAAGTGTAACTGCTTCCAGCTAGTTAACATCTGACCTCATTACTGTGCATCTTAACTATTTTTGGTTTTAGCATTCCATATTCTCATAAAGATCCCTACCTTTCCACTGTGTAAATATATCTTTTTAATGCTTCAGGTGCAATAGTGCCCCCTGGAAAGGCTCGTGGAGGATCGCCCTACAACCAGTTTGACATAATTCAGGGCGACCCACTGGGTGGCCATGCAGGCCCTGCTGGTGATAGTTGGTTACCTGCCAAATCTCCGCCGACGAACAAGATCGGAAGCAAATCCAGCAACGCCAGCTGGCCTCCAGGTATTACATGAGGGCAGGGATTATATCCCACCTTTATAGTAGATGTGCTGGGATCTTTCCTCAGTAACCACTGCAAGGAAAGTACTTGGTTGGCTTATCACATTTTTTTTTAAAATGTCCTGCTTATTAAAACATAAATGTTGAATTTCCAGTTAAAAAGATGTCTGAGCTAAATATGGACTAACTGATAAATATGAGCTAAGTGATGAGTTGCCTGATTAGCATTTTGTTTTTATGAATTGAACCCTCATAGTTCCATGACTTTACACTTAAGGAAATTTTCATCTAACGTTTGTCCATAAAATGCATAATACCAGTTCCTTCCTTTTATATTCCTTCCTTACTTGTGTTGTATTATAATGACACAGGATTTAAGAATTCTAATGGATAATATGGAATCGGAACACAGAAGATACAAAAGCTGTTTTCTTGTGGTGATGGGAAAAGGATTTTCCTCTCTTGACTTTTTTTATTTAACAGTACACAGACTTTGCCTTTCAGGAATTATTTATAAATATGATCCACAGTGGAGCACAAGGCTTCTTTTGCCAGCAGTATTGGTGTAAAATGTATATGCTGTGCTATTTGTTGTGATTCATGTTTGCTTGTGTTGCGTAAAGGATAGAAAAGTGTTAGCATATTTCAGTACTTTTCAACAATCTTTTCAATTGAGAAGTTTTTGATTTACAGGCACTAGCATATTCTTTAAGTCTGATAGAGTTTCATTGGCGGAATTTTTTGCCCACTAGAAAACTCAAGAATATCTAAGAAAAGTGTGTAGTATTTAAACACATAATTATCTATATAAAAGAGTTGTTAAACCCAGAGTGGTGCCCTTGTTGTTATATGGATCAATCACCAGTATTGTTCAGCAAGTAGCAGGATGCATTGATTTTTCTGTGCCTGGAAAAGTCTTAAATTCCAAGTAAACATTCCTTGCTGCTAATCCTTTGCTGTGTACCCACTCAAGCACAAAGAAGTAAAGGTACAGGTACATCTCTTGGGTAAACCAGTACTACAGGCCTTGCATTAAAAAGCCTAGAAATCTGTGCTACAGATACAGCTAAAAGCTTACAAAAAGTAGTTAGAGCTTTTAATGTGAAAAACTTTCAGTGTCTAATCCTGGTAAGAAAATGTTTTTTGATGAGGTAACACAGTTAAAGAATTAGCTACCTCAACAGTGTCTGCACATTTACAACTTTTCAGACCACTGACTGCTTTCTGTAAAAGTGTATTTACATTACATTGCTGTCAGCCTGGCTGCTCATAGGGGGTTACTTGAACTGGAATTAATGTTCATAATACCAGAAATCCCCAAGGCTTAATTCTTTTCAGGACCTGTCTCCTAGGCTCATTGGTTACTAAAAAAAGCCACAAGTTGAGCAGCATTCTCCTAAAAACCACCTGAGAAACACAGTACTGCTTGGGATACTAGGAGAGGGATGTGAGTATCAGCTCTGGTGTGTTCCAAGTTTTTGAATCTAGTTTTGTCTCTGACAAGATTATTGGTACCAGAATTCTATCACAGAAGCAGGACGCTCAACAGCTGTTCTTTGTCCCTGTTTGGTGACTTTGAGCTTCCTTAGTGATGCTTGCAGTCCTGCTGTCAGTGATATGTAAACTTTTTGCTATTATTTACTGTCTCACACTGAGGGAGGATAGCTGGAGTTCATGAATCCTGAACATAAACTGTCACTGGGATCATGAGTACCATCCCTCATCTCCTGTGTAAATTAGTAGCTCTTGACTGGGATTGTGGACTTCATGTAGAAGACTGGGCTTTATCATGTGGCTTTTAGGTAGTTGTCACTTTGTTGTTACCACTCTCTCATGAGGTCTGTAGACTACTGAGACAAATGTTACTGTCCCATAATATCATCCATTTAAGCTGTTTCAGGTTCAGGGCTTTGTTAGCTTTTTTGGCCTCCTTGAGAAGGAAAAGGTAGCTATGATCATGATCAACCTTATCAAGAGCCCTGATTAGGGATAAAGATCTGAGGTTATTTTAACCCCGTGAGTCCTTTTTCTGTCTAGGCTTGCAGATGAGGCTCACTGTCAGATTCTGGCATGGAAATTTTCCTCACCACGTTGAGAAACAAGTTGTTAATAAAAACGAGTTTACAAGAGGGAACCTCTTGAAATGCATGTGAGTTTCCTTTGAGTGAATACACAGTGATCATTCAGCATTTACCCTGATCACAGCTTTCACATTTTCCTACTGAATGCCATCTACTGCAGAAATTCTGCCATTCAGGAGAGCAGTATTTGTTCAGCACTAAGACAAATGAAATCGTGCCCAATCAAACTGGTCTCACAGGTGGAGGTGAGAGCAAGTTTTGCTGCATTGATGAGAGTTATGTCTTTTGATTGCATCACACAAAATTGCATACCTAGATAATACTATTTTATAATTTTCTCACAGAGGACTTGTTCAGTTATGTACTCCAGGCTTATTTGTTTTGATGATGTTTTTCTAATACTCCTAGTATTTGAACAGTTTGAAGTGTTGAGGAGATGGTTTCAGATACAATTCAGAGAAATGTGCTTCATGTTTCCTTTACTATGTAGAAATATGAGGGTTTCCCTGTAGGGACTCTTCATGGATGCCAATGAGATAACTGTCATTCCTGAAGGATAGTTTGGAAATTCATCAATATTCTGAAGTTCACACAAAACTCTCCTGGCAGCCTATCAGAAAATGCTGTGTGTAGAACTCAAGTAAGAAATGTAGTCATTCATATGAGTACAGTTGAAATACTGGCATGACTATCTCCTCCCAGAAAGCTACAGAGCACTGGAACTGACGAACTGTTCCTTCCAGACCAACTTCAAAACAGTTTACTTAACTGACCTTCTGAACAGCAAGGTGGGCAGCCTAACTAATCAGTGGTATTTATTTGACCTGCATCCAGAGATCAGAAGCCTCATTTTTAATGTCTCCACATCTCCACACCACATTATGTTGGAGTGGATATGTTTATTGTTAAAAGCAATATGTTATTCCTGGTCTTAGACCCTTGTTTGACTTAACTGTTTGCAGGGAGATTATGATGCAGTAATTTTCAGTCTTACCAGTTCTCAGGCATGTTGACAAAGGTGTGACTTGGATTTATTTTACCTTCAGCCATTTTGTATCCTAATCTTTGTTTATAGATTCTTTGTCTTGGAACAGAGAAAATCTTTTTGACTAGAATCTGAGAATCTGCATTCGGTGGTCCTTAAGCATAAGGTGATCCTTCTCTTCAGGGTACTGCTGTATTTTGGCAGAAGCTGAACATATTTTTTTCTTGGTATAGTGCTGATTGATTGTTCATACTGTTAGGAATTTTGATTTCCTGCTAGCCTAGATTATTTTGTAGAGTTAGAAGAATTGGGAGATAATGACTGATGTTTATAAAATCTTGAAGACAGTGGATAAGGTAAAATCAGAATTGTAATTCTGTAACCCTTGCAGTGCTACAGCTGTGGTACAGGTGCTGGAACTAAGAGAATGTATATTTTACATAGGTGAGAAGATAGTTTTTTTTCCATCATGAGTAGTGTTGCTTTTGGAGTTTCTACTGACAGATATTTCTAGCTGGTTGAAAAAGTGATGGAAAATGTGTTCACAAGCAAGTGTGAGCTGAGAGAAGGCATTTTGGCATCCATAATAGAAAAGCTAAGACAGTGTGATGGCTGTAGCTTGCTGATAGTGGCCAGGTTTATGTTCTTGTCCCTAACTGCTACCAACAGAGGCAGAATACTGGGATAGATGGGTCGCAGTTCTGACCCATCAGGATACTTCTTATGTCTTCTCTTGAGATTCTCCCGACAGTGCAATATCATAATCTAATACTGCTCTTGTTATGCCAACTGTTTGAACCATCACTATCACATCATCATCTCTGTTTGTCTGTCAAAGTTGTAGTCTTGACTATGCTGCATCGTTGTAACATTAGCTGAAATGAGACTTTCCGTGGCAGGTTCCCATATATATTATTGCATTTCACCCAGATCTTCTGTTATCAGTTATTTCAAAACTTCACATTAGGAATGAAGGTATCATTCCATATTCTGCATTTGTATCTGCAAGTGATTAATCTGTTACCTGGCACTTCCTTCACTCGCATCCAAACTGTTACACAGTACCCGTGAAGCTTCTGTTTTTGAATTTGGCATTATTCATTTCTTACCATGGCTTCCAGAATTGCCCACAGAACTTTATTGACTGAACATCTGTCTACTTCAAAGGAGAAACCAAGTTACTAATCTTTCTTAAAGTTAATGGAATTTTTTTGTTCATACTCTCTCTATAACTCTGCATAATGTCTTAAAGATCTGGCATTCATGGAGCTATAATTGAGAGACTAAAGCATATTCTCTCTGTCTTCAGTACAAAGTATGAAGAATATTACCATATGCATATATCATTTTTATCGAAAGGTACCTCACATTAGCATTACTTCAGTACCACTGGGTAATGCATAAACTGTGTGTCTACCTACAGCGTGAAGCATCCAAGGTTGCATTTACAAGCTCATACTGTAAGCACAGAAAGTATCTTAGCAGATATATAATGTATTAAGAAAGGTTAAAACTGTTGAAGCTTCATCTGAATTTAGTCAAACAAAAAGTCGAAGGAGTTTTGTATGCACTTGCAGCACTTTTGCAGTATTGACTTGTATTCACACACTAGAAATAGCTCTGTGGGAGGAAATACACAGTAAATTTTAACTAAGAGAAATCTGATTTTTTTATTTTTTTTTTAGGAACAGTGTGGAAGATTATCCTCCTAAAATATCCTCCACAGTTACCTCTAGTAAATGACATTCCATTGTCTGCATCTAACTCCTCCTTTCCTCCTGTCCCAGAGTTCCAACCAGGAGTGCCATGGAAAGGTATACAAAACATTGACCCTGAATCTGACCCCTACGTGACCCCTGGAAGTGTGCTGGGGGGGACAGCCACATCTCCCATTGTAGATACTGACCACCAACTTCTGCGGGACAACACCACAGGTAAAACAGTGAACAACTGGCATATGTTTATTTATGTCTGATATTTGAGAATATTCTGATATTCCTGTCGTAGCAGGATAAGTCTGCATTTGACTAAGAAGGAAGCCTGTGTGCTTGTGCACCACAGTTCTGTATCATGTAGAAAGCTGACATTGTTACAAAACATGGCTTTCTTGAGATTTAACTCTGCAACTGGCCTACTCTTCACTTTCTTTCTCTTTCTGCCTTTGATAGGGTCTAATTCTTCCCTCAACACCTCGCTGCCTTCACCTGGTGCCTGGCCCTACAGTGCCTCTGACAATTCCTTCACCAACGTTCATAGCACTTCAGGTATGCAGGCTCCAAAATTTACCTGGACAGAATGTTTTCCAGTTATTCACTAATTCCTCTTCCTTATTCCACCTTGAAATACCCTTTTCAGTGTTTCCTTGTGAAATTTGGAAATAATAATGTGAGTGGCTGATCAGATCATTTTGCTTGTGATAATAAAATTTTCTGTTGTAGATGCTTTAGAAACTAGACTAAAATCCCTTCACCTACCCTTCTCCCACTAAAACATTCTTAATTATGCATGTTAAAAAACAAGATAGCAGTAGGCGGTAGATAGAAGAGAAAAAAAAAAAACAATATAAATACGAGCCATTTATATGTAAAGACTTAGGGGAGCCATTGTAATGCGTGCATGAGGTAAGGAATATAGCGAGTGATAAAGCAGGTGATTTTATTCATCTTAAATTTGGAGTGTTGAAGTTCTGTGAAGGGAACACTTTTTCCTCACTTTGCGTAGTGCTTGCATTTCCCTGAGACAGAGAGAGAAACTAATTTTTAGTCAAAGGACTGAAGGGCTTAGGCAAGGATCTTTCAGTGCCTGGCCTGCAGACAGTAGTGTCCTGCATCAATAAGTAAAGTCTCCAGAGCTGTCTTGTGAAGAAAGGTCTCTGCACACACTTCTGAGTACGAAGCTGGAAATAGTTGTTCCAGACAAATAATTCATATTTTGAGCTGCTTATAAATGCTGGAGTTTTCTTTTGAGACATTATTGTCTTTGGCAGCCATTTAACACTAAAGAATTGTGTGTGGATAGCAGAACTGGTGAACTTAGCTGAGAGCTGCATCTGTCCCACACTGTCAGACGTCTGGGATAAAAGCAGTGTTCATATGATAACTTGCCATCCTTGCAAAACACATTGAAAATCCTGCTTACCTCTCAAGAAAGATAGTATTCCTGCTGCCAGTTTGTGGCATCACGTTGGTTTGAAGCAGTATACATATATGCAGGATTCCAATTACATAAACAATTTCTCTTTCTTAGCCTCAGTGGAGGAGTGACATGTATCAGCTTTCTCATCTCTGCTTGCTTTTGTCTAGCACATGAGGAGAAGAGAGAAAGGTAAAAAAAAAAAAACAAACTGAAGTCATAGCTAAATTGAAGACAGTGCACCCAGTGCCTGCCATAAATCCTCTCTTCTCCATGTCATGTTAAACTGCACACCAGTGTTCTACAGCTGGAAAATAGGTCATCTGAATTAAGGATTTAGAATTCACAAATCTATAAAACAAACTTGGTCTAGTGAACAATGTTTTTAAGGACTTTTAGTACTTTTATAGGTTAGTGTTTGAAATCTCAGTACTGTTGACAGTTACTGTCACTGAAATACAGTGATCCAAATGTGAAGCAAAGTGTGCCTTTACTTCTTGCTCTAAGTTTTAATGTTGTGAGTCCCAAATTTATTATTTCGTGACATGTAAGCATAGATTTTAATCTCTTATTTCAAATAAATAATTTACTACCTTTTGTTAGTAAATAAAGATTAATATATGAATTTGCAAACATATAAATGAATTCCAGTTAAGATAATATATGGCTCAAGAGCCTTTTCCCCTAGGATATTCTGTCTGTTTGCTGATTCTGTTTACAGAGCAAGGAAAAAGAAAATTACTCAAGCAATTTCAACTTAGATTTATTTCTTCTTACTGAGTGATAAATATCGCTTGATGTCAAGAGGTATAGGAGAGGGTAACTCTACTTTATTAAGGACAATCAATGGGGATGAGCTTTTAACTTTTTTTTTTTTTAAATGTGTGAGGGATGCCCACTATTATTCTTTCCCTAATAGCTACTTGGCAATATTTTCTAGTATAAATTCAATGGATGCTGTCAAGATGGTTTTAAAGTCCAGTTGTCATATAGCTAAATGTTCTTCATCATGCGTTGTCATTGTGCACACTCTGTAATGACATTTTTGTTGCGTGAGAAAGCATTAATCTTACTGAATGACATCTTTAGCAGGTAGCATTAGCTTAGTATATCAAGAGCAGTAAATACTCATTTTGGTTCTCTGCAAGTTTGGGGCCTTGAGAAGGTTCAGTTTTACGTATTAAAAGTCAGTAGCACCCAAATGTGCAGGAAATCCTCAGGTTTCTCAAATAAAATGTAGTAGTGTAATATGGGTGTTTTATGTTTCTGTTGTTAATGATTAAATATACTGTGGTAAGTTATATTAACACAGACAATAATCTTTTCTTTTTGGGGGGGCAAGGGTCAGCATGTATAAAATAAGCCAAGATTAACTACATGTGTCATGGGTTTTTTGCTATGGCAGATTATTTTTTGTTTTGTGCTATGTACTTTTCTGTGATTGAAATTGGAGAGAATTTGCAGTAATGCTATAGTTGAAAGCTAGTTGAATCTTATTAGGTTTCTCTAATACATACTGTTTATTCAATCTTCTAGCAAAATTCAGTGATTACAAATCAACATGGTCCCCAGATCCCATAGGACACAATCCCACTCATCTCTCCAACAAGATGTGGAAAAACCATATTTCCTCAAGGAACACTACAGGGCTGCCTCGCCCGCCTCCTGGCCTGACCAACCCCAAACCATCATCTCCATGGAACAGCACAGCACCCCGATCGGTCAGGGGCTGGGGGGCACAGGACTCAAGGCTTGCCTCTGGTGAGAAGAATCATCTGATAACGCCATTGATCAGACCTGAGGAGTGTGCGTTTTACAGCACTAATGGTTTGGAGGAGAGGAAGTTGCAGTTGCCTGGTAAAAGGAAAAAAGTTCCTTAAGTTCTTGAAATGGAAATGAACTGTCAGTGATTGGGATGGTGGGTGGGGGAAAAGGGGGTTGGAGCTAATCCTAGATCCTGCTGCAGGAGATTAGTGGAGAGGGCTAAGAGCTGCAGCAGAGGAATTTCTGTTGCATAGGGCCTTTCAAAACTTAAAGATAGTTGATGGGGACAAACTGCTAGAAAGTAAACTCTAGTAAAAAGTGATGTGAAATGTGAAGAAAGATGTGCTTTTTCTTGTCAGGAGTAAATATTCAGCTCTCATGTTATTAGGGGCTGATAATGCTGAATTTGTCTGAGACTGAAAGACCTGACTGTGAAGAAAAA
The DNA here is from genome assembly GCA_037305975.1 of Chrysolophus pictus. Classification (NCBI taxonomy): domain Eukaryota; kingdom Metazoa; phylum Chordata; class Aves; order Galliformes; family Phasianidae; genus Chrysolophus; species Chrysolophus pictus. The sequence continues at coordinate 146,358,519 of CM074576.1, forward strand.
GGTTTTTCAAAGGTTTTTCTTGATTCCTTTCTCTCCTGTTTGCAGCATCTACTTGGAGTGATGGTAGCTCAGTTCGTCCTAGTTACTGGCTGGTTCTTCACAATCTCACTCCACAGGTATTTTCTGTTACTGTCTCTGGGAGCTTGTTTGCATTGCTGAGATAGCGGTTTGTGGGCTCTTCACTTGGCTCTTTGTGATTAAAATCTAAGAGAATCAGATTTGTCAGCATGCATGAGATGCATTTCTACTAACCCGAGCTGTAGTCTAATTGGTTTTTCTGTAGTCATCTTTTCATTTAACTTCAAGATGTTCAGTGTTTTCTGGATGACTAACTTAGCTTTTTCTTACCTAGTGTTTAAAGAAAGCAGTGGAACAGAAAAGTTTGTTTTTCCTAGAAGTGAAGAAAAGTTGCATGACCATAATGTAGAATGGTTAACAGCAGAGTCTGTTTCTTTGGGATGTAAGAATGCTGGTATAACTGCTAGCTTTCACTTTGGTGTTTCCATTCTGAAACCACAGTGTTTCCAGCTCTCCTGCCAAAAACAGTCTAAATAGGTTATCCCTACAAAAGTGTTCTCAGCACTCTTCCTTTCAAAATGAATTCTGTGGAGATGGTGGTTTCATCACTCTCATTTAGTCTGTATTGAATGCTTAGGAAAAACCTGTCTGATTATCAGCAGTGCCCTAGGATCTAGACCCTAGTTCCCTGTTCAGCAGGGTAATTCTGGTAGAGCTTAAGAAGGCATCAGTGTGAAAGACTGAGGTCTCCTTTGGATCATCCCAAATGGCAAGCTACACTTCTTTCATAGGAAGGATTGTTTTCCTTATTGCGAACAAAATGGTAGGAATGGAAATTGTGAAGAGGCACAATTCTAAGTCCCTGCCCCTGTGCAAGTTAGATTAATACTGCTTTAAGAATCATTTAATGGAGTAGAAATATATTTTGAAGGTATTCAAATCAATAGAAAAGCAGATTATAGTTGTACCTTCTCTAGCAAATCCTCTTTTTGTTGTGGATCAGGTACACTGAAGAGGAGGAAATAAAAGATTAGCATGATTTCAGAGGCAGTATCTCCAGTTTCTTTTTTTAACTGTGCCCATATCTGTACCCACATAAAACTTTCTTTTCCCTCATTTGAGATTGTATTGTATAATAGGGGAGAGAAGGGAGAAGGAAGAAAGTAACTCTTCCTTTAAGTATTTGCACATACGGATCCCATTTGTGTGTGCATGTTCTTGTGGCATACAAGGAACAGAATCTGTCTGTACAGAACGCCTTGGAGAACAGCAGTTCCTGGAGGTAAGAAGCTGTTATGCTGCAAGGAGGAATGTAGACAACAACTGCTGTGAAAACATTAGTTCAGGAGGAATGAACGTTGCTGGGTTCAGCAAACTGTTTCTATGACTTACTGTTTCATACACCACAAAGACAAAAAATAAAATAAAAATTAAAAGGCTACTTATTGTAGAGGTGAGGATTCCAATTCTGCAAAGTGTTTACATACTGGTTGATCTAAATGCTGCTGGCATCACAGTGCTGGAAACTAACAAATTCTAGTTCTTCTGGCATAGTCCTAATGGCTGAAGATGCTGAGAAGTACAGCCTGTCTGCAATTACTGGAAAACCTGCCGATGTAAGGATAGTGACAGAATCAGAAAGTAAGGAGGGGAAAATGAGTCAAGCTACAAATGAGCTGAAAAGATAAGCCAGTTTGTTGCATGAAGTGTAATCACTATAATTGTGAGAACTTGAGGCATACTAAGATGCTATTTGAAAATTAAATCCTGTTACCTCTGCATTCTTTCCATTGCTTCCACCTATTTTCCTCTGTGAGAGCAGATTATCTTCTAATGACTGCGACTGTTAAGACAGAAATGCATGTAGTGAAGTAGTTCCCAACGTCTCTCCTATTTTGGCTGTTCTTCTGCAGATCGATGGGTCAACCTTGAGGACGATCTGCATGCAGCATGGCCCACTGCTGACATTCCATCTGAACCTGACCCAGGGCACCGCTCTCATCCGATACAACACCAAACAGGAGGCGGCCAAGGCCCAGACTGCACTGCACATGTAAGCAAATCCCAGTGTCCTTCCTTTGCTGCTAGACTAGTCGTGAACACAAAACGTCCCTCCAGTGCTGTGCTTTGGAAGCTCGTTTCGGGCATTTTTGAAGGGCATGTTTCATTCATTGGTAGGAGAAGATGAGAAACAAGGGTGCTTTCCATTTATCTTGTTTTAAGTACTGCCACAATCTGGTAAATGCAGAACCAAGAAGGTGCAAATAGCAGGGTGGAATTGTCACCAGCATGCAAATTGCTGTACAGTTCGGGCTGTCTTATGAAAGATCATAAATAAATTTAAGATCATTCTTACATGTATCACCCAAATGTGCAGGAATCTGCAGTTATTTTGAGATATACTGGAAATAGCTCCTTTGAAAAGCTACCATTCTTAAACTTCTTTGAATTCACGGAGCTCTAGTATGTTTTGAAAATTTGAGAGATTTGAAGACAAAAGTAACTTCCTGGGCTTTTTAAACTTCTCTTGCTCTGTTCTGTTTGAATGGCAGCATACATGCATGTGTCACAGAATCACAGAATGTCCCGGGTTGGAATGGACCTCAAGAATCATAAATCTCCAACCCCCCTGCCACATGCAGGGCCACCAACCTCCCCATTTAATACTAGGTTGCCCAGGGCCCCATTCAGTCTGGCCTTGAACACCTCTAGGGACGGGGCATCCACAAATCATTTTATATTGTGTATATATATGTATTTTATATTGTATCATTTTATATTGTATCATTTTATCTACACCATATATGTACTTTTATTGTCCTTGCATTTATATTCAAGGCTTTAGCTTAAATATAGAAAGCTTTTGTTGCGGGTTAACAAAAGAGTATTTGATTTTTGCCCTTTATAAAATGGAAGTTCTTGTGTTTTGAGTCAGTTTCACTGTTGAGAATGGCTGACATTTTCTGTGCTCATTCCATTCTGGCCAGCTGATTTCTGCTTTGGTTTTGTCACCAAACAGCATTGTTTCCATACCTTCTGACTCCCTTCCTTTATCTTCCAGCTTTGACTAATTATTTTTTTTTTCCATACGTCTTCCAGGTGTGTGTTGGGAAACACTACCATCCTGGCTGAGTTTGCCACAGATGAGGAGGTTAGTCGCTTTTTGACACAAGCTCAGCCCCCTACACCTGCAGCAACCCCAAGCGCACCCGCGGCAGGCTGGCAATCCCTGGAGACGGGACAGAACCAGACAGATCCAGTTGGACCTGCTTTGAATCTCTTTGGTGGGTCAACAGGGCTTGGGCAGTGGAGCAGTGGTGGCGGCGGCAGCAGTGGGGGTGATCTCACTGGCGCTTCGTTGTGGGGGCCCCCAAACTATTCTTCAAGCTTGTGGGGGGTCCCGAGCGTAGAGGATCCACACAGAATGGGCAGCCCTGCTCCCTTACTACCTGGAGACCTTCTGGGAGGAGGGTCGGATTCAATCTGAACTTAGAACTTTCAACTCTGACCTCGTGACCTTTTTTGGAACAGCAGCAGCACTAACTTGACCTTTTCGTTTTTTTTCAACTTGCAATAAATACATTTATAAAAGGAAAAAAGAAAACGGAGAGAGAAAAAAAGGTGGGTCATTGACAGACTGTCTGAGCACATAGTTGCCTCCCTTATATAACTTCAGTTTTTTCGTTTGGAATATGAATCCAAAAAGAGAACATATCACTCTTGAAATACTTGAATCATGAACGCCAACTTAGAAAGACAATGTGAAGCAAGTACACATACCATTTAAATTTAAACACAAAAAATTAAAAAAATTAGTTTCTAGTTTTTCACTTTTTCATGTTATACGGAAGTTGTTGCTAAGAAACATATATACTGAAAAAATAGCTTTTTAACTTTGTTTGCACTGGGTGTGTTTCCGTCCTTAGGTCTACCATGTTGGGTTGGGGTAGGGGTGGGGTTCAAAAGAAAAAAGGGGAGGGGGGAGGGGAAGACTTGACGGAGCCTCACTTTAAAAACAAAAACAGACAAAAAAAAATTAAAAAAAAAAAAAGAAAAAAACAACAACAACAACAACAAAAACCATCACTTTGTGATTGGCTGGTTGATAAGTACCAGTGTGTTCTGGCACATGTAACTGCCCACGTGTGCTTGTTTCTGTGTGAGTGCGTGTGCACATATTCGTGTGTGTGCATTTTTTCTCTCTATATATAATCTTGAAACGCTGCATTGCTGATGGTCTGTGGGCTGGCTGGCCATCTGCGTGTCTTGCTTCTGAAAACAAGACAGGCGTGGTGGAGTCCCTGTGGCTGAAGCAGAATCCAGTTGGGCTGGGTTAAAATTCGTCAGTAAGTTTTTTTAAAATTCATTTTAGCAGGGTGCTATCTCAAGTTTGCAGATCATACTGAATGGGCAGTTGCTTCCTAGCCCTTGTTCTAACCCTGTGGTAGAGCAGAACACTGCCATATCCAAAGGATTTGGTGAGAGGGGAGCCAGTGTTGTCTTTTGAGTAGCAGTGTATTTATTTATTTATGTCTGCATGTGGGGTTTTTGTATGGAGTGAACCCTAGAATGTTTGTTATATAATGCAAGCCATTTTTTTTTTCTTCTGAAGAGAGGAAAAGGGGAGGAAAGAAGACATTGCCATTTTTGGGGTGACAAAGAAGAATGTTCTTATTCTCTTGCAAGCTTCAGAACCTTTAAAATTAACAAAAAGATAAGTTTCTTTTCTCCCCCAGATGCATAAATAAGCACCCATGTTCATTCTTGAAGAATCCATCAAAAGCTTGAAAGTCCAGCCCAACCAAATTAGCCTTTCAATTGATTTACTGCTTGTTTTAAAACTGACAAAAGTGAAATTGTGTCAGCAAACCGCTGGCCAGCCTGCCTCATCCCCTGAAAGCACATGCAGCTGACTCCCTTCCGCGTCCTTCACGGTGAGCGTTACCTGTGCCAGGCCTTGGTGTATTACAACACCAGACCATCACTGACAGAAACGTTTACGTACGAATGTTCTTAAACCAGTGTGTACTTCAAACGTTTCCTTTTGTTTCTCTGTGTTGTGTTTTTTCCTGTGTATGTGGTTTTGCTTAGGGAGGTATATAACTAGCAAAGACTTTTTTTTTTAAAGTATTGCACCTTTTTGTTTTTTGTTTTTACTTTTTCTGTACTGTTGCTTTTTAATTTCTGTATTTAAGGAAAGGTTTGGGGTTTTTTTAGCATCAGTGTAAGTAGTACTCTGGGCAGGATAGGGGTGACCTATGTAATCCACAGTGATAGCCAGTGTGTGCGTGCATGTGTGCGCTGGGAACAAAACTTCCGAGACTGCTTGTTGTGAAGAGCCGTAGCAGCCTTGAAGGAGCATCTCTTTACACAAAGCCAGAAGTCGTTCGGAGGAAGGCTGGGAAAAGAGGGAAGAGAGATGCCGGTACTTTTCGTGTAAATGCTAGCATCTGTGTGGCGTTGTCTAGCCGTCGTACTGTCTAACAAAGTGCCGACGTTCAGTACCAGCAACTACCTGTCCATTCCAACCCTCAGCGGGAGCAGTTCTCGGTTTTTATTACCTGTCGGGGGGAGGATAGGAGAGTCTCCAGCGTTTTCATTGAAGGATCCAACAGTGTCTAATACATTTAAGCAGGGCTTAGGTGGGGAGAAGCAGAAGCAGACTCAAGTAGGGTAGGGGTGCGTGTGTGTGCGTCTGGGTGCGTGTGCCTGTGGGTTGGGAGGGAGGGGAAGGGCCGGGGAGTTTTGTGGCTTTTCTCAATTTGCCCTTTCTATGTAAACCCAGTGTCACAAGGATGACTGACTGAGGGAAATGCTGCATTTACACATGCCTGTAGATTTGTACACAAAGTGTTACGTGACGACAAGTATGAGTAGGTTTGTATTTGCTTAGTAAACTGGAGTGTGCAGCATACTCTGGCTCCGTTGGAATATACTTTTCTATCACATCTCCTTCATCCCACCATGCACAAAGAAAATTTCCTCTTCCATCTCCTGCTAGCTAGTGCCCCTCACGTGCACGCATCCTTAGAGCTTTGTTTCTGACGGTCTCCGCTCGAAGCCCAGCCGCGCTCCAGGCAGAGCAGGTTCCTAAAAGCCTTGTGCCAGCAGTTCTTCCTAGCGAAGCACCTTTGGCCTGAGTCAGCCAGTGCCCCTTCTCCCCCGCGGTTTGCCCTCCACGCTGGTTCATCGCTGTGTGCCACCCTCACTTCTCTCTCCCAGCCTGCCCTACGGTCCCTTTTCCTGCACTTTGGGTTAGTTGAGTTCATTGCGATACTACGGTGAAAGCCGGGTGCTAGAGCCCCTCTTGTTTACAAGACGTAATGAGGGATTTGAAATATTTAAAAAGAAAAGCTAAATTGTTCTTCCATTGTAAGCTTAAAGGGAAAAAAAATAAAAAATTAAAACATACAAAAAAAAAAAAAAAGACCAAAAAGTGCATATATATATTTTAGATGAAGACTAACTCTGGGAGCATTTAACAGTGTTTTTGTTTTAATTTTAACATTTTATTTTCCTGCTTTAAATTTGCAAGCATTCTCAGGAATTCTAGGGTAGGAAGCCAGTTTTTTGAAGATGGTTTATTTAACCTTATCCTAGATAGATGGCTGTTTCTTGTTGATAAACTTTTACAAGTTCCTGAATCTTCAAAATGTTTGAAAGTTTTTACTTTAAAATAAAAAAGCTAAAAAAATTAATAAAAAGAAAAAGAAAAAAAAATGAAAAAAATCTCCAAATGTTACTGTCAGGTGGGGGGGATCAAGAATTGTAAAGACTGAGTAAATTAAAACACATGAAGAGAACTTCTCAGTATCAGCAGCAGAAATCCGTTGCGATCTGAAGTTGTGGGAGAAGAAGGGTTCTCGTTTGTAGTGCTTTGATACTCGTGCAGACATGTGCATTTGCATGGAAAAGAGAAGTGTGCGAATGGAAATCTATTACTGTGTTCCCTTTCGATCTGAAACTAAAATATTCTTCCAAGCACCTTTTTAAAAGCAAAGTGAAACTGTAAACCTAACAAAAATGCAGTATAGTTTTAACTGAAAGAGTCCTCAGTGAGGAGGAGCAGCAGGAAATACACGACGTTGCTTCTTTAAACCACTTCTAAGTAGTGCTAAATACCTGTGCTGACAGGACGCCGAAGAAAGCAGTAGTTTTGTCCTGCCTTTCTCAGTACAGAAAAAAGAGAGGCAATATGAAAAAAACTGCAGTGAAATGTACATTAGAAATCAACTTTCCCATTTTCAGCTATTTTGGTCAGTTTTGTCCCCCAGTTGGAGATTTGCTGCTTGCTTTTCTTAACCCCCAGCCCACCTTCAGTCTCTCTGTGTTGTTTCATACGAGGGGAATAGCTGGTAAACTCTTCTGTTCACCCTGTTGCTGCTGGCTGTCGGGGCAGACAGTCTTGAGCTTCAGAGCTCGGTACAGGGGTGCCTGACTTCTGCCCCCCAGCTCTAAGGGTCAGGGGTTTGTTCCTCCTGAAATGGCGAGACTCACACCACAGAAACCGCACTAGTGCCTTTCTACATGCACCCTACAGTAGGGGAAGAGAGGGGAGATGAGGCAGAATGGTCGCTTAATGGAAATAAACCTACCCATTCTTAGAGAAAAAAGAGCATGCAGTGAGTCATGCAATGAGTTACATAGCAGTAGTTGTTAAGATAGCTTTTTACTATTTAAAAAAGTCAGATGCCAAATTAATGTCCTTTTCATATCAGTTGCCCGGTGTTTTTGTGTTGTGCTCTGTGTACATACGAGTGTATATGTGTGTGTGTTGACTCTAATGCATCAGCTAATTTGGGAAAAAAAATGTATAATAGGCCAGTAGAGGAACGTTCATTTAGGACGTTAAAGATTTTTCTATTATTATTCTTTTTAAGGAGAAAAATTTGAGGATTTTTTGGCCAGAGGCTGTTCAAATTGGCAGTGTCCTTAAAAAAAAAAAAAAAAAAATAGAGCCCAGGAGTGTGGCAGTCATTTGGAAGTGAGTGCTGAAGGGGTGCAGTCTGGAGCTTCTGCCCTCAGTGAGTCCAAGCCTCCTGTCTTACAGCAGTCTGCTCCTCCATTCCTTAAAGGTACAGGCCTGCAAACGTTAGTGACTGTCTTCTCAGTGACAGTTTTCCAAAATTGATCAAGTAAAGCCACGTTAGTCTTACTGCTTTCCAGCCGCAGGTGATAGTTCCATTCCTCTCTGAATTAAGCGTAGCTGACCATGATGCTGGCACGGCTCGATCCCGGCATCCTAACCCCACTGCAAACTGTTTCTGAGCATTGTGGTAACCATGCTCATCTCCTGGGGACGCCAGTTGCTCAAATGTTGTAAATACTCTGCTACCATTTGGGCTTGTAACAGTAAAAAGACAGCAGGAATTGTTGTTACAGTATTTGGGGGGCTTTTACAACCATTCCAGGGAAGGAAATGATAGCAGTGTCTTGTTTAAACTGTTGACAGAGTAAAGAAAAGGGGCTGGGGAAAAGCATCTTACTACATCCTGCACTGAAAAATCAGTTTTACTTTCAAGCAACAGAGAACACTTCTTCATTCTATTCCTGGTTTTGATTCTTAAGATGATACAGTTCAAATATGTATGTACTTTGGAAGTGGTTTCACATGTCCTGCTTTTTTGTTTTGAATCCTTCAGTGCTATATTTTAGCAGTCTTCTAAACAAGTACCCATTTGTTAATTCTACTTGGCTTACCCTAGCTTGCAGTGTGCATCCAGCTGAGACTTTTTTAATAGGTTTGTTGGTTCTTCCTAAGTTTGAGAATTTCCTTTTAGCTGTAAGAAAGTCTAGTAAGCAAAACAATAAAAAATAAAGAGGAGTGGGTGCAGCTCAGAAATCTGTGTTGAGACCTCTGATGCTTATTTTGGAAAGCAGGTTTAATATGTACGTTGGAAGACTTCCAGTTTTCCCACTGTTTTTGTACTTCCCTGGACTTTTACCCAACGTTCTTCAGAGTGTTTTTGTTGTTGCTTTTTCCCAGTCACAGGGTGTCAGGTTTTTTCTTACAAGTTTTTTTTTACTTCAGGTTAAATAGCATGTGTAATGAGCAAGAATATTAAGCCAAGTGTGTGTTTTTCTTTTGCAATATAAACATAATTTTTCAACAAACTGTGTGGGATAGCAGCGTCAAAGATGAAATAACAACTGAACCTTTATATTATGGTGGCTGCTCTTTTTTTTTCCCCCCCCCCCCCGACACAGATTTCTAAACATTTAGACCTTAAAACTTTTTCCCTAAGGTTTTTTCTTCCTAAAAATGTTGCCACATCTTCCACTATTTGTGTCTTGACAGTGCATCCAAACACAGGACTGTAAACCTTTTTGATTCTGCTTTTGCTTCATTCTTTGTTACATTTACCTTTTAGGCTTCTAAATTTGTTGCTGTGTATGTTTTTCCTGTAGACATTAAGAGGAGTACTGTGTGTTTCTGAGATACCCACATCTGGCCAAGTCTGATCCAGGAAATCAAGTGTGATCCTCACATAAATTAGTCCCACTGACCTTAAATGAGTGCATACTGCTCAAGTAAGGGCTCTTTGTGTAAGTAAACTTCAGCTGGATCAGGGTCCAGATAGCAGATGAGAACTTGTTACATTTCCAAAGCAGCCAACAGACCAGTGTTGCATATATCACATTCACTGTAAATCGTGTGACCTTAACATGCAGTAACTCTCTTTGCAGTAGATGGTTAGTGTCTCAGGGTACAAGTCCTGATGGCGTGAAAGGTAGTTTCTTCCGTCTCCAAGGAGGAAAGGTTCCCCTACAACAGGAGCAGCTTTCTTGTCAGTAAATAGGCATGCATATATTTGTGGGCAGGAAAGTAATACCAAGAAAATTAAGTTGAAAGGAATTAAAAGAAAAATAAATGCTCTTGAAATGCAGCTTTGGTCCTGAATCTGAAACAACATATGCAGAATCCGTTGCTGTGACTAAATTGATTTTTGCACAAAATATCATTTCAGTTTTGTACAGTTTTATTTCCTACAGTTTTGCAGAGTCAGGATCCTCATGGCCTGATTCTGTTAGATCATATCAGTCTGTCCTGCTGTGATCAGAATACAGATGTCAAAGTCCAAATTATCTTCCTTTTCTTTTACCAGTACTGGCTTTCCAACATGGAAGAAGGATGTTAGCAGTAACGGGAAAATCTGTAAACCTTCCCTGATGTTGACAAACCCTGCTTCCCTGCTGTGCTGAGTTCACATCTGGGCTTAAAATGCAAACTCTTAAGTGTTGCTGGAGCAGAGCTGTTGGTCAGACTAGAGGGCAGGGGTCTAACTGGAGATTACTGGTTGTCTTGCTAGTTTGTGTCCCTCACAGTGTGTCCCTTAAGTGTCCTGTCACTGTAAACACCAGTGTTGCTGAATTTTACCAAAGTTCCCCTGCAGTGGATAATAGAAAACAGCCAGGTCCATATTGTAGTGGCTCTCCGAACAGAGCTTTGTCCACAGTAGGTTTCAGGGGTCCGACTGCACTGCTGTTAAATCTCAGTCAGGGTCCCATTAAAATATAGCTCTCTATTTCGTGGTGTATATGGAACTTTAAAACTTGTGTCATAGTGACTATAGCTTTTAATCCTTATATGAAAACTGATTAAAGATTTCACGTGTGATACAAAAAAGCACCACAGCTCCTAATGGAGCCTATTTTCACTGTTGTCAGGCCAGGATAGATACAGCTTCATCAGTGGCATACAGCAGACAGCATCCATTCCCATCCACAGTTTGTGTGCGTGTCTTCATTGAGCAATGCAGGAAAGTTTCTCTCCAAAAATCTCCCAGGACCCAGTGCTATATAAGCAAGTTTCTAGCAAATCAAATGCCCTCTGCAAAGAACCATTTTCACTCTGCATGTGTGACAGCTGGGACTGGTGACATTCCGCAGTGTTAGGGCTCCTGCTAACTTTGTTGTGTGAGAGGGAGTTCTTTGACTCTGACATTGATTCTGGTTGATTCTGTACATGACTATGGTGCACTCGGGTGGGAAAAAAAGCAAAGAATGCATTGTGCCAGCCAGCATTAAGTAATTTTGCAGCAAGCATTCTTGATGTTTGTGGACAGAGGGGAAGAGAAAAGATTAGAGAAGTTAGCCGTGGATGGGCAATATAAGCAGGCAGTGCTTAGCAAGAGATGTCTCCTTGAGCATTCAATGCCTCTTCTTGGGTATTACTGTGCATAGTTGCATTCACAAAACTCAGTTCCCCTTTTTTTTAAAAAACTTTTTTCTTTTTTAACTGAGATAAGTGGAAGCTTTTCCTGTTGCAGGTGTCACACAACCATAAGTGAACATTTTCTTCACCATCTACTGTTGTAAGCAGGTTGCACAACTTGCTAGAAAAGCAATTTTTGTGACATGGTAATAATATTATGTGCTTTCTTTCCCCTCCCTCCCCCTGCCAGATATGGCTTACCCTTTCTATATAAGGCACTGAGTGTGTTTTTTTGTTTTGTTTTGTTTTGGAGATGTGTGGAGAAGAAGCAAAATGAAGTGAAAATGCAAGCCAAGGTAGAACAGCCTTACTTTAGGGGGTAGCCTTACAACAGAGCTTTATAGTGAGTGTGCTGTATTCCAAAATATGTAAGCCAAAAACAAAAAGCATTCATTTATGCAAAAAAAAAAAACAAAAACAAAAAAAAAACTTAAAAAGAGGTGTTGGAAGACTTCTTTAATATGTACCTTCTAAAGGTAGAGTAAGGTCTCACCGAGTGATATGTTATTGTGATACTTCTTGCTGGGTCAGTAGGGATGGGTTGGGGTTTAAGCGCTTAATGTTTTCTTCCTTGTATGTTTTTACAAGCAGTAAGATAAATGTGGTATTTATGAATGTGCCTTTGTGAGTATAGTGACTGTCTAACTGAGGAGACCGTTTGGGCTGAAGGGGAGACAATGGTCAGCTTCATCTTTCAAGAGGTCAGATGTTGAGATTCCAGCCCACTGGTCCCTTCGGGCAAGCAGCATCTTTGGGCTGGTCTCTACACTGCACAATACGTATTCTTATGTGGTAGAGATCGGGGTGGGGTGTGAGAAGGGCTGTCGTGTGATGCACAGAAGCTGTTGGTAGTTCTAGGCTAGTCTGCCGTTGCAGGTTGAGTTTGTTTATGTTTTACGTGGCTTCTCTTTATGTTGGTGTGCATGAGTGTGAGTGTGTGTGGCTTTATTTTTTTGTAAGCACTGGAGAATTGAAACACAGTGATGTTTGAGACAAATCTATACATGTAGAGAAGTTGATGTTTTGTAGCTTCTGTTAAATAGTGGGTGCAGGCACACTTTTACCCTCTCTGTCCGTGTCCTGATGAAAGAAACAGGAAAATTTATTTTTTTCAACCCGTCAACTTCCAGCACACTTAATGTTGCCATTTAAATGAACAGGGTATTACACAAGAAGAAAAAAGAGTTTTTGAGATGGTGAGGTAGAAGTGTTTAAAAGGAAAAAAAAAAAAAATTGAAGTAATTTTTTGTTTCTTCGAAGCTGTTTGTAGCTAAACATGGGAATCTGCAGTGTCTCCTTCCATTTGTTATTTTCTGATAATTCACCTCTTCATCCCATCCAAAATGAGGTGTGTAAGATCAAGAGCTGTTGCTGTAGCCCCTCATAATTCCCACCATGAAAAGAAACTCCAGTGGGATCCCTCAGCTCTATTCAGGAAGACAAAAGAGAGGAGAGACTCTGCAGTTTTCTTTGCTTCGCTCTCATTCCTCTCTAATGGCCTTGAAATGTATTATTATGCAAATGTGAATTTTGATACTGAACTTAAGAAGAGGTTGTTTGTTCTTTTTTCAAAAAAAAAAAAAAAAAGGTCCCATATGTGGTCAGCATCGCTTCTTTATTTTGTAAGTGAATTGTAAACTATGCATTCTGCAAAGGGGGCGTAGGGGACAGAGATAGCTTTGCTAAACTGTTCAGGAGTTTCTGTGTCCATGGTATATCCATTACAGTTTGGGGGAGTGGGGAAGTGATGACTTAGAAATAAGGAGTTCGTAAAACTTTTCCAGAATTTGGCAGCTGGACGGAGATTTGGAAAACCAAGGTGGAATGCAAAAAAAAAAAAAAAAAGAAAAGAAAACATTAAAAAAAAAATCCACTCTAAACCTTCTGCAGGATTGTGAATTGTAGCCATGCAGTGTTAACCCAGGGCCAGTAGGGTGAATGGGACACCAGCTCTACCTGGGGAACAATCCACCACCTCCTGCGTTCTGGCCCCGGTCAAGCTCAGGAAACACAGTGCTGTAGGCACTGGCTCTTTTGGATTTACTACTTGCTTTCCATTACAGCAGTCTTGCACTCTCCCAGGAGAATCGGAACACAGCTGGTCTGTCTGTTTACACCCGCTTTTCCCTAAAATTTTCATCGCTGCTGCTTCTGGCACAGCTCAAATAGTGGCAGCACAGCTATGGACAAGACAGTGGAAGTGGTATTTCTTCCTAGTGTTGATCAAAGCATCTACCAGTGCTTTGTCTTCTGGTGTTACCATGGGTGATTTAGCATTAATGTTGGCATTAGATGAAATTTTGGGGAACGTAGGCTGACGTGTAGACTAGGCTCTCTATTTAAAAGAGGAGATCTTTATTAAGTAGTTGGTATCATAATGGGCAAAAAAGGATTTACTTCCTCACATCTCCAAAATGCAGTCCTTGTGAATTGCACGTGTTCCATGAAGCTTGCTGAGCTTCTAGGAGCAATCTTCTCAGAAAAATGTAGATCTCACTGCCCTCTTCATCATCTTGATAGGGACCCTTTGTTGACTTGACTTTCTCCTTTGTCCATGGTACCATGGTACCTGCATTATTCTTGGCATTATCTTAATGTAATATCATATACCGAGAGATTATCCTGCCTGTATTCAGTGTTTTCATGCAGCAGTTTTATTTTTGTTGACGTTCACAGTACTGTAATAAGTAATAGACTTGATGATCACTCTCGCATCTGTGCCTGCCTTGCAGATGTGATCTTATCAGGGTTCCACTCTGTCAGATTGCCTTTAAAAACATGTCTATGGAAAAAGTGAAAAAAAATCTGAAGTTTAAACTCACTCACAAAAATACCTCGTGGTACATTTCCCCTTCTCATGTAACCATTCAAATCTTACCTTTTCTTCAAAGCTTAATGGGTTTTTATTTCCATCTGTTATCTCCTTTTTGGAAAAATGTTCAGACTATTGGTTTTGGGCACAGGACCAGAAGCCTGAAACTCCTGGATTGTAACATCGGCCCTTATTCTTCCCTCTTTGGCCGCGGGCGAGTCATTTAACTTCTTTGCCTTTGTTTTTTCATTTGTAAAACAGAGGTGATAACAACACTTACCTACCTCACAGGGGTTTTGTGAGGATCAACTAGTACATGTTTGTGATGTGCTTTAAAGATTAAAAGCTTGATAGAAGTATTAAGAGTTTTTACAGCAAGACAGTTCATTCTTTTTACATTTCTTTTGCTTGTGTGGAGGGAGAGAACCTATGACACTGTCTGTGATAAAGCCATTAGACACTCAGATCCTAAATAACAGAAGTTAATGGAGGTTCAGTTACTCATCCTCGTCCTCTCTTCATGCCAGTTTCCTCCTGCTGCTCTTGTAGGGTTACGCCAGTTTTGCTGCAGGTCACACGTCTCTAGTTACACTTCTGGATAAACCTTTGAACTTGAAGTACTTGAGCTTGCTGCTTCTTTCACCGGATCTCCAGGTTGGAATCAGTTTGTGTACTTCTCCCTCCCTTTCAGAGAGCTTTTGTTCATGTCATCATTCAAGTGGGTACATCTCTTGTCCTTGTGAAGGGGAGGCCGTGGTCTGCGGTCGTAGAGAAGGGCTGTCACATGGAGAACCATACCACCTTAGCTGCTCCGTGAACAAAATCAGAATGGTTTCCCATTCCCTTCCCCAAATTGATGCATCAGTGTGTTACCGGTGACACTTTCAGCAGTGTCTCTCTCGGCCCGCAATACCCAGAAGCCGTCTCCTGCCAGTAGGACACAGGATTGGAGGGAGCAGCCCTCGGACCATGAGGGCAGGCTGGGGCCTGCAGCGGTCAGGGAGCCTTGCTGCTTTCTCCAGTCTCCAACCACGTGGATGCACGTCTCTGGGATGTGCGTTTTGGCCTTTTGAGAGTCTGGCCTTTGAGATGCCAAGGAGATGGAATCTGTGAAACCTCCTGTCTGACACTGCCTGCTTCTTTCTGCACTGCGCTGCCCCCCACGGCCTTAGGGACATCTCTCCGCTCTTGAAGTGTGCCATCCTCTCCATCTCTGCCAGTCCTTGAGGCAAAATGCAGTGCTTCTGCA
Organism: Chrysolophus pictus; assembly: GCA_037305975.1. Classification (NCBI taxonomy): domain Eukaryota; kingdom Metazoa; phylum Chordata; class Aves; order Galliformes; family Phasianidae; genus Chrysolophus; species Chrysolophus pictus. The sequence goes on from CM074576.1 coordinate 146,373,813, forward strand.
GAGAAAGGAGCTGAAATGATGCACGTGCACCCGTGACATTTCCATACACATATCTTGCATTTCTGTCGGGTGCACACAGAGCATCTGCTACGTGATGCTATTCCTTTCTCAGACAGAAAACAGAACAAACAGCAGCACGACTGCTGATGGCAACTCTGCCGTGTTTACTTCAAACCCAAGGTTAGCTATTTTCCCCAAAGAATCAAAAAAAAAAACAAAAAAAAAACCCTTCTAACAAAGTAACCAAATGTTATCTTCCAGAAGGAGGGAGGAGGTGCAGCGGTGGGAGTGCTCTGATCTATCCTCGTCTCCGCCGCTCGGCTGGAGATGCGAAATGCTGCTTTCAGTTCCACAAACATAAGGGATTATGTTTACAAAGGTCAATGCCTTCTACCTGTTCAGGAAACTGGCTGACAGTGGGCATCAGGTGTCTGGTGAGCTTCTCCTCGCTGCAGACTGCAGTGGGAGAAGTTGTGTGGAGAGGAGTGGGAAATAGGTTCATTTCATCTGTCTTGTCAGCAAAGCAGTGCCGCCTTCCTCTCTTCAGAGAAAGAGGGAAAAAAAGGCAGAATGAAGGGAGGAGGTTGCAGAGCAGAAATCGGTGATGTCCGAACTGGCTGGATGAGAAAAGGCAGCTTTTCTACTTTGCACATAACTAGGTAACAGGAAGGTACAGCTCAGTCCTCTTGCCTGAAACACTGTCCCCCAGCAGCAGACATCGTAATAATAAGAATAGTGGCTGTGTATATTGATGCTATTTGCAAGTTACCTATAAGTGTTTTTGGTTGTGTTTGAGTTTTTGTTTTTTGTTTTCTTATACTTGAAACAGCTTCCTTTGCTCAGCTCTCACCGTCGCTCTGCTTCTCCCCTCCTTCCCCACGTGCAGTAACAGAGCAGAGGCAGGGCAGGGGGACGCAGTGGGGTGGGTTGGCACAGGGTCAGCCACCCAGGGCCGGGCCACTCCATTTGCACCCCCCCCCCCAGACACAACACTTCCTTCCGAAGGGTTCTCCATGGACACAGAAACTCAGCACTTTAGCAGGTGCTCTTGTACGGCTGGCTGCCCCCCCCCTTCTCCTCCTTTCCTATATTTTTATTTTACTTTTAGTATAGTGGTACTTAAAATCACTGGTTCACTTAAAAAAAAAAAAAAAAGACAAAAAAAAAAGACAAAAAAAAAAAAACCAACAACAATAAAATGTTTAAACTCTACTAATGTACAAATAAGCTGAAATGTTGCATTTTATGTGTATTTTTGCCATAGCAGGTACTGTATTTCTCATGCTGGATTTAGAAAAAAAAAGAAAAAAGAAAAAAAAAGAAAAAAAAAAGAAAAAGAAAAAGCAAACAAAAAGGGTGATGTTTTATTGGAGTGTGACAAGTTAAGAGTAATAAGGAAATAAGTCGTCGTCATTTCATTGAAACTGAGAGATGGTGTAATACATATATAAGTTTTCTGAAGGTTTTTTTTTTTTTTGGGCTTTTAAACAGCTTTTTTTTTCGTTGTTTCGTTTTTATTTTAATTTTTTTTTTTTTTTTGAAAGATATGATTGTATTATGTGCAACTCAGTTGCTTACATTATAACTACAAAATATTTTTGGGTTCCTGGAAAAAAAAAAAAAGAAAGAAAAAAAAAGAAAAAAAAGAAAAAAAAAAAAGAAAAAGACTAATAAATGTGTTTGGCTGCTAAGCATTTAATCCTCTGCCTTCCCGCGCGTTTTCTTTGCTCCCCGCGCTGCGGCCTCCGCCCGACAGGCGGCGCCGTGTCCCCGTCCCTCCCACCCACCCGGGGCGCCGCGTTGGGGGCGGGGCCTGGCGGCGAGGCGGGGCTCCCGCCCTTTATCCCCCCGCTGCCGGCGGCGCGCGGCCCCGTTCCCCCCTTCCGCCGCGCCGCCGTCATGGCGACCCCCTGCGCCGAGGAGGACCCGCTGGCCCGCTACCGCTCTCCGCTGGTGTCGCGGTACGCCAGCGCCGAGATGGCCTTCAACTTCAGCGAGAGGAAGAAGTTCGGAACCTGGCGCCGCCTCTGGCTCTACCTCGCCCAGGCCGAGAAGGTAACGGCGCCGAGACGCGGTCGCTGGGACTGCGGTCCTGACGGGCTGCCGGCATCGGGTCCCTTCGGCCCGTGCCGCGCCGTGCGGGATGAGCTCGGCGACGTGACCTCCGCGCAGCCCTTCGCCTCGCCCGAAGTAAACAGAAGTGTAGCCGCTAAAGGGGGCTGCGAGGGGGCGTGTGAGCGCGAGGCCGCTGTCCCGCCGGCCCCAGCCAATCGCCGCGCGCCGCACTGCCGCTCCCCGCGTTGTGAAACGGCTGCTCTCGGCAGCCCGGCGGGCTTTGCCCCGTCGCCCTGCGCGCCCGCGGCTTTGGGCGGCCGCAGCTGTGGGCTGAGGTGGCTCGTGGCCCTGAGCGAGCGGAGCGCTCAGCCCCCCGGTATTAATAGTGAAAAGGCGGGCGTGTGCTGCCGAAAAGAAAGGCGCAAAAGCTTTGCGATGGGCCAGCTCTCACACCGTGCCTAGGTGCGTGTAAGTAGCGGTGTGCAGAGGCGAGGCGGGCTCGAGGCCAAGCTGTCACTGCTGGCCGGAGGGCCGGGAAGCGCTGTGCTGGAGGATGAGCCAGCAGCGCTCAGTGCCGCTCAGGTTTTCCTTCTGCACCAAAGGCAGCGCGTTAGAAGCTGGAGCTGTTGCGGTACGGCTGCGTTGCGCTCAGTGAAGCATTACACGCTGAACGTGACATACCTGACAGGAGGAAGCAAGCTGCTGGAAGAACCAGTGAGAACTTCTTGGTGTCTGCTCCCTGGCCTTGAGCTCGGGGTTCCCGTGTCTCCTGCCCCTTGCTTTGCCTCCCATTGCCGCCACAGCTTTGCTCGCAGAAAGCTGAGGCAGACGGTGCAGTTTCTAAAGCACCCTCTTCAAAGCGGGAGGAGGGATGCCACTATTTTTATCTGTCTCCTCATTCCGGAGGAGTTTGCCTTCTGAAGTCAGTTCTGGCCTGAAAGAGCCAGCTCCTCTGCACCTGTTAGCTCTGTCAGCGGGCGGGTCGTGATAGATGCAGTCAGAAGTGATTCCCTGAGGTTGTTATCAAGGATGCATAGAATTTCTTTTTGCATGCAGTAAAGTAATAATAATAATAATGCAATGAATGAACGTGGGCAACATTTACGCCAGTAATTATCTTTCAAAGACGTTTATGCCCTGCCTCCCCAGTCATCCTAGCAGCCTTCCTGTAGTAAATCAGAACGTTAGGAAAGCCTAACAATAAGTTTTCTGCAAGCTGCAGGGAAGTAGCAAAAGAGAGAACATAGGATTTAGTTATAAGCTTTAGGTGAAGGATAAGGTGAGGTTTGTGGTTTCAATACCCACCCTACTCATTGGAGAAATTTTTCAGTGTGCCCACTTGGAATATGTGAAAAAGCTGAAAGATTGTGTCACTAGATACTGGGTTAAACAGAAAATCTTTCCAGGTTGCATTTTGTTTCTCATAGCAGGTGATGCCAGAAGTTTGAAAGAGGAGAATCGGCGAAGCATATGGAGACAGCTTCTTCAACTCATCTTCTCCTAGTTAATACTAGTTGAAGTCCAGGCTAAGAGCTAAAGCATGGGAGTTCATACCCATCTCCAAACTCTAATTTTTTTGTTGTTGTTTTTAATGTAAATTCATTTGTATTACAATATTCCCACTAATACGTCATTCTTTAATTTGAGCCTTGAGCTCCTGACCTGACAGTAAGTTGTTTGAAAGACAAGCAAAAAATTAATGGAGCTCTTCTTTCCAGTAGACATCCCACAGCTTTGACCCAACCAGTAAAGTGTTCTGTATGTGTGGAATCGCATGTTTTTTCTCCTAAGCATGAGCACCTACAGTTGTTCTCATTTTTTTTTTCTTTTCCGTATAAACTTACTACTTGGAGTATTTATCTTACATGTTCTTTGTCAGATGTGCAGCCCAGTGCTCTTATTCTGTTTGTCAGAGATGTTCTGTATCACACATCTGCTTTGCTCAGGCCTCTTGCTGTAGGAGTGAGTGAACAATCGGAGCTGTTACAACATCACATCACTGTATTTGAACAGCCTCAGAGGAACTGCACCTTAAAAGCACAACCCAGAAAGCCCATCACTGACTTATGGCACTTTGGAGAAACCCCATGATCTCACTTGGGTACTTAATTTTCTCAGGTGGATAGATTTGAAGGACATCCGATTGCTTTCTCCCTGAGGTACTGTCAATATTGACAGAAGGTCATAGGGAAGAGGCATCACGTCATGTTTGTGGGCACGTGAGGACACGGCTTTGGCACCTACCTTACATGTATTGACACTGTGACAGTCTCTTTTCTTGGGGATTATTTCTTCCTCTGTGGTTACCAGCAAGTATGTACCATCTTCAGCTTTTCAGAACAGCTCATGGATATGTGAACAGTGCAAGAGCTGTTAAGCTTAGCACAAGACTCTGTTGCCTGATGTCTTGTCTATGGGCTTCCAGGCAGTTATGATCTGTATCCGAGCACCTCAGAGACAGCAGTCTGAAGCCAGCTGCTACCTCTTGCTCATCTGGACATTCATGGTTGTGTCATTACGCTTGCAGCAAGGTATTTTAAATTGTTTGGGTGCTAATTATCTGATGAGGACCCTGAAGACTTATCTGCTTCACTTGCTATTTTCTCTAATTCCAGATTCCACATGGCAAACACCTTTTTAATCAATTTGATTCTGAGTAGAAGCAGCTTTTGAAATGCTTTGTATCATTAAAGCTTCCTGGTTGGAGAATTGCAATTACTGCTGTGCAGAATAGTAGCATTTTAACATAGAAAAGGCAGCAGTGCTAAGTTCATTGTGGGACTTTTAAACTCACCATATTAGAAAGAGACATTTTGCTCATCTTAATTAGCTTGTGCAAGATTTATACCAGTATTGATAATATCTTACTGTTTTTAAAATAGCTACCAGAAAAAGTTTAACAAATATTTTAAAAGATGAAGTAGGAGTATTCGTCTCTTGCTTCCAGATCAGGGAATTAGTTTTCCCAGATCCCAGTTTCATGCTGAGATGAATTTTAGGGCTTTTGGAAAGGTGCAGACGGCCTTTGCTTTCCATATGTTCTAAGCAGTTGTTCTAAGCACACCATATATGCTTGGAGTTATTTTGGTCCAGAGCTCCTCCTGACACAAGCTATCTTGTCACCAGGTAGCTGGACTGTTCTTTACCCAAATGGTAAATTTCACTGAAAGAAGTTGAGTGTGCTATTTTTTTAATCTTTTCTCTGTATATCTAATGTTTGTAGTTGACACAGGGATGTTCTGTGATGGAGGAAAGCCCAGGAAGAACATCTAAGCTTGAGCAGTGCTTTATTGGAAGAGTTTGGAGAACTCTAGAATGAAGCAGCATTTGCTCTTGCAACTTCTGACTGTGCCCAATTGTCATGCTTCCATGAGCTGTCACATGGGAGTGAATTATTTAAACAGCTTCTCTATCAAATTTGAGTTGCCTCTGAAAGTTCTTTCTCTTTCGCAGTCACTTGGGCTTCCCATCACAGATGAGCAGATAAAGGAGATGGAAGCAAATCTGGACAACATTGACTTCAAGATGGCAGCAGAAGAAGAGAAGAAGCTGCGCCATGATGTGATGGCACACGTTCACACCTTTGCTCACTGCTGTCCCAAAGCTGCAGCCATCATTCATCTCGGAGCAACTTCCTGTTACGTAGGGGATAACACGGTAATATAAGATTTTCATTTTCCTGCCTGCAGAGCTGGGCAAAACAAAGGTGTAGTTTCTCACTTAGCGGTTCTTTATAAATAGCTCTTTATCATTTTGCTTATAAAATAATAGTCAATCGATTTTTTTTTTTCAGACATCTTTATTAGTCTTCCTGTTGAACTCGAGTACCCTTTTTCCTAGATACCCTAGGAATATAGGCTCCTCTTGTGGCTTCTCCCTTTTGATATGAAGCAAGATCTGTCTGCAAATTTACTGTTCCCTGAGCTCTGTTTGCATGTTAAACATTCAAGGAGATAAGATATTCACAAATGAAAATGTACGCAGACACAAATGAACTGTCAATTACGTCAGTGGGACAAGAGTTCACTGGCTTACAAAATAAGTCAACTTTTGGTACACTCAGCCCATGAGCTTTCATTTGTTGCTTGGGACACCTGCATTGGTTCGGGGTAGATAAAGCTTTTCAATAGAATGGATAAATGTGTTGAATAAAAAAGGAAATGCCCCCATTATGCAGAACTATCAGACATCAGGAAAAACCTGTCTGAACCTGAGCCCAAATTAAAACTTCTGCATATTGCTGCTCCCTGATATCTAAGTCATTGCAACTCAGTATTGTCTTTTGTCCTACAAGAAAGCTGCTGCATGATTATTTGTACCTTACTCCTTTGAAAACCTCTTTGGCTTTTAGCTAATACCTTCTTCCCCAGGTCATTTGGCACCTGTCTGTATTTGAGTCTGAAAAGAGGAAAGGCGGGACTGATGTGTGATCAGACCTCACTCTTCTGCTACCCTTAGCTTACTAAGTGCCACCATTTTCTCCTTTGATTCATTGACTTAATCTGTCGTGCGCATCGTGCATATCTCCAAATAATCATTTATGCTCAGTTAGTGGAAATAGGTCTTCTGCTGCCCAGTATGATTTGCTATGGATAGTATAGTAGGAGCAATGATGGACCCAGCATTTTTGTCATAAACAAGTTCCTTGCAGTGTTTAGGCACAGGAATAAAAGCTGATGCTTTGTTCTAAGAAGAGACTTTTGGAGCAGGCAAAGTATTTGATTTTCCGTGTTCTTGCTGAGAGAGGTCCTTGTCTGGTCCCTCAGGCTGAATGGCTGGTTGTCAGACGTGGCCCGAATCTCCTTTCTTTGCTTCTTTCAGGATCTGATTGTCCTCCGAGATGGGTTTAACTTGCTGCTACCCAAGGTGAGAAGGTGATTCTGCAGTGTCTCAGAAGCGGGCAGTGCTGATATTCTGTGGATAGCACATGTTTAGCCTGGATTTTCCTAGGCCTCACTGAGGAGCTAGAAGGAGCTGGCTGCTTAGGTTATCCTCGAGCAAGTGAGCAGTATCTTCCTTTTTCTCAAGTCTTTCCCTAAAACTTCCTTGCTCATCATTGATTGTAAGCACTTTTTGTTAGGTACTAGCAGTTTACATGTGTCAGAGGTATCAGTCTCAGAAAACAACTGTATTGCTTTCAAGATGAGCATAGGCAGCCACATAACTATATTACTAGGAGTGCATCAGCATTAAAGAAGCCATGTAATATAACTTTCTGAGTTCAGTGTAGTTGGATTGTAGCTGGCCTGAATGTCTTGGCACCCAGTTTTCCCTGGACTACAGATGTGTCCATTACACCCCAGGCAGCTTTATTTCTGACCAGTTCCAGGACTAAAGGAAATACTCAGGGGTAAACCAGCTTGGGTTGGGTGTGAGGACTGGACTAGCTTCAGCTAAAGACCAGCTGCTTTCATCATCCCATGCTTGAGTTTCTTAGCAAGTAAAAATTGTGTGTGTGCCCTGACAATATGAAGCACACCATACTGTACCATTAGACAGAGATATTCAATGACTGTATGCTTGTTTCTGTCCCCTTTTTCTCACAATGTTGTGCTTGAGCATGCCAGCTTTTGTTCTTTTTTTTTTTTTTTTTTTTTTTTTCCAAACCCACCCTTTTTTCATTCCACCTCTCTTCCATCCTCCCTGCATCCACCAGCTCGCAAGGGTGATCAGCCGGCTGGCCGACTTTGCTGAGGCACATGCTGACCTGCCTACCTTGGGCTTCACTCACTACCAGTAAGTAGCCATCAGCCTTTGCTTTCATTTGTTCAGCTGTGCTTTAGGTAGACTGACCTGCTACTACTGTTTCTTTCTCCCTTCTCTTTTACCATCTCTGACCTGTGGCATTTGGCATTGCTGAACATTAAGACGGTGGTGGTTCAGAAAAGGAATGTGTTGCTATCACCAGCCTCACATCAGGAAATTGGACTTTTCTTTGAATACTGTCAGCAGTTGTTTCGACAGAGCTTCATAAGGAACATGTTAAAATAGATGTAAATTGTGGGTTGTTTCAGAAGGTGTGATTTATCTGACAGTAAGCCTGTCAGATATTCTTAATACTTGTTTTCCCATTAGTTGTATTCCACTGCATCTTAGAAAGGTTTGTTAATGGAAGGAAGTCACAGCTATTCAGTCTGCTAAAGCCTTCTTCTGAAGTGATGATGACTACAAGATCTCTGTTTTCATACATCCCTATATGAAAAAAAAAAAAAAAGGAAGAATTTCCCTTTCAACGAGACAATGGCATTTTCTGTCTCTGGAAAATTACATTTTTTGTGCAATACTATTGGTAATACTGCTTGTAAGCAGGTTCTTGAGTCAAAATACAGCAAGATTTGGACTTGTCTGTTGTTGGGGAAAGTAATTAATCTGCTACTTCATGAAGATCGTTTGCTTTCAGAGGCTTTAAACTATAAGCTTGGATTTTCTATCCTGGTGACATGGAACAGCAGACTCATGGAAATTAAACACCGATCATGACAGAATCAATGTTTGTCTCTTTAAAATTACTCCCAATGGAGAGTGGGAGCATCAGATCAGGTGTCTTGATTAATAATCTTGCTGTATGTGCTGTGTTGTTCAGTCAATCAGCTTCAGTCCTTGGTCCCTCTCTATCAAAAGCTTTTCAGAGAAGTATTACCTGGTCTTTGTTTCACTCTGAATTTCAGAAAGAGTGCAAAGGAGTATTCAAGAAGTATATGCAAGACAAGTCCTACTAGTGAAAACCACATTAGAAGGCAACAAATATCTTGACTTTTTCAGTCTTGTGTCAGCAAGGCCCCCTGACTTGTTTAGGAGCAGGTCCACATTTTTCCTGGCTTCTCTTGCTGCTTATGTACTTGCAGAGTTCTTTATTGTTGCCTTTCATACCCACACTGGATTAAACTCCAGACAGGCTTTGGCTTTCCTTCCACCATCCCTGTACTGTTGTACAGTTTCTCTGTTTCCTCCTGGGTCGCACATCCCTGCTTCCACATCTTCTCTGCTGTCTGTGCCCAAGCTTAATCGGAGCACCTTGCTCATCTGTGAAGTCTTTAAAACGGTAGAGGCCCTCTGTGTCCTTGACATCAGCAACTAGGGCCTGTGGTAGTGGTACTGCACTCACTGTGCTTTCCTCCCAACTCTCTGCTTTCTCCTGCCTGGCCAGGCCCCTAGAGGGTGCCATTTGCCAGCAGAACTGCTCCCACCGAGCTGGCTGCTGGATCCTGGTAGCTGTGGCTGGGGAGCAGAAATGAGGAGCCTGGGAGTGGACCCTCCACCTCATGTTATTTGTCACCAACTGAGGCTTTTCCATTTGACAGAGTTCTGGAAAAAGGCCATCATTTTTTTTTTTTTCCTGAACAGAATAATCTTATTTTCTAGTATAATTGACTAGTGATACATATGTACCAGATCTCTTTACCTCCTGCTCTGATGAGTCAGAGAGATCTTAACAGTAGACTCATCAGCTAAGGATGGTCCTTTTGGAGTTATTGTGTAAATCACCAAGGAGTTGTGTTCTGTTCTCGGTTGTTTTCAGACCTGCACAACTCACCACTGTGGGGAAACGCTGCTGCTTGTGGATCCAGGACTTGTGCATGGACCTGCAGAACCTGGAGCGAGCTCGGGATGACCTGCGTTTTCGGGGTGTGAAAGGCACCACTGGCACTCAGGCCAGCTTCTTGCAACTCTTTGAGGGAGACCATAGTAAAGTAAGTCAGCCAGAGAGCAGACTTTCAACCTTGAAATATTCTCCTGTCTGGAGTGCTTTTCTCTTTAGGGGCACGTGAAGATTCTGGCATTAATACTTTTTGGGTCATTGAATACTGAGGCTCTTTTTGTTTTGCTTTTGTTTTTTGTCCCTCTGAGGTTGAAGAGCTGGACAGATTAGTGACTGCAAAGGCAGGATTTAAGCGGTATGTAACAAGAATGCTTAGTAACCTAAATGTGGTGTTAACAAAGTCTGACTCTTGCTTTCCATGTTGGCTCAGATTCTACCAACTGCCAAACTGACATCTGTACTGCTGTTGATTTTACCTTCCCTTGTGGTCTTTCATTCCCACTTGAGGCTCTCTGGAGAGAACTCCGTCTCCTAACCAGGCCACTTCTTTAAAGCACAGATGTCCACTTTTCCTCTGCTTCATTCTCTTTCCTTGTGCATGCTACCCAAAGAGCTGACAGCCTGAATCCAAACATATTAGCAGGGCAAAATGATAGCATTATCATCCACTTCAAGAGCCACTGTTGCACCTTGCTCTCAGTCTTCTCATCCAGTTTAATGTCTGGAGCATTCAGCTTCTGTGCTTGTTTTTAGATCTTACATGGTCACGGGACAGACCTACAGTCGCAAGGTGGATATTGAAGTCCTGTCTGTACTGGCCAGTCTGGGGGCATCTGTTCACAAGGTGAGCACCATATGCATATATAGCAGGAAGGAAGACAAGAGAAAGTGCTTGTGATTCTGAATGCTTACCTTGGGAAATATTAATTGGTGTTTGTTGCTCAGCTCCTCTTTGAGATCATGTAAATCACCATTGGGTGCATGCTTAGGCATCAGATATCAAAGATCTTAAGACCAGGAATTAGTCTAATCTGTGCTAAATTGATCCAAGCAGAGTAAATGTCTTTCCCAGTGCATATGAGGTTTTTAAATTTCACTATTTTCTCCCCATCAGTTTAATCTCTGACATTAGTGTTATTCTGGCTGTCCTTGTGGATTCTTTTCATTGATTTATCTCTGTTCCCTCCCTGGTCCTTCTCTTGGGCTAGAATCATCTATGGCATTCTGGTTTAGTTCTACAAGCTGGCTGGTTCAATGAGCAGTTGTTATCTGTGTTTGCTAACCACTGTACTTCTGTTATGCTTTTTCAGTGTTTCTTCCTGATCTTTACCATTCCATGCAAACATTGGACCTGCTTTGGGGTCCTGTTGTATTCTAATACAGTGGAGGGACTTTTTTTGCTGATGCTTTCTTGACTTTGGGATTTTCAGGTCAGGAAGCATGATTGTAGTGGCAGTTCTTCGTTGTCTCCCAAATTCTCATCTTGGACACAAATGCAAACAATTCTGCACAAACACTGACAGGAGACGTGTCGGTTTGGTTCTGTTTGTTAATTTCTTGGGCTTCTTTCTAGATTTGTACTGACATTCGTCTCTTGGCCAACCTGAAGGAGATAGAAGAGCCTTTTGAGAAAGACCAGATTGGTGAGGAATGGTTGACATTTCTTGGGACAGTGTATGGACCTTTTCATTTATGCTGCTGCAGCCTTTTAAGCAAACTTAGAAACGTCACTGAGAGAAGTTGTTTTAAATTAACTGGGGTATAAAGTTTTTAGTATATTGAACTATTAAAAAAAAAAAGAAAAAAAGAAAACAACCAAAGACTTCTGGATATTAAATAATTAATCTGATTTTAATGTTTGTATTCTTCACTTTCTGGGTTTTGGGGAGAGAAGAAGCAGTCATGTATTCCTCATTGCCCACGGAAGACAACATGGGTCTGAGGAGAGCTCAATTTTCTCCATTCCTCATGAAGCTAACAGGAACTGTAGTTTTTCAGCTTGACTCAGCACGTTTTGTTGCCTGTTTATACACAGACAAATATAGAACAGTAAAACCCTTTCCAGAAGAATACCAATTATGTGTTTCTAATGTTTGTTTAAAAAAAAAAAAGAGAGAGAAGGAAAAATAATTTTGGATCTTGGCTAGAAGAAACCTCAGGCACCCTGAATATTTCCATAGGATTGAGTCAGCAGTTTAAGCCATATCCCTGTCTGTTATTAGTACTGTTCTACATTTTATGCTTGGTTTCACTAGAGCAAAAGGCATCACTATAACTATCTGGCTCTGAAAGACAATGCTCTCATGATCCTAGAGAGATGGTGCTAAGTACTGCACTAGAACTGATGTCCATCTGTTCTTTTCATGTGGTAGTGCTTCTGCTGTTTTGTACAATGGCAATGTGCCTTCTCACTTTTTTCCCCACCACATTTAGATGTTTCTAATCTGAAAAAGTGCGATGTTGTCACTCTCTTTATTGCATTTTGTCCTTAGAAAACTATCATATTTTGAGGCTTTCGCATGTTAGGAACCATTTCTTGACTTTGCTTATCCGAGGCAGGACCTGCATCTTCCTGAGTGCACCATCTCTGTTGCTCCATTCCCATCACTCTCTCTCCTTCCACAGGTTCAAGTGCTATGCCTTACAAGAGGAATCCAATGCGCTCAGAGCGGTGCTGCAGCCTGGCTCGGCACCTGATGACTCTGGTCCTGGATCCCCTCCAAACAGCTTCTGTGCAGTGGTTTGAGCGAACGTTGGATGACAGTGCTAACAGGTTTGTGTACCTCATGCAGTGCAGCAATTTGAGAATATCTTGTGCAGGAAGCTCCTTTGATATGTTTGGAACGGACTATTTTTACACTAAAACCACAGGTTACCCTCTTGGTGAAAAGCAGACTTGATAAAATCTAGAGACTACAAACTGGTTTTCTCTCAAAGATCAGATGAAAATTGTTAGTTTTCTATAACAGTCAAGATCTTTTTGCACAGCAATCCAACATTGAGAAGAAGGCTGCAGAAAACACAGGTGATTAATTGATCTGGTAGTCTTCTGGTTTAAGGATGTACTGTTACAGCTTATCACATCTCACATTTTGCAAATTAATTTTCATTCCTGTTTTGAACACAGCTTTTGACCCTACTCTTCTCCATTCACAATGTTGAATGATGCAACAGTTTCTTTGTAATCCTTTCATCCTCCAACCAATCTAAAGAAACTTATTTTCATCTCTCTGTGAAGTGTGCTTTAAAAGAAGTAATTTAGATCCTAAAGAGCGAGCACAAACCATTATTAAGCAATCTTATAGAATCCTGTGCACATCTTCTAGCAAAGTTTGCTGAGCAATGTTTTTGTTTTGTGATTCTTCATTATGACTATTTTGAGATGAACCAAAGTTATCTATAATTAATTAAATAGTAGCAATTGCATTCAGTTCATCCATCTAGCAGTTAGTATTAAATTTGCATAAAGTTCATATTTACCTTTGATATTTCAAAGTAGTCTTCTTCCTTTGAATGTATTTTTCTAAGAGGACTTGACTCCACAGCTGCTAATATTACCTGTCTTGCTAAGGAAAGAGCTGCATAGACAGCATAAAATACAACATTTAAGAAGTTGGATGCTGGTTGATATGGTGGTTTCATTTCACAGTAGCTGCCAAGTGTAGAAATAATACTGGAATGTTTCCCATTTATTTTCACTTCATTTAATATAAAGGGTCATTTGTTCATTCCATACTTGATATAGAAAACTCTGTGCCTTGGACTTTTGTTGTCAGAGCTGAAGTGTTTTGAAGGGAGGGCAGGACAGAGAAAAGGCAAACGAATGACCTGTGAAACAGCAGACAGAGCAATCTTTTCAAAACTGTGTGATAGAACTGGGAACCTTAAACATAGCACAGGACTGAAGTGCAAGTGTCTTTTTAAAAGATCACACTTGAGAATGGATCAGGTACTGCTGTCACAGTAGGGTGAGGCTGTGCTGTGACCCAGAGCCCTTTGCCTGATGCAGCTTATGGCCTGATATTGCTTTCCTTTCCCCCCTCTCCTTTTTTACTCCTTTTTTTGTCAGGATCCTCCTGAGTGATCAGGAGCTGATCTCTTAGAGGAAGCCTCTACCACACACGTGGACCACTTTGAAAGTTCCCTGCTGAGCACAGCCAGGCACGGAATGAGCATGCAGCAAGTCTTCCTGCTGGAGGGCAGGATCAGTAGATGAGGCAGTGCAGAACACCTCAGGGTAGTCTCATGTGGTTGCTGGCTCTGTAAATTGTTGCCCTCTTTTCTAGCTCTATTACCATTGAATTATCTCAGAGCTTTCTGTGTGCGCCTCTGTGCTTTCTCATCTTCTCTTTCCCTTTCTCTAGTGACCCAGCAGCTCCCTTCTCACAGTAGTAGCTCTCAAGATGGGCAGCTCTTATTTAGCTTTCCTGTTTGTGACCTTTAAGCAGCAAGAAGCACCCATAAGGAGATCAATTCAAGCATTAGGGCCTCCGTAATGCTGTCTGGAGACATTTGCAGAAACTGGAGAGCTGAACTTGTGGTAGACTTGAACGTGACCTTTATTGCTAACTGGGACCCTTGGGTACCTGTGTTCATAGGCGTGTGTGCCTGGCTGAGGCTTTTCTCACAGCTGATATCATCCTGAGTACACTGCAGAACATCTCCGAGGGACTCGTAATATATCCAAAGGTAAATAATTAGATAGCATATGCAGAGTTGCATCTTTGATGATACTGCAACTGTGCCAAAAAAGGAGGGGGAGGGGAGGGGGGCGGGGCAGAGAGAAATAGCAAATCTTCCAAGAATCTTCCAAAGATTGTATTTCTATCTGTTTGTTCAAACAGTTTCTGAATTTTGCTTTGTGTTCTCACTGCTTGCAGCATGGACACACAGTGGTACTTGTTGAAGTCAAACTTCTTAAAAGGGGCACTTCTATCTGAACTGCATCGTGAACCTGTAGAATTTACCATCAAAAGTGACTGTCAACACGGGTCTCATACAGCCCTGTAAATTACCCACAGGTTTTAAAAAACAACAGCATAACAACAACCTCATTGTACATCCTTTCCACTGTAACATTCCGAAGTATAGTTTCAAGCTAGTAGCTTTGTACCTAGATTTCCAGAGCTAAAATCAAAAAGAGAAATTATTTTTCCTGGGGATTTAAAGGGAGAGAAAAAGCTCACCAGGAGTCCCAGCTGCCTACAGAATTCCTGTAACTGTGCTGTCTTTGTTTGAAGGTGATTGACAGGAGGATCCGGCAGGAGCTGCCATTCATGGCCACAGAGAATATCATCATGGCGATGGTGAAAGCAGGGGGCAATCGTCAGGTACAGATGAATTCCAAAATACCTTTGTTCACTGCCAGATGTCTCACTCTTAATAAACAGGAGCTGCTCTTTTTTTGTCTTCCTGAACATCTCCCCTTTCTTTGTTCTCCCCTTACTCCTGCAGAGTTATTAATATTACACCTGTGCTGCAAAGCCAGACTCTGTTCTCTGAGGAGAGAGCAGTTGTAGAGATCCTTATTTACTGTTAGGAATGCTGTGTGTTTGAGCTAATCTGGCTGTCTATGCTGGAGGGCAGAGAGACCTATTTATTTTTATTACATGAGATACTAGCAGGCACTTTCCTTCTGTAAATGTTTGAGGGAACTTGGAACACAGGCCAGGCTTCTTCAAATGAAGCATGTTGGCAGTGGGGTACCTTTATAAATTAAAGGAATGAATCAGTGCAAGTAAGCCCAAACCATTTGTTCTTGTATCACACTTCCTTAGTTCAGTATATTGCCTTTTATTGCTTTTATTGTTTATGGTCCTTCATTCAGTTTTTATGTCCAAGCAAATTGAAATCAGAAATAAGAAATGTTTTTCTTAGCAAATAGGTTCAGACACAGTTAGATTACAGTTCCTTATCATTTAATTTCAAAGTTCGGTTAGAAACTGGTAATAAAATTTACATCCTACAAAACTAGCTTATTTTCTCTCACCTTTAGATTGTAACATTTCCTTCAGTAATTGTTTCCCATAAAAGATGAAATGAAACTTGCAATATAGTAACAATAGAAAGGTTTCCTAGAGGCTTTGAGTAGGATCAGTGGTTGTGACTCTCTGGAGCACTTCTGGCAGCTCCCCCAGTTAGGAAACATCCTTTTTCCTGTCTTTGTGTCTGTGATGTTTGTCACTGTGTCCGTCAGTCAGCTTCCTAATTAAACATATTAAGGTTCATATTCTGTGTAAAAGTTTTCTTATCTTTTCAGCTGGTTCTCTTTCTAAAGCATCCTGTATTTACCTAAACAGTCTATTTAATTAGATTGAAAAGCTAATTTCATTTGTGTTTGTTACTGGCTTACCTTCTTTCTGGTGTTCTTTAATTACAGAACTTTAGAGTTGAATACACTTAGAAAAGCTGTTCTTTTTCACAATATGTTCTGTTTTTATGCGCTGAAAACTGTAACAACAAAATTTTCTGAAGACAGATCTGAGGCTTTCCTACCTCATAGCGTAAAAACTCACTTGCCTTCCTCACTACTGAACAGCTCCCTCCACCTAAACATCCTAAATAGCCCTGTTTGCCTGAAGCATGGCAGTGCTGGAGTACGATGGCCTTTGAATAGAGGAAACGAGGAATAGGACATCATTTTCCTTCTAAACTGAGATTGCTCAAGGATAATGCATTTGAGCAGATTCCTGCTTGACTATAAATGCAATCACATAAATATTTTAGTGCCAGCATGACAGCATCTGATCTTGTGGGTGGTCCTCAATGGCATTTGGGTTTCCTTGTTTTTACAGATGGATTTCACAGGAAGTCAAAGGTGGAGGAAATCTTTTAAAGCAATTAGGATTTTTGTCAGTCTTAATTCCATATGAAGATTCTCTAGCAAAGAATGTCTTAAGGCCCTCGGATTTGTGTGTTTTTTTCCCTTCAATCTGTTTGTCCTTTTGTAAGCCATGGTTTACATAGTTCACTGCTGATTAAGTTGGACAGCTTCTCTTTTCTTCTTTTCTTTTTTTTTTTTTTCCAAGTTTGTAGATTGTTATTCTCTCAAGATGTTCCATGCTGGGGATGACTATTTGTGAATAAGGAATTCCTCCATTATAGTTCATAGAATATTTTGGGAACAGCTATTAGAGTCTGTCTTCAGAAAAAACTGTGCAAGTAGGGAATGGGACAACTGGAAAAGCAAATTCCATATTGAATCCTCAGGGTATGTGGAGAGCCTGAGAAAGTGTGAAGGGTTCTACTGCCGTAAGCTGGTGGGGTGATTGAACAGGGAACATGCGTATCATTCAGACTTGTTTAGCCTCAAAGTGCAGAGACGTAGGAGGATCAGGAAAATCTTGTTTTCCTACAGTGATATGAGATGCTACAGTCTAAGCTGTCTCATTTGTGTGCTGTCCAATGCAGTATGCTTTGATGTTTCCCCTCCTGCTGGGAGCAGGATAAATGTGAGAGTGAGTAACAAGGGACTGAATGTTTTCCTTTTTCCTCCTCTTCTCCCTGCTCCTGCAGGATTGCCATGAGAAGATCCGTGTTCTCTCCCAGCAAGCAGCTGCTGTTGTGAAACAGGAAGGGGGTGATAATGACTTCATTGCCCGTGTCCGTGCTGATCCTTACTTCAGCCCCATCCATAAACACCTTGACAGCCTTTTGGATCCTTCCTCCTTCACTGGACGTGCTCCTCAGCAGGTAAAGAGGCTACAGCTTTTAGGTGTTGTTATGCAATTATTTTTTTTTAATCCTGCATCCTGTGTACTCATATTTCATACCTCTGTTCCTACTGCTGTGGCAGACACACACTTGCCTTGTTTCATTTGACTGCCTTGTCTTCCTGCCCTATGGGCTTCACTCATGATCCTGGATGTACCTGACGCTTAGTGCCTCTGTGAAACAGACCCCAGTGAGGCAAGCAGGTCTGAATAGGGAAGAGAAGGGAACATCTTTCTTCTACTTTCTTTTTCCCTTTTCTTAAACAGGTGGCAAAGTTCCTGAAGGAGGAGGTTCGACCAGCACTGATTCCATACCAAAACAAGATGGGTGGGAAAATTGAGCTGACACTTTAGACATATTCAGCAAAGGCCTCCGGGTACAGGAAAATAAAAAAAGCCTTATTGAACCAAGTCTGCTTACGCTGTCGTGTTATTTTGGTTGTCTACAGTATGTTTAACCCTCAGAGCTTACACCACTTTGATTCCAGGTGGGCTTTTCAATTCTTTACTCACTCTTTAATCAAGACTCCATCCATTGTGTGTAGTTACTGAGAAACAATCAATGGTGACAAGGCTGCTTTATCACCGTGCCTTTTGATGACCCCTTTTAGAGCACTGCCAGCTGTTTAAAGAGCAGGGTCTGGTGCTGCCTGACATTCATGTGTGACTTGCTGCAGAGCCAAGGACAAGGGGAGCTGAGCCCACTCCCTTCTTATTCATCTTCTCTTAAGCTTTCTCCACAGGTAGTTCAAAGAATTCTGTGAGACTGTTCTTGCTTTCAGAGTACTGTAATTTGGGGAGCAAACAGGCAAAAATGATTTGAAAGGGAGAAGCCATGGAATTTCTGGGCTGCATCTAACTGTGGTGGTCTTTCAGTGATGTCTAACTGTCCTAATATTGTACCTTCTCATAAGCTTGTTTACAAGCGTATATTAGGAACCAGCCATTGCGATTTACTTTTCCAGGTCCTTGGCTGTAGGTGCTTGCTTGTGAACTGTATGTAGGCTCTGGCAAATGCAAGTCATTCTCTGCTGCAAGTAAGTTTTGCCTGATAAGAAAAACGATGTGGGAATTCACTGAATGCCAGAGAAATTCAAGAGATCTTTGGTCTTATTTCTGACCTTCAATATTCTGCTTATAGCATCTGTGCCTTATTGGGCATTCATTACTGGACCAAACTTGTCTCCCTCTGACTTAAACTGGAATGAGTTCCTTACCTCTTCTTCCTTAAAGGCTCTTTCTTACCTTTGTTATTTTTCCTGGTTCTCAGAGATACTGTGTTAAATATTACTAGATTCTTCTTGGAATGTTATGGCTGAAGAAAATTACAGAAAACAGAATAAACTGAAAGCAGCTACCTGCTCTCCTCCTTTAGGCCGTGATTACTTGAAGAGGATTTCAAAATGCAGTAACATTATTGTAAAGAGACTTGGCTATATTAAGTATCTGGAGAAGTGGGAAGCTTTAGGCCGCCTCTCATCCAGCTGCCTCTAGAGTAAGGCGTAAACACTGGTTAAGTTTTATGGTGCCTAAAATATTTTGCCTGTTTGTGCTATTAACATTTAATTAGCCATCTGTTTAGAAAGGGGCTGACTTCAATTGAACGCTGTATCCTGGGCTGTGGGTAAAGAGAGATGGCAGCGGGGACAGGGAGGGGATGGTCTGCTCTCATGGGGCCCCATCTGGAGTGCTGCATCCAGGCCTGGGGCTCAGCACCACAATGATGTGTGCTGTTGGAGTCAGTCCAGAGGAGGCCGTGGGACGCTCAGAGGGCTGGAGCATCTCTCCTGCTAGGACAGGCTGAGGGACTTGGGCTTGTTCAGCATGGAGAAGAGAAGGCTGCAGGGAGACCTTACTGTGGCCTTCCGGTACTTGGAGGGAGCAGACAAGCAGTTGGGGGACCAACGTTTTATGTTGTCTGACAGCGATAGGGCAGGGGCAAATGGCATTGAACTAAAAGAGGGGAGGCTGAGGTTAGATGTTAAGGAGAAATACTTTGCTCTGAGGGTGGTGAGGCACAGAGATCCGTGGGCTCCCCATCCCTCAGAGCCGTGTCGGATGGCGCCCCGGGTTCTGAGCTGACCATACCCAACCGTTCCAAGCCGTTTCTGCTCGCTTCGCACCCCGCCCTCCGTGCCCAGAGGTGCCTGAGGCGCTCCCCGCGCCGCCTACAGCTCCCAGCGCGCCCCGCGCCGCCACCCGGATGCCGCGCATGCGCGTAGCGGCGCCCTCCGGAGCGGCGTGTGGGGCTGCCGGCGCCGCTCGGGGTCCCGACCCGCCGCGTGAGGGCGGGCGGCGCGGCGCGGCGCGGCGGGCGAGAGGGCGCTGACGGGAGCAGGTGAGCGCCGGGCGGCGGCGGGGTTCGGATCGTGCCGCCGGGACGGGGCCGCTCGCAGGGCCGCCCCTCAGCCGCGGGGCTGTCAGCCGCGCCTCGCCCCTCCGCGGCGGTCGCGGCGCTCCGTAACGGCCGCTCTCCCCCGCTCCCCTCCCCGGCTCCCCCGTGCCGTGACACAGCCGCTCCGCGTGCCTCGGCCGCCGGCCTCGCTGCCCTCCGCATCCGCCGTCTGGCTGGGTGGCGGCCTGCCCGTCTCCTGTCAGCCGGGGAGAGGCACGCGTGGCACGGAGACGGAAACGTGGCAGAACCCCGGGGCTGCGGGCTTCGGATGCGTGAGGCGCCGGGGGAGCCGGCGGGCAGCGGGCGCTCCTCGTGTCGGCGGCGCTGCTTCGTCCTGCGGGCTGGGAGCCCCTCGGCGGGAGGCGGCTGTGGGCTGCGGGAGTGCGCGGTACAGAGCTGGTGAGGTAGGGAGAAGGAAAAGTTTCTTCGCGTCCACCTCTCTGCCTTCCTGATTCTTTGTGTGTACGCAGGTGCTTTCCTTCTGGTCGCGTAGGCTTCGGTCGCGGGCTGAAACGATCTTGCTGTGATGCTTTGGGGCAAGCGGTGGTAATAACGTAGTAAAAGTGCCGTGAGGGTCCTTCAGCCCTAACGTGTGACAGGAAGAAACAAAGTGCGGCAGGAATTAAGAGCATCCGCTGTTCACTAATGGGAAACCGGGTCTTAAAATCCCCCCAAAAGGGGCTGGCAGCAGTGAGGCACTGCTGTGCTTTTGCAGAAGGGAATACGGTTGCTCAGTGGATAATGTGAATTCTGAAATGGTTTTTCAGCTGCTCCAGTGGGAGGGGGTGTGCTGGAAAGAAGAGCTACTGGAATGAAGATTGGCTTCGTTACGCCTGTGTGGATGTGCACAGCATCTCTGGAGTTATCCCTCTGCTGAAGTGAAGGGTGCATTCCTGGAGGATGCATGAAGTAAAAAGGGGAGCAAGGCATGAGAAGAGGCATGGCGTGTAATTATAGGTGTCAGGGCATGGTCTGGTCGTGTCCTGTTAATATAAACTTATGTTAATTCTGTGTTTCAAAGACTAAATTGCCAGGTGCTGCCTTTTTCTGTTCCTGATTAGGATGCTTTGACAGTGTGTCTTGGTAAGCTCAGGGAGATGTTCAACAGGGGAGAGATGTGAGCAGCAGCAGAGAGGAGGGGCCCCACTGGCGAGGGGATGAAGCACTCAAGGCCAGGCTTTGGCCTTGATGAGGCTTTGAGCAACCTGCTCTAGAGGAAGGTGTCCCTGCCTATAGCAATGGGGTTGGAGCTGAAAGATCTTAAAGGTCCCTTCGAACCAAAACCATTCTGTGATTCTATGACAATCAGCATCAGCTGGTGAGCTGAGGGGAGCGCTGCACTGCTGCTTAGGACTGAAACAATTCCCCAGCATTGGTGTCTCTGCTATGTCGTTCTAGTTTTGGCTTCATTTTGTGCTGTTAACCCAGCATTTCAGCTTTGTACCCTCAGCAGCGCACAAACTTGTTTAAACTTCTTTCCTTGCCACCTTTCATCAGACAGTCAAAACTGGAGTCACGTAGAACTCACTCAAGGTGAATATTTGGGAGGTCAGGGAAGGGGTGCTCCTGTCTCATCTTGCTTGTCAACTGTGCTGCTGCGGGCTGCAGGTAGTAAAAAATCCATTTGCTTCATGAAATTGGAGAAAAGAAAGCTGGCATGTTGTCATTAATATGATGAGAGCAGTTGTCACTGCCCAGTCAGTGCAGTGTTTGCTGGCTGGGTAATACCTGATGATTCAGAAATGAGAGAAAATGTCCATAACCCTAACAGCCCTTTTGTTCTGGAGAAGAATTCTTCCTGATTCCAAGCAACAGGAAATATGGTTAATTCTGTCTTGTTTTATTACATATACTAATGATCATCACGTTGTTTGCTTTTGTTTTTAATTTGACTTGTCTGCTCGAATAAATTTTTGCAGGAGCAAAAACCAGATATGTGTTAGGAGCTTTGTGAACAGTCCTGGAAGGTGCAGTGGGTGTTACCTGACTGTTTCAGAAAGTTGAGTTGTGTGAAGGCAGAGCCCCAAAGAAGGTAATCTGATGTGCTGTGGGAGATACTGTCCTTTAAATGCCATTTTTTGGAGCCAAATGAAGTGAGAGCTGCTTAGAGTCCTGCTGGGTGAGACTGAGGCTCTTTTGCTAACATGAGTTGTGCATGAACAACATAGCTATAGGGGAGTGACCTGAACTGAGCCTTCCTTGTGTTTCACTGAGGGAATGATAACTAAAGCTCTGCAAATCCATCTGTACCATGGAAGAGCCATTCTTCAGGCTGCTCCTTTGTCACTGGCAGCAGCAGGATGAGGGCAGCTCGAAAATCAAGCTTCTTTGTGGGGTGAGCTTGCAGGGCCTGCTCTGGATCAGGGTCCGAGTGTCACATAGAAAACATAATAATAGCATCTGTAAGTAACTGTCAGTAATGTCTTTCTACCTTTCTTTGGTTTGTAACAAGGAGAGTTTTGCTGTACAGTAAGAGAGGTGAGAGTGGATGCCTTGCTGGTTTGTATCCCGGCCTTTTCTTCCATCCTCATCCAACATAGATTTGAGAAAACAAATCCCACTGCTCCTTTCTCAGTGCTTAGTCTGTCCCTCTCCTGTGAAGTGGGAGCAGCACTCTATATTCACATCACATATCCCGTCATCACTTAGGAATATTGGAAAAGGGAGATCTCCTCCTCTTGTGATCCCAAGGATCTGGCAAACAAGGTGCTCTGCTGCTGTTTGTGTTAGCAGGCACCCAGCTTTTGCTGTGTAAGGCCAGACACCTTTCGCTTTCCAGGATTAAAAGCGTGGTGCTTGTATTAGCAACAAGGAATCAGCAGAGCCCTAAATGAGTTCTGTTTTGCTCTGATGTTTTTTTTCCCTGAGCCACACGGGGGAAGCCTTTGTTATCTCCAGATTTGAGAAATAAGTGCTGCAGGCAGACCCTAAAGCCTTTTCAAGCTGTGCCCTGCATAAAGGACGTGCTGTCTGCTTTGGAGCCAGCTAGCAAAATAAAAAGCAGTTCTGTTCTGCGAGGAAAACGTCTGTCCATAGGCAGGAAGTCTGCATTCTGCATAAGTGGGTGTTGTGTGGGAGTTTCTGTAGAGACAAGCTTGACATGTCAAACTGTGAGCAGGAAGTCAGGCTGGGTTCTGCCTGTCCAGTGCAGAACCAGTAAGAAACACCATTCTGCTTTTTCACATCCTTATTTTCAAAATGGATACACAGCTGGAAGTGCTCTGTCCCTCTGTGTCAGCTGGCCAGGCTTTGTCCCTTTGGCTCCAGTTGAGTGTTTGCTGTCCTTGTAGCAGGCAGACTGCTGGGCACCCCTCAGTACAGAGAGCAAAGCAGAGGCATGGGAGTGCCTCTTACAGCATTTCTGTGCCTGCTTGCTTTTCCAGCCTGGCCAGGAGTCTGCAGGATGCTTTTTGGCATGAGACATGACACAGAGTTCCTTCCAGTTCATCTTTTGCTGGGACTGGGACCACTGAACCCCGAGGGACACTGCTGCAGTCCATGATGGCACTGTCAGCATCTTGTATCATTCCTGGTCTCTGAGAGGGTGTCAGCCCTTGCCACTGCTTGCCGGGCTCCTTCCACCCTTTCTAGGCTGTCATGTCCTCTGATGGAGGATTCTTACAGGGAAGCGGGATGAGGGCAGCTGAAGTTCCTCAGCTTTTCATTCCCAGTCACCAGCTGAGGTTAGAAGTGAGAATGAAGGCTTCCCCAGCACCTCCCTCCTGCAGCCAGAGCAGTGTGAGGCCAATTGTTTGTAAACATCTCAGGTCTACAAACCTATTTCAAGGTATTTCCTGCGGTCATCTAGGTTTACTGATATCACATTGAATGCTTAACCAGGATCCTGTGCAGTGCTGCATGGAATTCTGCACACTTCCAAAGACAGGGGTCAGGGTACCAGGACCAGAAGCTACTGTGTCTTTTCCCCATACTCAGAGATATGGCTGTGCTGTGCTCACTCACCTGCTTATCTGTGATGCTGGAGTTTTCGTCTGACTGAATGCACGCAGAGCAAATATTGACTTGTGGAACTAATGGCATTTGTGGCTCCAGGACACGCCTTCACCTGGCTGAAGGGGAAACTGCTGGGGGAAGGGAAGGGTTCCTGCTGAGGGTTCTCCTTGTGCCATGCATTAGGTGAGTCATGGTTTGAGCTCTGAAAACAAAGCTTCCCAAGTGTGAGGGCACAGAAATGAGGTGCCTGATTCAGTGCAAGCTCTTTGTCTTCGTTTCTAAGAGAAGGACGTTCTATATGTTTAATTGGTTGCAATCTATTTGGGGTTTTGAAAGCTGAATTGGAAGGGGCTTCCAGAATTACATCACAGTGTATGGCCTTCTGGTGAGTGCTGTGGCTTTGCTATTGCTCTTACTTCTCCTACAACTCTTTAAATAAAAGAAGACCAAGCAGTGAGCAGTGGAAGCCAACTGACAGCCTGTGTTCAAATTAAGCATGGTGGTTAAAATTGGCAGGGGAGGAACACGCCTGGGAAAGAGTTTTGTGGCCAAAATAAAGATCCTGCTGTAAAGCTCCAGATAGCATTGCTCCACTAGGAACAGTTTCTTCTCAGTAAGAGTGGTGCTGCAGTGGCACAGGCTGCCCATGGAGGTGGTGGAGTCACTGTTCCCTGGAGGTGTTTGCAAGCCATGTGGATGTGGCACGTGCTTAGTGAGTATGGTGGGGATGGGCTGGCGGTAGGACTGGGTGATCTTAGAGGTATTTCCAGCTTTAATGGTTCTGTGATTCATGGCCTAGCACGTCCAGGCACTACCACAACAGGGTTAAGTGGAGATCACATGGCAAAAGAAGCCAAGCGAGTAGAACAGAGGCAGCAGGAGATTATTATCTGTTTGCAGGAAGGCAGGTATTTGAAATCTTTTGAATTGCAGCTGTGTGGAAGGGCAAGTTTGTCCAGAGGAGGCTTGGTGCTGTCAAGTGGAGGTAAATTTGCAGGTCTCCTTTGCAAACATCCATTTCTAAAGACACTTGCAGGGGAAAGAAAGTAAACAGATTTATTTCTTTGTGGTGTGTTTGTGACTCTGACAGGGGTGTTGCAGCTGGAGTGCTTCAAACAGCTGCAGCTTCCACTACAGCACCTTTTCCAGGTACACACGCTGTCCTTCTGGCTGTCCCCCAGTGAAATGGGAGCTGTGCTGTGGTTTGTTTTCATGCATGTGCTTTCACTGGATTCATAGGATCTCCTTCTGTTGCTTGCTGTCTGGTGGCTAGGAGAGCTAAGAGCTACTGTAGGGTCACATCCCTCTGTCCTGGCCAGCAATGTCAGCACCAGGTCCCAGCTGGGTGCTTTCGGGAAGGTTTCCACAGGCCCCAGAGGCAGGAAAAGCCTGCACTCATATCCGGGCCGGCAGGAGAGCGATGACGTGGGCAGGGGGAGGTGTTCCCCTCTGCTACACCTGTCGTTGGATGAGGAGGGACCTCAGCACTCCTCCTCTGCTTCCTGGGCACCGTGCTTCGTTCAGTGGCTGTGGGTGTTCTATTGTCTACGTGCCTACGCCAGCCTGGCTCCTCCGTGACAGGTTGGTTCAGCACTGACTGTACTTGCGTGAAGGTTAATGGTGACCTGGGGGCTTGAGGCACTGAGTGTGCCAGAGTGGTGGCAGGGCAGTGGGGAGGCAGAAAAAAGCCTCCAAATGCATTGGCAGGAGTGTCATCAGCAGTTACCTGCTTGCTGCACACACCCTGAATGCTGCCACGTGAAGTGAGGGTGCGGGTGCTCCTTTCCTATCCTTGGGATGGCTTTACCTACCGAGGGAAAACCCAGCACTAAGAGAGCTGGAGCAATAGGCAGCAGTTAGGGGCAGGACAGAATACACAGGTAAGCATCTGGCCATGCGTGGTCATGGCAGCTTCTCAGAAACAAAAGGTGGACTTGTGGTTGCTTTGATTTGTTGTTTCTTTTGTTTGCTTGCTTCTTTTTTGCTCTAAGAGTTGGTGTTGGAAGATCGGCATCTGTGCAGCCATACCAGCTTTTCTCGTGCAGAGAGCTGCTTAAATCTGGGGGGAAGAAGAGCCTTATTTGTGTTCTCAGATGCAGGTGCCTTTATAGCTGCTTATCTTGGAGCGCTGGAGCAAGTCACTTCATAGAATCATAGAATGGCCTGGGTTCAAAATGACCACAACAATCATCTAGTTTCAACCTCCCTGCTATGTGCAGGGTTGCCAACCAAGCAGACCATGCTGCCCAGAGCCACATTCAGCCTGGCCTTGAATGCCTCCAGGGATGCCTCCCCTGTCTCAGTTTAAAACCATTCCCCCTTGTCCTATCACTATCCACTCTCGTAAACACCCGTTCCCCCTCCTGTTTGCACTTGTAGGCTGCAAGTGCTTGCTGGAGATATATAACCTTGTACTGCTGAGCACTGTAAACAACTCGGACAAAGCCTGCTGGGTGAATCCCTCACATTCCTTCTTGCAGTGGTTTGCAGCCAGAAGTGGCTTTACTGAAAAAGGAAGCTGGAAAATCCATTCAAAGCATGCAAGCATTAGCTTCTCCTAGGTTCTTTCGCAATTAAGTGTGCTCCTGTGTTTTGCTTTGATGATCCCAAGATCTTTTTCGGGCTTCCTGCATCTCAAACTCACTTCAACACCCTGGTCCCTTCACTGTGGGGAATGGTGACATGCCATCTGCTTTTTTAGTGTTCATAATTGTATAGGATTCAGAATCTGTGATGGAAAAGATGATGGAATTTGACTTGATTTTTGGCATTCTTTGAGTCAGCTATGACTGTGTCACAGAGAATTTGGTAGGTGATAGCATGCTCTTTGTAGCTGATAGGTGTGAAATCAAGAAGGAATTCCAGTCTCTGGAGTTTGTTGTGTGGAGTTTGTGCCGGGGGAGTGTGTCTGTCCTTCACAGTGCTCTCAGATGCTAATTGATGTTCTTCTTTTTCTGTTTGTCACAGGACAGTGACCCCTCACCCCTGAGAACAGCATTCCTGGACCTGCTGACAGCCTCTGCCGCTCAGCCTTACCTAGCACAATGTCAGGTGAGCAGGCAGAAATGGATGTGATGTTGTCTTTGATGGCTTTCTCTTTCTTCATCTGCAGCATGGTAAAAGAAAGTTAGTGATTCCAACAGCCATTCTCTATGTTAACATACAGCTCTGCCTGACGTGGAGGGAGGGAGAGCGCCCAGCTCTTTATGATTTAGCAGCCTTTTTGCTCAGGGGAGTGCAGTTCCTTCTTCTACCCTGTGCTGAAGCCTTCAGAAGCTGCTTCAGCTATTGAATTACAGAGGAAGGAGGAGGATGAAATGAAGTCTGCCTCCCCATTTCTCATAAGACCTGCTCAGTTCTGTTCTCCCAGGACTTGCCCCAAAGTAGGTGGCTTGCTTATGACCTGAGAGATTTCTTCTCTAAAGTGGTAGTTCTAGGATTGAAGAATTATTGGAGTCTGGCTGTGGGCTACTGAGTTACAAGCTTGACTAATACTAGGTCTCCTATAGCACATCCCTCTTGCAGTGGAACTGTCCCACCCCATGTCTTTGCTCCTTCCTTCCCGAGCTAGCTGCTTATTTCAGGGAAAACCCTAAGGGAGACTACTTCAAAGCCAAGTAAACCTTTGTGGTGATGTGTACAATGGAAGATTTGGGATATGCTTGTCTGCTTCAATTGCAAAACTCGATGTCTACTTTCATTGCAAGGGGGACAGTACCTCTGGGAGGGTACTTGCTTTGCACACAGAACACCGAGGTGATAGGCATACGTATGTTGCTGCAGCTGTCTATACATGATCTTGGCAGTCTTGGAGGGAGGGCAGCAACATCCCAGCCCTTCAGCAGCAAAGGGAGCAGCTGAACATATTACTGAGGGCTCTGATGTCCTGTTTTGTTGCCTGGGTGACACAGTTTCAGGGCAGTCTGGAGTGCTGCTGAGTCAATGTCAGTGCCTCTATAGGAGGCATTTACTTCATAAATCTGTTTGATGGTTGCCTTCACTTGGCACAGCTTTTCCAAGAGGAGCGATCGCATGATGCCATAGAATTATTTCTGTTCCCCTGAAGTCCCTTTGTTAGAACTCAGTTTGGCCATCCTACTTCTTTTTCTTGGTAATAAGGGTTCGATCCTTCTAAAATTACTTACCTCCTTGGTGATGTGGAAGCTGTCACAGTGTCTAGAAGTAATGACTAGATACCAGTGTCTGGAGTAGAGACTTCTGCATAAATTCTTTCCTTGCTGGAGCAGTCTGTACTGAGTGTCCCGGGTTCTCACTGCTGTATGTTGCTCTCTTTATGTTTAGGCCATCACACTCCCTCTGCTGGGGGTCCCTTCTCAGCACTCACACCCAGCATTTGGCCGCAGGAGATCCTGGCAAAATACACACAGGTACAGTGTTGGGCAGGGAGGGGATGTTATCTGGCTCTTCACAGAAATAAAGAGAACCTGGTGATTTCAGGTGGTCTCTGAATGCTGTAAGGAAGAGGTGGGGGTGCACTCTTCCTCCAGTGGTTCGCTTGGGGGCGCTTGTTTGCTATTTAAACTTCATTTGTTTTGTGGCTGCATCCTGGCTCTTGCAAGAGGATCTTGCAGAGCATACAGAAATTTCTGTGAATTATTGCTCTGCTATTTTGTAACTATTGCTCCCCTGTAAAAAATGTTGACACTCCAAAGGAGTCTCTGTCACCATCAAGCTACCCTGGACGGCTTGCGCATGGCAGGAAATGCTAGCCCCAAGGCTTGCCTCCAGGTGGGCAGAACAGGAAGGAAGGAAGCAGATATGGAATTTTGTAACCTAACCCGCAGTGTTTGCTGAAGGCAACTGAGCCCAGAGAAGGAGACTGAAGCTTATTTTGGAGCTATGCTAGAAGCGTGCTTCTTTGGGGCTGCCTGGGTGCAGTGCTTGCAAGACCCTCACGTGAGGGGCAGGTGGGCCAGCAGGAATCAGAGGCATCTGTAGGTATTCACTCCTTACAAAAGCCTCATGATCATAACCACTAGTGCTAACTATGAACACAATTAGAAGAAGCTGAGATTTGAACTGAATGTCCTTTGGCCTCTAATTTGGGCTTGTCTCACAGATCCAAATCCCAGTTTTTTCTGCTCTTTCAGAGTAAACCTGAAAGCAACAGGCAGGAAGTGGGGTACTGCAGGGAACTGAATTTGCAGTGTGTGCACACTAGGTTTACAGAGGACTACTGTGTCTTAGAGTTGCAGCCAGTAGAGCCCAATGTAGATGATGTGTGAATTCCTTGGTCCATGAGGAGGACTGTCTGCCCTTTCAGATGGGGAAGTCTTCATTTTGATACGGTGCTGCAACTCAAGTAGTTGTACCAAGAGATTGCTGGGAAAATCTGTGAAGGTGAGAAAGCAGAGCTTCACATCTTCCAAAGAGAAGTCAAAATGGGGGCAGCGTGCAACATCTCCCCAGCTGGGAATTGTGGAGGAATGCATCAAAAATAAAGGTGAAGGACTGCAGTTGCTCAGAGGGCACAGTGTAGGATAGGGCGGTATCCACTTGTCGCTGTTCAGTTGCTCAGTGCTGGAGTGGTGAGAATGTCTCTTCTCCTTCCTTATGTCTCCCAGAAAGAAGAATCCATCGAGCAGCCAGAGTTCCGCTATGATGAATTTGGTTTCCGAATTGATAAGGAAGGTAAAACCGGTCCCATCTCTCTCCCTTTCAGTTTGTGCTGCATGGGGCCCTGGGCAGAGTGATTTTGCAACCACTGTGTGCAAGGTTTCATCTATTCAGATGTCAACTTCTTTCCATATACTACCATTGTTACTAAGGGCCATGCATCAGTTGAGCTGGCCTTGTGGAATCTGGAACACCAAATACGCAGCAGAGTCCCTTCCATCCCCTTATGTCTGTGGTGTAGGTGAGGGAGAGATGGAAGTGAAGAGGAAGCTGCATTTCCATTAATGGTGTGTTGAAAAGGGCAGCTCTGCTGGCTCACAGCAGGCTTTCTGTTGTGGTCAGGAGCACTGAGCACCAGTGATGGGCACAGTGCCACGTGCTGCCTGTGGAAAGCTCTCAGGCGAGTGGCAGCAGTGTGTGTTCTACACATCTCAGCATCTTGGCAAAGTGTAGAGCAATCTGAAGGGGCAGAACCCACATCCTAGTTTTTTCTGCAAGACCCAGAGGCAGGAGGCCAAACAGAAGAGAGCTATGGCAGTTGGGCTTTGAACGGCACAGCTTGCTGCCTTTGTAAAGATGAAGAGAAAGGACTGTTGGATGGTGGGAACTGCTTTATGTGTTCTGAGAGGAGATTTCCGGGTCTCAGGCCATACAATGGGGGGGCAGAACTTTTTTGCCTGTGGTGCCCTAAGGCTCTACAGTCCTAGAGGACTTTCTTGAAGCAGTAACCTAGAGATGAGGACAGGACAAAGAGACCGATTTCATTCAGCCAAACCATTTGATAGACTTGTGCATTATAAAGTCAGCAGAAAGATTTGGATGGTGTTGCTGAAAATCTGCTATGTGGTGAAGAATGGAGCGCCTTTTGTCAAACCTATATTGTGCTAATGTATCTATTTTAGAAAGCTAGCCTTAGGTTAAGGTACTCTCTCATTGTGAATTTGGCAGTGTTCTTATTAAAGATTTTTTTTTAATGAATAGGTAGCCCCAGAGTTAACATTTTGTGCCTCATTACTTGCATGAACATACAGCTTTCTGCTTGTCACCTCTGAGGCCTGCTATGCTTTTGTCAGCTTGATTTACAGATCCTCACAAAACCCAGCAGGATAGCTGCTGCCGGGGTCTTGTTGAATTTCAGCCACACTCTGCTGTAAATCATGTGTAAGCAGAGCCTGGGCCTGCTGACAGCTTCTCAGTTCTTAAGGCTCCAGTGCCTTTTGCTTACGATCACAACATTTGCTGCACGGGGAAGAGAGTTAGAAACCAAGCTTTGTCTTCCCATGCTCTGGCTGGAAGACCTGAAAGTTTTTACGTGCTTTTATCAGATGGCTGTCCTACTCCCCACCCTGTCCTATGTTTGTTCCCTCTCTCACTTGTCTCCATTTCATTCCCTTCCCTTTGCTGAGGCAGATGGTGCTGAGCCAAACTCCAGCAAACTTCTGGGGCTCCCGCTGACAGAGGAGCCACAGCAGAGGCTCAAGTGGCAGGCTCATCTGGAGTTCACACACAACCACGACGTGGGTGACCTCACCTGGGACAAAATTGAGGTCACCCTCCCACATTCAGACAAACTGCGCTCCCTGGTGCTGGCTGGCATCCCACACAGCATGAGGCCGCAGGTGAGAGTTCTGCCAACTCCAGGCTGACCTTCCTGCCTGTGGGAAGAGACAGTGAATTCAGGCCACCCTGTCGTGGTTGAGAAGGTGCCAGGCCATGGTTTTTTGGGACTGGCTTAGTGACTCTTATTGCTGTTCACTCTGTCCCCACAGCTGTGGATGCGTCTGTCTGGGGCCTTGCAGAAGAAGAGAAATTCAGAGATGTCATATCGTGATATTGTGAAAAACAGCTCGAATGATGAAACCATTGCTGCCAAACAGGTGAGAGATGCTGCCTAGTGCTGACTAGGCATAAGGGAGTGGGGAGAACACCAAGATTTGCTGCATGAAGAGGAAGGGGGATCTGCCTGACACCTGCATCAGGGACAGTTGAAAGGATGTGTAATTGAATCCTACTAAACGTTAATCTTAGTGGGCATTTACCTGCTTTGTTTTGTTGGAGCAGAAGCTGTGCAGATACCCCGCTTCCTAGGGAAGAGGTTTAACCTCTGCTACCTTCAGGCTAGAATACCACACAGCAGTTTCATCTGGGCAAGTTCCTGATACTGAGTGAGGCAGAGGGTGAAAGACTAGTAGATGTACTTCCACTGAGGTAGCAACAGAAGGAAGGACAACTCTGCCCAGGGGGAGCTGTGGGCCATTCATCTCCAAGTCCCCCACTGCAGATGTGGCCACATTGTTGGTTTCTCTGGAATAAGCGTGGTGGGAATCCTTGCTTGAAATCCAAGCAGATGAAATTCCCAGCCAGCATGCTTACTGTAAGTGGAGAAGCTAGAGGCTGAGTGGAGGCAAGTATTTCTAGGGAGTCACCAACTTGCCATCTGACTGGTTTTTACATGTTAGTGAAGGATATTAAATTAACCCCAGCTGCTTGAACAGCTCCATCTTCTTTGATGCCTAAGGAGTTGGGTGTAGGGAAGCAGAGCTCACTGAGGCAAGCAGCCATGGGTAAGTGCAGAGAGCAGAAGGCAATTGTTCAGGTGCTGCTAGCTGACCCTTTCCTTGCTTCTGGCTGTCTGATAGATTGAGAAAGACCTGCTCCGCACAATGCCCAGCAATGCCTGCTTCTCTAACATGAACAGTATTGGGGTGCCACGGCTACGCAGGATACTACGGGGACTTGCCTGGCTCTACCCGGAGATTGGATACTGCCAAGGCACTGGCATGGTAAGCTGCTTTAATAGTGCTTTTGTGATAGGGACTGTTCTGTAGCTACTTTGGGGTAAATGATTTGAGGTTATGCTGCCAGATGCTGTGACCTCCAGACTAGGCAAAGGGAAATCCCTTTCACACAGCACATATTGCTTGAGGAGGGTGGAGCAGAGTAACACCGCATGTCCAAAGGTGTGCAATAATTTGGTCCCTCTGTGGGGGAGGAACTGGTGTTACACTGCACAGAAATCCCTTCCCTGGAAGAGACTGTAAGAGAGCTGCTGGAGAGGAAGGAAGACATTGGCCTTGTAACACTAGACCATATGAGGAGGTGGGGAAGGAGTGCTGCTGTTAGGACAGGCTTGGCATATAATGTTCCTTCAAAATCCCAGGTGGCTGCCTCTCTGCTGCTCTTCTTGGAGGAGGAAGATGCCTTCTGGATGATGTGTGCTATCATTGAGGAACTGGTTCCCGCCTCCTACTTCAGTACCACCCTGATGGGGGTGCAGACAGACCAGCGCGTCCTGCGACAGCTCATTGTACAGTACCTACCCCGTCTGGACAAGCTGCTCCAGGAGCATGACATCGGTAAAAGTGTGCCCATGGCTCCTCTGGGTGGTGTGCAGGCAGAGATAACTGCCCTTATTTCACAAAGGAAGAGCAGCAGAGCTAGGAGCAAACCTTCTGGCCCTGGAGGCCAGGGCAGTGCATGGTCATCTGTAAGCTGGCAGGGCAGCACTTAGGAGAGTCTGTCTCCGCTGGTTAGCTGACATCCCATCGTGATTCCTTTGTATGTCTCTATTCACAGAGCTGTCCCTGATCACCTTGCACTGGTTCCTCACCTCCTTCGCTAGTGTTGTCCACATCAAGCTGCTGCTGCGCATCTGGGACCTCTTCTTCTATGAGGGCTCTCTGGTGCTGTTCCAGCTCACTTTGGGCATGCTCAGTATGAAGGTAGCACTACCACCACTTCCTTCTTTATAGCACTTCAGTATTTGACTGCAAGATTTAGATACAATGAGGCTTTGTATCAGCTTGCTGTATGTGGTCTGGGAGTGTGCAAGGGAAGATGACTCCTTGCTTTCCTCAGAAGTGGGAGCCATGAAAACTTCCAAGGTGCTTTGCAGATTCGGGGATTGCTGTTTTCCCTGCTTACTTCATTTGATCCCTCATAATTAAGCCCCATCAGCTGCTCCCTCTGCTCACTCTAGATCCCAACCTGAGAATGCATCCTATTTAAGTCAAAACGTCTCTTGGTTTTGCACCATCTCTATGACTCAAAATCTTGCCATGTGGAGTTTTGGGTGCAGATTTCAGTGCAGCAGAGTAGTAAAAAGTTGATGTTCTATTCCCAGAGCTAGCCTGCATTTTTTTTCTACCAAAGTTTTTAATGTAATTTCATAGCTGTACCTGCATTGTTTCTGGCCTGGGCTGTACACTGAATGTAGAGTTGAATCTAGCAGCTTCAGGAGCATAACTGTCATGCTCATTGTTCTGTGTGGAAAAACAACTGCGTCTTTGCAGGAGGATGAGCTAATCCAGTCTGAGAACTCTGCCTCAATCTTCAACACGCTCTCGGACATCCCAAGTCAGATAGAAGATGCAGATGTGCTGCTGCGGGAGGCCATGCGCGTGGCCGGCTCGCTGACAGATGTGGCGGTGGAGACCCAGCGTCGCAAACACTTGGCCTACCTCATTGCTGACCAGGGACAGCTGCTCAACTCCAGCACCACTGTCAACAATTTATCCAAAGTGAGTGCTCTGAATTCCGCCTGCCTCCGCTGCTCTGTTTTTACCATTCCTTTGTATTTCAACCAACTGCTGTTTGCGGGCAAGAAGTCCTCCCGTCTGAGAGGATGTTGGCTCTGTCACCCAGAGAAAAGGTTTTGGCAAGAGAAGGGAAGGCCTGTGCTAACAAAATGCTGCTGACTCTGTCCTGATTGATAAATCCACAGATGAAAGGAATGTTGATGTCAGTTGTGATTATCATTAATAAGAGTAATGATGGAAAGCGTTACATTTCATTAATGAGAAATAATAAAAGAAACAGCATTCACTTTTGGCAGAATTTGCTTGGAACTAACGTAAGCAGAGTGAGACCTGGGATTAATCCATTAGTAAGAAACTGACGTGCTGAAATAATTCCGGAAAGTAGAGTGCAGTGGCCTTTGAGAAGCTGAATAAGAAATGCATCTGTATTTAGTCATAGATCACAGTCTGCAGTTGCAGATGCAGTACCTCCTGTTCGTCAAGCCTGCATAAAACATATCTTCTTGATGCTCATCTTTGTGCTTATCACCAGGCACTCCTGCAATCCTAAAATGTAATAAGCAGCCACTTAGAAATTTGAATATAATTATGTGTGGAAGTGCTTCTGGCAACAGGTAAAATTAAAACTGAAATTATTCAATTGAATCATAGTTGATTATTGAACTTCATGTATGCTTTTGTCGTAATTGAGCTATAAATAACCCACTGCACACGGAGCAGAACAAGCAATAGAGCTGATTCATTGCATTGGAACTAGAACAACTCCTGTCTAAAATTGCAAAGTCACTTGCCTGCTCCTTGCAATGTTAGCTATCAGAGAATCATAGAATGGCCTGGGTTGAAAAGGACCACAATGGTCATCCAGTTCCAACCCCCTGCTATGTGCAGGGTCACCAACCACCAGACCAGGCTGCCCAGAGCCACATCCAGCCTGGCCTTGAATGCCTGCAGGGATGGGCATCCACATCCTCCGTGGGCAACCTGTTCCAGTGCATCACCACCCTCTGATTGAAAAAAACCCTGTCAGAACTCCTTGCTCAGATCTGACCAGTGTGGAGGATTATTTTATTTACTAAACTTACAAAAGTTTGTGCGCTTTGTTCTCTCCTTTCCCTTCTCAGATCGTGCGGCGCAGGACTCAGCGCAGGAAATCTGGCATCACCTCTCTGCTTTTTGGTAAGGACAATCCTGTGCTTTTCATGTGGTGTTGATGGATCGAGCAGCCATGAGGGGTGGGAGCAATGCAGGGGAACACTGGGACAGAGGAAAAGAAGAGAAGGGAGCCACCACTGAAGGATGAGCTGGAAGAAGTGTAGCTTTCTATTTGCTTGCTTTGGGGTGATCTTAGAAGGTGCATTTTGGATTAGTTAGTAGATCCTTAATTGGTGACTTACCATGGATGGGCTCCTTGCACTGGCCAGACATTTGAACATATTTTCTACTAGACTGTATGCAGTCCATGGGCTGTGTGCTGTACTTCCCTGAAGATCCCAGACCAGGCAGGATGGCTTGATGTATAACTCATCTAGATTCATAAGTCAGAATTCATAACCGCAAATATCACTGATGCTCCATGCACTGATGTTTCCATGCCTACTCTGAGAACTTCATAGTGTGGACATTTTTTATTCTAATTCTCATTGCTTATGAGCTAACCCAGCCAATGTCCAGAAAGCGCACAGCCAGCATAGATTTAAAATAACGTAATTCTGTGGCTTCATAATAGCCCTTTCTGTTGAAAATCTCTCTGTCATCACCTTCCTTGCAACTGGTTAGCTGTCTTGAAATTGCCACATCTCACCACAGAAATTGTTTTTCTGGTGAAAGAGAATGTAACAAATTTACAGGGTTTTAAAAAATCTCCTGTTGTTGTAGTAGCCTGAAAAAATCTAAAACTGTGTTCTGCTGGTCTTTTCAGAGAAGAGCTTTTCTGATGTTCTCTGAGCACCTCATGTGCCATCAGAGGCTTGCTTAGATGCATGTACAGCATTATGTATAAACATGGTAGTACAAGGCCAATAAAGCTGTTAACAGGTGAAGAAATGCAGGCAGGTTGCTTGTTCAACCTACGTTCTCATAGCTCTTACGTGTAATGCTATCATGCAGGCAGTACGGACTGGATCTGTAGGGAGCTTAGCTGCCAAGCGCATCTTCCTTGTGTCTCAGTTTCCCCTTGGCTAAGTTTGAGCAGCTTTTGAGCAGCCCAGAGCCATATCCAGCCTGGCCTTGAATGCCTCCAGGGATGGGGCATCCACAACCTCCTTGGGCAACCTGTTCCAGTGCTTCACCACCCTCTGAGTGGAAAAACTTCCTGCTAATATCTAACCTGAACCTCCCCTGTCTCAGTTAAAGCCATTCCCCTTGTCCTATCACTCTCCACCCTCATAAACAGCTGTTCTCGCTCCCCTTTTCCTTTTGGATGGGCATTGCAACAAGGTGATGCATGAGAGTTAGCCCTCCTCTGCACAACTACGCAGCTCATCAGGCTTTGCAGGCTCAAAATAGAACCCTCTCACACGCAGCTGATTTTGTACTCATTTCCTGCTTTTGAAACATGTGTGCAGGCATGTCAGGTGCAGTGAGGTGTATCTGCTGGTAACCCCAGCCACTTTCTTTTGTGTTATGTATATTTGAAGGGGTAAAGGTATAAAACTTTCTTCCCGTCTCTCCTGCTCTTGTTTGGGTGGGATTCATCTGGACGTGGAGGGAGGAGGGAGCACGGTATTTTGGCCAGAAGGGACTAAATGATGAAATAGCAGTATCTGTAAATGAGGGCAGCCCACTGAGCCAGCGTGGATGTGGTTGAACAGTTTCTTCTTTAGTCACCTTCTGTTTTAGCAACGTTAATCTTCCGCCCTCTGAGCGATCTGTTTCCAGTCTATCTCTTTGAATCTGAAGCGAGGCTTCTTACACACTCTGTGGCCACTTATAGGGAGGTTTTGGTTAATTTTCATTGCTTGGACTGGGACTTAGTGTGTCTTACCCTATTTCTAGACCGGAAACAAGGTTCAGTTTTTTCTTATGCTCTGTGTATCTAAATCTGATTCTCGTAATATACGTAACCAATAGAAAACAATTAAAATCGTTTAAAATCTAATCCTGTGCTTCCAGTTACGTTCCTAAAGTTTTGGTCTTTTTAATTAGTATCACTTGAGATTAAAAGATACAGTTTATCACTCTTCATAAAGCAGGAGCTACTCTTCATGCATGCACAGCTATATCATTCTATGTATTCTACTTTCTGCAATGCTGTTAGAAGGCAAGCAGTGTAGTAGTTTGTTTGCCAATAGTTTACTAGAGATGTGTAAAAATGCCATTTATATAAAAGTTGGAGTTCATGGAAGAACACATCGTTTTAAATGCCCCTTTTGTTAATCAAACTACCACTTTTTCAGTATATTATAGAAAGCTAAAGTAGATTTTGAAAGTGCACTTTGAATTAAAAACAAAAGCTGGATCCTTTTCTTTAGAAAAAAAGGAGCAAATTATGTCCAAACTTCACGTACCCAATAAAGACTCTGGATATATTAACTGTCTGAAGAATCAATACCAGTAGGTATCTTTGTCTTGTATAAATAAGTAGATACTAGCTGTCACTGCTCCTGTGGGAATTAGTGAAAGTTGGAAGATGCTTTGGTAACTTTTGTCTTACACGTATGACCCTTTGTATATACCCAAAACCTTTGAAATTTGTCTGTTAGAGAGACTAAGGTCTCAGATGGAGGCTTGTCTCTTGTGGCTCTCACTTTTAGACTGACACTAGAGCTGTCTTGGTTTTTCACTTCTTTCTCAAGTTTCAGTGAAGAAAATGCTCTCATCCTGTAGACAAAAATTAGAAGTAGTTGAAAGCTGTTTCAGTTTAAAGAGAATTTCAGTTCATGACAAGTTTTGGAAGTTTCTTAGGTTTGAGTCCAACCATTCAGCTGCTTCTGTATACTGTGCAGGCACTGCTCTGAAACAGTAGAGCAGCACCGTGGCATGATGAGTTGCCCAGAAAGATCAGAGTTGACATCCTTCAGTTCCATATGTGCTTGGAAATAAAACTTGAAACAGTCTTGTTGCCACTTCTTATGTACACTACTGAACAGATTGGCAGTAAGCACCTGCCTTAGTGTAGGCAATTCTAAGTCAGGCTTGTTTGATTAGAAATCATTGTAGAACTAATGATTTCTAATATTAATAAAAAATATCTCATACTTGTTTTCCCTTCTGCATCCTCCCTTTGTCTGTGTGGGCTCCACCAGGAGATGAAGACTTGGAGGCACTGAAAGCCAAGAACATCAAGCAGACAGAGCTGGTGGCCGACCTTCGCGAGGCCATTCTCCAGGTGGCACGGCACTTCCAGTGCGTGGATCCCAAGAACTGCAGCATTGTGAGTGGGAGCTGCTGGGTGCTCCAGGAGCGGGTGGGCTTGAGGGGCTTGCGTCACGTGTAACAGATGGAGGTGAGGGTTGCTCAGCCCTTCTGTAGTGCAGGAAGGCTGTGCTGGGAAATTGTCTTCCTGTGAGGAGAAGAGTTTGGGAACAAGGGTCAAAGGCTTTGGTAGATGAGCTGGGCATAGATTCGTGGGCTCGTTTGAGTTGGAACAGACCTTTAAAGCTCATCTATTCCAACCCTGATCATCTGTTGTTTTTCATTCCTCTGCTCTGTGTCCGTGTGCTTGCCAGGATCTGACTCCAGACTACAGTATGGAGAGCCACCAGCGGGACCATGAGAACTACGTGGCCTGTTCCCGCAACCGACGGCGCCGTGCCAAGGCACTGCTGGACTTCGAGCGTCACGATGACGACGAGCTGGGCTTCCGCAAGAACGACATCATTACGGTATGCCAGGGGAGAGGCACCGGGGCACGATCGTGCAGTCCAAACTTGTTTGGGATTCTACACTGCCTCTTGTGTGGGGAAACAAGGCAGGAGATGAGTTCCGAGCCCAGTTAGGAGTCTGAAGGGAAGCAGCTGTCTGGGGATGAGGCAGTGTGTTTCTCTGAGTGTTGTCTTGTCTCAATGCAAATGCAGAGGCCCTTTCCTGGCTGCCACACAGCTGAGCCAAAGCTAGATTTAGTCCAATCTGTGCTCCAATTCAACACCACGCACCAGGTTGTGGTAAGACTAAAAGCATCCATTCTGTCTTTTAGTTGTGGGCATCCCATCTGGAACTTAGAAAAAGAGGCATGGAATTGTGTTTCCAGTAGCTTTTTGCTGTTAGAGGCCCAGAACCATGTGAGAAGGGAGCACTGACAAAAAAGAGATGAAAAGAAAGCAGTTCATCATTATGCACATACAGTCAGGCAGCTGTAACCCTCCTGGCACTGCACGTGCTCTTGTGGGGACAGATTTCTGTTTCCCACCTCAATTTCTCTCTGCTTCAAGTCACTGACACTCTCTTCAATTGCTATTTTCCACTCCCTGTTTTTTCAGATCATTTCCCAAAAGGATGAGCACTGTTGGGTTGGAGAGCTGAATGGACTGCGAGGTGAGAGAGCAGGACAGCTTATACTGGGAGGAACAGGGCGGGATGCAAAGCATGCATTCATCCACAACTGTGCTGGCATATTTTAATAAAAAGTACTGCCAGTGACTCAGAGGAGCTGCCAGGGACCAGGGGAATATTCCAGCAGGGTACAAGGGTGATGGTTGCAGCTACATGGTTGCTTCTTGCAAACAGCAAGGTTAGGCTGCATCTTCCTGTCACAGTGTGGTTGGGTGGACATCATCTCCGCTGTTTGTGGGCAGCGTCCAGCAATGGATTTCTTCTTGCAGTTGCCTTAATTCTGGTGATTTTCTGGCTGCTCGCTTCCTTTTTGGGGTTGGACTTCATGAACTCTGATTTATTCCCAGCCTTCACTGAGCTCTCATCTCTCTTACACAGGGAATTCTCAGTGTCTGTGGTAGGCTTATGTCTTTGTCTTCCTAGGTTGGTTTCCTGCAAAATTTGTGGAGATCTTGGATGAGAGGAGCAAAGAGGTAATTTAAAAAAAAATTATTAAAAAAGGTAATGTCATAATTGAAAAGAGCCATGTATTATCCTCTTTGAGTGTGTTTGCTCTCTCTGGGTACTGAGCAACTTGGTGATGTTATCAGCTTATTTTCCTACGTCTGTTTGCTCAGTTTCCTGATGCTGGCCATGCAAGACAGCACAGGCTGCGGGGGGAGCTGAGTGCAGTGCGTGGGCTAGTAGGGCCCTCAGAGATCAGCTTTGGGAAAGCAGAGAAAGCAAAAGGCAAGCACACAGCAGGATCCTGTGGTCAGTGTTTCTGCCTGCTTCCCACTGCCTGTATTCTCTTCTTCCTCTGAGGCTATCCCTGCAAGTCCTGCTGGTGCTCTGTGGTCACCACAGGGTATGGTCCGAGTAGCTGTGCCCAAGGGAGTGATCTCTTGGTTCCTCTTGTGACCAGCAGCAGTGAGATGTCAGCTGTTTAGAGCAGATGCCTCACTGTGGCCCCAACGCTACTGATAGGAGATAAATATCATCAGCTGTTGGCCTACGCAATTTGCAGAAGTGGAGAAAAGTCTGTCCTCCTTCTCCTCCTCACCATTTGGAGAGTGAGGAATGGCTCAAAGGCCAACCTGAGACCCCAAGTGAAGCCCTTAGTTAGATGTCATCATTGACATCTCACTTGCTTCTTTCACTCCCCTTCTCTGGTCTGGTTCCATTAGTGCATGTCACGTATCTCTCTGTGTATAAACTGTGCTGCTGAACAGCTCTTCTCCCAGATGAGGAAATGTGAAGGATCCCATTTATTCTAATCTTGGCATGTTACTGTGATACCTTTGAGTGATATACCAGCTGACCTGGGAATTCTCACGTACCCCTATTTATCCTGGCCTTTAGCAGCTGACAGAGTCCCAGGAGCCCTCACTGCTTGTCCCGAACTCACCTTAGCTTGGACAGCATCACACCAAACTGCAACAGCTCCTTCATGCTGAATGCTGCCAGGATGGTGCTGGTGTCATATCAGTATCGTGTCCAACACCTAGGCATGAAGGTGCTGGTGTCCCAGCACATCCCAGGGGACCAGCACTGGCACCTTATGCAAGAGCCAGCAGGAACATAAGAGGCTGAGAAAATGGTTGGGGTGCACCTGGGAGTGGAGGACTGGAGTTAGCTGTGAGCTGCCCCATTAGCAGTCTGTTGAGAGCTGATGCTTTGTGTTCATCAGTACTCCATTGCTGGAGATGACTCGGTCACAGAAGGGGTGACAGACTTGGTGCGAGGGACGCTTTGTCCTGCCTTGAAGTCCATATTTGAGCATGGATTGAAGAAGCCATCGCTGCTGGGGGGTGCCTGCCATCCTTGGCTTTTCATTGAAGAGGTGAGATGTCTCAGTTCCTTTTATGGAACAGTGCTGTCAGAGGGATGGGGTGAAGGGGCAGCAGGGCAGTGTGTACTGACTGTTCCTACACCCTTCTAGGCTGCAAGCAGGGAAGTGGAACGGGACTTTGACTCTGTGTATTCTCGCCTCGTGCTCTGCAAGACTTACAGGTAAGGCTACTTTTTTCACAGCAAGCAGCAGTTGTCTGTGCCCTGCTCCTGTCTGCCTACCAAACTGCTGCTTCTTACCACCATAGGAAAGGTCGTGGTCTGCTCCAGCCTCCATGCGTGTGGTGTCAGCAGGCTGCCATGCCTTTGCTGACTTGGGCTGACTTTTGCCCTCTTTCTTGGGTTCCTGCATCTGGGGTCATATTTTGCTCTCTCACAGCTGCGTGATCACCTGTGGGCTCAGCACAAGCAAGGGAGCTGTCACTGTTGGGGTTTGGAGTGGCCTACATGTGCCCGGGGTGGTTCCTGAGCTAGCTAGCTTTTTTTCTGTAATCTTTTCAGGCTGGATGAAGATGGCAAAGTCCTCACTCCAGAGGAGCTGCTTTATCGGGTGAGTGCTGCCCCAGCCCAGGCAGAGCCCAGCTGGTACCATAGGGAAGTTTACCATGAGAGCTGCTGAAGGGTGATGCCCTTCTCCAGGGAGATGCTTGATTTCCTTGGTGGCGTGAAGACACCAGGTGCTTGGGGAAAGGCAGAAAATGGAACTGTCAGGCAGCCTCAGCCCCTCTAATGCTAGCAGGTGGTGCTGGCTGAAGGTGGGGAGCTCTTGGGAGGGTAGCACTTAGCTGCGCAGCTGAAATGGCTGCTCAGCCCAGCTTAAGGTGAAGCTGTGAGCAGGTGGTAACCACATCTTCCTGCCCTCCAGGCAGTTCAGGCTGTGAACATGACGCACGATGCTGCACATGCACAGATGGATGTGAAACTTCGTTCCCTCATCTGCGTTGGGCTCAAGTGAGTCACCCAGACCTGTCACCCTCACACTGTGGGTGCTCGGGAGGGAGCCGAACAGGCCCATGGGCAGCAGTTGCTTCCATCTACCTTAGGCCGTGTGGTCTTCTTTCCCTCTCACTTTGCCCACTGAGTGGGATCTGCTCCTTTCTTGCTCCTGTCTCCTTGTCATGGTGGCCCACATTGATTTACCTGGGGCATCCCCCTCCTGCTGGGGCTGAAATTAGGCTGTCCCAAAGGGACAAAGCTTCTTTCCCTGGCTTCATCCCAGTAACAAACCTCTGCCTCATCACTGCAGTGAACAAGTGCTACATTTGTGGCTGGAGGTGCTGTGTTCAAGCCTGCAGACCGTGGAGAAATGGTTTCATCCCTGGTCGTTCCTGCGCAGCCCTGGATGGGTCCAGATCAAGTGTGAGCTGAGGTAAGTCTGTCCCTATGGGTCTTGCATGGATTTCCTCCTGCCCTGTATAGAGGTGGCCCTCACTGCATCTGGGTTTGAGCCCTCACCAGACAGTGGTAGCTTCGGCTGTCCAGACATCCCCCCTGCAGAGATCTCGTTCTGTGTGCTGAGGCAGCAGTGACCGTCTAGACAGTTTAATGGGATGCACAGTGCCTGCTTGATTAAAGTCAGAACTGGCTTCTGGGGAGCTGTCATGACAAGCACGCAGGACCTTCCTGTCAGCAGCCTCCTCTGGGCCAGCCAAAAGCAGCAGGTCAGCCCCGCAGCTACTCCAAGGAAGATACCACCTTGTCTACGCTGCCCTCCAGACCCTCTGCCAGTCCCAGTGGTTCCCAGCAGGAGCATCTATAGCAGGGAGCAGACCTGTGTGCAGCCCACACTTAAAGGTGCCCTGCTCCTGGTGCTGCTGAGCCTGAGGCTGCTTGCAGCAGAGAGACTGGTTCTTGGCTGAGTTGGGGCTCATTAGGAGTGAGAGCTGAGCTTTCTACCATTCTCCTTCATGCCTTCACCCTCTGAAGGATCTTGGCCACCCTACAGCTGCAGGAGTTGAAGAATATTCTTGTCGGATATTCTCCTGAGCCTGGAGGACACTGGCAAGTTTGGCAGCTGAACTCTGCATCTCTGTCTTCAGGGAGCCCTTCTGCAGTCCCTGCTTTTAGCTGAGTCCATCCCCATGCAGCACATATCCATAGGGGTCAGGATGCTCCTCTTACTTCAGGGAGAAAACAGCAAGTGTAAAATCTTGGAGGTGCTGCTGATAGCAGTCAGCTTTTTGGAGAGAAATCCACAAACCCCCCACGTGTGTCTTCAACATAGCAGAGCCCTGGGGCTGCCTGCACTTCCCTGCATTGTGTTGTCAGGCTCTGTAGAGGTTGCACTTGAGTCACATTTCTAAGCTTCTCTTCTCAGCCTGGGCCTGGCAAGATGCAAAGCCCAACATGCAGGAGGAAACTGGCCACAAATGGCTGGTGCTGCTTTTTTGGTGCCAACAAAAAGGCTCTCCACCCCTGTAAAACTGAGCGATTTTCCAGGGCAAGCTGAGGAGCAATTGTGTAGCTGGGGCAGCAGCTCTGGGTGTGTGCATTACTACAGTTCTCTTCCATTTCAGAGTGCTCTGCAAATTTGCCTTCAGCCTGTCTCAGGACTGGGAGCTGCCAATAAAGAG
This sequence comes from Chrysolophus pictus, assembly GCA_037305975.1. NCBI lineage: Eukaryota > Metazoa > Chordata > Aves > Galliformes > Phasianidae > Chrysolophus > Chrysolophus pictus. The sequence continues at coordinate 146,417,537 of CM074576.1, forward strand.
GGAGGTGAGTAGGCAGCATTGCTCCTCTTATGAGCTGGGGGCTTTGCTTAGCACCCCTCCTCACTATCTGGTGCTCCAGCCCATCCTGGAACCAGCTGTGGTTGGAGCTGCTTCCTTTGGCGATGCCCAGGAGCAGGTGACAGGGCACTGCCCACACAGCTGGGGCAGAGGGAAGTGGCAGCCCCTCCCTTCCTCCCTGCTCTCCAAACCGCAGGGCCTCTCCCTGCTTCAGCTGGGGTGGTGGGAGGTGCAGGCAGCTCTGCTGGATGCTGGGTGCCTTGGCTGCCTGGGCCCTGTTTGTCTGGATGCGGTGCACTGACCCAGGTCTCTGTGCCTCCCTGCAGGAGAAGGAGAAGAAGCCACTGAAGGAAGGCGTGCAGGACATGCTTGTGAAACACCACCTCTTCAGCTGGGACATAGATGGGTGACCTCCACCCCCCCCTGCCCCGGGAACCTTCTCAGTGGCCTGCACTCCTCTCCCCAAGCCCCATCATCTCACATCCCCTTCCTTCCCTTCCCCACGCTTGTATCTGTGACAAAATCCCCCTCGAGGGGCTGCGAGGCTACCTGGGACCAATGCAGCGTGGCCTTGTGGCATTGCTGCCAGACCTGAGGGAGATGACGGTCGAGGCTGATGCTGCACAGGGACACACGTGTGTTCTGACCAGAAAAATGAGTGTCCCCTTCCAGCCTTCCTCACTTCTGCCACCCCGATTTCCCTGGGGAGAGGGGCTGCAGGCCCCGCCGCTGTGTGCCAGTGTTTCCAGTGCTGCCGTAGCTGTGGGGCAGAGGCAATCCTTGCAGGTTGGCTTTGATCTGTGAAGGGTCGCACTGCAGATGCAGGTGGAATCGAGCTGGTGAGGGACTTAATGCTGTGTGGAGCAGGGATGGCACGCACCCCACCTCGTGCCATCCAAGAGCTCACCTCCGAGGGGAGGGGAAGGGCAGAACCTGAAGCACTTGAATGGGTTCACCTGACCTGGAGCCAGGGCAGAGAAGGGGGAACTGGTATCAGCCTCATCCCACTTCTCTGGCACTGGTGTGTGGGATGTCGACAAGAGGTGCCCGAGAGCACCGGCCTGTTACTGCTCTAACAGCCCCAGGGGACGGGCTTTGTTTCCTCTGGGAGCAGACGAAAACCAACACTCCCCTAAAAAGAGTGTTTCATGCTATCATTTTAGTCTTTACGTGATTTTTACTGTTAACCAAAAAGCTGTAAATTTACTCCGGGAACGTGTGTATATTTTGGCACTGTCGTAGCTCAGGATGGGGTTCAGGTTGGAGCCGGCTCAGGGAGACCGACTGGTCCTCCTCGCCCTGCGGCGGGGGCAGGGACGCCAGTCGGGAGTGGAGAATTGCTGCTTTGTGGTGGTGGCTCTGGTTATGGAGTCTGTGACTTTCTAGTGAAAGCGCTTGTCAGTGAGCACAAACTACTCATGAGATGACACTAGATTCTTACTTTACTTTATTCTGTGGGTTTGTAAATAAACTGCATCTTGGGAGAGCACTGGACTTTGGCTTTGTTTTTCCATGGGACTGGGGCTAACTAAATTCCTTGTTGAGCAGATTGCCCACAAAGCCATGGGTGCCCCATCCCTGGAGGCACTCAAGGCTAGGTTGGATGGGGCCCTGAGCAGCTGAGCTGGGGGAAGGGGCAGCCCTGCCACTCACGCAAGCTCTGCAGCCTCACCTCTAGCAGCAGAGTCCAGGGCAGCCCACAGTGCTGTGAGGAGGCTGGAAGGAGCTACTTGTGTTCCTCCTGCCCTAAGGCCAGCTCTGGGTTATGGCTTTGGTGGCTCTTAAGATTTTGGAAGGACCCGGAGAACTCACCCACCCTCAGCTGGAACAGGCAGCGGTGTCAGGCCCTCCCACCAGCACCACAGAGAAGCTTCTGAGCACGTGGCCGTTTGGAATTTTTTTAATAAAATGTTTTGTTTTTTTTTTCTTTCAAATATTTGTAACTGAAAAAATAATTCAATTTAAAGATCCATTCTCTCCCCCATTAACTTGTCACTCTTATCCTTTTCCAGTTGAATACTCGCTCTGGATCTGACACCCCGACACCATCCGTCTCAGACAGTGCCGATCACCCCTCGCCTTTTGCTGCATAGTGGAAGGGAGAGTTCGTGCTAGTCAAATACACGTTACAAACAAGTAGTGGTTACAGCAGAAAGATTCAGGATTACATTCAAGGTAGAGGCAGAACATCAGACTTTTTGTTTTTCCCAATGGGTGCAGAAATGTATGTCCAGGGGAATACCTCTTCCAACAAAGAACTATTGAACTATTATTCAAACAAATAATAGTAAGAAAGCAGAGAACTGGGCTAGCCTGCTCTGGGCACATCTTGGGGAAAAGACCTCTATTATTATTTTCTGGGATGAGACACCCCGTTTCCACTGCCCTTAGCCACCAGGTTATCGCTGCTGTGCTGGCAGAAGCCCTTTGTGCAGAGGGCCCTGGCAGGCTTGCTGCATTCCTCAGCTGGTTTCAAGTACATTGGGCCAATGTAACATATTCCTACAGCTTTTGTAAGGGCAGGTGGGTAAGCAAAGGCAAACAGCAGTGCATAGGAACTGAGCCTTTTGCCACCCACACAGGGGAAGGGTGAAACCAGTAAGGGGCGCTGGCAGCTCTGCCAGCAAGGGCTGGGGGGCCCGGCCCAGCACAAAGATCCATGGCTGAGTCAGGCCTGGGGTGCAGGTGGAGTGCTCCCACCTTCCGTAGGAGCAAATTGCACTTGGATACTTTCATTCTTTATTTGCTGGTTGCCACTTTGTGATTATTTGTACAAAAGAAATCACACAGGTGTTTCTTTTTGGGGAAGCTGCTGCTCTCTGCAGGCTAAAAGCAGCTGATTTTGCTCGAGTGAGGAAAAGGCAGCCTCATTTTTCCTCCTTAACATGTAAAAAACTTCATGGAGGAAAGATCTTCCTGCCCCCTTCCTGCTCCCCTGCCACACTTTTCTCCTATGCTGTATGCCTCCTGTGCCATGTGGTCCCATGACCAGTCAGCTGTCCTGGTGGGGGCTCTAATACTGTAGTTGCTCATATCTCAGAGCAAAGAGTCGGGGCCTGTGCTGCAAGAGCTCTGCAACATGATTTCTAATGTGCTCCTGCCTCTGCTCCTCTGTGCCAGGTTCCTGCTTCCCAGTACACACAACGCACAACCACCATAATCGTGCTGGGCCTGAGAAATGAGAAGTGAGGAAGGCAATAGTGGAGGGAAGGGGCTGGGGTTGTCCACTAGTCCCAGTTACTGGTTTTTACAATGGGACTGGGGCTTGGGCAACAGAAGGAGTGGGGGCAGAAAGGCAGCTGCCAGCAGGCATCCCCTGCAAATGATTAAGGAAGTGGTTCCCCATGTAGCTGACAAGCAGATCGGGCTCAGGAAGGCAGGACTTTCTCCCAGACACACTGCAAGTGTGAGCTCAACCAGCTGCCAGGTCAGTTCCTGACAGCGAGTACCGTGGGGCTGCAAGTGTACAAGAATGGAGGTACCAGGCCACAGCTGATTGCTGTGTTTGCCTCTTAACACTGAGGTGTGGGCACAGCAGAGCAGAGACAGAAGCCCATCAGTTCTCCTCACAAAGGGCCCCCCACAGTTGCGCTCCTGAGCTAGCACAAACCCTCTCAGCAGTGCCTCTTCCCTTTCCTTGCTGCTGGGGCTGACATCCTTCTCTCCTTGGGGCTGGAGGGCAGTTTTGGAGGTGGAAAGAGCTCTTCTTTACACCTGGGTCACCTGCTGCAGGGAGGCAGTAGCACAGCTGAAGGCAGGAGAAAGATTGCACGTGGCCCTTAATGATATGTTACTCGATGGCAGCTGTGCCCCTCTGCACTCCCTGGGACAGTGGGCTGATACCCTGCTCAGCTTGGGGGCAGTGAGCAGAGAGTGCCTGCAGGCTGACTCCAGGCACAGCTGGAGACCTGGGGCAGTGAAGGGCAGATCTAACCGGGATTTTAGCACCTTAAAAGTCTGTTTTTGCAGCCCAAAGCAAGTGAAGCAAGTGGGCAGCCTTTGCCAAGCTCAGCAGGACTTAAGAAACCAGCTCAGAGAGTACCAGGTTGGTGGGAAACTCCGGTTTCCTTTGGCTACATTTGGAAAAGGTGCCTGTTCTGCCTGTTCTTTATAGCCCTGTGGCAGAGGTGACCCCTGATGGATGGCACGGGGGCAGCAGGCAGCCCTCCTGGCAGCTCCCTCCTCTGTGCTCTGCTCCAGAGGTAGAATAATCCCCTTCCGCAACCATTAATTGGGGCAGCTGGGGCTGCGTAATGCCCCATATCTGCCAGCAAGGAGTGGGATGCTGCTTTCAGAAGGGTTCAGGTCCGGTCACACCCTGTCCTGCTGCAGGAAGCATTCATTATCTGCAGCTCTATGCCCAGTCCTGCAGGAGGGAGTGGGGCTGCCCGCTCTGCTCTTGCCCGAGAGCTGCAGCCATTCTCCTGGCTCCACTGCTCTGCTGGCAGTGGTTTAAGCCGTGGGTCTGCCTTTGCTGCTACTGCTGGCTTCATAGAGGAGGAACACTGTGGGGGGAGGAGTATGGATACTAGGAGCTCCTTTTTTTTCTTTCTTTTGTTTCTGGGGTTTCTTTTGGTTGACTGGCCTCTTCCCCCTGCATGCCCGTGCCCTCCCGCACCCATTCCCTTCAGTCTCTGCTCACAGAGTTACAAGCACGAATCCCAGTGCAGCTGCAGATCATGTCCATCAAGGAAGTCTGTGGAAAAGAGGCTGGGAGCCGTGGTGCTGAGGGGGGCCAGGCTCATGACAGATCCCCCCGGCAACTCCAGCCAGTCCATGCTGTCCAAGTTAGCCTCAGCCAGATCCAAGGCTATGCCCCCGGCCGGCTCGTGAGCAAAGTGCAATTCCGAGGTGTCCATGGGTGAAGGCGGGTGGTCCAGGATGGCCGAGCTGCTCAGCATCTCACTGTGGAGGTCATCGATCAAGGACAGGGGCTCAGGCCCATCGTGGCCTGCCGTCAGCAGCGGGAGGCCGGTGCTGCTCTCCAGGAAGTCCTCCAGCCGCCCCACGGGCACCGTCTGCCCCAGCGACACCGGCACCGCCAGCTCTGAGGAATGGTGGCTGCTGGGCGGTGAGGAGCAGGCCGGGGCTGCAGGTGGTTCTTTTCCAGCTGGGGATGACTGATCCTTGAAGTCAGCAGAAATCTCTGCAAGGGAACAAACACGCCAGCCAGGTGAGGAAGCGCGTGGCAAAGCACCGCAGCGATCCCTCCCACCCAGCATGGCAACCTGGACCTCCTCCCAGGTCCGAACCATCACTGAGCACAGACAGGGAAAAGGAATCTGCCCACGTCTGCGTTCTGCTGCCTGAAGGGAGTTTGTGGTCTGCCCGCAGGGAACCCAGGCATTGGCCCAGAGCAGAGATGTGCCCAGAGCTGATGCAGCACAGCAACCAAGAAGCTTTTCAATCCTATTAATGCCTGTCTGACATCTCCCTTGGTGCTTTAATGACTGCTAGGGACACAGAAGCAAAGACCTGGGTCATGACACATGCTCCCCACAGTGCTCTATAATCCCCGGGTCAAATCCACTGGCTGAGAAATGCAGGTTTGTCTCCTTACCTCCACTTTCTATGAGAATGTCAAACAAGTCATCCATCTGCTGGCTGGAACAGCCATTCTCCTGGGGAGAGCAAGCACAGGATTAGCTTCCTATTACAGGGGAGCTTCCCTCCAGCAAGACGCTTGGCTGCTCATACCAGTAACGGGGCTGTCATTGCAGGGACAGCAAACAGAGCCATGGCACCAGACTCCTACATGATCCCAGGCTGCTACTGGAGGCAAAGGTGCAGTCAGCAACTGCTCTGACACCCACTGGGCACTGAGCAGTTTGGGATCTTTACCTGGGCATGGGATCCTTCCCAGCCCCTTCAGAAGGAATTTAAAGAAGAAATTCAGATAGGAAGGTTCAGAAGGGGTTGGTTTGTCTCTGTTCTGCTTCAATGGCCCAGGTCAGGAATCTAAGTGGAATTACAGCAGCACCTTTCCTCCTGTTCTCACCTGGGTCTTTGGCTGCTGCTTCATGGCCTCTTCATAGCCCGGTGGCTCTTTCAGTGGGACTGAGGGGACAGGGAGAGGTGGTGGAGGAGGTCCAAAAAGCGACGTATGCTGCTGCTTCTGCTGCTGCTGCTGCTGCTGCTGCTGCTGTTGCTGCTGTTGCTGCTGTTGCTCCAGGTCCATCTGTGAAGGGGAGGGGGCAGCAGGAGAGCTGGGCTGGGATGAGGGCTGTGCAGAGCAAAGACATAAGGAATCATCAGGGAAAAGCTCATGGTTTCTTTAGTGACTGTCACTCCTTCTCTTGCCTGGGCACTGCTCCTCAGCAGCCTGGCTTCTGTGCACTCTGTGCACTATGCCCCGATGACACAGACTTCCCCTCAACTCAGCTGGAAATCTCTCGCTGATATTTTTTCTGCGAAGACAACCACACCACAAACCGCCATCAGGCTGCTCCATGATGGGGAAAGCCTCATTGGTCCAAGTGGGGAACTCCTGGGACTTTGGAAGAGGGCACTTCCCTCGCTTTGTTCAGTCTCCAAGCCAGGCCCTCTCCTTTATCCTCCCCTCCTCCCCTCCAGGGCCTGCTTTGGGGACACAGGCAGGTTTCATTAGCGGCAAATTCCACAGCCTGAGGGTGTGAAGATCACAAGAGCACTCAGCAGTACCAGAGGTCTCCAAAGGAAACCCCAAGTGTTGTTGCAGGAAGGGGAGCTGGTGACTCAGCTTCACCAGATGAATCAGCACACTGCTGCCCAAAAGAAATGTTACCGTGTGGATGGGCTCTTTGCCTCTGCAGTGGTTACGAGTGAACCGCACTGACACTTGCCCTGCCAGAGCAGTGATCCCCAGGCAGTTTGAGCTTTTTACGTGTTGATGCTCTACCTCATCCTGTTTTCCCTGGAAATCTCTCTGTCTGCTCTGTGGCTTCTGTGTACAGACGCAGCCCCAGGCGCCTGCCCGCTGAGCTGCTCTGGGGTTCGCTGTCTGCCTGAGAGGGGCACAGGTTTTCAAGGACCCTCTGTGGAAGCCATCGAGGCAGAAAGGCTGCAGCTTTGTAGGAGCTGAGAAAGACAATGTGTCCTGTGACAACCTGCAGGTCTGGCTTCTGATCCTGCAAGGAGGCAAGAGGATTTGGGGAGTTGCTCCAGATGCCTCCACAGCATGCAAGCCAAGGCATTCTAAGGGAAATCGGTTTCTTCATTTACCTTCTACATTTCCTCAAAGGTCTCAACATGAACCAAGGCACTCAGCCTTTGCAAAATGGGTGTCCCACTCTGACTATGCTAGAAATTAATCCTATCTTTCTTTTTATCCTTTCCAGGAGGACCTGACTCAGAAATGTTCCTCCAAAGTCTAAAAATTCTTTGTAGAAATATTTGTCTCTTAATTACATGGCAGAGAGCGAGCTAAGTCATCCCTGATGTGGGCTAGCAAGGGAGGGGGTGCACAGCAGGATGTCTTTACAGCTGTCACTTGGAGAAGGGATGATGCCAGAGGTGCTCTCTTTCTGCAGTCTGCACTGCACATCACAAAGACACAATGAACAGGTATGGTCTCTGCAGAGCAACCACCTCTGCATTTCAGCAGCAATCCTTCAGGAATTGTGAGCACCATTACAAGCCCAGGCTGCCCACTCTGACCTCTCATTGTTTTTAACTGGTAGAAAACCCCTGCAGAAACACTGGCTGGTATTTCACCCAGCTGTGGCAGAAGCTGCTGTGAGCTCTAGCTGGCTGTGGTGATGGTCTCTGACCAGGAGTGGGTAAATGTATTCCCTCCCAGTGCTACAAACCCTGCAGCAGGCAAAGGAAAACAAAAGGAAAAAGCAAGCAGGCGGCACGCTACCTTTCTGACAGGTTGGTTCAGGCCTCTGGGCTGCTGCTGCTGCTGCTGCTGCTGCTGCTGTGGTGTGGGCTGCTGAGGAGTGCTTGCAGGTGGCTGACACTGTGGTTGGCTGGAAGTTTTAGTGGGCGATGATTGTACTCTCTGGAAAGAAGAAGTGAGAAACTGTTCCCCTGACACAACATGGAGCTAGTTGTGATTCTTAAAGGATTTATGAAGTCTGTTTTTCCTCACTCTTTAATCTTTGTAAAATGCAATCACTCTGTCTCACCAAGCAGAGAAATCAAACTGCAGCAGGATTTGGCATCCTCAATGAGGAGGCAGTGTCTGGCTGAGCCCTTTGGCTCTTCATGACTTCCTCAGACTGGCAGCTCTGCCACAGCACCTACGGCTAATTCATGCCTTTCTGGAGCAGCAGCTGGAGTTGCAGTGTGAAGGGTGATGCTGAGCACTGGCATTTAGCTGATTTGCATCTCACCTGCTGCACAGCAAATGCAGGGCCTGCTCAGGGCCTGTCACTGATAGCAGATACTGCCACTGTTCTGCACCAGGCACAAGAAATGTGGCAGCAGAGAATGGAAATTTTCCCTGATTCCATGGAAGATGCTGGAGTTTGACTTATGCCATAAAACATATTTATGTCTTCCTGGAAAAAGCTCTCAGAACATTTCTGCTAAGTGCTGGATTCGTGCCAACAGGGGAATAGTGGATCATCTCTGATGAAAGACTCTGCTAGTCCTGAAATATTGACATGCATTAAAACAGAGCAGTCAAGACGCGAAAGTCTGCTCTGGGGGTCTGACTTCAGCTCTCAGCAGACAAAGTGATGTATCTGTCACTCTGAGTATAATCTCTCCAATAAAGAACAAGGGGTGAAATACACCCTGCTATTCTAATGCCACAGGCGCAGTTGTTTCTTTTGAGAAGTAGCAAAATGTGCCTGCAAACCCTTGTCCTCCAAACCTGAGATCTTGCCTCATGGGAGGCAGAACTGTGTGTTTGTGAGAGCGCTGGACAGCCTGTGATGCACAGACATGCACTGCTGTGCACAGCTCAGCACTGCCAAATTCCAGTCTTTATGGTGAAGATTTGTTTGCACTGCTCTGATGTACGCAGTCATGAACTACTAGCTAGCATCACAAGCATCTCGGGCATTTATTTTGGCATTCACTGCGTTGAATTTCCAACGTAGGAAGTGATCCTATGGTAACCTAGACCCTAGTGTGAAGAGGAAGAGGGGAACCCGACAGCGGCAGAGGGGTTGGGATCTGAGCTTTGCCTACCTGTGAGTTCGGGCAGTTGCTCACTGCCTTCCCCTGGGGTGAGAGGCCCTGCCTCTCGGCGCTCTGCTTGGTCACGGTGAGGACGATGTGGGTCCCTGTGGAGTCGGTGATGAGGGTTGGGGGAGGAGTGCCCTTGATCAGGTCACTCAGGGCGCTCCCTTGCTGGCCAAGGAACAGCCGCGGGCTGTGGGACTGGCACGACGGCTCTGCTTCCGTGGCTGGCACCTCCTGCTTCACCATCACGGCTTTCTTTGGCACGGGGCTTGGGTTCGAAGTGTCCATTTGGCTAGAGATTGGTGTGGGGTTGAATTGGTCGGTTTGGCCACTGGGTTGCTTTGCATACTGGCAGCTCGGGAAACCGTTTTCACTCTTGACCTGGATACCAAACGCTACTGGGTTGGAGGCGAGAGCTGTTCCTTCTCCCACAGCCGCTGGCGCTGGTAGCGACTGCTGAGCACGTTTCTCCTGCTCCAGCTGTAGTCTGAGCATCTCAACCAACTGCTGCTTCTGCTTCAGCATGCGGGTGAGCTCCTCGATCTGCTTGTCCTTTTCCTGCAGCATCTGATCTTTGTCCCTAACTTCTGCATCCCTGCTGTTCCCGGTGCTGCACCGCTCCGACCTGGGTGCCGCGCTGACGCTGCAGGAGGCAGACTTGGAGCTCTCTTCCTTCACCAGGAACTGCACTGGAGACGCCTGCAGCGTGAGTTGGGTCAGAGGCGAAGTCACCATCTCTCCAAAAGTGTCCCCAGTGGCTGAATTCTCATCCCCTGTGCTCATTTGTGAGCGTTCCGAAGGAGTGGGAGAAACAGGCGGAGTCGAGCCGGTGCTGCCAAACTTCATCACGCCGCCACCAGTGACCGTGGCCACAACTACTTCTGCTGGTGCGATGCCAGTGGTGACCAGGGCTGGCCCTGTGCTCAGCCTGGCAGCTGGGAAAGCAACAACCACCTCAGCAGCTTTGGGGAGAATGGTTGCTGTGCTGGGCTTGGGAGTGGAGGTTGTTTGGCCGGCTGTGCCATTCTGTTCTTGGTAAGCTCTGAGCCGCTCAATCAGTTCCGTCTTTGTGCCCGAGACAGGCAAGGCCCTCAGCTTCAGCTCTTGCTTCAGCTCTGCCACCTGATGGGGTAGAAAGAGGACAACATTAAGACAGAAAGCTCAATAACCACAACTATTACCAGCTGCCAGAGCCCTGGGGCAAAGGAGCAAGCTGACCCCCTGCAGGCCAGCAGACTTGCATCTCAGGTGCAGGCTGCAGGGCAGCTGTTAGCCTTAGCTCCCACCAGTCCACCTCAGCTCTGCTCCAGGGCAGAAACGTGACTCAGTGCTGACCCTCATCACTGAAAACGGCAAAAAAACCCAGCTGTACGATTCCACAGGACTGAGAGCAGTACTGACTTTTACCTTCATCTCATCCAGGTTGGCAGGGAGAGGGCCTGGCTTGCCCACTGCAGCATTACTGTTTTGTCGCATCAGCCCACTGGAACCAGAGGATACCGAAGATGTGCTACTGACTGCAGCAGAGAGACTGCGTACGGCTGGGGTACTGGCACCAGTCTGCTGCTCTCCTGGAGGCCTGCAGGAAAAGAGAAACCACAGCCATCAAAACCAAGGCAGAAAGGCACTGGAGGCCCTCAGTACAGGAGCAGCCTGCCAAGAGGATCTGTGTACCTATGTATGCCAACAATCATACAGGTCCAGAAACACCCTAGGCATTAAAGTACGCCTTTGGCTATATCCATCCCTTGACTGTGCCCATCTCCAACACTGGCTCTTTCTGAGGCCTGCTATAACCCAAGAAGACTGAGTGCATCACACCCGTTCACCACACTTCACACTCAGAACACAATGTGTTTGGTAATAGGACTGGGAAAGGCCTTCCTAAGAGAAAGCTACACCTAGGACCCATACTTTGGTGGAGCTGGCAGGATGGTCTGATAGTTGTAGTGCTGCTGCTGCTGCTGGTTGAGGATCTGAAGCTGGAGGAAGAGTTGCTGCTGCTGCAGTATTTTGGCATAGGATGAATCCATGGGAGGAGCTCCCTTGTCCTGCTTTTGGTCCGGGGGAATATACTGATGATATTTAAGCTTCTTGACTTTCGGCTTCAGCTCCTTGGCTTTCTTACTGCGCTGAGACTTCTCACTAGCAGACTTGGGCTGGCTTTGCTATTCAGAAGAAAAGAAGGAAGCAAATAAGAATGGAAACCCTGAAATAACACAAGGCCCCACATAAACCAGAAAGCATGCTGGGATTTTTGTTTCAAAATTCTCCACATTTGACCTCAGGGTCTTTCCACACCTCCCTAACTCAAGCAATACTACAGCCACAGCACCCACAGGAGCACTGTAACACCGCAAAGCAGCCATTCATCTTTCCCAGCACACCAGACCACTCGTCCATCAGGCTCTCTAAGTCTACTTATAAATAACACCAACTGTTTCAAAACATTCTGCATTTAGGACCCATTTCACAGAAGGTGAACAGCTCATGGAATAAAAGAACCTATTAAATATGTTGCTCAAATAGGGTCAAAGGAAGACACTTGTATATAAGCCTTCATAGCTTCTGTCAACATAGCACTTTCAACTCTAAGGCTTCTTCAGGATAATCATCTCATCTTTTTTCTGACTACACCAATGAAGAAACCATCCAAAATACCTTAATGAGCGTCGGTGGGGGCTTGGCAGCAGGAAGAGCTGCTCCATTGGTAAGACTGGGAGGCAGAAGAGGTGGAGGTGGCAGAGGCGGGGGCGGCTGTTCAGGTAGGAAAAGTGTTTCATTGGAGTCTGCACTAATCTGCAATTGGGATGTACCCTGCAGGGACAGAGAAAGGCATAATGAGTACACGTACAAGGAGGGAAGCATTTTAACAGAGTGGTGGGACGTGCCCACTTAAGGGGAAGCAACAGAGTATTCAAGTGATTGATTAGATTCCTTTAACCCACTCCATTTGTCCCCAAGAAGCACCACAACTTCCAAGGGCAGAGAAGAAATCAAAATCCTACACTTGCATGTCCAGCTTTGCTTGCCTGAATCAGCTGCACACCTGCCCAGCCTGCCTCACCAGCCAGGACTGTCCCATTCCCCACATGACACCACTATGGGCACTTCTGAATGACCAGAGGACTTCACCGGTGTCACACAGAGCTAAAATCCCTTGTGAAATCTCACTGATTAATGCTCCACCAGTGATCTTTTCCGGGTCTCTTAGCCTTGCATTTTAGGATCCTCTGCCATGAACCAGCAGTAGCTGTAAAGCTCCAGGGCACTGAAGGAGGCCACCACGTTCTCACCTGAGCTAGTGATGTGCCAGTGGTGCTAGGGAGAGGGTCACAAATCCGTGAGTCCATCGGCGATGGGACAGACCCCTGGGACTCATGGCTGGCTGGCTGTTCTGGGGAGAGGGCATCACTGCTGTCCTCGTCGAAAGAGGAATTGTCTGCAACCTTTGGGTAGTTCACCTGTCCAACTGAAAATACAAACATTGGCCATGGGCTTCCAAGTGGAATTAGAAATCGTTTCACTTGCGACTAGATGTTTCACAAAGAAAATGAAGGCATGGAGAACTGTGTCTGAGTTAACGTATCATACAAAAAAGAGAAAATGAAACCCAAGTTGGATCCATTTGAAGTGTTTAAATTCATCTCTGCTATCAGCAGAATACACAGATGTAGACTGGGGTGAACCACTTCTCTTGCTTCTCCACAAGATGAGATCAAGAAGCACAACATGAGCTACTCAAGTCAAACCCAGAGCTGAAGCACGGCCTATTTGCTGACCATGTGGCACCAAAGAAAAAGGTCAGTCAGTAGGGCTGAGTCATGCTTTCTTTGGTGTTCATCCTAGGTGGTAGAAGATAGAATCACTCTTCAAGACAGAATCTTGAGTTGTCCTCTAGTCTTATAAGCAACAGAGTCTATGGATTTGGTGGCCCTGACTGCTACTAACATTTCTGACTGTCTACACATCCCACAAACAGCAACTTACCTCAAATTAATCCTGGTAAGCAGAAAATACTATCATTTGCACCTAACATAACTGAAATCCATGGAGATGTGTTCTGCTCAGAGTAAGAAGGAAGCACATCTCTAATATGCCAGTTCACAAGCTCACTCTTCTTCAACCACTTCCTGCGCAATAGTTAAGCCAGGTCTCCCCCAGCACTGCCCTTTTCTTTTTTTCATGAGAAGTATGCAGCCCTGCTCACAGTTGTGTTCCATCTGTCTTTAAAATAGCTGTGTGTGTTTGAGGGAACGAGTAACCACAGACGTGCACAGAACGCCCAGTCTGGGGAGATGGGAAAGAGCACTGCTGAGGCGGTGGGAAGACTATTCCTCAGCATTCCTTACAGCCCTTGGAATGGCACTGGCATGATTTACATCTGTTCTGGTTTATTTTTAAAGGGGTTGGATTCTCTGAAGTTTGTAAGTTCACAGACAGCTTTTGTTTCATCACACCTGTTTATATTCTGTCTCCTTTCCTGATCTGAGTCACTCAATGGGTTCTCCCTGACCAAGGTTGCTGATGTGTCAATATCAGGGGAAACTTTTAAGGAGAGAATCTAGGGAATGCAATTTACAGCAGTCTTTCAAGCCCTCAGGGTATGCAAACACTCTTGCATTATTCTGGGATGTCTACACAACATTAAATTAACATCTCTTTACTACTATCTGTGCCAGAGTGCATTCTGTTCTGCAGAATCCTGGGAGCTGAAAGGCTCTGAGATAGGAAAGTAAGAACAGCAATGGGATTGCACTCCCTTAAGCAGACAGGCAAAATGATAGGAAAACACAGACACCTGTGGGCAATGCCCTCCACACAGACCCTCCTCTGGCCTCACCTATAATAGCTTCCTTCAGGCTGGATTCCACAGGCAAGATGTTCTTCTCCACCAGCTCCATGGGACCTGGCCTCTGTGCTATCTTCTCATTGAGGTCATCTGCTAGCCTGGCTCTCTTTAGCTTCAGCTGCTTAGCCTGCAAGGAGGGTTCAGCTGAGGTCTCTGTTCAGGGGAAAGCAAATATAGTGGCATCAGTTCAACAATGACCAACCTATGTACTTTAGCAGTACCTAACTTCTATTTACAAAGGTTACTGTAGATAATGGCAGATAGCTGTATAGGAAAATAATGGCAGATTGCACTAGATAACTACATAATATAGAAATATTATAGATGCATTATAGATAATATGTAAATTGAAATTAAGAAGATACTATAACAGCTCCTGTGACTCTAGAATAGGATAAATTCACTGTTCTCAAACTAATGTCACCTGATTCTCATTCATCTTTTCCCTTTCAGTTGTGTCCAAAGATGTGGTACTCAGCAGCAGGATAGTACTCCCTCTCTGAAACTGAGGTGCACATTGATTAGATCAAATCTGCCTTCTTCCCACTTCAGTATTTTACAGTGCCTTCCCCTAGCAGAAGAGCAATGCCCATTCTATTTCACTGTGGCCCAGCTGCGCAAAACTGCACAATTTGAGTTTACATAACAGATTCTTCAGAGATTGTTGAATCACACCCAAGAAATCACGCTACAGGCCTGTAGCACAATATTCTGCCCACTCCCAACTAATGGAAAGATTTGGGGGTTGGAGGCAAAACAGAAAGCTGCCAAGTAAGCAGTTATGACAAATCTTATTGTTGGTGTCTTCCTGTTCCGTGTGTGCTGTACCTTCCAGAATGTGCATCCTAACCAGCTCTGATCTCTCTGGCCGGGACCGGATTTTCCGTTTCAGATAGTCTTCTGTCTGCAGCAAAAACAGACAAGCAAAACCAATTTCAGTTGATCAGACACAGGAGATAACCTCGGACAAACAACAGAAGCAACCATCTTTAGTTGCTACTGAAATCTCAATAAACACTGAAGAAGGAAGGGGCGTATCAGAATCCCAAAGCACCACAGAGTGAGTTTAGTCTGAAGATGACCTTCTGCTGGACATTCCCTCAGTAAAAAAGTGCACTGCTGCCCTACGGAACTGAAACTGGAAAGGATTTTCTCAAGACCTGAAGCCTTTTTTGCCTTTTATGTAACACCACTAGCTTATGCCAGGGTGAAATTCAAGATGTTTCCTTTTACACTGCAGCATGAATATATTGTTCCATTGTTCATAGCAAATAGTTTCATATGCTGTTGGCATTTGGCACGACTTGTGGCTAAGGCATATTCTTATTTAAAGACATGCTATTCATTAAGCTACAGACCCCACGCTCTTCCTTGGCAGGCAAATTCTAAATGCTACAAGACCCTTTTCCAGAGCTGCTTTTAGCAACATCTTTGAAGAATGTGCTATGGATGGAGTGATGTATGGAGATGGCCCTGTTACCCTATGCATGTCCCTGGAAGGGAACCTGGGCGCAGTGGGTAACAGATTGCTAAGTGCTGGCCATCAGAACTCGATATTCTTGAGAGGAAATAAACATCAAAGTCAATCAATCAGAGAACTGCATCGTACTTGCTTAGATGCCCACACCAGAATGATAACTTAGTAAGAGGGGTTTATTAAAAAATGGAGGAAAAAGCACAAGCCTTTGGGACACTGGTCTTAATGCAGAATCCATTGTTCCAATCCTTCCACCAAAATCAAAGTGCTAACATTGCCTTGCACGTTTTTATCACAGCCATTTTACTTCTTTAGCCTTGTCTTGCTTTTAGTTTTAAAACAGAACTTGGCTCACAGTCATAACAGGTTTTATTTCCCTGTAGACTAATCAGAAAGAAAAAAAAAAAACGACCAACAAAACCCTATCTTCAGAGGCCTTCTGAGGAACAGAAATCACCAAGAAACTCCCAGTGAGCAAAGGTGAAGTGTGGATGGTGACGCCTATCTCAGGCTTGCCTTCCTCTTTCTGTAAAGCCAGAAGTCTGCGTGATCTCAGTGCTGGCATCCTCTCTACTAAATAAGTTTTCTGTTTCTAATGTCCAAGAGAAACAAGTGCATGTGTACACCAGAAAAAAATCACACACTTTCCTCAGACGTGGAATCAGCTATTTCAATGACATCCACATCATTGAAGGGCAAAACAGACACTATAAAAATAATAACATACAGTAAATGAATGACAGGAAGAAAAATATCGGTGACCTCCAGGGAAAATCCAGGTACTGTCTTCAGTGGCTTTTAGTTACAACTATTCACTGAGGGGTAACCAGCACCACAAATAAAAACACCCCACCCAAAACATCTGTAACTGCACATTCAGAATGCGAAGGATTCCCTTCTGCATCACGTTAACAGCTGTGGGATGCCCAAACTGCAAGACAGACTATTCCTGACTTCCCTAAAACCTTTGAGAGCATATTGCATCTTACCCTGGCCCGTTCCAAACTCCTTCTTTGTTCGTGAAATGCAGCTGGACTTTTCAGAGCTGTAGAGAAAAAAAAACCATTTAGAGAATGAGTGCGAGTGATGAAGTTCTCTTACCACACATCCTTCCAGGACAAACAAATTAACAAATACCCCACAGCAACTGCCTCCTGCATCTTCCAGCACACGGGACCAGACCCCAGCTGGCATAAAGCTGTGTGAACTGTCATATTCTGACAGCACAGGAGCTGACCTCGACCTTTTGTAGGCTACTGAAGAGAATAACGTGTGCTACACTCCTAGTGGAGCTATCCACTGCTCAACAATGAACTCCCCCAATAAACTCTTCAATATGGCACAAAATATCCAGGACCCTTAGGTAAGTGAATGGCACCAAAACAGCAAGGGGATGCAGGAGATGGTTGGAAGGATCCTCATGGGGGAGGATCCTAATGAACTGTAAATCCTTTTTACCACCTCTTAATGTCAAAGGAAGCTGACAATCTTTCCTCCATTTGCACCTGTGTTTTGTGTGCATGCATGGGCTGGTTACAGATTCTGCAGGTCTACAAAAGGACATATACATTGTTCCATGTAACAGAAACTACTATGACAACAGAAACACTTGGATAGGAAAGTGCATCTGCCTGCTGACAGATAACCACAACTTGAGGAATTAACAGCAGCGCTCCATTTAATGGACCTCCTCATCCCCCCCTCCCAGATTAGTAAAAAAAGCAGAGCCAAAATGGATCAGGTTTTAAGGAACTAATCCTCTGCTGTCCAGGACCGTACTAGCCCTGGAAGAATCTCTCGCTCCGCCTGGCTCCTACGCAGCACACAGAGCTCATGTCCCATGGGAGAACTGGAGGAAGAGGTGACATGACTTCCAGCTCCGTGGAGTCACTGCTGCTCACTCCTCATGGTTTTCCCAAATCCACAAATTGCTTGTTTTCCACAACAGCCCCACTGCGGCTTGTGTTCAGAGCTGGCTGAAGGGTACATCACTCGTTCCTATTTCTGAAATATTCATATCTAAAACTACCTGATGGAGTTTCTAAACTTCCATCAAGCTGAGCACCAACGTTCAAAGAGCTTTCAGTTTTAAAGACACTCTGAAGCTCTTCTGAAGACAGAAGTCTATAAACTGGTGCAGTCAGTAACTCCAAAGTGCTGCATCTAGGTCCCACGAAATACAGTCTGTTTGTGCTCTTCTTCACTGAAGACCAATGATTAAAGTACTTCTAAAATGCAACTTCATAATGAAATATTGGAATGCTATTCAAAAATAAAACCCATGCATAAATGCAATACAAGAAGATACGTCCAATGCACTTCAAAACTCCTTCCAACAGAATAAAATGGAGCAACAAGAAAGGCAAAATGTTAAGGCAGACATTGTCCCCCTCTACTCTGCTCTTGTGAGCCCCCTTCTGGAGTACTGTGTCCAGGTTTGGAGCCCCCAGTACAAGAAGGACAGAGAGCTGTTGGAGAGGGTCCAGAAGAGAGCCACAAAGATGATCAGGGGACTGAAGCACCTCCCCTATGAAGACAGACTGAGGGAGCTGGGCTTGTTCAGTCTGGGGAAAAGAAGGCTCCGGGGTGACCTCATTGTAACCTTCCAGTGCCTAAAGAGAACCTACAAACAGGAGGGGAATCAACTCTTTGAAAGTGTAGATAACGGCAGGACAAGGGGAAATGGTTTTAAGTTGAGGGAGGGAAGATTTAGGTTGGATGTCAGGGGGAAGTTCTTTACTATGAGAGTGGTGAGGTGCTGGAACAGGCGGCCCAGAGAGGTTGTGGATGCCCTGTTCCTGGAGGTGTTCAAGGCCTGGTTGGATGGGGCCCTGGGCAGCCTGGTCTAGTATTACATGTGGAGGTTGGTGGCCCTGCGTGTGGTGGGGGGGTTGGAGATTCATGATCCTTGAGGTCCCCTCCAACCCTGGCCATTCTGTGATTCTGTGATACTGTGATTTACATCATGGGGTAAAAAGCAGAATGCAATCAATATGTGGGAATTCCAATCACATCAGCGAACCAGAGGAGGTTCAGACTACAAAGAATCATTTGTAGAATAAATAGGCTTAAATGGGTGAGAACTAACAGCAGTAGGTGAGTATACAAATGATGGGGGGCAAACAGTTCCTGCTGAGATTAAAGGTAAGTTCCATACAATCAAGTTCCATACAAACAGGGAGAAACCACCAGGGAAAGTTTTGCAAGCTGGCCAAGATGATCGCGCTGACTGCACTTTGGGATAAGCAAAGTAAAGGCAGAGAGATGATCTGCTTGTGAATACAGGCATGTGCTTGAGCTTAAACACACATTTATTTCATTGTATAGGTATTGCAGAAAAGTGAAGTACGAGCTTCTTCAAGCTCAGGTAGCCCTGGACAAAGATAGCATGTGATACATAAACCAGGATAAAAATCTATACTGGAGACACAAGCAGAAAGCTTCTTCTTGGGTTTCCAAAGGCCCTCTGCCACTGGAACATGCCAGCATGACAGCAGTGCTTCACCCTCCCTCTCTTACCTCTGCCGTCAGCGTGAGGCAGGACGTGAACTTTATGTGACATTTCCCTGACCACAGCTTATGGTTGCAAAAGTCAACTGCAGGAGTGCAACCGATGTCACAGGTAGCGCAAGAGAAGCCTTCAATAAAGAAGAATAAAGGAAGGAGAAAAGCATCCCTGTGATGAAAACAAAATGAAAACCCCTCTCTCAAATCACATAGTAGGTAAAGAAGTTGAATAGAAAGTAAAGCAGAAGTGCTAGGGGAAGAACCGCGCACAGAACAATGTCAGTCTCTCCTTTGGAAACAAGCGCTGTGCTGCAGCTCTGCATTGGCAATATGACAGAGGACTTCATAGCTGACCTCTGGAAATGTCAAGAGGGCACAAATCCTTCACTGCTTCCCTCAGCAATCCAGGATGGGGCTAGATGACAGAAGAGTGTCTGTTGTAAAATCCTACTCCATCCAAAATTATCTAAGCCTTGCACATTTTGCTGGGGTTTGAAATTACTAGGAAGGGAAGATCTGGGCAGTACCTCCCCTAGCTTTATTAGAGCGAGTGGGGAAAAAAAATAACAAATCCTTGTGTAGAAGACTGGAGCTGGGAGGCACAGGGCTGGTTCAGGCACAGGGTGAGCAGGCACACATCTCTACCAGCTCCCAGCATTGTCCTTCCCATCCACCTGGCGCCAATCCCTCAACCCATTCCTGTCCTCATACCCGGTTGGCCTGCTCGCCTGAGTGCTCCTTTGTCCATCTCACTCAAGATTATCCACACTGACAAAGCTCTACTGTTCCTAACAATATCTGGTATTCTGTCTCATTTTGATCTTGGCCGCAGATGAGCAGCCAAAAGGGTGGAGCCAGAAGCACTGCTAACAGCCCTGGCACAACACACTGAGGTAGGAAGGCATGGGGCAGGACTTCTACCACTGATGCAGGGCATGCACGCACAGTGCTCTGTACATAGTGCAGTAAATGCAACCCCACAAAGTAAGGATGAAGACACTCGAAGCACCTCATCCTTTCTGACTGAACAGATCTGATGTACACTCAACTATGTCTGACCTATATTCAACTATATTCAACATACTCAACTACTCCTTACAGTAAGTTGTCTAAATTGTTCTTGAAGACCACCAATGAAAAAATGCAGTATTACTTCAGAGGAACTATCCGCAGGCTTAGATGTTCATACTATTTGAAAACCTTTCTGAATGTTTGACCTGTATTTCCCTCCCTACAGTACATCTTCATTATTCCTTGCCTTATCTTCTGTAATTACAGAGAACAACTTATATTTTCTTCCTCTTTGCCTTTATCCCAATATATTTGAAAACTCTGGTTCTCCTAGAATCTTCTGCTCTGTAAAATGAGCAAAGCCAGTTATTTCAACCTTCCTTTATAGAGAACATTTCCCAGACCTTTGCTCGTTTACTCTCTTCTGGACTTCTTCCAATTGATCAGCACAGTGTCCAAAATTAGGTGTATTTTCCAACTAGGCATTGTTAAATAATGCACACACTATTCCCTTGTTTAAATGGAGTTACTGAAGATGGTGAATAGTGTCAGCCAGGCACCTTCTTTCTCCCCACCTCACTCAAAAGCCCCTCTGTGCTCTCCCCATGTGACACCAAGCCTTTACTCCAATGCTGTTTTCTCACCAACTCTGTACACAGCTTGGAATTGCCCCAGCACGAAAACATCGGGTACACCTGTACCAAGCACCTTACTCAACCCAAGATGTGAAAAAAGGCGTTCAATATTGTGAATTCCTGGGGAGGAATATTTATTCCAGTGGTGGGTACAATCTTAGGACCGACTTATTCCCCTCGCACCACGTCCCATTCATTTCTGCCTCTCCACTGATATTTCAGTGGCATCCATACCATGCCAAGAGCAATACTAGGCATCAGTCACCAAAAATTAGCTACTTCCTCCCTGGGCATGTGCTCAGTCCCAAACAGCTGCTACTTAGCATGGCTTGAATCCTTGATCTGGCTGACTGCATGTCCAACCTTGCTAACTGATGCGAACAGAGCTTCTGATGAGAACAGAGTGCTGCTAGAGGCAGAAATCTTGCTGAACTACAATCACAGTTATTAGCTATTGATGGATTTCCACCTCCTCCGTACTTTTCTACTGCTGCTATATCCAAGAACGATTAAGTGATTTCCCCTATGCACCCTTCCCATGAGGTACT
This sequence comes from Chrysolophus pictus, assembly GCA_037305975.1. NCBI lineage: Eukaryota > Metazoa > Chordata > Aves > Galliformes > Phasianidae > Chrysolophus > Chrysolophus pictus. Next base: position 146,438,699 of record CM074576.1, read on the forward strand.
CCTTTTGTCTGCCTTTCTGCATTTCTTTACACATGATATATTCATATTTTCATCCTCAATAAAGTGAGTTTCCACGTTCTGCCCTCATTCATTTCTGCACCTGGGTTTGGGACAAAGCACGCCAGCCCTCAGCTATGCTGACAGCATTTGTGGATTCAGATCACAGTTGTTTTGAAAGAGTTATTTTAACCTGGACTGGTATGCTCATTTACAGCCCAGCTCCACAAATAATTGTGTCAGCAAAACAGAGCAGAAGCTGCCCAGCCAGCCAAAGTCAGGACCGAGAGGCGGGATTTAAAAACCCATTCTGCAGTGGGAGCCGCTGTGAAAGTAATGCCTCCTACTTACTTTCACAGAAACTACACAGATACAACGAGCACAGAAAAACTGCTTGATAAATTCTCAGCTACAAAACACTATTTTTCAAAACAGTCACCACCATTAGCTATGCATTTTTACTGGCGACGAGAAACAGCCTGCGTGCCACACTCATCTAAACTTGTACCAGCAGAGGGGACCCACTGTTGTCACTGGTGAAACACAGCACCCACCACCTCACTATGCTTACTTCCACTGTTTGGTCTCTATAAACATTCAGCAAGGATCAGTGAATGTCAATGGGGGCAACTTTTTATGCACGGAGGAATTCAGTGACACACCTTTGCTTTATATGCACTTCCACATCAGACACCATTTGGTCAGACTGCCCCTCTGCTGATCTGTGTTGAACTGCTGGCCTTCCATCTGATCCCAAAGTTAAGCAGCAGCTATGCAGGACTGCCTCTGAGGATAAATGCCCTTCTGTACAAAGCACAGATGGAAATTGCTCATCTTTGCTTCAAACCAATGTATTAATTGCTATGATACAGAGTTCAGAACAGCAATGCATAACTTCAGTGTTCCCTCCATCCAAGGTGCATTTGAAGATATTGAAATGTGAGTAAAGGGAGATACTGCTGCAAAGTGTCATGGTGGAGCTGATTATAAACAAGGTAACTCAAAATGCAAGTGTAGAGTTTTGCACCTGAGGAGGAATAACCACATTCATCATTACAGGACAGGGGCTGACTTGCTGGAGAGCTCTGCAGAGAAGTAGCTGGGTGTCCTGGTGGGCACCCAGGAGCCAGGAGTGTGCCCTTGTGGTCAAGAAAGCCAGTGGTATCCCGGGGTGCATTACAAACAGTGTGGCCAGCAGGTCAAGAGAGGTGGTCCCAGTGGGGCCACATTTAGAATACTGTGTCCAGTTCTGGACTCCCCACATCAAAAAAGACTGGTATCTCCTAGAAGGGGTCCTGCAGAGGACCACAAGGATGATAAAGGGCCTGGAGCATCTTCTGTATGAGGAAAGGCTGAGTGACCTGGGTCTGTCCAGCCTAGGGAAAAGAAGACTGAGTGGGGATCCAATAAATGTTTATAAATATCTAAAGGGATGTGGGAGGCAAATGGATGAGGCCAGACTCTTCTTGGTGGCATGCAGTAATAGGACAAGGAGTAATGGCCTAAAACTCGAACACAGGAAGTTCCTTACAAACACATGGAAGAATTTCTTTACTGTAAGGGTGATGGATTACTGGAACAGGTTGCCCAGAGAAGTTGTGCAGTCTCCTTCTATGGAGATATTCAAGACCTGTCTGGACGCCTACCTGTGTGACTTACTGTAGGGTACCTGCCACAGCAGGAAGTCAGACTTGATGATCTCTTGAGATCCCTTCCAACTCCTGCAATTCTGTGAATCTGTGTGAAACCCAAATCAAATCCAAATCTCCAACAACAAAAGGCCAGGCAAAATGGTTCCAACCTTTTCTGTTCAAGGTTTACCCAGCAGCATAAAAAAACAACGTTAAGCCTTGCAAAGCTTTCCAAGACAGTCATATGGAAATATCTGAGTTCCTGTTACCCAGTGTGAGAAATAAGTGGAATCAGAACCAAAATCAGAACCACTCTAAGAACGAAACATAGCAGAGGAAGATCTGAACCAGCTGCTCAGAAAAAGAGGTCAGAGTGGCCGTATATTGCGTGAGCTTCTGCAGTTGACAAAAGACACCAAGATCTGCAGAAGCCAAATAATGGATAGAAAGAAAGACAATTTTTTCCCAGATCCTCACAGCTCAAGTGTCGAAGGAGAAGGAGACACTAGAAAACCATCTGGGATAGGTTAAGATCTCAAAATCAGAGTCAGCAATCAGACCTGACAGCCAGTGGGCTTTCCTTGATCTCTATACTTAGACCAATCTCTTCGGAGACAGCAAGGTGATACCTGAAGTGCAAATCATCTGGTCAGATATGCAACATTTGTAGGGAGGCTACAGGTAAATTCGAAAGACTGAATCAAGATTGGCTCTTAAAGGGAAATTAAAATCTTTGTTTGCTATGAGTAAGAGAAGCTCATGTCACGTCCAAAACCAACCTCAGACTAATTCACAAAGGCAAGGCCTACTGCTGCAACTGCTATTCATCTCTGCTCTGAACCAAATTCTAGTTTCCATCTCTTGTTTACTATATGCTTTCGTAAAAAGATGAGATAAAGAGCAGCGAGTATGCTTCACAACTTCCTCTGTCAGTTCAGGGTGGGGTTCCCACCCTGTAGCTTTTGGTGTTTGGTATGCCACAAATCTTGAATCACAGATCAAGGCAGTTGGCATTTTCTTCACCTCACTTCCAAAAAACATTTCTTAAGGCATGGAAGACAAAAGTATTCAAAAATGGGGTCACATGCACAGAAGGAGCTGTCATCTTGCTGCAGGGCAGTATCACAGAGCAGCGTGTTGAAAGAATATGAAAGGGGAGGAGGAATACACAGGTGGTGGAAAGAGCACGCCGTCAGCACCCACATGTCTTCATGTAGCACCCACGAATTCCACATTTAGGACACAGACCTGATCATAATTCAGAAATCTTGCTGATTTCATAGCCCTGGCATGGATAAGAGCCCCTGGATTAAGGCTAAGAGCTGAGCATCAATGTAAGGGTAAGAACATAAATGGTAAACTGTGACTCTTCAAACCCCAAAACATTATAAACTCAAAATGCAAAGTTTAGATTGATTAGAAAAAAAAAAAAATCCAAATATTTTTACGAAGGTAAGAAACACATCTCTGGCATGCACACAAAAGCAGCTTTGCTCTTCACTGACAGCCTTTAATAACAGCATTACTGTCATTACCAGCTGTGAGTGTTTCTGGTCCCAGAGTGAACAGGGGCTGGATAAGGGTTGCTTCCCACATCATTACTGTTGCCAGCACTGCCAAAGCCTGGCATCACAGTTACAGGGCTATGGCTTTAGGGGGACTTCCCTGTCGCTGAGCTATTTCAGCTGCTAAAGACATGGCAGGGGAAGAAAGGCCATGTGCCGTGAAGTTGAGCTGAAGAAGTCCTGCCTTGTAGTGTGGCACCGTCTCCTGCACCAACACTTGTGATGCACTTGATTTGCTCAGTGAAGCCACCACTCCTTTAAGATACAGCAGAAGGATAAGACCTGTGTTAGCTGTAACAGCAAAAAAAGAGCCTGCTTCTCAAAGCCACTGTGAAAGGACTCAGAGAAAGCCCGACAAATTGTCAAGGTCCAAATATGAGTTAATTTAAACTCTTAACAGAGATGCGTCATTTCTCAGAGACCTTACCCTCTCCAGGAGCAAAGTGGAAACTGTCACCCATGGTAACAGTTATCAGATCTCTGGGTGACTTGCTACAGCTTCATGTCAAAGAAGATGTACAGCAAACACTGATAATGTACAGATCACCCTGAGCATCCCCATTAACTCTTTGCATTCAAAAGGCATTACTGAAATACTGAATTGGAAAATAAAAAGAAGGATGGAAAGCTTCAATACAGTTATTATTATTCTGTGTCCAAACTGAAGAGGAAATGGGAACCCTTTGATTCATCCATTCCTAGACCTGGCTTTATGCCTACTTCTTGGCTGGGCAACTGTCCCTTTGCAAACTCTTCTGATATCATTACAGAGTGTCAAGGCTGGCAGAAATGTGGGGCAATGAGAAGAAAAAGGGGAGATCATTCCCAGCTAAAAAGAGTGAACTAACCCAAGAAGACAGTGGGAAAATGAAGGAGAAAGAATTGCATGACATACCAAGTTTTACTTCCCTGAATTATTAAGCATCTTAGCAAACAGCCAGTATTGTTTAATACTTGATTGTTGCAGGGAGCTGAGAAAAATGCAGCCTGTCAAAACCCTCAGAACAGACTTTTCTCCCTGGAGCTTCAGAAGGTCAGACAGCAAATTTCCATTGCTCACAGTGAACTTTCCTAGGCCTTATGAATCAGATGATACAAACACAGGGAAAACAAACACATGCAGCTATCAAAAAACAAACAGAGCAGGTGCAGTTATTAGGCCTCCTGCAAGGAGGTTCTCTGCTTAACCATACAGGCTCCCTTCTTTCTACAAAGCCTCAAAGCTCTGAAACTGGGATTCAGGAGATCCAAGTCAGTGAAGCAGCAAAGCATGCTGGGCGGGATGGTGATCAAGTGAAAATGAAACCAGTTACAGATTTCTGTGTGACATGGCACAAACAGAAATCCAGCTGGATGTGTCCTCACAGCAGTGTTTGGTTTACAGTATCTTCTCGTTGTTCCAGTCCTGCCCTCATAGCACAGCATCTAGAACTGCAAAAGTCTAGCTGGCCTCTGTACTTGAGATTTCATTCTATACACAATGAACCAGGAAATGCAAGGCTTCAGAAATGAAGAGAAGTACTTTAAGAAGTTTTTATTTTTATATCTTCAAGGCTTGATGGGTTTGGACATTTTATTAAAAAAGTCTGGGAGCGATGATACAGTCCATATGTTCGCTTTGAACTTCTTATCCTACGTGAAAGTACAACTTCAGCATGTTTTGTGGAAAAAGACAGGAGACAGAAGCAGCACTGGTGGGCAGAACAGCTGAGACGGGGTGGTAGGCAAGTATAACTTCGTGTTGTTACTCTAAATAGACTTCCAAAAAATACAAGGAACATCACTTCTAAGTGCTGATGTGTAAAGCAGCAGGAGAATGTTGGAGCTAATACACAGCACAGACAACACAAAGCAGGAAGGGCACATTCAGGGGATTAAAGCAATCGGTTTATCTGCAGTTCAAATAGAACACACAACAATCTTGAAATGGCCACTGCAGGGCCACACGGCAACACTTCTGAATCAGTAAAACCCTGCCCAGGCACGGCAGCTCATCATCTATCACAGCCATTATGGAGATGAAATACTGTGGAGGCATTAAGAATTGCACCTGAAGTCATCCATGTAACAGCAGAACATTTCCTGTTGTGAAAAACACAGCACATTTAGGTAACTGTATACGTTCTAACAGCTCGCTACCTTTGCTTTCCTCAATTTACACCAACAGATGCTCCTCTTTAACAAGTAAAATTGGTAAAACATTTTAAAAACTGGCAGGGGAAGTCTTTTGTTTTGACAGCATTCTAGTATATTCTACCATAGTCACTGTTTATAACAGGAATCAGGATGTGACAATATCCACAAAGGATTCGTTGCTCTCATCTCCCCTCTGGGGAGACCTCATTGCAGCCTTCCAATAGTTGAGGGGAGTCCAAGCAGGAGGGGAATGATTTTACATAGGTTGTAATAGGACAGGGGGAATGGTTTTAAACTAAAAGAGGGGAGATTTAGGATAGATGTTAGGGAGAGAGAAAAACTTTATTTAGAGGGTAGTGAGGCCCAGATTTGAAGCATCGCCTCCTCAGGCGAGTCTGAAACCCAGCAGCACAGGATGCCCACATCTCATGTATCAGCATACACTCAGTAACTGACAGACAACAAGTCCAAGTAGAAAGCTGCACCTGAGTGTTGCACACCTATAGCACCGAAACACTTCAGGGCTGAGGCCTGTAAAAACAGTCAGAAAGACAATATTGACTCCATCCTTCCTGGATTCTACTCCAACTGCTACCTTCTAACCACGCAGCATCAGGGAGGCACTGCTTTCAATTAAGAAGTGATCTGCACTGAACAGATGGCATGGCAAGCGAAGACAAAGCGTTACAAACCAGTACTGCATCCAGTAGATAGAGAAGAGGGCTCATGGGATGAAAACTCAAAATTGCCAGCAGGAATTAGTAAGCCGACAAGGACTATGCTGGAGAGGACAGCATTGTTTTCTTCTTTTAACCTGCCTTCTGCATCCAGTCATATACTCCTCCTACATGGCATCCCAGAACCCAAATATACTACTAGAGTACTTGGATGCAGGCACAAAAACTGGTGAGCACCAAGTACACTGAGGCAAAAGGGAAGCTCCTCAAAGTTCTCCTCCTAGCCTCCAGCTCACACAATGCCCTTTTTTAAGTGCCTGAGGCACCTTGCAGATAGTCACAAAGCAGTGTTATGGAGCAACATACAGTACATTCCCAGAAACACTTTTCTACTTCTGCTTCATCTGTTTAGGTGAATCTAATGGTCAAAAGAGCAGCTCTGGGGCAGGACTGTGCTGCACAATGACATTCCCTGCTTGGCTCTCCTTCATGTCTGCAGGCAGAAGCCAAAGATCACAATCCCAATTGATCAAGCTAAGGGGTATGCAAAGCTTTAAAACAGAAAGAGAAAACAAACAGAAAAAGCACAACATGTTTTGCAAAGCAGAGTATTGCTACACTGGCCAAATGCCTTTCCTCTTCAATTGTTTTGCTGTTTTAGTTGAAGACACTTCCCACATGTTTTCCTACTCAGATGTATCTTAGGTGCTGTGTTAAACATTCTTTGTGAGAGCAAAAAACTGAAGATTTGATTCTCACAAAAAATACTTACGATAGCTGTAAACTTTAAATTCAACACTGTAAAAATGGACAGCATCTAACTGTTCTGCAGTAACAGAGTGCAGAGCTGAGCACAGCCAGAAGTTTTTGTTTAGCTCGCATTTTAAGAGAGTAAGATGAAAATCACTTCTGCATATTTACAAAAAAAAAAAAAAAAGAAGCAAATAGTCAAAAGAGCTTGACTGTTGTCACCATCAGAAAACAAGCCAAAACCTGAATAAGTGTAAAAACTCTCCTTGTTTCAAGGTACAGTCCTAGCTCAGATCACAGCCATGTCAAATACAGATGAAGACTTAGTTATCAATTCTTTCCTCTGGGCAATATTCAATTTTAATCTTCAACTAATGAGTCCCACTGCTAGTAAAAGGTTATGTAAAGTGATAAGAGAAGAGTAACAGGAATTAATGAAGCATTAAACTTGATTATTTTGAATCCTCTGTCACTGCTTATAAATGTTTTAGTTCTAACTACATTGCACTAATTCTTTAGTGAAGCATAGCCCTGCTGTGTGGTTGGTGGGCTGGAAAGGCTACTCAAGCGAGATTAAGTGTACTTGGTAAAAAAATGTTGATACATTTGCTTTTCTACCATATAAACAGAATTCCACTTGGGGAAAAGTAAGCAACTCCCAGCTTTGTTCTGAACAAGCGAAGCAGGAGCGATGTGACTTTCCCTGGCTCTTTACTGTGAGCATCAACTGTTTCACAAAATGTGTTCTCCCACTCAGTGGCCAAGAGCCCTGTGTGGAAGGAAGCCTGAGAATACAAATCCTTGTTTACAATTCACAAGCTGAATTCAAACACCACATAAGATTTGTACTTCATTCAGGAGAACCAGAAGTATCAGGTACCGTATTTGTTTCATAGATTTTTGCAGGTCTTCTTGGTGGCAGGATCCAGGAACTGAACTGAATTAAATGCTAAATCTTAATGAACACCTAGAATAGCATACAAAAACCTACAAATTTGCCAAGAAAAACAGCTGATGTTGATCAATTGACATCCCTATCTATATGTGACAGTGAAACAGTAGGTGTTGTGCCTGACGAGCTCTAGTCTGTTCCTATGGACTGAATGAGTGCTAGGCACAGGCAGAATATCCTTCAATTCAGATTCATCCCAATGTAACACAACTCTCAAACTCTAGGACCTTTCTGTGGTGCAAAGCGAGGTACAGCAGGCAGGTTCAATCAGGAGTCTGACTTCAGAAGCTCCTTTCCAACCAAAGCTGTAAGGCTAATGGAGATACAATCACAACTGCCACAACTCTTTCAAAAGTGTAAAGGTTCTTCAAATGGAAACAAGAAAGTAGAAGCCAACCAGCATTTCCTACAGAGGGAGCGTGCCGGCTTATTTCATTCAGCACCACACCATCCTCTGGATTCCATGTTTTAATTCTGTTAAACCACGAGAGAGGGCTGCGCAGGGCTTGTTTCCTGAGTAATGAACTCAAGAGAGAGGCTCAGGGTTTGTAGCAGATGACGGGAACACAATTAAGTTTCTAAATGCTTTCACAGACAGTGTGTGCAGGGTAAGGGTATGATAGAACCCAGAATACCTGCACATTGCCAGTGCTAAGTAAAGACTGTCCTGAACTGCTGAAAGTAGGAACAAAGCTGTTGTGAATCAGAGATGCCCTCAGCAGGAACATGGTCCTTAGTCATCTCCTGTACTTCCCAGGTTAAAAACTGGACGTTGCTTTAAGGATCACAATTTATCTCACATCGATTTCTCATTAAAATGGCCTAGACAAAGAATGTTTTAAACATTTCCCTACGTGTGGTTATTTCCAGTCGGCAGGTATGGATAAATGACAGCATAGCTTGGAGGGAAACACTTTCAAATCATGTTTAGAACAGATCTTCTGCAACTTTTTCTCTTAACTGCAGAAAGAACCTTTTTATGTAGTGCCAATATTTTCACAATGATATTTATTTGGTCTGTCATAAAATTTAAACGTACAAGACATGAATGAAGCAATGAAGGGTGTAAGTCTGCAAAGACTTGTTATTTAGGCTGTATTTTAAGCAAATTTAAGACTGACTAATTACTCTGGGTGCCTTACTTGAACTACTTGAAAGAGCCTCATTTTCAAAGGGCCTGTAAAACAGACCCTTCTCAGAAATCACAAGTTTGGCCAGCAACACCTTGAAGAAAGCCAGTACTGAACAAAATATGTATTTGCATACAATCCACCCAAAGCAGAAGACCACAAAGAAGTCAAGAACATTTAGGAGTATTTTCTTCTGGGAAGCATTAACAAATCACACAGCCACCAGGACACGAGTTTTTCTTCCAAAACCAAGTGCATTCTGTAGAAGCACATGTATGAATTATCCAGGTAAAAATAAGAAGATAGGCGTGATGAACTATATCCAGACAGGACAATCTTTCCTATTTAATTTGGTAACAGAATTTTAAACAGGGAGCCAAGAAACATCTTGAGTATGTCACTACCTCCCAGTGAGCTGCTTCAGCTGACAGAGTGGTGCTGACAGGTTGTCTTCATTCAGAGAGAGAGCTGACAGCCTAACCTTATGGCTTTACCAAAGTCTAAGTCACGCCACTGTGTCATATTACAGCATACTCCCCAGAAATAGAAGTAATAAGAAATTCTTTAGTATATTGTCCTCGAGGTGTGTGAAATGGGGAAGGGGGTAAACTTCTGAAATAAGAAAACATTTACCTGAGCCACTGCCTTTTTCTAAAGCTGTGAAGTGAAACTGAGCAGAACTCTAAACACTTGCTCTTTGGTCTTGCTTCAAGTTGTTACCTACATACCATTTAGTTCAGAGGCACTGATGCACCTGGGACAGGGCAGGGAGCAAAACAAAAGTGTTTTTTTCTCCACTTGATAGTGAATTTATTTCACTCAAGGGACATCTGATGCCTCCACCCAGACAAGTATACTGAAGGTCTCTGGCTCTGCAGATTTTGCCTTCCCTTGCAGGAAGGGAACTAGCTGATGCCCGTAGCTCAGGCCGTATGCTGGCCTTGTTTTCTAGCTACAAACATAAAACATGCCTCCCTCCTGGGTTAACATCTTGTACGCACTGCCAGTTTGTACCAAGCTTATGGAATATGAACATACAAAGCTACAGCTGCCTCATAGGTCTGAGGAGATGACAAACAAGAACAGAAACTGCAAAGGCAGGAAGCCTGTTAGAAGAGCGATTACCAGCATGCATCAAGAATATATGACACTTCTAACAGCATGGTCTCCAGGAGACTTGTCTCCGCTACAATCAAACACATTTGGGGGGTATGGTTACACTTGAAGCCATTACTCTGCTCCTCGGTATCACAGAAGGCCCCATACCTAGAGTACCAACCAAGGACAAAGTTGGGTGGAACTGGGTGGGGCTCTTGTATATGATGTTGTTCACCCAGAAACGGACAATTAGATCTTTCAAATCGTACACGAAACCAGTCTCAGCTCAAAAACAAGCACAAAAACATCAAGAGAAAGAGTTGAAGTGATACTTACGCGGCATGATCCCTTGGCTCACCAGCTCCTCCCGTGTGCGTCGCTGCTGGAGCTTCAACTGCAGCACTGCACAACAGCAGAGACAGAGAAGAGAAGGAAAACCATCAGTGTGAGAAGCAATTGAGAACGCATTTTCAAATGCATCTTGTTTTCTTCTTTGGATGTTCAGCGAGCAGCAGAACAAGCAGACCCCCTCCCGCCGCACTGCCCTGCACTGCTGCAATTGCAGAAGTGGCTGCAAGCATCGAGGTTTCCGTGTTCTGCTGCGGGTAACGAGGGGAGGAAGTTGCAAAGGGTCTTGGCAGGGTGATAAAAATGTGCACAGCCAGGGCTGTTTCTCAATTCTTTCTAGAGCATCAAGGTCTTACAAACCATTAATATTAAAAAACAAACAGAAGAACGCTGCCTGACGGTACTCCAATAAAACCAGAGTGACACTCCAACTGCTAATGACTCCTAAAAACCCAAATTACTTTGTGCAGATTAAATTGATCTGAGAAAATTATGGGTCATTAGGTTCTCTAAATTACAGGACCAATTTCCTTCCTCAACTGAGAAATTCTTTCACCTTCAGAAACATCTCATGAAAATGAAATATCATGGCTATCTCTTCAAGTGTCCTTATCCCACAGCAGAAGGAATCTCTTACCACTAGAATGTCCTCTACTTACTGGAGTGCAACAGAATATATGCATTACCTGTATACAATGCAATTTTTTTTTTTTTCTTCAAATGCAAATGACCAGTTCACTCATAATTTCAGCAGCTAGATTTTAACAGCAGTTTCCATTCAAACTATATAATCAAAGCAAAATTGTAGAAGTTGTCCATACAAACATTCAAAGACAACTTCCATACAAAAGGTATCTGGTAAAAGCAAAGAAACGCACACGCACACACGCACCAATTTAGGACAACCTGAGAGAACAGACACTGAATCTCATCTGCAGTCAAGCCCAAGCTCCTAAGCACACTCAAGATAAAACAGTATGAATAGCATGGCATCTTCCTTGTTTAAACTTCAGTTTCTCCATCAAGTTCATGTTGTATAGTCCACATAAGAGAAGTCCACACAAATGCGGCAGAACCACCAGAGAACAAAACTGTTCTACAGTTTTATTACAACCCTTATACTTCCTTTCTTAAGTATTCTTTTGGTCCAGTACATTCATTTCCTACACTACACCCAAATTTATACTGTACACGCCCTGAAGCAGAGATCAAAAAGCTTAAGCAGAAAATGGCACTTCACCTACTTGCATATATCAGCCCATTTTACCTGTTTCCTTAAACCTTCCGTCTGCCCTTTGCATTAAACTGAGCTACACCTTCCAATAGGGCATCTGGTCTTCATGTGAAGTTGACGGAAGATGAAAACCCCATCAGTTCTGTGGTTGCTTGCACAGCAGCTAATCATCCTCACCTCAGCTAGGCCGAACTTGCCTAGCTCCAGCTTCCATTGGCTCTCGACATTCTTTTTTCTTTTTCTTTCTTTTTTTTTTTTTTTTGAAGTTTACAACAATGAGAATATAATTCCTACATCTGAAAGCACTTCCGCATACAGTGTACAACCAAGTTACCTCTCCTCTCTTACTTAAGCCAAAGGATTTCTCAGGCGGTTCAGGAGTGCTCCTGCATGGCTGGGTTGTTGCTAGCACTAATACAAAGAGGAGGCGAGACCTCATCCTCTTGCGAGCAGTCTCAGCCCTGCCAGGTAACTCTCACTATGTGACATTTTTTCCACTCCTAAGCCATCTGAGGGGCTCATTTCTATACCCTAAACTAGCACATCTTACTAAATGTACACCAGCTAAGCACTGACCTATAGCATCCACCACCCCAGCTTTAAGTTTAGAGAAGCTCAGCATTACTCATTTCTTCCCACTTACACATCTAGCAGTGTATTTGTCAGCTGGTTTTGCCACTTGGTGGGACCCCCTGCCTTCCTCGCTGTGCCAGCTATCTCCACCACTTACCTCCCCAGCTGACCCACCTTTCCCACAGCGCTAGGACATTCAGAGATGAGCTCTCCCACTCAGATGCAGACGGCATTTTCTGCTCCTTGGTGTACACACCTGTAGCTATGCACATTTCACCCAACTGTCCCCATTTGCCTAAATTATCCTTTCTTTTTTTTTTTTTAAACCATCATTAAGATCATTTATGACTTCACTAATCTTTGTTCCTTCCACACCTTTTGCAGTGTTTGTTTCCAAGCCACGAAACTCTAGTTTCCAACTAGAAACTCTACCTTCTTTGATTACAGGCAGCTCTTAAACCACTTAAGCACAACATTATTATATTCAAAGACACTTTTAGAAACTAAAACATATTGCACTACGTTAGAGAACTTACACAAGTCTGTTACACCCAGGCAACAGCCCTGGAAACCAAATTTCCAGTATCAAAACAACAAAACTGTGCTTGAGCAGACCTGCTCTCCTAAAATGGAAAAGCTGCATAATAGGATTATACCGCTGCTCTTATTTAGATTATCAAATTTTCCATAGCTTTTTCCCCCTGGAACTGATATTAGATCACCCTCTGGTTACTCACTCTCACTTTTTCACTAGCAATGCAAGGCTCTACTTCTCCTTCACTCCTCTGAAACCTCCCTACCACTACCAGACTTATTAGAAATCAGTGTCAGTCAGACAGACACGAACTTCACAAACAGCTTAAAAATCCCTTCCTGACTTCAGCTTCCCTTATGAATTTTCCAAATATAACTTACTTCTATATCAGTTACCATCTGCTACCCTTTTTCTCCACTCATTTCATGCACCTATTATTTTTAAACACCACATCCCTTCACAGCAAGAAGTAGCAATTGTCAAGAGGACCAAACCAAAGAGTAGGAAAAAGATCATTTTCTGGATATTTTTAATAGCTATTAGGCAATGCCTGGGATTAGTGCATGTATATGCATACATACTAAGCAGAACTTACAATCAGCACAGAATGCACTTTTTTTTCCCAATACAGTTTATTTTGGGAGGAGGGCAAAAAAAGGATTAATTCAGTTCACTTCTGAATTCATTTGGCTTAAATAAGTACTCGGAGTTCCAAACACCATTTTGTATATTTAGGAGATCACCTGTTTACGTGTGCAAGTGTGTGAACCCTATATATAGATTAACAGATGTCCCAAGAACCAATCCAAGGCTGTTCCATGTGGAGCTCAGCCAAGGGTCTAGAATGACCAGAGAAATAGAAAGTTACTCAAAGACAGATCAAGTGCAAGTCTTTCAATCACAAACCAACCATCTTTCCTTTAAGCCTACAGCTAAAACTTTATATTAATTTCCAAGTGAATCAGGTCATATAAAGAAGAGCATATATCTGCTGGCTGAAAAATAACTCATCTCTTTCATCAAACCCATGTCAATGTAACATTCTGTAAGCTTTGCATACTTGTCTGATTCTCCCACCAGAAAATGAGAATGTCTGATCTATTTCACAAGAACGACTTAAATTTGGACAAGGCTTCTAGGTCTCTAATGGACTCCTTTGAGAATTACTAAGACACGTCCCTGTTCATTGCAGCAGAGTTGGACTACATGACCTTCAAGGATCCCTTCCAACTCAAATGATTCTATGACTCTATGGTTCCAGAGCATCTGGAAGATGGTAGGGTGAGCTGGTGGCAGCCCTTTAGAAGCAGGGAAAAGCAGCACTCCTGTGAGTGTGTAGTAACAGACAACACTGCAACACTACCTACTGAGTAAAGCTGTTAAAGAAATAGAGCAAGCTGTGGCCACTTTTTGTCTGTCTTACCATAGAACTGCAGAACACTGAACTCATGGGCACTGTATGCTGATGGCCGGTGGCAACATACAGAGGCTGCACCCACACTGACATTTACCCAGCTGTAGTACCAGGGTGCCTCAGCAGTAAGCAGCGGTAAGAACAAATATTTATGATAAGTTGTTTTTTGCAGCTTGCCATCTAAATCTGCAACAACGTGCCTGCCTTTAGGTGTACCTACCTGAAAGCTCCTCAACTTCTAAAGCACACTGCATGTGTAACAGCGTGCACAGGACTGCTGAAACTAGGCCACAGCCTCTGCATCTCAACTCCTTAGGAGAAAAAAATACTTCGAGCCTATGTCACATACCATGACAGATTTACAACAACAAATTAAAAAAATATTCTGCATTTCCTGTTGTTTGTGACCCAGCAATGAGAGGTGTGTGGCTCTGAGCCTGCTGTGAGGCCCAAGAGTCAGTATCCCCATTTCTGCCAAACTTTTTCTCCTAAGGAAACCCCACAGACCCTGAAGGTGGCCTAAGCGAGGGGAGGGCAGGCAGAGTACGCAGCCCAGTGCAGCAGCGGACTGAGCAGGGCTCATGGAGACCAGAGCCACGTGCTGGCTGTTTGCCTGGTTGCTGGTGGAGACCTCTGATTGACTTTTGAAGTCTGTGATAGCAGTTTGCCCTATGTAAAAATTCCTCCTTGCAACCCAATCGATAAGTCACGCGACTGGGATTGAAAAGAGAAACTAGCAAAGAACAAGTGAAATTAGCCCAAGCTCATTATCGTAACTGAGGAAAGTGCAAGCGTAACTCAAAACAGTAAAAAGCAAACCATGCACTTCAAGGCTCGTTACGGGTCACGGTGCTTTACGTGTAAGTGCTCAGCACCTCTGCATATCCCATGTGAGAGCACAGAGCTGCAGCACCCTCCCCACTCCCAGGACAGCCACCGTCACACCAAACAGCCAGGATGCAACCAGCTCAACTACGATATACAGAAGTACAAGAAGGGTTTGACAGCATGGGATAGCTAGTGAGGAAAAACATTGCAGCTATTTGTGTAAACTAACTTCAATATGATAGCATGTTACCACAGCTTTGAGAGGCAAAGCCCCATTCAAGCCATCCCTCAGCCACCAGCAGCCATTCTAATTACATCAAGAATTTTTTCCTAGCTTCTGCTGCATTAAATAGTCACATCTGACCAGCAGCTGTGAAATATGCAGTACATCAACCCCTGGTTTCAGTGGACGTTTTATCTTTGGTTTATGACAATTTCGATCACTAGGAGATGTATGGAGAAAACTTCCCCCCGGCACCACAAATGGTCTCAGCACTATTTTGGCTGTGCCTGCTTACAACACAAAAGCTGACTTGCATCAGCCCTTCCATGTTTCAAGGGGAACCCAGATTACATCCCAGGTCAGACACCAGCAAGAACAGCATGTGGCCACCTTCAAAGGCAAAACCCTTCTGGACTGAGGCAGCACTCTCAGCACTCTGAGGGTGCTCTTCTGTGGTGTCAACAAGAAGCTACAAAAGATGACAGCTCTACGAGTCAGTGACCAATGAGGGAGTACACAATGGTCAAAATGAATTTTGAAAATAATTCTCAAATTGCACAGGTTGATAATTTTTTCAGAGCTGCCTTTTATGCGGTCGACTACAGCAGCCCATGACACAGAATTTGCTAGAAAGCTGGGTGCCAACAAAAAAAGCCAGCTTTGGGGCCCATTTTAAGGGCAATTTTCTCAGGCTAACAGCGTTTTAATCCACTAACTGCTGATGGGAAACACACTCTGGCTTTGCATTTAAGCAGACTGTGCAGTTAGCAGAGAAGCATTTAAGTGAAGCAGACTGTAAATGACACCCAAACTGCAGGGATTATATGGCAGTTTGCTACCCAGGCGAGGGGTTGCCAAAAATCTGTGTCCCTCTGCGAGGTGAAGGAGAAGCAGCAGAGTGCACAGCTGATCCTCAGTCTGCAAGCAGCCACTGGTGCTGCAAACACCATCCCTGTGATTAGGTTCATTTGGATGCATTTACAAGAACAGCTTGGAGTGAGCCTGAGCAAAGGGACAGTTAAGCAGAAGTTTATTTCTTTACTACGTGAGATTATCTCACATTTCACTACCTCTTTTCTCCGCTGCAGCAACAACAGCTGCTATTAAAATGCAGGCAGTTTCCTCATCTCTTCCTTAGCAACCATACCATGGCGAAAATTTGGTTTGGGAGGGCGAGATGGAGAATTTGGTTTAGTCTCTCAAACTGCTACAAGGACTTTTTGCACTAGAGCCATACTTCACCGACTTCTATTCATGCTGCGCTCTCCTATTCATGTGAGGCAGGACTGAGGTCCATCTCACTGCAGCCAACGAGGAGGTCTGGGCCACACCTCCTGAACAGGAGACAAAACCAGCATCCGAGTGGATCCTTGCTGCAGGTCATGTGAACAACAGATTTCTTAGCAGCACTGCAGCAATCAGCACATCCAGCTGCAATATGCTTAGGTGGGCAGGTGTCTCATACAATTTGGGTGATAGATATGAGTGCTGACAACCTCCTTACCCAACTCTGCTTGCTCAAGGACAGATGCACATTGACACAAGGCCAACCAGGAGGTTGAACTTCAATGGCATTTCAATAGCACTTCAAGTACAGAGGACTTGAAACCCTTCTCACAACCACCTTTTCTTATTCTCTTGAGAGCACAACTCGTCGTACGTATGGGAACAGGAATACAATTCTCAAAAAAACAGAACAGATCCTCCACCTCTAAAGCTACAACCATCAGAATATTTCACAGTAGGTGGGTGAGCAGTAATCCAGGGATGCAATGTGGGTCATGCAGCGCTAGGTTTTTTTCCATTCAGCACTTCAAAAAGCTTTTTTAAAGCAGCTGAGAAGTATAGAAAAGGCATGAGTCTGGGCATCTCAGCTGGACATTTAAGAACTTGAAGAGAAGGAAGAGAGAAAATAAACCAGCTTTCACTCTCAGGACAAGAAGAGCTGGTTTCTTGATAAAATCATTCTCTTCAAAGTTTCTGTGGGATTTTAGAGCTCAAAAAGTTATTGGATTGTATATGATCATGACCAAGACATGCAGTCCCCAGAGGCCCGCTGACAGATGAGATGCTGCCTGCACAGCGGTGGCCCAAAGGCCTGGCTCCGGCTGCTAGAAACAAAATTCAGTGACAGGGCAATGCTCTCTGTGAAAGCTTTTTGTTGGGAAGATGCTGTTGGAAGAGAAATATGAAATAGGAATAATCTTTCAAAATGTTTTTAAAGTATGAGGAAATACTTGCATGTATTATCATTTAAGAAGTCCATGTCACGAGGCATTAACTCTTTCTGTGGAGTTACACAAATATGGATTCTTTGATATTGCTAATGCAGCAGAATCAAAGATCCCAACCTACAGAAGAAATTGGTCATGAAAGAATATGGAATGAGAAGCAAATACACAGTCAAAAGCAAAAGGATCTTCTCCATCCTCACACACTACCACAAGGTAGCTTGCTCACACCACTGAGCACAAAAGAACCACATTACCAGGTCACTTTTGAGGCTTCAATATCAAATTCAGCACAATGCCAAAATCGAAGTAATCTAAATTTCAAGATGTTTTTCGAAGACAAAGTCATCATTCACAGTTTTGTGACCAGGTAACATTACCAAACAGACAAAAGCAGCAGCATGGTAGAAATGTAATGACGTAACATGATCTAACCTCAAAGAAGGACCAAATCCTGGTGCTTCTCAAAGGCTTGAGTCAGAACTGCAGTTCTACAGTGGTGAAACGTGCAGGTACGGAAGGAAGAACCAGTCCATAGATTCAGAAGTTTACAAACTCAGTCTTCAATTTCATATATACGTTTACTACGCAGGTACTGCTCACATATGTGACACTGAATAGATGCACAACTTTATTACTACTGCAATCCAAAAGTTACACCAAATTCTGCACATTTCTTTTTATGTTGGTTTAAAAGAAACAACACCAGCAGTTGCTGTGGATTTTACAGCACTTGCCTTTACATTCTTCCTTCCTAGTTTGTTTAAATTCCTGCAATTCTATAAAATCTGGAGGCAGTTAATGCAATTTTACTCATTGCTTTTTAATGCAACGCAAGCTTTGTTTTCTTACTAGCATTTTAAGTCAGATAGATATATATCATATTATTGTACATATGAGATATGTTAGTACATTAGTCTTTCCATCTAACACAGAGAAGCCCACTCTAATAGCCCACACCTAATAGCCCATTTCAGCACTCACTGAAACTGTTAAAATAGGACTTTGACAAATGAAGCTGGCATTTTTAGTGAAATATGCAACATGTAAAAGTGTGCAATAAGCTCATCAACAGGAAAAGTGGGTCTTCCTTCTGTGCAATGTATCAATTCCTATAGAATTATTTAGCCCCAGAAATACTGGTTAGGTGAAAACCAAGGGTGTAAATAGCCAGGCACGTATCCCTTTCTATGGAATCTGGCTACCATGCATGATCCAACAGGATGACCTGTAACAAAATACCTAGATGGAAAGGTTTACTAAAATTGACACATCAGTATCACGAGACAGTAAGTACGTAACTACCTCCCATTATCTGTGATGCGTGCTTGTTGATGCCATCTATATATCCATTGTTGCTATCTATAGCTGGAAGGGAAGCCCTGAGGGAAAATTCTGACTTCTTAGAGAATTTCCCAACTTGCCACGTGAAGTCAAATCACAAGTCTATACTGATTTACATGTTTCCATGAAACAACAAACAAGAAAGAACCAACATTGCCCTCAGCCACCTTGTGAAGAAGACCCCAGAAAGAAATTCTCCAAGATAACTTAATGTGACGTGGCAGATGAGGACAAATGAAGGAAAAAGAAGGACCAGACAGACATATCCTGACAATCAGATCTACAGCCGTCTCCTAAAGAGACAGAACAAAAGGCAAGCTGCATTAGGGAAAGCACGCTTGTGCCCTTTTCATTTCATTCTTGTACAAACAGAGGCATCTCTGCCTATAAGAAGAGCTCCAACAATCTTATTTCCTTTAAAGCCAAGACATCAGAGTGTTTTTGTTGTTGTTTTTTTTTTGTCTAAAAAATTATACAGGAGACAGGTAAAAGAACGTGCTGTTTAGATACAACAGAATCTCAGCGATTTTTCAGATTGTCTTAAACCCAAACATTCAAGGGAAAATACATGTTTGTGCATTCCTATTAAACAGAAGAAAAATCAATTCTTGAGAGAATGCCAAATCATAAAATGCACAATTGATTAGGCACGTTTGTCGTATTAGAATGAATGAGGAAAAGCTTTCCATGCCTCTTTCTGCAACAAGAGATGCGACAGAACATTTTTCCTTTATAACTCCTTTCCTGCTGCACACAGAGCTCCTGTGCTCTACCAGCCTCTCACATCAAGGCCAAACCTTCCCCAAACACTTCTCAAGGACTGCACTGGCCCAGAAATTCAGCCTTCCTTCTACTATTCTACAGATAGAATTTCTCAGCTCCCTTCACAGAAACTACCTCCCGGTGAAGATACCACAGAATTTCTGTACAAAAAGATGGGATCCTTAGATATATGAGCTGTATGTATTATTGGGTTTTCTAGCAAACTGAGGAATCATTTCTGTATTTCTAAGATTTTCAAATTCTTATCCATCTAAAGAAGTTTGGTTTATGGAAACTAAATGCAAATTAAAGCAAATGCTTTTTTTCACAAGTGGTAGAAAAAAAGGACTTTGAAGCATGCAAATTCAAACACAAAACTAGCATTTCTTTGGAATAACTAATTAACTGATTAAAAAGGGATCTTGGAAAGCAGGTCCTTATAATTTTAAATTAGCTGGCTTTAGCATCCCTCTCCCAGCTTCAGTCTGTTCGACTGTGCTGACAGTTACTTCACAGGACATGAAACAAATTGGGATTTGCCCAGCATACATACTGCATGCAAAATATAAGCTCAAGGCATTCCCTATCCACCTAGCATTCCTGCCACCAGCTACTGTCCAAATCACAGCATCCTCTTTTAGCTAGAAATTCAGGTGGATGCTACAAGGAACTGCTGCACTTCCTTATGAAAGAAACAACTTTGCTGTTTTGTCAAAGAACATATGCCTCAGACATGACATAGAATCATAGAACAGGCTAGGTTGGAAGGGATCTTAAGGATCATCTAGTTCCAGCCCTCACTCACCGCATCATGCAGCTCAAGTCCACATCAGGCAGCTCAGGTCCCCGTCCAACCTGGCCTTGAGTGCTTTCAAGGATGGGGCACCCACAGCTTCTCTGGGCAGCCGGTGCCTTCCCACTCTCTGACTAAAAAATTTTTTCTAATATCTAACCTAAATTTTCACTTTTTTAGTTTAAAACCATTTCCCCTGGTCCTATTACTATTAGATTGTGTAAAAGTGAGGTTTGAATAAAGATCCCCACCTTTTTACTGCAACAGCCTTCTGCATTCTTTACAGTCAGAGACAGAAATTCTACTGTCATTGTGTTTGTAGTTGTGAAAAAGTTACAAGTTTCAGCTATGGTCATTGTATCCCTCTACATTACAAGTCAGTTCCTCCACAGCAGCACGGTATGGAAGCTGATCCTCAGAGTTCACTTTACACACAAAAAGCACATAAAATCCCCTCCAGCTCAACTGTAATCATACACACCTGTCTGCTACTTTTTGCTTTCTCTTTGCATATTCCCTTTCTGGCAAACGTCTAGACTTTAGATCTCCAGAACACTTTGGGGTGTTGAGCTTTTTTTTTTTTTTGCAGAAGGGAAGATCCACGACCTTAAATACAGATCAGGGGCTATGAGACTTCATGTGCTTCTTAAGTGCCATCATTGCTATAAGTACCTAAATAATATAATTTTGTGCAAAAAGTCAACCAGCAAAATAAAAATTAAAAAACAAAAACAAACAAACAAACAAACAAAAAAAAAGAAAAAAAAACACCCAAAAGCAGCAGACTACAGTGGCTTATGTGACCACTTGACTTCAGCCTGGTGGACAAATTCTGCTGGTGTTTCAATAGCTCCTGCTGGCTCAGAGCTCTGCTGAAGGGCACAGAGAGGAGGCTGCCAGCAGCAGCAGCAGGTAACCCCACACTGCCAGATCCGCTATCAGAGGTGGGCTTTTGCTAATGCTCAGAACAAAGCAAGTTGAAGGGCAGACACGTTTCCTTTCCGTTGCTCCCTGCAGTGAAGAGGCAGCGGAGATAGCTTCGTGGTGACAGCGCTTTGCAAACCACTGTAGTTAGATTCACAGTCACATGTCGGTCCTGAAGACACCATCCTTGTACTGAACTGCCTACAGTCAATGTGACAACTATTATTAGCAGCTGGGAAAGTCTCTCAGTGAGGCACAAAGGTGCTGTTAGTCTAGCATCTACTTGTAAAATGTCATCTGTCACTTCCGAATGGCACAATTTGAGATCTGAGCATGGAAAAGGGGGTGAGCTGCAAGCAGGCTTGGGATATCCATTCATAAGTATCATGCGGAAAGAAGTGTGGAAGCTTTGGAAAGTGAAAATGAAGAAAAAGAGCATCAAAAAAAGCATCACACAGAGCATTTTGACAGGGGCAGCGAAAAAGGAACGAAAACATCAGAACTGCAACAGGGACAGGTTACATGCTGCTTGTAATGATGACCAAATGACATGAAGGGCGTGTATTTCCAGCACTGCTGCACAATTTGCCGAGATAAGCAATGAAAGAACATAGCTACTACCCCAAATAACCCACAGCTGTATTCTACATGCATGTAACACTAGAGAAATAATAAGCAGCACAAAGCAGGGGAAAACTTCACATGAGGAAAGCTGAAAGCAGATCTCTTCTCTCAGGCAGCCAAAGGGCGTCCATCCCTCAGTTCTGCGCAACAGCCCAGTCGTGCAAAATGTTTGTGCCCTGCCAAGTGTGCCTGTACAGAAGGTTATCAATCAGATGTGCAGCAGAGAAGCTGGGGGAAGTACTGGGCCCTCAGATTCTCTGAGCTTCAGCTCTGTGAGCTGCCTCTGGGCATGGAGGCCTCAGAACAAGGTCTTTGTAGGCACAGCTGCAACATACGATGCCTGCATCTACCATGAAGAAAAAATAGTTATCAACAATCTGTTAAAACTTTTGAGTAGTTGCCTTTTTTTACAAAAGATTTTCTTTACAGCTGCTTACTTTTGAAAAGCTGAATTAAAACGAGATTGTCCAGAAAGCCTGGATGTCATCAATTTTCACCATCAATTTTGAAAGGAATCCATGCCCCAAAGCTGAGCGTCCCCTCCCTGTTACTGACTTTCTCACACATTCCTTGCTATCTTCATCAGGCTCAGTCTAACTTCAGATGGCAGAACTGCAGACTAGAAAGTTCGAGCCTTGATTTTCTTGGAAGAATACTTACTACATCATATAAGCCTTCTTACAGTTCTACCCACCTCACTGAACATGGAGAAAAATCCTGCATACGCTGATCAGCAAAAAACATTTAGCGGTTCTGACTCGTAATCACTGCACTGCAATGTGCTTCGACTACTGCAGGTCTGCTCTTTATTTCAGATACTCTGTGCTAGTAAATTTTACATAGCAACAAGGCAGAACGTTGCATATATCTCCACTAGCCCAAGTTAGCAAAGCAAAAAAGAGCCATGAGTTCTGCTTTAAGTTATGCCATTAATCAGATTATGCATCCACTGAGAGGCCTCCTGCAAGGAGAAGGAACAGGATTTGCCCATCTGGACTCACTGTATCTCTTTGTTAAATAAACCTAAGCTATGTCAGGGGCCGTATCCTGTTTTCTACCATAGGCTGCAGAGGTTCTTGCCAAGAAATATATTGCTTTAACATTTTGAATCGAAATTTATTGATGCAGCAGGTGACAAGATCAGTAATTTGATGCTGAGAAAAGATTGGGTAGACGGGAGTCGGGGCACTGAAATGAAAGATCAAAACAGGCACTTATTTTTTGGTATAGATATTCTTTAAGTCGTTGATCAATGACTTACAGGAGTGAGAGAACACTGAAAAATCTGAGGTGAGTAGTGACATATCTCAAAGTTGATGAAAGGACCACGATTAGATTTACACGGGCAGCCTGATGTGGATCTCAAAGACATGAGCAACTGTCACTGGCCCTTATCTTCTCTGGGAAGGAGAGCCGCAGTGACATCTGTCTGGCAAGAGCTCTAAACAAGCATATCAACTCCAGAAGTTGTTTCTGGATGCAAAACAGGCAAGCTGAGCTTAAGCATTACAATTTTGTTTTCAAAAAAAGCATCTACTTTTCAACAGCTGCCAGGAAGTCTAAGCATCAATCATTAGCTGCTTAAAAGTACAAACACAGATCTTTTCTTAAAAAAATACAGAAAAACAAATAATTATCAAAAAAGCAATAATTACAAGGCTGCGTGTCTTTTTCAAGCTTTATAAAAATATTTTCTTGTTGCTAGGAATATCAATACCCCAGCACTACGGCTGTTGAACATGAAGCTCTCAGCTCAACTGTGAAGAAAATCCAGTTGATAGGGCAGGAAAATACTGCAAATTTTACTTGGTGTCATTACCAGTTCAAAGCATTGTCTGCATAAATGCTATTGACAGCTGCACTCCTTGCACTGCACCCACCTTATATTCTTTTTATTTCTGCACAATTTGAGTCCTTACATCTCCTTACTCCTGCAGGTCTGAGACTGAAACTCATTCATTTTAGCATTACTTAGTGCAGAAGAAAACTATTATAGTAGATCTTTTCTGAAAAAATGAATTAGATCACAGCGAGGTAAACAAGTTAGCCTCTGCCCCTCTCCTCCTCCTCCTCCTCCCATTCCCAGCATGAAAATAGCTAGGGCTAAAGCAACAGCTGGGGATCATTACACTGACAGGAATAGTTCAGTAAACTCCAAGAGGGGAGAACATGTCATATCCAAAAAAACTAAAAACACATTAGGGCAGCAGGACCAAAAAAAAAATGTGAATTCAGCTTCAGGGATAAAGTGATGACTCGCTTTCCACTGATAAAGACTGACTTATGAAAACACTGGTCAGTCAATGTTAACCCTTTCCTGAAGCTTCCCACTCTTGATGACTTATGCCATAAAATTAACAAATACCCTGAAACACCTCTAGTCTTCAGAGTCAAATGAAGCACACTGGGGATTTAACAGAAATAAATTTAAATTGCCTGCTTACTGCCAACTTTGAGCCACTTTACCTTAATACCTCGCTAACATACCTTCACCGTGCCATGCATTTGCAGAGTGGCTGCAGCACAAGGCTACAGAGACTAAACATACACACTGGCTGTACCTCTGGATTTGCAAAAAGGAAAGCCAACCAGTTAACCTCCCACATATTTGTTACATTTTCTCTGCTTTTCTGTGTCATAGCACTGTTTGCTATTCCGAATTTTGGGATACATGTGGCCATCGCTCGGAGATGATTCAGAGACATTTTGTGCCTGTTTCTGATGGTCCTTATCCATGTATTTGCAGGAGGCATCGCTTTTAACATCTTCCCCAGCATCTTCAGGTTGGAGGAAAACATCGCTCAACCTTGACAGAAAAAGGCCAGCCCACATTTCTGCGAGATGCCTGGGATGCACCCTCTTGCTGGGTATGCCCTTGAAGTTGAAGCCTCCCCATCCATATGGGCAGGTTCTTCTGCCCTCTGCTGGAAGAGGCACAGGCCACCCAGCAGCCTTACCTTCAGGTACTGGAAATTAGGACAACGAGGCTTAGATCGCTCCTGAAGAAAGCTAAATATTAACAAGCAGTTGCATGACTCCTGATCTCTTCAAAGTGCTGAACAGATATTAATAGTTTAATCAAAGGCTAAGCTAACTCAAATTACCTCACATTTGCTGCGGACCAAGAATGTGCACACAGTTACCACAGATCAGATGGCCTGCAGTAACTTGTTCGTGTTGGGGCCCCGAGACACAAATCTTGGAAAAAGACAGCTGAATTTCATTGTCAGGCTCTCAGTCACATTGAACATTTTTTGAAGCGAGGACTTCCCAAAATAAAAGTTTGAGAGCAATGAACAAAAGACTTTGCAAAGAGGTGGAAAAGTTGGAATTCATTTTTGGAAGCGTTCACTTCTACACTAGAGCCATGGGTGCTCACCTGCTTTAGAGAGGCTTTCTGGAATTTTCCAAAGCTTGCAATTCCTTCCTCCTACCTTTCATCAGGAGCTCCCATCCCGTTGTGCTAAGAGGCCTAAGAGCTGCAAACTAAACTCTGGTATTTGAAAACTAAACCACTCCAAGGCACTGCTTGATGGAAAACATGTTTATGGATTTTTGGATTCTAGGAATTTTACAAATAACTGCTCCAACATGTACTTTGAAAAATACAAGCACGTGTCCTTTGACTTCCCCACGTCAAATGAATTTGTGTGTGGAAAGGATCAGAAGTTCCCAGATTACTTTATGTCAAGTTCCACTTAAAAAAAAAAACCAAAAGCATTAAACCAGATTCTGAATACCATGTTTTTCAAAGGCAAGAAAACAAGATAAAATTTATTCCAGATAGCCACTTCTCATAAGATTCACAAAGCAAATAGGAGTGAACCTTATCAGCACAATGCAGACACCTCTTTTTTTGCTTGGCTTTACTAAGAAGTGAAAGCAGAGTGGCACCCATTCATTTGTGTGTGGTAAAACATGAGGAGAGAAGGAAATGAATTTTCTGTCCTTGATAGTAACAAAATTAAGCTGTCCCATTTTTTGCCAAAAATAAGGTACAATGGTCCTTAGAGTTTCATTCAGCTCAGTGGTAATTAGTGACTTCCGTAGCTTCTGTACGGGCTCACATATGAGTCCCTCTGCTTCTCCACCACCTCTAAGATTTGGCTCTGCAAAATACAGCGAATGCTACAGCATAAATACAAAAGGCATCCTGAGATCACAGGAGACTTGAACGGAGCCGCAGAAAAGCTAAAGGGTTATTCTGTACTCTTCTGACATGAAAGAAGTTGGCAGCATCTATTTCTCTTTCCTACCCTTCCTGTTTGGTAGCTCGTAGCAAAAAGCTTTCTCCGTTGCATATTAAAATATGAATTTTAGGCATGTGGTTGGGCATGGAGGGAGGGTTGATTAATATTGTTAAACTTTACAGAGGCAACACAACTTTTTCAAAGTACAAGAACTCAATGGTCTTAATTCACTTCAACTTCAGATGGCAGCAAGCATTCTTCTACTGATTACAGTACTATAAGATCACATTTTCCTTACTCTATATTTGATCCCACTGTAGAATGCTTGTGATATTTAGTGACTGGATGAAAGATGTATCCTGGCACATCCAAAGGCTGAGTGCTCACCTTCTGTGAAAATCAATGCCTCGCAAATACAAGACAGCTGCAAGTTTGGGGGTTTGGATCTGGTTTGTTTTTCCCTCTGAAGACTGATGTACAGCAGCTCTTTGCCTCCAGAGCAGACATAAGCCACCTGGGAATACCATTTATACTAATGGATTTATTACTCCCAAATTTTATTTTGGCTTTTGTTTTCTTTTCCGTTTTCACACTTGTTCTACAAGGAGTATTCCAGTGAAAACCAGCAACAAAAATAGTGATATCTTAAAAATTAATACAAAGATTACTCTCGATATCTGATAAAGGGGCATGGTATGAGGAATGACAGTAGGGGGTATTTTTGTATGGCAGCCTCAGTAGTCCAAGAGCTGCATGTGAGAGAAAAATCCTCTAAATGCAACTGCTAAAATGATCTTCTACTCACCAGCTATCTCCTTATTTAATATGCCTTTATTCTATCTAACTTTTTGTTCTCAACTTCGACCACTCTTCACTTTTTGGTCAAAATTGTCATTGCGAGTAATTTTTCTCTCCTCTCAGATCACATTACCTGCTCCTAAAATCACTCATCACTTTACTTCTCTTACTGTGCTCAAGACCTTTGTTCAATCCTTCAAGTCCTTATTAAAATTCCACTTGCAGTAGTGAATCCACTACTTCTTACAAATATAACTCTTGTTTATTTGTCACTGGCATGTTGTTACGTTCTGTCATTCTACCCTGTAATCTTTTCCCAGTTCCCATTGGTTGCTGTCTATTATGCTGCTCACTATGAATGGATCACTGTCTGGACTCATCTTTTCAATCTTTTCTTCAAATTCACTCTTCTCATAGATAACACTCCTTGAAAATTGACACAGATCTACAGAATCATTCAGAATTGTCATATCCCTATAAAAATCATGTGAATTTCTAGGAGAATTATCTAATATTGAATCTTACTCAGATATATACAAGCCATTCCTTTCACACTCTCCAAACAGCAACATATTGAAACTTAAAACATGATATTCTATCCCCTGCAAGACTGAGTTGCCACTTCAAGATAAGCCTTTATACTTTAATAAAATAGCCTTAGAACATTGTTTACAAGAGCCCTACAGGCATAGAAAAAGAAACTTGGAAATGTAAAGCTCCGAACACAAGTGGAATTGTCCTAAGGTACAGCAGTGCATGTCACTGCACACAGGGCTCTGACCTCGTCCTGTGCCATGCTTACAAGCGCCCTCAGGAACAACAGGTCACAGGAGTCATAGGGAAACCCAAAATCTGGACAACTGCCCAGGCTGGACAGAAAAAGAAAAAGCAGGCAGATTCTACATGGAAGAAAAAACAACAACAACAACACAAACCAATTATGCAGTGCCTAAAATGAAGAAAGCAGATACTGCTAACCTTCTCGCAAGCTGTGGTATGAATCCTGATATGTGCTTGAACAGCTCTTCCCTTGCTTTGCCACAGTCTCTGCAAGCGGCACAATCCCGACATAGGTAGGCTGGAGTGTCTTGGCTTTATCCAACATATTAGAGGAAATCCCTGGACCTGAAGGCCGATTCTGCAGCACAGGAGGCGTCTCTGCTAATGGAAGGGGTGCTTAATCCTCACAAGAGACCAAACCACAAACCCTTGCTACCAGGTTTCTGTCACTGTACCCAGAAGGAGAGTGGAAAAAAAAATCAGTTTACTGCTGGATTCCAAGGCTGTGCTTGCATAGGAACACAGAGGTATGCGAGGCACAGACAAATCCTGACAGCCAACATCTAAAGATTAAAATCAGCAAGCCTCTTGGCAAAACTCGTCTTCCTACTATCTCAAAGCTCAAGCAGAAACTCCTCTACTTCAGCAAGCGGCTGTAAGCATTCGGGAGCCCAGAATGCAGAGCAGTGCTTATCAACAGATGCGTGGACTTCTCCGTGGGGCACTGGCAGTAACAGCCAACCTCATTCACCCAAAATAGTGAACAGTTGGTTCTTCTACTCACGCCGCAGACACCTGCCAGACAGGCAATGCCATGTGATTCAGCACTGCCCTCTGCACCTCCCAGCTGCAAACACATGAACCAGGAGCACATCACCGCTCAGCCAGCAGCAGCCATGCCGTCTCTTCTTCTTTCCTGTTCCAACTATTAAAACTGAATTTTGGTTGTGGAAAAAGCTCAAATGAGTACTGTGGAAACAGACTTTACATGCATTTGCTTTGAGACTAACCAAGGATAACTGCAAGTTACTTCACTGCAAGCATGAATGCCTGCCTCTTCCTCCCTTCCATCTTTTCTCTTGACTTAGTAGAAACACCCAGCTGCAGATAACCAGCAGCCCCCAGGCAGTACACTTCTGCAAGCACCAGAATCGCACAATCCAGGCTTGTTTGGATGCAGCTGTCTCACCTGGAATTTATTTAATACATTTCATGATTGTATGTCATACGACTGGCAGTCTGCAGATACACATTCTACCCACTGGAACTGGAAGTGGCTGGGGAAAAGCATGCTTCATCCTAACAACAGTGGGACAGCCAGTGGCTTTGTTGTTCCTTAATCTCGTGCAATGAAGACTGAGCAAATAAATAAATATAAAGATGTTGGGGGGGGAAAGAGTTGTCCCATGAAAACACACACTTGAAAAAGGTATTTCATCTTTACAGAAGCAAAGCGTGAATAGTAATTAATGTCAACCTACGAGCCTGAAGCAAGAGCTTTCACGGCACGTACAAGGTGAATACTCCAAACTTACAGGAACAGTCTGCCATTTTGTATTATGGCCCCCATCAAAATAAGGCTGACATTCCTCATCTCCCAATGGTCTGAGTCATGTTACAGAGTGAGGCTGCAGTAACAGCCACGAGAAAAAAATCTCTTTAATAATGAAGCTGCAATCTGAAAAAAGTGGTGTTCCACCAAATATAAAAACCCCAACTTTAACTGTGCCATTAGCAGCATGAGAAGTCATCCTTTAAGTTACAAACTAGAAACTAAAATAATGAATTTTAACATTTTATTAAACTGTGATTCGAAATTGCATCAGTGGCACTTCTGAGCTCCTGCAGCAGCCCTCCTCTTACTTAGAAATGTTTGACCTTCACTCAAAAGAATCCAAACTCTAAAGTTCCTATGGGTAAAAAAATGGTGATAACGAAAAGCTCCACAATAGCATTATTTCTAAATTATCAATGCAAACCACTAACACGCTCTCATCTTAAATTTAGGATTTGTAAAAGTCACGTAAAGATTCGGTTTCACACTGAACTTTGGCCAAAAAGTTCATATTACTGCATAGATAGATGATCCTTCTGCACAAACATTAGCTGCAGGAGCTGCTGACCCACAGAGCACAGCACCACTAAAGCCAGCACCAAGGACGGGAGAAACACGCTGCCCACATCTCTTCAGCAGCAACATGGGACCGCACACAGCGCGGGGTCTGACTCTGTGCAGACAGGTCCCCTAATTGCTGCCATTACTGCAAATCTACCCAGTGCCAGACTGAGTCCTGCTCTTCCTGGCAAGGAATACACCATCTGGACAGTGGAAATGATAAGATGCAGCTACAGAGGTCAAAGATTGCTACTACTTTGCCAAGCAGGGCCCCTGAACTCAGCTCACTACAGAGGATAAAGCCTGGCAAATGGGAGCTCCTCCCCTGCCCAGCTGACTCACAGTTCCCCGGGGTGTTGCTGAAATAGCCCCAAGATGCTGCTCGAGTTCTGACAAAGCAAACTTTTAGAACTGAAAGACTGACACCAAGTAACCAATTAGATGTGAAATATAACATTTTACTGATCGTGAAATGATCTAACCAATCTTCTGCTGCTACCACTGACAACTCTATCTTAATGAAGATTTCTTCCTCTCAACGTATTTTTAAGAGCTGCAAATACATATGCAAACTTACCTTTCTTTATTACCATGCAGAAAATTGCTTGGAAAGAAAAACACCTGATTGGCTGAATACAGTCAAACAAATCTTTTCTTCACTGAGCAATATATTCTAAAATTTTGTTGTACAGCATCACTTTTGTCCTACGGTGTTACTGAGCATTCTAAAAGGAGGAGCAATTAGCTAAACCAGAAAAGGATGGGCCACTCCAGAAAGACATGGATATGGCCCTACAAGCAGTAAGACGACAAAACACTGAGGAGTCCATGTTGGAGGATATCTTCAACACATGAGCAAGCACTTGTGAGACACCTCCTTGCAATAATACAGACTCTAAGAGACAGGTAGAGTTGTATGAAACACTGACATTACTGCCAGGTGTCAGTGACCACCAAGTTAAATGGGTTTCATTTCTTCTGTTTGATCCCAATCTAATGACAAGAGAACTGACAATCTGATCAGTGATCACATGAACTGAAATGGCAGTGTGCTGTTACTTTGGATATCAGCAGGGTGGATGGGAAGGTCTGCTTCAGGGCAGAGGTAAGGTGTTCAGCGAGTGTCAGTCACTTAGCTGCTCCAGAGAAGTGTCATCAACCCACTTCAAAGCACATCCAGCATTCGCTGTTGTGCACAAGCTTTACAGAATTGGCAACACTGCTCTTGGCCGAAAGATCACCTGCATCAGTGGGATCCAGATATTTGTCACAGATTTTTGGTTTGGAAAGCATCAAGCCCAACTTTCACAATCAGTCCACAAGGAATCTATTGAGCCTTACATCATTTGATTTTCACACGGGAAATGAGATAAAGATTGTGGGAACTTATTCTCCCTCAAGATGCTGCATTGCAATTTATGTCTCCACAAGGAAGTAAAACGTAACATTAGGTGCACATATGGCTTGCACAGATACTGCTGTGAGTGCTGAGGCCTGGTGAGCACAGCACACAACACCCTAAACTGGAAGTCAGTTCTCTTACTGTTTCAAATACGTTCACTAGCTTTCTCTTTTGTTATTTTTCTACCCTCAAAAGCCAAGACAGCATACAAGCAGCAGCTTTTTCAAATTTCCAAACTATGCTAGAAGAGAAATAAGACAGACTGAACCACCCTAACCACCTAAGGTTTATTCCCACAAAATAATGTATTCTTCAAGTTAAACAAGAAAAAAATTGCTAGCAACTCACTCCAACTTCAAAATGTTCACTTTTCCCACCTTTCTCCTCCTTCACTGCCTGCAGTTCTGTGCAACCCCCCGTCCTCTCCCCCCAGTAACACTGTTCTGGGACGACACAATGCCTGCA
This sequence comes from Chrysolophus pictus, assembly GCA_037305975.1. Lineage (NCBI taxonomy): Eukaryota > Metazoa > Chordata > Aves > Galliformes > Phasianidae > Chrysolophus > Chrysolophus pictus. Next base: position 146,470,219 of record CM074576.1, read on the forward strand.
AGGATCTGCATGCACACAATTCAGTGATGAAATCCAAACAATGTACTGCTAAAAACTGGCAAACAGCTGCAATATACGCTTTCTCAGGCAACATGAGAAAGATCCCAGTCAAGGTTTAAGCCAGATGAACCTCAGAACATAAAAAGTCTGAGCCCAATATATTGGAAGATCTGTCTTCTGGTACTTCTAGCAAGCAGACAAAAGCCAGAAAAATGATAGGATGTTGCACCTGCACCACTGTAAAGTTTTGATTCCTTACGACTCTACCAATTTTATACTTTGAAATAAATGCAGACTTCACACTGACACTTGTACCGCTTACTTCTCTGCTGAGGATCACATTTATGTAATGTGAGTTAGCTCTGGATATTCCCAGGATCCTGCCTCCCACCAACAGTGACCTTCAGGAAGAGGCAGAAACACCAGTCCAGGATCACTGTACATTCCTACTTCTCTAGTTCGCAGGAAGAGCCTGAAGTTTACAAGCCCTGATCTTCTCAACTAGCTGGTGACAGCCACCACTGCCAGCTAGTGCTCAGCACACTCCTAGACATACCAGGTAGCCAAAGGTAACCACCAAGCAGATGTGTGAAAAAGCAGGAGCAGCAGACGTGCCTGGGAACCTGGATGTTTGCCTTCCCAGCTGAGCCACTCTCCAGCCCCCAGCCCACGCTGGGATATACCACCACCCCCGCTTCTGGCAACTTGGCTGTCACTGAGCTCTAAATACTGAGAGCTGAAAGCATAAAAATAGCTGCTGCACAGGCTGGAAAACCTATCAAATGATGTCAGCTTGCATTTCGAGCCCTCCTCCCCCACCACCACTTCCTTTCCTATGTCACTTTCTCATTACCTCACTGTCTCTAATTCTGAAAGTGCTTCTCTATGCATCTTTCAGCTGCCAAAGTGAACTTTACACAGTGACCAGAGCCAAATCAACCCCCAGCACATATATAAACTCTGCCACCCACCCCATTCCTTGGGATTCATCCAACATGTCAGTCTGCCTTTCCCTGAAAACACGCATATGAAATCCACAATCCCTATCTGCAAAACACAGATCTGCAGATCTGCAGCAAGAAGAATCAGTTCACTCCAAGGAATGCAGCGCTGATCTGCATTTGATTAACTCTACAGATAAGTAGTTTCCAACCAGCAAGACAAGAGTGGTGAGTGAGGTGAGGATAGGCAGCAGCAGCAAGGCCTGGCTTCCCCAGCACTGTTCAAGCCTGACGACGAAGGTGAGGTGCAGAGAGAAATGCAAAATCTGGTTTTTTTCCACATCAGTCACTGCAGAAGGCTGTACGTACACATGGCAGAACTGTGGTGCCAACACAGGGATTTCTAGCCAAAAGAAGAAATGCAACCACTAGGTGAATTCCTCTGGCTCAGTTAGTGGCCAGATTCCATCTGCAAAGGAAAACTTCAGAAGAGGGGGAACGAAGAAAGTGGGGTGGTAAGAGAAGGAAGTTCTACAGTTAGCTTCCAAACAACTGCAATCCACTATGAATATAAGCCCAACAAAGACAAGCAAGAAAATTAAAACCACGCATCCAAACATATTTTATTTGTTATTTTTACCATTTTGATTGATTAACTTTGGTTAGATGCATGCACAGTCAGAAATCTCATTATAGTTTATAGTTACCATCCCCTTTTCAAATTTCACCACCAGCCCTGCCACTGGGACCCCAGAGCTGGCTGGATGATGCCCTCACTCTGCTGCAGTGCAAAGTTAGAATGATTAGCTCAAATTACCTCTGCTAAGCCAACAAACTCCACAGTGAGAGCTCACACATCAAGCACGGTGTCTCTAGTGTGGAGAGGGCCTCTCCAGCAGAGGGGCTTAACTTGGAGCTGCTGCAAGTGGCACTGCGCCAGAATGTTCCAAGTACTTCTCTAGTTCAAGTATTGCTCATCTTGCTCAAAAACTAATTAGTTTGGACCGAAGAAAGAACAGGTAACAGATCCCTGCTCTTCTCTAAAAGCAATAGCTTGCCTATAATAAAAGAGTCACAGGCTTTAAGCCAGAGACAGTGAGCCAAGTTTGAACACAGTTAAATTTTTCTCATCAGCCTTCCCACCTGCAGCTGGTTCCACTGAGACACCCACACATACTCAGGTAACCTGAGCATCTCCAGCAGCAGGCAGGAACATTCAGAAGCTTCAGGAAGACTGGCATGTAAGTATACACTGTGCCCAGTCAAGAACATCGAGCACAAACTTTTCAAAACATTTCCTCTTGCAGATACTCGAAGGCTGGAGCACCCCTCTTATGAAAACAGGCTGAGGGAGCTGGACTTGTTCAGCCTGGAGAAGAGAAGGCTGTGGGGAGACTTCACTGCGGCCTTCCCATACTTGAAGGCAGCAGATGAACAGAAGGGGGAATGGCTGTTTATGAGGGTGGGTAGTGATAGGACAAGGGGGAATGGTTTTAAAATGAGACGGGGGAGGTTTAGGTTGGATATTAGGAGGAAGTTTTCCACCCAGAGGGTGGTGAGGCACTGGAACAGGTTGCCCAAGGAGGTTGTGGATGCCCCATCCCTGGAGGTTCAACACCAGGTTGATGGGGCCCTGGACCACGGGGTGGGACTGGTTGGGCTTTGAGGTCCCTTCCAAGCCAAGCCATTTTATAATTCAACAATTTGGTTCTGCTCTTGAAAGCAGAAAAGAAAAGTAGAAGCTCTGGCTACCACCCAAGGGTGGCAGTGAGCAGAACAGAAAGAAAACAGAAGCAAGATCTTTCGAATTTGTCTTAAAACAGCAATTTCTTTTTGGAGAGAAGAACTGGGAAAGGACATGAGAAAGATACCCTCTCGCGTTAACTAGATGATCACTGTGGTCCTTTTCAACCCAGGCCATTCTATGATTCTATGATCCTGTGCTCCCTAAGCAAAAGTGGGAACAGCCGAGCTGTGCTTGATGTTCACACGCTACTCGTGAAAGGATTAGCAAACCCTTCACTTCCTTCTCAGTTTATACTAGCAGAACAGCTCCAAGGCACACTCCTGCTTCAGAACCACAACTTTGGCCAGAAAGCTACTGTTCCTTCTACAAATACAACACTTACACAAGCAGTAATAACACCACTGAGGCTCAGTATGGCAGTTGCCAATGGTTCATCTGACACAGAATTACTACCCCAGAATCTAGAGTTTCATTAAAGCGTATATTTACACTCTATTGTTGCAAAAGAATGCTTCCAAACTTGATACAACTAAGCATTAATGGATGTACAGTTTTAAAACAGAGTATATACTGTCCCGTTCATGTAGGATGCTATTAGCCAATGTTAATAATTTCAGGTATTTTCCTCTCCTCCCCTTTAACTTTTCCGCAAAGAATGGGTCTGGTGCTTTGTCACAGTGGTAGTGGTGGAGACTGGGATGAGGTATGGTAAAAAGAAAGCCTGCTTATGCTGCTAAGCCTGTTCAGTAGCTAGCTGCTACTGAAAGCAGCAGTCCTTTTTCCATTGTCAGGATGTTCACTCCAGCCCACAGTACAATAGCTCCTGTCAGGGTAATTGAAGACAGAATAATTTCACCTTGGAATGTAAAATTTAGTTTTTGCATTGCCAAAAATCTATGCATCACTTCCAATATCCAATACTCAAACTCTAGCACTGGAACTCTATTACACACTGCAGAGATACCCATCTCAAGCTTTCACATTGACTGAACAACTGAATGTATGTTTCCAATATAAAAAGGCAAAGCAGATCCAGGTTTTAAGCTGCGGGCACAACATAAAATAAGTCAGAAGCATTGTCCCTCATGTTAACATACAGCACTGGCATAGATGGAAAGGCTTACCAGGATTTAGTATGAACTTATCCCATCACCACACATGTAGAGAACTCAAGGCTGCAAGTGTAACACAAGTCAGGGATCTCAAGATGGAGACAGGGTGAGAACAGATTTGGGATCATTTTTACCTGAATGTCACTAAATTACTGAGCTTTTGATTAGCAGGAAAAATATCCTGGTTATGCTATTATGAAAGGAGTCCTTTAATGCCTTCATGGGATTCACGTTCCTATGACTTCAGGGGTATGCAGTTTCAACAGTACTACCATTCCTTTTCTACATACACTGCATTCAGTTTTAATCAAAGCAAAGGTTTATTTTTCTTGGAGCAGTCCAAGGCTATAACAGAAGACAGAATCTAACTTCTCCCAATTCATGCATCACTTGCACCTCTTCCACATGATTCAATCACAGTACTCACAGCCACCAGACCAAAACACTGCATTTCCCCCAAACAACCTGAATTGACCTGAACTTCTCATGAGAAATCCCATTTTTCAAGGATTTAAAAAGAACCATTTTTGGATGGAAAACCTCATCAAAATCAGCCTGGATAAAACAGCAATTTATACAGAGCCATGAAGACAAGAGCAGTCTGACACCCAGCTAAGAGCTTCTTTTGTCACTTTGGTTTGAGTTACCAGACCTCACTGGTCAGAGCCTTGTATTTAAGGATTTTAGACAATTCAATTATACTCAAAAACCCTTTGATTTGATAAACCAGGTTTGTATGTAGCACCAAGTCTACGTGTCAGAACTGAATTATCATCCTTCCTTGGCGACCAAATCCATTTTGTGAATGCAGATACAAGACAGGGACTATTAAACCGGGACTGAATAAAAACAAATGGGTTCATGATATAATTGAATAGACAATCATGCAACTGAAAAAGCTGTGTTTTTTTATATGCCTGCCAGTTCTTAAAGACGTGGCAGGACTCAGATGTGTGCTTCCAATACATCTAACAGCTGGTTTAACAGATGACACTTCCAAACTAACTCTCTGGACCAAAATTCATGTTAATAGGATAGACGTTGCCACATGCTTAGTTTTGGAAACCATGCCACTGTAGGTTCAGAATTTACTGTAAACTCGTAACTCTTTCCTATCAGAAAATATTTTTGCCTGAGCAAGACATCTCTTGGGCAAAACTGTCCTTTAGTTTGAGCTACAATTTGGAGTGACAGATGTGGCAGATGAGCAGAGAGTAGTGGATACTGCCCACCCTGACACAGTAAGGCTTTCAGCACTGCCTCCCATGAGATCCTCACAGAAAAACTGATGGAAGCATAGGCTGGATGTGCAGACAATTAGGTCAATTTAAAACTTGCTGGAGGGCCAGGGTGGTGATCAGTGGCATAAAGTCAAACTGGACGCCCCAGGGATCAGTACTGGGTCCAGCCCTGCTTAGTATCTCAACTCAGAAAGATGGTGGAGATGGCATCCTTGGAGATCTCCAACAGCCGCCTGGATGTGGCTCTGGACACTCTGCTGTGGGTGGCCCTGCTTAAGCAGGGGGTGGCCCAGATGTCTGCAGAATTCTCTGCCAATCTCAGCCATCCTGTGGTTGACCTGTAACTACTTTTTTTTTTTCAGCAGCATGCTCATCCTAACAACCTCAGAGTAAATTAAAAAAAAACTCTAACATGACAAACTTAATAGCAGGGATATTTTTAATATCCTCCAGTATGATATGAACAGTGGACCATAAAGAATTACCCACTCCTAATGTCATAATTTCTTAATTGCTTGCATCTATCACACACTGCATATTCTTCCCTGCTGTCTTATCTCTTCTTTGTCATAGACTTACTGCCCAGATACCACAACCCCTTACTTGTTCCATGATCTACTTTTCAGCAGTTTTCTTATCGTTCTGATGACTTCACGGCTTGAAACTCATTCTCTTCCATCCTAACTCAGCATAGCTGTTCAGTACACATGGTTTAAGTAATGTTACACAAGCCAGATGAAATTATCTATCATCTTGCTTCATTTCTTGTAATTCCTACTTTCTGATGGCTCTTTGTCTCATAATAAAGTTCACTGAGTTAATTCAGCTCACTGGTCCAGCAGAAAACATTTTTTTTTTAAATCTGCATCCAAGCTAGCTGGAGCTAACCAGCAGGTGCATTGAGCTGCTAAGAATGAAAAATGGAGGAACAAGGAAAAGTAGGGATTCTTCCTGTCCCTTCCACTGGTCATCACAAATCAATGGGCAGTTCCAGCTGCCTCCTGCAATTTCACCTCTGACTCAAGTTTTTTTCATTTTAATTTCAATCTCTTCACTATAAAGAGGATGGAACCCTAGAGACAGGGCTGCTACATTTCTGTTTGGAATATCCTAAGGACAAACATATAAGCATGTGCTATGTAGACTGCCAGAGCACGTACAATAAATCCAGCACTCTGGGGACGAGCCAGGATTACTCTTTGTACTACAAGTACATTAAATATTTCATTTGCAAAAGCACAACTCTTTCAAGATATGTCAGATTTATTATGTAACAGAAACATATAGGATTTCTGAATGCTTTTTGTCTTCTTGGTTACAGAGGTCTACATCCAGCAGGGTGGTCAGACATCTGGAAATTCTGTATCAGCATTAACAGAACCCTCATGGTCCAGATGGGAGGAAAAAAGGGGAAAAAAAAAAAACCACCACCAACAAAAAAGCAGACAGTCTGGGAAAATCAGACATCCAGTAGTCATACTGAAGTTTACAGGGAGAGGCAGTATCTCTCCTTAGATCAAACCTCTGGAAATACGAATGCCTCTAGCTCCCCATAACTGACTCATCCTTTGAGATAAAGCCTTAGAAATCCTATTCTACAATTTTCTTGTTTTCCAGGGTGTGCTTCTGCATGGAAACGTCGTATTACACGACTAACATTACGCACAGCCAGCTTCCTTACGCAACTTAGGAAAAACTACTTAAGCATTCATCAGAACTGTGATCTTCAGACAACCTTTCCCCAATGAGTCCTCCCACACTTTCCTCTTTTCCCTCAAATCTCCCCTCCTCCTCCCATAAATCAGTTGCTCACCGTTCTTCATTAAAGAACTCATTTCTCCCTCCTGCTCACTCTCCCAATTACTATCTACTTAAAACAAGGCCTGCAATATTCCGTCCTAATTAAACCGAAGTGAAGATTTGTTCACATAAATAACATTTTCAAGATCTAGTTTTGGCTTCTAGATTTCTGTCAGCAAAGTTTCCAGCCCTGCCTCGGGGCCAGAAGGTTAAACATTTCTCAGTGACGTAGGCTCCCTTAGCAAGAGACTGATGAGGAAGTGGGCCAAAAACCCTCATTCTTCCCAGACACTAAATCAACAACTCCAGTAACCAGTGAGTGCCTCTCACTAAGGAAAACTGGGGGGAGTGGAGTAGTCTATTATAAGCAGTCGCTGATTCTGCCATCATAATGTAGAAGCCCGGAACAAAGAGGGAAAGAAAACAAAACAAGGGAAAAAATAGAAATGAGATTTTCTGAGTGGTATATTTAGATTGATATGGAAAACAAAATTTTAAAAACAAACAAAAACACATGCATCTGCAGAATACTGGATTTCCATATAAAACTGCATTTCTCTGGCCCACAGAGGTAGTTTCAACCCTAAACTCGAAGATGCTTTGATTTTTGAACATGCTGTAATTTCCATGCGTGATACATCACTACTCCAGTGCTATGCTGCTCCAGACACGTGCACATGGCAGGCTCCGGATTTTCAAGATAAGATTAGCAATAGAAGTTTCTCCATAAGGAGCCTACTAATCTGGATCTTGTTCTTGCTTAGTTTGAGGTAATACAAGGTCAGTAAAGGCGTGCAGTGAAGCGTTCTCTGTTCATCTGTGCTTCCAGTAAAAGAACGTTGAGGGCTCTGAGCTTTGGAAGTGTTTTGTAGTAAGTTACATTTGAGATACTTTCCCAAGAGGTTAAGCAAAAGTTTTGGGATTCCCATTTCCAACTGGGAAATCTCAATGCCAGGTAACTTTAACAAATCAAAACTACTCATTTTAAAGTTGTAGCATGTGAGTTAACATTAGTGAGCGCAAACTCCAGATCTCATATGTTGGAAGACAAAGAGAGAGAAAAACAGCTTCAACCGTAGGAAAACCATCAGGAAAAAGAAAAAAATAAAATAAAATCATCAGGGCTGACTGAGTCAGATGGTGACTCAGTGGAAGTTGCAGCTTTATTTGAAAAACTTTCATTTCTGAGAATTCAGAATACTTTCATTTTTAAGAAAAAACAAACAAACAAATAACAAACAATCAGGGCAGAGAAGCTGGAAGAGACTACAAAGAACCACAAATACATTTTTCAACCTACTTTTCACACAGGGTAATTAAATAGGTTCTTAACCTGCTGGGATTCCCATCTTGTGCATAATGGCCAGGAAGTGTCCTTCTTAAGACTGAAGCATCTGATTTAAAATAAGCACTGAGATAGAAAGGTATAAAACAGTATTCAGCAAGTCGCAATAACAGACACTACTTTGGCACTTGCCCACTTAAGGATTTTAAGCTTCTTCCAGTAAAAACATCTAGTCTGCATTAAATCTTACTTCAGGTTAATTAGAAAATAAATAATAAATAAACAAACAAACAAACAAATAAATAAATAATTTAAAAAAGCTACTTGGACCAAAAGATAGTGACGTACGTGCTCATTTAAGATAAAAAACTAGAACATTTTTGATCAAAGAGAGAAATCTAAATCAACTTTTCCACTGTGTGTCACTGGCAACAGAGCAGTGCAATAACGCTTTTAAATGGTGCTTGATATAAGTAGAAAGGTCCAGTTCTGTTTTTTCGTAACTCCTTAACTACTTAAAACCACTCCTAAACTCTAACATATTAAAATACACTCAAGTTAATCATTTTTAAAGGGAGCTGTGCCACTGTAATTAATTCGGATTCAATTAGCAAAATTCTTTTGACAAAGACATTGGGAGGAAATATTTTTTCCATTAAGATACAGAGTTTAGTTTCACTTCCACAAGGCAGGGCTCACATTCCACAAATGAAAAGTTTAGACCACCACAAGATAACCTGTTGAGGTTTTTCGACAGGAAAAGAGAATTTGAAACAAGTGCCACTCTTCTTGAAAAGCCCAAAGGTCAGAACAGCAGAGGGTGCTGTAAGTCTAAACTAGCACAGCAAAGGGGCATCCAGATGTGGCATGAAGCTGTAGGTTATCTTGGTTTTGTATGCTTTTTGTTTTGGTCCTGCTCCAGGATTTATGTGAGACTGGTAAAAGCAGAGAGCAAACAGTTAAATATTAAAACTTATCTGTTTTGTCAGTTTCCAGTGACATCAAACAAAATCAGAGACATTTTCAAAACCTTAACAGTTATTTATAATCTCTACCACCCACCTATTCAGCTCTGGGCATACATTAAAGACTGCTTCATTCTGAAGCTTAAAAATAAAACATTTGCATTTTAAAGCCTATAAATAAAGTGCAGAGTAGACATGAATCCTATCATTACAAAAGACAAATTGTAAATCCTCATCTAAGCCCTAATCTACATTTCTGCTATCACAGAGGAATGGAACACTATGCGCTTTGTTAAACATTAGTCATCTCTCAACCCAGCCAGCACTGCGAGGAGAAAGCAGGTAATGGGAAGACAGAATGGATGCATCTGCACTGTTCTCCTTTAGGCAAAGCACGTATGGTGTAATCATTGTATCACTTTAGGGAGGCTGAGCACAGCACAGGGTCAGCTATTAATCTAGAACCTAAATCACCGGCAGCCAACAGATGACGATGATCAGCCTGAGTCTGTGTAAGCAATCGGTAATTTTTTAATTTTACAATCATGCCTAAAGACACCAAATAAGAAGTTGATTTAAATAATTTCTTCTACTTAATTTTGCTCACGCGTTTGATCTATGTTCCTAGAGAAAAGCTGATTTATATTCATCACATAAATTAATTGGTAGCTCACAGAATACAGTGATGGCAATTAAGTATGGCCTATTACGTATAAAGTATTAAGTTTTTCAGCAAGAAAACTCTGCTTTGATTAAAGCCACAGAATATAAAACCTGACAGGACTTTATATGCATTTGAAACTTTCATTTAGTTTTAAATAGCAATTGCTGAATGGTACAAAGAAATTGGTATGAGGATACAATCGGGGTAAGGACCGAAGAGAGTTGTGCATACACACATCGCTGGGAGCTATTTCTTGTTAGTTAATTTTCAAATCCACTGGAACAAACAGAAAGGTTAGGAATCAAAGTAATCTGTAAGTAATTGTTTTGTGTCTAGCACGTCTTTGCTGTTTTAGAACAAATGCATGCTTACAAGTTCATCTTGGCTCACAGGACGGACAAAAGGCTGCCTGGATGGTTTTCTTCATCCTCCTTTTGTCTCAACCTGCAGTGCAACACTCACTGCATACTGTGAATGAACGGAGCATTTCCAAACCAGCTGGAGAAAAAATTACTGTTTTTAATAGGTAACTTAACACTTCAACAAGTACAAGTCCCAGGTTTTAATAGATTTCCAGCAACTTCTTGTTTAAATGTGAAACTGTCACTAGAAATAGGCACCGCTCAATTAAGTGATTCTAATGAGTAATCTTTTCTTTAAAACTTTATTAAGAACTTGAAAAAGTAAAGCATCTTTTACATAGTTAGCTATACTTCAATCCTTTAACTCTCATTCGACCAACGCAACAGCAGCAATTTGATTACTCAATAGTTAATCACAAGGATAAAAGGCAGCAAGAGGTTATGCTCAAATCTTTCATGAATGGAATAACTCAGCAACATTGCAGCTTACAGCTGTGCACTCCTCACCGCCTGTCTTGTAAGAGCCAACTCAAACCTCTGTGCAGTTAGCAGCTCTGGCAGAAAAATTTCCATTTTTAAAGCTGACTTCAAGAACATCCCATTTGCTGCTTCGGAAAGAATTCCCATTGCACGATGACGATGAGGCTCACATAACTCTGTTCAGTCTTTGGATCACATGCAGGATTCTGGTTAAAAGCCAGTGAAGTGTCATTTTATCAGTACTCAGAATATACACATCTCAGGGAACTTTACCAGCAACAAAACCAGGGAACTCTTTACACTCCCCAGGAACTCGCTACCTAGATACAACAGTTACATTTCCAAATGCCATAGATACCAAGTGGAAATCAAAAGTTCTATTTTTAAAGTGGTGATGATGCAAACAATAAAGCTAGGAATGTTCTACCCTCGCCCCATCTTCCATCCAAAACCAAAATCCTAATTGTTCTGATTCAGGAACACACTGCAATCTTGCTATTCCAAACTTAGCAGGGATGGGGACTAGGAATAGAGTTTAATGTTCTAAATTCTGCTATTCAAACAGAACAAATGACCAAAAATTACAGGGGAAAAAAAAGTTACAATTAAAAAAACCCTTCTTAATAGTAAATGAAAATAGCAATAAGGGAAAAAAATCCTGCTACCTTACTTTAAAAAGACAAGATGAAGTTAGAAGCCATTTTAGTGCATGAATGAGAGATCTTCGTTACAAACACCAAAAGCCAGCAGTGGATTTAAACTTTACTAGAAATAGGAAAAAGAGAAACACAGCCACAGAAACTGCAGCGCTACATTTGTCACTCCTGAAGGAGCGAATGGGGGACACCTCCCTTCTGTGGATTCACAGACAGGCTGTCTGCTCCCTTTCCACCCATTAAAAGTGGTTTAGCAGCTACATTCCTAAAGCACTTCAACTAACTACTTTAAAGAGGGAAGAGTCAGCAAGCTACCTTTAAAAGCAAATTGAATGGAATCACATCCCTAACCCACTAACGTAGCTCAAAAATGCAACTTTTTTGCCTACAAATGAGTGAAGTTCCACATGTGGTTCAAGATGACTCTAGATTGAAGTGATTGTTGTTGAAAGCAGGTTGGCCACGAGTCAGCAGTGAGCCCTGGTGGCCAAGAAGGCCAATGGTATCCTGGGGTGCATTAACAAAAGAGAGTGGCCAGCAGATCAAGGGAGGAGATCTCCCCTCTCTGCTCAGCCCTGGTGAGGATCACATTTAGAATACTTTGTCCAGTTCTGGACTCCCCACTTCAAAAAACACAGGGATCTCCTACATGGAGTCCAGCAGAGGGCCACAAAGACAATAAAGGGCCTGGAGCATCTTCTGTAGGAGGAAAGGCTGAGTGACCTGGGTCTGTTCAGCCTGAGGAAAAGACGACTGAGGTGGGATCTGATAAATGTTTATAAATATCTAAAGGGAGGTGGGAGGCAAATGGATGAGGCCAGGCTCTTCTCATTGGTGCTTAGCAATAGGACAAAGCAGTAATGGCCTAAAACTTGAACAAAAAAAGTTCCTTGTGGAAGAACTTTATGGTAAGGGTGATGGAGCACTGCAACAGGTTGCCCAGAGATGTTGTGGAGTCTCCCTCCATGGAGGTATTCAAGATCTGTCTGGACACCTACTTGAGCAACCTATTGCAGGGTACCTGCTTTAGCAGGGAACTGGACTTGATGATCTCTTGACATCCCTTCCAACCCCTCCAGTGTGTGAAACTGTGATTGCTTCTTCTAACAGTTTAGAACAACCTGCTTCTCGTTTGCATACCTGGTTTACCTTGAATAGATTCTATGGTTTTTTGGAAGGTCAGCGGAATAACATATTGAAATCCAATGAGGCTATCTAATAAATCACTATGAGTGGAAGTGATTGCTTTTTTCATTATACTCACAGAAAAAAATTAAGATCACACACAATTATTAATGTGCAATATATACCAAGACAGTGCAAACCACTGGGTAAGTGCACAGAAACAAACCAAGAGCAGTAAATCATAGAATGGCTTGGGTTGGAAGGGACCTTAAACCTGCCCATTTCCAACCCCCTGCAGAGGGCTGGTCTGTCACTCACCTGTTCAGGCTGCCCAGGGCCCCATCCAATCTGGCCTTGATTGCCTTTGGGGATGGGGCACCTACAGTTTCTCCAGGCAGCCTGTGCCAGTATCTCACTGGCCTCTGAGTAAAGAATTTCCTCCTAGCATCTAATCTAAATCTCCCCTCTTTTAGTTTTAAAACCATTTCATCTTGTCCTTCTACTATCTCTTCATGTAAAAAGTTGGTCTCTCCCCTGTTTATACGCTCTCTTTACTGGAAGGCTGGCATGAGGACTCCCCAAAGCCTTCCCTTCCTCAAGCTGAACAAGCCCAGCTCCTTCCCCTGTCTTCATAAGAGGGGTACTCCTGATCTCTGTTCAGCTCTACAATAATCTTCATGACATACTCTAGATATATTCCAACATCTCCACATCTTTTTTGAGCTGGGGCCCAAATCTTGGATGCAGTACTCCAGATGGAGCATCATGAGGGCAGAGCAGAGGAGGAAAACACCCTCCCTCACCATGCAGGCTACCCTTCTGATGAAGCCCAGGATCGCACAATGGTTTGAGTTGGAAAGGATCTTTAAGATGATCCAGTTCTAACCCCCCACTATAGACAGGGACATCTCCCACTAGACCAGGTTGCTCAAATCCCCATCCAGCTTGGCCTTGAATGCTTTCAGGGAGGGGGCATTCACAACCTCACTGGGCAATCTGTTCCAGTGTTTCACTACTCTCACAGGAAAGAATTTCTTCCTAGATCTACCCTCTTCCAGTTCAAAGCCACTTCCCCTTGTCCTGTCACTACATGCCCTTATAAAAAGTTCCTCCCCAGCTTTCCTGTAGGCCCCCTTCAGATCCTGGAAGGCTGCTGTAATGTTCCCCCACAGCCTTCTTTTCTCCAGGCTGAAGTGCCCCAGCCCTCTCAGCCTGTCATAGAATCATAGAATGGCCTGGGTTGAAAAGAATCATCTAGTTTCAACAACCCTGCTATGGGCAGGGTCACCAACTACCAGATCAGTCTGCCCAGAGCTCCATCAACCTGGCCTTGAATGCCTCCAGGGATGGGGCATCCACAACCTCCTTGGGCAACCTGTTCCAGTGCCTCACCACCCTCTGTGTGAAAAACCTCCTCCTAATATCTAACCTAAATCTCCCCTGTCTCAGTTTAAAACCATTCCCTCTTGTCCTATCACTATCCACCTTTGTAAACAGCCATTCCCCCATCTGTTTATATGCTCCTTTCAAGTATTGGAAGGCCACAATGAGGTCTCTCCAGAGCCTTCTCTTCTCCAAGCTAAACAAATCCAGTTCCCTCAACCTTTCTTCGCAGGAGAGGTGCTCCAGCCCTCTGATCATCTTTGTGGCCCTCCTTGGACCTGCTCCAACAACTCCATGTCCTTCTTGTGCTGGGGGCTGCAGAACTGAACACAGTAATCCAGGTGGGGTCTCACAAGAGAAGAGTAGAGGGGCAGAATCACCTCCCTTGACCTGCTAGTCACGTTTCTCTTAATGCAACCCAGGATATGGGTGGCATTCTGGCCTGTGGCTCATGTTGATTCTTCCATCAACCTGCACCTCCAAATCCTTCTCCTCAGGGCTGCTCTCAAGCCATTCTCCACCCAATCAGTATCTGTGATTGGGATTGCCCCAGCCCAGGTACAGGACCTTGCACTTGGCTTTGTTGAACTAGCACACACTGCAGGCTCATGTTGAGCTTTCCATCCACCAGAACCCGCTCAAGTCCTTCTCCACAAGGCTGCTCTCAGTGAATTCCTCTCCCAGTCTGTACTCACGTCTGGGATCGCCCCAACCCAGGTGCAGCACCTTACACTTGGCCTTGTTGAATCTTACTAGGTTGACATGGTCTCACTTTTCAGTGAAGAAAGTTACACACACAACAAAATTTAGGACAAATGGAATTAATTAACAAAAGTTAGCTACTGCTAATATCCCTTAATGTAATGCAGTGTTAGACTCTGAGTGACTGTCAGTGGCCATAACTCTCATCCATCCATGCAAAACATCTGTGAAAGTGATCCGAAGTTTGGGTTTTATCTATCTTTCTGATTGCACGTCTATACGTGTCCAGCACACATATTTCTGCCCAGCTACTTGCTAGAATTCATAAAAAGGAATATGTGAAGAATAATAAGTAAGAAAAAAGAGAAAGGGAATTAAATTATCTTCAGAAGTACACATTAATCGTTTAAGCACAAAATTAGCACATATTAGAAGATCACTAATTCTGCCCAAAATACTGAACTTCTAAAAATGTGAAGGCACATTTTACTAACATCAAATTGAAAAAAAAAAACCTAAATTCAGCATATGTAGATATGGTTTCTCTAGAAACATGATTTCAGTATGAGTACTCACAAACAAAATAAACCACAACAGTAATTCAACCGTTGTTTCACATCACTACCATAACAAGTGAGGTCTCAATATGGAAGCTGTTACACAGGCATCAGACTATACAGAAAATCAGTCACAGCAGGTGAAAGATGTCAATCTAATGAAAATTTTCTCTACAAAGCTTTACAGAGAGGTCAGGCACATGCCCAGAGTTCCTGAGATATCCCTAACCTGCATAAGTTCTTGACACAGTTGCTCAAAAATTGTTTTAAGTTTTATCAGATTGTAGACCGTTCAAACAAATAGAACTTTGTTAATAGAAGGACTCTTCATTAACAAAATAATAATATTTGTGATTCAGCCAAATAGTCTGTTGCAGAACAAAGCCAGGTCATATCAACATAGCATTCCATATCTTAATCTGGATGGAGACCAACAGCAAAAAAAATGTACAAGATCTCTAAATGGGGTAATAGGTAGTGACGTGAGTAAAGCAGAGGCTTTGGGAGACCAACAAAAGCAACAAAAAGAGAGAATACGTAGAAAGATTAGATTGAGGTAGATAATGAGAAGGAAACAGCAAGCTGGAATCAGCAAATACATAAAAGGAAAACAAATGAGTCATATTCTAGGTCATCAAAGGCAGAAGAAAGAACCAAGTGACTTTTGGACAAAAAGGATAATCAGGAAATTCCCTGCCAAGAGCTTGGTATAGACCTGAATATCAGCTGCATTTTCAACAGAATGAAAACACGCACTCGGAACACCAGGGATTCCAAACCCAAGCTCTTGGGTAAATGCTGTGTGAATGACTGGATTGAATCTTTCAATAATTTCAGCAGTCTGATGATATTTCATGTACAAAGTTTCTACTCTTAGCTTCATATATTTTCTGGGACTTCTTTTTGAAACGTCTTTTCAGCCTGATTTTCGCCTTTGCTTTTTCTTCTTGAGGTACAACATGTACCTCAATAATCAGATTGTTTCTGCTTCACTTATATTTTGTTCTGAGCAAGTATTCTCTTACAGAGGCCTTACACAGCCTGCAGTCTGTAGGGCAAGCATTCTTAACGCATGCAGGTCATAAGAATGTGCTTATTTAATGCTTGGGTACCCAAGCCTATCAGGATGATTTATTTACCCAGTTTAGGCCGTGATTCTCCTACCTCTCCCAAGGCCTTTGAGAAACAGATTGCACACCTCATGTGTTGGTTGGGATAACTGTTTCAAGTTTCCATCTTTCCAGGGGGGCTTCTGAAGATGCACATGACAGATGTGGAGCCCTGAGAAGTCAAGTCTAGCTTTTAACAAAAAGAAGATCCAATTTCTATCTCTAAAAATTCTCAGGTAGTTTGCCCAACACACAACTTATCGCAGTAAGCCAAATAACAGAAGTCACAGAAGGGGCTTTCTTTCAGCAAAATTGTTGAACAATTTGGTTTTGGCATCTAGTAGGCATTTTTCCTTGTCTAGAAGCTGACAGTAAGCTTCCATTATTGAAGACAGATCTTTAAAACTTACTGTGCACACAGCTCCATCCTGTTGTCATATGTTATTTCCCAACAAATCTTGTGAATCCATTTATGTAAACATTTCCCTGCTTTCCCTTGTTAACATTCTCCCAGCAGTAGTTGATCAGGAAGAAAAGAGAGCTGCCACTGATGGAAGAGGTGCAATGAATGTGTACCCCTCATTAGATAAACTAAATCTGCCAGAAAATTGCCTCAAAGTTGCAGAAGACTACTGCATAATCTAGCATTAGATGACTCAAAAGCAAAGATACATCCAAGTATTCTTTAGTGGGAGAAACTCTCAGTCTAAGTATTAAATGGTATTAAATTTAGAACAAACACAGCTACAATCAACGTTTCGAAAAAAGTAATATTAATATGAAGGCAGTTTCCCTAATTTTGACAAGGCTTACTTTCTTCTTCAAATTTCCCAGAATATCATGTACAAATTTAGCTACAAGTACCCTGAAATTTAAATTGCGTGACTTTTTTTTTTTTTAGATTAAAAAAAAAAGAGAACAATTAGAAAATCTATTAGAAACAAGGCACATTGAAGTAAGTGTCTTTTTCAGGCCTTTATATAAAGACTTTCGTATGAAGGAAAACAAAATTTCTTTACAAGACAAGACAGGTTAAATACTGCCTTGCCATATGCATCCTGTTCCACATCAAACAGCTTGCTAATGTTTAAATCCTAACTCCAGAATTCAGACTACCAGAGTACCACTAGCGGGATGATGGACTGTGTTGTCTTGAAACACCTTTCTGTAATACTCACAAATTAAGACAAAGCATGCACTCCATATAAGACGCAGCCCTGATGTAACACCTCTCTTGCCTCTCCAGTCTACAGCAGGAGGTGGGAAATTCAGTAAAAAGCAGCCATTTCTGAAATCACCAAAACACTTATCTAAAATTATGAAGTTACTGTTTCACTTATCTCCTTCCAACTCAAGGAAAAGAAAAAGCATTTAACTTTTAGAAATAAGTCTGTCTTGACACTTTTGGCACTACATACATTCAGCTTTTCTGGCAATGCCCTACAAAAGACAAGAGCACACAAATGCAAACTCAAACTTCCATACTACTACTAGTATAATGTTGATTCTTCCCAAGGTTATGGTCAGTCCCTGCTCCCACCCATAAAACAGAGGTCATTCATATCCATACATATTTGTTTGGTTTCGTGGTTACAGAATGTCCTAAAGCTGCAAATAAAAATGCCCTACATAAGTACACCATACTGTCATTAACAGATCATTTTAACTCTATCATGTCTTACATTTCAGAAAGGCAACTCTGTACATATCTAAGAGCTAAGTACTACATCACTTAGCATTTAGGATAAAATCATGTACATACAAGTAATACCATTTCAATTCTGAAACCATAAAACAAACACTGGGAATTTTCAAAGTATGAGAGGTTTTTCCCTTCCAAAAATAAAAAAAAATAATAATATAAAATGCAATCTCTCTAAAGAACACATTTCATTGAAAACCAATAAAACTGTCAAATAGAAGCCAACAAAAAATCAGCCAAAAGCTAAACAGAGCAATTTTCTTTAGAATAAGTCACAGATTTGCCAGGGATCTTCTAGTGTTTGCAAGACATGTTAACTTTACACCAAGGACTAGCAAATGAAGAGTGCAAAGATAATTTTATCTCCTGTGAAGCTCTAAAGTAATCAGTATTTAGCATCCATGTAGCACCCACCCATTTCCAATCTGCACATGAAATCACGACTGCTCTCTAATTTGTTACTCAAAGTCACATCTTGTCCTGACACTCCCTATGTAGCTCAGCATTCATGATTCACCAGCAACATTTACCCATGGCATATGTTTGGGATGATACCTGATTGGAGTGTTGTCATCTGCATTTCTGGCTCCAGAAGTGTCATGTTGATCCTCAACTGTTTTCTGAACAGATACAATCCCTTAGAGACTTCTGCTTATATATAGACAGATAGATAAAGATATATATACAAAAAATAATAATAATCCACAAAGAACCTATCAACTTTAAACTTGTTCAAAACTTGCAAGAAATTCTTATCCGCATATGATGAAAACAGTGCCTACTGAGAAAAGTCAGGCTTTCAACATGTAGTTCTCTGCTTATTCACTACAGGCAAGTTGGAACAGCCCAGAATCAAATTACAGCTAGGAGAAAAATGAATACTCAAAGGGGAACACAAGATGTGTAGTTTGCAGAAGTAAGGTCCGCCTCTTGGTGCTCTGTAAGTGAAAGGAAAGGGGGAGGAAGGGGTCCGAGATATAAGAACTGGCAGTTTTTTCCCCTTTTAAAAGGGAACGATGACGTCTTAAGTAGATTTTCAATCCCCTAAGGGACTCTGTCGATGAGGCAACTTCATTCCAAGGACAAGGAGACCCACTGTTAACATAAACATGCAGAGATCCTCAGCTTAGAAACAGCATGGCCAAAAACACACACATCCCGCTGACAGATCAATCACTTTTGGTTAACCTTCATCTGTTGTTTTTCTCACTAACCGCATTGTTTCCCTGTCCCTACCAAAAGCCACTGCTGCACACTAAACCTGAACTGCTGTAACAAGGGATTAGAACTTCTATCAAATGAATGGCAATGTCAGTTTCTTAAAAACAAAACAAATAAGCAAAACTTCTCCCTCGTACTTCTCCCACCATTATGGTTCACAGCCTCTATCCAACCTGTCTACAGGTTAAAAAAACGAAGCCATTTCCCATATTCAGACAATTTGTTCCAAAAGATTTGGGATAGTGGACAAAACTCTTGTAGTTAAATATTTCTTGAGACTAAAACCTAAAAATAGAATTAAGTCTTTCCTCACTAGACAATTCTAGCTTCTAACAGAAAGGAAATTCAATTTCAGTCTCTAAAGAGTCTCAAGTAATTTGCCCAAAAGACAGTTTAATTATCTTAACAAACTAATTCCAATACTTCTGTCCCTAGAGCAGCTTTTCCTTATTCCCCCATCACCCCCAAGGCCCACCATCACTCCTCATTAGGTCATCTGCCCGCAAGTAGCTGCATATATTTGCACCAATAGCCCAAAATATATTAAGTCCTGCATAAAAGACATAAACCAATTTTGACATTTAAAATCCTTTCGAGCAAGTAGATTCCCTGGTCTTCCACAACTGCATTCATGAAAGTGAGGAACTGGGTGCACAAAGCTGCTTTCTCACTGTTTGCTGCCCCCTCCGATCTTAAGCAACCTGAGGGATTCTCTCATAGTTGGATGCAAGAACTTCCCCAGCAGCTGCTTGACAGCTGTGAGAAGAGCAGAGCAGGTTTTAGCAACACGTCTTCCTTCCCCCACACAAAGACATCTGGGGCTTCAAAGGAGGCTGTAGCAACTCATTTGGTGACTTTAACCGCTACAGGAAAATCCCTTGCAGTGATGATACCGTAGTATTAATCTAATTTCCATACACTTTATATCAGTAGCATGTTCTAAGAGGAAAAAAATCAGCTAATTTGGGCTTGCCATAGTCAAACACCACGTATGCAGTTCTAGATTCACAGTTTTAGATTTCGCTATGGGAACACTGCAGGCCTAAATGTTAATTCTAGCTGTGCAATCCTTACGGAAAGGAGCTGTAGTGCCAAACTGTATCCTGAGAATTTAAAGACACTCATAAGCAAAATAAGCCACTTGGAATATCCATTGTGAGTATCCATAGCCATCATACAGAAATGGACCTATCGATGAGGGAAGGGATTGTCCCACTGCCTACTGCACTGGTGTGGCCCCACCTTGAAGACTGGGCACAGCTTTGGGCACCGCAGTATAAGGACATAAAACTATTAGAGGGCATCCAAGGGAGGGCTATAGAGATGATAACAGGCCTGGAGGGCAAGATGTATGAGAAATGGCTGACATCCCTTAGTTCCTTAAGCCCAGAGAAGAGAAGGCTGAGAGGAGGCTTCTCCGGTGACAGTGACAGGGCCTGATGGAACAGCATGGAGCTGCATCAGCTGAGGATCAGGCTGGGTGTTAGGAATAGGTTCACCAGAGGGTGGTTGAGCTCCTAGGGCAGCAGTTACAGCACTGAATTTGCTAGAGTTCAAGAGGCATCAGGACAACACTCTCAGACACATAGAACAGTTTTTGGGTGGTGCTGCATGGAGCCAGGAGTTGGACTCTATGATCTTAATGGATCCCTTCTAACTCAGGATATTTTGCAATTCTATGATGTTCAGCAGAATATACACTTTTTTTTTTTTTTTTGTGGTGATGTGTGGAGAACAGTACGAGCAAAGGAGAAAGGAACCCCTTTCCTGCAGTGTCCAGGATCATTACTTGGCTTCTTGAAGAACACACACATGCACCATCAGTGACTATGGACAGTCAGAACAAATTTAAGGCATTAGCCATCACAAACCAGAATAACGTTGCTGTACAGAAAGAAGCAGCCATTCAGAAATGATGCAGGAAGCAGACATTTTAAAAGTCTGAGAAAAAATAGCATGTGTGACAAATCTCTACTAAGGAGTAAGTATGTCCAGTCATTTTTGGAGTACAGCCAACACACCTCAGACTGTATCATACGCATACCCTATTGAAAACTAGGAACCTCCGTGGCCACAGAGCAACTCTGGCATTGACCCGGAACCTCCAGCTCCATTACTGCAGTACAAAGCACAATAGCAAAGTTACATAGGTAATTTCATATTCATAGTATTAGCAGAATGCTAGGTTTTTTAATATTCAACATAGAGGTAATGAATGCTGCTGTAAGCCCACATGAAAGGATGTTGCTTGACCAGCAAGGAAGATGAAGATTGCACAACCTCACATCTTCTACCCAACATTTCATCATTACACTTTGTGGTAGCGCACTGATTGCAGAGGAGAGCTGCAGTGCACAGAAGTGGCTCACAGTGTCCTAATAGAAATGAATTATAGAAAATTAGGAGTTTTTCATGAGGAAAGCCATACGTTACAAAAACAGGCTGTTACCAAAGATGAGATTCAATTTACCAAGAACCATCAGCTATTGTGAAAGGATGTGAATCTTTCTTGCATGAAGCAGCTGCTCATGGTTTAAGTAGAACAGAGTCCTGCAGAATGGCATTCTCCCTTCAAAAAAACCAGAGATCTTTTCATGAGTACACTTAAAACAGCAACAAGAGACCTTACTTACCTAAACAAAACAACTGCCCAAATCTGGGTCTGACCTGTTCAGTGAACAGTTGAAATTCACCCAAAATAAGTGCTTTTATTATATAGGTACCAAATGCTATGTGTATGTGATCGCCCAGCAGCCCTTAACCTTGAAAAATCAAAGACAAACTGGAATAAGAAAGAAACTAAAAAGGAGAAACATAGGAGAGAGGGCTATTACACACCAGTGACTGGGAAAAGGCATTACAATCATGTCAACTTTATCAGGAACTAACAAAAACTGTGTTGAGAGCTAACTTACTAAAGCCACCACATTAAAGCTGCCTTTGGCATTACTCCCTCCAGATCAACTATTCCCCCACTGCTATTTAAAAGTTTGTTTGTTTTAAATATTTCAAGAGATTACCACTTCTCAGTTGCTTAGTAGCTCCCACCAGTAACAGGTCAGTCATTTCCATCATGCTCTGACTCTCATAGCTCTATCAGAGATTTTCAGACAGCATACTAAATTTATAGTCTCCTGGGACACAGTCTCTTAGAGCAAATCTATCCAAGATAGACTGCTTGTTTTTATTCTGACAACCATTCCACTTACTCACACAAAAGAGAAAACAGCCAGCCTCCCTGGAATGTGTGTGAAGGACAGATCAGAGAAAGCTGTGCATTTCCTGCCTCAATCCCTTTGTTACGATACAGACTAAAGAATCTTCCTCCTATGTAAATTGATGGGGCAGAAATCATCACTTGGTAATTAAGTGCAACTTTGAGTCACGTTATTCCAGAAATCCTCTACACTGAGAAAATGATTTCAGAATGATTCCATCTGTAAAACACTCCTTCCACAGGAATAAAATGCAACTCTTGTTGATAAGCGCACATGCTTACCTTCAAGTCACAACAAGCACTTTTTAAAAGGACCATTATGTCATGATTTTAAGATGGCATTATTGTTTTTTTTTTTTTTAAGTAACAGTTGCAAGACAACAGCTATAAAATTTGCAAAAACTTCGTGAATTAAATCTGAAAGTATTTTCTCAATCTGCCTGTTCAATACGACAATCCAGGACGGGAAAGAGCAAGAGGAATGAGACTGGAACACATAAACTAACAAAAGAATTATAGCAGCAATCACCCACACAATTCCTTGTAATAAAACCAGGTGCCCTGATACTTCCATATTTTAACAGTAAATGGCACTAAATCAGCTCCTGAGAACCATTTTTAAAAGTTCCACGCTGCAATTTGTAAGCGGATATAATCTCCAACAGCTTCTGTGGCACCAATTAATCGCATGATTTGCACAGCACCAGGTCTTCACTGTAAAGGGAGTACCTTCTGATACCTAAAGCACATGCCTGCTATGTGACTTCAAGTCATACTGAAATTCCATGCATTCCAGTCAGCCTCCTTCCCCCAGCACACACGGTACTTGGGTGAAGGCAAGCATCCCAGATCAAGTAAACCCCAAAGAACTGGCAGGTCGGTGCAAGTTTTGTCCAAACCTGTAATCAGAATGCAACAGATCATTCGAAAGAATGTTACCTGACCTTAAAGAAGCCAACAGAAAGAAGCACCACGATAGTGGCAGGCTTTTAAAACACAAAGCTTTTCATGAGCTCAGCACAGAAGTAATTCCAAATTCATCTGGGGAAAATGGTGGCTAATAAACTAGGGGAGTAAACATAATTTAAAATAGGCGGGTGATCTTGCTTAGAAATGATCAATCTGCCTAAGGTTCTATATTTACACTCTGTTTTTTCCTTTTTTTTTTTTTTGTAACCACATTTATCAGGACCCTTACTCTCAGCCTAGCCCCAAGGGTCTGGAAAAGTCATCTTGGCATCCCTGCACGTAACTGAAAAAACATCAAGATTCTTAACAGCTTCAGATAACTATGATGACCTTTTTTGGCTTGTGTAAGGAGAATGAGTCAGTCACTGCTAATCTCTCAGTTTAAGAAAGTAGTGGGATCAAGGCCTCAATGAACATGGGTAAAAAAGGGCAAGAAACTCAATGTGAATTTCAGGTTAAAAAAATCATCATAAAACAAAAAGACCAATTAAATGACTACACCTTAAATGATTCATTAAGCTTAATGTCTGATTAGAACCTCATAAATGTGTCAAAATATTTTATGAACACCTTACCACATATGGCTCCCTTCCATTAAATTGACAAAAAATGTTTCTTATCTACTCGTTATGTTTCAGTACTTCACAAATACCCTTATGATCTTTTGTCTCATTTTAATTTAGTATAATTTAATATCAACAACCCAGCCAAGATTTTTAAAGCCTTTACATCACCTCCAAGGATAAAGCATAGCTGTGGTAAGAGAAGAATATGAAGTGGAGCTTGGGTCTGAAAAACAAACAAAATAAAAACAAATAAGAAAACACAAAGGTACAGTCTGGAGCTGCTCTCCAGCTCTGCTCAAGTAGAGAAAAAGGAATTTACTGTCCTAGGGCGCGCAGCAGCATGTGTATACAGGACTGCACCCCCAGTTCTCCCATAGGATATACAATCTATGATGCTTTACATACCAAAGAATTTTCTATTTTACCTCAGCTAATAGTTTACATTCCAGAATCATTGCCTGAAGTAACAAATTCAGCAGAAATCCACGTATCCTTTTTCTACAGGTATCCACAGATAAGGAAAGCCTTCTGTAAGCGGGATGCCTAAAGGGTTAACCTGTTAGAGCAGCTCAGCCTAAGTAGTTCCTGCAGCTGTGAGTCAGCAATGCCTGTCTAGAACTGCGACCAGGAGACCCTTTGACACAGATAGGCAGCTTCCAGCAAGTCTCGGATTTTACCATCTCCTCCCTTCCCACCACCACTCGTCTTCAATCTTCCTCATACTTGGAATTTGGCAAATTGTCACAGAAGCAGTTTCACTGCACAAAATAGGCTTCTGCAACCATTAAGAATCGCTCAAATGTTCAGGCAGATTGCCATCTCAACTAGCAGATCATCTCTAAAGGTTGTTGAAAATGTTTGGAGCCAATAGCATAGCAACAAAGATTCCTCATAGCTCAATACTTTCAACAAGTATGTGACTTTTTCCCCAAGGTAGCTGAAAAGTTCCCATTTAGGAAAACTATCAAAACACATCAGCTGTGTTTCTCAACAACTCACTAAGCCAATTCTCCTCTTACGTTGTGACAAGTTTGCAGATAGCCCCATTTCAACAGCATTTTTCAGTCCCACAGAATTTGAACAAACGTACACACAAGCATAAACGTACACATAACATATCACAGCCCGGTAGAAAAGTACACTGTATACATCTGAAGATAAGGTCAGGTAGTCTGCAGTGGAGACTTTGGACTTTATGCCTTGTCTGAAAAGCTGCACCTCCAACAGTAGAACTGCTGCTGTTGAGCTGAGCACTGATAGAGAAGCAGCTCTGCAGGGACCCACCTCATGACTCACTTCCGGGAATATCCTCATTTTCTTTGGCAAAAGGTATGTACAGAGCTGCTCCATTTTTTATATAAATTTTAAACCCAGCTGTATTTTACCTATTTGAGTCAAGTAGGCTGGCAGCCCACAATGACAAAGCTTCGAGGTTGAGCCCAAAAAAATAACATTTTGATAGAGAAAAATCAGCAATTTCTCTAAAATTTTCCCAATATGCCATTTTTTAAACTATCCAAACTACTGAATTCTATATGGACTTTATGTTTTCTGTAAAAGAATATCCTTTTCTCCAACCATAACAAATGCTGTTTTGTCCTGGCTTTATCTATTCAAAGTGCTGCGACAAGGTTCCTTTCCCTAACTAGGTATTCCTATCAGTTTCCAGTACCAGCATCCCCTTACTTTGTGATATCAAGAATAACTGCTTGTTCTCTTTCCTGGATCCTTTATTATGTCTCCTTCCCTATGAAGAATCCTACCTCCAGTAAATACCCATTGTCACATTCAGCTGGCTAGCTGTCAGGCTTTGGAGGCAAAGAATCATTTGCTTTACCCACGCTACCTTCAATCCCTCTACCATGCTCAGAACTACTTTCTTTAAAATTAATTAGAAACATCGCCTTGCCACCATAACTATAAAACACCCAAGCTTATCACAAGTTGGAATGTGTTATGATCAGAGTCTGCCATGCTGACTAATATTTTGTTTTCTTTTATTTTCCACCACCACCCTTTATCCTCATCGGTTGTCTTTTATCTTATCATTTGAAGCCTGCAAACATTAATGACTATTAGCTTTTTGTTCTGCACTTGCAATTTCTAACTTCTCCACTTCTAAGCCCTTCAAAAATGACCATAATCACAGAACGATGGCATAATGTATATCAACAAGGAAATTTTTGCCACCCTTCTGGAAACAATATTTTGGTTGAAATTAATTCTTCCAACCATCAAAACACTAACACACTTTTCAGGGAAGGGCAGGCTCAATTTCTGAAGCCAAGGAACCAAGTGTGTCAAGTGTGGTATCCCTCCAATCTAAACTACTTTTCTAAAGTGCACATATTCCATATCACTTTATCATAAACATCAAGTACTGGCTATAAAACCACTCCACAGCTCTGTAGCATTTCCAATGCACTGTGACACACAGCCCTGTACAATGCATATAATGCCTAACACTACATGGCATCCAGAAGTCTCTAGCATCTTGCACGTACAGTTGATAACAAGCAATTCACACTACAGCAGTTACATAATAAGCCCTTCATTCTGCCAAGAGCCACCCCAACACATACCCCACAGGGTAGAATAAAGAAAGATGATCAAGAGGAATTCACAAACAGAAGCCACCTGTTATCAAATGGTTTCATCAGTTTTACCAGGATGTGGCTGAATACACAAAAGTTTCATGGCAGCCTGGAAATCCTGAACTTCACACAGTTTGTGTCCTCAAAATGGAAACTTTGGTCACCCAGAGACAGTTAAAGGGATTCCTTTGTTTGCTGTCCATGTTGTTCAACCACAACTTGAGAAACATGTTGGCCATTCTCACGCTAGGACTTAGAGTGCCTAGTAGGATATTTCATTGTTAACTCAAGGGCTTGTCCCTCCTTCTAACAAGTATGACAGAACTTTTCAGACACTTGCAGTGAGAAAGATTACTCACCCTTGGTAACGTACAAACTAAGGTGGCCAAGAAAAATTTACAGATCGTTGATGGCTCTAGTCTGAGAATGAGCTAATACTTCCTTTGATTCTCTCTTGGCCTTTGCAAACTTCTAGTCACCACAAATTACATGGAAGTTGTTTCTGATGTTTATCTAATACAATAATCTAACTGGTTTCATCAACACCAGATCATTAGTTCTTCATATGAATAAAACGCTTTAGGAAGCAGCATTGCCATCCAAACATGTACCAGATCAACACCACGGCGCTCCCTGTGAGCCGGCCAATGGAGCTCACCGTACCACTTACCATTCTTCCTTTCGCTGAGCGGAGGAAGGTTGGGGTTTCGGCCATGGTGGAGGCTGAGGGTCAGCTCGGGCTGCAAGGAGAGCTCCTGCAGCTCATTGGCAACAGCTTCGCTCTGAGGGCTGGGGGCCGCCGAAAGGGACACCAACACCGGCTCATCATCATTTTCGCCAGCCCCTCCTCCGTCCAGCCCATTTCCAGCAATGACGGAAGGGGGCAGGCACACCACGCCGGAGAAATCCACTTTGGCTTTCGTGATGGCAACCTGCAAGACAAATCACAAAGTAAATCTCATGGCAGAGTCCCAACCCATACCTCCAGTTCACTGTGGCACCTCCATGCTCTTGAGAAACAGGCTCTTTAACAGAGCGTGTGTGTTATCATTCTCAATTGAAACATGTCCGCTAACTGAAACCTGCAGAACACAAGTTTATAAACTTGCTTATGCCTCCAACAGGGTCACTACAAGAAACTATGGATGAAAACTACAAGTTAATATCATTCTCTTTAAAACTTAAGAGAATCTCAGCTGTTACTTCTTTCGGAACCAAATCTTGAGAGGACTAGAACGGTAAACAACATGGATTGTGTTGGTCTCCATACTCCAGCTTCCACTGAAGTTAGTCTATTTAGAATCTTAATGAACTCTTGATGACTCTCCTTTTATATCAGCAATGGTGTTTTAACAGGACAACTGTCAATATGAAATCCAGCCAGGCAAAATAAGGCTTCAAAATATACCTGGAAGAACGGCTGAATACAACAAATGAGGATTTTCAAATAATGTAATTTGTATTTCAAAAAATAATTCTCTTACCCTGTTCTCTCCTCTCCTTTCACTACTAGTGAAAATGAATGCAAGACAAATACCCTATATGAAGTATACAGAAAAGTTTTTCTGTCTAAAACGGCCACAGTAACTGAATTGTGCAATATATAAGGGGGTTTAAATGATTAAACTAACAAGCAGCTTTTATTTTTTTTTTTAATATACTTCCTTAATTCTTTAAAGAACTATTTAAAAGCCACCACCATGCTAAAATTTGTTTATGTTCACTCATTTAAACAGAAACAAACCAGCTGGAAGTCTCCAATGGAATGGTTACTGTGTTAAAGTCTAAACAGTAACAGAGAGTATAAGTATACAAGGGCAATCATATTTGGATTTGATTAATGAAGGTGAAAGGTTCCTGCTTCTCAGTACACTGCTCCTCTGAAGCCCAGCACTACCACAGTCATGTATCAAGCAAAGTTTTTCCAGAGCTTCAAGATGGAGGCAGAGCTAGCTGCAAAGAAACCAAGTGAAAAACATCTGCACGATCTTCCAGAAGCCACTCTCAAAGTACCAACTTGGAGCAATATCTTTAACAACACTTTTTTTTTTTTTTTTTAATTAAGAATCTCCCACTTACTCCTCTTGGTTAACACGCACGCATGTGACAACACTCAACACGTTAATAGCTGATAAAGTAGTTCAAATAGTCATTCCCCCTGCTTCTATTTCAGTTTTGTACTTCATTTGTTAACAATGTTTGCTCCGTAACGCGTGGAACAGAGTTTTAAGTGGTGGTACGTTTGTCTCAAAAACTTGTTCAGTATACACGGGGTGCAACAGTAAGAGTTACTGGTAATGAATACACGCTATTTCATTCCTCTTGTCAGACACTCATTCCCAGGACCCGATGTCACGATCTGAGGAGAAGCAGGGAAAAGAAGGGTGGAGAGGAAAAAAAGAAAACAACAAAAACCACTAACTGAAGCTGGTGCTTGTTATAACAAAACAAATGAGACTGAGCCAAAGCTTACTGCCATATGAAGTATTTGCATTTCTTCAGTTACAGTTTGGCGAGAACGTGCCTGCCTCCCTCTTCATACGTTTCCTGTCCAAAGCAAATAACGCTCACATCCATTTGAGAGCAAATTTTAACGGTAATCTGCAATGAGAATAAAATGGGCTGGTGCTCTTCTTCTCTTTGCAATGGATACAGAAAGCCCAGAAGCGCACACCCTACAGCTATAGACTTGAAATTGTTTGGTAATCATTTTGAAGGCTGCAAAGAGTTAAATTCCGACCAATAAAAGTGACCCCAGGCCCCGTCCTTGTAGTGATGGGAGGCCAAGGGGCTAAAAGAAGGAGTCTTATGGGGGCCAATGCCAATCTGTTTTCTTAAAGGAGATGTGCTGGAGAAAATTTGTCTAGTACCAAATGATGGCTAGGTCAGATACTGCAGGAGCACAAGTGCAGTCAGGTCTGAATCTACAGAAAGGTGACTGGCATCTAACACCCACCTCATAAGGATTAAAATGGCAGGAGGTTTAATTTCCACGCTAGAAAAGGAGTTCCTTCCTCTTCCCACAAGGGAAAAAAAAAAAGAATTTTAAATGGCTCAAATACGTGGGAACTGCCTAAACTAAGAAGATACAAAATGGACTTAGGAACTCGTGGCATGCTGGATTTTCTGCTAAAGAGGAATTTGTAAAAACTAGGAAAATCACATTTCAAACAATATTTTAACAACAGCTGTAAAATAATCACTTTTCCTAATCTAGTTATGGGTCCTTTATGTAAAGGCACAGTACTGTGCTACAGCAAAAGCAGCCCAGCTTAGTTCAGCCATAAGAGAGAAGAGGGCAGGAGATCAGCTGTGGCACAACAGACTGCTGTGCAACCCTGTGCAACATCATGCTAAAGGATACTGGGATTATAAACCAGAGTTTCTCCAGCATATTGCCTTGAAGAGCTCCAGCACAAGGCTTGGATCATTGCAAGAACTGCACCTGAAAAGTTGCAGGTTTCCTAACTCATGAAGAAGATGGAAGAGATGGAAGGCATCTTCCTAATCTGGGTTGGCATGTCATTCAATGTCTGTTCTCGCTGAAAGTAACACAGCTTAAGAAACTCTTGCTGTCCCTTGCCTGAACATTCATTCTTCCCCTTTCACCAAGTCCTCTGTTGCACCAGCAAGTAGGGATGCAGCTCAAAGCTCAACTGAAATGAACCGTTAAAGGAATGAAGAAATCCTGCATCCTCCACATCCTCTCCCATTTCTGGCCAGGATAAAGATCTGCAGAAACACGTGGATCAGGTTTCTCATTGGTTTATCAATGTACAACCCAACCTTTGGATAACCCCTGATAAATCAGCGTGCCATGCAGCCACACCAATGCTTGTGGTGTGAGGACAGAACCTGCCTACATTACTAGTACTTCCAAACATCTAGCTACTACCTAAGGAAACAGAGCTTTTTCCAGATCAATGCCACAACTTAACAATATGCAACATATCCCCATTTAAAGAAATAATAAATGCCTGTGGTCCACCAGACTATAGAAAATGTTGTAATTGGGTGGGTTTGATTTTGGTGTTCTCAATTACAAGTCTGATGAGGGCATACAGGGATTAGGAAGATGCTTTGAGGATTTATAGCCATCCATGTCTCATTAGTTTGAAGTCACAGATCTCCTGTGAAAGGCATGGAATCCTTCTCTGTAACCAACAGCAAGGCTGCTATTAGACTTCCCAGACAGTCATACCACTCTTAAAGTGTCATTGTAGAATGATCAATTGGTTACACACGCTAATACTTAGAGCCCAATTAAAATTTTAAGATGTTTTTTGTCTGTCATTTTCGAACAGATTAGAATCTTTCCCATAGAGAAATGTTCCATACCATAAAGATCTTTAAATGAGTCACGCAGAAGCTGATGGACAGCCTGTAAAGCAAGCATTTCTTCTACTCCACGAGGGTTTCAGGGAGAGCACTCTCAAGGATTCAGATCTGTTGCTAGCCAGATAACCAGATAAAGCATTTTGCTTTATTTTATCATTTCCAGCTGGTTCTAGAACATGGGGCTATGGATCCCCACATGTAACATCAGCTTAAGCAATATTCAAGTCCTCCACTGTCCAGTTGCTCCTTTCTGCCCTTGAGCTACCTCTTTTCCAGATGGGGAATCAATTCAATATGATAATGAGTTTTTCCTGGGTTATTCAGAAGAATCCATTCCCCACTGCCAACTACATACGCAGCATATCACCATAAGTCAGGGACAACAGCAAGCTCTCAGGAGCCAGGAGTGCTCACATTACATTGCTATAAAGCACAACACCATTGCCTTAACAACACAAGAGTAGAGCCCTAGGAAGATGGGACCACTCTAAAGAAACATTAGACACTGCTTTGAAATACATACGTAATTTTCATCCCTTTCTGACTTCCAAAGGCATCTAACAGACTTCAATTTCAGACAGACAAACACGGCGGAGTCATTTGTGAGCAAGGCAGAAGATTAAAAACCACATCGAATGTGAATGTTTGGCAAAAGATCTTTATAAAAATCAAATTGCTCTTTATAGGTGCATCCTCTTGCCATCCCAATGTCATTATCACACCAAACACACAGTAAACCTTACTCCCTGGTGATAAAGTACACTACTTTGTATTCACCACATTACAAAATTACTTACTGAAACTTCTCGCAGAGCTGCTCGTGCAGAATCCCTAAAGGATAGCTCAGGGCCAACGAGGTGAAAGGGAAACAACACAGATACATGCAGTACTGAAACCTGTCTGACTTGCAGTGAATTAGCTCATGGAGCCAAGTCGAAAGACGACTGGGGGGTGGTGGGATGGAGACTTAGGATTAGTTGCCTGCCATTTTAGCTCCATTAATCAGCCCACCATAAGGCAAGACAAGCACTGGCACAAGCAAGCAACCAAAGGCATGCATCCAAGACCACCCCTTTTGGCAAGAGATTGCATACATCAATTTAGTTTTATCGTAAGACCACATCCTCTGATTAGACACCACATTGATATTGCCTATGACAGTCCAGCCTGCTCATTCCTCGCCTCCCGCTGGCCAGCACAGGCTGAACCAGATCAAGGAACTGATCCAGGTTAAACCTGACCTGGCCACACGCATACAAATTGGTAGTTGTAATCTGCACCAGTTCCTGATCTGGTTTGCCACTCAGCCACGCAACTGGGTAAGAATGAGAGAGAATGGGGTATAAAAAATGAAAAAGAAATCAGGATGGCTATTTCTGGTAGGAGTGTAACCTTAAAGTGTTACGTAGTTCACCTGTCCAACACTCATGATGGACAAGAACACACACACTAAGTCTTTATGCATTAGACTTCTTGACTTCAGCAACACTCACGTGTTCATGGTGTAATTAACATCTTGACACAGAGTATTTAAATGAACCAAAAAACAGCACCGCCTTCCCTAACACGAAGCCTCAACAACCAAAGTAAAACCTCCAAGGAATTTAAAAAACAAATCAATAAAAATCAGGAGGTTACAGAAGGAAAAAAAAAAGGGAAAATGCACAGCACAATTCCCAAATCAAGCAAGGACACCTCCATAAAGAACTCTCTCGTTTGCATTTTGGGGGCTGAGTTGTCAGGGTAATGGCAATTTCCTACCAATTTAAGAATTGCTAAGCAACCTCCAGCAGCTAACAGCAACAGCTTGTGTGTGCAACTGGGTTATTTTGAGAAAATAGTTTTCACTTTAAATTTAAGAGCACCCTTCTTCTAAATGATCTTGCCACATGAGATCATCTGGTCAGGAAAAGAGGCAATCTTAGGGCAAAACAGCTTTAAGTGGCTGCTGTTTGAAGCAAATAAGAAGGGAAGTCAATGATGTGTCATGTCCAAAGGCAACTACACTCCCAGGTATTATACAAATAAAAAGAATAACAACTAGAAAGGATAACTGATGCCTGCAGCAGACGTAAGCCAGAATACCTCATTAGCTTGAGATGCTGCAAGGATCAGAGTGAAACCAGTCAGGTGATTCTCTTCAGATACCAAAGAAAAGTCACAAACAGACTGACCTCCAAGACTATATCGTTAAGTTAATGAACAAAACTACAGAGTGCTAAAGAGGGATCTTAGATTATGGCATTTTAACACATATGCAAAGGCAATTCACATGGAGTTAAGTGTGTCAGGCAGCTTCCCTCATTTTCACACTAACTGGG
Source organism: Chrysolophus pictus (assembly GCA_037305975.1). Lineage (NCBI taxonomy): Eukaryota > Metazoa > Chordata > Aves > Galliformes > Phasianidae > Chrysolophus > Chrysolophus pictus. The sequence goes on from CM074576.1 coordinate 146,503,276, forward strand.
GGGATTGGGCAACAACAGGCAAGAAGTAATCACATTTCTTCTGGATTAGAACCAATAATTTGAAGGTGTAAACTGTCCATTTTAGCATTATCACAAGCTACTACCCTACAATGCTTCCATTAAAAATCCAAAGTTTGCAACACATGAACAAAGATGTTGATAAGAAATAGATGGGTACAACTTTCTATCTGAAGCCAAAGAACACTGAATCTGTGCAGGGCCAGTAACCCTACAGTGAGAGAGGCCAATTTTGAATCACCATGAATCACTACCAGAAGCCTCTACTCTACTGCCTCCAGCAAATCTATCACTACGAGAGTCAAAAGACACGTACAGGCTAGCAAGAAAACAGCAAGGAATCTTATCAGGCAAAAAGCATGAACATCTGTATAGAGATGTTAGGACTTGAGAGGAAAAGGATCCAAAGAGCATGTCTAATGCAAAGCAACAGCATCCTAACTGCCACTGCATTGCTAAGGCCCTGCACACAGCCTCCCACATGATTTTAAAGACCTCATCATCAAGAACCATATTTCCCATGCCATAAATATTTTCTTCATAAGGTACTAGCTTTCATTCTACTCAGGCCAGCAGTGATAGAAGTCTTTAAGAGGTTTTCAAAAATTGTTAACAAACATTCATTTCTTAAAACCACAAATTACTGGCCAAGAAATGCAGTTTTGCATTCCAGATGTTTAAGAAATACTTTTCATGATTCAATACACATTTGGAGGAAATTGGTGGCGTTCAGGCTCAGTGGAACTCTGGCTACGCTGAAGATAATATGAAAACTAGTTTTAAGAATCACAATGGTATTTATAATAAACAATCCCTGCTCAAAAAAAATCAAGTCCCCACCAATTTTAAATGTTCTTATTCAAGCCCGAAGAATGAATGAGGCAGACAGCCTTCTGCTTTCATGGGACACTGAGCCTTAAACCATTGTGTCGAATTCACCACCCAATTTGTGAGAGTAAAGATGACAGCTACTAAAGAAGAAACAATTATCACTGAGGTTCAAAGAATGCAAGTGAGCAAAAAAGACGTGATGTCCCGATCTCCTGCGTCAGTGGCTACGCTGGTATATTTTAGGTGTTGGTCATGATACAGCTCAACTTGATAGCTAAAAGGAATCCAGCCTTCTCCTACTGAGCTCTTGGTTCCTGCTGCTTCTCTTCTGCCCATCTTTTCGTACACTCACAGAGCGACTCTGGTCAACTGAAACAGCGGACGACTAACTCTGCAAAAGATGAGAAACCATTTTCTATGGGAATCATTTAGCTACGTGCCCTGTGGCTGCACAAACAGCCAACTCTGATGCAAAGGAAGAAGCAGGAGCGCACAGCTGCCTGGAGGTTTGACCAGCCTTTGCAACAGCAGCTTGCTGAAAGATCAACTCAACGGTAATGTCAAAGAGCACACTTAAACATCCAGAAGCAGTGCCAACTTAAGCAGTCTGCTACACATTCCCACTCTCATACCTTCCTCATTGTGAAACTAGCATAAATCTTATGGAGACAACATGTACTAGATCAGATGAAAAATAAGCTAGCAAAAACCACTTCTTTCCAGGAGGCTCTGTTCCCCAGAGTGGCTCACCATGGCCACAAAATAAGCTATGCCAGCAAAACAGAGGGAGCACTGAAGGGGAGCAAGCTGTTCAGGCTAGCACTGGTGCCAAAGAGATGCACGATGAACTGTGGAGTGCTTAGAAAAGGATTGTCCTACGCCTGTTTTTCAACACTTTCTGTTGATTTTCCTGCAATTGTCATCGGTGCGTTTTTTAAGTTTTCCCACGTGTAAGAAGCAAGGCATTCTTCCTGTCCCTCCATAGGGACAAGTAGATAAAGCTAAAGATTTGACCCAGACAGCAGTGAAAGGCATGTGGCAACAGCAATCACTGGCAGCAAGAAGGCTGCAGCAAACTAGAAAAGAGAATGCTGAAGGTCTGTGCCACATACGAACTTCGACTCAGGAATTCATGGCAGGAAAACTCAGGGGCCGAGGAGGAATGAAGCAGCTCATGTTGAATATGCACTCGGTGGATTTGAAAGAGAAAGTAAGTGGACAAGAAGAGTTTGGAAATAAGGCTTCCCAAGAAACAATAAGCTTTCAAACTGAAGATTTTAACTTTGGGACAGATCTTCAAGTATCTAGGGCATAACAGACGAGCAACTTGGGTAAGGAGGTTGAAATAGCTCAGGGAACTAATCTAGCCTAACCAAAAGGAAAATACATTGTAAAAGAAAAAAAGCCATAAAGGAAAAATAGTTTCATTTCAATCAGTTCAGCTCCCAAACGATCTCATGGTACAAGTATTCTTATTAGCATGAAGGAGCAGACAAAACTGCAGCACTTGAACTATCCTAAGGAATTTATGGAAAGGCTTTTGGCCAGTCATTTGTGTGAGTAAGAGAATATTTTAACATTGTACTTACTTCAGTGTGATCATGCATTACGATGGAGAATATAAGTCCATGTATGCATTACATTTTCCCATTTCATTTGTAAATTCTTACTTGCTATGCTTCAAATCCAGTGACTACAGCCACAAAGCAGAACAGCTCAGTGTGCTGGTTCTTGATGGAAAGCTACACCTTAAAAAATGTTTGTCCTCTACAACACTAACTATCTGAAACCTGGAACCACAGGTTCATTAGATACAATACAAAAATTTTAAAAAACACAAAAACCACCAAAACCAGAGAAACAGGGCCCACTGACAAGCAGCAGCTTTCAGTTAGCCTACGTTTGGCCTACTGTGAAACCAAAGCCTGAAACAGACTGCAAGAAGTTTTCTGACCCCAGCTGCATTCTTTAGTCATGACAGCACAGCCTGTCTACAAAAATTAGACCAAACTGAAAGGACTTCACTTCTCCTCCCCATCAATGCAGGCTGGGTGAGGAATACAAATTTCTTTGAATTTTACTGGCACCTCCTAATGCAGCTACCTTGTGTGACATTCATTTAAGTGGAAGTCCAGCAATTGCAACTGAATTACCAGGTGTTTTTATTACCCTTTTTCCCCTGCGAGGGCTGACTTTCCAACCCCAACTTTCTCCACTACTGAGAAATAGATTTTTCTTCAGTAATTCACACAGAAGCACACATCAATACTGCTCCCTTGTCTGAGCTAAGTAGTTTATTGAAAAGAAATCTTAAATACTCAAGAGCTGCTTCCCGACGCATAAATTTAATGGATGTGGGTAAAGAACATGTCAGGGTGATGCTGGTGTGGAGTATTGCTACTGCTGCTGTTGTTCTTTGTCAACTCAAAGGATAACAAATTCAACCTCCCCTACAGAAAAAAAGACCAACATCTCTGAAGCAGCAATACTAAGAGCCAGCACAGAAAGGACATCTAAAACAAGACATGTTCCACAGTGCTAGAATAAATTAAAACATTTTCTGTTCTTTGCTGTAAGACTCGGCCTGGGACCACAGATAACGTCTGAATATATCATTCTCTTCTTTGGACACTACTGTATCATGGTAATCTCAGTCACAGCTTGGAAGACATCCCAATTTTACAGTATAGTGCAATTGCCTGGCGTTACAGACTTGATTAAATCAGTCCAGATATACAAGATCCATTATAAAAAGACACACGGGCAGAAAAGTTTGCAATACAGTATAAACTAACCTGCAACAAACAGGACTAATTTTTAGGCAACAATGAAAGAGCCACAAGAGGACATTTCTACTCAACACTACAAAGTCCTCACTGGATAGTTGATGGTGCTTAGCACTAGCACAAATTCAAGATGGTCCACCTTCAGCACACTACTAAACCTCACAATCAGTGACCACAAGTAAATTTCAGTTCAGCACATAAGAACAAAAGGTACAGACTGAAGACAACAAAGGGAACATAATACATACCTTACTCAGAGTTCCCACGAGCAAACCCAGCTCACTTCCATGCCAGCAGCTCTCTCTCCAGTCACTGAAATGGAAAACAGGACACATAATTAGGGATCTTCAAAACACAAACACACACACACAGCCCATTCTTCCCCTTAAGAGTAAGGAGCAAGTCATATCTGGGTCCCTATTTTCCCACTGCCTTTTAGTAAGCTGGCATATTCCAAGAAAGTTGGACTGAAAACGGAGACTGCCACGCTGATATACACATATCCGTGCTACTTCCACAGCAGAACTTGTACTGCAGTACTATTGGTATGTCAGTTCTGAAGAATGCATTGTTTGAGATTTACTAAGCCAGAATACTCGGCAGATGATACACTCAATCTTCCTGCCCTTGCACCGAAATATTTCCTCAAACACTGGATGGTAGAAGTTGGAGACTGTTATGACTAGTTTATTACGCCATGTAGTCAAGCCAAATAAAAACAGGGAAAGGTTAAAAAAGGAAAAGAAAAAGGAAAAAAACAAAAGTACGTTCTGTAGATTTGTCAAGACTGCCATGGGAGTCCTGGATAAAGGGGAGAAGAGAATCATCCCATCTCAAAACTTCACAAGTGTACTGAGGTAGCACAACCATCTTTCTTTGGCAATATTTTTTAAGACGCATTCACAGCCACACTTAGCTAGAAAATAATTACTTCAGAGGCTCTGGAAAACCTCTTTCAAACAGCAGTATAGAGGGGTCAGAAGTTGATGTGTGATGTACTTTCATTTCTGCTTCCTTAGCCACGTTTAAAAAAAAAAAACACAAAACAAATCACAGGAAGGTTTTAATCTTGAGTATCCATTCCATTGTCACCTCTGGGCTTTTCAGACATCAGGGCTTCTCAGAAAACAGCACCACTCATTCTGTGGGAACACAGAAGTGTAGCTGGGATGCTATAATATCCTGTCAATAGGAGAAAACAAGAAACCAAGCAACCTCCCCAAATACAAACTTCAGACCTAAGGGGCTTAACACAAGCTTTCACGTAGCTGGAGTGGGGAGAGAAAGGAAAAAAAAGAGAAAGAGAATGAGCTGTGCTATATGACACTAATATGTGAAGGGATAAAGCCAATTATACTGATTGGAGTGAAGAAAGAACAACCACAGCTAGATGCTTGGATAATCAGAGTATCAACATTTGCAAGAACCCTCTGATACCAGTAATGAATTGCACATCTACTTGGCCAATTCTCATCTAATTAACAAGTTGTAGGAGAAGGGATTTACAATACTGATACAAATTTTTTAAAAAAAGGAAAGACAGTCCAGCTTCAGAAGCTTTCCTTATGGTACCTTTCACTGAGAAAGGTTCAGTTTTTCTTTGAATAAAACACATCAGCACTACATTAATCACAGCTCTGCCACAGAATCAACAGGTCATTCTGCCACCTCTGACAGTACTCACCAACAAGTAATGTTTTGAATTACTTCCAACTGCTCAGTTTACTGTGGGAACCCAAAACGAGAGTTTTTGTTTGTCTGTTTTATAACATAAAGCTGCCAAATTGATACAACTGTAAGATATGATAATAATGAAAGAATGTAAAACCTTATACATTTAAACTGTGCTTTTTAACAGAGCGGATCTTAGATTTCCTGAAATGCAAGGACGTTCCTAGAGCCACCTTCTGACAGCAGTGAGTACACACCATCAAAATGGAGGTACTGAATGGTGGTCTGTGATAGAACACTGTGGTTGGTTTTTTGCTTTATTAAACCACAAATTATCACTGACTGAATTTTTTTTGTTTGTTTGGGGGACCCGAGTGCTCCTGAAAACACTTCTCCCATTTGAAAGTACAGAGAAGTGAAGGGATGCATTTCATTCTAAGACTCCTGCTGACCAGTCCCTAACTTCCAGTAATCGTGGCTCACAGGATAATCTCTTCCAATTTAAGACTGCAGCAGTGCTGATAAAGCTGGACAACCATCACGCTGCTCCAACCCATTTCCAGCACCTCAGATCCACGTTCTCAGTCACTTCCTTGCCACAGTTTATTTACCTCTCCTTACTTTCCAACACTTCCAAGATCTCTGGACACATGAGGAGGCCGATGATCTCCCTCTTATACGTAATCCTCTGGGACTGCCTGCATTCATCCTTCTTTCTCAGCTAAGAACTAGTTTTATCCCATACACTCTGGACAATAAAAGGTCGACCTTAAAACTTTCAGTCCTATTTGCCAAGGAAGTTCCTGCTCAATCTAAGCAGGTGGTCAAACCATTGCAACATACGATTTACTGCTGTCAGCTGAACCCAACACAGGAGATAAACTGGTGTGCCACAGGCATGGACAGTCACCAATCTTCTCTCCTAATGTGCGTGCCATTCAAAATAAGAGAAGCTGCAGAATACAGCCTTATTGTTAGCCTTATTCAGCCACCCCTTCCCCTGGAATTTTAATCCCACTTGAAGATGGAATAACACAGACGCACTCTGCCTTCAAATTATCAAGTCAAACTTTACAAAAATTGACCAAAACAGCCCCACAACTGCAATGAAAATGAGCTCTTAACTGTTGCTTCTACTTTACAACCAGTGAGTAAAGATTCATCTGATAACTGAAATATTTTTTGGCAAAATTCCACAGCTACACTGCTTTTGTAGCCTTTTGCTTACAGAACAATCAAAACACTCCTCCTGCCCTCCTTTTTCCTCTGACTACAAGGTCAAGGCAGGAAAATTCTACCGTCCTAGATTTTCTGAAGAAAAAATAGTGTCATCTCTGAGAAATGCAGAAGTCTCTTCATGCTGATAAACTTCTCCATCCAGTGGAAATGTTTATACGTCAGTGTTTACATGTTCAAGCCAAATGGCTGCTATTGCAGTGATTACAATGGCGTATGGCCTTCACTGGTGTCTTGGGGTTTGAGCAGCTCAGAAACACACTGACATGATTCACAAGCTTGACATGACCACAGCAGTGCAGAGTTCAGAGCCCACCTTCAGCAGTTGGGTTACCCCTCGGACAGAGGCTTTCAAAAGATTCATATTCACGGTGATCTGATCCTGTAAAGCGGGTCTGCTTGGACAAGTGGGAGAGAATTTAGAGAGATGGTTATATTTGGGTTAACATTAACTTGGCCCTCTCACCTAGGATTGAAAACATCATAAACTATGCCCATTGTACGCTCCGCGACGGAAATAAATCTAGAGGCTGCAATCACATACTCCTGGCAAACTTTTTATATTGTTATAAAACTGGGGGGGAGGGGAGAGAAAATAAGGAAAGAAAGTAAGAAATTCATCCAAGTAGAGCCCATGGATGCTTCTGTAACAGTTTCCTTTCGAAGGAAAGAAAGTTTCCTTGTAATCATCACAGAAAGTGAATCCTGTCTGAACTTTGCTCAGACCTGTACCTTCCCACTTATAAACAGCTGCAGAAAGAATGAGTTCATCATAACATGGATATGGCTGCATGTAAAGGATGATCTCATTTGAGCAAGGCTAAGCAGGGTGTCAGCCGTATTGATCCACCAGGCAGTGAAGACATCTTCAGTGTCTCTACTGAGCCCTGGAAAGAGCAGAACTCGAAGAGCTGCAGCATTCAGAGACTGCTCCCTAGCATGCCAGCAACTAGTCACAACTGCCACACGTTACAGGAAGCATTACTTTGAGGCTGACCCAATCAGTGATGCAGACTCTTGTCGCAAAACAAACTTAACTTTACGAAACAAGACCCGCTGTTTCAGCCCCTCATTCCCCTAACATGGAGGGCTCTGAAAACAATGTGTAGTCAGCACATTTATTTGTCTCACTGAAGGACGGGAAAATAGATGTATGCACTTTACTACGCACCCACAGCAGAGACAGCAGCAGCAGCAGTTCCTGACTACATTCAGGGGAAAGCTCTTATTTCAGTGGTTTAGGAACTTCCACAGAGGCAGGTCCCCCGCAGTCAGCTGTTTACAAACAAGCTGCCAGTGCATGCAGCACCAGTGCCTGCTGCTTTTGCTGTGCTCCACAAAAGTCCAGCTCCTCTGGATCAGCAGGGGCAGAGCGAGCTGAAGGAGGGAGCACAGCTTCATTAGGAAGGATAAGTAGATGTAGCTGACATGCTGGTTTGCGGCAGGAGAGCAAAAGCAGATAAATGGCACGAGGTCAGGGAGCAAAAGAACCCCTCCAGTAAAAAGCTCAGCGTATAGCTTTCGAGATTTACAAAGACTTGTGATTACGTATTAATTTTTACATTCTGACAGGGAAGTGTGCCTAAATCCAAAGTGTTTCTTCACACAAGAACAACGAGATTGGACGCAGGCAGGAAAATGGGAGAGGTAGGGAGAAAGGAACACTGCGGAAACTTAATTAATTCCTTCAGTTTCTGAAACAGAAAACAATCCAATTTCAACAACTGCAGCACTTTGCTCACTGACAAACTCTCAGATTTATCTGCGTGGAAAATAAGCACCTCAGATCAGGAACAGAACAAGATGAAAGGAAAACGATCTGCTGCTCCTGGCACTGTTTCCTGCTGTCTGCAAACACCGCGCCATGCGGATGCCGGGTTGCTGTGTTCGCTGCATGCCTCATTTGCCCTCCACGAGGAGGACCCGTGTTTAAAAGTCTCAGCACATTGCCTGGCCTCAGTGACATACCTACGCCTGGTAATGTAAACTGTCCTCACCCCGATGCCATTCATTTCCCTCAAAGAAGCCGCTCCGCAGTGTTTGTACTCCATAAAGCACTCAAAGGAGGGAAGGTGAAACACACACACCAACCACTCACTAACTTCCAAGCATCACCACAGCATCCGACAAAAGAAGAGAGGCTACAGACTGCCACCAGCCCATCCATTCCATCTATTTGTTACACGTACATAAAAGAAGGCTGCTAGGAACAGTTGTAGGCTACGGTTCTTACAGCGTTCCTTTTAGCTGCAGTGCTTTCTCACCATCCCTGCAGCCCTCTGCTCAGCTCCAGCTGTGTGATCCTTCTGCCATCCCCCAGCGCTGATTCTGGGGGCTTGGGGGGGGGGGGGGCAACAGAACCTACAGAGGTCAAAAACAGGCCCTGTGATGTGGCACAACAGGCAGCCCCCAGCCACACATCTCTGCTGAGGAGACAGAGAACAGTGGGGAAAAAAAAAATAATAAAAAAGCAGATGGGAATACGAGCAGCTTAAGCCAGCCCCAACACCAAGAGAGACGTCTGTGTAACCACATCCTCTGTTTTCAGCCTCGGCTCAGCAATGTGTCCAGCAGGAAATAATTAGATCTGCCTTTCCCCAGAGTAGGTGTTTGACAGTTTCAGGCTGCTGAACAGTTGCTTTTTCTGCTTCCTCTTCAACAGGAAAAGACACTGACCCTCGGGACACGGCTGATAATTCTTTAAAGGAAGAGTATTGCATAACCGTAATAAGATGTACTAATTGTTGCCTCTTTTTACACAGAGGAAATTAGCTGTGCTCTTTAAAAGGGATCTTAATCATGCGACTGAGTTACCAGCAGTAAACAGACACTGACACAGCCGTGTTCTGTCACCCAGAATAGAGGAAGGACAGCTGGGCATACAGAGTAAAGGGACAAACCTCTGGGAATTGCTACAAATTGTGCTTTTGGGGAGAAAGCATATACAGACACAGCTCACACATTCCAAACGTGTGTAGCAATTCATCTTGTGATAACGTATGAACACGTGTTAAGAATTTACCTGCTTTTTCTCTAACATCCAATCCCTTCTGTTCTGATCCTCCCCTACAAATAGAGCAGCCCCCACCAAAACCACACAGCGACGTCATCGTGGCTCAACAGTACAGGCAATCCAGCAGGGCTTCTCTATTATTATTAAATTAAGGGGTATTTTGATTGTCTGTATGTATATCTCACCTGGAGATTCAAAGGTGAGAGGGTCTGTAACGATGCTGCTGCTGCTTTACCACATCAGCCTAAGTTGGAGCTATAAAACACAGTCACGAGGAAGCACTTCTCCTCAAACCCGAGTTTCTTATTATTTCCATAATCAAGGGGAAGAAAATTTATCAGTCTATGAAAAACTGCTTTGGATGACTGCCACATTCTCTTAGCCCCACATAAAAATGTCTCCTGTACTCAGTCTCTTTGCACTTTATTTAATGGTCCACTCATTGCATAAGGACTTCCGTGGGGCCTTTTCCCTATGCGACGTTAAGAGTGAGGATGTTTTAGTTTGAGCTAAATAGATGCAGCAGCTGCTTCTGCCGCTGCTGGAATCAGGCAACACAATGCCACTCACATTTGATACACAGTGCGATGCCAAGAAGCCACAACTGGCAATATTTCACTCGTCTCCCATATTCACTGGAACATGCTACCCAAGGAGGTTGTGAATGCCCCATCCCTGGAGGCATTCAAGGCCAGGCTGGATGTGGCTCTGGGCAGCCTGGTCTGGTGGTTGGTGACCCTGCACATAGCAGGGGGTTGAAACTAGATGATCACTGTGGTCCTTTTCAACCCAGACCATTCTGTGATTCACATTTGGTATCTAAATTATAAGCGAGGAGAGACTCGGTGAGTTAACATCTGGAGATTAAGAAGGGAAAATTGGAAAATTTGCCCACATGTAAAAAACTTATGGCATTCCCTTTCAGCCCCGAGTCTCTTTCTCATTCAAGCAGAAAGCTCCAACCTAAAGCACAGAAAAGGAGCTCACAGTCAGTTTCAGATCATACGCTTATTTTTAAATCTGTTTTTAGATTCTATTTAATCACAGTTATCAAATCACTCATTTCATCACTGCAGCAAACAGGAACAAATGGGTGCCCTCTCATTTACTATTCAGAAATTATCCAGTTGTTTTTGGAAAATACAAAAGCTGCTCCAAAAGTAACGCCTCCTGTTTTATAATGTTGGCCCACAACATCAGAGGCAGACATTGGTGGTATGGCAGTAGAGGTTGAACCTTCACACCAATATCCCGTCACATTTTGTTCCTGTGTGACAGAGGGCAGCAGAGGGGCAGTCTGACAAAATGGCATCTGATATGAAAGTGTACATGAAGTGAAGGTGTGTTACTAATTCCCCCATGTGGAAAACATGGCACACACTGACACCCTTCGATTCTTGCTGAATACTGAAGGCGACCAAACAGTGGATGTGTCCACAGAGAGGTGGAGAGGTGGTGGGTGATGTGTTTGAACAATGGCAATAGCAGCAGCAACCTCCACTAGCGTGCAGCATGGAGGCTCTTGCTCATCGCTGACAAAAACACATTGCTAATGATGGTAACTATACTGAAAAATAGCATTTGGTAGCGGAGAATTTGCTCTACCAAACAGTGTAATTGTGCTACTTGGATCTGTCATAGTTTCCATGGAAATAAATAGGAGCCACTACTTTCAGAGCAAGCTACGTACTCAGTAAGACTCAAAAGCATTACAGATCTGTCAGTTCTGGGGTGTGGATTCTAACAGTGTCATTAAAACATTTCACTGGTGGCAGCAAGGTATACTTTGAAGTCAATATTGAAAGTTTTTGTATTTATTACTGAATGGTTGGGTTGGAAGGGATCTCAAAGCCCATGCAGTCCCATCCCGTGCCATAGGCAGGGCTGCCACCCATCAGCTCAGCTGCCCAGGAACCCATCCAACCTGGCCTTGAACCTCCAGCGATAGCGAATTCACGACTTGTCTGGGTAGAAGAAAGTAAAACCAACGTGAAAGTAAAATCAGTGCAAATCTGGAAAAAAACACAAACCCACCTACAGCATGACTAACTCACACCGAATGTCAAACGCAAGTTTAAAATAAAGGCAGAATTGCACACTGAATTTTCTCAAGGCTCCCAGATTTCAAGGGGAAGGCTGTGAATGCCTCCAGAATGCATTTACAGCTGAGGCAGGTATGCGTGTGGTTCCATGGCAGAGGGCCTGATGCTGTCCGGACACGTAGGACACAAAAAGGAAGTGCTACGGCAACATCAAACCTGAAAGTCCTTACTCAGCCCACTCATCTCGATTGGCAGAACCATGCAGGACCACGTTAGCACCAAGTCTGCGTGATGCAGAATAAAGAAACACCGACGCAGCACGCGGGAGGCCTCGGGAGGGTTATTTCCACTTAGGAAGCGGACGGCCCGAGCTTCCATCCGTGCGCCTGAAGCGACACGCCCCTCTCGCACACGATTTCACTGCGGGGTAGGGATGCCTCCGCCTCGGAGCGCCCTGAGCGCGCAGCTAAGAGGCGGACGAGCATCGCTGGGAAAAACGAGCCCGGCGGAACGCGGGCACGGAGCGGCGGGAGGGGCAGGAGCCCGGCACACCGCTGTCACCGCTCCCAACCCTGAAAGAGAGGGGAGAAAAGGGAGGGACGGCCCCTCCGAGGGGGAACGGGCGGGGAGGGGTCGGCGCGAAGCAGCGGCGCCCACGGGGCGGGGGGCGCAGGGGGGTCGGGGGGGGGCGCAGGGGGGCCGAGCGCCGCGCCCTCCTCCGCCGACGGCCGCCCTGAGGTGAGGCCCCGCGAGCCCTCCCCCCACCGCGCTCCCTTTCTTTGCTGTCGGGTCGCCTGGCAGCCGCCGGCCGAACCGCAGCTCCGTACTCACCCGCTCACGGCTCCATCTCGCCCCGAGTCCGCCCGCCTCTGGCGGAGCCGCCGCCCGCCGACAAGGCGCTTCCCCCAAGCGGGCAGCCCGGCCTCGCCACCGCCGCCCGGCGCCTCGCAACCGCGGAAGCGCCCGCCCCGCGCCTCCCTGCCCCGCCGGCTCAGCCAATCGGAGAGGAGAGGCGCCGGTGAGCGCCACCGCCGCTGGCCAATGAGCTGCGAGCACCTGGGGAAGCTAACGGGCCCGAGGCAGGGCGAGGGGGCGGGGCGGGGCTGGCGGCGCCTGCCTGACGGGGCGAACAGCCAATCGGGAGGCGGGATGATGTCATGGGGGCGGGGCGTACCCGGGGAGGTGGAGGTGATGAGGGGTAGGTGCTCGCTCTTAAAGGGACAGCGTTGATTTTTGACATGGGGTGGGAGTGTCGGTTTTTCTTTTTTGGGGGGTTTTTGCTTGCTTGTTTGTTTGTTTGTTTGTTTTCTAGTTAATGTTTAATGAGCTCCCGCGGATGAGGGTCAGGTCCCGAGGCCCCCACACCTGTGGTGGTGAGGGGACAGGCATTGTGTGTCCAGCCTGTGACCTCTAGTGGCTGAAAACATTGGGATCACCTTCTGAAAGGAAGGGAAGGGGCCGTGAGGAATTTGCAAAATAATTAATGGTGTATGAGGGAGGAGGCAGCGGCCTGCCTGTGTCCTGTAGCCAAAGAGCCGGAGGACATGAGACAACCACAAAGCAATGTGCATGAAGTAGTTAGGAAAAAATGCTCGTGCCACATCTAACATACAAAGCCGGCAACGCAGAGCCCAGTAGCACAGGAGCGTGGGGGAGAACCTCTGGGCCTATGGTGCACACATAAATCTCAGCTGTAGCATAATTCTCTGCACTGACAGGGTTATCCCTCCAGAGGTGGGTCAGTGAAAGAGGAACAGCGAAAGCATGACGTGTGCCCGTGGCTGATGGCATTTCTGGGAGTTTTAAGTTTAATGACAAGTCAGGAGTATTTACCTTCCTTTTCTAAGAATAGCACTTGAGGGATCTGAGAGAAGTGCTCCTGGCAGCTGGTGGTGCTGTGACCCGGCAGCAGCTCAGCACCGTGTGCTCACTGCCCCCAGCTGGGACGAGGGAGGGAGCTGGAAGCAAATAGAATTCGTGGGTTGGGATAAAAGCTATTTGCTAAGGTAGGAGAATGGAAATAAATATATATATATGTATATATATATGCAATGCAATTACTTGCCACCCACCACAGACACCCAGCAACAACTGCCCACCAACCAACAAACAGCCCAGCACAGCCCTGGGCCATTGCTCGGCAACACCCAAGTCATGGGTGCACCATTAACACCGGTACAGCTGAAAGCAGGGCATGGATGAGAAAGTGTGGATGTCTTTCTGGTTTGCACTGTTGGTTTTACCAACTACAGCGTGCTGCTTGCTCCTGAAGTTATTTCCTCAGGCAACTTGCTCATGGATCTGTTTGCACAGGGAGGAACGGTGTGTCTAAGCACACCCACAGGTCGATGGCAGAGCTCATGGCTAGGCCAGTATTTCCAATTCGGCAGCTGCAGTCCTGCCCAGCAGGCCACATCCTCCTTCAGACATATGAACTTTTAGGAGATGAAAGTCTTTTCCTTCATTTCCATGATGAGGCTTCATTGCTTTGCTAACATCTCTACTGATTTATGTGCTGGACATGCTAACGATTGTTTTCAGTATCAGCTGCTATGGAGTCTGAAGTTCTGAAGGTGTAAATGCATGAGGGGAAAAAAAAAAAAAAAAAAAAACAGAAAGAAATATGCTTGCCCATAAAAGCTTACTGTTTGCAGCAGCAATAATCAGAATTGAAGAGCATTTATTACATATAAGCTGTATTTTGTTTTAGTTCTAAGGGCCTGATGGCTATTTTCAGTAAATTTCCATTTCCTTATGTCTTATAATGAATGAACTAAATTCATATACTGTGAATATATGTTTTAGAAAAGTCCGTAATGTTTGTCAGAGAAGTGGCTGAACTATATTAAATCCATCTCCCATTTGATTTAATGTCAAGTGAAGGTTTGCATTCTTCAAAGAAAACACCGGTGAGATATAACAGACCACAGCAGAATTCAATCTACTTATTCCAGGTGCAGTTCTGAACTCAATTGCATAATTACAAAATCAAGTTACTTTTAGGTGCCTACAACAAGAGGCCGAGCTTTGGAGACTTGCACAGAAATGCTTTGATTTTCCAAACCTGATGTCTTAATGTTCTCAGCGATGACTCAGTTTCGCATTTGGATTTCATTTCTCTTTAAAGAAAAGCACAAGGAGTAGGGAAAACCTACCAAAGAGAACAACACCGGGAGGTATCCTTAAGAGTGTTTCTAAAGATAAAGTTCTTAAAATGGCACAACATTAGGCTTAACCTTAACAGCTGAATGGCCTTCAGCCACCTAAAGATGACTGTGCTTAAAACCATAAGCTATTACAGAAACCGTAATGACCCAACAACTCAGAACATGCCTAATAATGTTTTTCTTGCCTTTGGTGGTCAAAATGAATGAGAAAGAGCCTGGTGGGCAAAGCTCTCTGCTCCAGTTCAACATGTATATTTAAAACTGCAAATAATTGTTCTGCTAACTTGATTTCTGACTAGCTATACACATCTTAGTCTAGCATTTCCCAATTTTCCAGTGGTTTGCATGAGCCACAGCAGCAGATGTTTGTGTGTGGGGCATGTGTAGGGGCTTTCCAGAGCGCTGAAGAAACCCCTCCCAAAGGCACTTGGACAAGCAGAAGGATTGCCAGCCCTGGGCTCCAGAGCGAATGCATGGGCTACCACGGTCAGGTTCCTGCAAGACACCAATGTGGGCTGCAAGGGAAACCACCTCTGTGGGGTCTCTCCCCCATCAGCTCCAGCGAGATGTGCAGGGAGTTTCTGCTGGGCCTTGGGATTCTAGAATTATAAAACATTCTGAGATGGAAGAGACTCTCAAAGGATCACCAAGTCCAACTCCTGGCTCCATATAGGACCATCCAAAATTAAAACTCCATGTCTGAGAGCACTGTCAAAATGCTTTTTGACAGGTTTGGTGCCCTGACCGCTGCCCCAGGGAAATAACTGGCCGTAATTGCCTTCATGAAGGCTGGACGAGCTCTTCTGCCAGACAGCTTATTGCCAGTCACTACAGCATTGAAGCCCAGCAGATCTCTGCATGGCTTCAAGCCAGAGCCTACAGTTCCTATGTTTCCCTCCTTGGCTGAAGGGGCAGAGGTTGACAAGGAGGGTGTGCCTTAAGGGATGGGCAGGAAGAGGAGGGTGCAGAAGCAGATCCAGGTATATGGATTTGAGTGGAGATGAGGAGGTGTGGGCTGTAGAGGCTTAAGATTTGGCTCCTAATGGAGAGCAGAGTCCTGCTGTGTTGTTTGCACTAGTGTGTGTTGTAAAACTAGGAGGGGATGGTATGTTCTCAGTCTTGTTTAATCACGCCCTGACAAGCAAGAATAAGAAGCAACTGGAGGAAATGTCTGACACGATTCCCTGCCTTCAGAGAGGCCAGTCACTTGCACGCTTTTAACCATCATATTCTTTGCATGGTTTTGTTCTTATTTTCCATGTCCTGTGCATCAGTTGCTGATTGCTGTCCAGTAATTCCTGTGGTACAAATGTATCTTGAGAAAGGAGCTGAGAGAGGACATAAACCTCTTAGAGAACTAGTTCAGTGGCTGTGTCTAAAGCATTAGAGACAGCATTTTTTTTTCTACCTCAGTAAAGATTTTCTGTTTTGAAGTGGTCAGCCATTTTTGTTTGGTAAGCACCAATGTAATTCTATTATTGTAAGATTTTCTGGGCAAGGGATCTTCCTTCTTATCTCTCCTTTTCAAGAAAAGAAGATCTAGTGTGCTCAAATGCTCTGAGAAATAGTAACATATAGAAAAAAAAAGGAGGGCAAAACAAATTGAAATATTTGAAAAAGATCTTTTTTCTCTTGACAAACACCAAGCACAAGAATTTTCAAATAAAAAATTGATTGGAAAAGTGCATGTGAAAAGTATGTGATCCGGTATCAGAGTTTAGGTGTAATAATTATAGTGTATTCTGTTGACCAATACATGAATTATTAACTTAAGGCTGTGGCTTTCAAGTTGTGCTCCATATGAGTAGAAAAGTCTTTACCATAGTAAACAATACTGTTCACAAACTCATGGCTTCAAAAGCAGAGAGGTAGAAATCTCTACCTACAGTTGAAGGTCGGCTGTAATCTTTTGGGCTGAAAGGACCGGGACACCAAGTTGTTTTGTGGTTATTGTAATACTTTATTGCTTCCCATAGATGGAGCCAAACTCACAATGTCAAGCTGCATACAGAATCACAGCATCACACAGAATCTCCAGGGTTGGAAGGGACCTCAAGGATCATGAATCTCCAACCCCCCTGCCATATGCAGGGCCACCAACCTTCTCATTTAATGCTAGACTAGCCTGCCCAAAGCCCCATCCAACCTGGCCTTGAACACCTCCAAGGACGGGGCATCCACAACCTCTCTGGGCAGCCTGTTCCAGCACCTCACCACTCTCTCTATAAAGAACTTCCCCCTGACGTCCAACCTAAATCTCCCCTCCCTCAACTTAAAACCATTTCCTCTCGTCCTGCAGTTATACGACTCACTTGCAGTGAATGCAGCTTCCCCAAATCACAGGGCACTATAGTAGGAGAGTTCATAGCATGTGTCTCCAAACCCCATTTCCTGCCCATTCCTCCTGACTCACTCCCTAATTCCGTTTCACTGCCTCTCAAGTGTGTTATTACAGTGCAGTGGCAGTAGGCAATGACTCAAGAAATCACTAATCCAACTTCAGGCAAAATGTTCTTCAGATGTTATAAATATTACCTTCTTAACCACATGCTATATGAAAATTTGTGCTCTTGATCTATTCTGCTGCAAATTGAATGGATAAATCATTGGAAGAGGACTTAGAAAACATGTTTATCACAGAATCATCTAAGATGGAAAGGACCTTCAAATTCTGATCATCAACCTGACCTACCAAGTCCCATCACTAGTCCATCCCTTGATCCCATGTCTTCACATCTCTTAAATACCTCTGAGGGACTGAGACTTCATCACTTCCCTGGACAGCCCCTTCCAAAGCTTGCACATCCTCTCTGTGAAGAAATTCTTAATAATATTCAATTGGAATGTTCTCTGGCACAACTTGAGACTGTTTCTTGCACCCTCATTTTAGAGGATTATTCCCTGCTGTGTCATAAACTTGGGCAAAGCTTTGAGCAGGTCTGATGACTCTGGCCTTCCACTGTAAAATGTTTGGGATCCACAGATGCAATGCAATGGCTTGCAGTAGAAAGCAAGGGTTTAGGAGAAGAGAGAGGGAACATTACAGTCTCTCTCACCTCTAAAATGATAGCTAAATTACAACAATTTAATCAAAAAGCTGTGTAGGAAGACAGACACATCAGCTAAAGAAGGGTAAGGGCATTACAGGGTAAGGAGCCTTTGGAAGTAATAAGTCAGAGCTAACCTCCTTGGCAGCAAATCAAAGTTCTTTGCTTACTTCAAGAGCCAAGGAGGACATCTCACATCTGTTCCCAGAACAGCACAAAGCAACCCGTGTCCTAGTAATGGGCAAGAGTAAATATTTCCACACTGGTTTTACTTACCTGGCAACAGGTTTTCTTCTGTTGGACTTGAGGCAAAATTACAGATGGAGTGCCCTTTTTCTAGACTTGTAATGGATAAACAAAAGAGATGGTTTTCTCAAAATGATTTTCTCAAAAAATGTAGGGGACCAGGCTTGTTGTCTTGCTATTAAGACTGGATCACAGAAGAATTGCAACACTGAGATTATGTGTTGGTAATACCCCCGTGATTCAAACACATTAATACATGGCTGACTCGAGAACAGGTCTGTGTTTAGTTTATATCACTATGGTTTTATTCCTACAGTTGCATTTGCAATTGTCACCGTAACAGTTTATGGTCAGTGGTCAATGCAGGAGTCTATCCATTTCTCAGAAGCATGTGAATGCATCAAGGGCTTTTCGAAAGAAGCTGAGGGAGCTGGAGAGGGAGTTCTGGTGCTGGAGCAGTCTTCTGGATGGAGCCTGCTCTTCCAGCAGCTTGCTATGAAGAAGGAAGAGGTGTTGAAGCCCACTCTGGTGTAGCACATCTGCATTTTTTCCCAGATGAAGCTCAGATCTTGAAGTCTACTTCTGAAGGAGTTGTGCTCTCCAAACAAGAAATTTGAGGTTGTTTTCATAGCTGTGCAGTGGCACCACGGGCACCCACACAGGCAGAGGTGCCGGAGGACCACGTGTGATCCCAAAGCTCCCAGCAGAAGCTGGACTCCATCACGACCCCAGGGCCTTCAGAGCAAGAAGACCACGAAGGCAAGAATTAGCATGGGAAAGCAAGCACCAGCCACTGGGAAAGCGTTCCTGCAGTATTTTGATCTTGCCTGTCACTCCAGCTGCATTAAATAACCTCCAGAGGAGGAACTTGACAATGCTGAGATGGATATGCTTCACAGCAACACACGGGGAATTGTGTGGCATGACAGAGGAGCACACTGAATATTTGCCAGCCTGATCGCTCATCTCTTGCCTCAGTTTGCTTTTATCTCCTTACCACAAACTGATATCTCCAAAACCCTCCCTACTCTGGGTAGGTTTTGTTAGGCCTTCTGTCCTAATAACAGGATTTACAGTTGTGATGACAAAGATTTTAGAATATATATTAAAAGCAGCGGAGGGAAAAACTCTGAAGGGAAATCAAAATATTCTGACTTATGTCAGGGGAAAAAGAAATCAACAAAAGGAGAAAAAGATCAAGTGCTAATGCTGTCTGGAGAAGGCAGGCTCGCTTAGGCCTGTTTTTCTTATATGGAATAACAAATCCAGAAAAGAGCATCCAGGGAAAATTAAGTAATAATAGACTGTGAAGGTACTCGATTGGCTTTTGCTAATTCCTATCCTGCACGAAGACTCAGCAAACCTGAAATGTGACAAACTGTAAAATGGATAACAGGAGATGCATTTATTGCAGAATGATGTTATGTGTGTACAGGAAATGTATTTATGACAGAGTAATGTTATTTGTGAGAGTTTTGCAGACTACCATTGAGAACAAAGGTTAGCTTAAGTCTTAAATAGGATTAGAGTGAAAAAAAAAAAAAAAGGCTAATTAGAGGCTCTTGCTTTTATTATCTCTCTCACATTTGAGGGATAGAATTCCACTAGCTTCAGGGTGTGCAGCAACCTCAGAAGGCCCTTGACTAGAAGTAGCTTCTTGTGTGAGTAAATTATCCCATTCTTCTCTTGAACTTTTCTGGGTGTGATCTGCTGCTGCTGTTTTCTATCATAGTTGGGACAGCAGCCTGCAGGGATGTTTATATTGAGTTCCTGCTTCTGCTGAAGCGCCCTAGTAAAGGTACGAGCTGGAATTTCAGACTGCTTTCAGGTCACATGCATTGGCAGAAAGACAGTGTGATGGACACAGATAGGGGTATACTGACTGAGATGTTTTTTCCAGCACTTGACTACATCCAAAATATACGAAAATAAGTATTAAATATGTTTGTTTGTGACTATGTTTCTGTTTTCACAGCAGCACAGTTTTCAGACCATCTCTTCAGTTAGTAATGTCCCACCTCACATCTTGGGCATCATCCATCTCCTGGTTGTTGTCTGCATTTCTACTGCCATTTCTGCTATAGTGAAGAAATCCCACTTCGTCTGGTGCCACCATGTCCCAGACATCTTCTTCTTCACTCTTTCCATAGTGGTTTCTCTTCGGGATCTGTCAGCAGATGGGCAGTGGTGTCTGGCACAATGGAGAGCCTCATGTTGGCTCCCCAGGCCATAGAGGTCTGCACTTCCCAGCCCCCCAGTTCTCAATGCTGTGCTCATAGGCAGATATTTAGCCACTTTTCTCCAATCTTCTCCTGAAGCTGTGGGAAGTTCTCTCTTGCTGACTTGCTCACCTGCCTCCTGTGGACACGTCCTTGTGTGGCTCCTCCTGAAGAAAGGATTGACCACACTTTTGCCAGGAGACAGGAAACAAGCCAAAGGTCAGAAGCATTTGCTCTACAGGGAGTATTGTGTATTGAGTACAGGCGCCTCGAGTCCAGAAAGACTTCAAAAGGTATTTATTTTTTCCTGCAAAATCCATGCTTTGATACATCTGAACTGCTCCAGTGTATAATTCAGTCAAATGACTACCATAGAAAAGAACGTGGTGATTATACACAAAACTTTGCGTGGTATAAATGTCAAGGAAGGAGGAGTGGTTGTGATGGTGCTAGTGTGATAGCCAGGAGTACTCAAGCGAATCTGAGAAAAGGAAAACTTTGGGTCAATACAAGGAACAAAAATGTAAGCTAAATAAAGTAGCCTAAAATAAGTAATTGCATAAAGCCCAGGAAACCAAACAAAACCTTTCCTCTAAGCAGTTATTTTGAAAGAGGAGAAGTACCATCTACTGCCAGTTCTCTATGAGCTTCACACTTGTTGAGGATTTTTTTAATATGGGAACCACCCAAAAAATGATGGTGACGGTGGCTGCCTAGGGAGCCACAAGGAAAGAGCCAACAATAGTCACTGCTTGACCAGAATAATTCCCAAGAGGGAGAGGCTGAACCCCCCCAGAAGCAATAAATATGAAGTGAACAGAAAGCTGGCATGTGTAGTACATGACGCATGTAGCAGCACAGCCTTCTGTTGGGCACTGCACGTAAAGGGCAGACATCATCATTTGCTGTTACTAAAATAAAAAGCCTATAAAAAGTACTTCTTCCACTTATGGAGGCAAATAAATTTGACAACAGTGATTTGTCTTCTTACTGCAGAACTAATGTTATTTTTCACTTGTACTGTTTCCTGCTTTCCCTGGTGAGCTTTAAGTGCAGAGAGAAGTGGTTGTTTGATGCGGGTAAGAGCCTCAGACAAAGGGGCTGAGACTGAAAAAATAGCAAACCTGGAGTGCTCTCCCTTTACTGGAGTGTTCCTGGGGTTTAAAGGATGTGACTGAGCATATTCAGTCTGAGTGGTGGAAATGCTAAAACGTTAGATACGACCTAAAATAGTATTTAAATGAGTGCATTGTGTTAGAAGATCAGCTGGAGATAGCCACATGTATAGCCAGAAGCAAGGCTAGGAGCTGCAGCTGGGCTTTGCTTACAGGAGCAGCTCCCTGCTGGTCCCACATGCACGAGGGTGCTCTGCTTGTCCTCTGCCCTTGCCACAGCCCACAGGGGGACGGTGCTGGAGAAGTCTCTGCTGCTTCAGCCAATGCAGGGGTGGAGACATGAATGGGCAAGGTGCCTAGGGATAGCCTTAAATCATCTCTCTTGCATTTCACCAAGTCCTATATCTTCCTCTCCTTCCCAAGCCCCATTCTTTCTTCTCTTCAGATCCTCCTCTCCCCAAATTTTTCCCACCATTTTTTTTTTTTTTCCCACACCTCCTGATTTTTGTTTTAGCCCCTATATCCTTCCTCACAGCCTGCTTGAGCACAGACAGTGGGCACTCTGAATGCACCAGCACCAGTCTCTCTCAACATGATAACAATTATTAATATAAAAACACCTGGTTGTTATAATAATATATTAAACGGGCAAAGCAGCACTAAGAGCATAACAGCATTCCCTACCTGGGAAGAATGTTTCCAAGAGCTGCGTGTCATCCAAGGGTGCCAAAAGCTTTGGGGACATCACCTCCATGTGCCAAGATGCAGGAACCAAGAGCACAGTGCCCTGAGCCTTTACTCAGGAGCTTATAAACTACAGTACCCACTCACTGTGTTAATGTGTTGGAGAATCTTAACAAGAAAGGATATGGTTTCCTTTTTACTCCCACCTTTCACAATGGGATCCAGCCCTTTTCGGCTTGCTGGGTCAGCAAGTGAGACACTGGAGCCACGTGTAGCTTTAGAAAGCTGTAATGTACATTTAGCTTTCCTTTCAGCTTTGTGTCAGAAGTAGCAGAGCAAGAAATTAAAGATAACATAGCATGGATTGTGATAAGCATTCACATGGGGTGGCTTGTTATAGGAGGAAGAGGCCCTATGTTCTCATTGAGCTCCCACCTCTGCTGTTGCTGCTGGTGATGGCACCCATGCTTAGGTGCTTAAAAATGCCTGTTACTTTTCTCAATATCTCAATATCTCAGTATCTCAATATCTCAATATCTCAATAAAAATAAAGGATTTTTTCCATCCAAGCCAATAAACTGACTTGGCAGCAAGGCTAGAGCTCTGTCAATGGGTGCTGCCAGTAAATGCAATTTCATCAAGACTGCCTAAAGATCTGTGTGCTCCAAGGAGACCCATGAGCACATGTCAGAAAGGACCAGTGAAAGATGGAGTTCTCATGAATATGACAAAGAAGAGCAACAAAGGAACATACTTAATTTGATATCCATACTGGCAGCTCCTGGTGGTGTAGGCCTTCTATCTGCTGGCTGTAACCTCTCATAGAATCACAGAATGGCCTGGGTTGAAAAGGACCACAATGATCATCTAGTTTCAACCCCCTGCTATATGCAGTGTCGCCAACCACCAGACCAGGCTGCCCAGAGCCACATCCAGCCTGGCCTTGAATGCCTCCAGGGATGGGGCATCCACAACCTCCTTGGACAACTTGTTCCAGTGCATCACCATCCTCTGTGTGAAAAACTTCCTCCTCTCCCACAGCCCTGATGCAGTTGGGCCTTGCCTTGTTTGAGTGGGAACATGTCCCAGAGGCCATAGTAAAATTTAGTCCCTGTGGTCCTGACCATTTATGGTTTCTTCAGGGACCATCACGCAAAGCCAAGGATGAAGTGATCCAAGACATTTGTTTGTGAAGGGGAGAGGTTCTCCTTGAGTATCAGCTCACTCATGACCTAAAGAGCATCCTCAGGATCCCGTGTTCTCTCCACTCTGTCCCTCTGCTTCTCTCCCAGGCAGACCTTGTGTTTGAGGTTTTGTTACATGTTTTGTTACTCCTGTGCTGCTCAGGAAACCGCATGTGATGCATTTCTGTTGGCTGGGAAACATGTTTGATAGCAGAAAAGCTGTGAAGACTTGACAGTGCTGCTGCTCATCAGACCCAAGCAGAAAGTTTAGTTTGCAGATGGAAAATAAACCAAGTAACATCTTGGAAGGATTGGTAGGAAGAATGCCATGAACAGTTTGACCACATGAATTCTTGGGACTGCTCAAAGGGGGCAATGAACAACCAGGGAAAAAGGGATGATGGTGAGATCAGCTCCCCAGGACCTGTCAAAAATGTTCCTGGAGTAGTTTTGGAGATGACTCGTGCTAAAAGATGGAGTGGAGAGGGAAGGGCTCCAGAGGGCTGCAGTTCTATTGTCAGCACTATGAAATGTTGCATCACACCACTGCCATTGGAAGTCCCACACAGTCATAATGAGTGGGATGGAAGAAGCCAGTTGGCCTTGTCCAGATGAGAAGAGGGGCTAGAGGGTGGTTTCATCCACACAGTGATGTGGGTGGCTTTGTGAAGCACTAGCTGCTGGCATTCCCAGTGGTGGTGGCCCCAGCACACTAAACCCACGTGCTGGTTTGCCCACAGAGGGCAGGGAGAGATTTCCAGAGAAAACCTTCACAGTGACCTTCTCCTTTCATGCAACACAAACTCAGCATCCTATTTCACCTAACACATGACAGCACTGGGGATCAAAAGTAACAAAGGAGCTGACATAAGCAACCATCACAAAAATCCTGGCTGTGCACTTGTGTAGGACTTTCCCTTCACTTCCACAGGTGACAAAAAGCCACCACGGAACTTCAGGGGCCCTTAAGCAGAAGCTGTCAGAGCCACAGATGGCTGAATGCCCCAGCTCTTGGTAATACTTTGAGTGGGTGTCCGGGCTGTGAGAACATCTCTTGCGTTGCACAAATGGAGCAGAGGAAAATCCCTGCCTCCATGGGCAAAGGCAGGTGTGGGGCAGGACTAACAGCCAGTACTCAGGTGCTGCTTGCAGCTCAGGCGAGCAGTGTTCGGGACGAGGTTTAAGGCTACTAATTGTCACAGAATCTATGAATCACAGATTCATAGAATGGTTTGGGTTAGAATGGACCACAAAGCCCACCCAGCCCCAAACCCATGCTGTGGGCAGGGCTGCCACCCAGCAGCTCAGGCTGCCCAGGGCCCCATCCAGACTGGTCTTGAACCTCCAGGGATGGGGCACCCACAGCTCTCTGGGCAGCTGTGCCAGGGCCTCACCACCCTGTGAGTAAAGCCTTTTTGAATGGCATCCCTTCCTTCTGTCAAGTCCTCTGCCTGTTTTCCTACACTGGAGGACAGTGAGCTCTTGCCCAATCAGAAAGGTGTCCTTAAAGAGGTGCCAGCTCTGCTCCATTCTTTTGTTCCTAAGCACAGCTTCCCAGGAGATCTCATTCAATAATTCTTTAACAGCTGCATTTGCTCTTCTGAAGTTCAGGGTCCTGACTGAAGGGAAGGCGCAGGAGGATCTCATCCCTTTGTATAGCTGCCCGAAGGAAGGCTGCAAAGAAGACAGGGACAGCCTTTTTTTTAGTGGGGCCCAGGAATGGGACAAAAGGCAATGGGCACAAAGGGGAATGCAGGAGGTTCCTACTGAGCACCAGGAAACAATTTGTCACTATGTGGATGACGGAGTACTGCCAAAGTGCTGTAGGGTGTCCTCCCTGAAGATCTTCAAAACCCATCTAGACTTACCCTTCAAAACCCACCCTGGGCACCCTGCTCTGGTGCCCCTGCTTGAGCAGGGATTGGACCAGATGGACCCTGAGGGCCCTACCCACCTCAATTGTCTGTGATAGTTATGTTTATATTCTGTGTTTCAGAACCCTTGGCTGAGAACACTTGGCGCCGCAGGGGCATGTTGTGAAAAATGAGCCTGGAATTATTTCTGGGAAAGGTATAAAGGAAAAAGTCAGAGGCAGAACTGGGAGCAGGAACATCTGATATTTACACAAATTCCATTTGGGTATAAACTCTGTTCTAATGCTCTCTTCTCATCAAAAAAGTCACAGAATTAGCAAACACCTTAGCGCTGTGATTCGAGTACTGTTGAAGCATGAGCCAGGTGGTCAGAAATGTGTGGTGGGGAAGTTAACACTGTGCTGCTCTTGAGCAGTTTTCCACCCAGAAGAAGGCAGTGCAGTTGGTAACTGCAGACACACTGGTGCCGGTGAGATTCGAGGCCTGTGGAAAAGAATGTAACTTTCAGCAGTGCTGTACTTCAGTATTTGCCTGCAGTCTGCGCTGAGTGGCTTGAAGGCAGCTGTGCACGTGTCCTTGTCACAACTGATTTCCTAAGCAAATCCCTGAAACTCAAAGGTGGGCGAGGATTTCCAGAACACCAGTTGAGCTTGGCCAATAACCCTTTGATGGCTTTGAACAGTTGGCAGTTGTGTGCATCAGAAGCTCTCAGCCGGTTGGCGCTCTCCTTGTTCACATTTCTACACTCTACGTGTCTCATGAGGGTGACAAGCCAGCTTCAGTTAAAAAAAAACCCACCAACAAACCATTAGTTGTAATGGAACGACTGCAAAAGCAGGCATCCATCCTGTATTTCCTGTGAGGGAGACATTGGTGATTGTGGCACGAGGGGAACAGTGCTTCCTCCACAGACCCCGGCTGAGCAGTGCACAGACTGTAGTGGTTTTAAGGAAGTCTGGATTCACAGAGAAAGCCTTAAACCAAACTAACCAACCAAAGGAAACCTAACAGAGTGATGTGAGGTCGTGAGCACTTTGCTGACCATAGCTTTTATTCGTCTTGTCTCATAGTACACTTTTTTGAGAACGCTTTGCTCCTCTGCACAGAAGAACTGAGAAAAGCAAACCTTGATGTAATTTTGAGGAATAATTGCATACACAGACGATGTTTAATTGTGACTTTGGAAGCAGTCCCAATAATGTGATTTATCCCCAGCTATTCTTGAGAAAGAAGCACTTGTAGAATCTAAGATGAAAACCAAGCGTTTGCATCAAAAAAGTGGTCAGACGCTGAGTTTACCAGCATTTCATCTCTCTTCTCATTTTCTGTATATTTCCAGCAATTTTAGCAATGCCAGAATGCCTTTATAACTAGAGCTGGTCATTGAGGAGTTTTCTTCTCCTAACATGATGCCATTTCTCTGCCTGGTGGCTTCAATGAAGGTGCACATCTCTGTCCATTTTGGATGTTTTACAGCGGAAGGTGGGGATGTGGGACAGTTGCTGGGGAGTTATAGTCAACATCACAGATTCTAAGCAAGGATAAGAGTTATTCCTTGGTGTCTAAATGTGCATGTTTCAGCAATGTGTCCCCGCTGCTTAGAAGTGTTAATGTTATCTCCAGCTGCATTAGGCAATGGCTTGTTAGCACTGAGAAAATGTAATTGCCTTTCTTCAGCGTTGGTGAACCGTGACTGGGAGTGCTGGGCACAGTTCTGGACTCGCTGGGACAAGTTACATGGACAGACTTGTGAGAGTCCAGGGGAGAATCAAGATGCTGATGGAGGGAGGAGAGCCACCTCCCCTTTGAGGAGAGCTGCGGGCTGGACTGTTTGGGGAGGAGAAGGAAAGGGGCCAGCGCACAAGCAATTGCTGGTTTTTGTGATGCAGAAACATTTGTAAGAAAGCAAGACCAGGGGCTCATTTCTACATGGTTAGTTCATGGCTGAGCTGGGAAGAGCTGTACCAGGTGATTGCAGAAGTAATGTTACTTAATCCTCCTTGTTATTGCAAGGTACAGATCTAAACCACCTCTCTGTTGCAACCTTATGCAGCTGTGTCTATTTCTCCACTCCCATACTCATTTCTGATTCTCAGCTTCCCTGCTGCTCTGTTGTGTTTGGCTTTGTGTGCAATCCCTTTTTGCACCGCCTTAGGAATCCTGTATTTTGCCCCTTGAGTGTGCTTCACTTGTCCAAAAGGCTGAGTTCTCTTGTTCTTATTCATTTGGCAGTGCAGGAGCACTTTGCTGGTAAGCAAAGAGGGAAGCTTTTGGAATCTTCTGGTTCTCACTGATTTTCCTTGTCCTGTGTTTGCATTAGGTGTTGTGAATGTACTCCTGACCACTCCTCTCTGGGTAGTGAACACACGGCTGAAGCTGCAAGGAGCAAAATTTAGAAACGAAGACATTGTGCCGACCAATTATAAAGGCATCATAGGTGAGCATCTGTTGTCCTCAAACAAGGAGGAGCTCCTTCAGTGAAATCCCACAGCAAGGACTCTGAAGATGAAAGACTGTTGTTTGTATAACAGATCTCCCTGTGGAATCTCTGTTCTCACTGTCATCTCTAACCCACCCACACCTTCAGGCTGCCTTGCTCTGTAAGGAAAGAAGGAGGTCGTTTTGAAGAGGGTTCAGAAGTCTAACGTTGATTCTGAGCTTGAACTGGAAAGATGAAGGCACCTGCATGGCTGGCCAGCTTTACTCACGCTAAGAGCGGTGTGAGGAAGAACCTCCCCTGTCACTGTTTTTCCATTAACTTCCCATTTAGAATAGTGGATCAAAAATGACACAGAGATGAGTGTTGAGAACTTTTATAGAAGCAGAGCATCAGCCTATAAATACAGCTTCACTCTTCTTCTATAATCAGAATGTTGTGCTCATAACCGTAACGGCTTTTTTCTACCTTATTTCTCAGATGCCTTCCATCAGATCATACGGGATGAAGGAGCCTTAGCTTTATGGAACGGTACTTTCCCTTCCTTGCTGCTGGTCTTCAATCCTGCCATACAGTTCATGTTTTATGAAGGCTTTAAAAGAAAGCTCTTAAAAAAGCAGACACAGGTAAGTATGTTTTGAGACTGGTTTTTTTTCCTGTTGTAGGGGTTGAGTGTATTTTTTATACAGGCATATGATGCCAAGTGGGCTCTGGATCTACATTAAGCATTCAAATTCTAACATATCTGTTTAAG
Organism: Chrysolophus pictus; assembly: GCA_037305975.1. Taxonomy (NCBI): domain Eukaryota; kingdom Metazoa; phylum Chordata; class Aves; order Galliformes; family Phasianidae; genus Chrysolophus; species Chrysolophus pictus. The sequence goes on from CM074576.1 coordinate 146,531,600, forward strand.
AAACAGACTGATATACCTACCATGTAACCCTTCCTCAAGTAAATTAAATACGTTGGTTGCCAACATTTCTGATTGGACCCAACCTACTTTTATAATTTGGAGAATGCTTTGATATGAACACCTATTAATTTTCAGTAATAAAGTCACACAGATGTGAGCTTTCACACTTTCTTCCAATGAAATAGGCTGTAATCACGTTTCAGTAAGCAAGCTGGAGGGTGCAGGTGAGAAATGCAAAAGCTTGTGAGTAGGTAGGAATCACAAATGAACCCCTGTTGTAGGGAAGCTGCTTGATTGCACTGTGTTTTGACTCTTAAAAGTGAGATAACCTCAACCTTCATTATAATTCTTTTATTCCAGAGATGCTTAGAGAACCAAGAAGCAGGTAATGATACCAAACTGTCAAAGATATGCAGGTAACTGGCTGATGGGGTGTCTGTGTTCTTTCTGTATTGAACAGCTCACATCTTTGGATGCTTTTGTCATGGGTGCAGTAGCCAAAGCAGTTGCCACCACCCTCACTTATCCTTTGCAGACTGTACAGTCAATCCTGCGGGTGAGTACTCTTCTTGTTTCTGGGTAACTGATCTAGAGAAACATAGGATAAATGATTGCAAAGAGAAGAACAGCTTTATTTTATATGCAAGGGATGGCACTGAGGCTTAGGACTGCACGGACACGTGCACAGAGAAAGATGATGAGAAAAATCTATCAAATTAGTTTTCTGCCATCAGCATTCATGAAAGGCAGCACTTTGTAACAGCTTCACATCAGCAAGTCACCACCACTCCTCAAGGACTCTGAAAGAAGGACAAACTCCCCAAAACAAGGGCATAGACAAGATTTCTTGTTCAAAAGGACTACTCCATGCCTCTCAATGTCCCACCATTGTGCTGAGACAAGGGAGCATGTAATGGGGCCCCACCACATCTGTAATCTACCTAGACAGGGTTAAATCACCTATCAATCCCAGATTAAAATCTGCCGAGGCCACACCAAGAATTTTAAAGCAACAATTCTCAGCAAGGAAGCCACAGGGAAGCCTGCCAAAGTGCTCGCAATTTGTCTGATTCCACATAAATCTTATCAGAAGGAAAACTAAAAAAAAAAAAAAAAAATCAAGTGCTCCATATCTGGATGTAAGTGCACAGAAAAGATTAGCTGCTGCTAAGAATAAAAGCAGCACCCACAGTGAGGGCAGCCGGGTAAAGAACGCTGACGACTGCAGCTCTCCTGGTATAAGCGGATCTATGGGAGAGCTCAGACAAATGTGGTTCCCTCCTGCAAATCGGGATAATATATTACTTCAGATTACCACCTGAATATCATCATTTCTGGGAGATTTCCTAAAGTCCTTAATGCTGTTTTTGCAGCCAAACCCCAAGGGAAAAGCCTGGGGACACACATTAAGTCCTGCAGGAAGCAAAGAAAATGCAGCCAAATGTGACAAGCTATGCTGCAAATGAAAAGCACAAAGTAACGTGGCATCCTGTAAGAAAGCATCTCTATCCAACCCATTCCAGCAAGATATGCATTGCATTTTTCAGTGATTGTAAAAGTGAAGGCTCTCACTGCTCGTAGGGCCCCAAATACTGCTGTCCCCTCCTCCTGCTGCAATATCAGGGTCTACAGTTGAGGGGCTGAGCGGCCCGGTGCAGGCAATATGGATGTGCACAGCTTTATTTGCATAGCAATGTGACCTGACGCCCTCCATACCATGGAAGCTCACTTTGATATTATCTTTGCAGCCTGCCCTGTTGGAGCTTGCCCTAAAGGTGAGAGGCAGCTGCTAGGAGAGGCAGCAGCTGCAAGCAGCAGGGGGTTTGATAGGCAAAGGGCAGCCACACCAGCATCTGGTGCAGCCTTTGGAGATGCACAATTCAGCCTCTGGGGGGTTAAATAATTCTAAGAAAATGATTGTTTTAGATATACCGTCTCCCCCTCTAACTCTGCTTTAGATCATATTGATATATATATATATATATATAAAACTCATCAGCACATATATATATAAAACTATGTCAGCCCCACAAAGAGCTCCACCACCCCCATGCCCTGTACTCTCCTGCCACACACTCATCGGGTGGGAAATGTTTTTCACAAGCAATGGAAAAATGATTATGGTGAAGGCAATCACTGCATTTTCCAACAGACCCCCGTGGCAGAAATACCCATTATGACAGTTCGTTCCCACTTCTAAGAATGGATTGTGTTTGCCTGCCTTTACAACAGGTACACAAGGAGCAGGGTGAGTACTCCCCTTTTCCCTCTTCAGCAGATGAGCAATAAGGTGTGCAATGGAAAGATTAATCTGTACCAGGGGCTTTGCAGTCCAGCACGCTCTATTCCTGTTGGACAGATGGGAAGTAAATCTTGTTCTTACTTCTGCACAGGTTGTATATCAGCTTTCTTTGGGTTAGCCAGCAAACTGCAAGGGAATGACTCTACTGCAGTGAGGTACAGCCGGCTCAGGAACGGACATGGAGCAGTATTCAGCAATTTGATGACACTATTTAGGACAAAGAGTACATTATACCTCATCAGCCCTCAATCTGTACCCTCAGAATCAACATTCAGTACAAAAAAGACATGTAAGAACTAGCAGGTCACTGGTCCTTCTGGATTGTAATCACCACATTAAATACAGTTCTGCTATTATTCATACAGGCAATCAATCAGTGCAGCAACGAGGCAGGTTCAAAGATGTAAATAGAAGCAAAAAGCACCCCTAACATCAAGTGCCTGAGTAGCTGCTCTCTTAGCAAACTCTAAGCTGCCACAGATGTCTCTTCACTTTGGTCTAGGCGTGGGGTGAGGTACAGAAAGGATGGGACAGGGATTCAATTTAGATCCCCTACACTGAGCCAAAGAAGGAACGGTTACCCGTGAGGGAAGTTGGCTCAGATTTTGCTGCTGTCCTTCATAACAATCTTTCCCTTCAAAACAGTATTTTTTTAGAAAGACTGGTTTTCATTTTGAGATGAAAACAATTTGTGTTCTCTAGAAGTGAAAGGATGCAGTTTTTGGCTGGAACATGCAGCTAGCTCCTAGGCACACAGGAGAAAAGCAGTGCAGTGGTAGCTGCAATCTCAGTCTTAAGGCTTTCAGCACAAACACCTGCAACATCAACACGGACCAAAAAGTCTGCAAGACACTGAGTTAGAGCTTCCAGCAGCCACAGATTTCAGCTGAAATGGTATCAGAAACATTTGGCATTTATGTAAAGCCAGCAGCCTTCCAGCTCACCTGCAATTATTCTGAAAGCAAGAATGTCACTGATCCTTCTACACCCAAAGTGGTTTACCAAGAGGGTAAACACTGACAACAGGGAATTTCTTATCAAAAATAGCAAGACACATCAAATTGTCTAAGTGATCCCTCATTTCAGTCAACAGAACATATCCACTGCAATTCTCAGAAGTGTGACTGCTTCTTTACCACCAGTGAGTCTACATCATCTCAGGAAATTTCCTGTCATTTAGCAAAGTATAACTCCAGCTCATTGTGCTTACTCATTCCTTTTGATGTCATATGCAAATGCCATTGGGGCTGAAAAGAACCAAACAGAGCACAAAGTACAGTTCTATTGTACACTGATACTTCCAATACTTTTTGAACCTTAAGTCCAATTTATTCTTGTGCAAAAGAAGGCAATATTTCTGCAGAAAGACATTCTCATTTCATGTGCAGAACTGATTCAAACTGGGGGGTGGGGGGAGAAGGGAAGAAGACGCCATTTCACAGTTCAACAAACCTCCTGCAGCATTTCTTCTCTCAGACTTCACTGGCATTAAACTATTGTAGACTTTCTCAATATTTCAACTATTAGACTGTACTTCAGAAGAATCCTGCTGCAGACTTCTTGACAGACAGCAGTATTTATATGCATTTTATGGCCAAGGATGACTAAACAAAAGTCTGCATAAAGAACATACACGCTTGCATTAGCTGGGACAACAGTTATGACCCTTTGGCCTTCTGATCAAGAAAGTGTCTGGGAAGATCCATGGAAAAACAACTAAACCCCATTTCTGGGAAGGCATGCCACTGATGATGCACAGGCTATTGCTCCCTGTCTGCATGAGAACACGAATTCACATTCTCCACAAGGAACCTGAAAATACAGAATTGTATTTGTTTCTGTGTAGAGAGTCACTTTCTTAGGGCACTCACCTTGTAAAAGCACGAGGATACTCTCCCCTTTTCTACCCAGTGTCTGCACTGAATATTTGCCTGTGGGTTCTGGAAAGCACTGTGCCTACTCACTGCTAGCCTTCACAGTAGCAGCTCAGAAACATCAGTGCCAGGTTTCTGGGAGAACGCCTAGTCATTCTGTGCTGCAAACATGTATGTGATGTTAAAAGAAAACTGTGTCAAAATCTTGATCTTTCTGAATTGTTTTAATGATCCACATTATTGAGTGACATAAACATAGTGTGAGGAGAATAACACGAAACCGGCCCCACCGGCTGTTGACAGAGGGTAAAGACAGGGAGAGTAGTTGAGGGTAATTCAAAAGAAAACCAGAAAGTTCAGCACAGTGAGGGAACCATTCTCACCGTGACTGTCTGCCAATTCACAAAGCAGTAGGAATTTCATTTCAAGTGTTTGAATAAGGTCTCTGTTTTGTTTCTTAACACAGTGAGTCCACAGAAGAGCAGGGAATGGGCTATTCCCAAAGTCGTGGCAACACTTCCTACAGACTGCATTCCGAACTTCTCCAAGGAGTGGAGATGGCTAAAGAAGAGCAAGTGAGGACCCGTTACTACCCAAGTGCAGTCTCAGAAACAGAATACATTTTTCTAGAGCCCATAACCTTTGGCATAGGTTCCTTTCTCAATGTGTGCGCGAATGCTTTAATCCCATGACTCTGAAGGTTGCCGCAGTCAGTTTCTCATATACTAGAAACATAAGAGCAGCAGTAAGGACTGTCTGCAGGAGCTTTGCTTCAAGGCCTTTGTAGAGTCCCATTAATCCAAAACGTCTAAGAAAAAGAAGAAGAATTATTACAAGTTAATGACAACTGTAAGGATCTTCAATTCATTCTTAATCTCTTAACTGACTTTTATGATTAAAAGCATTTCACAGAAGAGTCTACAAGTTAAGTATTTTGGGCAAGAAACTTGCTTCTTTTTAAAGCCAGAGATGAATCAATAGGTTTCCCATATACCACCTGCTGCAGAGACTTTAAGGAGAATTCAGTTTTGTGTATTTCTACACTATAGTATGATAAAAAAAAAAAAAATCATAACAAAAATCAGACTGATTCAAATGACAAGTTTGGGCTGTGGTGGACAGGCAAAAGGAAACAAGAGTCACATCCAGCAATACTGTCAACATTAGTAATATTTAAACATTTTATACCATATTAAAAAAACAAACAAACAAACAAAGAAGTCTCACCTCACTCTCTCTCGAAGAAGGTAGAGAACATTTTTAAGACTGCCCAGTGTTCGGTTTTCTGGGTTCAATCTGTGGCGTCCAAACTGAAAGAAAAAAAAAGAAGCACCAGAATTTTAGTGCAGTAGTTCCCCAAGTTAACTGGCTGAGAGCCCAATACATGGTAACAAAGCCTGAAGAGTCTATCCCACAGCTCTTTTTAAATGTTCTAGGCTTTAATAGCAGTCAGCGAAGGCGTGAAGCTAAAGATCAAGTTATTCAACTTCACACACTCAGTGATACAATAAAATATTTTGGTTTTAAGACAGATTCCAAGAAAGCTTTACACATGGCCATGGTTGCTGTCTTTCAGTTCTTCTACACGAGAAAATTTTTTAGGATCTCAAAAACTGAGCTTGCAAGAACACGTGAGGGGTTTACACAAGTCTCTTTGCTACGTGCCTTGAGAAACAGCAGCAACAAAACTGTATTGAAAACTGTTTAGGTGAGGAGGTTCTCACAAGCACTGACTTGTCATCAGCAACTAGCCCATTTGATCCTGAGAAACCAAGGTTAAGCATTATTGCCAAAGAGTCCATTTTCAAATGCTAACTAGGTTCAAGCTACAGTGCCAGTCACAGCCCATGTTACTGAGAGGTTTCTGAACACCACCAGGATTGGGAGTTTCCTTCTCATTTCTTCTCTACCACCACACTGCTCTGATGTACTGCAAACAGAGCTTCACAAAGGAACAAAAAGTTAAAGATTTCCCAAAGGAAAGAGCATTCTCTAACTCAGGAAATGAGGCGTGAGTTTTAAAGAGAACATCTGCACCCTGGAATGCTGTGCACACCAACAGCACTGCTGTTTCTCCAGTGGGAACTTAATTTATCCACAGAGGCGCTGAAGCAGCAGCTTCCCCACATAATCAGTAACAACAGTGCCACATATTTTTAATGACTGAAAGGGAGATAGATGTACCAACAGGCAAGGCTGGAAGCTGCTCAGCACTATCAATGACACAGTAATTGCTCGTTTCATGGGAACAAGGAAGAGCACTGTGCCAGGGAGGAAAGCAAAGGTGTAGAAAGCTCATTACAAGGAACCCTGATAACTATGAGAGAGCAGTAAATTTCTAAAAGTTGAAGATTTTTAGAAGAAAAAGCCCCAGAATTCAACTTTGAGGACAGAACTTAACTTTCGTACGGAAGCATTCCTTGCATCACAGGGAAAGAGTGGGCTGCCATGAAGTGACAGCACATAGGACACCTTTTTCTACTATGGGCCCCTGTGAGAAGCACGTATCAGCACTGGGACACTGGTGGCAAGGCTGTGCATTACCAAAAAGATGACTCCTCACTGCCCAGGCAAGCCAGCAAAAAAACTGGCTGCCTTAGGCTAGAGCAAGCAGGAGGCAGCAGTTGGTTTGTCATCAAACTATCAGCACAACTTACCAGAGCTGCCCTCATTTTAAAGAATGACAGTGCCACCAAGAGACAGAAGCACTTTGTTCAAGAAGCCAGGAGGAGACAAACAAAACATGGAAGTGAGAGTCACAGAACTGCAGCTATTTCTGCTGCAATCACGGAAAGGAATGAGGTCTAAAGCTGTTCTGTTGACACAGACCCAGGAAAACTGTAGCACTGTGCAATGCTAAAGCTGAAACAGAGCACTCTGACTTTCTGACAGTTCTCACCCATGCCAGCAGAAAAGGCACTACAAATTAAAAAAACAGTCCATTCTGCAATAAACGCAAATAAAGGTACGTTTGCTTAAATGTCATTTTCTTTTTGATCTATCATTTAAATAATAAAAGCCTGCGTTATTAACTTAACTCCTGAGATGTCTCTTTAAACAGGATAGGACAGCAAATGAATGCACTGGCTCTGCTGATAATCACGAGTTGAGAAAGTTTCAGAAGAAATGACTTATCAAAGCTAAATTTCTACATGGGTGTCATTGTGTGAAAAGGAATGTGTAGAGAAGTGGGAAGGAACAGAAGCTGAGAAAAGCTGGGCAGACACACCTAATATCTTACGAGGGTAGCAATAACCACACAGTGGAAAATATAAATAAATGTGTAACAGTTCTAAAATTAAATAAAAACGTAAAAGCGATTTTAAAGCTCGAGGTCATCCGGAAACAAACAGGGCTTAGAGGATTTAATTTTAGTTTCCCACTTGACACATTTTCTATTTATAGCCAAAGAAGTAAAGCTACAATTCTGCAGTGCCAATAAGCTGCATGGGGTACCAGCTTCTGAGAGATGTGATACTAATGCATTATGTTGTCAACCCTGATAGCTCTTGAAGCAATTTGGAACAGCAATGCCAAGTTCCATCAGAATCCATCTTCAAAGAAAATACATGCTCTTGCAAATGATGGGTTACTCAGAAACAAGAAGAGTACTCACCCGCAAGATTGACTGTACAGTCTGCAAAGGATAAGTGAGGGTGGTGGCAACTGCTTTGGCTACTGCACCCATGACAAAAGCATCCAAAGATGTGAGCTGTTCAATCAGAAAGAACACAGACACCCCATCAGCCAGTTACCTGCATATCTTTGACAGTTTGGTATCATTACCTGCTTCTTGGTTCTCTAAGCATCTCTGGAATAAAAGAATTATAATGAAGGTTGAGGTTATCTCACTTTTAAGAGTCAAAACACAGTGCAACCAAGCAGCTTCTCTACAACAGGGGTTCATTTGTAATTCCTACCTACTCACAAGCTTTTGCATTTCTCACCTGCACCCTCCAGCTAGCTTACTGAAACAATGTGAAGATAAAGCCATACAACTGAATCAAACTTAAAGCACCAGGATGGGAAGTAGTATCAGGTATAGTAGCATTAAGCACGCCCTCAATTCACAACCAGCTCAGGCTTCAGAACATACAAACTAACGCATCCAGAACATGGTCTTGGGGCGAGGTGATGGACTGAATGTCTCCTAGAATGAGATTCTATAATTCTGAGAGAATCACTATGCCCCTCAGGCAGAATTATAGTCCTGACAACAGAGGAGAAAAATCTCCATCCCTCAGTTATTAATTACACACTATGGAAGTCCATCCCCACCTCCAAAACCCATCACGTCCAGGATGCACCAACGACACTGAAATCGGTGCAGGTGATAACAATGGATTTCAGCAGAAGAAAGTGTAAAAGCTCACATCTCTGTGAATTTATTAACAAAAATTAGTAGAGGTCCATATTAAAGCATTCTCCAAATTATAAAAGTAGGTTGGTCCCAATCAGAAATACAGGCAACCAACATTAATTTACTTCAGGAAGGGTAACAGGGTAGGTATAACTACATGTTTCTCAAACAGATACATTAGAATTTAAATGCCTAATGCAGATCAAGGATGGCAAGCAAATGTGAACAGATGAGGACAAGAGGTGCAGCTTTATTTTTACAGAAAGAGGAACTGTCACAGTAATAACTTCTTTCAGAACGGGAAAAATTCAGAGCCCACTTGGCATCACAGTCACATGCCTGTATAAAAAATACACTGACTTGAACCCAACAACAGGGGAGGGGAAAAAAAAAAATGGCAAAAACCTCCACACCTCCATAACAAGAAACGAAACCAAATGTACATTTCTCCAAAGAACCACTTTCTTCACAGAGAACGTCCATCACCCAGTCTCAAAACATACTTACCTGTGTCTGCTTTTTTAAGAGCTTTCTTTTAAAGCCTTCATAAAACATGAACTGTATGGCAGGATTGAAGACCAGCAGCAAGGAAGGGAAAGTACCGTTCCATAAAGCTAAGGCTCCTTCATCCCGTATGATCTGATGGAAGGCATCTGAGAAATAAGGTAGAAAAAAGTCGTTACGGGTATGAGCACAACATTCTGATTATAGAAGAAGAGTGAAGCTGTATTTATAGGCTGATGCTCTGCTGCTATAAAAGTCCTCAACACTCATCTCTGTTTCATTTTTGATCCACTATTCTAAATGGGAAGTTAATGGAAAAACAGTGACAGGGGAGGTTCTTCCTCACACCGCTCTTAGCGTGAGTAAAGCTTGCCAGCCATGCAGGTGCCTTCATCTTTCCAGTTCAAGCTCAGAATCAATGTTAGACTTCTGAACCCTCTTCAAAACGACCTCCTTCTTTCCTTACAGAGCAAGGCAGCCTGAAGGTGTGGGTGGGTTAGAGATGACAGTGAGTAAAATGTAAATTTGCAAGTGGTCTGTCCAAAGGCAGACCTCCCAGCTAGTGCACTGCTGGGCTCACTGCACTTGCAGGATTTGGATAAGATGTCATGTGCCTTTGCAGAAAGCCTCAGGGTTACGTGTGCATAGACCACAAATCTCAGTTACCATCAGAGGTGGCACAGTCCAGGTTCCCGTCAAACTGCATGACTGCAAAGTGATAGGGGAGTACAGAGATTCCACAGGGAGATCTGTTATACAAATAACAGTCTTTCATCTTCAGAGTCCTTGCTGTGGGATTTCACTGAAGGAGCTCCTCCTTGTTTGAGGACAACAGATGCTCACCTATGATGCCTTTATAATTGGTCGGCACAATGTCTTCATTTCTAAATTTTGCTCCTTGCAGCTTCAGCCGTGTGTTCACTACCCAGAGAGGAGTGGTCAGGAGTACATTCACAACACCTAATGCAAACACAAGACAAGGAAAATCAGTGAGAACCAGAAGATTCCAAAGGCATCCCTCATCAGACGTGCCATGAATTGCATATGCAACAGATTAATAGTAGAGGGAATATAATTCTACTTCTCTTCTCCAAAATGAAAGACAACAAACCAAATACAAGCATGGTAAAGGAATTTCAAGTGAATTTATTTCTTTGCTGCACTGCACATCACTCTGGAACTCCAATCGCTCTACTTGCACATGCCCTACTTGATGTGGGTACGGTACGCTGCATGTCTCATTTCAGAAAGAAAGCACGAAGGGGTAAAGGTAGAAGGATTCTTTTATCAGGAGATATCAAAACACATACATGTGTGCGTGTTGCTTATCAGAAAAGAGCCCCTACACTGCCAAATGAACGAGAACAAGAAAACTCAGCCTTTTGGACAAGTGAAGCACACTCAAGGTGCAAAATACAGGATTCCTAAGGCGGTGCAAAAAGGGATTGCACACAAAGCCAAACACAACAGACCAGCAGGGAAGCTGAGAATCAGAAATGAGTATGGGAGTGGAGAAATAGACACAGCTGCATAAGGTTGCAACAGAGAGGTGGTTTAGAACTGTACCTTGCAATAACAAGGAGGATTAAGTAACATTACTTCTGCAATCACCTGGTACAGCTCTTCCCAGCTCAGCCATGAACTAACCGTGTAGAAACGGGCTTGCTTTCTTACAAATGTTTCTGCATCACAAAAACCAGCAATTGCTTGTGTGCTGGCCCCTTTCCTTCTCCTCCCCAAACAGTCCAGCCCGCAGCTCTCCTCAAAGGAGAGGTGGCTCTCCTCCCTCCATCAGCATCTTGATTCTCCCCTGGACTCTCACAAGTCTGTCCATGTAACTTGTCCCAGCGCGTCCAGAACTGTGCCCAGCACTCCCAGTCACGGTTCACCAACGCTGAAGAAAGGCAATTACATTTTCTCAGTGCTAACAAGCCATTGCCTAATGCAGCTGGAGATAACATTAACTCTTCTTAGCAGCAGGGGTACACTGCTGGCTTACATTCAACTTTTTGTCCACCACAAAGGGCCCATCATCACAAAGCAGCTTTTCTCCCAGACAAATGCCAGCTTCAGCTGGAACATGGAGTTGTTCCTTCCCTGTTGCAGGACTTTGCATCACGCCTTGTTACACTGCACAAGCTTCTTGTCTGCCCATTTGTGCCTCATCATCCTGACCATTAATTAAGATTATATTAATCAGGACATCATTCAGCGCAGACCCCTGGGGTCCCTGCTCGTTCCTGGCCTCCATGTCGACTTCGTGCCACTGATCACAATATCTAGCAGCAGAAAAGTCACATTAATCCCTTTTAATCAAAGTCAGTGCAGTTACACTGTGGACTTAACAAGTTAGAGCCCAACACGTTACAGGACAATCTAATTGCAATTTTTCAGATGACTCTGTTAAAGAAGACAATGTTATTGTCCAAATAGGAAAGACAAGGGCACAGATTTTTTGTTGTTTCTTTGGGTTTTGGTGTTGTATTTTCTGTTTGTCTAATCTGTATTTGCTACCAGTAGGAGTGACAGACTGGTGAGGAGAATTAGCGAACACCTGAAGTGGAATTCTTCAGTTGACACCAGAAATTATTCCACACAGATACTCGTTACTGATGTTGAACACAACGTAGTCATTTAAATGAGAAGCTGTTACCGTGATTCCTGCAGCCTTTCATCTAGAATGTCATTAGATCAGAACTTACCCCACTGATACAGCCAACTCTACAAATTTCCTTACCTTCCCCCCATCTACTTACCCATCACCTACACTGGAAATAAAACAAGAAACTTGCCAAAATACATGAAAAAACTCCCCCAGACCTTCCAAATCACAGTCTTTTCAGTGTGGTCACATGAGCCTGTAGAATAGTACCAGCAGACGCAGACACACAATAGTAGTTTTACCACACTGGATTTGCACAAAGATGTTGGCATTGTCACTCCTTCAAAGAAGCTGCTGAGCATCCACATGAGAGGAAGGGATGAAAAGAACACATGGTTCTCACTGTCCTTACATACACATAGGGATTTCCTGTCCCTTTCATATCACCCAGAAAGAAGTCTAAGAACTGGCATCCAAATCCTTACTTCAACAATTCTAACATCCTAACTGAAAATACCTTGGAATTGTCATTTGCCTTTCCTTTGAAAAAAACTATTCTCTCTCCCTGCTGCTTCTCTTCAATATCTAAATGATGATGCCCTGATATCAAATGCACATACTAAACAACACACCACACACAAACAGAATACAAGACCACAGCAGCACAACATGAACAAATTATACATGCTTATCATGTGGAGAGGGCGGCGTGGAAGAGCCATCAGGGCTGTACAACATGCTTTGTTGGTATACAGAGACAGGCAAAAGGTGAGACCTCTGGTGGACTTGATAAAGGAAAATGTTAAATAATGAAAAATCTCAGTTTCATCAGAGGTATATTTTCAGTACATTCCCTTACCTGCAACAACCCCAAGAACCAAGTCTTTGCCAGTGGTTGAATGCTGACCTTTGGCCCAGAGAGTTTTGAGACTATTAAAGGTATAAAAGTAAACAAAATTGGAGCAGCAAAGGCTGGAGATGACAGGGAACCACCCTCGATATGGTGCCAGCCTAGTGGAAAGAAAAAAAGTTAAGGTAAGAAGCCACGGTAAGGATCAGCAAAATATTTCATCTGGGCAGGTTGATTTGACACGCTGAAGGCCCCAGGGATACAACACCATATACTACAAACAATAATAACCAGGCACGTCTCTATTATTATTATTGGTCAGAAATCGGACTGAACTCTTGAGTTCAAGGTGGGAGGAAGTTCTAGTAAACGCCCTGCAGTAAAGTTTAGAGCAAATCAGTCAGGTATGTGAGAAGACATTATCTGCTTAAACTTAACTATACTGATCACAGATGAAAAGCTGAGTCGACATTATATTACATCCAAAAGAGCAAAGCGTTCTCAAAAAAGTGTACTATGAGACACAACGAATAAAAGCTATGGTCAGCAAAGTGCTCACAACCTCACGTCACTCTGTTAGGTTTCCTTTGGTTGGTTAGTTTGGTTTAAGGCTCTTTCTGTGTGAATCCAGACTTCCTTAAAACCACTACAGTTTGTGCACTGCTCAGCCGGGGTCTGTGGAGGAAGCACTGTTCCCCTCGTGCCACAATCACCAATGTCTCCCTCACAGGAAATACAGGATGGATGCCTGCTTTTGCAGTCGTTCCATTACAACTAATGGTTTGTTGGTGGTTTTTTTTTTAACTGAAGCTGATTTGTCACCCTCATGAGACAAGTAGAGTGTAGAAATGTGAACAAGGAGAGTGCCAACCGGCTGAGAGGTTCTGATGCACACAACTGCCAACTGTTCAAAGCCATCAAAGGGTTATTGGCCAAGCTCAACTGGTGTTCTGGAAATCCTCGCCCACCTTTGAGTTTCAGGGATTTGCTTAGGAAATCAGTTGTGACAAGGACACGTGCACAGCTGCCTTCAAGCCACTCAGCGCAGACTGCAGGCAAATACTGAAGTACAGCACTGCTGAAAGTTACGTTCTTTTCCACAGGCCTCGAATCTCACTGGCACCAGTGTGTCTGCAGTTACCAACTGCACTGCACAAAAAATCAGTTGTTTCCTTCCACCTTGCTTACCAGAAGAAACTTCCAGCTGGTAAATAGTCTCAATTCTCTTGCACAAAGAGGCTCAGCTGTCCAAGAGTTTCATCTGTGCTAGGAGAAATGGACACACCCAAGAATTCAGGCAGACAAAGCTGGTTTATCAGGTACATGCAGGTTTGTGTGCAACCGTACCTTCATTTCCGAAGGAGCACAGCCCCCTCACTTATGGAGGCACAGCTACATGGCTAAACAGCTTGACTGCATAATATAACCAAGAAAGTTAAGCCAATTAACTCAAGGTGAAAAAATGCAGCTTCGGCCATTCATCTCACTTAGACATGGCGACATTTTCCTTCAAAGCAGAAATGTATGTTCACATGGATTTGGGCTAACTCCCCCACTTTAAAAGCAAATTTAAACCATGTTTTAGAGTTTGCCTACATAAGGGTGAGGAAAAATTAGGATCTACTCACAGGCCTTCTTCTTTGATGATTTCCAATAAAACTGCTGGTGTTGTCTTGGACTTTCGCTTCTCATCAACTGGGAAACAGAAGAATCGCATTTTTAGGTTATGCTGATGGCCAGGCCTCACTTTCAGTTCTTTATCCTTCCCATTCTGAACACATCCACAAACAGCGTATTTTTTCTTTTTCCTTGTACAGGAACACAGCCTATTTCTGCAGAAATTCCAGAAAGCATCTCCTGACTCACCTGCTGGGTAAGGATATTTGGCACTTCCATCCTTCCCCAGCGAGCAGCTTCTTTTGGGCACCAGTATGTCTGCAGTTACCAACTGCACTGCCTTCTTCTGGGTGGAAAACTGCTCAAGAGCAGCAGTGTTAACTTCTCCACCACACATTTCTGACAACCTGGCTCATGCTTCAAAAGTACTTGAATCACAGCGCTAAGGTGTTTGCTAATTCTGTGACTTTTTTTGATTAGGGGAGAGCATTAGAACAGAGTTTATACCCAGATGGAATTTGTGTAAATGCTCCCAGTTCTACCCCTGACTTTTTCCTTTATACCTTTCCCAGAAATAATTCCAAGCTCATTTTTCACAACATGCCCCTGCGGTGACAAGTGTTCTCAGTAGCCAAAAACACCAGCACCACACACATGTAATCCTGCGTCATGTCACATCTCTTTCTTTTCAGTGTAAGAAACCCATTTAGAAGTCAAATCTGGCCACGGATTACACAGTCTTTCCAGCTAATTAAAAGGTTGCCCAATACTCTCTCAAGGGAGAATTACCTTCAGCTGGAAACATAGTGTTAGCAATAAAAAGGCATTGCACAAGTGAGATTCTTCTTCATGCAAGACAGGCCCCCCTGTAACAACCCTTACAAACTCCCATGACAAGAAAACACAAATGCCACTGTACAAAGAAAACTGAGTTTGAGACTTACCCTGAAGTCTAAGCCTAGCTGTATCCAAAGGAAAAAATACAGTCATTGCAGTCATACTGCCCTGAAAGTAAATAAATAGAGTAATAAATTGTCTACATAGTGTATCAGTTGCTTGTACAGATACCCGACAAACTCTCTGGTAGCCTTTTGCTTCTCACTCAGAAACTGGTGTAGTAAGTTTGAAGAAGGGACAAATTCCATATGTAAGAATATTATGGATGGAATGGGTTTTGCTTCCATGCTTACAAATGACTTTTCTTACTTACAGATTGTTAGATCAAGCTAAAGCTAAAACCATTCAAAGCATTTTGTCCAAAGAGAAAACTATCGAAGTATGCGAGCTGACAAAATGTGTGTTAGGAGAGAAACCTACCACTAACTTTCCCTAACTCTTACTAGCCAATACCTCCTATTTCTGGCAAAGAAGTAGGCCCCCTCACTGCAAGAAAGACATTGAGGCCCCGGAGCAACAAAGCTGCTGAGGGGTCTGGAGCACAAGTCTTATGAGGAGAGGCTGAAGGAGCTGGGATTGTTCAGCCTGGAGAAGAGGAGGCTTAGCAGAGACCTTATTGCTCTCTATAACTACCTGAAGGGAGGTTGTAGTGAGCTGGGAGTTGGCCTCTTCTCTCATATAACTGGTGACAGGACTAGAGGGAATGGCTTCAAGCTGCGCCAGGGAGATGTTAGGAAATACTACTTTTCTGAAAGAGTGGTCAGGCAGTGGAATGGGCTGCACAGGGAGGTGGTGGAGTCACAGACCCTGGAGGTGTTCAAGGAATGTTTGGATTTTGTGTTGAGGGACATGGTTTAATGAGAACTATTGGTGATAGGTGGATGGTTGGACTGGGTGATCTTGTGGGTCTTTTCCGACTTTGCAGATTCTGTGATTCTAAGAGGAAAGAATGACAAGCAATCGCTGTTCTACAGGACCACTGTTCTTAGAGAAGTAAAAATAAAGAATGTAAAAACACAAAAAACAAACTGTAACTCATTACATATACTTTTTTTTTTTTCTTTTCAGGACTTCATCTAGCACTGTACTAAATCCCAGTCTAGATAATTAAGCCCTACCTACCAAGTACATCTGCATTAATATTGCACATATCTAACTCAAAAAGAATGTGGCTTGGTATAAACTTGTATTTAATATTTCCACAGACTGTTAACATTAAATGGGTGCTAAAGCCACCAGACCCTTCCATTAGTAGCCATACAGCTACTAAGGAGTGGTGGGAAGGTTGCAGGGCATGGTCCAGCAGCTCCAGGAGCCTTCCCCTGCTCCTACCAACCCTCATTCCCAGCACCCAGCTGCTCAGCTTAACCAGCAGGGGCACTTGGTGCATGTTCAACTCACCCCCAAAGAAAGATTGAGCCTGAATTCCACTCTCAGGGCAATCCTCCCCACAGCAACGTTAACATTCACACTCAAGTAAGAAAACAGTACTGGGGGAACATTTTTGAAAGGTTTGGGTAGAAGCCAACAGGACAAATAGGTGGGCACAAGGTACGGGCTTCTTAAAATCATACACGAAGCTATGGCTCAAGAGAAAGCCATGAGCTAGCTCAGCTGATTAACAGATTACAGCCAACGAAAGATAATTTGTACCTCTCCCCTTCCTACAGATAAACTGATGAGAAGAAGCTGAAAGAAGCAGCGTTACTTTTCTGCTGGGCTTGTAAATGAACCAACTCAACGGTGCAGTCTGAAGAGTGCCATAAGTATCATATAGTGGCAACAGGAAAGAAGGGTGAGGCAGAGATGAGTGGAACCAGCCCTCAGCAACAAAACTGCTCTCAGGCTCTGAATGGTGATACCAGCAGGAGAAAGTAACTGTCACTGCTGTGTGCAGGTACATGCAACGCAGCCTACAGCCCTGTGCTGCTAAAAGGGGGATATTTCACTCTGCTTTCCCACCACCTTTCAGTCAGTGCCGAAGCTCAGCACTTTCCCAACTCAAGTCAAACTATCACTGAACGATCTCCAGAACAGGTACAAACTGGCTTAAGCAATTCCAGCTGGTGGTAAGCAATGCTCCCCTATCACATCCATTCTGTGGGTGTAACTACTGGGGCAGCTACATGCTGATGCAGAAGGTGAGGAAGCTTATCTGACCAAAGCAGAACTTTTCCCACTAGGCCACTCTTTCAGCATCGCCACAGTGCTGCCAGCAGCTGGCAGGAACCAGGGGGTGGTCATAAGCAGTCAGAACAAGCAGCCTGAGGTGACTTCACTGCCAAGAAGAGGTCTGCGTGATCAAAGTCTACAGTCTGCTGGTTTTCAGATGTAAAAAAAAAATGTGTTGACAGTCAATATTCAGAGTAGCTTAATCACTGCCATAATACTTCTATAAAACTGTTATTCCCATAGCTTTTGGAACAAGGTTACCTTACAGCTATATGCACTTCTATAATCCAGTTAAAGTCTTTTTTTTTCTTTTTTTTTTTTTTTGCTGCTCACAGTACTATTAATTTAATTAGTCTCAGACTTGACCTGGTAGTCTAGAGGATGGACTTTCATCGAACGGGAAGTAAAACAAAAGTGATGATGTTGTGATCAGACGTGTTGCTCTGATTCATCACTTCAGCACAGTTCATAGGTTGCGTTTTTATAGAATCATAGGATCCTTCAATTTGGAAGAGACTTCTAAAGGTCACCCAATCAAAGCAAAGAACAGGGATGCCTACAGCTCAACCAGGGTGCGCAGATCCAGCCTGACCTTGGATGTCTCTAGGGATGGGACATCCACTGCTTCTCTGGGCAACCAAGGCTTTTTCCTTATAACCAACCTAAAATCGCTCCTCTTTAAGTTTGAAACCATTTCCCCTTGTCCTATCACCACAGACCCTGCTACAGAGTCAGTCCCCTTCTTTCCTGTATCTCCCCTTCAGATACTGAAAGGCCACTATCAGGTTACCTCAGAGCCTTCTCTTCTCTAGGCTGAACAGCCCCATTCCTCATCAGCCTTATGATAATTTAAGCAAAAGTTGAGGCAATGCTCAAACTAGGCACCTGCATAAGAGAACTTTGACAAAATTCATGTATTACTGCAGCATACAAATCTATAGGTGGATTAAAAGACATTTATTATAACAAAATACAAACAAAAGCCAAGGTTTCCAGCATAACATGGTTTGGACAAAGGGGAAATAAAATAAGCCAGCTCATTTTCAGAAAAAGGTCTTGCTTTGGGGCCTTAAATTGCATGTGAATATTGGCACGTGTGGAACCCACAAGGGTACAGAAGTGCAACGGGTCCAAGAAGTTCTGTCTTCCTTCACAAGATCACTGCAGTTCACGTGTAAGCACTGTGAAACACGAGAGGGAATTTCCTTCAGCCTACCGCGAGCAGGGTGCTGAGGTGCCATTCTATCAGGCATTGAGTTTATACACGGATTTATGGTTCTGGTTCGCATCAGAAGCTGCGATGAGGGGCACAGCCTATTTCTCCCAGTCTGTACTCACAGGTGTGAGGCTGGCAGGGAGGGCCAGGAAGTATTGCTGCGTTCTGTGCAAACCAAGGGAAAGCGTGCAGCATTCCAGTGGTGAGCTCACGTGAGGGGCTTCCCATTCTCAGAACGGGAAACAAACGCCCCATTTCCTCAGATTCCTGAAGCTGCACACCCAGAACGCCCTAGAGACCAGAGAACGTTGATTTGCGCTACGGAGACCTTAAAACTTATATTTTACTTTCCGTGGCAGGCCAATATATAATCAGCTTTTATTGTTCAGTAACACCTGGCGCCTTTCATCCAACCACAACTCACTCGAACGCCTCGAACTCGACCTCCTGCCCTGCCGAGCAGCCCGGCAGCGGCTCCAGCACAGCTCCGTGCGCCCCGGCTGCCCGCAGTAACCCAAACGCAGCGCTGCAGCAGCTCGCTCGCTCCAAACCCACCGCATCGGCTCGCACGACCCGCCGCACAGCTTCCCTTCCCCCCGCCCGCTCACCACGGCGCCGGACACGGCGTGCACCAGGCTCTCGTAAGAGACGACGGAGGACATGGCCGCGGCTCCGGTGGACTTCGGCTGCGAGGCGGCGGTGGCGCGGACGTCCAGCTTACCGACCGCCGCCCCCACGCGCGCCATTGCGCCCGCCCTGCCGCGCACCTCCGCGCCGTCACGTAGCACCGCCCCCGCCCGGCCCTCCCAGCTGCGCGCATGCGCGGGGCCGCGCCTCAGCACGAGGCTGATGGGGAGCGGCTGAGGGAGCCGGGGTTGGTCAGGCTGGAGAAGACGACTCAGGGCAGACTTCATCGCTCTCTGCCATGACCTGAAAGGAGGCTGTGGCGAGGCGCGGGTCGGCCTCCGCTCCTGGGTAACCGCGATAGGACGAAAGCCTTCAGCTTAGGCAGTGTTAAGCTGATGGTTTGTCTGGACTCCAGGAAATCCAGGAGAATCACCCCTTCCTCTCCCCAAAGACAGCGCACATCACTTTATCCAATGAACTTGTTTCCTTCAAACCCACCTTGAACTTGTTCCTAGGGAATTCAAATGCTGTCAGTCCACGGAGCACCATTCTGACTCCAGCTCACAGCAGTGACACCGCATCTCCCCACCACAACTAGGGAGAAATACAAGAAATTGTCACCTTCAGCCTTGTAGTGGTAGAAGAGGTCCTAGCAAACTTGCATATTTCTTTCTGTTCCCACGTGGGCATATGCAGAACACCCAGCACAAACTTCGTGATATTCCAACGTTGCCACCACCATTTCCAACACTTAAATTGCATATGAATATTAGCACGTGCAGAACCCACAAAGGTACAGAAGTGCAACAGGTCCAGGAAGTTCTATCTTCCTTCACAAGATCACTGCAGCTCAGATATAAGCGCTGTAAAACACAAGAGGGAAGCCGACATTCAGCTCCATACACAGCTCCCTGATTGTAATCTGCTGATTCACACTGATGAGCCAATTGCTATGCTCTTCATTTCTTGGTGTGACAGCTATGCATGGCTGCCCAAAACTTGGCTTGTCTTTCACATCGCTGTCACCACTGCAAAAATACACCGCTTCACTGTGCTCACATCCACAGCTGTTCAGCAAACATCAGTCAATGTCAGCGGGTGCCATTTTTCCTGCATGGAGGAATTCAGTGACACACCTTCGTGCACTTCCACGGCAGACACCATTTTGTCAGACTTCCTCTCCTCTGCAAGAAGTTTGCATAAGAAGTTAAAGGACCTCAGGACAATTAAGTAACATCCACTGACAACATTTCTCTTGCCTACCCACATTCCGTTTCTAATTCAGTTTGTAGAATGATGACACTTAATGACTCCAGAGTCAAATTTACTCCCTCTGCACTGTCTTACCTTAGCAAATGAAGAACAAACACTGAACTCAAACTTATTTTACCCTGCTACACTCCTTGTGTATATACTTGTGCATATCCTTGTGTAAATAGTAATTTACAGAAAAAAAGAGAACTGTACATCTTTTTTCTGCTCAGAAATTCATTTGAGATTGGAAATGTGAAGAGATTTAATTACTATTTTCAGAAGTATTTTCTGAATCTGTAGCAAAACTTAGGACCATACTTTCAGGGCATCACAGATTAAAGCAACTACAGATTAGCAGTCTGAATTCATTGAGCAGCAGTGTTTGATCATACAAACTTGGCGAGTTCATACTTAAGATCAGTTGGAACACCAACCTATTCCAAAAGAAAGCGGTGCAATCAAAAACATATTAAAAGCCCATTTCTTAAGTGCATACATGCATGCATTTTGCCTATTAAGCAACTGAACAGACTTTGAGGCTCTGGAATACCACCAAGTTTTCCCTACATGCCTTTTTTAGGCCCAGTGACAGCAAAGAAGTTGAAAAGTTTTTCAGCTTTAAATCACTTGCATTTGCAAGTATTGTCTCCTCTCATGCCACTTCATAATAGTTGATCAAATAATTCTTAGCCAGTTTTAGTTTTCCATAGACTAACGAATTGTCAAACACAAGCTTTGTTACCTTGCTGTTTGTTTTCTTTCCCAGGCACTTGTAAATATCTAGCATCTGTTCTGATGCACATTTCTGCAATCTGCTTTTGTCCTCCCAAAGAGGCTCAGAATTCATTCCAGTTTGGATTTTCACTTCTAGTTTGAGAAATTTTCATCCAAGATACTAAAGAAAAAAAGTACCATGCATTATAAAATAGCTTTGAAAATCTATTTTTTTTTCCTCGAATACTTTTCCCTATTTCAGAATAACAAAAAGGTTTGTTTTTGTTTTTTTTTTTTTCGTTTTTTTTTTTTTTAATGAACAGTTGCATTTCATTTTTCCTTACAAACCATTAGCTTTTCTTTTTCAGATGGGAATTAGATGTCAGTGGCTGACCTTCAGCACATGTTCTCTAGTAAGAGACAGTGCAATTAGCAGTAGCCAGCTTATTCTCAATGTAATGCCTTGATATTTTTGCATTTAATTCTGGTAACTTTATAATAACTTTGTTCCTTCATCCTATTTTAAACAGTAATTTTATTAAACGCTGCAGTGGTTTTAAGGTGACTGGTCTGTTTTTCTGCTGATACTTTATGACTACAGAATGCAAACTAATTTCTAAAGACTCTTACCCTCCTAAGTAAGAACATTCAGTTTAGGAAACTGAAGGTTTTAATAATGGAATTCCCTTTCCTATTAAGTGATTTAGACTTCACTTCCTTGTTCATTTCACAGCTCATGTACAGTACCTTCTGTTTCTGAATGAATTTTTTGTTCTGTACAAGCTCTACTTACCATCTCTGCTTCTATTGCTGTCCTTCAGAAAGAAGTTCCATGGTAAGCTGCTATCCCAAGTCCTGTAATCTTTCATATTTATCTACAGCTAGCAGAATCTGATTTCTTGTAGCTGCCAAAGTGCTAATGCATAAAAAAGCTGGTTTATTTTTTTAATAAGCTAATGTACTTAAGTGCGTAATCACAAACGGTGCTAAATTTTGCCACCCACTTAACAGAGAGCCATAACACATTCTGCAAATACATTTATTTATTGACAGGCAGATCTCAAGCTTATCTGAGACCATCCACCTAGAATATACATTTCCAAAGCATATTTGTACATCAGTCAGGTACAGTAATAACACAATTAGCAAAATTGTAAGTTAACATCTTGACTTGGTTAGTTATCAAGACTCAGATTTACAGGACAGTCCTTGGTATTTACATTCAGTAGGACCTCCAGTCAGAGGGGATGTAGGAAGCATGGTCTCACAAAGTTCCTGTTTGTGAGGACCACACCAAGAGAATGAGATTTACCTAAGCTCTGATTCACAAGGTAATCAACTATTCGTACCCCAGAGACACCTGAAAATTTATGTTGCTTTGTAGCACAAATCAGCCAGTCACCATGTGACCAGATCTATTACTTCATCATTCAATTAAAACTGTTCCTGCTTCCCCCATACTTGCATTTGCTTCTATCACTCTAATGAAACTCTCATGATTTGCCCTGTAATACTCAACACAGCTGTCTGTGGAAGTTTTATTTTTACCCCATCTCTATGCTAGTTCAGAATCATGTTTCAACAGTACGTAGAAACACTGTATAAAGTAAGGTCAAAGCTCACCTCTGCAAAACTCTGAAAGAGTTCATGAGACATCCTTCTCTAAGCACCAGAAAAATGACATCCTGCTACCATATTCCTACCTTATTACTCTCCTGCTTGAGGACATCAATCCACTTCTGCACTGGCACCAGACACTTTCAGACTAGGCTGCAGCTGATAAAACAACTCACCAGCCTTACCACTAGTCCAACAAATTAACCTGCTCTACAATCACAAAATCACTGCACTCATCCTAGATGTCCTGTGGAATTTCCAGAGGGCTCCAAATACTTCTCATCAGGAGCATGCTACAACCCATGGGAAGGTACACAAAGCTGACCTGGCTCCAGCTCATCCTGCCTAAGCCCTTACCTCCTGTCCCTCTGGATGAAGGATTCTGTTCAGACAGCAGTTTCTACAAGCTCCCATATCGACACTTTACTTCCACATGTCCTGTGAGGTAACAAGAAAATCACAGAGGTGTTTCAAGACAGGTTATCTGGAACTCCAGCTTGTTGCAAATAGCAAACGTGCTGTTTCACCACATGGTTTTACCTTCACATGGCTTTTTAATACTCATTTATTGACACATTCAGCCCCGTTTTGTCCAAATCTGAGACAGTCTGACTCCCACCCATCTGATTACCACCTTCCAAATTAAGGAAAACCAAGCTAATTTGGCAAGTGCTCTTTATTTGCAGTCCAAAAGTGAAACGAGAGCAATTTTTAAAAAACATTCTGTTCTCAAAGTCAAGTTGTCAGCTAAGCTGAATTACTGCCGCTGTACTGATAAGCACAATCCCTACTCTGTGCTGCAATTAAGGACTGCCAGTAAATGCCGGAGCAAGTTCTGAACAGAAAAGTTACTTGCTCGTAGCTACCTGTACCCCAGAACAGGAACTATCCTAATCTTTGCTCTTCTCCAGTGCAGTTACGTTTTTGCACTTGCACTTCTGTTCAAAGCAGTTTAGCTGCTTAGGTTTCAATGCAGCATCCTGGGGAACTTAGACGAGGTCCAGAGATCTCTTCAACTATCTTACCAGATAGCACTGAAAAGAAAACAAAGACCACATAAACGAGTCATGGGATGTGCATTCCCAAACAGACAAAAGAATTCAGCTACGCTGCTAAAGCTAAAACCAAAGGAATTGGGAGAACATTTTGTTAGCATCAATTAACTCTGAATAAGGGTAACTGATGTGTAAGCAAGCAGACAGGACACACGAACGACCATTTCTACTGGGGTAGCTTCTGACTTTTGACTAGCTATGGGTAGACAAATACAAACAGCCAAGAGGAAGTAAGAGGAAACCGTAGGGAATTAATCTGTATTAAAGACTAAGTCACACAGAGCATATATGCAACAGCATGAATGAAGCAGAAGTAGAGCTTCAGTCTATGCTAAGGGGTGGCCTACTTCAAGCCTCTCCTCTTGGGAACAGGAGATCAGAGAATGATCAAAAGCTGGGCACAAAGCAACACTCCATCATAGCTTGAATTTGCTTGGTCACTAAGACAAACCATTAAGCACTTAATTCTAATTTAAATCACAGGTCATATATATACAGTTTAATTGAAGCATTTCCACATTTAACTTCAGCAAAATAGGTTTTATCAGAAAGTTACGCAAATCCAAAAAGTTTTATTTTCCAAAACCATACTTTATTTTGAAAGGCTACTAGAAGTATTCAGAACTATATTTCTTAAGCAAAAAGATTCACATTTTACTCTGCAGGGTCATTAGTATGAGAAAAAGCATTTGGGGATTTACTTTTCTTTTTTCTTTCTTTCTTTTTTTTTTTTTTATTAATTCCTACACCAATCCAGATTTAATTAAAATTGGTAACAACAGTTATGGTTTAAGATACAGAATTACAAAAGAGTAACAAACAAATGCTGAGACTCAAGCAGTGAACAGTTAATTGTGACCGCTTTTCCACAGAAAGATGTTTTAACTAAGACAAGCAGAGGCAACACTGGTCCTTACAGTAGACGAATGAACATCATTAACAGCACAGAAACAGCTTCAAGAATACACATGCTCAGAATTCATAAGCATTAGAAGAACGTTCTGTCTGCTTTAGTTACTCATCTTTTCCTCTGTATCCCAAGTCTCAAAAGCATGGAAGTACGAAATCACAAGAATACCTTCCTTCCTCTCTCTCCTCCCCACCTCTCTCTCTCAAAAAAAAAAAAAAAAAAAAAAAAAAAAAAAAGAAAAGAAAAGAAAAGAAAGAAAGAAAAAAGAAAGAAAGAAAGAAAAGACAGAAGACTACAGTATGCACTGGAGGAAGAGTCATCATCTCTACACAGACACAGGACTTCTGCCAATAAGTTTTATCTGTAAGCACATAAGGACTCAAACCAATTCAGAACCCCAAGCTGCAACCTTGTTGGATATTCTCCCCATCACCAATTTATAACTCTATATTTACATGTTCTGGATGGCTTGCATTCGATGAGACAGAGGTAGCAATGAGAACAGACTCCTTCCCTAAAGTTTCCAAATAGATGAAACCTGGCAAGCACGCCCCAAGGAAGGGCGAGTGCTACCAGATGAGGACCTGCCAACTGGGCAAGGACAAGAGCACAAGCACAGACAGTAAGCTGCTCTCCCATACCCGGACTGATTAAAAAACCAAACTCAACATTACATAAACATGCTGGACAATATCTGAATAAGTAAAACTTCTGTGGCCTCCACAGTACGTACTTCATGCCATGTTGTGCAAAGGATAGGAGAGCACATTTGCTGTACGACTGTGATCATCAAAATAATGTAATATTTGCAGTACTGCCAGAAGTTCCAGTGTGAAACTAACTATCATGGTTATTTTGATCGTTTTAATATCTATATAAAGTCAGTCACTCATTTAAAAAAAAAACAAAAAAACAATATGGACTTTTATTTGTAGGCGACACCTTTATCCAGTTAATTCTTCAGATTTATCCCACTTTTGCTACTCGTGAGTAGGCAATTTTTCTGTCCTAATTAGTTTAAGACAGACTTCATCTAAGTTCCTTGCTTTTTGTTCACTGAGGAAAAATAATTAAAGAAAAAAAAAAGACAGAAAACCCAAAAAACAAACAAACAAAAAAGAGAGGCTTTTATCTTACACTCCTGAATATTTCTCACAGGAATGTTAAACTGTATTTAATAATTGCCATGAAACGTTGCAATTCTTGGACAAGGAGGCATGGCTTAAACTAGGTCATCTGAATATAATTAGAGTGCTGTAAATCAATCACTGAATAAAATCAACATTTGGGGCTAGAGAGCAGTTCTCCTTAGAACACACAGTTTCTCTTCTTAAGAAGATCAGAGGTACAATGGTTTGTTTTATTGCAACACTGGTTAGCCAAATCAACCCTTCCCACTCAAAAATTATTTTTATGAACCGGGGATTTTATGGTTTACTGCCAAATTTAGCAGACAATTTACTGATGAGACTCATGACCTTAGGATTGTTCTGGTACTTGGACATATTTGCTGGGTTCTGGGCAACGTCTTGGAATGCAGCCATAACTTCTGGATCCTGTAGGACATAAAAAAGCAAAAACAAGGGCATTCTTAGAAGTCTACCACAGAGATCTGCATGCATACCAATCATGGCAGAATAACCCCCCTCCACGCAATAGCTGATACACATCCCTTTCACCCAATTTCCTTCTGGCAGCAGAAACTCTAATCTGCTAGACCGTGAGCAGATGATGCAGCAGCACCTGGCTTCTGAAAATACATCTGATTCTCAGGTATTCCCCACTTCCTCTGGGAAATCACAAGTGGAAGAGAATCTTTTCTCGTGGCACTTTTGTGTCATAGTTAATAAATGCATTCACATATACATTAAAGACACTGGTCAAAAGAATATAGATCATCTTCCCTATTTAGTATGCAAAACACTAACACTTTTTCCTCTATAGCCAGCATTATTTTGGCCTTTACTGAACCACAACAACTGCTCCAAAAGTAATGCCTCCTACTTTATTATGTCAGCCCATGACATCAGAGGCAGATGGTGGTGGTATGACAGTAGAAGCAGAACTCTGTCACTAACATTCCGTTATGTGTTGTTGCCACGTGACAGATAGCAGCAGAGGGGAAGGTTGACAAAATAGAAGTGCTCATGAAGCAAAGGTGCATCACTGAATTTCTCCATTCAAAAAAAAGGCACCTGTTGACATTCACTGAAACTTGCTGAAGGTTTATGGAGATTGATGTTAAGCACAGTGAGGTGGTGAGTGGTGTTTCAGCAGTGTTATTGTCTGCTCTGCATCTACTGTGGTTTCCATTGAAAGTAATGCCTCCTATTTATTTCAGAGTGACCCATGTAGAATTGTTTTTACTTATTTCACATAAGCATGTTTTATATGATGTTCTTTACAGGTCAATTTTGCCTCTTAATCTGGAAAACGTTTCCATTATAAGCAACTTCTGCATAAAAGATTCAAGTTTTCTTTAATCCAGAAAAAAACAAAGGCTGTTTATTACGTCCAGTATGAAGTTGTAAGTTTACTTTCTGTTCAATCTAGCATTCCATCTAGTAGTTCCATCAAGGGATACAATTTTCCCTGGACTTCTACTCTATTGCTACCTCAGAGGTATTCCTTGACAACCATCAAAAAACAACTAGCGTCCTCAGAAGATGTCTGTGCAACAGTAACACTCATCATGTATCTATTCTAGCACCAGACACAGACTACAGCTGTTAAACAAGTCTGATCCAAAATTGCCTCAGGCAGGTGTGTACTCCAATGAAACCAAGCACATGGTGTTTGGCATGTTTTACACACACTGAGACCTGAAAGAGTCAAGTCTTATCTTTCTCACAAAAGAATTATGAATGTTATCTCCCCTACAAAAGGAATCTGCCAATTCTCTAAGATGGTAGGGTTCAGAAGAAAAGGCTCTGGATATATTTCCTCCACTCTGCAGGATTCCTATAAAAACAGGAAGATGACTTGCACAAACTCAAACCTCCTCAATTTCCAATTTCAGAATAGCATATAAGACTATGAAGAGCATGCTGCATTGCTATATCAGCGTTGTCACATGCATATATGAATCCTGAGCATGAAGATAAATCAGTTTAGTCACTGAATCTTATTAAAGCACAACTAAGTAAGCGATAAGTGTTCAATTTCACACTAGGTGTTCTTTGAATTATGAATTCACAGTTATTCTGCTGTTGTGCGACTCCCCAAAAGCCTGCATACACTTGACAGTGCTTATAAAGATGTTTAAGTCTGATACACATCCAAAGCTTCACAGTGATGAGCAATACTACTAAAGCTGGTTACTTAAATGTCAACAGTTTCATATGGAATTACTTAGCATGAAAGCTGGAAGGGAAATGACAGTATAAATGGCATTAGTGAAACATTCAGTTTTCTAACAGTCCTGTCTTCAGCTGCAGAAGAATGAGTAACACCATGAAGGGAAAACACCAATATTCTTTTTTTTTCTATGTTACACATTCGGACACAAGTCTGCGTTCAACATATGGCAAGTAAGCAATCCTTAGAAGCACTTTACACATCATTCTTTTTAAAAAATAATTTATATCTGACCACGACTACTTGTGTTTCTCTGTATACAACATGACATTTGTGTTTAAAAGTTGTGCATAGGAGATCTGAAATACTACAACACCCTTCTGACAGCCAAAATGGTAAAAATAAGCAAAATATTCCCCAGATGTCCCACCCCAACTTACCCATTTCAGCTACTTCTTCTGGTGACTATGAAGTTTGTGCATTATTTTCATTTCACTTGCCTAAGGGCTGCTCTGAAAGCAACGCTTCCTATTTTATTATTTGGGCCCAGAATGTCAGAGGCAGATGGTGGTGGTATGGCAGTACAACCTGAACCTTCCCACCAATATTCCATCACACATTTTGCTGCCATGTGACAGAGGGCAGCAGAGGGGCATTCTGACCAAATGGAAGTACAAATGAAGCAAAGGCATCTCACTGAATTCCTCCATGTGGAAAAAAGGCAACCGTAAAGTCACTGATGCTTGCTGAACAATTATGGAGACCAAAGAGTGGATGCGAGCATAGTGAAGTCTTGGGTGGTGCATTTCAGCAGTGGTAACAGTGATGTAAAGACAAGCCACATTCCAGCCAGCCATGCAGATTTTTACAAGTGTGGCATGCAGGCTCTTGCTCATCACTGAAGTAAAAGCATAGTTAATGGTGTTAACTGTGTTGAAAAATAGTGTTTTATAACTACTTGTAATTTGCACTATCGAGCAGTGTTACCGTGCTCTTTGTGTCTGTTGTAGTTTCCATGGAACTAAGTAGGAGGCATTATTTCAGAGCAAGCTACATACACTAGAACTCACTGCAAAAAAATCACACCTGGTTCAGTTAAGAAGCCTTGAACAGAACTACAAGAAGCATACACTGATGTAAGCTCAAGGAGAGCTGTCACAAAGATGTCAATAGACACTAATCCAGAAGAGATTGAGAAGGTCTTCACCCTCAGAAAGCTCCAGTTTCAGGAGTGACTCCTTGCTATGAAAAGACTCTACACATGCTCAGTTAAAATAACACTTTGATATTAATGATTTGGGAGACTTGTGTGAATCAGCATCTTCAGACTTTTCTGCAACCTCATTGCTAGCCTCAGTAACAGCTATCAGCTTCCATCATCCTTCAACATATTCCATAGCTGCAGTGAGCAGAAGCAAGTCAAGCAGTAAAACCTACTCTTTTAAGACTATAGCTTGCGCTGCTGATTCAGGAAGGATATAAGACTGCAGTCAGATATTTTAGTAGGGAGTAGGTAGTGCATATATTTAAATCTTACCTAGATTTAAATATTGTGCAAAAGAGATCAATGAGCATCTTGAAGCTTTGCTAACAGACTCTAGAGAAAGCACCATCAATCTGTGTTCTTGCAACAGAATACTACATTTTGTAGTATATATAATCAGCATGCAATGGAGCCTTTTTAAAGGCTTGTATTAAGCATTCAACATTTAACTGCACTTCAGAGCTGTTTTCAACAACTCCAATTTCAATGTCCTGTATTACAGCATAAATGAGCCAGTAATTAATGCGATTGCAAGACGTGGGTTTTCTGTTGTTGTTGTTGTTTGTTTTGGACAATTTGATGTAAGATGACATAGCTGTTTGTGGCAGCGTAAGTAAAGGTGTGTTTCCATAAACCAGCAATTACTAAGGGAACTCATGAATTTTTGCATGAGAAGCTATGCCTTTTTCATGATTTCAGGGCATATCAAATGACAGTGCCATGCAATGCTTTCATTTATTTAGATGCCAATCACAGCTGTTCAATGACCTAAGCAACTGAGCAATTGAGTAGTTAATCAAGCCTACCAAGGAAGTAGGCTTCCTGAACATAAATTTAGAAAATACCAGATGTGGAACTATTCTGATACTATTTTGCCTCTTCATTCCCTGAGGAGAAAGGCAATTCTCAACATTATTGCAATATATTGTGTTGCAACAATATTAACAATAATTTTTCATTTGTGCATAATTACCCCTCACCACAGTGTGGATGCATTCATAAAAAAGGAGGAAATGAATCACACTGTATAGAAAATAACCAGAGACTCAAAAAAAAAAAAGGCTTAAAACTCTACCCAGTATATGGTTCTGTTGATTATATGCAAACATAAGGCTGGGGCAGGGAGAAGGATGTGTAGGATAAGAAAAAAGAGGACACAATACAACACCTTTAATTAAGTCACTGTCTGTTTGAAAAAATAGATTCCAGACAGTCTGGAACAACTACACACACAAACAAGGAGAAAACTTCGCAACAGAAGTAAGCAATTCAGTGCGTCACATCTTTTTCTCTTCCCTTGGTTCCCCTAAGCTGTTCCTCCCTCACTGTGAGCATTTAGCTTTGGTTCTAATCAAATACTCACCTGCATGGCCGCAAGGACTTCTGGATCACTGAGAATCTCATTGAGACCTGGCATACCTGCCATTCCCGGCATACCTCCAGGCATAGCCCCAGGAAATCCACCTGCAAAGCCAAAGACACAGGAATGCGTGATGAAGAACATTTAATTCATCTGTATAGGAGCTCACTGACACAGAAAACAAACATCTTTCCACTCATACACCCCCAATTTTATGCCTTCCACAAAGCAAAGAGCTGTTTCAAAGAATGGAAAGCAGGGGCTCTGTGAAAACCTGCAATTTGTTTCCAATGTTTTTAACCCAATCAAATAGGAGGACCTAGTTATGGTCTAGCACTTTGTTCACAAATACAGTTATTTTCTAGTTAACTTGATGTACATATCAAGTCAAGAAATTCAGACTTTTGAAAGCAAAAGATGAGCAATTGAGGTCAGAATCGGCTCAGTAGCAGTATGTCCCAAGCTCATTCAATGTGGGGTAAGAACTTTACATTTGGAGGGGAAAAAAAAAAGTCAAAAGCATAACCAAAAAAAATCCCCGAGGCAGATTTGATCGCTATTTGCCTCCCTTGACAAGCTGATGTATTTGAAGCACGTATTCAACCCACCACAACTACAATTTGATCTTCAAGCACTCAGTACTGCTTCTCTGCAACTGACTGTACCCAAAAATGACACAGAAAGACTGATCTTCACAGAACTGTTCAAAAATTGCAACATTTCCATTGAGAAACCATTCTGTTAAACTACAGGGAAAACTGTAATGTTTGGGAGCTAACATTCAACTCAATTTTCAGCTTTACAACTACTATTCTTAAGCAGGATGGGTCCAAGCCACCCTGAGTAATTCAGAAAACATTTTACACTATGTTTTCAGCATATGTTACTAAGCAAATGTTGCACGTTTCTTTTCTCATGCCTAAATCCTTTCACTCCATTAATCATTAATACTGATTGGTCTTCCCTCTACTTGTTGCCCAGAAACAATGCAATTAAAAATCTCATCTGTGCCCCTACTAATTAATGCTCAGTTGTTTATTTATAGACAAGTTTTAAACTTCATAAAACATTTTTCCTCTCCCCATCTTGAGATTAAATGCTATCTGAACTGTGGTTGTAATACTGTATATGGGAAAAGAAAAACAACCAACCAGTCACTTCAAGTAACAAATACTGGTGCTTAAAAATACGTACCTGGGAAGCCACCTGGGAAACCACCAAACTGAGCTCCTCCTGCTTGTCGTCTTGCTTCTTCCTCCTGTAGAAAAAAGCATATAATTCCAAACAAAGTTATGGAATTGCAGCCTGCTTTCTACTGCTCAAAAGGTTCTAGGAGGAAAAAAAAAAAAAAGCTGAGACTGTTCAATACTTGCAGGCTAAAGGAATTATCAAATAAAGCACTTCACAATACACAAAGCCACAGACAAGAAACAGCAACAGCTCCTCTTATTTTCATATGTTGTTGCAGTTAAGTTACATGGAGTGTGCTTTTACTGACCATGAACTATATGATCAGTTTTAGCCCATTAACTTAATTTTTAGAACCAATTCCCACCCCTAACATGTGCTGTACAAATACAGTGGTAAAACAGGGAAAAAAAGGAAAGGAACTGGAGTCAGAAGTGCAGAGATGACACAAAGGATTATTTTGAAATTAAAATCTCCCAGTTTTGGAAATAAATACTAAGTGAATAATATTCTAGCACAGTCATATGGTAACTGAATTCCTGAAATACAGATTCCTAGAGATTCCAGAGCCTCTCTCTGCCATAAACAACAGATACAGATGCAGCAAAAGGCCCTCTTTTCCAGATTCCATCATTGGTCGAGTAACCAAAAAAATAAAGTAACTCCCTAAGATTTAAGATTTAAAGTGGAAACAATTCTCCCATGCAACTCATTGAAAACAAAATAGCCACACCACTCTCCAAACTGTTAAGCAATATTAAAGCTTAAGTATTCACCCTTTGTGCTCTCTCATGTTCCTCTCGTGCCTTCTTCACTCTTTCCATTCTCTCCTTGATCTCCTTTTCTTCACGTTTCCGTTCATACTTTCGGCGATGTTCTGCAATTTTCTGAGCCTGTTACAATACAATTACAAGACTTCAGCTACTTCCTAGTATACCACACAACTACATATTTCAATATAAAATACATGCAATTGTTGTAATAATCTGTTTTCACCAGTTCTTAAAAATCAGGTTTGACTTCACATCCCAAAAGTGCTACTTCCCCTCTACCACAATCAGTTATTTGCACATATTACATCCTCACTGGATTCATCAGACCACGCACTCCACTCTAGTCTAGTTTTTTCCTGTAAAGCTCTGGGACCTACACCATACTTAGAACTTGAACATTTAATAGCTCCACGTTCCTTCCTGCTTTTGTGCTGAAATATTAATTTCTACAAGGCTAACACCAGCAATTGCCCCTAGAGAACGGAATTTTCACTGGCACAATAACAGGAAGCGTAATTCCCCCTGCAGACACACTTGTTAGATGGTGCTATTGCTGTTCCAGGTGCAGCACACACAGTTAGTCTTAAGCAGGTCAAAGAATATCTGAATCAAAGCAAGGGAGGGCAGGTGAGAGCAAGTTTGTTTCCTGTATTCTTCTCAAAGGTAACAACACCCCAGCTCCACAGAGGGGAGACTCATTAACAATGAACTCTTTAAGGCTCCTCGCTCCAGACTCATCTTAATAACAGAACGCTAACTGCAGCACCATTCCTGAAACCAGAACGCATCTTTATTTCAAAACATAGCTCATTTCACAATTTGCAGAGCTCTGAAAGGCAATACCATATATCACAGGTACTCTGTAACATTCTCTTACATTAGCAATTAAAAAAAGTAAAATCAATAAGCCAAAGTTGAGGAATAGAAGTACTGAACTAGAATAAACTACAGCTGGAAGCCATTCTTACATATGCATACTCTTCTATTCTCTCAAAATACTCTGTAAAAGAATAAATGATTTGTAAGTCGTTGACTTTTGATACAAATTATTTTGACCATTAGATATAGATTTCCTACCATATATTTCTCAAAGTATATCTGGCAGAGAATGCACACTGCAGGCAGCAGGACTGACACCAAAAGCAGTATATGCCACGCCATCAGAATCTGATGTTATAGCTATGAAATAGCTCCATTACATTTTTTAACAAAAGTTTCTAAAGTTTTAACTTTCATGGTTTTTAAGTATTTCTAGGGTAAGTTAAACATTCTCATAATGTAACTCAAACTAGAAGTGCGACTTAATTATGAAGTACTACAAAAGATGGGAGTGAACAAATCAGCAAATAGAATAGTTCAGCTGGAAGAGACCAGCACTTTCACTTTACGGAAAGACCACACATTTTTTCCTCAAGCTACGCAAACTGGCACACCTCTAGCAAGTAAGTCTCAACACATCATAGGCATACTCTGCTTTTTCTGTGCACATTCCCTCTCAGCCAATCATTAAGTATACCTCTTATTAAAAAAAAAAAGGTTAAGACATAAGACCTAGCAGATGTGCTACAGATCAATAGCTTCTGACACATAACACTAATTGCTTGTAAGATGGTTTCAGTTGGTTTTTTGCTGGCAAGAGCATTTTCTGCAAAGGCAATGCAGGAAGACTGAAAACTTGAACTATTTGCTATGGGAATGTTTATGTATTTGGCAGGTTAACCTCAGCTGACTGCCAGATGCCCACTGAGCCTCTCTCTTGTTCCCTCTCCACAACATGGAAATGCTTTACCAATGACTGTCACTGGCAAGACAGAATCAGCTGGAGAAAGATTAATTCAACTTGCTGCCAATTAGAGTAAAATGATGAGAAACAATGACAAAACTAAAGACACCGTCCCCTACCCATCCTTCTTCCCAGTCTCAGCTTCAACCTTTCATTCCCAACTCTTCTACTTCCCTCCAAGTGGCATAGCTGGAACTGGGAAAAGGGCTTGTGGCCTGCTTGTAACAGCTCCTTTCTGCTGCTTCCTCCTTCTCACATATTTCTTCTGTTCCAATGGTACACAGTCCTTCGTGAACTGCTCCAACACAGGTTTCCATGCAGGTACATTCCTTCAGGAGCAGACCACTCCAGCTTGGGTCTGCCACAGGCTGTAGTTCCTCCTAGGAGCCTTCTCCAGCATGGGGCCTTTCAAAGACTGCAGCTTCCCTCACAGCACATGGGGTTCTCCATGGGCTCCAGGACGACAACCTGCTTTACCACAGGCTGCAAAGACATCCCTGCACCAGCACCTGGAGCACCTTCCTCCTTCACTGATCTTGGTGTCTACGCAGCTGCTCACTTCACCCTCCTTCTTCACTTCTTTCCTTCTCACAGCTGTTGCACAGCATGTTTTACCCTTTCTTACATATGTCATCATAGAGCTGCAATGGATGCAGCTTTGGCAAGAGCGGGTTCATTTTTGGAGTTGGCTGGAACTGGCTCTGCAAACCACAGCTATAAACTCCCATCCTCACCCTCCTCCAGACCTTGCAATGTAAACTCAGTACAATGTAACAGTTGCAACCTGTGATCTAAGAATCGCTTCAAAGGAACATGTAAAAGAGAAGAGAAAGAAAGCCTACAATCAATGTTCTTACAGTTGTTACACAAGCACTTTATTAGAACAGCATTGGGATCAACCACTTAGGAAAACCTGAACATCAGTCTCAAAGAAATTATGCTGCCCTCATGGGGTAGACAAATGAAAGTACTTCTCACAGCCAAGAACACTTTGTAAAACAGATAGGATGAAGCTTTGATTAGTTTGGAAACATTTTGGGGAAAAGAAAAAAATCCAGAACAGCAAAAATAAAAACAAAAACCACCACCACAGTGACAACAATGCCTGGATAACTCCAACTACACCACATTTTTCTGTTCAGGTTTTAAAAAGGAACATTTCATTGTTTAGTTATATACTCAGTTCCAGAGACCTAATTTCCATGCAGTCAAAACAGCAGTGACTGAAGGTAGGATCATTTCTAAACTCAGTTTGAAGTGTCAGATGAACACTGACGTTGACACACGAATACTCCCATAGCACGATGCATATCACAAGAATCTCAAGACAAAAAGATGGACCTCCATTATCACCTTCCCACTTACCCTTGGCTGCACCTCCTTCAGCATGGCACTAGCATCTTCATCATAATCCAGTTTACAGGCTAGAGCAAGATCACGAGCAGCCTCCTCCCAGTGACCCAGAAGTCTGGAATTCAGAAGACAGCATTCAGAAGCCAAAAAGCAAACTGTTAGCAGTTGTTTTGTGTACTTATAACCACGTAGTATTCAGTAACCTTTTCCACAGCTATCCACATAGTTCCAAGTTTAACAATCATTGTGTTTTCTGTAATATGTGCACTGTGATGCGATTAGAGCACGCTTGCTTGCTTCATATCTTTACTGTAACTCTCGTGTGATGTAAAAATCAGGAAGAAAAACTAAATGGGCTCATGTCATTCTTTGCTATGACCAAGAATGGTCTCTCAGGGAGAAGGCACTTTACCCAAACACGTAAAGCACACTAATAAACACTCAGCAAAACCAGGCAGATGCTTAACGTGAAGCTACGCATTCAGTGTTCTGTACAAGTCTACACTACTACCAAATCAAGCATAAGTGCACATTCACTCAGCATTTAAACATCCTACCTGAGCGCACCATGTCTTAACCAAACAGTTATAAAAACTACTGTGCAGCACTACTTCTTATTCATTTAGATAAACTTGTGATAATCAAAGACTTAAGTGAATGCTGCCATTCCTAAGGGGTCACAGTGCTTCATCTTGCAGACAGAGACATCAATCCAAACCATGCTCCAGCCTTCTCAGTTAGGTTCCATGCCACAAATAAAACCCACACTGCCAGAGTTCCTAATCTTTAGCAAATGATTAGAAAACGATCTTCCAAATGACAGTAAGTCATTAGAAGATGGCTTATTAAAGGGAGGAAAAAAAAAAAAGACTGCCAGGATTATTCTTAAGTCACCATCAATAAATCACCACCATCTTTTCTTTCTTGTAAGATGTACACTTAAGATATTGGACTCTTGGCTCACACGACTACTTCTTTTGCATACAAAATTGACAGTTCACAGAGAAACAGAGAAAGAAAAAGCACAAACAAAACCGTTCCTCTCCAAGTAAGTAAAGAGAACATTGAGAACAGTTGCAGTTCATTACCTATGCGCTTTCCCCCTCCATTTATAAGTCTGTGCTGAGTCAGGATTAATCTTGATGGCTCTGTCGCAATCTCGAATGGCAGCATTTGGCTTCTGTAGTTTCACAAAAACACTGTGGGAATAAGAACATTTATTGTATGTATTGAAATACCAAGTTACTAACATAAGCTGGAAATAATTTTGGATGACTAACAGGCAGGCTAATGAGATACTTCTGAAAAGCTACATTCAAAAAGATTTTGTGGTGCTAACAGCCACTGAAATTTAGTTTTCCCCCCACAGTGGTATGTGAATCATTAGCAAAAAGTGTGAGTGTTCAGTATTCAGAGTTGAGCCTTGCCAGCAAGAACAACTTTAATGCATGTGAAAAAGAAATGCACAGCGCAGTTCAATTTCATGTTGCTTACCATCCATAGATGATAGCAACTAACAAGTAGAACAAAACAAAGCTAGCAGCATTATACACTCCATAGTCCTTAAAATAACAGTAAGATAAAGAGCTAATTATCATACTGGCTGTACAGATCAATTATTAGAATAATAAGGAACTACCACAGCACGTCAGCTTTATGTTGCCTACACAAAACGAGCAACTGTTTCATCATTTAGCCTGACCAACTTCAAAATCAATCTCATTCTGATGGTGTATGCAGAGTCTTGGTTCAAACATTTTCATGCCTTCCCATGAAAGTCATTTCTTCAACTAATACAACACTGTACACTGATTTCAACATCTCATGGACAGTTTCTTAAGCTTCTCAATACAGAGACGTCAAAAAACATAAAATCAAAGACTGTAATCAAAATATAACAATCACATCACTGTCTAAACCTACAATGGACCTCAACTTGAATACTTTGTGAAATTTTGGTCTGGTTCTTCCATCTCAAAGGCAGCTGTAATAGAACTGAAAAAAGTTCCAAGAACAGCAGCATCATCTTAAGAACAGAGCTGCTTCCTTCTGTACAAGGAAGGAGATTTGGACCTTATAGCCTGAAACAGAAAATATATCTAAAAACAAACAAAACACACACACCACAACTTCAGTCTATAAAAAAATCAGAGGGAGTAGGGAGACCAAGAACAAGAAACCTTTAAAGAGTCCTAGTTCCTTTACACATCAGTAAGAAGCAAATGAAACAACAAATTCAAGGCAAGAAACGAAGAATCACATAATTAATTTAGTTAAGCTTTCAAACTCCTTGCCAGAGAACACTGCAAACACTAATTTGTTTTTCAAGAGGAGACTGACATCATCACAGCAAGACAAGAAAAAGCCATCAGGAGCTATTAAGCATAAAGGTATTGCTTCAAACAATCCTATGAGAGGAGATGAACCAAAGGCTGAAAAAACTGCAGGAGTATCACCCCACTTGCCTTGATCATATTCTGTTCTACAGGCACCTGCGACCGCTAACTACTGCCATCAACAGAAGGCTGGATGAGGTGTGCTGTTGGACTGACCCGCTATAAGTGCTCTGAGCGTTAAGACTTGGACCATCCTTCAGAAGGCTACTCAATAATAGATCAGAAACAGGCGCTGCCAGGACACAAGCTGTTAATACAAGTAGTAAAAAAAACAGTGTGTGGAGAACCACAGCCTTTGGATTCTGAATAATTAACTCACTAACTTGCTGTATTTACTACAATACTTTAATTACACAGAGTATACAATGTATAGTTTGTTTCACTAGCCTCTACCAAACAGATAAAAAAAATAATACAAAAAGCAACAGCCATACATAAATCAAACAAAGATTTAAGTTTGGGACAGAAACATACATCACTAGTTTATCATGACTCACCTTGCTCTCTTAGCATACAAGATAGCCAAACAAGGATTCAGCTTGATAGCATCTGTGAACAAATCGACAGCCTTCTGAAGTTCACCTGAAAAAGAGCACCAGTAAAGTTTCCATCATTATGCAGTGACTACACCCAACTTGCCAAACATACCTTATATGGTGCTATTCCCCTAGCTACATCTTGAATGGAACATTATCAAAGGAAAATCAATTTTTCATCCTTGCCACATTACTGAAGAACAAACTTCAAAATGAATTCTGGAACCATGAGGAGAGGGTGTCCTTTCAGAGTTATATTTGTACGTTTGACTTCATATGCAATCACATAGGAAGTCACCTCTTTATTATGCAGCTTTCCACTGCATTAAGACAAACCACTAGAGACATTAATAATACATAGGGTACTACTGTAGCGGTTGATGTATTATTAAGGTGCTGCAATACTTCCCCCAAATTACAGCCACATGGGGAAGACTATACTTAAAAAAGCTTTCATGTTCTAGTTAGTTTTGGATATCTAATATGAAGTAAGCTTTCTGCCTCTTGGAGGTGCTCACAAAGGTCCAAGATACTTTATTAAGGTTTGTTTCTTTTTGTTGTATTTAAAAGGAGTACCAAACATTACACCCCTTAATATGTACTAGAAAACAAGCAAACAATGTATCACCTTCACTTAAGGCATTGATAGCTTCCATCTTCTTCTCATTAGCTTGATCCATCATCTCTTCAGTTACCTAAGAAAATAAGCAAACAGAATGGAACACGCAGACCAAATCCAAAAAAAGGTTCAATCTGGAAGTATCACGCTGAGACGGCACCAAAGGAAGCTGCACCTTTCTGACTCCAGAAGTTTAATTTAGATTTAAATCATAGTATAAAAAAAAGTTCTTTTTTTGCTTCCATCTTGGAAATTATTAGTCACCATGATTTTAACTAGAAGACTCAAAGTAGCAGCTGGATACCTATTAGTGCTAATGGGTAGTACTAATTTCTCCACCTTGATTGTTATTCTTGACTAAACTCAAAACCTCTCTCCTCCTTTCCTGCTGCCACAGCCATTGAAGGATTTGTGCTTACCTCCACATTTTCATCTCCCATTTCTTGAGGGTCATCATTATCAGGTTCAATCACTCCCTCATTGTCAATTTCTGGGGGAAAAATAAAAAGCAAATTCAGACTACATTTACTGAGATTTCCAGAATCATGTTCTAACCACAATAACGTCATCTGTCTTCCACACCTAAGTCACTCTCTTCACTTTCTGGCTCAGGAGATTTAACTGGTTCCTCTGGCTGTTCTTCTGCTTTGCCCTGAAAAAGAAGCACATTTGTAAGTGTGTATTTCTGACTGAGATTCTACTCCCACTCTAATAAATAGCAGGGCATTGAAAAATCCAGAACCAATCTTCAAAGAATATGACTGCTCTAAGGCTAAACAGTTATTTTCAAGATACAGATCTCCTTCTTTCCTCCTCTGAGATTAAGTCTGTCATGCATGCAAATAATTCAAAGCCCAGATCTTGACTCATGAACTTCTATTATTGGTAAAGCCAGTCTTTCAAACTGTATAATTCAATAATCAAAACAAAATGATTCAAATAATACCCAATTCAGAATCAGTCTTGCAATGAATACTAACTAGCTCTTGCAATCTTCCAGCCCTCCCTGACACATCCTCTGGACGAAAATTATCTCAATCTAATACTTTTAAACTAAGGTCCTCTACAGGGAACAGAAAGCTAGCATCAATGATTAACATTTGTTTTCTTATTTGTCAAGAGATATTTGCTATTTACACACACGTAGAATATTCTTTCAAACATTTTCCTATCAGCTTCTAACTACTTGAGTTCGTTCCTCCGCATCCCACCACACACCACATCCTCCTTTATGAGGGACAGAAGCTGTGTCTATACATTCAGGACCACAAACTGTACTCACTGCACATAAACAACCCCCCAACAGAGTTCAGTTCTTATCAACCAGTAACTGTCCTGCTAAACCTAAAATAAGCATTCTGCTTTTTCCAAAAATAATTTCAAGCTTGAGAAAATTCTCCTACGAATATCTAAAAGCCAAATTTATTATCTCTCCTGAAAAAAAATAATAACAACCAAAAAGCTTTTCCACGATGCTGTCTTAAAAAGTTGACAGTTCAACTCTTTACCACCTATCATACTTGCAAGTACTTCTTGTCATGTAAAGTTATAATTTGAGCCAGCAATGACTACACAAGAGGTTTATAAACTGATAATGACTGCATAAAAAGGAGCAATCAAGACTTTGTATGCCATTTTTACTGTTGAGAACATCAGGCATTCATGATTAAGGAAATGGAGCATGATAACAACTGAAACAAACCAGAAAGCCATCCGTAACAAACTGTCAGCCACAAGATGCAGTGGAGCAGACTTCAGTCTTATCTCCCAAAATTATTCACCCCAGTGCATTCACCCACACTGTCTGGGTAAAACTTAGCAGCAATTTTTGTTTCTCTCTTCCTGCCCAATCATTTTTGCAGTGTCGAAACATTATCATGTAATTAAAATCTCTTCACATCTCACCTTACTTGTCTCATCTGTGGAAGTACTGGCTGGAGCAGGTGGTATTGTGCCTCCCATGCTTTTCAGAAATTAGGGAAGAGAAAAAACAATAAGATTAACAAAACAATGCCAAGCATTTTATTGACTCAAGTCCTGCTGATAATCTCAGCCCTCTGTTATGACAAAAAATACAACAGTCCAATTCACTGTAAAAGCAATTAAAAAGTACACACGAACCGTATTTTCCTTACTGCAGTGCAATGCACACTGGGTCTCCACCGTGATTTGTACTCATGTGTATCACATACCACCCAACCACCCTTTCTCACAAAGGAAAGCTGCCTTTTGGCTGAAACTCTCTTTTTTTCCTGAAAATGCAAGTGTTGTTTTTTTTTTTTCCAATTCACAACAAGGTATTCTTATTATAGTTCCCATTAAAACTATAATTATTTTTGAAACAGATCAAAACATTTAAG
Source organism: Chrysolophus pictus (assembly GCA_037305975.1). Lineage (NCBI taxonomy): Eukaryota > Metazoa > Chordata > Aves > Galliformes > Phasianidae > Chrysolophus > Chrysolophus pictus. The sequence continues at coordinate 146,573,100 of CM074576.1, forward strand.
AGAACTAAAAAATATCTATTACCATGATATTTTTCTCATCTAAAATGCTTATATAATTTTTAAGAAATGCTGCCAAGAAAACCATTTCATTTCTTTTATGCATTTCAATATTTCAATACCCGTGACTTTCTCTCACTACTCATTAAATAACATTCTCTATATAGACAGCATTCCCTCAATATAGAATAAGCTTCTATATTACATTGACTTGGTTTAGCAGCCAGAAATAAGCACAGGTGGAATTCTCCAGCTGTTTCATATAACATCTAATCATATCAACTGGCAGGCTGCTGCAAAGACTACTTTCCCACCCATCCTCTCTGCTCTACATTTTTCTTTGGACAGTTCTTGATTGCTTTGGCTATGGATATTCCAAAAGGAAAAAAACAACCATGTGTTCAGCAACTCAATGGACTCAACCAGCTCAATGAAGAACCACACAACTTGTTTGACACAATGAGGAATGAAGAGGGCACACATGCAGGAGAACCCAGAAGGGCACTGGACTTTGCTCTGAGGAATCAGCACAACTAGATTACATCCTAGCATTGAAATCCTACAGCTTCTTAAGTCAGGCCCTCCCCTCCTCTCCTTCTCCTTCCCCCTGGCACCCACCAGCTCACAGTCAAGCCCCAAAGGGCTGAAAAACCCCGATGGGGCACAATCTGTGAAGAAAGAGGAGAAGGGGAGATGATAGGATGGATGGGTCATACATCAGGACTGATCTCAAGAAAAAAAAAATATATCACAAGTTACAAACAAACAAACAGCATCTTGGGAAGTTATTACAAAAACATGCACGCACCTCTGGTATATTGTCCTTGCTTAATCTATATTGTATTTCAAGAACTGCACAACTGCAATCTGATAAATCACTGCAGAGCTAAGCAAAAATTACACTACGTGTACTAACTGTTCCTCCTATTTTTATTTACTTATTTATTTTACCATTGCAGGCCGACAGGAAAGCATGCAATTCTATAACCTTTTCTTAGCAAGCAGTTCAAGAAGAACTGGCCATCACGGGGATCGTCTGGGTGATCCTTGGCTGCACATCCATAAGAAACTACAACTTCAGAAACAACACTCACAAATAAAATAAATCCACCTAACGGATCCAACTAAAACAACGACAAAACCAGTAAGACTTCTTCAAAGCCTGGCTTACTGGCTATACCTATTAGGTGAAGACGGAAGCTTCCAGTTCAAGAAGGTCAATAACCTTCCCACCTTTCAGTCATATATTTAAAAACAGATTGAGCTAAAAGATTTGGGTTCTGGAACAATTCCAAATTACGGGGCTCAAGATCAGCTCATTTTAGCCTGGCACCTTGTTCAAGACCGAAAGCACTCGGTCAGTCTCCTCTACCTTCTTCACACCCCAAAAGAGGCCCCAGCCAAGCTCTGAACTCTACGAGATGCACTTAACACATACAGATCACCCACAATTCCATATATGCTATTTCACGAACTACGGAGTCTGAGAAAAACATAAATAAAACAGAATTTTATTAGTATTTAATCGTTATTCTGTGACCACTTGCAACATCACCTTGGTGACTAACCTATATAATTATAGGTTACCACAGACAAACTGACAGACAGAAGACTCATCGGTTTTGCTCCCACCTGAAGCCAGGCTGCGATGAGCTTCAGGCCGTTTGCAGAGAACGGGGAGACCCTATAAGAGCCTGCAATCCTCCTCCTGCAGGGAGGGGCAGCTCTCCAAACTGCCAGAGCGCGACGTGAAATGCAATTTCGTGACCACCGTCCCGCGTTCCCAAGCGTACAACTTCATCAAATATTTAGCGCAAATACGCGAGCAAAACCAGAAAGAGCCTCTGCGAAAACAAATCTCGGACGGTAGAGCCCTCTGCAATACGTGGAAAAAATGAGAAATCGGAGACCGTTTCCCCATTCCCTAACGCTTCTTTTGGCCAAAGGCAGCAGCGCTCTCTTCCCCCGCCCCAAAACATCCAGAATTGCACAACAGAGGGCTGGATGTAACCCAGGGCGAGGCACCGAGGTCCCAACGCCAGCAGCGGGGCTGAGGGCAGCAGCAGGTTCGAGCTCTCCGCGCGTTCCCTTCCTATGCACGTGTGCTGCGGGCACGGCACAACCAAGCAGAGAGAAGCAGGAACGTTCCCGCAACTGCACCAGGCGCGTGAAAAAGTTCAAGCATCGCTGCACAGAAACCGAAATAAATCATTCATTGGAGCAGCGTGGCACGCTGTGCAGTAGCGCTGTTTGGATTCACGCACACACGCGCAAAGTTCCGCACGGAAAGCCGCGAGATGGCCGAGAGACACGACTCTGGCTATGTGCGCAGCTACCGTTTAACAAACGGACCCAGACCGCCCCCCAGCCTCAGGCACGCAGGGGTCGGTGCCTCCAGGCGCCCCGCGGCGGGATTCGAACCCGCGACGACCGCAGCGCGCCCCCTCCGCCCCCCTCCTCAGCCACGCGGCGGGGCCTCGCGCCGCCACGTGCCGCCCCCCCCTTCCCGCTAATGGCCGGGCACGCCCCCCCTCCCCGCAGCCCCGCTCCCCACGGTCGCCCATGACCGACCTCTCCACCCACTCGCGCAGGAAGCCCAGCTCCTCGGTGTGCAGCAGGCCCGGGTTCTGCTTACACAGCCTGACGAAGGCCCGCAGCTCGCTCAGCTTACGCGAGTCCATGGTGGCGGAGCAGAGAACGACAGCTCCAAACACCCAACCGTTCCCCTACCCAACCGCCGCGCGGCGCCGCGGAAGCAGCCAGCCCGCTTTGCTGGCCACGCCCACCGCCCCCGAAGCCACGCCCACCGCCCCCGAAGCCACGCCCCTCCGCCGCGCGGGGGCCGGAACTTTCTAGAAGCGGGGGTGGCGGTTATGTGGGCTGTGAGGGGTCGCGCGCTGTTTTAGCGCGCCCTCCCGCCTTTTTCGCCGCCTCAGCCTTACGGCTGCCGGCGGCGCCCCCCGGGCCCCGCGCAGGCGGCTTCGGTGGGCGCCTAAGATGGCGGCGCGGCGCCGTCTGATGCGGTCACGGCGCGGCGCCGCGCTGGGGGAAGGCCCCCCCCGGCCATGTCGCGCCTGTTGGCGGCGGTGAGGGGCTGGCGCGGCCTCGCAGGTCAGAGACTCCTCCGCAGTGGTTCGGTGCCTCTGGGCCCTGCCAGCCCCGGGGCTGCCGCGCGCTTTTGCTGGGCGACTGCGGTGGGTGGGAGGGGTGTGGGGTCACAGGCGCGGTTGGATCCGAAGCTACCGTTGTTCGGGAAATAAAACGACGATTTGGAAAGCCTTCCTAATGCCTTCACAGTATTGCTTTATTTAACGCCTGTTGTGTTGTCCTGTGGCAAGATTCTTGGTAGTCCTCTCTGTAGGTAGAGATGCTGGAAAAACTTTCATTTTTTTGCGGTTCAGTCTGTAACTGTACTTCCTGGCCCGGATCTCTGGGCTGTTATTCCGGTCAGTCATCACACAGCGAGTGCTTCAAGCTGTGATTATCAATCGTGCTGTGTAGGTAACCCCCAGTCAGTGGTGTCAGACCGCTCCCTCAGCAGCTCTCAGTCGAGTGGTGCTGCTGTGTGAGGCAGCTTCAGACCTGCTTATGCTCATGAAGAGTTGGTTATGTCTGCTCTCAGAACCCGGGGCTGTGGCACGGCAGCACAAACTGGTGCGGCAGGCAGAATAAAAGGCAAACAATTCCCTGAACATCAGCCATTAGGCTCGTTGCCATCTCCGTCAGCTGTGACAGAAATCCAAAGTTGGTAAAGTTGTTACAACTGTGTTTAATTTTAGCTTTTGTCTTACTGTGCACTCCCACAGCTCCCAAGTCCAGTGCACACATGTAATTCCTTTTAAAAATTGCCTACTTGGCTGTATGTGGGTTTGGAAAAGGGATACGCAGCCGTACTTCTGAGAAACTGCTTTCAGTCTGACTATATAACATATTGGAAAGTGAAATAGGGATATTTTTGTGATACGAGGTAAGTAAATGCTACTAGGAGTAAGGTCAGTTAATTATAATTCTAAAGTTTTCTAATTGGAAAGTTCTTTTCCTTTGACATGATCCATTTCTTTTCCTCTAGTTTGCAAGTCATGTGTTCTCCGGAGATTCTCCATCCAGCCAGCCCAGCAGAAGAAGATTCCAAACCGATATTTGGGCCAGCCCAGCCCCTTCACACACCCACACCTACTTAAACCAGGTTAGGTTCATGCTCAGCACGATCCAGTCACTGGTATTCTTTCTTTGCTTTTCTGTGCTGCTTAGGACAGCATATTGTTCTGTTGCATTGTACACGTGTCTGTGATTTTATTTGTTTATGATTAGCTTAATTTAACATGTTGGTCACTCCTAAAGTACTCTGAAAGAAACACCTATTTATTTCCCTGCAACAGATACGAAGGGCACTATAATAACGCTATTTGATGGAGCAAATTCTCTCAGTTAAACACTGTTTCTCAACAGAGTCACTACCATTAGTGATGTAATTTCACCAGCAATGAACAAGAGCCCACATGCTGTGCTTGTAAAAATCTGCACAGCCTTCTGTAATATGGCTTGTCTTGCATGTCACCGTCACCATTGCTGAAATGCACCACCCACCTCCACCTCACTCTGTTCTCCATCAGCGTTCAACAAGCATCAGTGAATGTCAGTGTGTGCCATTTTTCCTCACGGAGGAATTCAGTGACACACCTTTGCTGCATGTGCTCTTCCATAGCAGACACCATTTTGTCAGAACGCCCCTTTGCTGCCCTCTGTAGCACAGCAACAAAATGTAACAGAATACTGGTGAGAAGATTCAACCTCTACTGCTGTACCACCACCATTCACCTCTGGTGTCATGGGCCAAAGTAATAAAATAGAAGGAATTACTTTCATGGAACCACAGAATCTTAGGAGCTGGAAGGGACCTCTGGAGATCATCAAGTCCAACTCCCCTGCTAAAGTGGGTTTCCTAGAGTAAGTTGCACAGGAAGGAGTACAAGAGGGTTTTGAATATCTCCAGAGGAGACTCCATATCCTCTCTGGGCAGTCTGTTCCAGTGTTCTGTCACCCTCATGATAAAGAATTTCTTCCTCACGTTTGTATGGAGCTTCCTACATTCCAATTTGTGCCCATTGCCCCTTGTTCTATTGCTTCACACCCCTGGAAAGAGCCTGGCCCCATCCATTTGACTCCCACCCATTGATAAGATCCCCTCTCAGTCTTCTCAAGCTGAACAGTCCCAGGGCTCTCAGCCTTTCTACAGAAATAATATGACTTTGCTGTGCTGCAGTTATTAATTTTAAAAGAAAATGCCTTTAAAGCAAAGAGGACTCCAGGCCTCACGGATGGAAGGCAACTGAGATTCCTATAGGGAATAGGATTCCTAATAGGGTTCCACTCTATTGCAGTTCACTGGACTGTTTGCAGTAGTTAGCTGACAGGAACGCGGTGGAGCATAGGAAATATGCAGTATAATATGCGGGATCAGATTGCACTGAGACAGTTTCTGTATTCTATGTCATTCTACATCTATAGATAAAGTAAGAAAATTTCTACCCCAAATACGGAGCTGTACAGTTTAATGCAAATGGAAAGCGTCACTTCTTTAAATTCTTTTTTTGTCAGAGACAAACATGCTGGATAGAGCCTCCCCCTCTTGCCCTATTCATGCGAGAATCCATTTACAGTAAAAGTCAAATTTTGATTTTCTTTCCTATAATTGTCAAAAGAAAGTGTATGAAATTATAATTTAGCAGTATGAAATTGCAATCTATGTTAAATCCTTTGTTAAAATAGGGTATTAGCCAAAGCACTGAAAAGGTTTATGTCTTAGTCTATAGCACAGTTAAGAAATCTCAGGTTCTTAAAAACATATACTTAGACAGTTGTTGGTTGTTCTTTCGACTTCAGTCCGCTTTTGGTGAGTCTCTTGACTGCTTCATTTCTTGTCCTTTGTGGCTGGTACACTTGAAACAGATTTTCATCAAAGGAAACATTTGTTTAGAGTCATTTGGAATATAATATTTAGCTTCAGAAAAATCCAAGTCTTTAATTATTGAGAGCAGCTACATATTCCTCAGAAAATATTCCTTCTCTTAATCAGAGCGATGCCAGCCTGTGGGTCGTGGTTTCCTTCTGCTTGGAATCCTGTAAGGAGAACCTCCGTGTTTCTGACTCCTCTCCCTGTATCTAACTCTCAGTCTGCCCCTTAGGGTTCAGGACTAGTTACTTTATGAGATGACTTAGTGTGTATTTGAACAGACATTCTAGCTTTGTCTGAGGAAATCAGTGCTCAGGGTAAGGAGGTAATCTTTGGTTCAATGTCCAGATGCTATAAAAAAAAAAAAAAAACATCTGTTTTCAGCAAAGTTCAGTTTGCCTTGCCCTCTTCTTTTTTCCTTATCTTTCTGAAAATCACTCCTACCAAACTTCTGTTCACTGAATGCTTTGGCTGATTGTCTGGATCTACCAGGTTCTGTGATTTCTGCCTTTGCGCAGAAATGTATATCAAGAAAATCTAAGTGTTTAAAACAAATTCCTCCCTTTTGCACAGTGGAGGAGCAGAGTCAGCAAGGATATGCTGCAGGGGTGAGAGCTGAGAAGATGTAGGAGAGAGTAATGGAAAGGCTAGCGGGGAACTGCAGTGAAGCCATGCATATGAAAGGCATCAGGAAGCAAGCAGAAAACAGGCATGTGATTAGTAAAATATCTGAGGAACTTGAATTCTTGTATTTTTTTTTGGTCATAGGGGAGGTAACCCCAGGATTGTCACAGGTGGAATATTCTCTTCGCCGGCACAAACTGATGACGTTGATCCAGAAGGAAGCCCAAGGTTGGGAAGGATTGGACCACACAGTGATTCTGCTATCCAACCCCATGTACTACATGAGCAATGACATCCCCTATGTTTTCCACCAAGACACGAACTTCCTGTATCTCTGTGGGTTCCAGGAGCCTGACAGCATCCTGGTGCTGCAGAGCCTTCCTGGCAAAGCGCTGCCCTCTCACAAGGCCATACTTTTTGTGCCCCGGAGAGATCCGAGCCGAGAGCTGTGGGATGGGCCCAGGTCAGGCACAGATGGGGCCATCGCTCTGACAGGAGTAGATGAAGCTTACACTATTGAGGAGTTCGGGCACTTGGTGGCCAAGCTGAAAGGTAACAAAAATGAAGGGGGGATGAGATGAGGCATGGGTTGTAGGGTCTGAATAGTACATCTTAATAGTTCTGGGAAGAAACTGTGCTAAGCAGATATAGGCTCCTCTCTTAAATACCTAATCTGTGAGCTTGTATTGGTGATGGAAGCAAGGAAGTTGTCGTGTAAGTGCTTTAAGATACTCTCATTAGAAGTAATATATCCCTCTTGGATGACTGTAGAAAAGATGCAGGATCTTAATTTAGGCATCTAAAGCTAGCTGGCATGAATTCCCACCTTCTATCCCACATGATCTCAGTTACAGTACTTGTAAATTGAGAGGTGGTCTGTGCAAGTAAGAGGCTAGTTCTGCTGCTCCTGCCTATTATTCTGTGTTTGGCCTATTTACAGAAAATTTTAGTTAGCTGACATCTTTGATATCCATTATATTTTCTTTGGAAATCCAGTGAGGTGATGCAGAACTACTTCTCACAGGTTCTGCCTCTCATACGTAACCTGAGTTTTTTTGGGTACGCATGTGAACACTGATGGACACATCTCTGAAAAGTAAGGAACAGAATAAACAAGAGCATGTATTGCTGTTTTAGGCACATCTCTTTTGCTGATAAGGCCAGAACCACTCTGAAGCACTGGAAACTTGACGGAATTTATTCATAATAGACTTGAAAAATGATCCATCAAGGGAGTTTGTTAGTTCTCTCACCTTTGTTCCCATTAAAAATGTTCCTATGGGGAAACAGGTGCTAATTCTGATGTTCTAAATAAATTTTCACATAGGTAAATATGCTTGTCCTCAGTAAGTTCATCTCCTCTAAATGGCCGAAATAAGCAGTTGCTCACCAAAGATATACTGAAGTGTGGTCAATAATGACCCTGATTCCATGCAGTGGATAAATGAGAGAATGATTCAAAACATGTCCCACTGCAGTGCAGTGACTTGCTTGCCTACGCCAGCACAACTTTGATACGCGAGCTACATTTATCTGTGCAAGATCAGTGATGATCAGAAAACCTAATATTTGCATACAAATGGGGATTTGTCAAATATACATGTTATGCATTGCTAATTTTCTGGATTTTTAAGGGATTAAATTATCTGACAGTAAATATATGATCTGTAAATACAGATTCAGAGAAAATTACCAGTGCAGCAACAGGTTTAGCTTAGGAGGATGATTTTGTACAGTATGAGGAGGGAATTTCTGAATTTATCTTCATCTGCATCGTTTGTTTTGTATTCCAGGTGAGTCAAACAAGGTGTGGTATGATGTGACTAAACCAGTGCATAAAGAACTGCACAGTGACTATATGCAGCCCCTGGCTGAGATAAAAGCTCGGAGCAAAAATCACATCCAAGGCATTCGGCATCTAGTGCAAAACCTTCGGCTGATCAAATCTCCTGCAGAGATTGAAAGGATGAAAATAGCTGGACGAGTGACATCAGAGGTATGCAGTTGTATACTCTCAGAAAGAGCCAGTGCATTCCTTTAAACAAGAAAGTGGAGAGGGTGTTGTAGCGTGAGTTAGGTTGGAAGGATAAGATCTGATCTTAGTTACTGAACTGCTGTTTCTCAGCTTTTGGCTGGGCTCAGCTCCCTCCACATCACAAGGAGACACAGGAAGACAGCATGTATCACTAGCTTCTCTCAATTAACATAACATCAGCCAAGATGTGCCAGCAAGTGTTAGACTTTGTTTTAAAGCTGTGTTTGTTCAGGATCAGCAGTGCCCCTTATACCGTCTCCTCAACTTCTCTTCTTCTTCCCCATGCTATTTTCTTCTCCATTTATTCCATTATTTTCAAGGAAACAGCTGATTTTAGGCACTCCCCAAAAGACAGCAGGTAACAGCAGGTCCTTTACTAACTGAAAGATCCTTTTATTTATTTATTTATTTATTTATTTTTTGTAGGCTTTCATAGAGACAATGTTTGCCAGAAAATCTCCAGTGGATGAAGCCTTTCTGTATGCAAAGGTGAGTGTGTCATTGTTGGAGGTGGGATGGAAGGGTTAAATGTCTCTTACTCTTCCAGGAAACTAGGAATGTCAAATCTCCCTGTAATGAAAGAGAAATACATATTTCTCTTTTACCCAGCTCTCACAGTGCCTTGGGCATACCCCGAACTCCCCTCAGTCAAGAACTGTAGCCTTGTTTGAACAGCTCTTCTGATTTAAAAAGAGTTGCACTGTTGCAGCAGATTGTTTTGGAGTATGCTTAGAGATGTCAACAGAATCTGAATTTGAAGCTTATAATAGCAAAAGTGTTTTTGCACCCCTACGGATATATATCTTGTACCTGGTAGCCATACCAGCACTGTTGCTCTCACATATGGATGGGCTCCAAAGTTCAGTGCTCTTATGCTGAGGACAAAATATTCTTCCTGGAGGTCTTTTGTTCGTTGTCTTTATTTCCAAGAGTCAATAAAGATGGAGTCAAAGCTCCACAAATGGTTATTATGAATTTAAAGGCATTAAAAAAAAGGTGGGGGGTGGGTAAAGTTAACTGAAAAGTAAGCTTCTTCTCTAGTCCCTCTTTGAAGATGCTGGTCTGATTCTTCAGAGCACCTTGAGTGTTGCGGCAAGACACAGAGTAATCCCATCAGTGATGGTGGGAAGCTATTACACGAAGATTTGGTTAAAGGAGTGCACGGTTTGTGTGAGGGAAGTTTCTATGTGGGAGAAAAAGCAAAGGAAAGCCATGAGAAGGAAGAATGAGGAGGCCTAAAGAAAATAAGAGATAAAGGGGGAGACAAAATATAACAGCTAATTCCAGAAAAGTTGTAAAAGAGTGGGTTGCCTACATCTGTGTTTGAGTAAGTGTGTCTCATGGACAAGAGTCCAAAGTGTGCCTTATCTACGCAGACTGATAGCTCTGGAGACATACTAGCCCCGTAAATGAAAAATCCTGAGTTTGAACATAAGCTTTCAGTAGAGGAATTTTTTTTTTACCATTTCCACCCACAATAAGTGAGAATTCTGGGACATTTAGATCTTCCTCTTCTTACTGAATGTGCAGAGAGATTATATCTGCAGTAAAGATAATTCACTGTTGATGATAAATTGTGCAACAGATATGATAATTGAAAAAAGAAATAAGTTACTTTTATGTTTTAGTTGTCTGCTTTTTGCTTAATATAGGGCTGTGAGGTTCAAGAAATTACTTCCTTTAAGGTGTGTGATTTTGTTACCTGTGTAAATCAAAAGCACTTTGTTTTCTACTATCCATTTTACAAACTATCACCAAGGCAATGAGGGAGGGGGAAAAAAAAAAACAAAAGCTGGAGTTTTGTGGAAAAACAGAAAAAAGCAAATTTTCATTTATTGAAGGAGCTCTTCCTAGCTGGGTGGTTGTTTGCAATGACTTTGGGAGACCATTTCAGTGAAGACTCTCACTTTTGTGTACAGAAGAATTTCACCTTCCACATCTGAAGAAGTGTATATCTAATTCATGTATAACTTGTTAGCAGTGTAGTGTCTGCTTTTGAGGAACTTCTGCAGCTTTTGCAACAAAGTAAGTGTGAGGAATTCTTTAGCAGTGTTTTCGCCACCTTTACTGAGGGTCTAAATTTATCTGCTATTGATGTCTTTTTCTACCGTACTTTCCTACAAAACCAGCTAACCAAAACTGGAGACACAGTTATCATTGTATTCTATAAAACAATTTTATTGTACAAAATGAAAGTACATATAAGACCATTTTGTGAAGCCTGCTTCTCTTGATCTAGCCTCTCATTACATCAGCTTACCATAGTTGTCATGAAGCAATGCAGACACCTGCCTGCACATTTGACAAGGAATTTTGTAAGGAAATGCAGTGAGATGCATGTTTGAGTTATGTCAGCAGGATTTGATTCTCCATTCTGACACAGATGGGCCTGTGTTGACGTGGCACTGAGACACACGTTCAACTTATAAGGAAAATCATTTTAATTTTAGTGTATTTTACAGCTCAGTTTTCCACTCCACATCAGGTTCATAAAAGCTTCTTCACTACGTGTAGGCATTCTGGAGTATTCTGTCCCATGTGGTTTTGCTAATTACAGAAAAGACAAGCTAGTAGTATGTTGAGGATATAGAGGGGCTTTATAGACAAGTTTATTCATTTCATTTGCTCCATCACTAAAGAAAGGTAAAGCTCTTGAATTAAAACAAATTTTTTTTTTGCATGCTTTATAACCTTTTTATTCATTACTGCTCTAAATACACTAAACATCAAAACACAGCTGTTGTTGACATGGATAATTTGCAAACCTGTACAGCAACTAACAGTGAACCTTTATGTAGGAACAAATCCTCACCTGGATTTATGACAACATAATGAACTTCTGATATAGTATGCTTGTACCAGGGAGAGCTTTCATGAGGCTGTGTGTAGGTTTAAAATGCTCTCTTGAAAAATGAATAGTTCTGTGGTATTTCCTCCATTGTTCTGGAAAACTTTCTAGGCTGCTTCCATGTGATGAAGTCACTTCACAATTTCACTTTGCGTTGTACAAATTAAAAAAAGACTTGTAGGACGTGAATCATAATGGCTCCAGGGCAGTTAATCACCAGGATCAGTACTAACAATCTCCTCCTCTTTGAATTGGTATTCCAGTTTGAATTTGAGTGCCGAGCTCGTGGTGCTGACATCTTGGCCTACCCCCCTGTTGTTGCTGGTGGCAACAGATCAAACACTTTGCACTATGTGAAGAACAATCAGCTCATTAAGGTAAACCGTATGCCGTCCAGTTACTTGAAATGTATTTACGTGACATGCTGTTCCCATATGCATCCCCTTGCTGATCTGTTTTGGCTGAACAGATCAAAACACTTCAATGTTTTCAAGTTAGCAGGGGAAAGAGATTCTCTCCTGGTAAGCTTTACTGTCAGTGATAGATTAACTTCATTCCTTCTAGTCTCTTTCTCTCCTCTGTGCACTTGCTGCTGTATTTTCTGTAAGGTGGAAGCTTGTAAATATTTAATTTAGCAAGGGTGCCAGCTCCACACCATGTTTCAGTGGTGCAGTACTGGATGAATTTCTGCCCTCACAAATTAGAGGATGACTGTAGCAGATAGAGTAAAAGCACTCTGGAATCCTTCTGCTGTCACTTGCATTTCTTGACCTTGCCTTGCAACCAAAGGTGCAGTAGTGCATTCCTGCTCTGGCTAGGCTGAAATGAATTTCAGACACCATTTGGCCAATAAAACAGGGAAGGGGAACAAGAAAGGTCTAGCATTAAACATTGAGGGACAAATTAAACAGTTGTAGGTAAATTAATGTATTAATGAATGTATTTTGATTATTCATAGCATTGATTTGAACCCTCTCCAGCTTTCCTGATAAAACACCTTTAGATTCAGGTAAGTATTTATGTTTAGATTCAGGCATATTTATGTTTCACGTTAATGCAGGATGAAACTTTTCTTGCCAGCATTGTTTTTTTCTTGAAGCTGGCATACAAGCGGACCTTGAAATGATCTGTAGAGACACATGTACAAAAGATATGACAGACTGTTTTTGGCAGAAATAAACCTCTTTTGTTGTTCTGTCATCCAAGGTCAGGCATGCACGTGTAACTTCAGTTGCTTCTGCTAAAGTTGATCTGTTAAGCAACTGTCACTTGTTTTTTTTTAAACTAGCAAGTAGGAGGTTAAACTCACAAACTTGACTTTTCTTTTATGAGCTGCCTCTTACACATCTTGTTGCCAAATAGGCTGACAAGGTATCTAAGTTATAAGGTATCTGAAGGCTGCGTATGGCCAGATGTGGACTTCAGTCCATCACTTAGTGGACTCAGCTTTAAAGAAAGAGGGCAAAATACTTGACATAATAAGGCAGCGAACAGTCAAACCACAGGCTGAATTTCCTTAGCCATTAGAATGTTACTTAGGACAGGTACTATAATTTCATATTTTACTTAAATAATTGAACCAGCTGTTTTGAAAAAGTTTTAAATAGAGTTTAAGTGGAAAGTAGTAGTGAGATCATCTCACTTCTAGTTTTTGTACAGTGTGCGTGTGACACATATTGACAGTAGCTAGCAATGGAAGCAATGCTAGCGTTATTCTTTTTTCCATTAATATGCTGGAATTATTCTTTGTCATGCCACATCAAGGCTGCTGGCACTGTCACTGACCTGTAGAATAAATCTCTATAAAAGTCTCTGTATAAAGTAATCATAGAAGGAAGGTAAATCCACAGATAATTAAATCCAAAGTTTTCACAGATCTGATTGCTCTTAGTTGTTTCTCATGCCTTTAAGGAGGAAAAGCAAGGCAGTGGGTTTGTTCTTGGACCTCGGTCTTTTTGGCATTGCTTTTTTTGGAAAATGTGCAGTCAGCAATTTGATTGACATGGGGCAGTTTTGCTGAATTGATTTGGAGACTTGTATCTCCAGAAGTCTGTTTTTCATCACCAGATAAATTCAGAAGTATATCTTAGAGCAGTCAAGAAAGCCCCAAAAGAGAAGAAAGATGGTACAAATTATTAAACAGCAATTTTACAGTAGTGATGTACTATCAGAGAAGTTATTTTGCTAGGTCTTGTGACAAGGCTAATATTTTTACTCGTTAATGATCTTGTGGGTAGCTCAGAAACCTTTTTCTTTCCTTACAAAACCTTTCTGTCTCAGTCACAAGCAGAGAACTACTGGTGAAAGGAGTCAGCTGTATAATTTGCTGGAGTAGGAGTTCCAGTGTCAATGGGGCTGATATCTCAGAGCACAGAATAGTTCAAGGAAAATATCTTTTTTACTCTAAAGTGTTTGACATCAGTGTGTTAGAGCTTAGACTATAGATAAGCCTAATAGTGAGAGACTCTTGCAGAGAAGCAATCCAACTGCAGCAGCCTATTTATAAGTAATAGCAGCTGGCGTGTTGTTCTGCAAAAGGAGTTCACATCTCTGCAGCTGCTTTGCAAAAATCACTGCATCATCTCCTTTCCTCTTCTCTGAGAAATCAGTTCACTTAATACCCACTGATCCACACGGCATTTTTTCCTGTTATTCTCAGGATGGTGAAATGGTTTTGCTAGATGGTGGGTGTGAGTCCTCCTGCTACGTAAGCGACATCACACGAACCTGGCCCATCAATGGAAGGTATGTTATGACAAGGCTGTTTTGAAAGAGTGTGAGAAGATCTTAAATAATGCACAGTCTGAGTGTGTGTATGTAGTCTGTGACAATAGCTCAAATATGTCCCCTTCTGTAGTTCTTTGAGGTAATGAAATTATATAAACAAATCTTTCAGTGTGAGAAGCTGTATTTCCCACTGCTTCATTAATTGCTGCTGTTTTCAGGTATTATGGTATGTTTAAAGAGAAGAGATGGCTTTTGTGCATTCAGCTGTTCCTTACTCAGAGTAATAGAACAGGAGTTTAGCTAACGAGTACATGGCTGGTGCAGTGTCCCTATGGTTGTGTGTTTGATTCCTGCATATTGGGCTCAAGTGTGTTCTGTCTCCAGCAGTAGTGTTGCCTTGGCTTGCTTTGGGGTAAGGAAGTGAAGTAGAAACCCTGCCTCTACCCAGTGTGTTGAAGGGCATGTTTCAGTGTTACCTTGTCCGACATTTCCCATACGGAGACAGTTGCTTCCCTTTCTGACTTTTCTTGCTTCAGCACTGAACTGAATCTGTCTCTAAAACAATTTCTGGGTGGAAGACTTAATTGTGAGAAATGTGCTTTGTTCCTTTTCTCAATGATTTGCAGGTTCACCAAACCTCAAGCAGAACTGTACCAGGCTGTCCTGGATATCCAGAAATCCTGCCTGAGCCTCTGCTCTCCGGGTGTGAGTCTAGAAAATATCTATAGCCTCATGCTGAGCCTTATTGGACAGAAGCTGAGAGACTTGGGGATCCTAAAGAGCAGCATCACTGACAACCACTTCTTTAAGGTGCCTGAAAGTTTTTTTAATCCAGCTTCTCCCCACTGTGATTGTTGCATCTGTAGGTTGTGTTAGTGGCTTTAGTTTAGATCAGGAATATGCTTTTGAAATGAATCTTTTAATTATCCCTACTTAGTTCATGTTGTGGGCTGGTCTCAGTGCTGGACTGGATTTCTGTCAGGTGAGGCTAATTTTGAAGATCTGTTTCAACCCCTAATGGGCATTCAGCCCACAATGTGGTCTGAAATAACACCCAGGCCTTACACACGTGCAGTGAGGATACTGTCCCTCCTGCACTTTCTTTTTCCCTCTGCAAATCCATTCCCACTGGTCTGCACTACTTATTAATGTCGATGTAGCTTTAAAATACAAGTAATCCAAACAGACCTAGGGAAACATTGGCACTGATACAGAAGGCTGCGTGCATGGTCGACTGCAGGCAATTAGTCAGAGTTTTGAGATTTGTTTAAAATAACATTAATCTGCAATGCCACCAAAAAGTGCAGCCCAGTTTCTTAGTGTTTCCACCTGCTGCCTCTTCTGTACCTCTGTGTCACTGCTGGGATTCACAGAATTATCTGGAGAACGCAGTGGGGAACTGGGCTGCCTTGAGCTAAACCTGCAGGTAAAATAGGATTGTTTTGCCATTAAAGAAGTTTTCTGGTCCCACTCATCGCAAATCTGCATGATTGCTGATGCCAGTACCAGAAAGATGGCAGGGACCAGGTGGCAGAACTATCCTTTTGGCAGCAGTACAAACTTCTGCCAGATTTAATTGTCCTACAGCGTCAGTACGGTAACAGCACAAGTTCTCGCCTCCGAATGGAGGCGATCATGCCAATTTCTCTCGGCAGGTGGCAGCACAGCCAGATGAGAGCAACGTCTGCAGCTCAGTCCTCAGTGAACATGAGCCGCTGGGGGACAGAGGAGGAATTAGCTCTTTGATTCCTGCTGCCGGGAGCTCCTCTCTGGAGAGAGGGGATTAGGATGGTGCAAGGGGAGGTGGTAACAGTGCCCAGTAGAGATGGGTTAGAATCCTGCTGTAGCTGCTGGATGAAATTGGCATTGCTTTTTTTCTTTAATGCACAGGTGACTGCTACACCACAGCACCTAGCAGCTGTGCTGGCTGCTGCCATTTGTTGTGGTCTGCTGATAGGAGCCACACAGGGTGTGGATGTTTAAGGGATGGGAAGGATTGGGGCAACAAAGGTCAGTGAGATAAAAACTGAAGTCTTGCCTGTCATGCTAAGGTGTGGATGTACTTAAGCTTGTGCTTGAGTGGAAAGGCATTCAGAATAGGTAGTTGGTACTGTTAGGTTTTGAGGGCCCTTCAGTTCTGTAAATTGAGGGCCCAGAGACATGCAGATAACTAAGCACAGCACATAACTGCTGTCTCTCTTCTTCCCATCTTCTGCATTTGAACAACAGATTGGCTGCATTTAATTACCTCCATAACACTTGCTTTGTTTTCTGTCAGGCTGTTCGAAGGTACTGCCCACATCATGTGGGCCATTACTTGGGCATGGATGTTCATGATACCCCAGATATATCCCGGTCTGTCCCACTCCAGCCAGGCATGGTGATAACCATTGAACCAGGTAAAAAGATACAGTCAGTGGTGGACAAAATCATATAACGCTCTGGATAACAGTACTACTTTGAACTGTTAGTTGCTTCCTCTGACCAAAGCATTCAGGTCCTTTCCTGTTGAACTTGAAAATGACTGAAGTGTTGGAAAACCTTATCTTACACCCTTCCCAAAAATATTAGAATATTTGAAAAATGTGTTTCCATCTCAAATACAGCCAACGTGTGGGCATGAATTCTCAGAAAATGTCTGTGCAGCAAGAGACAGAATCATTTAGAACTTAAGACTGCTGGCGTTTGATCCTCAGCATTACATGTCAGTTGCAGTGCAGAGAAGCAGAGTAAATTCATTTGTGCTGTGGTCTTTGTTATTGTAACTAAACTACAATCAGTCACTTGTAGTGTAAGTTCCTCTTGAGCCTTGCAGCCCGCAATTACAAGCATTCACAACTTATCTTTGCAAATGAGACATTTCACAATGAGACTTTATTTCCACTCGTCACCTATTTTGGAGCTAGCAGATGAAAACTGATATTTAATGCTTGGCTCTTCTCTCTTTCTATTTGGAACACTGTTGAAATCATCACTGTGAACACAGTATTGAGAGCAAAAAGTGCCGAAGGACCGGCAGTAATTGTGGAAGTTTTATTAACGTGCTAGTGTCCGTAGGCACTGTCAGATACTTCCCTTTCTTTGTTTACCAGCTGCTGTGATTGAGGGGAAAGAGAGCAGTTTTCCTTATTAAACTTCTTCAAGGTCAAATTCTTCATATACTGCTGAAATTCTAACCCTGTTCTTATGGTGGGTGCAGTGAGGGAAAGGTGTTTTGGAGAGTGTGGCATGTTTTAATTCCCTCCCTTCTTTCAGGACTTTATATCCCTGAAGATGATGTGAGTGCCCCAGAGAGATTTCGTGGCATTGGTGTACGCATTGAGGATGATGTTGTGATAGCAGACGATTCGCCTCTCATCTTGTCTGCTGACTGTCCCAAGGAGATCTATGATATCGAGCAGATCTGTGGCCGCAGCTCATGATGTCCCTCCTCTGCCTCTTGCATCCTCCTCAGGAGATGCATGCCTCCAGGGATACAGATCCCTGTAACTGGCTGCACTTGTCAAATGATGGAGAGTGTGGACAGTTGATGGCTGTTTCCAAAGCTGAGGCTGGGAAGCGGAATGCAAAAGACTCTGGCACTGAGTGCTGAAAAGCAAAGCAACCTTTTCTATGTGTATTTTTTTTCTGATTTGACTAGTGCTGATGTTGAGCTGTTGCAGAACATGGGGGTGGATTCATCCCTGTGTTCTGTGGGTCCATCTGTTCTGATGCCCTTGGACAGATAGACTTTGTGAGTGCTACCAGTAGCAGAGCTTCAGTCTGGTTCCTCTACAGATCCAGTAGTGCAACTGCTGAGACCAGGGTCCTGTTGTTTACCTTTTTGCAGTAGTTACACAATAGTCAGAATTTAAAAGTGAAATTCTGAAAAATGCTGCTTTTGGAAAATAAAATCGTTTCAAAACACCTCTGACTTCAGAACCCTGGGCAGAGGGCTTTTGGTAGTCGGGAAGATGGGTTTGGTTGGGAGGTAGCCTGAAGCTTGTGTAGAGTGTTTTTATTATTTTAAGAATAAGGATATCTTTGGGTTTGGTTCAAGCAGATGCAAACTAAGCCAGCAGCAGAGGAAAACACCTCATCTATTCTTTCAGCTTATTGAAATGTTTGAGTAGTACTAACAGGGCTCTGGAGATTGTTCAT
This sequence comes from Chrysolophus pictus, assembly GCA_037305975.1. Taxonomy (NCBI): domain Eukaryota; kingdom Metazoa; phylum Chordata; class Aves; order Galliformes; family Phasianidae; genus Chrysolophus; species Chrysolophus pictus. Next base: position 146,591,424 of record CM074576.1, read on the forward strand.
TCTTGTCTTTCACATTCCATTCTTTTTATCACAGATGTCCATTCCAGGCTCTTGTTCTGAGCCTGCCACTGCCCTGTGAAGCCAGTAACATGTTGACTGTGCTGGGCTCCACTGGCAGGATGTTGGTTGTCACCTGGATGTGAGTTGATCAGTTCTGGGACAGTCACAGCATCCTTCTGGTTTATGCTGTGTCAGCCACTTCAGCGGTGCATTTGTGAAGAAAGCAGCATGAAGAATTGCAAGTTTTATACCACTTACTTGAAATAATTTGCCTTTTCAGAACACTGAGGTTATGAGCACTGCTGAGTTTTAGGTTTTGCCAAATGCCATCAGTAATGAATGCTTTGTGATAATATTTTTGAGGCAGCTGCAAATGTGACTTGTGGCTAGGATGGATGAGGAGTAAAGAGAAGACTTCCTGTCAGCAACAGCATATCACCCAAACCATTGTAATGCAACAGTAAATATACCTATTTGAGGCAAACATGCTGTCTGTGTATTTCCTGAAGCTATTTTGACAGTCTGAAAAATGTCTCTAATAATGTATCTCCTGTTACATATGTTGGCTTTTTCTTTGTATCATCTTTATTTTCCTTTCTAATTGCAGCTTTAGATATTTTTCCTCTCCACTTTTTTATTTTAATTCTCTTCCTCTATTCTCTTGCCTTGATACACCATAATATCACAATTTCCTAACACCCGCTTTTCTTCTTAGTGTATGTCAGTGCCTCTTCCTGTTTGTTCCCATTTAACTCCCCACAGTAGATGTAAGCAATGGTAGTCAGGGTTCCTGAGTTTGACTTCTGGCTCTGTTGCTGTGTAACCTACAGCAATTTCTTTTTAATCCCCCTTTTTTAATTTTCCTTTGTTTCATTTGACTTAGTGAAGGCCAGGCAGTGCCATGCATATCCCATTGTTTTTAATGGAAGCAGGGTGCAGCCACGAAGGTGTTAATCTGGCACTTGAAAGGCAGCCAAGACATACTGTAATTTTGTTTTTTAAATGTGATCAAAAATGAATGCTTTCACAAGGTTTAATGTATCAAGTTTCACCTATAAGAGAAAATCTACTGATCTCTGATGGAAGTTATTGTTAGATATTTGTGCATCACAGTGTCAACTGTTAGAAGGGAGGCTTGTCAACTTTTGATGTCCTTCCAATCTAACCCATTTTCCTTCCATTTGCACCTGTTAGAGCCATACCAACTGGGAAATATCTTGGATTTTGGAGCTACGTAAGTAGCTGAAAATACGTGTGTCTGCTGATGACCACATCTGCACCTGTGCTTAGTTGCAGAGTTAATGGTTAAAGGTACTGTAAATAAGCCTTTGGAATACATATTAAAAACTGATTTTAAAAATAATGTGTTTTCTAGAAGGTCATTTATTGAGCCATCAAGTTGCATGGCTATTAAACTGATTTAAAAACTTCAGAAACCATTATTTTTCAGAGAGTTTTATAAATGATCTGTAATCTGTCTTGTACTTCAAATAACTTCAGATAATTGTCAGATATAGACAAACACTGATTTCTATCTCTCCTCCAACTTGCAAACACCATTTGATCTTAGGAATGTTGAAGAATGTTTGTCAGTGAAGAAGAGTTTGGATGGGGAGTACTGGATCTGCTAGGACTGACTGCTGTGCTCTGCCATGCAAAGTGCCTGATTGAGGCTGTGAGTTGCTCCATATTCTATAAATCTTCCAGAGTTTCTAGCCATTTCTTCAGCATAAACTGCTGCAAATGTTTTGAATCTGTTGCTCCATGAGAGTGCATTCCATAGAATGTATTAAATTTTAGTGTTACCAGCTGAAATTTTTGAGGGCTTTCTCTCAGTTGTTGCAGAGGTAGATAATCAGAGTATCAGCTGGTACGTACAAACATGCCACTGCGTCCCTTGAATACAACCAAATCTGTGAACATTTCACGCATCGCTCATCAGGAAACCAGTACAAAGAATCCCTTCTCCGACTGCGCGTAACAATGACGTACGTCCCTAATCTCCCGTCGTATCCTGCCCAGTTTACTGCCTTGAAGAGATTCCTCGCTCCAACCACTTGGGTGCAGGAGCAGCTCAGTGGCAGCACAAGTTGTCATCTGCTGGATGAGAGTGAATCCATTTCCAGATCCTCACTGCAGGATCCACTTCTTTCACTGGCTCCTACGAGCTTGGATATGCATAACCTTAAGGCACATTTTCATGGACTTCTTGATTCAGCAAAAACTCAGGTATAAGCAAGACATGTTGGGGAAGGATCTTTTTTTGGAACTAAGCCACATGTCTTAAGAGATGAAATTTTCAATTCAGTCAGCCATCCCTATGAAGAAGCTGCTTGGCTTTCAGAGAAAGCCTCGGAGACTCTTCTTGACTTTCCCATTTCATACTCCACCAGCAACCTGCTCTGCTTTGCAGAACCTCGTTGGTAGTAAAGTCCCACTGTTAAAGTACAGTCTGAGCAGAGGGCGTTAATTTGTAGATATGCATCTGTCATCAAAATGGAAATAAATTTGACATTTAGCACAATTTGCCACTCAATCTCTGTTATCTGTGAAAAATACAATATGTCTTTCTAAAACTGTATTTGACGTTTCACAAAGCAACCTGATAGTGTAGAAAGGAGCACACAGAACAGAATGGAGATGGAGGCTTCTGGAAATGTACAGTGCAGTGTAGAAGATTCAGGAGGAGGGCATAATTTGGAGCCAGGGGTGTGTGCAGGTGGTTATAAGAGCAAGGTGAAAACAATCAGGTGTGAAATGGCAATTCGGTCTCAGAGCAGCACGGTAGCTATGACAGGTTACACAAGACAGGAGACCCTGATTGATTCCTCTTTCTCAAGAGGGGGGGAACAAAGCAGTCAGATTGTATTGATGAACTTGGTCTTAACAGTTAGTTTAATTATTTCATCTAAAAATCAATCAGAATTATCAGATGAGAAAGTTTTTTGCACTTTCACGTTATTGATCATGTGTCATGCTATAAAAATGTGAATTGGGGAAAGTAGGTTTCGAGGCAAAAATCTTCGCTATGATAGAGGGAGCGAGGCTGAGGTTATATACTTCTAAGCTTCCAAATTGCTGCTATGGAAATTTAGTAATTACTCCTAGGAAAATTACTGTAAAGCTAAAAAGTGTTCAGGTTAAACTTAGAAAAAATCCATATGAGATAAATGACCAAAATGTTGAGTACTTTATGTAGCTGGATAACAAAAGTCTGCACTGCAATAAATTGAGATTTTTTTTATTTTTTTCTGAACTGGTTTGTCTAGGAACCTGTATAGGCATTTTTCATTAGTGTGCAGAGCTAAACTTCGTTTCAGTTTCTAATGTTTCTGAGATCATTGCAGCATCTGTGCTGTGTGGACTCCTTTCACACATGCTTAGCCTCTGCTTTATTAAAAATCGCTGTTTGGACAGCACTGGCTCTGGGATCGTGTCTGACTTATAAAATCAATTGTATTTCAGAGATAAAAACAATGAGTTGCATCTTAAATCAGACTTTATGACAAATGGATAGTGAAGCAGGCTAAGTTCAACAGTGCTCTCCCTTCAGCTCCTTTTGGCTTCTCAGTTTGTCTTGCTGTCTGTCTTACCTGGCTGCCAGCTCTTCCCCTCTAGCTGGAAACAGAGCAAAGAAGCCCTGTCTTCCTGGGACAAGCCATGTCTCAGCCCACCTGCTTGCTTCTTCCAAAGCACCACCCAATATCTGGCTGACAACACCCAGGCTCTACTGAAGATGGGCAGAAAGGAACGAGGAAAAATTTCCAGGTCCTCCATGTGTCACCATTCCTTGCTGACTCATACCACATTATGCTTTTTTAACTACCATGATTGAGTTATCCATTAGCAATCACAAAGGGAAATTAATTCCTGCCTGGGCAAGTCTGATGACCAGAGCTTTGAGCAAAGAAAAAGTGAAACAAAAGTTGGTTGTAGTCAAGGAAGAATGGTTTCTGTAGGGTTTAAAATGTGTCGTTCCTTGGATGCTGGGGAACCAAGTAGTGATGTGTGGTTGATGTGCAGTCTTGGTTTGGGAGCTTCTTGGGAATGCAGGTCTCCAGTGAGCTGTTATAGGCCAGAACAGACCGTGTCTGAAGCTCTGTGTTGGTTTTCTCCTCTAGAGACCATGAAGAACCCAAGTTGGTTTTTTTTAAGGAATCTTTTCTTGTCATGATCCAAGCAGAAATATCGTGGCAGCAGAGGACTGAAACGCTCAGCCTGTAACTCACTGCTCAGGTACTAGAAGTTAGGAGTACAGCAAATTGGCAAAAATGCAGGTCTTTTCAGGAAAAAGGGCTCACTGAAGTAGTTTTGGTTTTTGTTGCTTCTTTTTTTTAATCGGTACATTTGACCAATATGAACAATGATGTGTGCAGGAGAGTGAGAGTTTTTATTCTGAGGCAGAGCAAATCTTCTGAGAGATTAATGCACGATGGCATCGACCACTGATCCAAGTTAAGCAGCCTGACTCTCCTACAAGGAAATACTAGCAGATGTCAGGTAGCTTCTTATATGTTAATCCTTTACGTGGTAGAGGTATTGCTTTTAGTTTGGGGAAAGTATACTGTATTTTTCCAGTCTAATACGCACATAGAGTGCAAGGTTTTGCCTATGGGAGCTACAGCCAATACCTCTTTAATTAACAGGGTTACATCTGGGTTGTGGACATGGAGCAGACAGTGTAGTCAGTCAGGGAAAGTCCAGCTGTTGCTAGTAGAGGGGGGACAGGTTTTAAGCTTTGCCAGTACAGTCTCATTCCATGATAAAAACCGGTGTTTCTGATGCTGCCTATGAACACCCTTCCTTAGCTCCTAAAGACAGCCTGATCATTTCTATACAACAGCCCAGGAGAGGTTCATCATTCACCTCGATATGCCTGTGCTGTTGTCCTACCATGCAATCAGGATCCAATTTTGATCTAACAACTGCTTAACGTTTCCAGAGCTGCTTCTTGGATAGACAAGGTTTGATATGGCACCTGGGACTAGGACAGTCCCCATCACAGGACCAAACTATGGAGCTGGGTCTGGCTGACTCCCCACACACCACACGTGTTCCCTCAGCCCAGCTCTCAAGCCTTCTCCTTCCCAGAGGAGCAGAGTCCCTAATAGATGGCTCAGGAATCTCCAGTCCTCGCACAGCAGCTGCCTCCATCACAGAGGCTTCGCATCTGTAGCTGTTCCCTCTGGACTCATAGAGATACCCTCCTGCAACTCAAAGAGATGTACGTAGCCTCCAGTGCACACCTTGCACCTTTGTCAGATTCTGTAAGGCCTTGCTGAGGTCCCTCTGATGCACTGCAGATATCTGGTTCATATATCGCTCTCCAATTTATGCTTTCCCCTGCTCTTTTTTTTCCAGGAGATGAGCTTTTTAGCAGCTACACGGGTGTTACTGTGGTGACTGTAACCAAGCAAAAACGTAACGTTCGTATTGAGATGGTTCTACAATTGTGGACTTGGATACGATTAAGAGATTTCTAAAGGCGTGCAGTATTTTTTTTTACTTTTTTCTTTTTTTTTTTTCCCTTCCCTGCAAAACAGAAAGAGATTTCTAACAAATTTCCAGTTACAAAGTATGAAGTGGAAATGTATGATTCATCTTCAAAAGCATGTGTGTATTAGTTTACATATAAACACACACATATTATGCACACAAATGTCGTGCCTTTTAGCTAGTCAGAGATTTTAAAGAGCTTTTAACCAAGCATAATTGAGATTTTTTGGATGTTTTGGCTTTGCATTTTATTATGCTTCATTTGGTTTTCTCGTTAAGTTCGATTTTAACTTAGAATGTCCAAGGGTTATAGTTTCTGGGCTTTGAACAATTACATTATCTCTGCAGTATATTTTACTGTAAATCGCTGCCGTGCAGCCTTAGCATTGCCTCCATCTTCATTTTTCTTCCTGTTGTATAATGTATTTTCCCCGCTCTGAGGTTTTTGAGGAGAAGGCATTCCATTCCGTGACTCTCACCTGGTGAGTGCCTTTCCAAAGGAAGGTGAGAATGTGCTGTCTGAAAGATGTCATTTTTACTCTCGAAAACCAGAACAAAAACGTATCATTTGATCTTACTTTCCCAGAGAAACAAAACAGGACAAGTGTAGCAATTAATGAAAAATAGGATTGTAGTGCCAACCCAAATTCTTAATATAATGATAATTGCATATTAATCCCAGCAATCAGCCACGAGCTGCTATTTTCCTTCATTGTGCAGCTCCCTCTGAAATTGTAGTGATGTTAGTAATGTATACAAAACTGATAATCTGCTTCTCTAGGCTTGTTTAAGACAAAAAGACATAATCACCAAACACCACATCTCTCAGTGTACCCATTTCTGTTGACCTACAAGCTAACAGAACTTGACATGAACACCTTCTATAATACAGCCTGCATTCAGCCAACAGTGACACAGAACGAAAGAGTAGGAGGCACCCTTTGATCAGATAGTCTGAATACTTTCTTATTAAAACCATTGCATTTCATCTGCTTTATTTATTGCCAAGCCTGGTAGCTCATGTGTGACAGCAGTGGACTCCCTGTAAGGCATTGGGCCTTCATCTGGAGGTTGGGGAGGAGAATGCTGGGGTGGGGAGTTGCTTCATTCAGCCCTTTGCTCCAGCTGTGAAGAGTCCTTTTCATTACAAACCCATACAACTTATTTTCACTTCCACTGCAGGCATTATAGAGAGGACAAGGAGCAGTTTAATCTGTTTCATGAAGAGCTCAGATACCTGCTCTGAGTTCACTGTTGCCTTGACAGGGGAACTGTGACTGTGATTCTATGAAAACGTCTGCAACTCTGAACTTTGTCTCCTCTGTCAGTCATATTAATCTGATGAGAATTAGCTAAGGCAAATCTAGAAGGATGAAGAACCAGAGAGGAAAGGCAGAAAACTAGCAATGGAGAGACGTACACGTTGCATGACTCTTCTCTGGTAGGAAAGATCTTGCACACACACAGAAAAGAAAATCAAGTCTTCCAGTAAGCATCACAATCTCTTCAATTCTTTTTCCTAGTACTTGATGTAATTTTTATATGTTTAAAAATTAAATGCAAAGTTACAGGAAGAATTGCACAGTGGCTCCTCTGGACCTGAATCCATTCTTTATTGGGGCCTTCCCCTCTTTTGGCCATCCTTTGTTTGCTCTGGTAAAACGAGCAATTGTGTGGGACATGAGCACAGTCCAGACCTCATTCAAGTCTCTGTTTGTTCCCTGAATGACCTGGCTGTGCAGACCTCACACTGCTCACGTCAGTGCAGAGGGAAAAGCCCCAGTCTTGAAGTGTAAGTACAAGGGAGAGAACTGAGTTTTCCCGTGTGTTGATGCTGCCATTGCATCATTCCAAGCTCAGGATTCAGTGTCTCAGAAAAGATTTCTTGTCATTGTCTGTGTTCTTTCACATTTGATCACTTTAACTTCCCCAACAGCAAAGGTTCTCTTTGAAATCCTCAATATCCTTTTTTTGTTCTTGCTTTACATTTGAAATCAAGCAGGCATTAAACAAATTTCAGGTAGCTCCAACTTTTTTCCACCCAGCTTGGTGAACTGATATTGATCTGGCTAATACATCTAACAGGGAGCAAACGGGCTGTGCAAGGAGATTTTTTCATTCCATTACGTGATTTTTTTCAGCCCAATGGATTGGTTTCCTTTAGAAAGCTTGCTCCAGATTGAATACTGAAAGGTATGAATACCACTCAATGTAGTAAAAGGAGGGATGACCTCTTATAGAGTTTGTTACTGGGATTCGCTCTGGAAAAAGTTTGGAGAGGATTTGGAGGAGGCTGACCCAGCACTGAGCACTGACCAAGAGATCACTCCATGAATCTTCATTCCTCACCTGGAGGATAAGGATGAGAACTCCTGTATGACCAGCCCTGCACAGCACCATGTGCTCTTCCAGCCTTCCAGCTCAAATTGGGTGACGTACAAACACACCTATCTTCCTTTTTTCAGTAATTAATCCAAGAGAAGTAACCATTCAGAGCAGCAAACTGAGCACGCCATGATGGTAAGTCTCTACTACTTGTTTTGATTTCATTATTCCCTCTGTCTTTTCAAGTCGGTCACATTATTATTTTGCTGTTGGGGAGCCTTGCTCCATTTTGAATTTTCTTCTGCTCAGGCTTTTCCATTCCGACTGTCATAACCTGCTTGTGCCACAAAGCATTATTTCATTTTATCTGGAGGCAGCTGGACTGACAATACACTTACGCCATTTCAGGAAGTTTTTAGAGATCTGCAGTGTCAAGAAAGAACAATTTGCGTTATCTTCTTTATTATGTCTATTACTTCTTCAAAAGAACATTATTTAACATGCAAATGGCAAATAGAAGCATTCTTGAAATTTATACTTGGTGCAGATTTTTATGTCCTCTTCCTTCAATCATTACTAAAATTAGAAGGTTAAAAACATTTATGGATGATAAAGACCTGGCAGAGACTGAAGATAATTCCTACTTCTGGCTTTTTTCTTCAAGGAACGTACTTATTAAAGAAAAGAGTCAATTTTTAAGTAGGAAATGAACCGATTTAGAATTGTTATACATATGAATTGCATTTAGTTTTGTTACTGTTTAAGATATTAAAAGTTTTGAAGTACCCTTTGCAGTGCTCACAAGTGTGTATACTCCTAAGTAAATAGATGAGATTAGACTGCTCTTGAAGTAAACTGGCATGCTCCAGTCTCTGACTTGAAGTACGACTCCTGTACAGTGTGCTACTGCGTGTTGTGCCCTCAGCTGATCTTCATAGAAATGCCAACTGAAGTATTGCTGAGCCTATGGAAATAGGAACAAGAGTTTCCAGTGCGATTCCATCAGTTTCTTAGCTGTTAGGATAGGGCTTTTGTGTCTGTGAATTGCAGTCTACATGGAAGTGACTGATGTTTTCTGTCATACTCCGATGAGTGTTTAAAATATTAATGACGCATTTGGATTATGGAAAAAAATTCCTCCCAAGTGATCTGGCCGCTCCTTTATTCAAAGGCCACTTCTCCATGTGGTTGCTTCTCTGCTAATTGCATACAGCGAGACTACCAGCTACATGAGTTTGCATATGGGGCCAAAAAGAAACTCACGTCTGTAGAAAGAAAGTAGGATCTGCTATGGAAATCTCTATGAATGTGCAAGCACTAACAGCAGAAGCCACAATTAATTCCCCTTTTAATTAAAATACTCAACATTATAATAAAAAGATTATTTCCTCACTTACTCTGCAGTTTTAGAGCCCAAATGAAGTAGCACGATGCTTTTATGGTGATGCATGCATTGCTCATGGAGAAACACTGCATCTACTCACAGCTTTGGGAGTTTGTATCTTACCAGGCGAAAAAAAAATAAAGACTCAAAAGATGTGACCCTGACTGCTTTCAACAGCTAAATCAAAAACTGGTGGTTCTTCTTCACACTTTCCCTTGACCATTCAGAACATGAAATGTCCTTATGCTAGAGTCAAATGTGGTGTGCACACGCTGCCCTCATGCATCTTCTCTTTTCTAGAATTTGAATGAAGCGCGGAATTTTAAAATAGTATTCAGAGCATCTGTGCAAAAATAATGTAAATACTGTTATTCTGATCCAGTCCAAAAGAGTTAGTCAAGGGCAAGATGGGAGGCTATCATGTGCAGATCACTGCATGGCCACAGCGTTAGGAGAATGGAAATGCAATTGTACTGCTCGTCTTCTGGTTACATGGCTTAAGCTACGAGACAGTTTGTAACACGTGGGATGGAGGACTTGCCCTCATCTCACAGATCCACATCCTCAAACCAGCATGTGTGTAGTTTGGCTGTGAGCCAGGAACAGAGAATAAATTTCAAAATTAAAAAAAAAAAATCACCGTTTTTTGTTGTTGTTGTTGTTGTTTTTTTAATATCACTTTGGATTTGTAGAGGGATGATTTCTACAAGGTTCCCTGGTGTTACTTATATTAACATTTTATAGGCTGCTCATGTAAACTCTAGAGCTTTCATGGCTCTCAGTATTAATTTTTAAATATAAAACAGTTCATACTGATTTTTATTGCTGTTTAATTTAGTTTTTGTTTGTTTGTTTTCTTTTAACGTGGCTTCTCAGCTGTAAGGAATGTGGCCTGCACTCATTTAAGACTTCTCCAAGACTTCTCCAGATACACAAAACCCACTATTGTCATCCTTTTTTCTTACACATTTTAACACTCCAAGAGCTAAAGTTGCTCATATTTGTCATGCAGATCGATTATTCTAAGCAGCAAATCAGATCACCTATTATGGAAGGTAACTAAGGGCTGTTTTTTTTAGATAGAACTGGAAGTCTCTCCTACCTTTGTACCCTACATTGTTTATATCTCAGATACAGAAATTGATAGATTAGGGTTAGAATTGTCTAAATAAATCATTTTTAAATAATAAATAAATAAATATAAATAAATAAATAATTTTTAGCAAATAGTGCCTCTTATTCAAAGGACACATGCAAACAATTCCCAGCCAAATGGAACTTATTGGCTCCTAAGTTCACGTGCTTTTTGAAGTGATCCCAATATCACTCATCTCTTCCAAGCATCTGAACTTGCTTAAAGCAACATGTGGTTTTTCACCCTTCTATAAGAAAAAGGCAATTTCTAAATAGGGTGCAGAAAAATATATTTTAAATAAAAATATGTTTTATTTTAAATAGTATATTCACGTTTTTAACAGTAGCTTTACTCAACAGAAAGAACTTTCCATATGAAAAGCTCTTTCTTAACAGTTATTCTAGATAAATTGCTATGGACAATTCAGACAGTTAAAAAAAACTGCACAAATACTGAGAAGAGCAAGCTTACATCTTCCCTCACAAGACTGGTGAAGAAAGGATGTGCTTTCTTGTGCATTAATGTATTTCATCAGAATTCCTGGGAAGCCATCCAGCTATACGTAGTAAATATTTCACATACCAATAAAGTGATTCCTCAGCAATTCAACCTCTCAGCACAAATGAAATTTAATTTATGAATATTGCACCTGTTAAATGGTGAAATAGGCTTCTGACATAAGTGATACTTTTGTACTGTAATGTATCTAAATTTTAAAGAAAGTCCTCTTCTTCCAGATAGTAATCTTTTAAAGATCATAATTTCAAAATCATTCCTAGGCTTGAATTTTGAACTTTCACACTGGAAAGGGAATGCTTGTGATTTTTGAACATATACAGATACATATATACATGTATGTGGATCAACACCATCAAGTGAAGCCATAAAATGTGCCTATTACAGAATTAGCCATTTGTTTTGTGTAGCTAATGATAAAATCAATACGTGGTCCTCCAAACTCTGTCTTTCTAGCATTCAATCAAGCGATTGAATCTGCAGACTTTGAAGGGGAGAGATGTTTTTCCACCTTTTGACAATCCATATTATACTAATTCAAACAGCATTTACACAGGGCTGCACCGGTTTACTCAAATTGCTTTCAATATCATTTCATTAAATCAACATAAAAGGTTGTGTTGACCTTTTACATATATATTTAAATCTGATCAGTGGAGCTTAAATCAATTAGGAACTGATTTTAAGCCAACTCTTAAAGCAAATAAGTGTGTCCATACGGGGTTCCTCAGCTGTTCAACGAATTGAAGTGAAATCCAATTTAAATTAAGCTGCTGCAAACAAACCACTGTTGTGTTGTGTGCGAGTCCCAAATGTGCCCTCAAAGTTCTTTGAGAAGTTTCTCTTTCACTTGAAAGTGTACCTGAGGGAGATGTGGTTAACTGAGTGAAATCCATTCATCCCAGTCAGGAAGGGAGGGGTGACAGAACACGGCTGTAAAAAGCTTCCAAGCAAACACCCAGCGTTCAGAGAAGAGTTGCATACCACAGAATCACGGAATCACAGGATGGTTGGGTTGGAAGGGACCTCAAAGCCCACTCAGCCCCAACCCCATGCTGTGTGCAGGGCTGCCTCCCACCAGCTCAGGCTGCCCAGGGCCCCATCCAACCTGGCCTTGAACTTCCAGGGATGGGGCACCACGGCTCTCTGGGCAGCCTGTGCCAGTGCCTCACCGCCCTCTCAGTGAGAAATTTCCCTTGATATATAATCTAAATATCAACTCTTTTAGTCTAAAACTGTTCTCCCTTGTCCTATCACTATCTCCCCGTGTAAAAAGTTGCTCTCCTTCCTGATTGTAAGCTCCTTTTAGGTACAGGAAGGCCTCAAAGAGGCCGCATGCCAACCTTCTCTTTACTGTCAAATGACCACCTGTTGTTTTCTCCCCACTTTTTGGCAGCTCTAATGGCAGCGAACAAGACTGGTGGATCACAGACACCACCGCTCACCAGATTCCAGCAGGAGGGGGTTTCCTCTGCATCCCCAGCCTAAAAAGAATTGAAGCATGTTTAAGGAAAATCCTCTAGCAGCACAAACACCACATCACGCCTTCTGGGGACTGGGACACCGGAATATCCAGCCTTTAGCTTGCCATCACAGCGGCCCTGGTGTTTGCAGAGAGTACAGTACTCCTCCCTCTTAAACAACACCACAGACTCTTGCAGGATTGCAGAGAAGCCTTTTTATGACCCGTAAGTCAGCAGGGCAATTTCACACATTTTAGTCTTGAAGTAAAGGAAGGGGAGATTCAAAATGAACCACACTCCATTTGATTCTTAACGCGCACAAGGTGGCGTGAAACGTGTTTGTAGAAGGGACAGATTACCTGATAACTTCTGTATATCAACAAACGTGCAACCTGGGTTTTGACTGTAACATTTAAAAATACAGTAAAATACAAACATAGAATAAAGAGACAGCAAGGGTGAAAGGAGAAAATAGAAAGAAATAGCAAGGCAAACTGAGGGGAAAGTGGTTTAGCGTAAGTAACTCTTAAATCAGCCAACACGGGAGTGAGTGTTTCATTTGTGAGCTTCTGGGGGCCAGTGGTTCCTCTGCCTCCCCAATCCACTCTTATGCAGATAAACTGTCATTTTCTCCATTTCCCTGTCATCTTGTTCCCCTGGGACAAGAAAGAGAAACTATACAGTCTTCCTTATACTCTCCACACAGTTTTAATTAACAGTTTTGCTGTATGAAAGAAGGGTTGGAATGAATCTTTCTCAGCTTCAGGCTCCTTTCTAACTGAAGGCAGCTGATTGATGGGCTTCTGAAGAAGCCGTCCTTGCTAGTCCAACCCCAGCAGGAGAAATGTAGGTAAATGCAGGTACTTTGTCCCACTTTGTGACCAAAGGAAGGTAAGAGAATGGGGCATTGTTTTTGACTCCAGGAATGAAAAGGGCTTGGTGCAGCTGACGGTTTGCATTCATGTGGTATTTTCAGGCCTCTGGCCTCTTTCTTTTCCCATCTTTCCTGATTCCTCAGATTATTTATAATATTCCCATTCAGACTTGCACAACCAGTTATCTTGAATGACTGCAGACCTGTCTGCAAAAGAGGGTTACCTGATGTGAGTGAATATGAATATAAGGATCTTCCATGATAAACTCAAGAGTATTTCTATACTATGAGGTAAAGGAGACAGCTTGTTGTAGTAAACTCTCACCCTGTACAGTTTTGTGTGTGTCTTGGTAAGACCTCCCTGAAGCTTTTGCATTCTGTCCCATCCTTCATTTTTCAACTCATTGAAACATAGATGACTGGGAGAGTATTCCTGAGGCAGAATGTGGCTTTTATCCCCTTCCTCTTAGCACAGATAAGAATTGGTGACTTTGAAGATGAGGTGGAAAATAATACTCATGAATTATCTGTTGAGCAGAGGGAGAAAGAAAAAACAAAAATAGCCAGGGGTGGGAAGGGGGAGTGGAAGGAGGAATGTCATCACTTTGCAATGGAGGGATGTCATTGCTTTGCAATGGCGAGTTACTAAGAGCTGTTTCTCTGCTCACTACTATTTTTCTGAAGCTGTCAGGACTGGAGAGCTCCTGCCTTCTGATCAGTGAATATTCATTGCCTTTAGAACCACAAAACCATTAAGATAGGAAAAACATCTAAGATCATCAAGTCCAATCCCCAGCACATCCCCACCATGCCCCCAACCACGTCTCTCAGTGCCACATCCACACGGTTCTGGAACACCTCCAGGGATGGTGACTGCACCACCTCCCTGGGCAGCCTGTGCCACTGCAGCACCACTCATCCTGAGAAGAAATTTCTCCTAATATCCAACCCAAACCTCTCCTGGTGCCACTAGAGGCCATTCCCTATTGCTGTTGCCTAGGAGAAAAGGCTGATCCCCATGTTACTACAATCTCCTTTCAACCATCTTCCCATTGGGATTTCCAACTGAGCTGAGCTTTGAGATAAAAGGAAAGGATGTTTGATGCAGATGTGTTGAAGGTGTAGGAACCCATTCAGCAAAGGAATATGCTAATGTATTAATTTATTTTATTGTTAAAAATAGGACGCTCAGGCAGAACACCTCTCTTGTGAGATTCACTGCCCTAAATACCATAATGAACTTCACAGTGGAGTCCAAAGTATGGCTAAATTCAGTGTATTCTCTTTATTGAGGCAATCATGAGGAAGAGCAAACAGGCATCAGAAATACTTGAAATTCTGATTTCTGAAAACTATCTGAGCTAGGTACTACAATTTTTTGTTCCTGCTTATGCTGGTATGGGAGGCAGGGGACTCCTGGCTCCCTCTCTCTGGGCTTCTTTCATAATATCCATCTAGTTTTTGCACCAGTCACTGTTGTGTCTGTGGACCACCTACTTTGTTTTCCCAATTTCTTTTAGGGTTGTCAAGATGAAGTGGTATAATTGCATCTGAACTCCATTTCCACCCTCTCCTCCCCCCTAGAAAATAAAATAAAATAAAATCTTGGATTTGGACTTTTACTATTTTCAAATGCCATATGGTGCCTGTGCTATGATTGCCAATTTGCTGGCCAAGGGCCTTGACAGAATGCTTTTACCCATAGCAGCATCTCTCCCATTGTGACAAAGGATGGTAGAGGCTAAGGAATTCTGTCACGATGAACAGGAACATAATTCAGTCAGAAGTAATCTTGAGAGGAATTTTGGTTTACTCCTATTTTAGGCAGGAAGGACAAAGAATTAATGGGCGAAAGCAAAAGCAAAGTTGTAACTCAATGCTTCTCATCTCCTTTCAAAAAAAAAAAAGCATCATTCCACCATGACTCAGCAGAGGTAGCTTCCAGACCTCCCTTGTTGATAGTATTTTTTTCTGATTTTAGTACTTATTCCCTCTCCTGAGGCTGTGCCACATTCAAGACTATCAGGGAGGAGCTGTAGATAAGAATATCTGTAAACAGTATTTTAGTGTCTCCCACACACCAGTCTGGAACTGCCTCGTGTTACTGAGTGCTCATGGATTTCCCTACTCAGTAGGAGTTCACTGATTTATATGCAGACAAACTTGTGTTACTGCTTTGGTTACTCCCCATGGTTTTACCTGACTACTGGTAATCAGCTTGCCACATTTTCCATTGTTGCTTACATGTAGCAGTAGATGCATATAACTATTTGTATTGAGCTATCATAACATTCACTTTTGTTTGTTTGTTTAATCCTCTCTAAAAGGATAAAAGGCATTTTGAAGACTCTGCCTAAGCAATGTGGGATGTCCAGACTGTGACCCGTTGCTCACATCACAGGATCACTTCAGCTGGAGAAGATACATAAGATCACCAAGTCTAACCACCACCTAACACTACTGTATCCACAGCTAAACCATGTCCCTAAGCACCATATCCAGATATCTCTTAAATACCTCTGGGGATGAAAACTCCACTGCTTCCCTGGGTAGCCAGTACCAATGTGTAACCACACTTCCCATGAAGAAATTCCTCCTGACATCTTGTCTAAACCTTCACTGATGCAATGTGAGACCATTTCCTCACATCCTATCACTTTTCAGCTGAGAAAAAGCTGCTGCTGCTGTGGTTGATGGTGCTGTCTCCTGCACTGGGTCTGTCCCATCTCCTCTAGTCACCTTGCACACGTCTTCTGGCCAGCTGTCTGCATTCAGGTTAAAAACAATCACTTCCCCCGTTGAAGGACTTGTCCTCTCCCCAGATGACAAATGCAGCCTGTCTCTCTGCCATCTCCTCAGGCTCTTAGCTCAGGTTAAAGCCCTCAAGCTCTCCCTCTTTCCCATGTCTTTTCCTTGAAGCACCGAGGGGCTCCCTATCCCCATTTTTTTTAGTCAGCCCAACATCCTCACTGTCATGCACTGAGACTCTTCTGTTCCAGTCATATTTCCCTGTAGCAGCTGATAGCTGGGTGTGGTGAGGGGCTGAGGTGCCTGCTGCAGAGACAAAGTTATTTGTTGAACATATAGAACCACACTTCCCGTTGCTCTTTTTCATGCATGAAGAAAGGCTGTTTGTAGCAGGTTGGGCACAGTCATTAAGTACCATGGTTTTTGCAAGCACCTGGTAACCTGCAGGTTGGTTTTGAGTCATGACGGTTGGTTGTTATTTTATCTTCAAGTTATCAACCAGCTTGAGGTGCAATACCATGAGAAAGAAAGAGCAGCAATTAGTCACTATCCCATGAAATGCTGCAACTCATTCCTCTCTCTGAATCTCATCTGTTCCTCTTAGTCAGATTATGGGGAGCAGGAGGCTTCACTTCTCTCCTGAGGTTTTAGTAACAAATTGAAAAAACAATGGTACTATATGGGAGTATAATGTGACCATCATCTAGAAAACACACACAGAGACAGAGGCATTGGGTTCATGCAGAAACCGACCATCACTTGGTCCAAAAATCTATGGGATATATTGCTTAACCTACCTCTCTGGCTCTGTTCTTTGAATTCAAGTTTACTTTGAGCACTCTGGATCAGCTGGGGATGCTACAGAGTTCTGGAGAGAAGTTGTTTGCTTACTTCATGAACTCTGAGAAGTTTTGTGGCAGTGTGGAAAGACAATACATAAGGTACCATTTGTGAGTGCTGTTTGTCTGGACACTCACAACAGCAAAGGCTGCTAGAAATCCCAACTTAGTCAAATCAATTACTTTTAGTGGCATCAGCAACTGGGGGGCAGCCAGCCAGCCCTACAGTTCTTTGAAGAGTAAGAAAATGCACTTCATTTTTACCCCTCGGTTTGCAAAGCACAGTACAGAAACCAGACTCATATACCAGGTAATTCCTGTCACATGCTGCTTGGAGCATTATCAGAATGCAGCACACCTGCAGCACTGAGAAGGTGACATGCAGAAAGGCAGCAGCAAAAGTCATTCATAGCTGTAAACTTGAGGTTTGTAAGCACTTAGCTAAGGACTAACTCCCTCTTCCCCTGCGCTTTGCTCCTGGCAGACATGAAGACCTTGGAGACCAGTCTGTTATCGTGACTGTAGAATCATACAATCACAGAATCATTAAGGTTGGCAAAGGCCAATTTTAGAGAGATCACCCAGTCCAACTGCCAGCCCATCCCCACCATGCCCATTAGCAACATCACTCAGTGCCACATGCACACGGTTCTGGAACACCTCCAGGGACAGTGACTGCACCACCTCCCTGGGCAGCCTGTGCCACTGCAGCACCACTCTTACAGAGAATAAATCTTTCCTCATATCCAACCTGAACTTCCCCTAGCAAATTTGAGGCCATCACCTCTTGTCCTATTGCAGTTACCTATCTGCAAGAAGAGGCCAGCCCCCACCTTGCTACAACCTCCTGTACAATAAAATATTGCTCTAAAGAGTGTTACAAAGGATGTGAATTCCTGCTTTGTTACAAAGGATGTGAATTCCTGCTTTCTTTCAGAACATTTTCATCCTGAGTGCATCCTGAGCACTCCAGAGAGATCCCGTGGCACTGGGGTAGCACTAGGCTGACATGGTAACAAAGGATACACAGCTCAGCCCATCTGAGGGGCTGGGAAGGGAGCAAGGACTGAAGAGTAAAGCAACCTCTTCTCTAAAGGCCTGCTCTGCTCTATTCTGGATGAGGGGATTGAGTGCACTCTCAGTAAGTTTGCGGATGACACCAAGTTGGCTGGAAGTGTTGATCTGCCTGGGGGTAGCGATGCCATACAGAGGGATCTGGACAGGCTGGAGAGCTGGGCTGAAGCCAATGGGATGAGTTCAACAAGGCCAAATGCCAGGTCCTGCACTTTGGCCACAACAACCACAGGCAACGCTACAGGGCAGAGTGGCTGGAAGACTGTGTAGAGGAAATGGACCTGGGGGTATTGATTGATGCTCGGCTGAACATGAGCCAGGGATGTGCCTAGGTGGCCAAAAAGGCCAACGCCATCCTGGCTTGCATCAGAAACAGTGCTGCCGGCAGGAACAGGGAAGTGATTGTCCCCCCCCAGAGTGTATTCAGCTCTGGTGAGGCTGCACCTCCAATACTGTGTCCAGTTTTGGCTCCTTCACTGCAAGAAAGACATGGAGACCCTGGAGTGGGTTCAAAGAAGGGCAACAAAGCTGGTGAGGTGTCTGGAGCACAGGACTTATGAGGAGCGGCTGAAGGAACTGGGATTGTTCAGTCTGGAGAAGAGGAGGCTCAGCAAAGACCTCATTGCTCTCTATAACTTCCTGAAGGGAGGTTGTAGTGAGCTGGGGGTCAGCCTCTTCTCTTGTGCAACTGGTGATAGAACTAGAGCGAATGGCTTCAAGCTGCGCCAGGGGAGATTTGGGCTGGATGTTAGGAAATGCTACTTTTCTGAAAGAGTGGTCAGGCAGTGGAATGGGCTGCACAGGGAGGTGGTGGAGTCACAAACCCTGGAGGTGTTCAAGGAACGTTTGGATTTTGTGTTGAGGGACGTGGTTTACTGAGAACCATTGGTGATGGGTGAATGGTTGGACTGGGTGATCTTGTGGGTCTTTTCCGACCTCGGTGATTCTGTGATTCTCTTTGCTGCCAGACAATAAAGGATGATTTTACACCGGATAATGACTCCAGGCAGTATGATTGCTGCTGTGTGGCTGTTACCCGCTGGCAGCCACCTCTCCACAGTAACACCAGTCGAGGTGGGATGACTGTAACGTTATATTGTGATCATTTAAAGCGAGATGGACGTTAGCATTTCTCTGACACACATATGCACCACCGTACGCTTTGTTAACGTCCAGAACGATTGCTGAGTTTAGGGTGGCATCACCATATAGATTTAAGATTATAATTAATGTTTTCATGTAAAGAAATCTTTCAAATTGTGCTCTAAACAGCGCTACGCGCCGCCACCCCGCCTGCACCCACCTCTCCAACTGCCTCCATAGCCCCTCACTAAGGGAACAACCAGAGCGGGCCCCGCCCTGCGCGGCGCCTTTAAACGCCCAACCACGTGACCGCACTCCCGGCTTCCCCCGGGCGCCGCACTGCCGCCGTCCCCGCACCTGTTGGTGACGGAGAGGGTGGGGGAGGGGCGGAGCCTGGCGGAAGCTCCGTCTACGCCTTCCGCTCACGCCTCCCCGGGCCCCTTTCCGCCGCGCATGCGCACAGAGCGGAACGGCCTATTCACGCATCCAAAATGGCGGCCGCGATGGATGTGGACACCCCCAGCGGCACCAACAGCGGCGCCGGCAAGAAGCGCTTCGAAGTGAAGAAAGTGAGACCCGTAGGCGTGGCGCGCTCTACCCGGCCGCTCCCAGCGGGAGGAGGGAGGTCGGGAACGGCCAGGTGGCTACGAGCAGGTCCGAGTCGCGAGCCGCTTTCCGCTCCCCTCACGGAGCCGGGCGTTCGCTTCCGCACCGGCGCTGCCATATGAGAGGGGGGGTTGCGGAGGATATTGGCGTATGTCCGGGCCAATGGGTGAGGCGGGTCTCCGCGCTCGGAACGGAGGTTGGCCAATCAGAGGGCGCCGCCGCGCGGGCGGGAGGATGGGGAGGGGCGGGGCGGGGCGGGGCGGGGCTAGGCTAGGCTAGGCTAAGCTAGTTCTGCCTGGGCCACCGCTCCGAGCTGGGGGCAGATCGGGCTGAGGGAGCGGGTTCGCGGGGTGGTGTTTGCTCCTCAGTCCCGGACGCTCTGGATCAGTTGCCCCAGTGGGCCTTTGTGGTGCGAAGGATGCTTTGCACGTATTTGTGTGGCTGCTTCTTTTTGTATTCTTCACAAGTCGACTCGTAGGTGGTCAGCAAATGCTGTCTTGTCACCCTGGTTTTCTTTGCTTCTCCCAGACAATCATAATATGGCTCTTTGGCCTGTCGTCTCCAGTGTGGCTGCGAGCTGAATGGTGGTAAAAGACCCCAAGTTCACTTCAGCGGGGCCCAGAGGTGGTTAGGATATGCAGTTCTAGGTGGTAGCAGTGCCATGAAGTGCCAGTGCAACAGGAGTCACCTTCAGTATGCTCTTTGTCATCTGTAGCAGTTACCCACACAGCTATAGCACTCCTCATTATCGTGTGGGAAGTGCTGGTGCCATTTTCTGCTCCCCTGTGAGGTGCCGAGGACTGTCTGAGGCACGTGTGGCTCAGTACAAACCTGTGGATCCCAAGAGGATTGGTGGGATTCAATAGCCAAAGTATGGCAGCCACAGAATCACAGGATTGTTAAGGTTGGAAAAGACCTCTAAGATCACCCACTTCAACCTTTAGCCCATCCCCACCATGCTCACTGACCACATCCCTCAGTGCCACATCCACACGGTTCTGGAACACCTCCAGGGACAGTGACTCCACCGCCTCCCTGGGCAGCCTGTGCCACTGCAGCACCACCCTTTCTGAGAAGAAATTCTTCCTACTATCCAACTGTGAAGGTGCTGAGAGCTCTATAGTAACTCCCTGGTGTGCGGATGGAGACCCTGAGAGATGAAATCTATGCTAGAAGGCTGGCTGGACTTGTTAGATTAGAAGAAGATCACTACTCAGCCATTTCCCAAAACATCTAGTAATAGTATTGGTGGTACTAATGAAAAAAAAATGAAGTGGTAACACTTAGCAACTCTTGGGAGTCTGCTTTCATCCTTCAGAATTTGGAGCTCAGAGGAAGCAATAGAAACACTTAGATGTAAATGGAATAAAGCAGAGAAGATACACTGTCAATAAAATCATACTGAAAAAGTAGAAAGAAACAAAATATTCAGTCTATTTTATAAAGTAGAAACAAAGACTATCTGTCTACCAGTGTATAGATGAGTTTGCCTTCAGTATTCAAAACAATCCGTGAGTTCTGTCAATTTACGAAAGACCTAATTATGGTGGGATGATTTAGTTCTTTTTGGGGTGAGGAAGAATAAAAAGGTGCTATGTTTTTCTGCATAGCTTGTGTCAGAGTCTCATTCTCAATTGGTTTTCTAAAGTTGTCATGGAATTTTCTAGCCAGTCCTATTGAAGTAACACAGAACAGATATCCCATTTTTCTTTCATTCATATTTTTAAGTAAAGTTTTTGAAAGGTTTGTTTGGAAGCAATTTCAATTTTATTTTTTTTTTGCAATGAAGATGGTTCAGGAGTCACTGAGGGGCAAAGTTAGAGGTGTTGGCTGCATCTGCTCTAAGGGATGGTTACTAGGATAGATGCTGCAAACGATAGAAATTCCAAACTGAGGATGTGGCATGAGATGCATCCTTGTCTCCAGATTATAAATAGAAATGCAGAAAAAAAAAAGAGAGAGAGAGACTGGGAGAGGTATCTGTTGTTTCTGGAACTGGAAGGAAACATTGAGTGTGAGAGGTATGTAAGAAAGAATTACTCTGGAGCTGTAAGGTGTGTGTTTTTAATATCCTAACTTTTCCATTTCAGAAAGAAATGGGATCTTGAGGAATAACAAGGATTTCCGTGTGTTATATATTGAATAAAATTGATGTTTTTCTTTTTTCTTTCCCCTCTCACTCCAGTGGAACGCAGTAGCTCTGTGGGCATGGGACATTGTGGTTGATAACTGTGCCATTTGCAGAAACCATATTATGGATCTATGTAAGTAAATGATGGGGAAGAGTGCTTACAGTTTTGACGTGTACAAGATGCACAGTTGAAATTTCCATTGTTCAGGGTGTATTTCAGCAAATTTGGTTCTCAGTTCAGAACTAAGACTTTCATTACCACTACTAAACTCTGTTCTATGTAGTGCTGAAGTCCTGTAATCTGTTTTTGTGACCTCTGTCATCATTCTGGTTTCCACTCACCTTTTTCTTTTAAAAAATAGAATCACCTGGTACCACAACTGCAGAAGAGATGATGCTGCTCTGTGTATTTTGAATGCAAAAAAAAAAAAGAGGAAACAATAATGCAGAGCCTGTAGAAAGTGAAATTATTCATGGTTAGCAGGTATTATTTACAAAGAGAGGCATTAGGTTGTAATGGTTGGGATGCTGGAGCAGGTATCAGCTTTTTGATGGCAACCATTAGAATGAAATCATGTTCTGCTTTCTGTGTTTGACTGACCAGAAAAGATTCAGACCACGGAATTTTTGATTCCTCATTCTGCAAAAGTTACCTTGCCTAAATTAGGGTTATATTGTGGGGAATTCTGTGGCTGCCTGGTTGTTTATGAAGAAAATAATAAAATCTGAAACCAACACCAAGCATTGCTAGTACTAATTCACTTTTTTTTTCCTGTATACAGTCCAATTAACAAATATACTTACTATTTAGGAAAATAAAGTGATAGTGGGAGTAAGTATAAAAAATTCTATTGTGAAATAGGTATCCATATATGAAGTCTCTGGCTTTGGTCCAATTAAGGATTGGTAATAAGAACAGAACCATTTATCCTCAAAACTTTGACAGTATGTTGTTGGCACAGAAACTGTCCATGTTCTTTCAGTGGTAAGATACAGAACACCTTCTCACATACCCCGGATAGGAAGTCACCTGTACTACTAAAATGGGAGGATTGTGGTACCTCAAAAAGCAAGACCTTCAGTACATGAGAAGGGCTAGTCATGATTTCTTTGTGGTAGCTTTGTTTCACTTTCTTTTTAGTAGCCCTTGGAAGTAGTGCTGATGGTAACTTACTGTCACTGAGCCTATGTGAAAATTAAAAAAAGCAGGGGAAAAAAAGAGCACACTGTGCCATGCAGGGCTGAAAGTGGATTAAGCAAGCTGACTTCTTTACTTTGAGTCAGATGTGTTCTCTTTTGAGCCAACTGCTTGCCTGTCCATCACTCACTTTATTCCTGATCATTAGAAAAGCAATGGTAACACTAAGCAAGCAGGTGAGAGAAGTAGTTGCTGAGGACCTTTGACATAATGATTTACTTTTTAAGAATCTCAAACCTATACCATGCCAAAAGTGGACATACAACTGATTCTCTCGGGTGTATGATTTGCTAGAGAGGAAATATATAGCTGATGGGTAAATGACATTTTAAAGATTGGTTAGAACATAACTTACGTTGGTAGAATTTATATATGTAATAAACAAACACGTACAACTCTGTAATTCAAGATGATCAAAACAAGTGGGATGCTGCTGTGTTTCCTTCTGCGAATCTGCCTCAAAATTAATGCCACCTCTTATGGGAAATCAAATAGGGTCTTACATATTTGTTGGCTTCGATAAATGGCAAATAGGAAACAAGAGAATGAAGGAAGATTCAGAGGAGCTGGAAGGAATGCGGACAGATGTTACTTTCCAGTACTGAATTTCCTTTGTCAGTTCTTTTTAAAATAAATAATAATTTAAAAATAAATAAATAAATAAATAGGCCTGCCAGGATTGAGGTTGGGTGGAATTGAAAGAGCATAGACATGTTAGGAAGAACATCAAAGGAAGAGAGCATGGGTAACTTAGTTTTTGTTTTGTTTTGCTTTTTGAGATGCTCAAGCATAACACCTTATTAGTTAGGGCATAATCAATGTTATCAAAAGCCCAAACTGCAAATGACGGCCCAAAATTGACAGTATACAGAGTAGAAGTGGTATCTAAATTGGTGTGCTTAGTTCATCGTTGGCTCTGGATTTACTTACTTCCTTGTTACAGATCATTAATGATATTAAGCAACATCTTAATTAGATTTTCAAACAGAAGATGTGAAGTGATGGGAAATAGAAAAAAAATGACTAGATTGCGCAGGGAAGAACAACACAGGATTCAGTTTGATAAAGTGCAGGGTAGGAATGTCTCCCTCTCCCACTGATGAGGAGAAACCTTAAAAGGGAAAACATTAGAACAGTGATAAGTAACGCCAGCCACGCTAATGGAAGATTGTTAACATTATGAAGTCGAGCATCCAAAAGTTAGGATATAACAATGTTAAGGTTTCGTGCAGTCCTGCTAATGCACATACATAACGACTTGGTTGCTAATAATAAGGACAGAGGATTCCCTTGGCCCTCACTATGGCTCATGTTCAGCACATAGAAGGGATGAGTAGATTGCCAGTGGTTTTTGTTCTTTTCTGAAAGGACCTGGAATGTACTTAGATTTTCTTTGTGCAGCGTCCTTGATTTCTTCCAAGGTTTACTCTCTGCTGCAGTGGTTGCAATGTGGCAAGTTTGGGGAATGTTAAGAAACACCATGATTAGAATAGTCAGTTATCTTCTCTGTGGAATGTGGTACTGGAAGGTGGTTGGTGTGCTTTGAACTGTATGAAATGTGCCATTGAAATAGCGGTCTCTTTCTCTGATAGCAAGGTGGAAAGTATCAAACGTGATATTCTGGTGTCACAGAGATAGACAAATTGATTAGAATCCAAAGAAAAATCTCAGAGTGATTTGCAGGTTTACTTTGCCTTTTTGAGAAGAGCAGAAGAACAGAACTAAGTATATGAGGTTTGCTAAGTCATGTATATATAGTTTGCTAAGTCATAAGTAGGAGTGGACAGTGATAGCTGTGTACAAATATTTTGAGAGTGTGATACTCAGAGGAAATACTGAGCATCATGTGAAGGGGTTATAAGTAGAAGAAATCATACGACAATTTAGTGGGAGGAACTTAGGGTGAATATTCAAATTATTCTCAAACTGAGAAAATTGCACAGAGAAAGTTCTGAAAGCCCTCTGAGGTTTGAAAAACCAGAGCTCATTCTGCATTATGGAGGTAACAAATGTACTTCAGATTTCCTAGCCTGGTTATTTGTTTTTTTTCTGTCTCTGGCACAGTGCAGTATGTGTTGTTAGCCAAGGCATGTACGTTTTGTTCTGTTCTCCCCAATAACTCAATATCTTCAGGGTGTAACTGCAGAAAGCACTGGGTAAAGAGAAAGGGGAATCCCTCAGTGGTTGCCCTTACTTAAGCAGAAGCCATTTTGAAGAGCTCTGTCATAAAATTCACTGTGCAGTGGGCTGTGACTTCAGCTGTATCTCCCTGAGTTGAAATGCATCCATTGCCTCATTCACATTTATTTACAGGTAGTTTGAGTTTCAACTGTATCTGCCTGCTCTCACTCTATCAAAAGCAATGCAGAAAAATAATACTTCAGCATTCCTTGAGTTACTCTCTGTCTCTTAGCATCTCTTTTGGGGCAACAGTCATTAAATAGCTCATCTTTATTCCATAGCCAGAATCATCAGCTTCAGTTTTCTGAGAGTTTGCTCATTTTTGTTGCATAGGTAATATGTTGCCCCTTTTTGAAATTAGGCAATTGGGAGACCGGAAGGTGTTTCAGCTTTGGGAATGCCTGCTTTTGGCAGCTGAAGATAGCAGTGTGAGCAGCAGCATCTGGCCTGTTTGATGAGGGAGTTAAATCTGAATGTTGTGTTAGGAGGGCCTTACATCACCACAAGAGAACTCCTCTTCAGCTATGTACGTGTAAGATCATCTGTTCTTTTAGGCTTTGGGGTCTGTCATCTTTTAAATTATTCTTGCTGGTCAGCATTATTTGCTGATTTGGAAAGATGTGAAAAAACAGAATAAGTATATTGTGTAGCACATTATTTTCCTGGCTTTCACAGATTTCCTCAGTTAAAGTTTGTGTAACAGCTGACTTTTCTTGCTCTTTCTCTCACTACTCATCTTCTCACCATTTTCCCATTAACATACAGACTTGTGGCAAATATTTCAAACTAAAATTATACCCCCAGGATACTTTGTGATACCGTGAGTCTATACAGCAGTAACAGTAAGATTGTTGTAGCAATACAGAGCAGGAAATTTTAACAAGTGCATGTTTCACCAAAATGACTGAAGCTCCTCAAGGTCCTTGAGCATCTTCCCTTTTCTGAATCAGATTTATTTCTATTGCTAAATGCACTGAAGACATCAGACTCTTCAGCTGTGTTGGATTTTGTTCTCTCCCCTGGGCAGGCCAAGAATTGAGCTTTGAACTTCTTGTTTTTGTACATCATGGCTTGATGTAAAACATATAATATGGGTTCATTCAAACAATGCAGAACAGTTGTTGCTACTCGATTTCTTTATATGTCTGTCTTATTTTGAATGATTTCCTGTGGTTGAGGTTAACCAGTCTCTTTCACATCTCTTGAAAAATTGTCTTTTCTCTTATTTTGTTCACCTCCACACTTGAAGGAGTGTGGAAAATGGAGGAGAGGATGAATAGGACAGGAAAAAGTAAAGATCACATACTTCAGCTAAATGCATGGGCTTGAAAGTTATTTTATTAATCGTTTGTGAATCAAACAGAGAACTGGAACTCCTTCAGGCCTTTTCTTTGCCAGGAAAACAGATCTGAAAAAAAATAAAGCAACAAACCCATGTATCAAGTTCTAAACTGATCATTCTTAAACCTTTTGGGCATGACCTTTGGAAGAAGCATCCTTTAGCAGGAAGCTAAATTAAAATATTGGTCACATAGGTTTGTGCTGCTGACTGTGAAGAAGTTGGAAATATCTTTTTATTCTTCTGAAGTTTCATCTTGAACTGGAGCAGAAGTGAGTTGGTTGGGCTCTAGAATGGAGAATCCAACTGTTGTTAGATTTATTTTCCTGGAGGTGTTCTTCCTTCCTCCTCGTGCTCTTGGGCATACCATTAGCTGACACAAAACTTAAAACCCAAGACAAAACCATAAATAATCTTTAGGATCATCCTAGATACTGAGCTCTTAGCTGTAAAAAGTTCAAAAGAGAAATTTAAAACTTATTTTTTTCTACTATGTATTTTTAGGCTGTGCTTACTTGTCACAAGGCTATAGAAAGGAGAGAGGAAAACCTCATCACTATGAG
Source organism: Chrysolophus pictus (assembly GCA_037305975.1). Lineage (NCBI taxonomy): Eukaryota > Metazoa > Chordata > Aves > Galliformes > Phasianidae > Chrysolophus > Chrysolophus pictus. The sequence goes on from CM074576.1 coordinate 146,618,379, forward strand.
AGCTAATTCATTTGTAAATATAACTGACAAATGTCTGACAAGACAATTAATTTCTATTTAGAGAAAGCAGGATAAGAAATCTAGGTGAACTTTCTTCACTTAGTTGCTATTGCAACTGACTGTCAGGATGGATGCACTAAAACACAAGAGAACAAATGAAAAATATTTATCCTTAAAGTATGACAAATGTCACTGATAGATGAGCTAACTACTCTTGCTGTCTGAAGCTCTGGAATACTAAACATGTAGAGGAAGAGAGACAGTAGGATGAAATACATTTTAATCTGATACTTTTAGAAAAGCAGTACTCCTGAAACCAATGACTCTTGACACTTTCTGATGTAATAAATGCAACAGAACAAAGAGCTTCCCCCACCTCAGCTTGTTATAATGAAGAAATCTACCAGTTGGTATTGCATGTACATCTTCTACTCCTGCATATGTATGTTTAATCTTTGTTTTTACAGGCATAGAATGTCAAGCAAACCAAGCATCGGCTACATCTGAAGAGTGCACTGTTGCATGGGGCGTCTGCAATGTAAGGGAAACTCTGATTGCTGAGTATGTGTGTGGTGATGTTACCCTCTTTTTCATGACCAGGGACAAAGATTGTTCTATACAATATGTTAGATATCTCCTGGGGAAAAAACACAAAACAATGCACTGTTTGAAGTAATCTGTTTAGTGGCATGTATAAAGGAGAGAGAAAAATAACTGAGGAGTGGAAGGTAGAACAGTATATGAAAGACAAGGGAGGAAAATGAGCCATTGCCTGTATATTTTGGCATTGTAATAGGTGTTTAATTTTGAGCAGGATTTCCCTCATCAAGGTGCTGCCTCAAAGCTATGTTGTTTTTTTTATCTGTCCCCAGATAATAGGATTACTTGGATGGCAGCACGCTTGATTTGTCCTTATGCAGGCTGATTCAAGGAGTCTACTAGTGGAGTAGCTAGGTGGTTTGCTTTCCCTTCTGAAGGAAGGTGAAATCAGCTCTAGTGTATCATCTCCACTTGTTCTCCATTTGTTGCCATATGCACTCCTTCACATGTGGTCCCACTGGCATGTGAACTCAAACTTGCACACATCTGAGTTAGCTTGGACCTGAGCTGGAAGACCTAACTTTCTGTAATGGAACAATAACTACCTGTTCTTTCCGCCCATCCTCACTGTGCTGTGGGACCAAGTTACAGTGAGATAATACTGGATATGATTGCAAAGGAGGCAGTTCTGTCTGTGAAAGAGGAGAGTGATTTTTTTCACCACGTGAAAATATTCTCGTGTCAAAATGAAGATTTCTGTGTGCAGGAGAGCACAAATGAAAGCTTGTTTTTAAGGAGCTGTTTAGGGCATGGAAGAGAGTGCCTGTACTAAACACACCATAGAGATTTTTCTAGTTTTGCAAGTTCATTTATATTCAAGCATTAGTTTGTCCAGAAGATTGGCAGAAAGCTTCAGCATATATACATACATACGTGCAGTCCTTGCTGCTTGCTGTGAAATCTTCTTTGTTGTCTTTCTGATTATGCTTCTTATCAGCATCTGCTCTGCCAATTTTAGCAGCTGCTAAACTGCATTCTCTCTCCTTCATCAGAAGTCAGTTGCTTGCCACTGCGTGTACTGTGGAACAGGCACCCTGCTGCCATTTCCCTCACGCTCCATTCCTCTCTGAAAATGTAGATCAGTTCCTTGGTGTTTGCCAGTGAGATGCACGATCAGTCCTCCTCAGCTTTGTCTGCAAACAGTTGCTCTATTCTTACCATGATGCTTTGTATGGTAATTTTTACATTGAGATATGTCTGTGTGTTCTGAAGTATGATGTGATTTGGACTTTCTCTTCCAGCACGCTTTCCACTTCCACTGCATCTCTCGCTGGCTCAAAACTCGCCAAGTATGCCCACTGGACAACAGGGAATGGGAGTTTCAAAAGTAGGTATCCTGCACAGATTTCAAGATGAAAAATCCAGTAGTCTTTCTGCTGATAGAAATGAATATCAGATATGTGGATAGTCTCACATTTGTGGTCTCACATAGTTGCTGTTGGGAAAGGTTTTTTTTTCTCCACCTCGCTGATTGATCTCACTTCCCTTAATGACCTGGTGTGAAGTGAGCTCTGAAGGAAGCCTGGGTAGTTGTGGTGGATGTGGAAGTTGTTAAAAGGTACTGGTTTCTATTGACATTCTCTCTAAAGAACAGTGAGCAGAAAATGGAATTAACTGAAAGTGGAGTCTTGGGTGAATGCTATACTGCCCCGTGGGCTGTCTGGATTTAGGAAATAACCTGAATTATGCTTCTTGTGTTCCAGAGCATTTATATAGAGGTGCCAGAAGTCTTATTGGATCCCTCTGTATTGCAGTGATTTGTTTTGTAATTCTAATAGAATCAAAGATGAATACAGCTGATTTCCTAGTATACTGAAAGTAGATGTCCACGTAGCCTTTGTCACAGCCTTGACCCATTTATTCTTTATTTAAACATTCTTTTTTGTTTTGCTTTGCATTCTTCAAAATTCTGTTATTAGAATAACAGAAGAGTGGGAGGTGAAGGGATGTGGTTTTGAGGGGTAATTGTGCATTGATAGCAGTTAGGAGGTTTGTTACTTGCTTTGTTCTGGGCAATTTATCCCTTAGTCTTTTCTTAACTCTGAATTCACCTTCCTTTTTTCTTTCCTTCTTTTTTTTAAACGTATTAATTCTAACCAATGTTTTGATATTACGATGTTTTAGTGAACACCTGATGAAACTGAGCCCTTGTTGCCTGGCTAGTGACATTGCATGGGCAGCATTATGAGCAGTGAGGACGTGAACGAATATCTTCTGATGAGCGCTCAGTGATACATCCAGGGATGTCACAGGCTTCGGCCTCATTTGCACTCAGGGTATATGTGAACTGGGATTCAGGGCAAAGGATGAGGATACCAAGAGCCTCTTGCTTATGAAATCCTGGGGAATCATGAACAGATTCCCATCTAACTAATATCCAAATAGACTTTTTGGGGAAGTGAAGTATGGAGAGTTTCCTAAGGCTTTTATAGCATAGCATTTCACCTTCATCTGATATACATGCAGATTGTTTTGTGATAGAATAAGTCTGTCCAAATCAGTGCTAGTATTAAACATTTTTTAAGCATTAATGTATTTCTGTGTTTGCAGGTATGGACACTAGAGATGATCACCGTACTTCGTATGTTGTCAGCCTCCGTTGTTTGTGTCAGTATGGATTTGTCTTAGCAGCTTGACAAATCAGTAATGTATACATTCTGCTTTAATCTTAATTTTGCCCTGTTGTTGTACCATTGAATAAAATCTTGCAGGAGCTCCCCATCTAAGTTTTTGTCTTTCTTTCATGAGCGGTAAGTCAGTGAATGAAAAGAGAGTTATCTGTAGACCAGAGACTTAAACCAGGCAGCTCTTAAGCAGGACAGCTCGTCTTGTTGTCATGCCCAGGTTTTGGCTGTGGGTTTGGTCTGATTCTCACGTGACTTAGAACCACACCTCTGGCACAGTGAGGTCATCATTAAGCTCTTTAATGGAGTGCAGTGGACGCAGGACATGGCCCCAGCTAATGTAGTTTATGCAGGTAGCATTTCATATGGACATGCTTTCTTGCAGCTCAGTTGAAATAATGATATGTATGGTTAGTGGTTAGTGTCATTATTAGAAACTACTCTGTATTGCTTCTGCTCTTTAGTTTGACTAAACCAGCTCCCCTACAGAGGAAAATTTCATTACCTGTTCACAGTTTCATGCATTTAGCTTTGCAGACATTAACTAAATGTTAGATTTTATCAGTGGTCATAAAACACTTCCATGTGTCAGGTGAAAGTACACTTGGGAAATTCACCTGCAAGATTGACTACAGAGCTAAAAATCAGCAGTGTGTGAACAAATTCACCCTGTGCTGTATTATCTCGATTCAAACCTACCCATAGTTCTTACTGGCCAGATGTTGTTACTCTGAAAACTACATCACATTTCATTTGGTCCCTGCTGTGCCAAATGGTATCCTTGTTGCATCAAAATTTGGTCCCTGTGTTGACAGCTTCAGCAGATGCCCAGAACCTGAACAAGGTCAGAGCAATTCTTCCTGCTACTGAAGGCTGTGGCACTTCATGGCAGCAGTGGTAGATCCAGTGAAATTTTTGTGTTGGTTGTTCATGACATTACCTTTCCATCAACACATTTTTCCTAGTTGTTGAGGAAAGGAGATTTGATAGCTGATATTTAACATTAATATAGCAGAGTGATAGGGAATGAAAATGGTTGTAGCCAGGTTAAATACCATTCCCTGGAATGTGAACTCTCCTCTGAATGCCTTGTGCATCTGTCTGAATGTCAGATGTCTCTTGTTATGACAGGCCATTTTGTTTAGTGTTGGGTTTCTCAGGACCTGGAACCAAGATGCCGCACTGATCAGGGAATTTACCTCCTCAAGATCTCTGTTTTGACTCCAGTCACATCATCCTGGTTTGTCCACCTTTAGCACTGCCCTGAGTATATTTTCTTGACTGGACAGACACCATGAGTGCAGGCATTCCCCTCTGCTTTGTGGCTTTTCAGCTGCTGCCAGTCAAAGCATCTCTGCTGCTGATTCCCCTATAGCAAAGGCTTGATCTCTGTAGCAACCCAACGCACAGCACGTGGCTGCACGGTTTTCAGCAGTGGCATAAAGTGAAGGTAAGAGGGATCTGTCATATCCAAATAGAGCAGATGGCAATTCTGGCGTTTCCACTACCTCCTGCAGAAATCTGGGGAAAGGATAGGTTTGTGACTGCTCTGGGTGGCACTGTGCATGTAGCTCACATGGGGGAGCCTTGAAGGCTGCTCCAGCTGCACTGTGATGTGGAACTCCAATGCAATACACATGCAATAATATGGCTTGGAGAAGAAACCTCAAATGTATTTTAACATTTTAATGCAATTAACAACAGCTGGATTCTGGAAAGGATCTATCTAGGCATGGAGACACATCACTGCCTGCTCTCCTGCTGGATTTACCCCCTCCCAGACCTGCAGCAGTATGGGTATTTGCCCATTCACAACTATGAGCATGTTAGCAGTGCAGGTATCACAACTCAAATGGGACTGCAGAGCTGCGTGGCCATGGCCTATCTGGATTTTCTGTGGGAACATGTGTTTTCAGCTGATCTGCCATGGGTGGATGACTCTAGATCATTTAGCACATTGGTGGTGTCTTTGAGAACATGTCCTCTTCTGCCTGTATGCCTCCCTTGGTTGTTCTTTTCTCTGTCTTCTGCTGCATCTCAAGTGGGTGCTGATGGACTTTAAGGGAGGGTTCCTCCAGAGCATAGCCTGCTCAGTATCCTTATCATCCCTTCTTCCTCTTCCATGTCCTAAAAGACATCAGCACAGAGCAAAACAGGCATTCGTTTCTGTCTATGTGTTGAGGGAGGTGGCATTTCCTTGGAGTGTTCTTTTCATCCCAGTCATATTAGATACATCAGAATGAATCATGCTGACATTTTATACAGGAAACATTATGATTTTTTAATGCAGAACATGGGGTTATTTTTGATGTTTTGGATACCTCCCCTTCCTGAATTTCAGTATTGTGGCTTTTTTGATGGGTGTCTGTTCACCATGACCCACCTTGCAGCTGCGGCCCTTTCTGCAAAACGTGAGTTCAGTTTTGTACAGTTCCAGCATGTCAGTCACTGCATTTCTCACAAAAAACAAAAACAAAAACACCAATCTTCCCTTGTGTTTGGGTTTGGGGATGAGCTCTGGAACCCCTCTGCTACATGGCAGGCAAATGGCACCCACCTCCGTGCCAGCTCCCAGCTCAGTACAGAATGAGGAGCAAAGGGAGGGACACTGCATCCTTCTCCAGGCATGTTGAGAACACATGAGGAGGTTTATGACAGGTTTCATCGTATTTGTGCAAGAGATTTTTGACAGAGCTGAAGTCATTGTGAATCCCAACCTGATGGTCCAGGGACTGCCTCTAAAATCTGATACTGACACCCAGAGGTGCTGATGGAGAAGAATCGAGTCCATCATTATTCTGCTCCCAAGCTTAGGAACATCACCCTCAAGAATTGCTTTTACCATTTCTACAACCACAGTGCTCATCTCTGCCCTGGGCTGACACCACCTCCAGCATCTCACCCCTGGCTGGTCCCATTCAGAGCTGAGGGCCTCCAGGGGCAAGGATGAGGGATGGATGCAGCAAATCCCCAACATCCCTCACAGCAGCAGCAGCATTTGTGCTGGAAACCAACATCCAAGCTGCAACCACTTCTCATTTTGAGGCTGTTTCCTCAGCACAATGCTGTAGGTTGTGCTGGCAGAGCAGAGCCACGGGTGATGACAGCAGCCTTTTTATATCCAGGACTGATGATGATGATGAACCATGGACTGAAGCATCAAAAGCAGCTCCTTTAAAATCATGTGGCCTCTTTTCCTTTCTCCTCTTCCACTTGTCTCTCCCAGGGTCAGCACACCATTTTGGACTCATGCCCTAGGGATGATGTGCAGGATGCAGCTTGCTGGATCCACGACGCTCCTCCAAGTTTGTCATATAGAGCTGATAATCCTGGGCAGAGAGTGACCTCCGCCCATCTCCTTTCTGCTGCCTATAAATCACATTAGAGTATATCAAAGCCCTGAGCTGTCAGTGCTACCTAGATGTAAATACTGTAATTAGCCTAAGTAAAATTAACAGTTTATCAGACTTCCTGTGTTGAATCTTTTTATTACAGACTTTTTTTTTCTTCTTTTTTTTTTTCCATCGCAGATTTGATTTGCTGCAGACTTTATAGACACTGGGTAATAAATCTCTGAGTTTCAAACACCACCTGACATTGTGAGCAGTGAACTGACCGCCTCTCAGAGGTTTGTTTTGCAGAAGAGAAGGTCCACCAGTGCAGTCTGCGTGGGCATGCACCCCGGCTTACAGGTGGTGGGTGAAAAAGAGGGGCTATGTTCCCCTTACTAGAATCACAGAATGGTGGGGTTGGAAGGGATCTCAAAGCCCATCCAGTCCCACCCCGTGCCATGAGCAGGGCTGCCACCCAACAGCTCAGGCTGTCCAGGGCTCCATCCAACCTGGCCTTCAACTCCAGGGATGGGGCACCCACAGCTTCTCAGAGCCTCAGGAATGAGCCTTTCCTTGCACACAGCTCTGCACTCTGATAGGAAGCAAGCAGTGTCATTGCTATTCTCCCTGCAGGGCCTGGAGCTACAAGTTGGTCTTGTATTTTTCCTTCCTTCCCTCTCAGCCTGCTCCGTGCATTTCCAGCAGCTCCTCTCCTGCTGAAGGTGATTCAGAAAATGAAACATGACAAAACAAAAAAACTCATCCTAATAGCCTGCCTTGGCCGAGACAAACTAGGGATACAGCTCTGTTATTATCATGAGCTGGAACGCAAAGCTATGTTCTTCATTAGCAGGAATGACAACAAAATAACAACCCATAATGTTGGCAAGGGCAGAGCCAGAACTAAAAGACTGCATCCAAAATAGAAGAAGAAATGGAATAAATTCCTTGACAGAGTCCTAAAATATTTATTTCCTTGAACAAAATAGTCTCAGAAAGCTACAACAGTTTGTGAGAGGCTCCTTGAGAGGGGCAGCATCAGGCAGCATCTGACTGCAAAGCACTGGGCTGCTGCCTCCCACATCCCAGGAGATGCCACCAGGCAGAGCCAGGCATTACTGAACACTATTTTCCTGATGTGTGAGTGCTTAAATCTGGAGGCTGAGCAAGGATGGAGTTGAAAATAGCAACTAAGTTTGGTTTACATTGTGATCAGACCATAAATCTGGATCTAGGACTGTTCCTAAGCTTGTGTTTTCATTCCTGACCACTGTAAAAGCTGAGCAGAGCAGCTGTGGATGAGGTAAGGTAAGAGTAGGCTGAATTCCTTATCGCAGTGCTATTGTAACTGGGTTGGCTTTTGGATCTGCAGAGACTCACAATACAGTTTCTAAGGCTTTTCCGCTGTCCCTCTGTACTCAGCTCTGGTGAGGCTGCACCTCGAGAGCTGTGTTCAGTTCTGGGCCCCTCACTAAGGAAAGACACGGAGGCTCTGGAGTGTGTCCAGAGAAGGGGAGCAGAGCTGTGAGGGGTCTGGAGCACAAATCTGATGGGCAGTGGCTGAGGGAACTGGGGTTGTTCAGTATGGAGAAGAGGAGCTCAGGGGAGACCTCATCACTCTCTATAATGACCTGAAAGGAGACTGTGGCAAGGTGGGATCAGCCCCTTCTCCCAAGTAATAGCAATAGGATTAGGGAGAATGGCCTCAGGAGAGGTTCAGGTTGGTGTTAGGAACAATTTCTTCTCAGAAGGAGTAGTGCTGCACTGGGACAGGCTGCCCAGGGAGGCAATGGGGTCACAGTGGCTGCATATGTTCAAGAAAAGAGTAGATGTCGCACTGAGGGATGTGATCTAGAGTGGTGATAGGCATGGGCTAATGGTTGGACTCGATGATCTTAGTGGTCTTTCCAACCTTAATGATCCCATGATTCTACAGTTATTCATAACTTCTTTCAAGGAGATGGCATTCCCCAGCTGGATGTGGAGAGGCTCCTCCAAGGTGGGTGTGCAGGTGCCACCTTCTCTAGAGAGGAGTTTTCACAAGGAAGTACAAATATGAAAACAGAAACCAGAAAGATCTGCTATAAAATCTGCTTATCTCTGAAAGAGGAGCAGAGTGTATATCTGCTCATAACAGCGTAATGTCCTTCGATTTCATTCCAAATTTTCCATCTGTCTTGGACTATCTTTACATCTTAAGTAAAGAATCATAGAAGATTGCAAAAGTCCACTAAGATCATCTAGTCCAACCATCCATCCATCTAGCACAACCAACTGTCCCTAAATCCCCCATGAACAGATCTGAAAGCAGCACTTACTGTACCTCCAACATCTAAAACCTCTTCTTGTTCTTCTTCAGTCCGGTAGGGAAGAAAATCTTTTACAGCAACCCTTCACACAGCCCCCAACATGAGGAGCCCCCTCAATACAATGGATTATTTCCATCATTCGTTTCTCTCCACACCTCTGCTTTGGGTCCAGCTGCAGTATGACCCAGGCAGAGGTTGCCTGCCAAAGGCAAGGCAATGGGCACATAGCAGAATGGATGTGCCCTGAGATATTTAATGCAGAGCATGTCTTCACATTGAATGCTGGTCAAAGGGGCAGCGGGAATGGAAATAGGCAACAAGGCCTTGCTCTGCCTTCTTGAAAATATCGTGCACAGCAAGGTGAACTAGAATCTCAGAACACCCATGCTTTCTTGTTTTGACTCTGTGGTCTCCTCTTTTGGTCGGCTTTCCCATGGAAAGTAACATGAATAACCCTGGCAGTACAAGGTTAGAGATAGTTACTCAGAGTCCATTGTGCTCTGGGGAGAAGAACTGCAGTGCAAACATTTCTATTATTTGTGGTAAACAAATACGGTAATCAGTTGTTTCTTGTGTGTGTTTGGGTTGCTTTCTAATGTTGATGATTAAAAAAAAAAATTAGTCTTCAGTGACTACATACTAGAAAGTAGAGATAAGGCAGGGAAGTTTCTACACAAGAGTCACAGTGAAACCAAAAGCAATTCATCTGTGACTTCCTATCCAGAGCTGCATCCTGGACAGCCCCTTCCCTGGATGCCATAACTGTGTCAGTAGACAAGGGATGAGCCATTGATGACATCCATCTGGACTTCAGTAAGGCCTTTGACAGGGTACTCTGCAACATCCACCTCTCCAAAGCAGGAAAATATGGATTTGGTGGGTGAATTGTCTGATGAACGAGGAACTGGCTGTGAGACAATACCCAAAGAGCAGTGGTCAGTGGCTCAGTGTCTGGATGGAGGTCAGTGACAAGTGGTGTCCCTCAAGAGTCACTACTGGGACTAATGCACTTTAATATCTTCATCAGTTACATCAGCAGGGGAATTGAGTGCACCCTCAACAAGTTTGCAGATTACACCAAGATGAGTGGTGCAGCCAACACACCTGAGGTGGAATGCATCCAGAAAGACCTAAACAGGCTCAAGCAGTGGCCTAAGAGAACCTCATGAGGTTCTCGGCCAAGTGCAAGGTCTGCACCTGGGTTGTGGCAACCCCCACTATCAGAACATGCTGGGGGATGTAAGGGTAGAGCACAGCACTGACAAAAAGGACTTGGGGGCACTGGTAGATGGCAGCTGGACATGAGCCATCAATGTGCTCTCGCAACCCAGAGAGCCAACTGTGTCCTGGGCTGCATCCAAAGCAAACTGGTCAGCAGGGAGAGGGAGGTGATCCTGCCCCTCTGCTCTGTGCTGTGAGACCTCGCCTGTAGTACTGCTCCCAGATGTGGAGTCCTCAGCACAGGAGAGACACGGACCTGTTGGAGTGTGTCCAGAGGAGGGCCACAGAAATGATCCAAGGGATGGAACGCCTCCCTGCAAGGATAGGCTGAGAGAGATGAACTGCTCATCCTGGAGAAGGGAAGGCTCCGGGGAGACCTGAGAGCAGCCTTTCAGTATCTAAAAAGGGGATGTACGAAAGGAGGGGAACAGACTATTCAGCAGTTTGTTGGGCTAGGACAAGGGGAGATGGTTTCAAACTGAAAGAGGAGATTTAGACTGGATGTACAGAAAGTTTTTCTTCCTCCCCAAACTGTGCTAGGTTTTCTCATGAATTACCCGGAATATAGGAGATACTGACGCTACATGCCCATTCTCTCCTTCTCCTTGTACAGTGTCAGAAACGCAAACTAAATTAATTGCAGGAACATCAGGCTTTTCCTTACCAGAGGGGTACAGAAAGCTTTGTAGTGCAATGGTTGCAGTGTTTTATGCTCTCTGGGGTTTTCAATTGTAGCATCTCTGCATCTCAGTTTTAATTGCACAGAATTTAAAGCTCATTTTCATTTTGCCCATTCCAGAGCACGTTTGACTTTTGCAAAATCATCCATAGGCCTCCTTGTGGTGTAGTGGTGTCCCTTGAGGCTGGGGTGAGAGCAGAAATCATTCCAACTCGAAATGATTCCTTTCCTTGGTTTACAAAGAAGCTATTTCCTTCCCTCATCTCCTGTGGTGCTGGATGAGCACATCCATCTATGCCAAGCCCCCAGCCCCTGGAGCCCAGTTTCCATCCTGGTGCCACGCCAAGGCCATCACAATGGGCACAGAAACACCAAGATTGCTGCCACCTTGACATGCTCATCCCTCGTGTATTCAGAGTAGGTGAATGAGGTAGTGCCATGGAGGCATGGTTTAGAGCTACAGAGGCAACCAGAATGCTGTGCTAAAGGCTTCTGGGTGCATAATGCCCTGGAAAATTAATGAATCTATCAACATTTTAGGCAACCAAACATCTTAAAACATGATGCTGAATGTTCTCAGTAGAAAGTGGTTGGACTTGATGATCTCAAATGTCTTTTCCAACCTAATGATTCTGTAATTCTAAGATCTTCTCCATAGGAATAACTTAAACTTAGAGCAGATCAGAGCCCGGACTTAACAGTTCTTGGGGCCTTGAGATAAGAACCTCAGGCAGGCAATTTTCAGCTCACAGAAAGGATAAAAACACAGCAAGCAGTTAGTAAATTCCAGATTGCTCATTTTGCCATCGGTACGCATGCCTTCTTGCATAGAAGGGTTTCCCTACTGTCCTTCAGGGCATTCACAACCCCTGTACCCTGCTGGTATATAAGTGTCTCTGTAATAAAGGAACTCTCTGGATCCCGCTGCTTTAAATTACTCACTTCCTCTTATTATCTTTTTTTTTTTTTTTTTTTTATTCTTCCTTACTTAAGTGAAAGTACTTTGCCTGCTCTTGCAAGATCAGCTGTGCCTACTCTTTCCCTGGGACAGACAGACAGTGTTAGGTCACAGAGGCAACAAAGGGTTTTACTACCAGTGCAAACACAAAGCCCTTTGCACAGCTGTGTGCCCTATCGTACCAAATACTAAGAGGACAAAACTGTTCAGAGTTTGGCATTTCGGCAGACCAATTACTCCTGATCTGGTTGCCCTCCCACTACCATTGCTACATCCTCTCCTATTGTCCCGTGATGGCATGAGCAGCAGAGGCAATACAGAGTCACAAGGGCTCTGCTCATCCCAATGGCACAATGGTCTGAGCCTGTTTGGGGCCATGGAACAGAGCCAAGGGTTTATCAACTGACAACAGCCTGGTAGGATGGACAATCTCTGAATAAAATTATGGAATCATTAAGGTTGGAAGAGACCACTAAGATCATCTAGTCCAACCATCAACATATGACAAAGAGCCTGGAAGGCTTATGGAGGGTCTCCAGGCTTTTTAGGAGAGTTTCAGGTCACTCTCAGCCCATGCCATTTTGTGACAACAGCATCTGCCGCTGTTGAAAACTGCTTTTCTTGAGAAACAAAGATATTCAAAGACTCTAAAAGCAATAAACTAAAGTAATATGGGCCATGAAGACAGCCCTACTTAGAAAAGCACCAAGACAGGGACCACTGGGTTGCTGTGAAGTGAACTTGAGGGGCAGCTGAAAACCCCAGCAAGCTGTTCTCATGCTCTCCACACTGGGTTTAAAATAGCCATGGGGCCAAGATATTTACTCAAGGATTGGACTGCAGCACCCCTGCTTTGTCCTGATCCCAAAAGTGACCCCAGAAAAAGGTACTAGGGAGCAAACGTTCATCATTGAGATCTCCCACCGTCAGCTATGTGCAAGCCAGATTATATCCCTGCTTCATATGTGTGGATGGGAGATGTGCCCTCCTCCTGCACAGCACCCACTGGCCCCCTACAATGGATTTATGTCACATCCACCATGGGGCCTACCCCAACTACAGCTATCGTTATCCACTCCTGGGAGTCCTGCTAGTTATGTCTCAGTCCAATTACACAGTGTTTTGAAGTGGTCCAACAAAAGAGATGTTAGCAGCTTTAGACAGTCCTGAAGCAAAGAATGGTGAGCAAAAGATGGTTGTTTTTATAGTTGGAAAAGGGTTATTTGGAAGAAGAAACAAACAAACAAAAAAAACCAATAATGTGACAATTTATTGCTTTGTCCCGAATTCAACTGTGGTTCTTCCAGTTCCCTCACATGAAAATGAAGTGTAAATTGGGATTTTTAAATTGATGCCTTTTATCTGCAGTGGAGAACAAGGGCAATGCTGAGACAAAGTGCTGAGCTCTGCGCAAGATCACTGGGTGCTACATGCAGTATGGGATCCTGGACCTGAAGGGAGGTTGTGGTGAGGTGAAGGTCAGCCACTTCTCCCATGCAGCAGCAGTAGGACAAGATGTGTTGGCCTCAGGTTGCACCAGGAGGTTCAGGTTGGATATCAGGAAAAATTTCTTCTCAGGATGAGTGGTGCTGCAGTGGCACAGGCTGCTCAGGGAGGTGGTGCAGTCACCTGGTGTTCCAGAACCGTGCTGGATGTGGCACCGAGGGATGTGGTCAAGGGGCATGGTGGGGATGGGTAGAAGGTTGGACCGGGTGATCTTAGAGGTCTTTTCCAACCTTCACAATTCTGAGATTCTCTGATTTTTAAGACTTTTGCACTGTTCATATTTACAGCCCTTCAGATGTCCCAGATCTCTGAGAACTCACAAAACTCTGGGCTCACTCAGAACTTTGTTCCTCACAAAGGATGTGCTAAAAAGAGGAAAAATGAAAAGGGTGCTCAGAGCTCAGAGAATGGGAACGAGTTCTCTCTTTGGGATAAGAGTTCATCTCATCATGTATTTTTTGTGTGCAATGCTGCATTTCAACTTATACCTTTTCCTGAAGAGCCCCATTGTTGGTCCTTATGCAGGCTCCAGCTCCTAGGCAGAAGAACAGGATGGTAGTGAGCAGAACCCAGTGGCCAAGCAATGGCCAGGGAGGTTTTATTTTTTTTCTCCTGGATGCTGAATGAAGCAGCCCTTTTGTGAACAGCCATTGTTTACATTCTTCCAAACAAAAGTTGGGATTTCCTCTGATGCCAGCAGCCTTGTCACTGATGTGTACAGCCGGCCAGATGCTTGGAAAATATTTTTAATAGCGTCTGAACCAATGTGAGCATGCTCAGCACTTGCAGCAACAGCCTCCTGAAATCCAAAGCCACTGGGACAGGAGGAGACTTCTCATCACTGCTGAGCAATCTTCTGTACAGAGGCCAAGCACCCAGCACAGCTCCCCACAGACCTCGGGCCAGGGGCTGTTTGCATGTCTTCAAAGCATCTGCTGACATCCCTCGACTCAGAGGAGCCCCTAATGCGTGGGGTGAGATCCTTTCCACAGGGACTGCAGACACCAGGTTTCCAACATTTGGATTTTGTCCATAAAATTGAAAGGTTTCTCAAAACCTGTTGCTGAAGTGCCTAGGAAGCCATGTGCCTCTTAAGCAGTTTTATTTAAGAATTTCTTTCCGTCTCAGAAGACCAAGCGTGAGAGCACTGCGCCCTGCTCTGCCATTAAAGATATTGTGGAGTCTCCTTCTCTGCAGATATTCAAAACCCATCTGAACGCTTTCCTATGCAACCTACTGTACGGAACCTACTGTAGCAGGGGAGTTGGTGTAGATGATTCCCAGAGGTCCCTTCCAACCCCTACAGTTCTGTGATTTTGTGATTCTGTGCCACCGACTGTGCAATGACGATGCAATTCGGTGCTATCTGCATCCATCCCAGGGGACAAAGTGAAGATTTTTCTCTCTCTCTCTCCACTATGTGTTCTCTGAGGAACACATGACAATGACACAAACTTGATACAATATTGATGAAAACTCTCCTGGAATCATTAAAAAATAAGTGAACGTCACCATAGACCGCAAAGGTTTCTGAAAGTTTCTCTTTGCAGCACATCATTTTCCTTTTGCACCTAAAACCATCCAGTAGTGATTCAACTTAAAATCATTAAAAACATCAAAGCTCCTGAATCATTTCCAATGAAAATAGGTGGACAACAACCCGATGGTAAAGCTGCATGCAGTCACCATAGCGACAGGGCTTCTGAAAGGATGCAGAGAGCATCACCAACGTCCACAGCATGTGGAGGAGCACAAGCGGCCAAAATGGGGGCTGGGACAGACAAGGATTTGATGATTAAGGACTCGGAGCATCTCCCATACGAGGAAAGCCTGAGAGACCTGGGACTGTTCAGTCTGGAGAAGAGAAGGCTGAGAAAGGATCTTCTCACTGTTTATAAACTCTAAAGCGTAGGAGCCAAGTCAATGGAGCCAGACTCATTTCGGTGGTGTGCAGCAGTAGAATAAAGGGTGAAACTGCAACACAAGAAGTTCCACTCTAACACAAGGAAGAACTTTTTCAGTCACTGAAGGAGCAGTGGAACAGGCTGCCCAAAAAGGCTGTAGAGTCTCCTTCTCTGGAGACATCCAGGACCCATCTGAACACCTATCGTTGCAACCTGCTGTAGTACCTGCTTTAGCAGGAGGGTCGGTCTCAACATTATCTCTAGAGGTCCCTTCCAAAACCTGCAATTCTGAGATTCTGTGGTCTCTTTGCTGTCCTCCTCACCAAAAGATGAACTGGGGAGACCTGGGGACTGCAGATCCCCATAGGGGACCCTCTAGAGATGTGTCTGCAGCAGAGCTGCAAGTTGTCCAGGCTGGGGAAGAGATCTCATCGCCAAAATGGATCTCCACCATCTTGAATTTCAACTTGAGTGAGCCCAGAAGAATTTTAAAAATATATTTAAAAATAAGCAGAAGCCAGGATGAACCAGTTTGGCACCACAAAATCCACCCCCCACCCCCCACCCTCCTTAAACACCCTGGAGGCATTCAAAGCCAGGTTGGATGGGGCTCTGGTCAGCCTAACCCGGTGAGTGGAAGCCCTGCCCATGGCAGGAGGTTGAAAGTGGGTTTTCTATTTGAGGTCCCTTCTAACTCACAGCATTCTGTGATTCTATGATTAAAAAAAAGAAAAGGGCTTTGGACTGCTCTGGATCCATCACAGGACACAGCTCCAAGAGGACTTCATCTCTTTCCAAAAGAAGAGACCACAGGGAAGTGTTGCTTTGCTACTCAGCAAAGAGCAAATACTACTGATAAATAATGTTGATGAAGTCAGGGTGCTTAATATGCTTAATACTTTTTCTATTATTGATCTTCAGTGGAAATATCGCTGCCAAGCAGGCAGTTAACAGAGAGAGTGAGATGTAAGCCCAGACTAAAGAATTGGCTTGAGGGCACCTGGATGAGCAAAACGTTCTTAGATTCACTGTGTGGAGTCCTCAGTACAGGAGAGATGTGGACCAATTGGAGCACACCTAGAAGAGAGCCACAAAAATGATTCTGGGGATGAAAAAAACAGTCTTGAGGACAGACTGAGAGAGCTGGAGCTGTTCAGCCTAGAGAAGAGAAGGCTCTGGGGAGACCTGAGAGTGGCCTTTCAGAATCTAACAGGGGGGCTGCAAAAAATAAAGGGACTTTAGCAGAGTCTGTTGGGAAAGGATGGGGGAAAATGGTTTCATAAAAGAATGGAGATTTAGACTGGATATAAGGAAAAAAGTTTTTATAAGGATGGTGAGGCACTGGCACAGGCTGCCCAGAAAGGTGGTGGATGCCCCGTCCCTGGAGACACCCAAGGTCAGGCTGGAGGGGCTCTGAGCACCCTGACTGAGCTGTGGGTGTCCCTGTTCATTGCAGGGAAGTTGGGCTAGATGGCTTTTAAGGGTCCCTTCCAACTCAAGGAATTCTATGATTCTATAATTCTATGAATTTCACCCAGAAATGATGGATATTATCTTAAGTTATTTCTGGTGGTTAATTTGGGGAATTTGTGGCAGACATGTCAGAGCACCCAAAGATTAAAAAAAGGGCAAAGGAATTTCTCTCCACATTAAAAGGAAGAGAAGAGGAGACAAGGGAATTGCAGGCCAGTCAGCTCAACCTCAACTCTCAGAAAAATAATCTGGAACAAATAATCTGCTCATTTGTAAATTTCTAGGAGATAGCAACAAGAGAAGCAGGCAGCTTGGGTTTGTCAACAGCCAGCCCTGCCAACCCAACTGAACTGCCTTCCAAGAGAGAAGAGCAGGCTCTGTGGATGAAGGAGAAGCTCCAGTGGCAGCAAGACTTCCACATGGTCTCAAGTGATGCTTCCCTACACCAGGCAGGGAAAGTCATTGGATGAAACCAGGTGGCAAAACTCTGCACTATTTCAGTCTGTAGCAGCGGTTCACAATCAACATGAAAGGTTGAACTGGGCAAGGATCAGTCAGAACCTGCTCAGGTGCATGACCATGCACTGGTTTAATATAAATCAGCTGCTTTCCAGAAGAAAAGTGAGGTTTGTTAAAGTTGCAGATGACCTAAAGCTGTGACAGGCTGAAAGTAACACAGATAACTGTCCAGAAAATAATATAAAAGAGGTTTTATACAATAAAATAAGAGATTCAAATTTCAGGTGTTTTTACCAGTAACATCTTGGAAAGACTGAATATGCATATAGATGAGATCAGTCTAAATCCTTATAGCTACATATCTCCCTAAATCAGGAAATTGCTTTCTACTAGAGCACTGTGGAGAGCTCACCTCCTGATTTGTGCTGTTTCTGCAGAAGGGGAACCAAGGCATCTTTTATTTTACATTTTCATTTCTTATTTTGAAGGACTCTGTTTTGCCTCAGGTGCACTATAACTCACATTACTGACAAAGAAACGTGAAAAGCCTTCACTGCACTCCCGCAACCCTGGAGCTTCCATCAGCTGGAAATTCAAAGACATTCTGAACTTTGTACTGGCTGTCGTTGCAAGAAAACAAGCACAGAGAAGACTGTGGCTGATCCTGAGAGAACCTTATTGCTCAAACACAAGTGTTCACAACTGGTCCACTAACCACACAGGCTGACCTTCATAGAAATTATACCTATTCAGATGATAGCAACATGGAAAGCGTGGTTCTTGGTATCACATGTTCTCCAAAATAACACCACCAGAACCATGTCTCTGTCTTGCATTGGGTAACTCATGCAGGAAGACAAATTGGACTTGGGCAAAGGTTCTCATCACGGTGCACAAGACTGCTCAGGGACCATGTCAGATGCCATCTTAAGCACCCAGAGGAAGTGCTGCATTCAACACAACAAAGTTCAAAAATAAGTTTTAGCTTTAAGGAAGAAGTGTTAAAGGAAGATTGCTGTGGAGATAAGTATCACTTTATGCCCCAAAACAGAGCTAAGACAAGGTACTGCAGCTTGGCAAACAAGCAGGAGTGGAGGCCACGTTTCCCCAAGACATACACCTTCCACAGCGTACATTCTTCACTGGTGGAGTCACTGCATCTGTTGGAAAGCTCACAGGAGTTTCAGCCTAGAAGGAGTCACTCTCACCCTCAAAGTGTCCTCAGATGAGATTAAATCTTAAGTGATATCTTCAGTGGCACCTTTGGAAATCACTTGGATAGACTGATATATAATTTGATGACCAGATCGTTTGAAACTATTGATTTATGTATTCAATCTTAATCATGATCTTGATGTGATCACCTCATTGGTCTGCTGTCATTTAGCTTAGTAAAACTAATGAATTAGTTTAGCAATACCCTTGCTCAGGTGTGCCTCCATTTGCTGACTCTTACTAATTAAATCTGCAAGGAATACACAAAGCAAGTTTACCCTACTGAACAGAGGTCACAAACCAGAGAGTAGCAGCAACTTTCTGTAGGGCCCATTCAGGCAGATCAGCTCTGCATCTCCTTAGTCAATAACTCACGCACCCTGCAAATGAAGCCATCTCCCAGCAGTGTTGGTCACTCAAAGATCACTCATTGCATGAGTGGTATGAATCATAGTATCATAAAGCCATTAAGGTTGGAAAAGACTTTGAAAATCGCCTAATCCAACCATCAACCCACCCTCACCATACCCACTAACCATGTCCCTCAGTGCCTCACGGTTCTGGAACATCTCCAGGGATGGTGACACCATCACGTCCATGGGCAGATGGTTCCAGTGCAACACAGCTCTTTCTGAGAAGAAATTATTCCTAATATCCAACCTGGTGCAACTTGAGGCTATTCTGTCTCATCCTATTGCTGATACCTGGAAGAAGACGCCAACCCCCACCTCGCCACAACCTCCTTTCAGGTTGTTATGCAGAGAAATAAGCCTCCTCCAGACTGGACAACCCCAGTTCCCTCAGCTGCTCCCCATCAGACTCGTGCTCCAGACCCTTCACAGCTCTGCTGCCCTTCTCTGGATACACTCCAAGGCCTCCATGTCTTTCTGGTAGTGAGGGGCCCAGAACTGAACACAGCACCCAAGGTGCAGCTTCACCAGAGCTGAGTACAGAGGGACGGTCACCTCCTGCTGACTGCACTATTGCTGATACAGGCCATGATGCTGTTGGCCTTCTTGGCTACCTGGGCACAATGGGACTCATGTTAGCTGGCTGTTAGCTAACACCCCCAGATTCTTTTCCTCCACACATCTTTCCAACAACTCTGCCCCAAGCCTGTAGTGATGCATGGGGATTTTGTAACAGAAATGCATGATCCAGGTCAGCGGTCCTGGATCTACAAACCTTCAGCAAAGGACATCACACCATGTATGAGTACAGGATGCAGCCTTCCCCACCATCCTGTAAGTTGTGTTTGTTACAGACACTGATATCTGTTAGCTTTGTGACAAGGCCAGAATGTACTGCCTGAACTTTGTGCTGGCTTAAAAAAATTATAAACAAGCCATTTTTTTTAATTTTTATTTTTACTGGGAAAGCTGTTACAGGCCTGGTTTGTGGCCAATGTCTGTCAATGACAGGCTTTAATTGGGTTTTATTTCCAGGCTTGCAGCAGCCTCTCTTTAAAATCAGCCCTCTGCTCGTAAGCAGGACTGGGCCCTGTCAGATTTCAATCGCTTCATCCTAGGCCAGGCTGTGGGATGGGGGATGATGGATTACCATCAGAGCAGGCATATGAGCGGTGGTCGCTTCAGCACTGGCTGTTTGCACCGCATTGGAGAGAAGGGAGAAATGCAGCCCTGAGGGTGGGGGGCTTGGTGGCTGGGCCAACTGCCAGCCTCCATTTCCAGATAGGGAGGAAGGGGTCAGGCCATTTTAGGCATTTTCTTGGACTTTCTCTCCATCATTTAATTAAAACATCACAGAAAAGAGCTATGCACCCTTCATTCCGTGCCTCAGCCTTTGCCTTGGTCCCGCGAATGGGGATGGGCCCAATGCAGGCCATGTCCCAACAGACCTCAGCCAAACAGACCCCATCCACCTCAGCCAAAATAATTCATGAAGATTTTTCTAGCAAGGGGGTAAATGTGCAGTGATGGCTCAGGCACAGCCCCCGAGCCCCAGTCTCTTTCATGGGGCCCTTATGCCAAGTGTCTACTCCTTGCTTCCAACATGAGAGTTGGTGGAAGGCTAATCTGAACTTCCCAGCATTTTATGATTTCTGTGCATCTCCCACTTCACAGTTTTTCCTCCTTGAAGCTGGTTCTTAAACAGCAAAAATTTTGCAACTGTGTAAGTAATGAGAATCAAGTAATAACACCTGGAGGCATTCAAGGCCAGGTTGGATGGGGCCATGGGCAACCTGATCTGGTGCTTGATCTGCCCACTGCAGGGGGTTGGAACTAGATGATCTTTGAGATCCCTTTCTACTCAAGCCATTCTGTGATTCTGTGATTTAACATCAAACTTCAAATCACTTTTCTGATTGCCAGGGAAAGCCTGCTGTGTTCCCCCATTGTCACCTATATGTTTCTTCAGCTATAAAGGAAGTCAAACAAAGTGCTTCATGTCTGTATGGTGAAAACCACATTAAAAAGTTCACTGAAATTTTGCAGTGGGACAGTACATAGGACTATAACACCATCAGAGCCTGATCTCCATGGCCCCTTGTGCGAGGCAGTCAGAGGATGCTAACAACTTAGCATCATGACAGCATAAAGTCCAAGGCCACCTGATGTCAGCATCACTTGATAGAAAAGAATGAGAACAAAAACCTCATGGATTTTGCAATGGGAGGATTCACGATGGACCTTCTGGGAAGAGAAGTGATAAAGCCAAATGCATTAGGAAAGCAAGTAACTGATGATTAACCCTATTGTTTTACACCAAGGTGTTGCATTAGTATCACTTGGCTTTTGGTGTTTGTGGTTAATTATTGACTTCTACCTATGTGTAGAAGGAAAGCACTCATGAAGGCTCATGTGAAAAACAGGGTCCCATTAGCTCCGTTTGAAGGCCAATGCCCTCCATACTGAACACCACTTTATTCAGTACATTTCTCTGTTGAAGAGTGAATTCCTTCCTGACCCTACTGCAAGAATCACTTTATATTCTGAAGCATGAAAATGAGTAAATCAGAAAAATGTTACTATTTCCTACTTTAAATTTTGATTGCAAGCATCCAGCGATACATTGCAGTTCAGTATATAGAAGAATATTGCAGTACATTAAAAAAATCTAAATTCATTCAGGAACGCAATGCTTAAAAAAAGGTATAACAGAAACGTATTTTGCTCTTCATAAGCACATGGGTGGACAGATATATCTGTGGGACAATTCAGAAGCAAATTAAAAAATAAGTTTAGGGTTTAAGCTCAGCAGATTTCAAAATACACTGTTTATACCTTCTGCAGTACAATAAAGCTTATCAAGAACTTTCCCATTGGATACCAGAGTCGAAAGAAGTAAGAGGAATGTGAACAGCATGCTTCCTCAGGGTCATTCTTTTCAGTGTAATTCTTTCAGTACAGATTTCCCATATTAGCTTGAGCTCCATCACATAAAGATCATTTTTAGGAGATCATTGTGAATACAGTATTGAGCTGACCAAATTGGTCAGACATTGGCCATCACTTCACCATCCACAAGCTCAAAGCAACTTAACAAAAATAAGATGTTTTCACTCTATAACCTTTTGCTTTCATCTCTGTAGTAGTCCAGGATAAATCAGCTGCTGATGTAAATGTATTCATTTAAATGTAATTTCATTTAGAAGACAGAAGAGCAGTTACACAGAAACAGTGGCACCAACGTTCCTGTGTAACGATCCTGATGTGCTTTATGTAAGAGGGGAAGCATCACTTCCCTGCTGAAGGGAAGAACTGAGCCTCAGGAGTGAAAGATGGTGATTTGCCAACGCTGGGATAGCATGCGAGTCTCCTGGTGCTATTCCACATTTGTGCTTTTGACGTGGAACAGAATATGAAAACAATGCATAACGATAAACGCATTTCAGAGTGAGAGATCAGCTTTAAATCACCAGATTTCAAGCAGTGGTGTTTCCTACATGGAGCCCACCTCTGCCCTCTGCTAAACCCAG
This sequence comes from Chrysolophus pictus, assembly GCA_037305975.1. Classification (NCBI taxonomy): domain Eukaryota; kingdom Metazoa; phylum Chordata; class Aves; order Galliformes; family Phasianidae; genus Chrysolophus; species Chrysolophus pictus. Next base: position 146,640,599 of record CM074576.1, read on the forward strand.
CAGTCAACACCGCTCTTTTTGCTCTTGCAAAGGGACACTGTATGGTATGTTTGTTAGGACTATAATGCTGCATTTGCTAATGAAATTAAGTGTTTTGGAGGAGTTCTTTTAAGTAAAAACATGTGTTCCGGGGAGGAAACATTCTTCTGGTAAACAGCTGAGCCCTTAACATTTAGCAGCATAGCTCTGTGTTTGCAGCTATTGAAAGCTGTGTGACTAAGGAAGCCTGCATTTCTGGGGCCGAGGACTGCAAGCATTTTGCTTGTTGTCAGCCAGCCAGACGTTTCTTTTATGTATACGCTAGCTGCAAGAACCAGCTATTGACTGGTTGCTTCTTATGGTTTTAATAAAATTTGTCTCATATCAAAATGCCGCTGGGTTTCAACATTGACACTGCGCTGAGCAGTGCTCTCTGCTCAGGCACAGCTGGCTCCTGTTTTCCAGAAATATTGCTGTGCCCTGGCATTGCTTGCAAAGATTGCAGCCTTAAATCATTTCCTCATCCCTCTGACCCATTCCAAGAGGGACCCTCTGCATACAGATCCCCCTTTTTCATTGGAAGCAAGGGTTATTCCTCCTTCTCCCAGCAAGGAGAAGCTGCAGCAGCAGGAGGCACAGAGGAGAAATTACCTGCTAGCCACAGGCATCAGCCATGGGAAGCTCACAAGAGAGTGAAAACAGCTGGAAACTAAACAAGAAGATAGGGAGCATCCCAAGCACCAATGGGATGGAGAAATGCTTGTGTATTGATGCTAGAACATCACGTTCTGAGCACTTCATTGACTCCTGTAGAACGACAGGATGTTATCTCATTCCCTGTAGCCCTCAGAGCAGCTGGCCACGCTTACAGTTTTCAACTACTACCAGCTAAGGCCAAACAAGATCCCACGATAAAAGTTCAAGGCCTCACATTCCTCTTCTTATTGCTTTCCTGAGCAGGTTCTCGTTTTAATCAGACTTACGGTACTTTCAGCCAGCTATCTCAAAGCACATAACAACCACTGTAATTACTGGCAATAATGAGCTAATTAATTCATCTGGGTATTATTTCTCAAGGAATAAGTACTACTGTCCTCAGTGTGGGGATGTGGAAACCAAGGTAAGAAGGAGAGGTGTTTGTTCTTTGGAAAATAGCTTTTTTTTTTTTTTTTTTTTTTTTTTAACTAATTGAAATCTTTTCTTAGTTTTATTCATATAGGCCTATGTATTTGGTTTTTAGAATGCTTTATGTTTTATTATTGTTTTCTAGTAATTTAAAATGTTTTTATTTTGGCAGATAACACTTAACAGCAGTTGGTTTTGTGCTTCTGTATTGAGATTCATTTAAGAAAACTGCAATGATTTTAGGAAAATGAACAGATGCTGAAGGTTTTCTCCCATTTATTTATTTATTCATTTCTACTCTATTTACATAATTTCTTCTTTTTTCCTTTTTTTTTTCTTCTCTCCTTTCCTTGTTTTAGGGAGCTGTTTTTTTTTTTTTTTTTTTCCCAGAAAAAATGATAAGTAGCATCTTGTTTTGATTTCTTTTTTTTTCGGTATTTATTTTCCATATGCTTCAGCTTATATTTATTTCCCGAATGTGGAAAGCTAACATGTAAAGAACTAACATATTCTTCTGGCTGTGAAACCTCTATTGCAAGAAGTATGGTTGTACTACTGTATCAGTTAATACGTTAATGTGAAGAATATAGATGCAGGTCTGATAGCATTCACCAAGGATACATATTTCCCACAGTTTGGATAAGACAGGTACACTCCCCTAAAGTTGTTCTAAGGCTGAACAGAGAGGAACCTACACAAATAAAGGACTTGATTGTGGTGGGTTTGTTTTTTTTTTTTTTTTTTTTTTTTTGTCAGCTTCCTCTAGTGCTTAACTAAACCAACTGATGCTTGTGATACTCTCTGGGGTAGCAAATAGCTACCCAGTTTCTTAACTTTTAGGCTGTGATCCAGTGAGCACACGTGCTCAGTTTTACTATGGCAAGTAGTACAGCAAGATTTCAGTGGAACTATGTGCTACGTGTAACTGTTGGTAAGAGCAAGCCTCTAGATAAAGACTAATGTCACAAGACTCTTATTTGAAACATCTGCTTTCCTCCAAACTTGTTGTTTAGCAAGGGCCAGATTTTTTAAAAGCGTTTAGGTGTTTACGTGCACCTTGGTATCTTTATAAAGCTGGCACTAATTCCTTCTTGAAGTATGGATTAAGGGCCTCTGGAGAGTCTGAAAACTGTATATAGACTTATTTCAGTCAGCTTTTAATTCTAAGGGGACTTTAAAAAGTTTAAAAAAGGTTAAAATTAGTCTCAGCTGTGGTTAAAAAAAATAATAAAGCGCTTCACAAGCAGGGGAAATAGTCAATCTGACAAAATAAACTGAGGTAATACAAGACTTCTGTGATTGAGATATTTCTGGGAATTCAGCAGTAATCGGAGGCAAAAACCAGTGAGAATCATAACACAGTCTGTAAGGTGATGCTGTTCGGTCATTGTTAACCCCAGCAACTTCAGTTCTGGGAGAAATAAGCTTTCTGATCTCAGACTATTTCCTATTGCTTGTTGTTTTGTTTTGCCAGATGTCTTCAGCTTCATCTTTAAGCGCACGGCTTTGGACGATGTTGCTCCAGAACTCTTTGGGACAGATAAGATGCGTCAAATCTTCGATTGCTTCTGGAACTGTTTGAGCAGAGTCCTGCTCTCGTTTTCCTTCTGGTGCTGAGGGAAACAAGTCTCAGCTCTCCTCGAAATAAAGCCCAGATACGGGAAGCTTACGGGTGTGAGTACGTGAGAGAGCTGGAGGGTAACAGCGAGGGCTGGGAACCTCCACCAGCTGCTTTTGTCACATGCGCTGGTTTCTGCGATAGCCTCTTTCTCAAAACCTGCTTCAGTTCGGCAGTACAGGATTGCGGAGGGCTCGGAGCGGGCGGTGAGGGGAGGTCGGGTGCCGAGGCCGTGAAGGCCTCACAGATGTGAGGAGGAGCAGGGCTGGGGCATTTTCTCGCTAATGACAGCTGATGAACGTTAAAAGGTTCCAGCAACCCCTGGCCAGCCGCTAATCCCGGTTAAGCCCTAAAAGGGCTGAGGGGCTGCGAGATGTTACGGCTGTAACGAGTGACGTTGGGTGCCGGGCTCGGCGGGACCCGACTGACGGCGTAGGGCCGGGGCGGGGCCTAGCGATGCTGCAGGCCTGCTCCGAGCCACCGCTGCCGGCCGCTTCTCGGCCGACAGAAAAGTGCGTGACAGGGAGGGAGGAGGAAAACGGAGTGGTTTTTTTTTTTTTTTTTTGCTTTTTTTTGAGCACTTCCCCTTTAAGGGGCGGGGCCAACGCAGTTTGCGGAAGAAGCCGGCGAACGGCGGCCGCTGATTCGTCGGCGCGGTCTCGTGACCTTGCGGCGGCCCCACCCTTCCCGTTCGCCGCCGCACGCCGGCCCCCCGCGTTCCATTGTGTGCGCCAGCGCCCCCGGGCCCCGCCCCGACGCTGACCACGCCCCCTTTTTTTTTTTCTCTTGGCTCATTTCCGGCCGCCGCCGCCGCCGCTCGCTTCCCTCCGAGGACTCGGCAGAGTGAAGAAACAACAGCCGCCATTTTGTTTGTGTGTGAGCGACGGAGGGAGGGAGAGACAGCCAGAGGCCGAGCGGACGGGGCGAGCCGGGGGGAGGGCAGCGCAGAGAGAGCCAGGGGCCCGACCAGGGGACGGGGAGAGCAGCGAGGAACCGAGCCGCCCGCCCCCTGCTTTCTCCCTTCTCTTTTCCTTCTCTTTCCCCTCTCCCCCCCCCCCTTTTTTTTTTAAATTTCATTCTATTTAATTTCTCCCTTCGCCTCCTTCCTTCCCCCCCCCGCTCCCGCTCCTCCGCACGCCCCGGGAGCGGCGGCCGCCGAGCGCCAGGCAGGGGCAGTAGGGAGCCTGCGCCCGGCCCCCGCGCCGCTGCGCGTCCCGCCTCTCCCCCTCCCCCCCCTCCTTCTTCCCCCCCGCCCATCCGCCCCCCCGCGGGCAGCGCCGGGACCCCCCTCCCCCTCCCTTCTTCGGCCATTTAACCCACCCCCGGCGGAATCTTTATTTGATTTTATTACTTTAATTTTAACCCTCCTCCCACCGCTTCAATTCAGCTCGGAGGGGTCGCTGAGCCGCACCCCCTCCTCCCCCTCCTTCCCCCCCCACCCCCCGCTACGAACCTCGTCGCTTCCTTTCCCCACCCTCGCGAAGAGGGAGTCCCCGTGGCGGAGCGGAGCCGGGCAGCCCCCTCCCCGCCCGGCCCCGGCGCCCGCAGCCATCCTCGGCCGCCCGGGAGGAGGGGGAAGGTAGGCAGAGAGCGGGGGAGGGGCCGGCTCCTTCCTCCTCCTCCTCCTCTTGCCGCTGCCGTGGGCTCGGCCCCTCTGCCTGCGCCCGAGGGGGGGGCAGCGCACTACTGAGAGCGAGAGAAAGAGGAAGGGGAAAAAGAAGAGGAGAAAAGGGCGGAGGAGGGGAAGGAGAAGGGGGGTGGAAAGCAGAGAGGGTGTCGAAACCCGGCCCCCCGGCTCCCCATCCCGCGATCGGCGCTGCCTCCATCAGGACAACAACCCCTCCTCCTTCTGCACAACAAGATGTGAAGCGGAGACTCCTGGGACTTATCCTCATCCTCCTTCCAGCTCCCCTTGCTGCAGCCATTAAGCGGAGCGACCGAGAGGAAGACGCGCGTTGGAGCTGGGGCCGCCCGGCCGCCCGCCTGCCCCCGGCCCGCTCGCTGCCGGTGGGTTCTTTTTCGCAGGGTGGTGTCGGAGGGGGAAGGCGCTGCTGCTGCGGGAGGAGGAGGACGGCGGTCGTTTTTTCTTTTTTCCTCCTCCTTCTTCTCTCCCCTCCTCCTTCGCCCGCCTCCTGGTGGCGATGAGGAGGAGGAGGACGGCGCCGAGGAGGAAGAGGCTGATGGCGGCGGTGAGGAGGCAGCAGCAGGAGGAGGAGAAGAGCCCCCGGAGGATGAAGATGATGATGGTGACGGCGGCGAGGAAGCACCAGCAGCACAACAGCCGGGATTAATCTCACTGGAAGGGGGAAAAAAAAAAAACAACAAAAAACAAAAACAAAAAACCAACAACCAAAAAACCAAACAACAACAACAACAAAAAAATAACCAACCAACCAACACCACCAGCCTCGGTTTTTTTGGTTTTTTTTTTTTCTTTTTTTTTTTTTAATTATTTTTAATTTTTTTTAATTCTTATTTTTGGCGGGGGCTCTTGCCAGCCCCGCGCCCGCGGGCCGAGGCCTCGCTCAGCCCCTCCGCTCCCACCTCGCCCCGCTCCTCCCAGGGGCGGAAAAAGGGGAACTCGGCCGCTCCTCGCCCCTCCGCATCGTCGCTCCGCAGGCCCCCGAGGGCCCGGCCCCAGGAGGTTGGGGTTTGGGGGCTCCCCCCGCCGTCTCTCTGCTCGGAGTGATTGTCTAAAAAAGAATTAAAAATGGCCGAGAATGTGGTGGAGCCGGGCCCGCCTTCAGCCAAGCGGCCTAAACTCTCCTCGCCGGCGCTCTCCGTGTCCGCCAGCGACGGCACAGGTCAGTCTCGGGGGCCCGGGTCTCGGCCTTCTTTCTCTCCCTTTTCTCCCCTATTTCTCCCCTCTTCTGCCCGAATCCCTTCTTCCCTCCGCCTCGGGCCTGTCCTCGGCCTTTCCACGCTTCCCTCCCTTCCAGCCCCGACCCTATTCCCTTCACGGCGCAGGAGGCTGCTCGCGTCTTTCTGCCCTTCTGTTTCTTTTAGAAGCGAAGCTGCTCGCTGCATTGTGCTTTTAGGCAATCGCTGATGAGATTTAGTCCTTTTCTTGTCTTTTACACTGTAGCTATGGCAGAGCTCCTCGCGAAGCCGGCTGCCTTGAATTCCCGTTGCAGAAAATTGAAATTGCACAGAAGCATCATCTTTAGCACTCTTTATTGTCGAATTTATGGGTGTGCCTGTCCACATACACGAATGTGTGGCTTATTTCTTATTTTACGTAGATACACATGTATATTTTTTCTTCTAGAGCTCGTTTAGAAATTGGATTTATTTTTCTGTTCCTTTTTCCCTCTCTCCCGTGCACACTGCTTATTCGATTATTATTTTTTTGTGATTCTTCTTCTTTGCAGAAGAACATCCAAAATTTGCTTTTTCATTTGCTTCAAATAGGTCTTTTGCCAAAGCCGGTGCCCTAAAGCCTGAATCCAGATTGCCAGTTTAGGACACAAGGGTTCATCAGGACTTTTAGAGAAACAAAATGTTACTTTACCTTATTTGCATCAAGAATCAATATGGAGTGCACTTCTTGCATCTCCCATTTCTTTGCTGTGAGACCAAAATGTCTGAAATTGCCCTGTAGACAGATGAGGGGCTTCTCTGCAGTCCCTGCAGAGGCCCTTGGTGATGCTGTGGAGGTGAGAAGCGATGGGTGTCCAAACCCCTTGCAGGTAGATCTGGTTGTGCTGGGAGGGCAGAGGGTGTACCAAAGGGATGTTCAGCTTTTGGATGCCTCTTGAGAAGCAGATGAGCTTTTGGAATCGTTCTGCTGTGAGTGCACATGGTTACCTGTCCTCTGGAGTCTCGTTCCAGTCACTTTAGGTCTTCTTGAGCCTGTGGAGGTGTGGACACCAATCAGAGCTGATGAAAAAAAGGAACTGTTTTAAAAGAATAAGATGGCTGATTGATCGGTCTCTTGACAGTAGCAGAAGGTTACAGGATTCAGTTGGATTGAGCGGTGGCTGTGGTGCTGCTTGGAATCATGTTCAGATCGTGACTTTTGTCTTCCCTGTACTTGGTGAATGACGTATTAGTTCTGAAAAGTTTGTGTGCAACTTTTAGAGCGTGTTAGGTCCAGGAAGGATAGTGTGTGATTGGAGGAAATGACTATTCCCCCACTATCAACAGGTCTTCAGTGAGAGAGCAGAAGAGGGCTGGAGAATCTTTAGCCAGAGCTCACTGCTGGGCTTGGAAACCAGTGCCTAATTCAGCAGTAACCATTTTGACTTTGCCTTGGCAGTGGTGATCTCATTCTGTTTGTGGATGTGAATTAATGTGTTGATTTTTAATTGTGAGCTTATCGAGCAGCTTAATAAATGAACTTTTTCTAGTTACAGTGAAACACTGAGGAGTATTAAGCAGAAACTCAGAAGTGGCAGCACAAAATGGAATAATATTCTTGTAGAGTCACTGAGGTGGTCATCATCTGGTAGCAATGCAGAGGTTTGTAGTGCTGCAGACACTTCATGGATACTACACAGGGGGTTTTTAAACCTGTTGGTTTCCTCACTGACAGTTTTTAACCTGCATTTGGGACACTTCCACTTTGTTTTTTTTTTTTTTAACTTACTACACCTGTTTCTCTGATGAAATAAAATCAAGTGTGCCGAACCAATAAATATATTTTGAAGGTTATGTTTTTCAATTGCTGCTTGCATGGCTCTTTTTTTGGTCTCGCTTTTGCTGTTTTGGGAAGCAACTTTCAAGTTGCCATTTTTAACCTATCTGCTCTTTAAATTTGTTTTAAAATAGTACCAGCAGCTCTCCTATCATAAATTCCACGTGGGAAATTTGTTAGATTGTCCCCACTCCCGAGTTCATTATAGAAAATCAGAAACACGGTGCTCACGTGCTTATTCCAGCACTTTTTTTAAAGTCTGGTTCGATTTCCATATTCAGCCTGGAGGGAGAGAGGTTAAGAACCTTCAAGGATCCATCAAACTTTGCAGCACATGTGCACAGTGGGACTGTGAGCGTGTTTCCTCTGCTGTGAACTTGTTGTCTTGATTTCTTAATGTGAAATACAGTTTCAGCCTGTCAGGTACCTGGAAGTGATGGCTGGCTGTAGTTAACTTACTCCCAGCCCAGTAGGAGTTCGGTGTATTTATGGTGGTGACTGAGCCTCTGATTCACCCACGTTTTCGTTTCAGGATGATGTTCATATTCTGACATTGGAATATACTAAACTCAAATAATTAGTTGGATAGAAGAATGGTAATCGTATATGTATTATTTTCAGGTATTAGGGCTCAGAGCTTTACCGTGGGCTCACCTTTTGTTGGCACAGTGTCCTCAGTGTGGCATGTCAGTTTGACATGGTGCTAGCAACTTTTCTGTACTGAGTGGCTACATTGAGAAAAGTAATTTGCCAGTGTAGCTTTATTTGCTTACCCTTCTTCTCTGGTAGAAACACTGTTTTCATACGTTGCATCTAGTCTGGGAAGATTTTTTTAACACTATATTAGCAAATTAATTGTATACCTCAGTCTATATTTTTTCACTGCTATAGTGGCATAATTTCAGTGCATCCTGACAAATGATCTCTTTGAGTAAATGAGTAGAAATCCCTCACAACAGTTCATTTTTAACTGGATGCTTTACAGCAGTGATTTCATGTCGTCCTTTTTATCTGTGATCGCTTCAGTTTTTTCTGTGGTGATGCTAAGATTGCCACATACAAATTTCTACCTGGTGTATTCAGTAAGGATGAGGTTAATCATTTTTTTTTTACAGTGCTCACTGCCCTTAGAAATAACCTGGGTTCTGTGTACTGGGAAAGCTTTTGGAGCTGCGGACTCCAAACTGCTGTCTTCCATCAAGGAATAAAAATGGAATATACGCAGCACTGCAGTGTGCTGGTACGGTATCGCTGCTTTGGTTGTTAGATCTGAAAATAGGATTGGAAGTGCTTAGTGTTTCTGACTTGCTCTAAGTCAGTTTTCTACAATTAATTAGTTGGCACATGTTCTATCAGACATCACTGCCAATTTGATATGTGCTTTAACTTCCTTCAGTTTAATGTATCCAAAAGTCTCATTTTTCTGAGCGCTAACACATCTTCAGTCTCTCCATTTCAGAACTTGTCTTACACACAGTTTGTCATTTTGTTTTGTTAGTTTCTTTCAGGAGCTACTGTTGACCTTTAAAACTTTCCTCTCCCTTACAGCAAAGGTTTAAATCTTGCATGAAAACAATCCCAAAAAACAAATCAACAAACAAAACCCAAACTTCTCACTTGGACTGCTACAGTTTTGACTTGATCCTCATCTTTCATTTGTTCCAAATGTTATCAGACCGTTTCTCTGCTTGAAATGAATCTTACTGATCTCGTCTTACTGTCTTTTCCAGATGCACTTGTAAAGTTTTCAACTCTGTTTTTGCTCTGCTATGGATTTTTTTTTCTTATAGTTTGTATACGCACCTTTTAAATAACTTTTACAAATCTATTTTCTGGCCATTGTCAAAGACCAAGTTGTTATCTGCTTGGAACCATCAGTTCAATATTTCTATTCCTTCCAGTTGAGCCACTTTTTTTTCTTTTTTCACCAAGTATTACTTGTAATGAGATGAGAAATGCATTAAAATAGAGTTTGTTAGATAATATAGTCTGCAAACCAGGTGTTGCAGTAGATTATGTTCAAGCCAGGAGCAGACACTGCATCTGCCATGGTGAGTGAAGGGATATCTCTGCCTTATGGTTGTCTGGGCTGTCAAAGTACCTGCATTAGGAAGAAGGTATATTAAATGTTTTGCAAACTGACTGTTCTGATGGCACGTAGTAACTTTTCAAAGGAAGTCCTACAGGCTTTGGATGTTCCTGCACTTTCAAATTGCTGTGCTGCTGCTTTTGCTGCTCCGCTGAGCTGGGTGTGTCTTACACAGGTCATGAAAAATACCCTGCTAACTTTTGCATCTTTTCTCCACGTTGTCAGAGCGGGTTAGGATTTAGTCCAGGCAGGCTGTAGTTCAGATCATTGATCAGTTCTGTATTTGCAAGAAAAACCCTTCAGAAGACTTTATCTGGGGAGAGTGTAGTGGAATCTAGAGCTTTTTTGAGAATGTCCATTTTATGATGTACTGGGGATCAGCAGTGTCCAAATTACAAAGGTACAGGATAAACAGTTTTTGCAGGAAAAGTTCAAAGTGATTTTAATTTGCTGTGATTTCGTGTGTATTTTTTGCCTTCTCTTCATAGGCTGGTCTTCAGAGAAGCAGCCTTTCAGAGCATGTTCTAACAACACAGTGCCATTACTTTAACCTTGCTCATCACCATAAGTAGTGCTCCCTTGGAGAGGGTTTGACCAGAAGTCACTCAGAGTTATCATCTGGCAAACAGAGTATTTTTGCTGTGTCGTTTTCACCATCAGATAAACAACACACACCTGTCTCCAAGGACTCGGGTTTTCTGTCTTTCCTTACACTGTAGCAGCAGGCTGAAGTAAAATACATCTGTCTCTACATATGGTTGTATGCAGTGACAGCACATCCGTGGTTAGGTTGAGTCTGTTGGACTTCAAGTAGAAGTGGGTGCAGGGCAATTCACAGAAGTCCTCTCCCTGAGCAGTGACTGATATATTGGCCAACGTGATTTTGTTTGCTTCCTAAATAGCAACAAGTTTGCTTAAAATGCCTTGGCATACGAACGTGTTTAGAGTTCTGCAAAATGTGTTAATTTCTTTTTCAAGCACTCTTCTCTTACAGAACTTTCTGATGAAAGTCAGGAAGAGGAATGATAAATTCTCTACTCCGTTCATAAGTAACTCATGGTTTAGTTGGCTGTGCTTACAGGAACAGCGCGGATATAAAACCATGGTCTAAGCTAGGATTTGCACCAAAGAAGTAAAAGTTGACTGCAAGATTTTCAGAAACTATGCAGATCTCTTTCTATTATTGATGACTATAAAATGGGCTGGATAAGCCTTTAGCTCTTTTCCATTTTTGACAGTGTAAAACTCCTCTGTACTGCGTCTATTCTGCATCGCCACAAGAAGTGGGATTTTGAACTGCATTTATTTCCTCTCAGAACTGTGAGGTTCCTGGATATCAAGAGCTCCAGCTGAATTACTGGTTCAAGCTGACATCTGATGTGCTGACTTTTGGTTTCTGTATCTATGAACTTGATACTACCTTTCTGGTTTTACTCAGGAGTAATGTTGAATGAGCTCAAGTCAGTCAGAAAACTGACTTCACTCTGTGACTTGTGTATGCAGATTGCATCATTTCAGAGTTGGAGGTGACAACAAAGTCAGCTTCATTCTTTCCTTGCAACCGATTTGTAACCGTTTTTGAAATGCAGCTGATGATGTCTGTTTGCAGACATAAAGGTGTTCCCTTCCTATCTGCACGTACCCATTTTTTTTGCCTGTGAGTGTAGCAAAGCAGCAGCTCTCAGACTGCAGAGACCACCAGCTTTCTGAACTTGTGCGCGTGATGCTCCAGCATTTATCAGACTCCTGGCTAAAATGCCTTTCTTACACTCTAACAATACCACAGACGAGCAGTATGTAACCTAATGTGGCCCTGTGGGAATTTCAGTGGCATCCAAAAGCGAGATACTCTTGGGAGTAAGAATATTAATTTGAGACTTGAAAGGTAGCACAGTGAAATTCATGTGAACACCAGCACGCTCACAAGTTAATGGTTAACTGTGTGACTTCAGCACCTTGGAATTGAAATATCAGCGCTTCATCTTATTTGGATCATCAAGGACAGCAAGGCTGGTACCTTTTTTGCTGTATTACATAAAAGCGTGAGTACGCTGCTGCACAAAGAACAGTGTTTCTGAACTTCCACCTTAAGTAATGTCTTCCCTATATGATTATAACATTTCAGTTTCCCTAGAGCAAAATCCATGTTTCAGAATCATGAAGTTTTCACTCTTTTTCAGCAGTGAACTGCACTCATCTGTATCTCTAAATGCTGCTTTGTAAAAAGCTTTGAATGAAAATGAAAACGCAATATTCATCTGGCGTTGCAAAAAATCTCACGTCATCCAGAGTCTACTAAAACTGGTCTGTAAACTAGTTGGAGTAGAGTATAAATTAAACTTGCAGATTAATTTTCTGCGTGGAATTTAGACTTTTCTCCTAAATCCAACTTGAAAGGGGTTGAGAATAACTTGAAAAATGAAAAAAGAGTGCGGTCCTAAAATAACCTTCGATAGATGTTGAGCAATAAGTGACTCCTTCTTTAAAGTGACTTTTTTATGCTTGCAAAAATCGGATGTTTCTATCTGCTAACTAGTATGGAATCATGTGTTCTAGATAACGAATTGCACTTCTTGACCAACAAACTTCTGGTTGTTTTTAAAACCCGATGCCTGGAGCTGTGTGCTAGCATGACTTGCTGACATGTTTTGTGCCTTTGCACGTGGTATCTTCTAGGGGTGCTGAGCCCGCTCTCAGAATGAATAGCATGCGTCCCTTTCAGATGTATTTTTTGCTTGTGTTGTTTGTGGTTTGTCTTCAAGTTATCAAGTTCCTTGATGTGGTGAGCAAATTTAGGTCTTCACTGGATTAGCAGGAAGGAAGGAGGAGGCAGTGCTTCCCCAGTTTCTCGCAGGGAACAGAATTAAAAATTCAGTCTATTGCGAAGGCTATGTTATTGAAATACTGTCATACAGCATAAAAATTCTCAGCTGTTCTTGCACAAGCAGTAGTGAAGACCTCCGCATCGCACTTCCACTTTGGCCATGTATGATGACTATGGTTATGCAGAGGCTGATGCCATAGGATTTTGGAAGCAGCAGTAGTAGCAATGATGAATCTAGACCTTAATTGCGTAGGCTGATGCTGAATAGTTTTTTCCCCCCTTTTGTCTTGCATCAAATTAGTAGATTATTTTAAACTCTACAATTTAAGGTAGGAAAAATGGTTTGGCAAAGTTCTCGTTACCATCAGGTAATTGTGGCTTCACAGACCATCTTATGTGAAAAGCTTTCTCTTTCAAGGCTTTTAATCATAAGCGTAAATCTGGTCTCCAAAATATAGCAAAACTCTCTCACACCCACTTGGTAGGAATCTTGAGAGTTTTTGCCTCTTTCTTAGTGTGCTTTTCCCCCACTAAAGTTGCCTGAACATGCTTGGCTTCATCTTCTGCCATTGCAGATGCCGTGGGAATTGATGATTTTCTTTTATTAGTGCTTTGTTACCATTCTGTGCCTCACCTTTGCTTCTGCACTTTCATGGATACCTCAGAGTTGTCTGGTGAGAATTCAGCTCAGCGTCCCATTGTGCCGCTTTTACTTCTTGTGTTCTTTCTCCCTCCTCCCCCCCCCCCCCCCCTTTTTTTTTTTTTTTGTTTTTAAGGGCACTTCAGGCAATGCCTTTTAGGGCCTGTACTACTGGTGCTACTTACTATTAGGTGTTGGTTGTATCTGCTGGGCTTTCCTGCTGTTATACTTGGGCTCTGTTCAATTCCTCGATAGCTTTGATGTTGCCATGTGGGGAAGATACTGTGCTCAGCACCTTATTGCTGCTATTTGTCTGAAAGCATAGCATAGGTTTCATGTTTTCTGTGTAGTCTCTCATCATCCACAGCTCCTGTCAACCCTGTCACGTGCATACTTTGTGGTCAGTGTCCTGTAGTGAGCCTTGCCCACGGGACACATTGTGAACCGAAGGACTGTGGTATCATTTGATCCACTGATACATTTCTGGAACCCAGGAACGCTTGTGCAAAAAGGGGACTGCTCAGCAGCTTGATGTCTGAGTTCAGAATGTAATGTAGTCCGTGGGATGCAGGGACAGAAACTGAAAGTCTCATTCCCTCTGTATGGTCAGCAACAAGCACTGGAATGAGTTGGCTTATGTGATTGATGTGAAGGCTTCTTCTGGCATCACTGTCAGCAAATGATGCCGTTTCTTCAGATATACCACGTCCTTCAAGACGGAGTGCTTAAATTTGTTGAGGCTGTGGTACAGAGCATGTGAAATTGAAGTGTTCTGGGCTGTTTTGTAGCATGTAAGCAAGTTCTCAGAAGACTGACAGGATTCACTGTAGACCTTTTGCTAGACCGGCTAATCTCCATACTGATAAAAACTCCCATTTTGTTCTGAAAGGTAGTGGGAAGTCTGTTGTCTTAAACCAGAAATGAGAAGGCTGTACAGACTGACTGTAGGCTAGAAAGCATGCAAGAGAAACTAACATGTACCACTTAAATCATCATGTGAGTTTCTTTGCTGACTAGTTAGTAGGAATATGTTGTCCTTGTGCTGTGAGCACTTTTGTCAGAAATGTCTACCTTGCCTTGCGTTCTTGGGCAGCTGTTATCACTGGGGCTGCCTGGTGTTCTTGCAGTAACACTAGCTTGAAATACCTACTTTGGGACTTGGTTGAAAGGGCACTGATTTCTTAATGACTTAGGGGTTTTGTTTGCTCACCATCAATCTGTAGCGGTTTAAGGGCCTTCTTGGTGTCGGGTGGGTTTCCATCCCAGTCTGGCAGTCTCCTTATGTCATGCAGATTAGGTGCTGTCAAAGGTGCTGACACTTAGCAGAAGTGTCTGTAGGGTCCAAAACTGAGGAAGCAGTGCACCGCATACAAGGAGAAGTTGACATGGTGATTTTTGCACTCACTCTCAAAGCAGAGGATACAGTTTGTGTGACTAAATCCAGGTGAGCTGGGCTGCTGCTACAAAAAATGGACCCATTCCATCTGCTGGCTTTCCTCACCCACTTTCTTACTACAGATTTAACACAGCCATGGTGAGCTGGCCGGTTTGTTCACTGTACAAAGACTCATTTTGACATTTAGTGGCGGTACAGTTCCTAGTGGGAATTATTATATGCCTTTGCATGCAGAGACTATTTCAGTTTAACACTTAGTACGTACTTGGATGTTGTGTTTCAGAGGTACCTTCCATCTTTTGTAATCTCAGATGGCAAGAGCATTTATTTCACTTTCCTTTATTAGTGAGGTGCACTAATAATGCCATTAACAGCATCATGTGAAATCACTCTGTACCGCTATACTGAGATCGAGATGGACTTTTAACAATTACTGCTTGCTGATCCTGATGAGCTCTTAGGTCAGCCTTTGGCTGTTCTGTTCTGTCCCAGCTTCTCTTTGTCTGTGATTACACACCGTAGTCTCTAAGGTTTATGAATCAGGTAGGGAAACTTATGCAGGACTGTTCTGCCTCCTTCCACTTCCCACTACCAGCTTTGTTTTCTTAGTAAGAAATCTTCATGTGTGTCTTCAGTGATAAAAGATTGCAGGGCTAGCAATGGCACTGGAAAGCCAGCCAGTTCTATGTGTTTTTATCGTTTCTGTCTTAAGCTGTTCTGTTGGCTCTTGTGTCTTTGCTATGGTCACGTACCCAGAGCTGTCTGCCCTCACCTTGTCAGTGTTTGGTGTGGCCGTAGGTAGGTCTCTATGGCAGACTGTAGGAGGGCAGTACATGTAAAGGACTGGAATGGATTGTAACGCGTGCCACGTGCACACAAAGTCCTATTTTTCTGTATGCTCCTTTGAGGCTGTTCGTGTTTCAGTCTTGTACCTGAAATCTTCTGCCTCCTGCCAGTTGACTAGAAGTGTGATTCCTTAGCTGAGCAGATAACTGAACATTTTTCTCAGTGTTCTTTTAATCTGGCTGGAGAAGACTTTGAAGTTTGTGCTCTGGAAAAGACTTGGGGGGGGGAAAAAAAGGGGGGGGAAGTGGCAAACAATGTCAGAATGGTGCTTCACTGGCATTATGATTCTGGCTTGTAGGTGCTGTATTCTTATATCATCTTGCACATTCATTGTGGTTGACAATCTTTGCAGATTAGTTTCATATGGAAAGATCAGGATGCTTTCTTATTTAAATTTTTGGGTGTAAAGAATGGGATAACCTCACAGCCATTTAGTCATTCTGTTTTGATATGGAACTGTTGATATGTTGTGATGTGAGAAGTTAATTAAGAACACAGCGTTTTTATGGTTTTCTGCTTCCTGCTGGTGGGTCTGCACCAAATCCACTTTGCCAAAGAGGTCTGTTAGCCTGCATCAGGGCACTAGGGTTGGATGGGAGCAAGTCATCTTAGCAGCTGGAAATACCCACTTGCTTGACAAGGGGGAATTTTGAAAGAATGAGGTCTTCAGAGAGGCAGGTTAATATTGTCTTGTGCAGAAGGATGAGCAAGTCTTTCTCTCTCTGCAAAAGGGCAGCGCAATTTGTGTTTTGAGTGTTATATCTGAAATCATGTAAATAAGTCTTTCTGAGTAAATATCCAGTGATAGTTTGAAAAACGAGCTGTTCTTCGTATTCAGATGGCTACTGACCACTTTCCAGGTGGTGTTGTGAATGGCTGGGTATAGAGTGGTCTGTTCTCAAGGGACATGAAGAGGGATTTTGTAGTGGGACTCGCTCTGTGCTGGAGGCTGCATCCGTTGGAGTAGAAGTTCTTGTCCATCTGCTACCAGGTTTTAAATGCTGAAGAACTTGGATAGAACTACATTCTTTTGCCTCTTTCATTTTGAAACTTCAAAAAATATTGATTGTATTGAAAAATACTGCATCATTGAAGATGACTCCTTAGTATATACCAGAAAGCAGAACTTTTAGCACAACATTTTCTTTAACAGATGGGCTAGCTGATTTTATCAGTTTAAGATACAGCTCTTCAGTGGAAACTCTCATTCTGTCTCTGGTACTTTGCCATGATGAAGAATACATAAATGGAGCTATGCAGTCTCCTCTTGAAATCTCCTCTGTTTTGATATACCTGAATATTTGCTAACCTTCTATCATACTTACAGAATTCTAAAAAGTCATGGTCTTATCTGTGATGACAGTTGAGAGATTGTTTTCAGAAAAGAAAAAGAAAATAAATCACCATTAAAACCCCTTAGTTAGTACTGGAGTTTTGCAGTTTGGATTCAGTCTACTCTGCTCTTGTGAGGCCCCATCTGGAGTACTCTGTCCAAGTGTGGAGTCCCCAGTACAAAAAAAGACAGGGAGCTGTTGGAGAGGGTCCAGAAGAAGGCTATGAAGACGATCAGGGAACTGGAGCACCTCCCCTATGAAGACAGGCTGAGGGAGCTGGGCTTATTCAGCCTGGGGAAAAGAAGGCTACGGGGTGACCTCATTGCAGCCTTTCAGTACCTAAAGGGAGCCTACAAACAGGAGGGGAATCAATTCTTTGAAAGGGTAGATAACAGCAGGACCAGAGAGGTTGTGGATGCCCTGTCCCTGGAAGTGTTCAAGGCCAGATTGGATGGGGCTGTGGGCAGCCTGGTCTAGCATTAAATGAGGAGGTTGGTGGCCCTGCATGTGGCAGGGGGGTTGGAGATTCATGATCCTTGAGGTCCCTTCCAACCCTGGCCATTCTGTGATTCAGTGTGATTCTGTGAAACATTTTGAACATGCTTCTAATGCTGGTCAGCTTTTCTGACTTGCATGCTGGCTTAACAGTAGTCTTTCTCCATTAGTATTTGGAACAAGTCATCTTCCAGCCTCTGTAAAATTCGCTGTAATTGACGCTTCCTTCTTAGCAATTGCTGAAATAATGAGTGGTATTGTAGGTCCTTGTCTAGATCTGAAGTTTTTGAAAATGCAGTGGAAGTCCTCTTACTGAGCATCCACGAAATGACCTTTCTTAGTGATTGCTGAGCTATTTCCATAGTAAAGATTAACTTAAAAAACAAAAACAGAAAAACTCTTCACTGTGTATTCCCAAATTCAAATGCGAAGCTTTACAGCCCAGTTGGTGGGGGTAGTACAGTAAACTTTGTAGATCACTTTTGTTTTAGCTGCCTTAGATTAAATATGTGGCTCAAAGTGAACACTATCTCTGCAGATGTTGGAACTTCTTTTCTTGATGAATTTGTTAGACGCTGTATAATATTCCCTTATCTATGTGTCCTAAATAGTAATCTTTCTCTACTTCATTACTTGCAGAATACTTTGCAAGGGATCTTGTGATACGAATTTTATTTAAGTGGGTTTTTTTAAATCCTAATGTGTTTTCACAGCTTTGTGGCCAGAAAGGTTATTTTGATTGTTTTCTGGCTATGCCTATTGTGGGAAAAATACTGGCTATTCCATGAAGCTCAGTTTAATTGTGTAGGTCTGTTCTGGGAAGGACTGGGTGTAGAAAATTGAAAGAAACAATCAAACAACAACAGAACTGTTTTCTTTTTACGGTTTTAGAAACATTTTCTGAAAAGCACGTAATGATACTAGTTGTCTCTTCCTGAAAGTGATACTTCAGTGAAAGCTTAAGAATTAAGGTGGTGCTTTCACATCAGTGTTTTAATTCTTGTTAATAACAAGACAACAAAAAGTTGTCTAATTCTGTTGGCAGACTACGGAATGTTGATAGTGTTTCCCTCCTTTTCCTTCAAATTTCCCAAGTTGGGAGATCATGTTCTTTCAAAATAAGGCGTTGTAGGAAAGTCAAGTAGAATGGTCGTCTCCAGTCTAGGCTTGATAAGGTGTAGGAATTACTTTTATGATGACTAATTGGGATAGTTTTCAGTAATAAATGATAGAGGAATTCCACTGGAACATAGTGAGTGAATTTTTGATAGATAAATGGACAAAAAACAAGAATTGATAAACAAGGTTTTTACTCAAGAAGAAACCTTCTACTGCTGCTTGCATTGACCTTATAAAATTTCTTGTTTTTCAGATTTTGGATCGCTATTTGATCTGGAACATGACTTGCCAGATGAACTGATCAGCTCCACAGAACTGGGACTCACCAATGGTGGTGACATTAATCAGCTGCAGACCAGCCTTGGCCTGGCACAAGATGCTGCCTCTAAACACAAGCAGCTGTCAGAACTTTTACGGGCTGGTAGCTCCCCAAATCTCAATATGGGGGTTGGTGGCCCTGGCCAGGGCATGGCCGGCCAAACTCCACAGAACAGTCCTGGAATGGGAATGTTGAACAGCATGGTGAAAAGCCCCATGGCACAAGCTGGGTTGACTTCTCCCAGTATGGCGATGGGTACAAGCGGACCAAATCAGGGTCCTTCAGCCCAATCTACAGCAGGAATGATGCCAACAGTAAACAGTCCAGTTAACCAGCCTGGCATGGGAATGAACACAGGGATGAATGCTGGCATGAATCCTGGGATGTTGGCAGCAGGCAATGGACAGGGGGTGATGCAGGGGCAAGTCATGAACGGTTCGATTGGAGCAGGCAGAGGGCGACCAAATATGCCATACCCAAACCCAGGAATGGGAACTGCTGGTAACTTGTTGGCTGAGACACTGCAGCAAGGCTCTCCGCAGATGGGGGGACAGGCTGGACTGAGGGGGCCGCAGCCTGGAGCCATGAACAAGGTAAGGCAAGCTAAGCTTGACTTTAGTACCTTTTTTCACATCATTTTATTTCATCTGCAGTAGATATTCTGTAGAATAGCGTTTTTTGTCTTCTAAGAGTCCTGGATCTTGTGCTAAATAATTAATATACTGTCAAAGTGGTATTTACGGCAATCAGGGGAAACAAGAAGTTACTCAGCAAGTATGGTTGTTACTAGGTCAAGCGGTGGTGGTTTGGTTTGGTTTTTTTATTTCTGTGGCAGTGTAGATCATCAATGTTAATGTAAACTTAACAACTTCGTAGTATTTAATCTATTTCACGCTTTTGTCCACAACTGTATCTTCTCATCTAGTGTGGTGGGTGTGATGGGAACAAAATGGGATCTTTTAGAAGTTGTGGTGCTTTTCTGTGTGACAACGAGAGTATTTGCTGCCTGTGATCAGATGAGTATTGGTTCGTGCTGTAGGATGAGAAGAAGCAAATATGAGTTGGAATGGGCTGATGTGCTGGGTGTGTTAGGGCATATGTAGGATTTATAGAGAAATACATGCTTGAGTTATTGGAGAAAGAATGCTTGTGTGAATACCTACAAACAAGAGTTGGGTTCCTATCAGCTGTCCAATTGCACTCAGCTCTAGTTTTTAGTTTGGAAAGGTTTTGTCTACTTTTGTCTACCTTTTTCTAAATTGGAAAGCTGAAAAAATATATTGTTGGAGAGGGATGGATGTGCTTTTGTAATATAAGATATTTGAATGAAGCTGTTGTGTAATTGCTCTGGAAAAATGGGAGAAGACCAAATGATTTAAGTTACAAGTTGTTTAAAATTTGTCTTAGCTTGCACAAATAGTTTCACTAGCATAGGGAAACAGATGAATATTGCATAAGTTTTTGGGTTTTGATTAAGAAGTCTTGAAAATATGTAAACATTTCATTTGATGGGGCTATTTTGTGTTTATTGGTTAATGAGTGGAAACTTCGTTTTTAGAAGGACTGAATTCTGCTGTGTTGATGATTTTGCTATGTTTTAATGCACTAAATAAAATATTAACGTCTTATGAGCATTATTAAAATCTTTTTTGATCTTGCTGCTTGCTTGAGCTCAGCGTGCTGCTAACTGTGGTTCTGATAGCTGTGATCAGTAACACGTTAATGTTGTGGTCTGTTCATTTCATGTAGCTTTGCTTGATAAATGCATTGCTGCAAAGTCCCAATTGCTGCGGTAGATGTAATTCATAGTGGAAAGAAATACTTGCGAGTGCTTTTGTATTGGAATTAGTTGATTGTTGACTTTGTTATACTTCAATGTTAAAAAAAAAAAAAAAAAAAAAAACTGTATTCAGAGGTGCAAAATTAATGCACTGAGTTTCAGGGTGAAATGTAACTTCTTAATCCTTATTAATTGCACCTAAAGTGGAGCTTTAAACTGTTCAAGCAACAATGAAACACCGTGTTCTTTATCTAGGAGCTATCAAGGAAGGCCACAAAATTGAGTTTTTGGCTGAAATAGTTCAAAATGAAGCCGTCATCGCTTCTTAAAATCCTGCCTTGTGCTTTACATCTAAACTAAGCAGCACCTTGTGCTTTGGGGAATCTCTACACCAATGCAGAACTTCTGCTTTTTTGCTTATAGTCTCAGCCTGATTAAAAAAAAAAAAAAAAAGAAAAAAGAGAGAGGAAAAAGGAGGGGAGGGAGGGAAGCTGGAGGTAAAGTTCTTTAATTGTTGAGAAAACCCTTGGAGACTCGTAGGGTGAGCACAGCGGGCACAGCCCCGTGAAGCAGCCCCGACTGGCGGATGAGAAAGCACGGTCTGAAATGGAGGCTGAAATTCCAGAATGCCTTCAATTGGTTTGGCTGCTGGCAGGGAGCCTGTGTTTCACTTCGTGCAGCGGAGTTAGCGCAGTCTGACAACAGGCATGTCGGGCCGCTTCATCTCCCCACCCATCTGCTTTTGTTTTTCCCCCACCTACAAATCTTCACAAAGTAGATGAAAACATAGGACCCTAAGCAGTTGTTTCCAAAGGCCTTTTTTTTTTTTTTAGCTGATAAATTTAGCACGGTGTCGCTGCTAATGTGGGAGTTTGTGGAGTAACTTTCATACGTTTCCTTCATCGCTGTGAAAATGGGCATTATTTCAGAGCTGTCCTTTAGTAGGAGGGGAAAAAAAATAGGCAAAACGTTTGGGCTGCATTCAGCGATGTTGTGTTGGCTTTCCAGAGTTGGCCCTTTATGTGGTGGGAGGTTGCTTCTGGGAGTTGTCCTTCAGTAAAACAGAGGTGTGTCATCCACAGTGGCTTTTACAGACGAGTACCTTATGTTTGGTGGTATGCTAACTTACTGGGAGGGAGGAGGTTGTGCTCTTCTAATGGTAAAGATGAGCTCCAAGTGGTCCTGGATTTTAGCAACAGGATGGTCACATTTCTGCTTTGTTCTGCTGTCTTATGGAAGCTGCTGAAATGTTTTCTTCCTCTCCTTAATGACTGGCGGCAGTGGGACACTCACTTTACATGGTAGGCATATTCCTCACTTTCCTAATTGTGTAACTTTTGTTGTTGTTTGGTGGTTGTTTTGGTTTTTTTTGCACTTGAAATCCCAAATGCCCATAACCAATTGATTTGAGGTCAGCAGATACACACAAACTTGAATTGTCCTAATCAGCCACTTGTAGTGTGGTCCCATGCTGTAGCTTTATGTATGTTGTAAGCCATTTCTGGAATACAAACAGGCATTCCTGTCTCTGTAGCAGTGGTGCTGACAAATGAATCCAGACTTGAAACTCACCTGGTCATTGGGGGAAAAAAAAAAAATGAAGTTGTAATTTGAATGAGTTTTCTGGTGCAAATAAGGGTAGAGAAGCACTGGAACAGGTTGCCCAAGGAGGTTGTGGATGCCCCATCCTTGGAGGCACTCAAGACCAGGCTGGATGTGGCTCTGGGCAGCCTGGTCTGGTGGTTGGCAACCCTGCACACAGCAGGGGAGTTGAAGCTAGATGATCATTGTGGTCCTTTTCAACCCAGGTCATTCTGTGATTCTGTGATGCACCTTAAATGCACCTGTTGTTAGGGGAAGGGATGGGCTCAAGGAGAGGGTGCTGTGGTCAGAGCATGGGCCCTGCAGTCGTTTTGGGGTGGCTTCCAAACACCTGGGAAGGTTCAGCCTGAAAGGAATGTTCGGAGAGGAAAGGAACTAGAACAAGTTTTGCTTTCTTGAATAGCTTTTTGTTTAATGGGTGCTTGATTGTGTGCAGAGGACAGGCACTCCTATTACTCTTAAAATAGAGTTTTGGAAACTGTTTGTAATGCTTTGATTCTTTCACCATTCAGGCATTTTTTTTTCAGGCATTTTATTTCACTGGCTAGCTTTCCAGTTCTGATTCAAGAGTAAACAGCAAACTTAAGCTCCGTAGTAAGTTAAGAACAAGTTCATCTTTCCTGTTTTGAAGCATTCTTCATTTGGAAATATATATAGTTAAAATCTTAGTGTGGGTTTTCCTCCTGGCTCCTCCTGCAGTTCCCAGTTATTGATGAAGTCTTACAGTCCAGCCTTTTGCTAGAGGGCCATGCCCTTCACAAAGTGCACAGGTCCACCTGACTTTCAAGCCATTTGCATTGGGTCTCCCACTGATCACCATAATGCTCTTTCATCAACAGGGATCTGAAGGCAATCCAGGTGAGTAGGGAAGCCACTGCCTTTCTTGTTGGATCGTTTCACTTGCGTGTGAAATTACTCTAAATGTTTAGAAGTGATGTTAATTCCTTGTAATGTGGCTTATTGTCTGAGTATATACAGAGCTCCCTCTTATATTCTTATATATAGGAGGCACTGTTCTGTTTTATCAGTGCTTAGCACTTGTATTAAGAATCAATTTTACAAAGACGATTATTTAGACCTTCCTTTAAATAAAACAGTCAGAAATGTCATGTTGAAAGTTGCAGAGGCTGAAAATCATGACACCCTCCAAAAGCAAATTTAGGTAAAGAAAGTAAAAACCAACGTATGTGCATTAACGTTAGTATATTCGTGTCACACTCTGGGCAGCAGCAGGTCAGTGTTCTTGGTTGCTTTATTTGCAGTAATCATTTGACTCAATGTGCAAGTGCACCCATAGCATTTAGATTCTGTGCCCCAAGTGTGCCCTATGGTCAAGTACTAATTAATTGAAAGTGTAGCTGTATCTCATGGCCCTTTGCTTTTTCTTCTTTGGTGTAAAAGGTGGATAATTGCTCACTTTGTCCCAGTTTAAGGGGAGAATGTGTTTGAGGAAGAAAGGGAGCAGGAAGGCTTTGTCTTTGGGATCTAAGTTGGAGTGGATAGGAGAGTTTCTCACACAAATGGCGGTGAAATAACGCTTGTGTCTTGCAATAGATACCTTAAAACATAATGAGATCATCTGCAGAGAATAACCATCATTAACAGTCCTTGGAAAGAGTGTAGCAGATATCTCTGGCACAATTTTGTTAGACTGTATGTGAGCTCTATCAGAGAGTTGAATGGCACCAGAAAGCCATGTACAATAAATCAGTTACAAGATCTCCTCTTTAAAGAGCCAGCTGGAATTTAATAAAAATAACTTCCCGGGTTAGGAAAGTTAATTAACTTCTACTTGCAAATATGGAAAGATTACATCAGCGTGCTCTTAAACTAGCGCATGTATTACAGTTACCCCAATAGAGATGCATAGCTGATAGTGCAAATGTTGGGTTATTTCAATCAATCTTATAAAAACTCAACTGGTGGAGGCAGGAAAATCAAGCACGGTTGTTTTCTGCTGTGTGTAGAAGGAATGAACATTTGAGATTTCCTTTGCCACCTAACAGCCGTGCATCATCATCTGTTGCTTTTTATCCCTCTCCTTTATCGTGATGTGCCTCTGCCCTGCTGTGTGTGAAGGCCTCATGTATGTGATGGAAGGAACCTGAGGCTGTGAGGAGAGAGAGAGGTGGATGGCAGGTGGAGTAGATGAAGAAATGCAATGGGAAGAGCAGTGGAAGAAGGTAGGCCAGGAGTGCAGATTCTGAACTCGCTGACTTTGGGCCACAGTGCAGCCACATATGCTTTTACATGGTGTTGTAAAGGAAGCCTTGTGCCTATCTCATGCAGTGCCACCAGAACACCAGAACTGCCTTGCCTTGGTTGGCACTTCAGTGTTTGATGTACATACCCCTTGCCTCCAATAACTCACTAATTCGATGGTGAACTGTAATGTCAATCTTTCTGTATTTGTTTTTTTCCAACTGATGAACTCTGAGCCTACTGGATTGTTTTTTTAATCTTCCTTCTATGATTAGTTATTAGGTCACGTGCTTCTTCCTGTTTGATGTTCTCTGCCGTTTCCCCGTTTCCCTCCACACACACACACACACACACACACACACACACACTTCCCCTTCTTATCTGTGTTTCCCGGTGTGTCACATCAAATGACACTGGTATACTCCTGCTTCC
The DNA here is from genome assembly GCA_037305975.1 of Chrysolophus pictus. Taxonomy (NCBI): domain Eukaryota; kingdom Metazoa; phylum Chordata; class Aves; order Galliformes; family Phasianidae; genus Chrysolophus; species Chrysolophus pictus. The sequence continues at coordinate 146,665,035 of CM074576.1, forward strand.
AGTGCCGGGGTCACTGATGAGACCCTGTGATGTCACTGTGAAGAAGCTGCCACCTGCCCCATCCCTTGACTCAGCCTGGAGCTGCCTGCACGTTGTCTGTCTCACATCAGTGGGTCAGTGACAGCAGGACTGGGGACAGTGCTGCAAAGCTTGGCTGTGGATCTGGCAGCTGTATGGACCAAGGTATGGCTGCTTATTTCCTCCAGGAGACTGAGGCAGTTGGGGCTTTAACACCCTTCTCAGATGATGCCTGTGTGTGGCTTTTGGGATCACTTTCCAATGCCTGCCCTCTGACCTGGCCATGCCCCCTTGTTGGAGGGGCTGCTGTTGTACCCCGAGCAGTGCCAATGGCTCGTACTTGAGAATCTTTGTACTTTGACAACAGGATCAGAACATCTGATCCTTTGATATCAGTGGAAGAAGTCCCTCAGTTTTCTTAAGCAGAGCATCTTGCTTTCTCCCAATAACATCACAGTTTGAAAATGTGCTATCAGCCTTCAGATCTCAATTGTTTGGTTAGTTTTCTCAAAGGCTGGTAGCAGCATAAGCTGTACAAGGTCTGTGGGGCAGTGTTAGTGATGGCTAGCATCATATATGCTCTAGCACATACTATGTGCTCTGGTGAGAGCTAACTCCATGTTTTCTTAAGGAAATAATTCCCACAGTCTTATCCTGAGCTTCGAATCTTTTGCTTTTAGGCAGCAGCAGCAACAGGGAAATGTCCTCAGAGGTTCCAGTGCACTTGGCTCCCTGTAGCAGTAAAGGCTTGGGTCTCACCTGTCTCATTTTGGGCAGCAGCTGCCTGTCACCATGTGTGTATTCGTCACAGTTGAGACATGGCAGTGGCAGTGCTAAAGGAGACAAAGGAAGCATTTTAAATTTTTCCTCATCGTTGCACAACTTATCTGCCACGTTTAGAGGTTCTTTTCATTTCTCTCTAATGAATTACCACTGTGTGAGTATAGTTACTGCTTGGTGTGGGGGGAAGAGGTTGTTATCAGGCATCTGACCAGTGAATTTTCTCAAAGTGTCAAGTTTGTCAGTAAGGTTTGTGCCACTTTTCCTGTAGCGTTGGTTTGTTTCAGATTTACTTTACAAACGTGAGTTGAGGGCTGCGGTAATAGATTAGCAGAAATTAAAACCTGGAAAAAGAAAACTTTGGGTCATCACAGATAACAAGTAATCTGTGGGCTCATAGGTTACTTTTCTGTGTGGGTTGGAGAGAGTTCGTGAGGAGCAGGAACAAGGTGCTTCTACTAGGGGAAGAGGATCTGAGAGCGAGAGTACTTGGACAGATGCATGCCATAGGAGATTGTATGCACTTCTTGATTAAGTCTGGGTATTTTCCTGGATCCAGACAAGCGTCCAGTAGCCTGAACGCTGAGTCACACACTAATGTGAATTGAAATGTCAGCTCTCTGAAGTACTTGTGTGCCTTTCTTACTGTGAGCTAAGGCTGCTCGAGGCTCCTGCTTGACTAATGGCGAGAGCTTGGTGGTCTTAACAAAAAGCTCAGGTTTTCCTGATCTTCTTCTGTTCCCAGTTGTTTGGTCTGTGAAGACCAAATTTTCTGTGAAAACTAGAAGGGAATAGAATGGAAAAAGTCAGAGGGCAAACTACTTCATAGGCAGGATTGATCCCGTTCCTTAGATTCTGGAGCACTCCAAGGCAACAAACCGTATATTCTGTTATGCTGAAACTGTTGTGTATGCAAGTAGTTGATACGTAGTGCAGAAAGGAACAAACACTGTGTATCAATCTGCTTCCATGGTATGGTTTGATAGCTTTGTTTTATTTGCAGCATTCCTTCTTGCTGTCTCGTTTGACCTCAGGTAGTGCTTGCTGCAAGCAAGTTACAGTGCCTGTGTGCTTGTGGTGTTACCTGTGTCTGCGGTGTGTTTTAAATTGAAAGCTGTTGTGTACTGAAAATGCAGATGAGAATTGTTATAGCCCTATGGAGAGCACCTGTGGGGGTGCTGACAGTTGAGTGGGAAGTATTTGGGGTAAACCTTGCTGATATGAACGGGGGTGGTATTTGTCTCCTTTTGGTGGAAGCAGAAAATTCCTTCTCCAGTCCAGTGTACAGATTTGTGATTGAGAAACTGATATGAGAAATCCGTTGAACTACATGGTTGTTTGTTGTGGTATTTTTGGTTTGTTTGGTTTTTTTTTTTTTTTTTTTGAAGAATCAGGGCAGTTCCAACCAAACTGACTTCAGCATTGATAGATTGGCCTCACTCTGTTTATAGGAGCAGTCAGATTGAGAAGTTAATGTTGTGTGATAGGTGTAAATACATGCACATGAAGGAGCAAGGGAAGCACGTGGATCAGGATTGCATTGCAGCTGTTTCATGGCTTTGATAGCCTTTTCTTCTCTGAAATACTTATTTGCCTTTTGAATTGTGAACTACATTTTTACTTGAATGTCTTGCCATTTTAATTCCTAGATGGGAATGATGAGCAATCCCAGTCCTTATGGTCAGCCATATAGTCAGAATACCGGGCAGCAGATTGGAGCCAGTGGTCTCGGACCTCAAATGCAGAATAAGACTGGACTGCAAAATAGCTTACCACAGTTTCAAATGGACAAGAAGCCAGTTCCTGGGACAGGAATGCCTAACATGGTAAGTAGATTGAAAGATATCTTCAGCAAATGCTGGGGCAAACCAAAGCAGAACAGTGTGCAGTGCTCAGATGCTGCCACGTTAGAAGTTTTGCAGCTGTGAATGCATGTTCTGAATCTACACATGACTTATTTGCTTAAGCTCCTAAAATGGCTGATATGGAGAGAGCTGAACTGTGCTCTCTCTGTTAAGTTGCACCTCTACTTTTCACCCTTGAAATCCTATTAGCAGCAAAAATGGAAAGGAACTCCTTATCTGAAGTTACCTTTTGCTATCTGTGTGGAAACTTCTGCTCTCCTCTCCCATCCTTTCTCTTGTGTCTGATTCACTGGGTTCCTTCTCATTGTAGTTTTGTCTTGAGGATTGTTTTTCTGCTTATACTTCTGATGCTTTTGGGATAAGTAGTTCTTCTCAAATGTATTATATGTGATAGTGTCTAGAAGTCCCAATTGGGTGTTCATTCCTGTTGTGCTATTACATGAGCATATGCAATGGTCCTAGTGTTACTGTGGTAGCACTTTTCTTCCCTCATTCCTCTCAACACTGTGGTTGCAGCAAGGCTTGGAGAAAGGGGAAGTGAGTGGTGAAAAAGATGGATGTCCCAAGCTTATAAATTACAAGCATTGGATTCAGTAGCTTGAATTTAACAGTAGTGCCAAGTGCTCTAGGGGAGCAAGGGCTGAATGTGTTTGCTTCGTTATTCTAAGAGCCTAAATTGTTTAGGAGGAAGACATGTGAAGTGCCTCACTATTGTTGGGTTGTGGTTTTATTTTTCATACATATATTCTTGTTTGTGAAACAAAATTGTGCTTTTGAATATAGCTTGTTTGTTGCTGCTTTGGATCTTAGATTGTTTACCTCCTTGGGACACAGTCTCTTGACCTAAGTAATTTGCTGAAAAACACTCCCAGGTAAATTTGTATCTCTGAATTAAAGAAAGAGTGATTCCCTTGGGTTTTATTTATTTATTAAGTTGAGCTTGAAACACTAGAATCCTAGTATTGCCAATTGGTTATATTAACCAATAAGGAAGCTGCCAAAACTTACCGTCAAGCTTTTGTTCAATTCAGAGCAAATAATTCTTTTGAAGTTGAGTTGCTACCTGGCTGGACCTAGGAATGAAGAGTTGCTGCTGTCTCTCTTGTTGTTTAGAATGACAGACTGCAAAAAGGCAGCTACAGTTGTACTGGAGCTTAGAAAAGCCCTGAAGGGACTTGAATAACTGGTAGAGTCTCCTTGTAAAATGAAAGGTTAATACTGCTATAGAAGAATTGGAGTTTAGGAGTGCAGGTAGTTGAGCTCTAAAATAACTGGAGATCTTCATGAACGTTCCTTAAAACATTCTGTAAGTGAAGAGCCCGTTACAAAATGAAGGCTTTTGAAGTGAAACAAGCAACACAGAGTTCCCGAGCCTCTTTTTTTTGTTAAGTGCTTGTCACAATACATATAGAAGAAAGAGGAAGTCTGAAGAAAGAAACGTCAGTATGGAAATAGTAGGTGTTGCCATACTTGACATTAGTTCTCTGACATGCATTATGCTGAAGTTGTGCTTCATCTTTAGCAGAGGCTAGTAGGTGCTCTTCCTGCGTGTATGTGTACAAGCTTCCTGATGGTAAAAGGTTCCCTTAAGTTCCCTTTCATTCTCCTGTTCTAGAAATGATCGGTTGAAGTGCTCAGTAGAAGCAGGGGGAAAAATTTTTCCTTCCAAAAAGTGCCTTCCTCCACTAAGGCAAGATTTATGGGTGCAACTTAGTAGCTTCCAAAAGATGATTTGAGGCCCGAGTAGTCTTAATACTTTGTAGTTGGGCTAGCAGCAAGCATTAACCTGTGTGCATGTGCAAAGTGAAGTTCTGCTGGTCCTTTATAAAGCAAGAGCTAGAAATGGGTAGGGTATGACGTGAGGAGGGCATTGTAGTTGGCAAGTGAAGTATTGCCAGCACTGTTGTTGGGAAGGGTTTAATGTAGATCATCCAGAACTACAGGTAGGTGGTATATCCCCTTGATCACACAATGTAGTATTTCTTCATATATTTGTTTCTTTTTGGTGTTTCCATGTTAAATAGGCAATTCTTAAACAGTTTTATTTCTGGACACTTCCTTTCTTCTTCCTCCAGGGTCAGCAGCAGGCACCCCAAGTTCAACAAGCTGGCATGGGGCCAGCAGCTTCACAAGGAATGGGGTCTGGAGCTCCAACAGCAGATCCAGAGAAACGCAAACTCATTCAGCAACAACTAGTTCTCCTCTTACACGCTCACAAGTGTCAACGGCGAGAACAGGCCAACGGTGAGGTGCGGCAGTGCAACCTCCCCCATTGCCGAACCATGAAGAATGTCCTGAACCACATGACGCATTGTCAGGCTGGCAAATCTTGCCAGGGTAAGTGGGGGAGGAGTGGTTATATAGATGTGGTCAACCTCTGCAAGTCCAGAAGGGCTTATGGTAAAAGATGGAGAAAAAGTGGGTGGCTTGGGAAATTGAATTTTTTTTTAACCTGTTTGTCCCCTTAGGGATTCAAATTATAACCTCCTCCTCAGTCTTTAAAAGTTTGGGTCAAGTTAAGGCAAGATTACAGAAAGAAATAAATGAAAGTATTTTTCTTAACTTGCTAACTCATTGCAAAACCTTTTGGATGCTGTCTTCTGATAACAGCAGGCACAAAGGAGAAATATGTAAGCAGGACTCTATTTCCCCGAAATGAAAGGGACAAATCTTAAGCAATAGCTAGCCTAGAATTAAGGTGGTTCTGGCTCTAATGAACTCCAATCTATCCTAGAAACCAAGGGAGATGTGCACTCTTTTTGGTAGCCTAAGTGTACCTGGGTTGTCCCAGTTGCTGGCATCTTAATTGCTTGATTCCATGTGCCTAACTCCTTATATATATGGTGTTCTCAGAACTAGGCTTGGAAATATAAGATAGAGCTTCCAACGAAATTTAATTAAGCCAATCTAGCTACATATTCAGGGCTAGCTAATACTAAACTATCTCAGTTAATCCTTTACTGAGCTGTGAAATCGATGTGTGCCCTGAGAGAAATAGGTACTCCCTACCTAGTTTGTATTGGCTGTGTGGAGGTGCTGGCATTAATTTGTAAAGGTTTCTCATTCCCTTCCTTTTCTCAGTGGCACATTGCGCATCTTCTCGACAAATCATCTCGCACTGGAAGAACTGTACAAGGCATGACTGTCCTGTATGTTTGCCACTCAAAAATGCTGGGGACAAAAGAAACCAACAATGTAAGTCTGTTAGGAAGCTCTACATGCTGATAAACCATAAAATGCATGTTGGGAGTTGCTTGTACTCTGCTGATGGTCTTCTTTGACATGGGAATACATAGTACAATTGTCATCTTGCTTTGGAGTGGCAGAATATTTTTCTGCAGCTGTTATCTAGTTTTTGTGGAAGCTTTCTAACTTTTCTAGCAGGAGAGTAGTAAGGGTGGACAAGAACTGTAGTGCTCTCAACCAGTTCATTTGCTTTTCTCTGCCACCTTTTGGAGCTGATGACCTTCTGTAGACAGACTTGCACACAGAGAGGGTTGTGTCATTTCAGCATTGAGCTTTGATGTTTTGTCTTCCCCTGTTTTTCCTCTTCTCCTTTCTGACTCCTTGGTCTTCCTGCCAAAATCTGCAAGATTTCTGTCCTTTTGTTAACTGTATCCTCATGGTTCTTAATGTTATTTTGGGCTCTTTGCATGACATGAACTGGAATATTTCTTGTTCTAAGAAAATAACAAAGCATGGCTGTTGAAGAGCTGAACGCTTCTGCCTTTAAACTCTGTGACGTTTGCCTCCGTTCTCAGTTTTGAGCAAACAATGTCCTAAATACTTAAGGATTTCTTTTCAGCAGCTCAGAAGGAAAACAATGTTATTGAAATGACTGCTTGGGCCAAAATTTATTCTGTTTTCACAATGGCTTTTCCAGACCTGGCATCTTACTTGCATAGTCCTAGAAGGAGACATTTTGGTTCTGAACAACCAGTAGTCTCCTCCCTCTTTTTGTAGACTTCTTTGACTACCTCCCGCTGTCCTGACTAACTTTGGTACATCTCTTCCAGCGCTATTGGGTGGAGCTGCAGTAGGACTTGCAAACACCGGTTCCGTGGGTGTGGGGCAGCAGACTACGCCCAGCATAAGCACTACCAGTCAGATAGACCCCAGCTCCATCGAGAGAGCCTATGCAGCCCTTGGACTAACCTATCAAGGGAACCAGATGCAGACACAGTCTCAGGCTCAAGTGAAGAATCAGCAACAAGGACAGTCACCCCAGGGTCTGCGCCCAATGAATCCTATGAGTAAGTTAATCGATTGTCAGTGTTAAAATACAAACTACAGGCAATTTTCCTGCGCTATATCTGATGGAAATTTTCTTACCTGCTACCTAGTTACAGATAGTTAACGTGCAAAAGGTGTGAATTTGCAGTATTTTAGACATGGAATATCAATCTGCTCAGTGGAACAGGGGACTTTAGGGGGCCCAAATGTCTTCTCTTGGAAAACAGACTTTCTGGGAAAAGCATGTTTTTTGAAAAAAATATTTTTGGGGAAAGGAACTAATTTTTCTAAAGCATGTTATTTAATATTGTCTTGTAGCTTTATAGTGATACTGTTACATCAGTGTCAGGAATTTTTTGAGTTTTTAATTGGAAATGCTTCCTTGTCACTTGAACAGTAGCATTTCATGTTTGTTTCTCAGATCTGCAACGTTAGTTTTAAAAAATGAAAAGCAGTATGTTCCTCTCTCTCTGAATTCTGTCATATAGATTCATGTAACTGTAAACTGTCTGTGTGGCTTATTGTAAAATCGCACAAGATTGCATAGGAATTTAAATTTGAAGCGTGTTTAATTGTGCCTTGGCTATCATTGGTGTCAAAGTAACCTTTACCTATCAAATCTGTGATTAATAGCTTGAGATGACATCATGGGAACTTTACTCACTCTCAGTTCTTAGCTTGAGTTGCTTTAATTGAAAAGTGGATAGATGGACTGGTAGGCATTTATCTCAGTCTTGTGTGGAGTTACGGTCTGGCCCATATGCCTCATGACAAGCTCATGTACACAGTGAGTGTCGTGTATGCACAGGAGTGCCAATGGGGGAGAACTGAAAGGCTGCCAAGAAAAGTAGCAGCTGGTTGCAGATTGCAGTTTGTGCTGTCTCTGCACCAGAGGACATCATACTCATGAGTTACTCATGAAGACTGTTGGATAGCGTAGACTCATTAATGAGATGATTGATCCTCACAGGTTTCTTGCAGCTTCTATACTGCTAGAACTTTGCCTTCCAGAATGTAAAGTGTTTTAAATTGAGTCCTCAGAGCTTAGTCTTAGAACAACTAGATAAAAATTACAATTTTTAATTCTTCATTAGTGTTTTACAAGTAGATGAATTTCTAGAAGCCCCAGGAAGTTGTAGTGAGGGGCTTCAGAAATTGGAAGTAGCGTGTAATACCTTTTTTTTCCAAGTTAAGTCTTTCTGTTTTGTTTTTTTTTCCTCCTTACAGACATAGATGCCTATTCCTTTTTACTGGGTACTCCTTTTAGCACTAGTAAAAATAAAAGCCAAATAGATGGGTTGAAAAGTTCTTGGAGATCGAAGAAGTGAAGCTTACCATAGAAAGGATAAGCTTGGAGAATATAAATTTTTCACTTGTTTCATTGTTAGGCTTGGGGAATTTAAACGATTGAGGTAGGAATCATGGAATTATAGAATGGTTTGGGTTGGAAGGGACCTTTAAGATCATCTAGTTCCAGCCACTGTGCTATAGGCAGGGATGCCTCCCACTAGACCAGGTTGCTCAAAGCCCCATCCAGCCTGTCCTTGAATGCCTCCAGGGAGGAGGCATCCACAGCCCCTGTGGGCATCAGCTCATGGACTGCATGACAGCAGGGCATGTTTTGGACAAAGATCAGGATTTGGTGAAGGCTCTGATCTGAAGAGATGCAGACCTAAGTAGATCGAACAAATTGTTTCTGGCAGTTGAAAGAGAGAGGTAAAGCAAAGGTTTGTAGTTGTCTTCTACACCACCTTGCTCTCAGGTGGCAAAGTGGGTCTGGGAAAGATTAAAAATAAATAAATAAATGAATAGAGCGAGGGAAGGAACTAGAGGCAGCTATATGAAAAGTCTGCTAAAGTGTTGGTTGTGCTCTTAAAGGTATGTATGAGAAATGCTCCTGAAGTATAGGTTCTATGGGATTCGGGTGTCCTGAACGTGTATAAAGACTAGTAATGGCTTCCATACTACTTAGCTTCACCAAATGATCTATTCAGAAGTTCCAAATAGGCTGCATTTCTCTTGAATCTTAACTGTAGTGTGTGGGCAAATTTTTATGGTGATTGAGGTTTGCTGTGATTCAGAAAAGATGGTGGTAGATAAAGTACTAGAGCCTTTTCCTTTAAAGGATTGCCAGTTTTCCTTTTTTTTTTTTAATACCTACACTGGATTAGTTGTAGGATCCTTAACTATGGAACAGGTGAGAGTGAACCTTGTCAGATACAAGTTGTAGCTGAATCTTTTATTTTGAAATCCTTTGAGTATATGTCCTCTAAGCCTCTGAATCACAGAAGAAGCTTCTAAGAAAACAACAGAATTTGTAATGCAGAACTTTCTGCAGGAGAATATTCTCGTAGATACTATTGGCAGAAAATGGAAATTGCTTGCTTGCTGAAAAGTTCAGGAAGATGAGCAGGAGAATAATATTGCTGATGTTTCACTTGGAGGACACCAGTACTGCGCCTCAGACTTCAATTTGGTAAAAGGAAGAGGGTAAATGGTAAAGAGGAATTAAACTCCTTTCACAAAATCCAAGTACTTTAAAGTCTAGACCTCTGTTGTTGCTGAACAATTGCTAATCATGCACAGTAGCTACACAGTTCATTTCATACTGCTTATTTTTTCTAGGTGCAAATCCAATGGGGGTAAATGGAGGAGTAGGAGTTCAAACCCCCAGTCTGCTGCCTGACTCAATGTTACATTCAACCATGAATTCCCAAAAGTAAGTTGGCTAACTCTTTGCAACCCAGTGATTTGACTGAGCTACAAATGCTGATGATTGCTCATAATAAATGAGATGAATATGAAAAAGGTTTATGTTAAGATCTTGTGTGCTTATACTTGAGAGGGTCAGAGCTGATTGTAGCTGCTAAGGACAGTTGGAAAAGAAGCCTCGTAGTTGCTATCTATATCTTTGTTTTTATCCTTTCTAGAGATCCATGTGTCCATTTTAACTTTTGCACTAAGTGCTTTCAAACTGATTTTGTTAAGCCACAGAGGTTACAGACATTATCAGGATTAGTAACTGGGTAGATCTGAAGCACCCACTGTTGTATTTACTAATGGAGATGGCATACCACAAGTCTGCTGTTGGTCTGCAATGGAAGCAAGAGGCAACTTATTCATTGAGGTGTAAAAGTGATCCTTGTGCTTAATAGTCTCATGGCATTTTTGCATAAACAGTGGGATAAATTCCACTGATTGTTGTCTCTCCCTCTGGATTTTGTAGCTTTTGTTCCCGTTTTAAAAATCCTTGGATAGCACAGCTTGTACTCTTTCACGGCCCTCTTTAATCCTGGGAGGGATGCGTTGTTTTGGTGTCTGTGCTGCTGTTTCTGCACAGTTTGTCCATTGATTAGGGAATGGCTGAACTAGCACTTTGTACTAACATTATTCTAAAAGAGGCTCTGACTGTAAGATGACTAAGCTTGGGCTGGACTTCCATCCTCAAATTCTTACTCTGTTTTTGAAGCTCCATGATGAGTGAAAGCGCCAATGTTGCCAGTCTGGGGGCTATGCCAACAGCTCAGCCATCCAATACAGGAATTCGAAAGCAGTGGCATGAAGATATTACTCAGGATCTCCGAAATCATCTTGTTCATAAATTGTGAGTAGCTAATAATAAACAAGGGGCTGGAATGTGGAGCTTGTAAGAGTCAGTGAGAAGGCAAGGCAAGAAACGTGATGGAGATGTTCTTGCTTTTCTTCTCCTTCATGAAGATGGACGTGCTGCTTTGGGGTTATTGTCTTGAAAATGTTCCATTCCATACTCAGCCCATCAACATACCAGGAGCATCGCTTGGAGACAGCAGCAGTGCCTCAGTCCCTCAAAAATTTGCTTACTGCTTTGTGTTCCCATCAGTTGGGGTTGGTGCTGAGGTGCTGACATCTAGATTTGGAGACATCCTAATAGCTTGCATGCTTTTTCTTCAGAGTCCAAGCCATATTTCCTACACCTGACCCTGCAGCATTGAAGGATCGGCGTATGGAGAATCTGGTGGCATATGCTCGGAAAGTGGAAGGCGATATGTATGAATCAGCAAATAGCAGGGTGAGATGCTGTCATCTGGTTGCATCTCTCTAATCCCACCTGGTAGTGGTTGGAGAGGAAGAGGGGTGGGAAGCAGAGTGTCCCAGGGCTGCTGGCTTGAGTCTAGGAATCAGCCAGCTAGCAGGTGTGCTGGGAATTGGGGTGGTGTCTGTTGTGCAGTGCTGTGCCTGAAATGCTCTGGATAAAAAGAAAAATTTTGTGTGGTGCCCTGATGGTTGCCAAAAATGCCCTGAGCAGAGCTTGTGTTTGCCCACCAACCTCCCTGGCAGCCCTGCAGAGGGGAAGCTTCCTCCCTTCTAAGCTGGAATGTGCATGTGGAAGGATGTCTTCCAAGCTTTGCTGAGTGTGACCTGTTGCCTTGTTTTAACATGACTCCTTCCCTTTCCTGGATCGTATTCCTCTCCCAACAGGCTGAGTATTACCACCTGCTAGCTGAGAAGATCTATAAGATTCAGAAGGAGCTGGAGGAGAAGCGAAGAACGAGGCTGCAGAAGCAGAATATGATACCAAATGCTCCGGGCATGCCACAGGCTCCTGTGAATCAAGGGCCCAACATGGGACAGCCTCAGCCTGGGATGTCTGCAAGTAAGAACAGTTGGGTTAGTTATTGCTTGGTATGGGTCAAGTATATAGTGTTTTTCTGGTGTGCTGGTGAGCATTTTGGCAGTACTGTTTCACTGGTACCTGGTTTACCCAGAGTTAAATTGAACTTATTCATTTCTGCTTAGGAGTACTTGCAAAATCTTTGCCTTGCTTATTTGTTAATTAATGACCACAGATTATCTAAAATTATTTGGTCTTGTGAGCGTATTGAAGTATTCTAACCCTTTATGCTAGATTAGAGGAAATGGAGCACATTGTAGAACTTCAGTCTCATTAGTCTCACCTCTAGAATTGATTGGTAGTAACTGAAGTTACCTTTAACAAACACCTTTTAGTAGTATTTAACTGCCTGGTGTTTAAAATGGTTATTATTGCTGCTGAGCAGGAAGTCTGATAATTGAAGTATTTTTCCAGTTCATATTATTTATGCCTTTGAAAGTTTAGATAGTGATTGTCCTGTGCTATGTTTGTTTGTCCTGTTTGGTGTTCTGTTTTGGCTTGGGTTTTTGAACAGATACTCTTATAGTGTACAGTAACAACCAGATTTCAGTATTTTTCCCAATGTAGCTGTCTTGTGTTTCACGGTAGTTCTGTTATTTGACACTCCTAATGCTAAACAGATTATTATTATTATTATTATATTCCCTTATAACCAGGCATTTACATTTTAGAGTAAAAATGACTTTGGAAAGGAGCTAATGATCAAAATTGTAATGCTACTGAAGACTGTTATCTGTTCACAGCATTAGGAAGTTATGAGACACAGTAGGCTTTGCCAGGTAACAGGCAAAAACAAGTAACACTTATTTTTGCACTTGATATGTCTCCTCCATTCATTCATTCCTGCATGTTTTTAGATACTTCACAGTTAAGAACTGAGTTCTGAAGACATCTAATTGGAATAGATGTATAGCTGTCAATGACACTATAATAAATTGTCTTAAGAACATGGAGTCAAAATCAGAATTAAACAGTTGAGGAGGCAAGAATCTTGGGTTATTATGCTGCATGATGATCCAGTAGTTCCAGTGTTACACTACAAGAAGCTTAATCTGAGGGGTTTTTCTCCTTTTTGAATATGAATGTGTCTTGGTAATTCCAGTCTGGATCTTTTCATACTTGAACTTAGAACTGGATTTACCAAGATATCTTACCAAAAAGCAGGAAAGGCTTTGAGATTGGTACTATGCATTTATTTGCTGTAACTTTCTCTGGATGATAGACTTTCAGGAGTAGAAGTGATTTTTTTATTTATTTTTTTTTATCCCATATGCTAGAATTACCAAACTTCAGAGGTTTGATAAAGTACTTCAAACCATCCCATTTTTATAGTATTTTCAATCAGGAAGTGCAGTAACAGTGTAGAGTGGTTTGTAAAAATTCTTGTGGTCTGGAATGTTCACAAGCTGCTGAGTTTGTCATTGTACTTCAATAATATATTTTATATTTGACCACATTTCTAAATCTGTCTGTAAGTCAGAATGTTTTTAGTCAATTGGATATCAATTGGGTTTTGCCTCATACTTGAGGAACTCTGAAGTATGTTTAGAATTACTGGACAATGTCCATACATTTTTTTTTTTTTACTTTTTTTTTACAGGAGGATTTTCACTTTCACTAGAATGTTTTCTCAATTAAAAATCTGGTGGTTTCTAAATGCCATAATCTTATTCCAGTATCTTTTTTTACAGATGGTCCTATAACTGACCCAACACTGATACGTGCTAATGTGCCAAATCAGATGATGAATCGCATGCAGGCACAGCCAGGTAAATGTTATAAGAAAATTTGTTACTGTGATGGTAAAAGAATCTTGGAATTAGGCAGCCTTTGTTTCACCTGCTATTTTCTCATTTGACCTGTGCAGCATGCTGTAGGGGGCCTGCTTTGCAGGGGGGTTGGACTCGATGATCTCTTGAGGTCCCTTCCAACTCCTACAATTCTGTGTTCTGTGTGACCAAGAAAATAGATTTGTACTTTATATACATATATGTGTGTGTATAGATGTATTTGTGTTTCTGTGCACAGTGTTGTTTCATTTTCTTGGAAATGTGAGCTGCTTGTAGCTGCTTGCTTTGTTAAATGAGGAACTTAATTTTTATTATTATTATTATTATTTTTAAGTTTCTGTGTGAACATGAGATGGCTGACCCAATCAGCTTGGGCTGAGGGCATGTCCAAAGCAGAGGGAGGATGCTGAAAATTGCTGCTTTGGGGTAGAACCTTGGTTGCATTTTCAAGGAGTATTGCAGCCAATATAAAAAGCACTTAAATGAAGATTCACAGTCAGAATTTCCAAGAAACAAACTTCCAGTAATTAAGATAATGCAAACTATTACAAATTGTATGTGGGAACAAGTCTTTCAGGGGATAAAAGCCAGTATGTATTCTGAAGTAGCTTGGATGCTTAGTACTTAGAATTGTTCTGTTAACTGACTAATAGAATATTTCCATTACGTGTTTTCCATTGCATGCTTGAAAATTTTTTTGTTTAAAAAAAAAAAAAAAAGAAGAAATTAACAGCATTCTCCAAATGTTGAGTGATGCCCAAAGGATAATTCAGTCCTCTGTTCAGAAGTGTTTTTTTTTTTTGTTGATTGTTTATTTTTGGCACAAATGCACAGGAATGAATCAGTTTGGCCACATGAACATGCAGCTGTCACCGATGGGACCCCGGCAAACCCCTCCTCTTCAGCACCCTGGACAGCTAAGCCAGGCCGGGGCCATGAACCAGGTCAGTGCGCTTCCCTTCATCCTGGCTATTCAGCTCAAGGGTTTGCTGCTGTTGTGCTTTCCTTAAAATAAGTAAACAAAAATAAATAAAATTTTAAACATTATTTCTGTGATCTGTAGGCACTTTGGCTCCTTATTTTGCAGCGCAGCAGAGGATGTGTCTGGGCTGTCCTCAGCCTTGGTGATTTAATTAAAAAGGCATATAATTTCCTTCATTGAAAACAAAGTTTAAGTGGAGCTTTGGGCTGTTGCTTTCCTGAAACAAGGAACAAATTGAAGTCACAGTCTGAAATCAGTATCCCTTTGCTTGGTTGGCAGATATCATAATTTCTATCTTTTGAGAGTTATAGTAGACTTTCAATATTGTATTCTACGTATAAATATCAAGAAACCATTTTTGTGGTGAGATAAATGTTTTTGTAAAATACTAGAAAAGTATATGAAATTAGTTCTTTCTTTTCCAACAGATGGGATTTCCTTCACGTATGCAACAACCAGGAGTTGGCCAACCTTCTGGTCAAAATCAATTTCTGCAGCAGAACCCATTCCCTGCTTCTTCCCCAGGAATGAATGCAGCAAGCATGCCTATGACACAAACTAGCAATCAGACACCGGTTTCTCAAGTAAGTTTCTGATTTCTGGAAGTAGTGTTAGCAGGCTCTGTCATACGTTCATTGTTTGAGTTCGCAATAATGGAGAATAATTTGTTTTCTCAAGATGCTATTGGATCTATAATCAACTGAGTTCATTTATTGAGACTCAGCATTTTCCTGGCTATAGTGCTGGTAGTGGCGAGGGTGAAATACTGGCTTGTTCTCAGGCTTAAGTTTAAGTGGCAAAGAATTATTTAAGTTTGTTTCTGTGAAAGAAGGAGCTTGTTGCTCAGCATATAGTAGTTAAGAACAGCAAAGCAGTAGAGCCTGAGAAATTAAAAGAAGTTGGAAGAATAAGTCATAAAAAGGCATGTCCAACCACAACCATCAAATGTATTTTGCTGCCATTTGGGGAATAGGAGGGTTGTCACTACTAAAGCTTGGAACTTCCAGTCTAGCAGTTTCTTTTCTGTCCTTTCCCTCTCCCTTTTCAGTGAGAACCTTTCAGGCCAGGAAGAAGTAGGGAACATCAGTTTGCTTCTCGTTGATGCTTCTTCCTAGTTTGCAGGCAAGATTATTGTGAAGTGACAGCTTTTTTTCTTAACCAGTACATCTTTTTGTAATCTCATAGTGCAGTTACAGCTGTATGTATTTCTGATGATAAATCTAGTTTCTAGTCTTGGGGATGGGGGCGTGGGCATGCTATCTTTGAATCCATTCTTTCCACTGTGATGTATCGCCCCGTATTCAGGATGTATATATCTGCATTTTTAGAAAGAAATGTTTTGCAAACTGCAAGTGTAGGCGTGCTGTTCTTTGAATGTATCAATGAGTATTATTTACTCTGAAACTTCTATTTTAGAGCTGCATACAAAATACAGTGATACAAAATAAAAAGCCCGTTTCTCCTTTTGAAGTACATGTATATTTTTAAGTTTGTCGCTTTCTGAGAAAGTATGCCAGTAACTGTGGGAAAGCAGCCATTTTAACAGTACTTAGACTCCTTTTCTATTTGGAGTCATTGCAGATGTGCACTTGTTTTCCCATAGGCACAAATGAACAGCTCTTCCTGTCCTGTGAATTCTCCTGCCATGGCTCCAGGTTCTCAAGGGAGTCATATTCACTGCCCACCTCTTCCACAGCCTCCCATGCACCGAAATTCTCCTTCTCCAGTACCCAGTCGAACCCCAACACCTCACCATACACCTCCAGGCTTGGGATCGCAGCAACAGCAGGCTGCAGCAGCTGCCACCACTGTCCCCACCCCTACTCCTCAGGCGATGCCACCCGGACCGCAGTCACAAACTATGCATCCCCCTCAGAGGCAGACTCCAACGCCTCCACAGGCACAGCTGCCTCCACAAGTCCAGCCTCCAGTTCCTGTTACGCCCTCTGCAGAGCAGCAGCAGCAACCCTTGTCACAGCAGAGTACGACGGCATCGGTTCCCACACCAACAGCACCACTGCAGCCTCAGCACCCCACAACACCTGTAAGTAAATATTTTAATTGTACAAATGGGCAAATGTAAGGTTTAGGATCTGATCTTTCCATAGAAGAAGTAATTTTTTCACGCATGTTGAGAAATTCACAGTGAAGCGTACATACAAGGCCTTTAGTTATGTCTGCATATGCATAGTGATGGCATACGGTAGGGAAACAATATGAAATTATATACTAGGCCTTCCAGTGCATGTCTGTTGTGTTTTCTTCAGTAACTGGACTTGTGTTAGCAGTATGCACTTCAGTTAAGCAAGTGGAAGTACTAAAGTGCTTTTAAACTTGATGGGAATAAGGTTATAGATAAAAGGTAGATCAGAGCAGAGAAAAATAATAGGTTAATTAGAAGCCTGTTTGTAATGGTTTTTTTTTTTTTTTTTTTTACCCCTCAGCTGTCACAACCAGCTGTAAGCATTGATGGGCAGGTGTCCAACCCCCCATCCACCAGCAGCACAGAAGTGAACTCTCAGCAGACTGCAGCAGAGCAGCAGCAGCCACCTTTGCAGGAAGTGAAAATGGAGATAAAAACAGATGAAGGGGAAACAGAACAAACAGAGCTGCAGATGGAGGAGAAATCTGAGGTGAGCTTGTTGGTTTGTTGTTGGGG
This sequence comes from Chrysolophus pictus, assembly GCA_037305975.1. Classification (NCBI taxonomy): domain Eukaryota; kingdom Metazoa; phylum Chordata; class Aves; order Galliformes; family Phasianidae; genus Chrysolophus; species Chrysolophus pictus. The sequence goes on from CM074576.1 coordinate 146,682,013, forward strand.
AGAATATCTAACTAATATCTACTATTGTTAGCTCCTTGGTCTCCATGCAAGCTAGTCCTTCTAGACTTCAGTGAGGGAATTGGATGCTACCTGCTGCTGTGGTTTTGTCACCTTCCTTACCTCTTACTAAAGAAGGGTCTCTGTTTTGTGGTGAAATTATGGTAGAAACCAGTGACCACAAGAAGGACTCTGATAACGTGGTTGGAAGCGTGAAGTTTTTTGGTAAATGCTAATGTAAGAAGGTGCTCAAGTTGCTCCTTTCAGTGTTATCAGTATTCTTTCTTGTTATAGTAGTGGCTGTGTATGTGACAGGCTGTTGTAGTGGGTTGTGACAGTTTGTTTTGAGGACAGCTGGAAGCGTGACTTCTGGCAGCTGAAGTACAGGAGAGACAGTCAGAACTGCCTGAGCAGCAAGATCCGTACCTCTTTGCCTACTTGCAGCTCAGAACTGGTTAGCAGCCCATCACTGCCACTCCTATGGTGTTAAAGATATGTTCTGGCAAATCAGATCAAGTTTTAGGCAAGATATGATTGCAATGTAGACAACCTTAATCCTAGATAAGAGCAGTGGGCAAGTGGTATGTAGCTTTATAGGACAGAAAATTGGTTGGGTGACTCTAGAGGTGGTTGTGACAGGGTCTAATCTACTTTCCAGGTTAAAGTAGAACCAGCAGTGGAGGAATGTAAACCAGACCCAATGGAACAAGAAGAGAAGAAAACGGAAGTGAAGACTGAAATGACAGAGGGGGAAGAAAGACCTACAACTCCAGCTACTCAGTCTTCTCCAGCAGCAGGACAGTCTAAGAAAAAAAGTAAGTAGAATCACTGGCTGAATTTCACTTATCTCCCTTAGAGATGTTGAGAGAGAGAGAGAGAGAGAGAGAGAGAGAGAGAGAGGAGCTTTCTTCATTGTAACTCAGTAGGCTTACATGAATTGTTTTTGTGACTCTTTGGCAACAAATATTTAATACATGTAATTGTCTTTTGTCAAGTTCTTTACAGCTCTAGTATTATGTTAAGCATTAGAGAAACTGTCAGTACAATAGAGTTTGGAGTGACTGTGGCAGATTTTCTAGATAAGCTTATTTCTGTGACATCAGGAAGGAATGTAAATTGGCTTTTAAATTTGATGGTGTCGTTCTGTGATTAAATCCTTTTTAAGTATTTTCCCCGTTTCATTTTCAGATGATTGTTTTAATATCCTCCTCAGAATGCAGTGTTATAAACAAGCCCTGCTAAGCATCTTATACTTGTTGCCTGTAGTCTTTTTACACGCCACATCTTTCTAGCATGTTACTTCCTCCTTACAGCTGTTTCTATCTTTCTAATGTTGATTGTTTTTCAAAAGTTTTCAAGCCAGAAGAGTTGCGGCAGGCACTTATGCCAACACTGGAGGCACTTTACCGTCAGGACCCAGAGTCTCTTCCATTTCGACAGCCTGTGGATCCCCAGCTACTAGGAATTCCTGTGAGTGTCTTAGCAAGATACTCTCCTGACTTTAACTCAGAACTGTTCTCAGAACATCTACTTCAGACCAACTGAAGTCTGTCTAGCTTCCTTTTCTGTGTTAATGCATTTGAATAGGTTTGACTTAAACAGTGGATGTGATGGATATGATGTTCGAGTCAAGAAAATGTGTTTTTTCAAAGGTTTGTTCAGTTCTGTTTACCTTATGATGAGTAAGCACACATACCACTCATAGAGGTGACTGCTAGCAGATCCCAATGTTTTGAGGGCTTTTTGTGTCTCTTCATTTGTATGAAGATACTTCTATTGATGAGAAACACCTATGAAATGCAATGTATGTAAATATATAGAAAACTGATTATGTAAAAACTTAAGCAGGTCAAGACCACTTGAAAAATAAATAATACTCACTGATTAAGCTTACATTAGCAAAGAGGAGGCTACTGAACTCCTTGTTTGCGTTGAGTTTTGCACTTGCTTTAGAGCTGTGTTTGGCATCATTATCCTTCAAGGGTCTATGTTTTAAAACTTCTTGATTGACCACACCATTGCATTTTTTATACACCTGTAGTGTACATAGTCTTGTTTAAATGCTTTGAGTGACATTTTTTGATGAATATTTTTTGATGAAATATTTTCATTTGATTGGCTTTGGTTTTTACTGCTTTTTTTGAATTGCAAAAATGCAAGGCCTTCTGTAGTAGAAGCAGGTATAGCTGTTTCTCATGTCCTTAAACAAGCTCTCAACTGGTTGTTGTATTTGGAGGACTTTCTTGAGAGAAATGATCCTATAATTGATGAGGGAGATTGGAAAAAAACTTCTAGATGGAAGATGTATAGGAGGAAACATGGAATTTGTTATTATCTAGTACATGTATTGGGTTTTATTATTCGGCTGGTCTACTAAGAGCAGTTCTTCCTACTAATGTTCTTATGTGTCCTTGGATGACAGCAGCTGCAAAAGTACTGCTATTTTCTTCTTTCTGTAGTACTTTGTTTTGCAGACTAAAATTAGTGTTTTACTTCATTGATAGTAGATGACTGATTGAACCTGAGAAATACAGGAATAATGGAAAGGAAGCATGGGAGAGTTATACAAAATTAGAGACTTCAGTGCACGTCACAGGGAGCTTGACGGTCAAGTCAGGGAGGAACCTGTTTTTCTTGATGTATTGCAGAAAGATGTATGTGCTGAGAATGCGTATGCTGTCATTTCACAACATAGTTCTATAGCAGTATTTTGATATGCTCCCCTTTCAGGATTATTTTGACATAGTGAAGAATCCCATGGACCTTTCTACTATCAAGAGGAAGCTAGACACAGGACAATATCAAGAACCATGGCAATATGTAGATGACATCTGGCTCATGTTCAATAATGCTTGGCTGTATAACCGCAAAACATCCCGGGTATATAAGTACTGCTCAAAACTGGCCGAGGTGTTTGAGCAAGAAATTGATCCAGTTATGCAGAGCCTTGGTTACTGCTGTGGAAGAAAGGTAGGAAAAATTATTATTTTTTTCCTAGTTTGGTTCTTGCTCCCTGCTACTTAGGGGAAATACAGCAATTGCAGTCATTAGCAGCTACATTGTGTAAAAAATTCTGAATGCTTACCAGGGCAGATTTCAGAATTTATGTATTTTCTAATACTATCTGTTGCTTAAATTGTATGTTCATATATAAGCCCTTGCAGGGGGAGAAATTCAGCAGCTGAAGAGTTACATTGATGGTCAATGAAAAAGACTTTGCAGAAGTGTTCTCAATTTCAGTGTGTGTCAAGGCTGCATTGTATTTTCATGGTCTTGATATGCTTTCCATTTTTGGAGAAAAGCTAACTTGAGAATAACAGCCCTCTAAGCACTTTTTTTGACTCCAGCACTTCATAGCCTTGCTGCACTGTGAGATCTGTGCACAGAATAAGGTGGTAATGGTTGGTGTCTGGGTTATGTTTGCTTCCCATGGAGAGCAAGTAAAAGCATATTAGTACTGAGATGACCCATTCCTTTTTGCAGTTGGAGTTCTCGCCACAGACTTTGTGTTGCTATGGCAAACAGCTATGCACAATCCCTCGAGATGCCACTTACTACAGTTACCAGAACAGGTAAGGAAAACTTGCTTGGTGCACTTTTTTGCATGATGCAATCTATCTGTGAAAGGCATGCATGTCTACACATATATACCCTCTTCATATGTGTACACCTTTGTGGTATAAGAAAAAAATTGATGAAAGTGCCCTTGAAAGTGCCTGCGAACAATTTCTTTGCAAAAATTCACTGCAGACTTCACTCTTCCTTTTTTGCTTGAAGAAATGTGTGATGTTCTACTAAATTTTTATGCTATTAACCAAATCTTTGTCTAGAACTCATACATGAGTCTGTTAACTTGCTTGCTACCATCTAGCAGTATTTTTCATGAAAAAATTGATATATTCAATAGCTTGGTTTCTTTTTGTCCCTTAGTCACCTTAAAAGAGCAGTCTTCAGAGGCTTTATTACAGAATTCAAGTCTTCTTTGACTTCTGAAGGCATCTCTTTGCTGACTGGAAGAGTGAGGCAGGAAGAAGCAGAAAAATGCATGTTTTAAAGCTCTCATGTCCCTGTGCCTGTTGCCAAAATGTACCAGTTAGAGCTGGGGGCTGATTACCTCAAAATTATGTTGCCTCCATCAGTTTAGTTCCTGCTCTGTTTTTTCACCTTCCAAAACAAACAAACAAAAAATAACCACAAAGACTTGAATGCCAAAAAGATTTGACAGTTGTAATTTTTTAAGCACCTGGCTAAGCAAAAGCAACCAAAGAAGTGTAACAGTTGCATCTTAACCTTCTTAGGCATAATAGGGGTTTGGAGCAGTGAATGGAAATTTCTAGGAGCAAGGAAGTAGAAAGTAAGTTTCCAGAATCTATAGTTACAGAATTGCATAGTAATTGTAATTCTGGATTTAAGATACAAAGCACTCTACATTATAGCACTTGATAGACCATAAGACCAATATCGCAAAATCTGACATCCTTTAATGTTTTAAAACTTTAGAATGGAGTGTTTGCACTATAAGATATGCACATGTGATTTTCAAATTGTTATATATGCACATGCATGTACATCCATAGACTCAAGTGCACCATCCCAGAAGTACTCTTCTATGCATTAGCTCAGGTGAAGACTGAGAGAGAAGGTTTAGACCTCCTGACTTAGCTGAACAGCTGTTGTAATGTTGCTTTGTGGCTTTACAGTTAACTGTTGCAACTTTTTTTCCTTTTATTTTTAGATGCCTTGTGCATTCAATTAACATACTTCAGTAGTAGAGAGGCCATAGTTTCAAAACAGTTGAGGGCTGGGGTAGAATCTTGAATCAACCAAATTTTTTTTTTAAATGTAAATTAAATCTTTTTCTGTGATGGTTATTGTACTGGTACCTGGACTGTTCAGGGTTGTGGAAGAATTGTATCAGTGCAGAGCACTTTGTATGCAGCTAACATTAGGTATTTTGTCAATGTGCAGTTTGACAGTTTGATAACAAGTGGCTGAAAGATTTTGAGGACTGATTTTATTAAAAACTTCTGATATTTAACTTCCCCTTCCCAGTGAGAGAAAATCCTACAGCCTTTCAGAATTTGTACATTTAAGATGGAAGACTGCCCTTCTTCCATTGATGTCCTGCAGATCTTCCTGCCTACAGAACTGCTATGCTGATACACAAATCAGAGCGGCAGTTCTTCCTTTGTTCTGTTCTTTCCACCTTCTCATTTTAATTCTTTATTTTACATGGCATGGATTATTAAAATGAAGAGGGTATGGGTATGCTAAAAAGAAAAACTCATTTAATTTGCTTTAATCATTTGCTGCTTGAACCCATTTGAGAGATATAATGCTAATCTGTACTTTGCCTTGGCTTTCTGCTTTGTGTTGTCTTGTCCTGCTTCTCTGTTTTTGTTTTTGTCCTGCAACCCCACATTTCTTTGTTCATGTGTGTATTTTTCTCCTTCATGCTTGTCCTTGTCTGCATTTGGCTTTGATTGCACAAAAAAACCCACACAAACAAAACAAACAAAAACCAACCAAACTTAATGCGGGCCCTATAAATCTGCATCCTTGAATATCTTTGTCGCCGTTGATGACCTGCTCTCTGCTTCTGTCCTTTCCTTGGCCTGCTGTGATTGGTGGCTCCATTGCTTGGCTTGGGCTGTGTTGTGTGGACGGAGCAGTTCACCCAAATATGGCCTTCTTGCTGACAGGTATCATTTCTGTGAGAAGTGCTTCAACGAAATCCAAGGGGAGAGCGTTTCTCTGGGAGATGACCCTTCACAACCTCAAACGTGAGTCACTTATGTTTGCTTGGGTTTGCATTCATAAGCTGTGACATGGTCTAAAGTGCCTTTTCAAAGGGAAGGAGTTTAGTTTTAGGTAAATCCCTCTTTTCTTAGGCCAGAGTAGAGAAGACAAGATATTCTTTGGAAAAACCTGGACTTGTCCTCTAAGTTTCTTCTTTAATGTTTGTACTGATTGAACTGTAGCAAAGAGAAATTATAGCTATACCACTACAGGGGAAAGAGTAGAATCACTATTTTTCTGAATAAAATGTGAAAGTACTTGATTGGAGAAAAATAACTATGCCTACAGGCAGGTAGGTAGGTGACAATCATAGTCTGAAAAAGCTGAATGTACCATTCTGCTTATAGACTGGGTGTACTATTAAACGTATATTCAGCTTCAGATTGCTTTTCATCTAAATCAGAAGCAGAAAATGATTTTTTGCCATTCAAGTATTTCGGTGTTGGAGTGTCATCTGCTTATGAGAAATGCTGTGCAGTTATTGAGCAGGTAATGGTAAAAAGCTGCGGATGGCTTTACTTGCCTTTCCTATGGTAATAGCAAATTGTTGGGACAGTCTTCCATTCCACTGTACCCTCTTTTTAAACCTCCTCCAGAGATCTTGAAACAGACATTTGCAAGACTAAGGAAGCCCTTGAGGGAAAGATGAGTGCCAAGCAATTACTCTGACGGTTTTGAGCTGTACAGTAATGCTCTTTTTGGGGGGAGGATATTGCAGGAACCATGGTTTATAAGTTAATAAGCTTGAGGAATTCTGCAGGTGGCAGTATTCAGAATAAACACTGACATAAAAGGACAGGAAAGTTAATGCAGGTCGGATTGGATCTTCGTCATTACTTCCCAGGGAGGAACGTATTGATCACCTCATGCTATTATGCAGCACTGTTTTTCAGAGATCCATGTGTTCTTATATGGTTACTCTGGACTACTTTAAAGCAGACTGGTGTCAAACGATACCTGAGACCTCGCAGTCAAAAAGATGGAGTTTCTAGTCCAGCAAATGATTTAGGGAATGTAAAGCTAAAGCATAGAGTGGTGGCTGTGTTAGGGCTGTGGCATTTGGAAGCTGAAAATTCTCCTTTGAAATTAATGTATGAGGAAGTCGAGGCTATAGAAGAATCTGAAATCAAGAAAACTTTTTTCAGTAATGAAAGATAATTGATGTTCTCTGTCTTCAGAATATCAGGGGCGCATCAAATTGTTCTTTAATTGTAAAACACTGATACAACTGGTCCAAAAACTGAGTCAGCAAGTTACGGTTTACTTTGGTAAACTGAACAAGAGAGATCACAAGCTGTAGAGAAGAATTTTTTTAATGGATAGAGTCAAGGATGGTTACATACTTTGTCCATCACTTCATAAAATAAAATACCCTTCCTTGCGGTGCTTAGTGGGAGTTTGTGTTTAAAAAAAAAATCTGCTTTTGTCCCAGCATGTGGTATGACATGAATATGTCTTTTATTAAAACTGAGTTTTATTGCCTGTTTCTCCATAGCACGATAAACAAAGAACAGTTTTCAAAAAGGAAAAACGATACACTGGATCCTGAACTGTAAGTAATGCTATCTCATTCTGAATGATCCTCATTTCATCACAATTCCTTTGTAAATACATGATACTCATTTGCTTACCAGCTTTATTTTTCATCATCTTCCTATTTTCATGTAACTGTTCGTTAGCCCATAGGGGCTGCTAAGCAGCGTGTCTGGCATTCTGTCCTGAGAACCCAAATTGCAACAGCTGTCCTTATAAAAAAAATCTGAAATCATATGTATGGCCTGAAATTAGTGCATTTTGTTGTCTTATATGTAGATCCAACAAAAGGATAAATGCAGGTAGCTTGCTTTGAAACCGTGTTGCAGCAAGCGCTTACGTCTCAGAACTGATTTGGGTCATTTGGCAATAGCTGCTTTTGGGGCTCTGCTGTGGTACAAGGAAAAGATCTGTTAAATCTGGTCCTGTTGCACTGCTCTGGAAGCAGAATTGTAGTCATTTGATGAAGATGGTGGTGACTCAGCTGCTTTTTTTTGTTTTCCAGATTTTTTTTTTTTAAAGCCACTTTATGCTGCTTCATTATACACCTATGCTGCAATTCTGAAAAATGCTGTCTTCATTCTCAAATGAATGAGCAAAAAGGAAGTGTATTCTTCCCACACCATCTTTCTATGAGGGTGTAAGGGTCAGCCAATTATTCTATTTTTCAAGGACTGTGGGAAGAGGAGAATAATATCTTGATTCATAACTTGTCTTTCCCTTTGTTATAGCGGAGATACAGCCCAACACTAAAATACAAGCCTAAATGCTCTGTGCCCTACATAAACAACTATTCATTCTAAATCTGACTTACAAATAGATGTGTTCAAAAGGAGTCAGATTGCCCTGATATGTGAAACAACTTTAGGTATTTAGGAAAACTACATTCACTGACTTTTGTGAAGCAAACTGTATAACTTAGCTCAGAGCTGTCCCTGAATCTCCTCTAGAATTCTGAAAATGTTTAGACGTTGCTACTATTTCCCTCTTTCCCACTCTTCTGCAGTAGATCTGCAGTGTTCCTCAGGCTTCAGGTGTAGTGGGGCAACTAATAGACAACTGTTTCGCCTGGTTCCTCGCTTCTCACACAGTGAATGAATTTTCTTCCTTACTATAGCAACAAGCAGTACACAGGTTTGATCCTTAGAAAGGTTTCTTTTTAAAAAATGAGCGAGGTGGATGGAGGTAAAGGAAGCAAATGGTAATAACGTATCCCTGCATAGACTTGAGCTGACAGTTATACAAAATACAAAAGCAATTAATGGTACTACTAACCTTGATTCCTTTCTTTCTACAGATTTGTTGAATGTATAGAGTGTGGAAGAAAAATGCACCAGATCTGTGTTCTTCACAATGAGATAATCTGGCCTTCTGGGTGAGGAATTTCTCTTCCTTGAGTGTAAGATAGATTTACTAGAGTTAATGCATGTGTAAAAGTATCTGATAAAACCCTATCCAACCAAAAAGTTACACATTCACCTGAAAAGCTTACAGAATATGCAAGGTAACCTTGAATTCAGAAATTGTATTTTACTGTTACGTGTGAAGTTGTTTCAAATGTTCCCATGTATAGAGAAGAATCTTTCAGCCTTCTTTACATTTAAAGATACTTCTAGTTCCTGTAATAATTTCCTACCAATCTATTTTCTGTACAACTCAGAATGTTTTGTCATTTTCAAATTCTGTAACCACTAAAGAATTTAAGATGAATTCACTTTTTTTTGGCCTCAGTAATCAGATTAAATCTGAAAAAAACAATCTAGTCTTCTTTGAATCAGGCTTTTGCTTTACATAATTTGGTACCTCATCTTCATCAGAGACAACAGTTTGAGACTGTTTGCTCTGAGAATGCTTTAAGTCAATATTGTCAGATCTGCCAGAGAAGACCCTTGTTTCCTGAGCTGAAGTTTGCAGGTGGTGATGGGGTAGCTGACAGCAGCTGCTCCCCCTGATGTTTAATGACTCTACTGCAACTAAGAAATGGGCTATTTCTGCTGGCACTATTCTCTCTGCAGTCTTTTAGCTCAAATGTCAGTTAAGGTCTTTTCCAGACCTTATCTGGTGAAAGATTTTGCTTCCAGTCATAAAATGCTAAGGGATTTATGGTCTGATTTGGGGTGTTCTTCACATTCTCATATTTCTGCTTCAGCTTTGTCTGCGATGGCTGCCTGAAGAAAACAGGGCGAACCAGGAAAGAGAACAAATTCTCTGCTAAAAGTAAGTTTCTGATAATTGCACCACAATACTTCCATTTAAGAATGGGGAAGAGATGTCTTTTGTGCTTATTTTGCATTTATTTCAGTCTTTTGAGTTTGGTGTATACATTTGGTCAGCTCTGACCAAGAGTTCTGTGGTGAGAATGTTTGCATTCCCAGGTGCTGCCTTTGTACAGGATTTATGTACTGTGTTAGGGTACTGCTAGTGTAAGGTGCATGGTCTTTCTATTACATGATTAATAGCACTGAGAATTAGTTACTGTGTGACTACAGTCTAACTTAATTCTATGAATACACGTTTATTACTGTGTTGCTGCTCTTGAAGGCTTTGAAGGCTGCATCAGTTGAGCACAAAACTTGGTATTTCATCATGATCAAGGTAGCTGGTATGAAGGTAGTATAGGAGGAAATCTGTGCAGTTACTATCAACCAGTCCTACAGACAAAATCTTTCAAAAATTTCTTTGTTTAGTTATTTTTTTATATTTGCCATACTCCTCCCTCCCACCCCTCACCATAAAAAAAAAAAAAAAAAAAAAGGCTAGAAAATCAGTATGTTTGAATAGAGATTCAACCGTAAGTATAACTAGTGTTACGCAGTTACTTTTAAAAGAACTGCTTTGGAAAAGAGAAGGGGGTCTTTCCAACTCTGTAAATTGTCTTGAAATGTGGGGGTAGACTGTAGGTGTACAATTCTGTCAAACACCCTGTTCTCTTTGATTGTTCTCAAAATAGAAAGTGAGGAACTCAAAGGTTTCAAGTCTGTGTCTTTACAAAATCAAAACTTGCTGATTTCACTGAGGACATTGGAATTATGCAAGGATTATTTTATGGATGTTACCTGTTCAGTTTCTAGCAATCCGCATGTGTTGCACACTTAGCATAGCATAGTAATGCTTTTGCTGGAAGGTGTTAAACTGTAAAATGTAAGAGCTTGATTAACAGGCACGTAATCCTAGCAGAAGTAGTGAACAGCAGTGAGCAGTGAGACAAATCCTGTTACACCATAAGTCTTAAACTCGCTCTTAACTTTAGGTTTTGTCAGTTACTTGTATGCTTGTTCTTTCGTCCAAATTTTGGTTGAATCGTGGTCGGAAAAGACCTTAAAGATCATCAAGTCCAACTGCAAAAAAAAGAAAAAAAGAAACTTCTGAACAAACTACATTACGTGCAGTCAGCCATGTTTAATAGCTATTTATCAAAATAGTTTCTTTTGGTAACTGGAGAGACTAAGCTGGCTAGTGTGGCAGGGTTTACTTCTATGTCTGCTCTTGGACCTGTGTCTGAGAGCAATGTTTTGTAATCTAGTTTAAGTAATTAAAAGCTTCTTTTCAGGAGGAGCCTTAATTGCAATTGACTTGTAATATAGATAGGAACTGGGCTGAGATGTAGAATCTTTCTTCGTTTGAATGATGTCAAAACTACAAGCATGCCTGTAGGTGAAAGACAGCTCATCCCTATGTAAGAGTAGTGTTCAACAGTAATGATTTAATTTATATTAACATAGTGCATGCATTGATTTGCTTTGCATATAACACCTGAATAGAAATCACATTTGAACAGTTCCATTTTGTATGTATTTAGAACTGATTTTATTTTTTCTGCAGGGTTACCGGCTACAAGACTTGGTACCTTCTTAGAGAACAGAGTCAATGATTTCCTAAAGCGACAGAATCACCCAGAGGCAGGAGAGGTTACAGTTAGGGTGGTACATGCATCTGACAAAACTGTCGAAGTAAAGCCAGGAATGAAAGCAAGGTATGTTCTGTCCGTTTCCAGTTTTGGTTCCTTTTGAGGAGGAGGTGTGGGGGAAGGTGGGGAAGCTACTTGATGCTATTGTTTGGAAACTGATAAAGACTATTGATTTTAAAAACTCACTACTGACCAGTTCTTGATGAACAGATGTTACAGGAACTTCCATTATTTGTCACATCCTCTTTTTTTGTAGCAAAAAGTGGATGCATTTTTATTTCAGTAATCTGCAAGCGTTTAAGTGTAAAATTACACAAAAATTACACTTGGAGTTGCCCTCGTTGTTGCTTTGACATATTGATATATATTTTGTGATATGTGAATGTATTTGATGCTTAGTTTTTACTTTCCACTTTGCAGATTTGTAGACAGTGGAGAGATGGCTGAGTCTTTCCCCTATCGAACAAAAGCACTTTTTGCCTTTGAGGAGATTGATGGTGTAGACTTGTGCTTCTTTGGGATGCATGTGCAGGAGTATGGCTCAGACTGCCCCCCACCCAATCAAAGGTGAGTAGCTGTCTGATAACTGATTTTATTTGGATAGTGTTTCACTTCTGTGAAACTTGCTCTAAAAGCTTTGATGTTATTTCTGCTAGCCTCTGAAAACAAAACAGTCTCTGGAGAAAATATTTCAGAATCACTTTTTACTGGAGATGCTGGCTGGCAGACAGCACTGACTTTGGGATCACTTGTCAGTATTCTAAGAGGAGGGATTGGATGATTCTAGACAGAGGAGGCTAGTATATTAACAGCTGGTTTCTAGAAGTAAATTAGGATTAGATGTTTTGAAGACTGTTGTACTGGATCTTTCAAATATGTAAAACATGAAAAAAATTTAGAACTAACTTAAAATCTGTTTCTAATCATGTCCTCTTTTTTTTTCTAGGCGAGTGTATATATCTTACCTTGACAGTGTTCATTTCTTCCGCCCTAAATGCTTGAGGACTGCTGTCTATCATGAAATCCTAATTGGATATCTAGAATATGTCAAGAAATTAGGGTAAGTATTTTTTTAAATGTTGCCTTCTGTACAAATTTGTGTTCATAACTCTCACTGCAAGTTACTACCACCTATTATGCAGAATATGGTGCCAAATATCATACCAAGTGACAGAGTAAATTGGTAATACCTGTGTACAGGTGAGAAAGAGAAAAGACAAAAAGGAGATCAACAGGCCTTTCAGAACAGTATTCACATACTTCAGATATATGAAGAGTTTCCAGACTGATGTTAAACTTCCTTAAATCTAAGTAGAAAAACTAACCTTTCTGTCTGGGTTATGAAATTCTGGTGGCCTTGTTGATTGTGTACCATACTTGAGAAATGCCACTGCTTCAATTGGGTCATTCCTTTGGGCTGGCGAGTTCTTACCTATGCTTGTTTATGTGGAGAGAGGTAAGTTTCTTCTGTCTGCACTGATTAAATCTTACATTTGTGCAAGGCTGCTAAGAAATCTCTTGCAGAAAGAGCAGTTCAAATTGTGAAAAACTGAGAAGTTAGAGGAGAGGGAGGAAATTATACACAGGACAGCGCAAAGGAACAGAAAATACATGAGGCAGCACAAAAGAGAATACAGAACAGGTGAAATAAGAACAGTGGAAATGATCATGACTACTCAAGTAGAAAAGGCAGTAAAATAAGCATCAATCTATTGTCAAAAGTATCTGGTATCATTTTGCAGAGTTATTCATGAAGAAATTCTGGGGGATGAGTTGCATGAAAAAAATTGGGAGAATCAGAATGGAGACAGGTGGTACTGTACTGTTTTCAGTACTGCAGAGAAATGATGAATGTGTGAACTTTGAAGGCATGGTTTAGACTTCTTTTTACCACTTTTTATTGTATATTTCTGACTTGGGAATCTGTAAAACTGCTGCATGGAGCTCAAACCTCAGTTTTATTTAATGCTGTTCTCTGTGGAATGGGTAACATCAGGTTCTAATTTTGAGAAAACAATATTGGTCATGCAATATCATGTCTCCCTTCTCAAGCAGAAGGAATGACAACTGGCTGCAGTTCCTGGGGTTTGGGTAGGGTTCTGCAGAGCTGTTTCTCAACACACCAAGGATGGTTATTTTTCCCTAACTTGAGATCTGATCATTCCTCCTATGGGAATTATTTTTTTAAAACTAATAGAGAAGAACTGTGAATGAAGAAGTGATCTTCATGGTATTTTATTTTCTTCAGCTGCTACTATCTGGATGCCATTTGTCTTCATAGTACTTGTGTTTGTATACCCAATAGCTTAGGTCAACAATGACTATCTTTTTTATTCCCAGATATAATTGTGAAACCTTTTAAAACAGGTCTTCAAAGTTAAAAAGGAACTACAATAGAAAAATGAATTGTTCAAATAAATGCATTTTTAAAATGTTCCTAAGTAGTGAATGACTATGCTGTCTCCATCTTCTCAATAGTTATCAGGTGGCACTTGCAGGTCTAGTTTAGGCTTAGATTTTTACCTTGACTAGAAAGCATGCGCACTTTGTGATTTATTCTGCATATGTGCTGAATTTCTAAAAGTCAGTGAAAAGATGCAAGCATTATCTAAGCCAATTAAGCTGGAATGAACACTAGAATTAAATCTTTGAGAGCTATTATTATCCATCTGTTAATGTCAGCCAACTCTGTGGTGGCTCCATCTCGTGGCAGAGAGGAAAGCAAACTCTATTAATAATTATCAAAGCCAACATATCCTGTTTTTTATCTAATGATACTAGGTATACTACTGGACATATCTGGGCATGCCCACCAAGTGAAGGAGATGACTACATTTTCCATTGCCATCCTCCTGACCAAAAGATACCCAAACCCAAACGACTGCAAGAGTGGTACAAAAAGATGCTGGACAAATCTGTGTCAGAGCGCATTGTTCACGACTACAAGGTTTGTTGGATGACTGTCTGTGTTAGGGGCTGGTTTTGACCAGCCTTGTCTTGGTTTCTTCCTTGCCTACGCATTGTCTGATTTTGGGATTGTGCTATATTAGTTTAAGGAATTTGATCACTAAAATCCTGGAGTTAAAAAAAACAATCCTGTTCAAAGCATATAGCTTCTGAAATCAATACTAGCAAGAGATTTTAAGTGATGAGGTAGAACGAACTAAATTCTTGAGGAATGCTGTTTAAGATAGCAAATCTCACTTTTGTTAATAGAAAGAACTTATGGGATCTCTAGTATTCCTGTGTTATATAGTTGTGGGGTAAGTAGGTGGTTATGTGAGTGGGAATATTTGACATGAGGAATTTTCTGTAAATGATGCAGTGTTTAATCTGTATATAGACCATACTCTTACAAATTTAATTCAGATTTATTGGTGCCTTTTTTAATCGTTTATCGAAAAGTTTACCTTTACTCACTTCAATTGTTATAGTGGTAACCAGGTATGTTAATTATTCAGGATATATTTAAGCAAGCAACAGAAGACCGTCTGACAAGTGCAAAAGAGTTACCTTACTTTGAAGGGGACTTCTGGCCAAATGTTCTGGAGGAGAGTATTAAGGAACTCGAGCAAGAGGAGGAAGAGCGGAAGAGAGAAGAGAACACTAGTAATGAAAGCACAGATGTAAGAATGCTTCTATTATTTCATGACGTAATGCAAAAGTTGTGATTTCCTGTTACTAATTAAAGCAGAAGAAGGGCCTAGGCTCTTCATTTAGTTGGCTTTTTCATATTTTGCTCTAATTAAAACTCAAATTTATAAGTTAAAGCTGTTAAAATACCCTCTGCATTTGTATTAGCGGTAGCTGTTCACATGGCTGTAAACCTAACTAGTTACCAAAATTTTTTTAAAATGAAAGAGCTGCTAGTTGAATATTTTGTTACTGAAATTCAGCTGTTATCAATGTTCATGCTGCAACTTTGGTCTGGCTAGGAAACTTCTTCCTTAATCTTTTGCTCTTGAACAGTGACTCTTTTCTTAGTAGCCGAGATGTTATAATAATGAGCTTAGCAGAGCACCAGAGAAACACAGCTCTGATTTAGTAATTTACTCAGTGTAGGGTTTTGTTTTTGTTTTTTTCAGTAGGAGGTTTTCAGGCATCAAAGATCTGAAGCTTAAAATAAGACTGAATTGTTGTAGGTCTACTCAAACTACAGCAATTCCTTTCTGGTGTCTTATTTGTGCCATTTTCTTTTTGGAGAGCATACAACAAATGTGCTTTCACATTCCACAAAGAACAAAAAAGAGTTATGCCTCTTCACAAACAAATTCGAAAATGAACAGATGCAGAACTTATTCCCTTGATCTTCTGAGCTTTCATGGAATAGGTGGTGAATCCAGGGTGAAGTTAGTAGTTTTGCCCACACAGTTGTACTTGCTGGTTAGCTCTGAACACTGATATAGATATTGGGATTTTGTTCTGCTTTAGAGTTGTTGTCTAGAAGATTTCTACCTCAAAAAAAGTTTGTTACAACTAGAATTTGTAATTCCCCTTTGCTGTCCTGGCAACATCTCCTGAAAGGCTTTTGAATAAATTTAAGTTTATGAGCCATCTGGGAGCTAAGCAACTTGATACCAAATTTGCATTAACTAACTGAGAATTGAAGTTCTTCTCAACTAAGTTAGTTGAAGTTTTTTCTTTGTTTTGTTTTGTTTATCTGCTGCACCTTCCTATCATATCCTCATACTAGAAATTACGTTACTAAGGCTTTTTGGACTGTGAAGAAAAGCTTTATGTTAAAATCAGTTTGATACAATCTATTTTAAAAAAAACAACTGTTGGACAGAGGGCTGTAACAAACAAAATCTAGGTGGAGTAAATCTGTCTTACCTCTGGTTACTGCAGTATCAGTTGTGCTTTTCAGTTATTTTTAGTTTTGAATTATATTCAGAGCCATTTGCTGAACATGTTGGTAATTATCCAGGAGATTCTTCAGTGTTCAACTATCCCAGGCAGATGGGTTTCAGTAAATATCATTTAGCGTTCTTTATCCCTTATAATTCCTAAACATTTATGCTTTTAGTGTTCCTGGAAGTATGCATTGCTTATCTTGTTATTTTCTAGAGTAATTCCAATTGAATTAATTTAATTTTTCAGGGGACCCCAGTAAGTGTCCTTTGAATAAATTCCTGTGAAGTATGTTTAGTCCTGCTAGAGGTGTGAAAGTAATAAAATGCTGGTGTGGTGTGATGTAGGTACCTGACATAAAATGCCTTTAAAATTATTAGGTGAGCAAAGGAGACAGCAAAAATGCCAAAAAGAAGAACAATAAGAAGACAAGTAAGAACAAGAGCAGTTTGAGTCGTGGCAATAAGAAGAAGCCTGGCATGCCGAATGTGTCCAATGACCTTTCCCAAAAGCTGTATGCCACTATGGAGAAACACAAAGAGGTGAGAGTTGATAGGATGAGAGATACCTTACTGAAGTATACAGATGTTCAAAACCTTGGTCCTTCCGACAGAACTGTGTGCTCTAAATCATACAGGTTTGACTGGGGAGTTGGGTGGTACACTAGACTTAAGTCACCAGTAAGTGATCGTATTCTTTGCTATGAAGAGGGTAAACCAACTTGCAGTGCACTCAGCAGTTTGAAGTTTCCCAGTCCTTAAAAACACACTACTGTAGCAGCACATCATTCAGGTGTTAGCTGGGCCCGGAACTGTACAATGGAGTTTGAACAAAAAAGTCTCAATAAGTGCTGGCATTAATTATTTTTACTTCAATTCTCAGGTTTTCTTTGTCATCC
Source organism: Chrysolophus pictus (assembly GCA_037305975.1). Classification (NCBI taxonomy): domain Eukaryota; kingdom Metazoa; phylum Chordata; class Aves; order Galliformes; family Phasianidae; genus Chrysolophus; species Chrysolophus pictus. Next base: position 146,698,998 of record CM074576.1, read on the forward strand.
GTCTCATTGCTGGCCCTGCAGCCAACTCCCTTCCCCCCATTGTTGAGCCTGACCCACTCATTCCATGCGACCTGATGGATGGGCGTGATGCTTTCCTTACCCTTGCTAGAGACAAGCACCTGGAGTTTTCCTCACTGCGAAGAGCTCAGTGGTCAACCATGTGCATGCTGGTGGAGCTGCATACGCAGAGCCAAGACCGCTTTGTTTACACCTGCAACGAGTGCAAGCATCATGTGGAGACCAGATGGCACTGCACTGTGTGTGAGGTATGCTTGGTGAAGTTTTCCCTACTGGTGTCCCTATATTTCTGTGCCCAGAGTGCTTTTCAACTAATTTCTCAATGTTAACTTACAACAAAGATCTGTACAGCTCACCTTCTGGCAGTTGAGGAAAGAAGGATGTTTTTTCTTATCAGACAATACTACTAGTTGGTTACTCAGTGAAATTTTTGTCTCTTACTTTCAAGCTGTGGAGAACTGAAGTAGCAGAATTGCATTTCCTGTAATTCATTTAAGGTGCTGCTGCTTAACCAGTTGGAAACAGTAATGATTGCTTGGGCTGTAATTAGCTGATTGTTCTCAAGAGCAATGTGTTCATTCTTCTTCCAAATTGTGGTGCTGCAGTATTTCTGTAAACAGGGCTCTCCATCAGTTTTCTGATATAGAGGTTTTGCTATGCCATAAAACAGATTTCTATACTTGGGTGATTGTTCTGTTGTCACTCTATAGTAGCAAACAGCATACTTGTTCTCAGAACTGTTTGCAATAGCAGTGTTTGAAGACCAAGCCCAGTGGCCTGTTTCCCATAATCTGGAAGAATCTTGAATCTCTCTTGTAACTTAATTTTTCAGCCTGCTGGAAGTAAATGATCACCTTGGATTTGGTTCTGAAAAGTTCTGATTAAGTTTTTATATTCTCATTTTAAATTAGATATTGGGAAACAAATTCTACGTTTCTTATGGATTAATTGAATCTCTTGGATAAATTGGATCTTCTTAAATAAATTGAGCCCAAATTCTTGCTGCTGCTTTCACAGACTGTAAATGCTATTCTGTTGTTCTATCAGCACACTTTTCAGGTTCAACTCACCTGACAACCCAGCTTTCATTCTTCCTTCTTTGAAAATTGGGTAAGAGTGGTAGGAAAGGTACCCCTTCTTTTGAAAAAGCAGCATATGACAGCTGTTTGATCCTTGCCTTTCTCCTCCTTTTTTAAATCTGGAAAGAAAGGGATTTTTTTCAGCCTGGCTGAATCACATGTGACTTACTAACTCAGAGCAAACTTGTTATTCAGGATACACATTTGTGTAAATTTCAGACACCTTTACACTCCCGCATACTTTCCCTGGCTGTAGTATCAATTTATTCCTATCTGCTACCTCAGCATAGCCAGAAAGACTGAATTTTTCCCCCAAGCATTAATTTGCCTGGAACAGTCTGGGAGTAAGTGTGCTGAGATGGCATGACACCATTTGCTTATCGTATGGGAGTAACAAGAACACCGATAACTTTACCTTCATTGTCTTTCCAGGATTATGACCTGTGCATCACCTGCTATAACACTAAGAATCATGACCATAAGATGGAAAAATTAGGCCTCGGTCTAGATGATGAGAGCAACAACCAGCAGACTGCAACCACCCAGAGCCCAGGTGACTCCCGCCGCCTGAGCATCCAGCGCTGCATCCAGTCCCTGGTCCACGCCTGCCAGTGCCGTAATGCCAACTGCTCGCTGCCATCCTGCCAGAAGATGAAACGGGTTGTCCAACACACCAAAGGCTGCAAACGCAAAACCAACGGAGGGTGCCCCATCTGCAAGCAACTCATTGCTCTTTGCTGCTACCACGCAAAGCACTGCCAGGAGAACAAGTGCCCGGTGCCCTTCTGCCTCAACATCAAACACAAGCTCCGTCAACAGCAGCTTCAGCACCGCCTACAACAGGCTCAGATGCTCCGAAGGAGGATGGCAAGTATGCAGCGGACCGGTGTGGTGGGCCAGCAGCAGGGGCTGCCCTCACCAACGCCGGCCACCCCGACAACTCCGACGGGCCAGCAGCCCACGACGCCACAAACTCCCCAGCCCCAGCCTCCACCCCAGCCTGCCTCGCAGCCTCAGCCCGCGCCTCCCAACAGCATGCCGCCCTACAGCATGCCGAGAACTCAGCCCCCCGGTGCTGTGTCCCAGGGCAAGGCGGGCGGCCAGGTGACTCCTCCAACTCCACCCCAGCCACCTCAGCCGCCAGTTCAGGGTCCTCCTCCAGCAGCAGTGGAAATGGCCATGCAGATCCAGAGGGCGGCGGAGACCCAACGACAGATGGCGCAGGTTCAGATTTTCCAAAGGCCGATTCAGCACCAGATGCCCCAGATGCCACCCATGGGAATGAATCCTCCGCAGATAGCCAGGGGTCCTGGTGGTCACATAGATCAAGGAATGGGGCCGGCAGGGATCCAACAGCAGCCACCTTGGGTGCAGGGTGGCTTGCCCCAAGCTCAGCTGCAGCCAGGAATGCAGAGGCCATCCATGATGTCAGTAGCCCAGCCAGGTCAACCGATGAATATGGCACCTCAGCCAGGAATGGGCCAGGTACCTGGCGCTGCCCAGCCAAAACAGCCACCTCTGCCCCAGGCGGCCTTACAGAACCTACTGCGGACACTCAGGTCTCCCAGCTCACCCATGCAGCAGCAGCAGGTGCTCAACATCCTTCACTCCAATCCTCAGCTGCTGGCTGCTTTCATCAAGCAGCGGGCTGCCAAGTACGCGGGGTCCCAGAACCCCCAGGGGATGCCTGGTCAGCCTGGCATGCCCCAGGGCCAGCCGGGGCTCCAACCGCAGCAGGCCATGCAGGGGCAGCAGGGAGGGGTGCACCCCAACGCAGCCATGCAGAACATGAACCCCATGCAGGGGGGGGTGCAGAGGCCCAGCATGCCACAGCAGCAGCAGCCACCACAGCAGCCGCAGCAAGCCATGGCTGGGATGAATCCTCAGGCACAGCAGATGAATATGAATCACTCGGGGATGGCTCCTCAGTTCCGAGACCTCCTGATGCGGCGGCACCAGATAATGGAGCAGCAGCGCCAGCAGCAGCAGCAAGGAGTGGGACCGGCGCTGGGGCCGGGGATGGCCAACCACAACCAGTTCCAGCAGCCCCAAGGCGTCGGGTATCCGCAGCAGCAGCAGCAACAGCAGCAGCAGCAGCAACGGATGCAGCATCACATGCAACAGATGCAGCAAGGAAACATGGGACAGATAAGCCAGCTTCCCCAGGCCATGAGTGCAGAGACAGGAGCCAGTTTGCAGCAGGCTTTCCAGCAGAGGCTGCTCCAGCAGCAGATGGGGTCCCCGGCTCAGCCCAATCCTATGAGCCCCCAGCAGCACATGCTGCCCAACCAGGCCCAGTCCCCACACCTACAGGGTCAGCAGCTCCCTTCGTCGCTCACCAATCAAGTGCGCTCTCCACAGCCTGTACCCTCACCACGGCCCCAGTCCCAGCCCCCCCATTCCAGCCCATCCCCCCGGATGCAGCCTCAGCCTTCTCCGCACCACGTCTCCCCGCAGACCAGCTCCCCACATCCAGGACTGGTAGCTGCACAGGCTAACCCCATGGATCAAGGGCACTTTGCCAGCCCGGACCAGAGTGCAATGCTTTCCCAGCTTGCTAGCAATCCTGGTATGGCAGGCCTCCATGGTACAAGCGCCACAGAACTGGGGCTCAGCTCTGAGAACTCAGACTTGAATTCAAATCTTTCACAGAGTACACTAGACATACACTAGACACATTGTAGCATTTTGGGAGCAAAAAAAGAAAAAGAAGAAAAAAGAAAAAAAGAAAAAAACTTATTTTCTCAAGACTTTTTGTACTGAAGACGAATTTTTTTGAATCTTTCTTAGCTAAAACAACATTTTTCCCTGGACACATCTGAACTCTGCAGCAGTAGTTTGTGGTTTTCAAAGCAAACCAACAACGAACCTGAGGGACAGTAGAGTACAAAGAATATATTTTTGTTATGGCTGGAATCATAACCAGTCCTTTTTCTTGTTTATTTTTTTTTCCTCGTGTGCGTTGGGGAGGTCGGGGGAAGAGGGTGATCTTCTGGCTGTTGGCCAAAGGATGCCCTGCTCATTGCCTCCAATAGGTTTTATTTTTTTTTTTAAATTAATGAAAATATGTAATATTGATAGTTATTATTTACTGAGGCAGATGGTAAACATTTTCCCTATTCTGGTTTTTCTTCGTGTCACCGCAAAAAGAAAAATACCACAGTGAAAAAAAACGACATCAAAAAACCACCAGAGGAGAAACTTTTCCTAAAGCCGGAGGACAAAAGGGGTTAATGTTGCTTTAAGAATACATTACATATATAAATATATATATATAAAAGTAAATACCGATCTTTTCCTCTTCGGTTGGAAATATGTCAATTCTTTGAGAAAAAAAAAAATGTAAAAATATTAAATAACTCAGTCCCCTCCTGAAGTCTACTTTTGTCCTCCAAGAATTTTCTATACAAGAGTCTGAGCTTAAAAATAAAAACTTCAAGTATTAAAATTTGTACATGTAGAGAGAAGACGACATTTTTGCAAATACACAGGGGCAGCTGCCAAATGGATGTAGTATATATATTGTGGTTTCTGTTTTCTTGAAAGAATTTTTTTTTTTGTTATTTTTACATCTAACAAAGGAAAAAAAGAAAATAAAAAAGAGGGTAAGAAACAATTCCGACGGGATGATTTTAACCTGAGAAAAAGTCCCTGGGGTTTCTTCTTTCTGCTTGCTTTCTCTCTTCCCTGCCCTTTTCCCACCCTCTTCCACTTTCTGTAAAACTTGAAAATAGAAAGCAAAAAAAAAACAAAAAAAAACAAAAAAAAACACCCTCAAATGTTGTAAATCATGCAATTAAAGTTGATTACTTATAAATACGAACTTTCGATCACTGTATAGACTGTTAAAAATTGATTTCTTATTACCTATTGTTAAATAAACTGTGTGAGACAGACAGCCTGTTTTTAATGATTCCCTGCGCTCCCACACGTGTCGCTCGTTGAGAAGACGGTGGGGTGGCAGAAGATGTGCTACTTCCGATGTTCGCCGTGTAGAAGTTGGAGAGCTATTTAATGTATATGACTGTTTGAAAGTGCAAATCTATGATAAGGGGACGTGGAGTAATGAGTAGTCTTATAAATGGACGCTTTTTTGGTACAAGCCTGCATTCGCGTTTGTTCATGGCATGTATTTTACCAAAGAAACGAGGTCTGACCTCATCAGTTGTGCCGCTCAGCTGTACCGCACCCTGCTCGGCCAGGCTGGGAGCGGCTGATGCTCAAAAGACCTATTTTGCATTTTGAAATGAGAACTATTGTTTGGATATGTGATATTAAAAGATCCTATTTCACTTGGAATATATTGTACAGCTTTTGGCACCGAAGCGTGAGCCTGAGAGATAACCTTGCGTGGATATTCTGCAGATGCTGCGCTGCGGTAGCTGATGGGTGCCCCGTTAATGCTGCGTTGCACCCGGCTATGGGCCGGCCGTAGGGTGCACGTGGCTGCTTAGCATGGAAAGGCTGAAGTGCTCTTGGTCTCACCTGACAACAGTGTGTGCAGGCAGCTGCCTCTTATTCAAGCGTGTAGCCCTATTTTGGTGATGTCCTGAACAGAAATGCTTTAGCTAGGGAGTGTGTGTTTAGCAAAGCCGGTTGTGTGTGCCATCTGTAACTGTCAGCCCTGTGGTGTCAAATCTGGTGTGTCATGTGCTGCCTGCCATATGTGCAGAGTAACCAGGGAGGGCTTCCCTAAGTACAGCCCTACCCCAAGGGTGTGTATGCCATGGCTGTGCTGGGTGGTAACTTGTACCTGAGTTTTGTGCACCTGAAGATCTGGATGTGGCCAGAGCATAGCAGGGTTGTTGGGATTGTCCCTGTGTCCATGAAGCCCAGATAACAACATGAGCAATTTGCCTTCAGGAAATGGCTGGTGGAAGATGATGGAGAGGGGAGCCTGACTGCACAGGAATCTCAGTTAAGAGCCAAACAAAAGCCATGGTCTATTACAAAGTGGACAGATGTTCATGGTTGTTAGCAACTTGGAATAAAGAGCTTGCTACTTAGGTATAAGCACAAGTAGGGTGACTGATTGATGATGGAGGTGATGGAGATTCATGATCCTTGAGGTCCCTTCCAACCCTGGCAATTCTGTGATTCTGTGATCTTATACAGGAGCATAAATTGTGAATAGAAAGGTAATGTGGCTTCTGCAGGATGGCGGAAGGTCCCTGGGAGGCTTATGGAATGCAGCCCTGTGCTTTGGCATCCTCCATCAGGCAGTTCTCATTCTGACCAGCCCTAAGTGCTAAAGTTAGCTCTGCACCAAGCCCATTACCTCCCTCCTTTGCAGAGGAAGGTAGTGACTGCTGTTGATCCACCAAAGCAAACAAAAGCCCCATGGTGAATACCTAGGGCAGCAGGGTGGGATGTTTTAGGTCTGTGTTCTCCATTTCAACCATGGCAAGCTTTCTTCTTTCTTTCCACCCAAACAAAACCTAGTTTTACTTTCAGCCCTGGGGCTTCCCGAGACGTAGTACAAATAAAAATCCTTTTGAGCTCACAGGTGTTAGTGAAATATAAAGTGTACCCAGCTTTATGGCTGGTGTTATGATATTTGTATGTCTCAACTTAGAGGTTTGAATGAAAGCTGAATTGCAGTTGCGTCGCTGCACCAACTGACTGTATCTGTTCTGCCTCAAGAACTCTCCTCTTGTCAGGAGGCCACACAGCTCCTACACTCATGGCTACTGCAACCTGAGCTATGAAGATGTGCTTCTGGTCTCCTCTATAGATCTGCAGGTGAAACAGGATGCAACTTCCCAGTGCCCAAAGTGGCAATCTCACAGCCTTATTTATCATGGGAGTCTCTATTTTTCAAGCTGATGGGCACTCATCAGTAAGGATGAGTGGATGAGATGAGTGATTCAGGTTCTTGAATCATAAAATCACCAAGATTGGACAAGATCTCCAAGATCATCCAGTCCTTCCATCCACCTACCACCAGTATTTCCCCCCTAAACCATGTTCCTAAGTACAATATCTAAAAGATTCTTGAACACCCTCAGGGTTGGTAACTCAACCACCTTGCTGGACAGGGAGTCCTAGAAGCTTGACTACTTTATGTTCTCCTGCAAATGGGCCATGAGCTTGTTTGGGGATTGTAGCAAGGGAACACAGCAACCATATACCCTTGAGCAATGGATGGGACATCTCTATCAGGGAAAGTCATCCTCTTTCACTAAGTAAGCAGCTTTAGGAGGGATGCGCATGGAACAGTGGGGGAGGAAGGAGACACCCACCAAGCCAGCCAGATCAGCCTTAGCAATCAATGAGGTGAAAGATGTCACAGCTAGTTCTCCCTCACATCTGTGAAACTCCAGGGTCTCCGAGAAGATCCTGTCATGTACCAGTCTCAGCCAAAGCAAGAAGTTCCAATCACTGCTTGCAAAGTCATATGCTCACCCAGGAGAGTTTGGTCTGAGTGAAGGCATGAACATTACAGGGAGAGCTGTTCCAGAGGCTGCTGGAGACCATGGCCCATGGCACGTCATGGAGACCCTAACCCCATTATGTGCTTCCTGCTGTGCAAAGTCCTGTGTACGTTAGTCATCCTCTAGGTGCTTTGCTTTAGGCCCAGCATTTATGCAGGCTGCTCCCTAGTACCTGCAACTTGTACAAAAAGACAAGCAGCACCTGCCACACCACCCAATTATTCAAAAGCTAGAATGATGTAGGTGGCACTCACTTGAACGTTAGATTACTATTATATCCAAACGAGCTACAGCTGTAGGTAGGTCAGGACAAGCCCAGACAAAGCCTGCCAAGGCCAGGGTTACTCACCTAATGCAAAGCTGATGATCCCTTAAAAGCAGTGGGTATTATTTAAAAAAACCTCCTGTGAGGTGGGTTGCTACCTCTGAGGTGTATGTGTGGGGCTTGTAAGTGCTAATGAGAAGGGAAAGTAGAAGCCTGACACAGGTGTTATTGCCTTCTTGGGTCATCCATGGAGCTGCTTTGTGTGCTCTGACCTCCGAGTCCAAATCCTGTGTTCGGTGTTGACCCTGATGTACTGAAGGATATTCCTATGAGGATACTGGTGTGACACGCTCAAAATGAGGAAGGTCGTTATCTACAAAGAGGTGAATAGCAAGGTGCAATGCTGTCCTCAGCCATCTGGTTGAGTCTCCCTGATCTCATGCAGCAGTGGCTGGGGAGGAACAGCAGTGAAAGCACAGATGAGTGTCCTAGGCTAAGGAACGGTTTGTGCCGACTGACAGAGATGCCCTGAGTAGCACCTGGTTTTGCCCTCCAAGCTCCCTGGCAGCCCCTACAAAGAAAAATCTTCCCTTCTTCCTCTCCCAACCTGAAATGTGCATGTGGAAGGATGTTTTCTGAGCTCTGATTATAGAATAGCTTAGGATGGAGTGGTTTCTAAAGCCCACCCAGTCCCAGCCCATGCTGTGGGCAGGGCTGCCACCTCCCAGCTCAGACAGCCCAGGGCCCCATCCAACCTGGCCTTGAATCTCCAAGAATGGGGCACCCACAGCTCTCTGAGCAGCCTGTGCCAGTGCCTCACTGGCCTCTGAATGAAAGATTTCCTCCTAACATCTAACCTAAATCTCCCCTCTTTTAATTTAAAGCCCTTCTCCCACGTCCTATCACTAACAGACCATTTAAAAAGTCAGTTTCCCTCCTGCTTGTAAGCTCCCTCAAGTACTGGAAGGTCACAATGAGGTCTCCCTGGAGCCTTCTCTTCTCCAACCTAAACAAGCCCAACTCCCTCAGTCTATCTTCATAGCAGAGGTGCTCCAACCCTCCAAGCATCGTCATGGCCCTCCTCTGGACCTGCTCCAACAGTTCTGTATTCCTTCCTGTACTGGGGGCCCCAGGCTTGGACACAGTACTCCAGACAGAGCCTCATAAGGGCAGAGTAGAGGGAGGCAATCCCCTCCCTCTCCCTATCAGCTACTCCTTTTATAATACAGCCTGGATACTGTTGGCAATGTGATCTATTGCCTTTTTTATTTACTTTTTTCAACATCTTTCCTCTTGTCTCCTGCAACTGAAGTGCCTACCACTTCTTAGTTCTGGGAGTTCTAGCCTAATGGATTGTGAGGAGCCTCCTGAATTCTCCTGTATTCCTCCCCAGCAGGAAGAGTTTTATGACTTCTGAATAGAATTCAGAAGAAGTCAGAGCAAAAGAGAAGAATCAGGCTTCAGAAGAAAAACGTCCCTTAACTCCCTTAATCCAACTGAATTTGATTCCAATTAAACTGTTTAAAGACAGTTTTGTATATTAAAAAGAGCATGCCTAAGTTTCATGTGTTGTTTAGATATGCACTGCTGGGTAGAAATATTCTTTTTTCTTTCCTTTTTTTTTTTTTTTTTTTTTTTTTCCTATCTACTGTGCCAGCACATTGAAGTTGATAAATCAAAGTTTGGCATGAAAGAGAATAAATGCTAGAGATATGAAGAGATGCGTGCTTCCTGCCTACTCTTAACTGGGAGCTGGGATGAGGGATGTTGCTAGAGGGTCAACTAAGACCACGATACTTTTCCACGGTGGGGGGGAGGGAAGCTGTCTTTGCATAAAATGATTGCTGAGGTTGAATAAAGAGCTGCTCGTTGGAAGGCGGGAAGCATGGAACGGCCCGGCCGCCGTAAGGCGCCACGCTCTTCCGCCTTCTAGCGGAAATCGAACTACGCCTCCCGTCGTGCCCCGCGGGGAGAGCAGCGGAAACAAGCTCTTCGCTGATTGGCTCCTTTTCTTCCAGCTGCGGCCAATCAGATGCGCGGCTGCGGGGAGGGATGTGCTCCACGCGCGTGAGGCGGGCTAGCGTCCTGAGAGCCATGGAGCAGGAACAGCAGCAGCAGGAGGGGGAGGTGAGCGACGGTGGGGTCGGAACGGCACCGCGAGAGGCCTCCTGCTCCGACAGCGGAGTGCTGTGCAAAGCCCCACAGCGTAGGCTGGGGGGCCTGGGCCGCCCCGTGCCCCGCGGGAGGCGCGCGGCGCGAGCTGCGGCGGCCGTTTAACGGCTGTTTGCGGGAGGTCCGCCTCCCGGTGTGGCTTCAGCGGGCCGTGGGGTGGGGGAGAGACGGGGGCACTGCGGGTGTTCCCGCTCGGTAACGCGTCTCTGCTTTCAGACCCTTTTGGTTCCGGAGCAGCGATCCCAAGCTATGTGCTTCCTGCGAGCTGAAGGGAGGTGCGACCACGGAAGGGGCTGAGATGAACAGTTCCTAGTGCCTCACCTTGCGCTGCTCGCTGTGTTGATGCTGTCTTCTTGCTGCTCTCTTGTGAATTCCTAACGCCTCTTCTCAGGTTATTTTGCCCTTATTCTTAGCTTGAGGCTTTTCTAGTCAGCTCCTGCCCTTCAGTTCCCGTCTCTCTGCTCGCACCGTAACAGTTCCGGACCTGACCCTGCCTGGATGCCAGGTGTGATCAGATGCAGAGACATCTGGTTGTAGGGAAAGGCTCTTTAATAAAACTGACCCGTTGAGACAGCTTCTGAACTGAGGTCAGCTCTGGTTTATGCAGTTTCCAAAAGACATAAACTCAACTCTGAAAAAAGTTGGCCAGCTGATCACAGAATCACCAAGGTTGGAAGAGACCTTCAAGATCTCCAGTCCAACCATCCACCTATCACCAATAGTACTCAGTAAACCATATCCCTCAACACAAAATCCAGATGGTCCTTGAACACCTCCAGGGTCGGTGACTCCACCACCTCCCTGGGCAGCCCATTCCACTGCTTGACCACTCTTGCAGAAAAGAAAAGTTGTATTTCCTAAAATCTGATGTTTTGTCTGCACTAGTTTTGTGAGTTTTGGCGGCCAGAATGTGTAGCTTGGTACTCTGTGGGAAGCTCGCTGTGGCACAATGGTGTCTGCACTGCTGTACAGGTGTTGAAAGAGGCAATGCCTGGAAGGACGTGGGCTCTTTCCATCTTTGTCAGCATGTCTGTGAAGTTCGTTGCATTCATCCCACATTCCTCAAACTTTATGTCGCTGCAGCTCTGTGACTGTGCTTTTTGCTCTTGAGAAGCAGTGTACAGCACATAAAATTCCTCTAAAGGAATTTGTTGTTGCAGGAGGAGCAAGGCCAAGTGCAGGGTGCCGCACTTGGGCCAGGGCAATCCCATGTATTTATACAAACTGGGAGAAGAACCCTTTAAGAGCAGCCCTGCAGAGAAGGACAAAGGGGTCCTGGTGGACAAGAATCTGGACATGAGCCTGCAGTGTGTGCTTGAAGCCCAGAAGGCCAACTGTGTTCTGGGCTGCATTAAAAAAGGAGTGGTCAGCAGGGAGAGGGAGGTGATTGTCCCCCTCTACTCGGCTCTTGTGAGGCCCAATCTGCAATACTGTGTCAGGCCTGGGGCCCCCAGCACAGGAAGGACATGGAGCTCTTGGAGCAGGTCCAGAGGAGGGTCACTAAGATGTTCAGAGGGCTGGAGCACCTCTTCTATAAAAGAGGTTGATGAAACTGGGCTTGTTTAGCTTGGAGAAGAGAAGGCTCTGAGGGGACCTCATTGTGGCCTTCCCGTATTTGAAAGGAGCGTATAAACAGGAGAACAACTGTTTATGAGGGTGGATAGTGAAAGGACAAGGGGAAATGGTTTTAAACTGAGATCGGAGGTTTAGGTTAGATATGAGGAGGAAGCTTTTCACTCAGAGGTGGTGATGCACTGAAGAGGTTGCCCAAGGAGATTGTGGATGCCCCATCCCTGGAGGCATTCGGGGCCAGGGTGAATGTGGCTCTGGGCAGCCTGGTCTGGTGGTTGGCGACCCTGCACATAGCAGGGGGTTGAAACTAGATGAAACTAGATGATCATTGTGGTCCTTTTCAACCCAGGCCATTCTGTGATTCTATGATTCTTTAAACTCCTGAATTTGAGATTGTTGCATGGATTTCTTTGCACAGTCCAAGGCTTCTCTGTGGTCCTGAAGGCCTCCCAGCAGTGAAGGCAAGCTTGTGAACATTTGGCATAACATGTTTGTTTTAAGGCAGTCTGGTTCTTTTGTTAGGTGGTGTCTTCCATTTGCAACAAAACTTCATCTTTGGAGAGGGAGGAAGAAGGTGAGGAGGAGGAAGAAGAGGAGGAAGAGGATGAGTTGGACATCTTTGGAGGCTACGACAGCTTCCGGAGCTACAACAGCAGCATGGGCAGTGACAGCAGCTCCTGTCTGGAAGAATCTAGTGATGATGAGGTGGCAGATCGGGAAGTCGGAGATCTTCCACTCTCCCCTGTGCACCAGCCACCCTCAGGCCGGATCACAGAAGACAGTGGCTCTGAGCCAGGTAGTGCCCATTCTCCTGTGTGTGATGGAAGGAAGGAGGGTTGGAGGAAGCCAAAGTGTGTGTGATTTCGTTCTGACTATGCTCTGGGAGCAGAGCTGGACTGAGACTGCAGGTTCTGGATTACATGGGGGAGCTGTTATGTGCAGTGGGGATTACCTGGGCTTAGATCTGTCACTTGTAAAGCATTGACCCTGCTAACTGCTCATAACTGCGCTTTTCCTCTCAGCTGTGTGCGAGATGTGTGGGATTGTGGGAACCAGGGAGGCTTTCTTCTCCAAGACCAAACGTTTCTGCAGTGTCTCCTGCTCCAGAAGTTACTCCTCGAACTCCAAGAAGGCCAGCATCCTGGCCAGACTGCAGGTGAGTAAAAACCCATCCTCCTTCCCTGGAGATAGAGCAGAATGCCCCTGTGTACAGGAATGGATTTTTGCTGTCTAGTGAGGTCTCAGGTTGCTATTACCAGTGGTTTCTTATTTCTGCTTGAAGCCCCCAGCGAAAAGCATACCAGCTGAGAGGTGATGTTTCCTAGAAGCTGGGGAAGAGCATAGTTATATTTCATTTGTTGTATCTTCTAGTTTCTGAGAGCACTAATAGTAACCTGAAAATCATCCCTGAAGAGATGTGCATCTCCTGCTGGCCAGTTGCAAGCTTCTCTCCCTTCCTATTCCACTGATGTTCCTTCTTTTGTAGGGAAAACCGCCAACGAAGAAAGCTAAAGTCCTGCACAAGGCAGCCTGGTCTGCCAAGATCGGGGCCTTCCTCCATTCACAGGGCACAGGGCAGCTGGCAGATGGGACACTGACAGGCCAGGATGGTGAGTATAGGCAAGTCATGAGGAGGTACATCTTTAGGAGGTGTGACTGTGAGATTAATAGCCCCATGCTTCACTCTGATTTCTCCAGAGATGCTGGGGTCCCAGAGGTAGCCCCAAAACTCCATTTCTCAAGAGCAAGTGACACCACTTATGGGATCTTGCTCCCCTTCAAGCAAAATGCACTCAAATACAGAGTCCCTGCTCAGTGGGTTGTGTGGTAGCATGTTTTAGTCTAGAGGTAATTGAGTACTGTGTGCCTTTAGATAAACCTCTTTGCCTTACTTTCTTCTCTTGTCTATTTCTAGCACTAGTCCTGGGCTTTGACTGGGGAAAGTACCTGCAGGAACATGGCTTCAAGGCAGCTCCAGTCAGCTGCTTCAAACACGTGAGTTCTTTGCTGTGCCTCACAGTGTGCGTGGTACGCGTTGCATGCACTGGGCTCTCTGGTGGTGAGTGGAGAGAGGCCTGGGAAGAGGGTTCTTGAGCACTGTTTGTGAGGAAGGGAGCTGGGGTTTCTCACAGCCAGGAATGGAAGGGAGTCCAATGGGGGGAACCTTTAATTTCAAGGATGGAAGCAGAGGAGGAACACTGCCAGTGGTGATGTGTCTTTACTGGGGTGGGTTTGACTGGGTTGGATGGCAGACAGTTCCCAGCTGCCTCTGATTTCTGTGGGTGAGTACCACATGCAGTGATGTGCAAGGAGGAACAATAGCTGTTCCTTCAGCAGGTCTGCTACCTCTGACAGTGACTGCCAAGCCCTGTGAGCCAAGGAGCCAAGACAGAAAAAATGGAAGGATACCAGCAGCTATATTCTCTCTCTGTTAAAATAATTTGTTCTGTGTTTTGTTTTGTTTTTTTTTAACTTTTTCATCTGTGATTAATATTAACAAAATTGGTGTTTTTGAGTATAGATCAGGAAGATAATGGCAATTTTATTGATGATTTGGGATTTTCATATTATAGAATGGCAGCAATATAGGTTACCCTGAAAAGTAATGCCTCTTAGTTCCATGGAAACTACAAAAGGTACAAAGAGCACAAGAACGCTATTTGATAGAGCAAATTCTCAACTATAAAACACTATTTTTCAACATAGTCACCACCATTAGCTGAATCATATAAATGAGCTGATCAAGACACTCTTCATTTTGTGGTGTGGCAACAATGCATGGCTATCTGGGACCTGGCTTGTCTTTCACACTGTTGTCTCCTCTGCTGAAATGCAGTACCCACACCTCACTGTGCTTACATCCACTGTTTACTCTCTGTAACTGGTCAGCAATCATCAATGAATGTCAGTGGGTGCAATTTTTTCCACATGGAGGAATTCAATGATACACCTTTGCTTCATCTACACTTCCATGTCAGATGTCATTTTGTCAAACTGCCCCCCTGCTGCCCTCTGTCACGTGGCAACAGAATGTAATGGAATGTTGGCAGGAAGATACAACCTCTGCTGCTATATCACTGTGGGCCAATGTAATAAAGTAGGAGGCATTACTTTCAGAGCAGCCCTTGTAATTTGAGACTGTAGAATAGCCAGCAATGAAATAGTACATTTTTACCTCTTGGGATCCTCTGTAAACACCCCAATGAAATGTTTGTCACAGTTTGGTTGCTGCTGGCAGGTACAAGAGGGATAAAGCATGCAAATCTTTTGTCTAAGGTGAAAGTACTCAGACTGCCAATGTTCCTTTTCTCACTGTGGCTGCCTCAATTCTTTAGGTGCCACTCTTCGATCAGTGGGATGACGTGGTGAAAGGTATGAAAGTGGAGGTGCTGAACAGTGATGCTGTGCTCCCAAGCCGAGTGTACTGGATTGCATCTGTCATCCAGACTGTAGGTAAGCCTCCATTGCAAATCCCAGCAGCCAGACACGGCTGACTGCTGGGGGAAACTTGAGTAAGAAGAACATAGCTGGTCATGTAAAGCGTCTGCTCTTTGGAGTTCAGCAATTCATAGAATCATAGAATGGCCTGGGTTGAAAAGGACCACAATGATCATCTAGTTTCAACCCCCCTGCTATGTGCAGGGTCGCCAACCACCAGACCAGGCTGCCCAGAGCCACATCCAGCCTGGCCTTGAATGCCTCCAGGGATGGGGCATCCACAATCTCCTTGGGCAACCTCTTCAGTGCATCACCACCTCTGAGTGAAAAGCTTCCTCCTCATATCTAAACAAAACCTCCCCTGTTTCAGTTTGAAACCATTCCCCTTTGTCGTATCACTACCCATCCTCATAAACAGCCGTTCCTTCTCCTATTGATATGCTCCCTTCAAGTACTGGAAGGCCACAATGAGATCTCCCTGGATCCTTTTCTTCTCCAAGCTAAACAAGCCCAGTTCCCTCAACCTTTCTTCATAGATATAAATTGGAAATTGTTGAGGGATTTTGGACAGGAAATACCATGGTATAGAAGAGGGAGGAAAACAGCATCTGATTCCTTTTCTGGTTGCTGGACTCTTTACAAGGACTGTTCCACCTCCATAATGGTTAGAGAAGCTGTGATAACCTGTGCGGAGTTCTGAATTCCTTGTTGTAGGGAGTAAACCTGTAGTACCCAAGACGAAGAGAAATTCTGTCCCTAATGCCTTTCTCTGATTGTTTTCTCTGTCCTGACAGGGTACAGGGCTCTTCTGCGATATGAGGGCTTTGAGAATGATGATGGCCATGACTTCTGGTGCAATTTAGGCACAGTGGATATTCATCCCATCGGCTGGTGTGCCATCAACAGCAAAATCCTGGTGCCACCACAAAGTGAGTGTGGGACAAGAGAGGCCAGCACACTGGCTTGGCTGCCTTAGCTTATGCATGGTACAGTGGGATGGACACTCCTACCCACAGCTCTACTTGTGCTCTGCTGTGACAGTTGAGGCTGTTCACCCTGCATCTCCCTGTGGCTGACCCAGGGGGCTGCTGGGTGCCAAGCTGCTGTGTCACATCTGTAGACAGATCCTAATAAATTTAGTCCTTCCTTTTGACCTTTGCAGTAACTAGGTTTAGCTTTTGGAGGTTCATCTTGGATGCCAGCAACATACTGGCTCCAGTTCTTGCTCAGCTAGCAGTTAGGAGAAGGATGCTAGTTTAGCAGAATTCTGGCAATGGATTTGTTTGGCATGACTTCCATGTTTCCTGTAATACCACTTCCACATCTAGATGAGTGGAGCTGGATGTCAGCTTGGCGCAGTCCCTTCTGTGGTGGTGATCCCTCACAGCCTGTAGTGAGGGTGAGCTGCAGAGTAGAGTCTGCCTGAGGGCAGAGAGATTGTTGGAGTGTGAAAGCCTTCTAGTACAGATGAACTCTCCTCACTGAAGAGGAAGGGTGTAGTACAGTCCTTTGGTCATAAAGATGTGCTTTTTCCCTTATGCATGTCTAGCTATCCATGCCAAGTACACTGATTGGAGAAGCTACCTCATGAAAAAATTGGTGGGAGCCAGGACCATCCCAGTGGATTTCCACATCAAGGTGAGATCTTGATGAAGGTGGTGTTTCCTTTGTTGATTCTCAGGAAGCTGAGACGTTTTTTTGTTGCTTGTTCCTGGAACGCAGCTGAGAGCTCACGCTATGGAAGGTGCTGGAGGCAGGCAGATGTTGTCTGTGTGTTTCTCCTTCCAGCATTCCATCCCACCTGAAGAGCAGGTGGGAGCACCTTCTTTTCAAAGATCTGCATTCAGTTTAGGCTGGTTTAAGTGTCAGAGTCTGTTCAGAGTGCTCTTAGTAGTTCTATAGCACTCTGAGATCTCCAGTGCCAAAATGTCAGGTGTTCTGTAAGTGCCTTTGGGTATTTGCAGGTGAGTACAGATAGGCTGTTATCAACAAACTGCAGGTCTCCAAAAGAAGGCAGCCAGTGACTCATTGGGTCTGTCTGTAGCATAACTCCAGCATTGGAGGTAGAGTTGGCAGGTGGTTTATCATGTTGCTCAACCTTTGATCACAGTAAGATAGCGAAAACAAGGACCTGACCTCTTGAAGTCTACTGAAAATCCTGTTACCCTTTGGGAAGCTGTACCTCTCTGTCTGTTCCCAACCTTGAAACCTTTGTGGCCTCTTTTATGACTGAAAAAGGCACACAACTCCCCATTCAGTTCCTGCTGACCGGAGAAGTGATTTTTTTTTTCGCCTTCCATAATATTCATACAACATGCTGATTAAGCATGGCTCCTGGTCTGGAGCTCTTGGTTGTGAAGCCACAGGACTGAGGGAGATTTAAGGTGTATGTGCCCAGCCATGCTGTCATGTTGTAGGGCTGGCAGCTCCCTGTGCCTCTGATGAATTCAGCCCCATGCAACACTTCTCAGAGATGTCTCCCAATCAGCTTTGGGCAGTGAGAGGAGCTGACCAGAGTGTGTGTGAAGGGGAAAGCTGTTTCTTTGAGGTCTTTGGAGAAGGAAGGCAGTGTGTGTGATCACCTCACCTCTTCTTCTTGTTGCCAGATGGCAGAGAGCATGAAGTACCCATTCCGGCAGGGCATGCGGGTGGAGGTGGTGGATAAGAACCACGTGTCCCAGACACGCATGGCAGTGGTGGACACTGTCATCGGGGGTCGACTGAGACTCCTCTATGAAGATGGTGACAGTGATGATGACTTCTGGTGCCACATGTGGAGTCCCCTCATCCATCCTGTGGGCTGGTCACGGAGAGTGGGTCACAGCATGAAGAAGACAGGTAGGGATCAGGCCCCCACGTGCATCTTTTGGTTTGCTATGTGCTGCCCGGCTCTACTGTTAACACCAGTCCCATCGTGGTGGAAGATCAGGCATTTGTTTTTGGATGAGCCCTGTATCACAGCCTGTTATAGGAAGATGTGGAGGGATTGACCCGTTTTCGTTCGTCTGATCTGGATCTCATTTAGCTTCTGAGTTCTCACCAGATAACTGATAGCCAGGATGTTTTCTTGCTGTGTTTTCTGCATGTTTCTCACTTCTTTTGTATTTTTTTTTTCCCATTCCTTACAGAAGAAAAGCGCAATGACATGGCAAACCACCCCACCTTCCGGAAGATTTACTGCGATGCTGTTCCCTATCTGTTTAAGAAGGTAGGGCAGGTCTTGCTTTTTGCCATGGCTTCAACACAGGGAGCAGTGATACTACTTCCTTGAATACATGTTGCTTTGTGGGCAGTTAAGGGTGATTCATCTGTTCCCCTTACATCTATAGGACAGTGAAGAAGAAAGTCAGAATAATAAGGTAGGAAAACTAAAAGATGGCATCAGATTGAGGAGCTCAACTGAGTAGTGAGCAGATGCTCAAAGTTTTGAGTAGGAGTAAGCAGCTAGACTGTACTGGTGGGGCCTGAGATCAGAAGCAGTAGCTAAATGCTTGGTCTGGCCTGAGTCTTGGCAGAAACTTGCTGGCACAAGGGCAGTATTGTGCTGTCTGCCTCTTTATATTGTATTTTAGTTCTTTATTTCCCCTCCCTTCTTGGGTTAATCCAGTTTGCACCTGGGGCAGTTGGTGTCAGGATGGGGCTGTCCCACACCCCTGACAGTATATGGTGTTCTGGGCTTTCCTGTAGGTTCGCGCTGTATATGCTGAAGGTGGATGGTTTGAGGAAGGCATGAAACTGGAGGCCATTGACCCTCTGAATCTGGGCAACATTTGTGTGGCCACTGTTTGCAAGGTAAGTTTTGGGTGGGGAAGAGGAGGTCTTCTGGCTTTATCTGAGACATCCCAGCCTTTCCTCAGGTCTTTGTAAATGGATAGGACTGGGTAGGATTTTGCCTGGGAGAGAGGAGAGAGCTGTAAAGTGGAGCTATCAAGAGAAAGATAGGCAACTGGTATATGGAGGGTGTGAACTGGGGCATTAGCTCAGAGGTCTGACAGGCTGATGAGATCAGGAGCTGGCCATCCGCACCTACATGGACAGCAAGAAGATGAGCATGTGTGATCTGTGAGCTAACTGTCCAGGGCGTGTGACTGGCAACAACCTTCACACTTTGGCACACAGTAGGGAAGATCCTATCTCCAGTAAGGAGAGCCATCTGTAGTGTTGCCTTGAGGAAGGAGAGAACTGATGAAGGGTAGTGGCATATATCTTTTAATGGGCAGCATTCATAGGTTTGGGAAGCTGAGGATAAATGCATCTCTGACCATCTCTCCTGATGAGGTGATGGTGGGCTTTCCTCCTGGGCTGGTATTGGAAAGTAAATTGCGCCTCCATGTTTCCTCAGGGAGATGCTCTGCATCTCCAAAAGCAGGGTTTACTTGGGCTTTCCCTGCTCCCTCAAGAAGCTGCTGTCATAGAACCCCAAGCAGAAGGCTGTGATACCTTGGGTCTGGCAGGGGGAATCTGTAAAAGTTTTGACTGGAAAACATTCCCTTTAGCCAGCTCTTCAGAATGCTGACAGACTGGGGGCACTTGTGCCTACAACATTTTGTTGGTACTAATTAGCTGCAATGGACATTATGAAATGAGTCTTACTACTGTAGGTAGCTGCCTACAGCTGGATTGGGTGACCTTCCCTTCAGCCCATAACAAACTCAGTGTATCTGGTGCAGAGGGGGCTCTGGGCTGCCAGTAGGATCTGGTTTTGGAGGACAGCAGAGCTCCTCACCTTTATGGCGGAGCCCTTATCATAAAACTGATAGTGTCAGTTGCAGTCCTGCAGCAGTTGCTGCTTATGCTGGCTGACATATCAGGAGAAGCTTCTGTGGATTCTGGAGCATACAGCATTGCATTTTACTGTCTAGTAGCAACGGTGATTCAGCTGTGGGTGTTGTTAGATCCTTTGAAAGGAAAGACTTTAGAGCACTTTTGCCTTTCACTCTCATCTTAGGTGCTCCTGGATGGATATCTCATGATCAGCATTGATGGAGCCACATCTGATGATGGCTCCGACTGGTTCTGCTATCATGCTTCCTCACATGCCATCTTCCCTGTCAACTTCTGTCAGAAGAACAACATTGATCTGACCCCTCCAAAAGGTGAGATTTGGATTCTGGCCTGTGGCACAAACCTGTGCGCAGAATCTGCTGGACTGAACTTTTCTGAGAAGTGGCAGATTGAGATGAATCAAAACCTCAGAGTTCCAACCTTCCTGGTTTTTGAGATAGAGCTGACTGGAGGAAAAGCCAGTGCGTTTTTGCTGTCACTCAGTACAAGTCTTGGTACTTCGTGAAATGAAACAACGTCTCCAGAGGGCATTAATGTTAGTTTAGCACCTGAAGGATCATGGGGACGAGTGTACAATTCCAGATGAATAATGAGAGGTGTAAAGGATAACAATGCTCGGAAGGGATAACTAGAACTATTGCTCTGTGACTCAGACCACTAGAAATGGCAGGAATCACCTCTTTTTGCACAAATAAATCGAGTCTGATATGCCATCCCTCTAAGAGTGGATTTTACTGCCTCACCTGGCCATGCCCAAAAAGGGCTACTCTGAATTCGTGTTGCAGCATTTTGTGTAGTGCTATTCTGTCTTCCTTTTATGTTGCTGTTGGTGGGATAAAGATTGCTTTTATTGGTTTGCTTTCAATGTGCAATCAAACCACTTCTTGACTGTTTCTTCTCACCTATTTCTGTGGTCTGTTATATGCCTGACATGGGTATTCAGTGTTGCATCTTTACTCTCTGCCCACTGGAGGGAGGTGCTGGACTGCCATGGAATATGTACTCTAGGTGTATGTCCAAATCAGGCTTTACATGCTTTGGAGGTAGCTACTGTGCTTCCTTCTTGCCCATTCTGCCTTTTCTTTCAGCTGATCTGTCTAGTGGTTGTGTTGTTCCCCTGACTTCTTCTTCCTCCTTCAGGGCAAGATGCAAAGACTTTCAACTGGGAAAGTTACCTGGAAATGACAAAATCAAGATCTGTTCCGGCACGGCTCTTCAACACAGTGAGTGCTGCCCAGAAGTAGAGATATGTTTGTAGTCAGCAAGAAAGAGCACAAGAGTTCTCTCTGTTATAGAGTGGTTGAGGTTGGAAGGAACTTCTGTGTCCATCTGGTCCAACCTGCTTGAGTGGGGACACCTAGAGCAGGGTGCCTAGGCCCACATCCAGATGGCTTCTGAAGGTCTCCAGGGAGGGAGGGAGAGAGATCCTACAGCCTCTGTCAGCAATTTCTGCCTGTGTTCAGGCTTGAGAGTGGGCTTTTTCTTTCTGCTTGCTGTAGGCAAGCCTGTAGCTGTAGGGAACTGCTGTCCAGATATTGCTTTGGACTGGTTGCAATTGCCTTGGGTTTTCCTTTATCTTTTTTATGCACTCAGGACTGCCCAAACCACGGCTTCAAGGCAGGCATGAAGGTGGAAGCAGTGGACCTGATGGAACCCCGGCTCATATGTGTGGCCACGGTGAAGCGTGTAGTGCACCGTCTCCTCAGCATCCATTTTGATGGCTGGGACAGCGAGTATGACCAGTGGGTGGACTGTGAGTCTCCAGACATCTATCCTGTGGGGTGGTGCGAGCTGACAGGTTACCAGCTTCAGCCGCCTGTTGTTCCAGGTGAGTGAAGGCTCTGGTTTCTAATGCTGGAGGCAAAGGTGTCCTCCCTCCTTCTCTGTGAGCGGCTCCTCCTTTTGGCCCATTTGGCAGCTTGGGCTGTGCTGGCTCCCACAAGTCCTTCTCTGCAGCTGCACAAGCTTGCAGCTATCAGAGGTAGGAGTCTGTGGTGAGAAGAAAACAACCTGAGGTTTGAGGTTGGCTCAGGTTCCCCTCGGCATCCCCACCTGCACACCAACAGAGAACTGCTCGTGCTGAAGTTGGGTAGAGTTCAGGTGGTCCTGTCCCTGCACGGCTCCCTCTTACAAAGCACACTACAGCCTTAGCCAGGTAGCAGGGGCACCTAAGGCACTGCTCCCTTATCTCATAATTTCTCTGACTCTGTGAAAGGTAAGAGCGTCCCTGTCAAGAGTTTGTTCCTTTCCTTGTCACAGGGAGGCCATTGCCTCACCTCTGCAGATTATTTCCTTTTGCATCCAAGCTACAGATCTCATTTTTTCTGCCTGTTCCTTCCCAACGTGCACTAGGCCTCTCTCCCCTGTGCAGCCCCAGCCTGTCACCCTGTGCCCTCACGTGGAAGCACAGACAACAGCTGCACTAGGGCCTTGCTTTCCCCTCAGCCGGTTGTCTCGGGAAGAGGGCGCTGACTCGGGGGGGACGGGTATATCTTGTTTCTCGCTTATATCACTTCATCCCAGTTACCTACTGGTTATGGGACTTGGCTTTCGTTTCCCTCTCGTCTCTATGGCAGAGCTCACAACTCCAGTGAAGGCCAAGGAGGTGCCCAAGAAGAGGAAGAAACCCTATGGAAAGAAGAGTGAGTGATGTTTGATTAGTGCCCTCCCGCTCGCTCGCAGGCTGGGCCCAGTTAGAGGAACCCTGTCTATGATCTGTCAGAGCAGGAGAGAGAGGCCTCGTCTTGCTGTGTTTGCTCTCAGTCAGCTCTGGGTGTGACAACTCAGCTTCATCCTTCTTACTCGCCCCCATTACCCAAGAGCAGAGCGCTGTGTGTGTGTGGGAAGGCTCTGTCTCACAGTCTTTTCTGTTGGCTGAGGTACAAATGGCGCTTGTTTCCAGGCGTGAGGTGTGCTGCTTTCCCACCATGTCTGTGGTAAGAGGGAGTTTCTTGGCCACAGCTGGAGGGCAGCCAGAAAGCAGCCCTGGCTGCTTTGTGCTGAAGGAAAGAAAGCCTTAAGATGGCTGAAGAGGCCAGTAGAGGGGCTGGACCGTGTCACTGTTCTACCTTGTCCTTGTTGCTGTCGTTGTTGCAGTAGATATGGCAAGTCATGCATAGAGGGGCAAGGAGTTCCTTCCTGGGGGTGGAGAGGAATGGACATCTAAAGAATATAAAGACACTGAACCTAAATAAAAACATCAGCTAAAAATGAAAATATCAATGCTACGCAGTCCATGCCCTGGAGCCACTGTGCCCATTTCTTAGGGCTAGATCCAGACAGGTAAGCAAAGCTTTAATGGACTCCAACAGGACCACCTCCTGGGAATTTAAGCACATGCTGAAGTCCCTTATCCCTAATGAAGGACAACACGGAGGAGCATATGTTGAAATGATGAATGTAGAGTTCTTCTTCAGTAGCTCCTTTTCTTTTTTTTTTTGAGTAACCAGTTGGCAGCTAATGATGGTGTAGTTTGCTGGTTGGTTGCGCTGGTCCACGGCCTGTGGCTTCTCAGTGGAGCTGGGGTGCTGTTTTACTGGGGGAAAGAATTGCACATTTTCCTATGCTTTGTTATCTCTTTCTTAAGGAAAAAAGTTACCTGCCAAAACCCGCACCATCAAGCAGACGGTCAAGAAGACTCCCGTCTCACGGATAAAACGAGAAGCAAAAGCTTCCAGCAAAGCTTTGCCAGATCCAGCACCTGATGAGAGTAAGGGAATGAGTTACTTTACCCTGTAGCAATGTGCAGCTCTCTGGTGCTGGGGAAGGGGGTTGGGTGAGATGGTTGGTGTGCGTGGGGTGGGATCTCAGAAGAGTTCCAGTTGCTCTTAAAGGCTTAATTTCACCTTTGTGTGGACCCAAACAGGTAGAAGGTGGACCACACTGGCTTTCCCTGTATTTATTTCCCCTTCTCTTTTTCTGTCCTTTGCTAGTCATTGCTGTGCAGGTGAAAGAAGAAACCATCGACCCCTCGGAGGCAGAGTTTGAAACCACACAGCTTCCTGTTCCTATCAGCAGCATAAAGCAGGAGGACGCAGACTGATCTTGGAGCGTCCTGCAGTTGCCTCACTTCATTTGTGGCCCTTTGGGAAAGGTCCTGTCCGTGGGAAGTAGAAGACTTAGAGGGACCTTCTCTCTTTGTGGCAGGCCACCCTGCATCATCACATCTCTGCTTTCTTGGTGAGCAAGAAGATTGCCCCCAGGCCTGTAACTTTAAGCCTTAGCAAATAGACTCCAGAAAAGCCTCAGGCTTGCAGAGGAGCATGAATGGGTAGCTGCTGCGGCAGTGTGTTCCCTGCCCCAAAGGCATCTTTCTGAGCAGAAACCGATGGTGGGGACAGAGGCTGCCAAAACAAGAGGGCAGTCTGGGCTCTCAGCTGCAGCTGATGGTGTCAAAGTTGTAATTTGAGATGATGTGTGCAGGTCACACGTGTCAGGGAATCAGCTGCTATGCTGTGCTCACTGGGTGCAGCTGCTGCCTTTGGAAAGGAGAGAAAGAGTGGAAGAGGTAAAAAATGGAAAAGGAATGATGATGCCTCTTGAAAGAGCAAGAGACCTCTTTGTGTACCATCACTTCTTGCTTTGGAACCCAGAACTGCAGTGTGCATGGTGCACAGTTTGAGATTTTTATTTTTTAGTAGTCCTACTGTAAATTTGATCAACAATCTGTATCCTAAGGCCCTGTGGATTAAATGAAGGAAGAAGCCAAAGGCTTGTGTCATGTTTTCCAGCATACCAGGGCTACCCAAACTGGGGAGCAGAACAAATCAGAAAGGTCAATGTGGCAACAGAGACAAAGAAGCTTTCTAAATATTCCTGTGAGCTTTCTACAGGTGGGGAAATGCCTGTCCTGTTCGTGGTGCTAAAGGCCCTGTCTGGCTGCAGCACATCTGCCACGTCAAATGCTGCAGGAAATGACAGCTGTGCAGGACAGTGTCTTAGTCATGAAATGGCTGCCCTGGCCCTGCTCTCCTCTCCAGTTTCTAGGCAAGAGCCTGCAGTGCCAAAATAGTTTGTGCTTTGGAAAGTGCTTCATGACAAAACAATAATAATAAAATGGCAATGATGGCAAAACTAGTTAGTGAACACTGGGGAGAGTGAAACACAAGTGGAAAAATTGTGGAGGATCAGTGTCAAAGCTGATGGGCGAACTGAGCCATTGCAGTCTGCCCTGTAAATATCTTCCTGGGTCTCTGAGGAAACTTCTGGCCCAAGAAGGGCCATCAGAAAACTGTTATGGAAGCAGCCTGTTGTGGGATGTTAATGAAGGCAGGAAAGGGTATGTCCCTGCGTACCTGTCCCTACCTGCTCCCCAGCCCTGAGTCTATCCAGCTTGCATTAGATGCAGGGGGATTCTGTTGTGGGGCAAAAGCAGAGTTTCCTCTCTTCCCCTCCCAGTGATGCCAACCTATGGACTGTTGCAGGGAATAGGCCAGGTATGCTGCTTATGAATGGGATGGGTGAACTACTGATCAAATTTTGCAAAAAGGAGAATGATTTCAATCTGCTTTTGTTTTAATTCTAAGGAGCAGCTGGGAATTCAGCAGTGTTTTCTCTGATGAAAATTTTTAAGTTTTCTCCTGTAAGATTTGAGCCAGCATGGGATGCTGTGCTAGAGCTGCTTCCAGTCTGTTTCAGCATTTCTGAACCTTTGAAAGCAGTCAAGTAGAAAGAACATTTGTGAATTCCAGCTTCTCCGCTTGGCTCTTGAAGGCTTGTGAAGGTAAAGCAAGCATATGGCTTTGCTGTTGGAGTCATCAGATAAAGCACATTGCAAACACTATGGAAGCTTTCACACAAGTCCTTTACAGGATAATGTGCCTCTGTGGTCTGCAAAGACAAACCTTGCATCTGCCATCCTTGGCCAGGACAGGTCAGCATCACTCTACTGTGGCCAAACTCTCTCCTTCATACCCTGTACAAGCTCTGTGTTGCTGCAGCGAGGACAAGCCAGAAAACTGCTCTCACCATGTTGTAGGTACAGCCCTGTAGCACTTTGCATGCGTTTCCTAAGCTTTGTTTTTCCTGAAGCCTCTGGATGGTGGTTTTTCTGATCTCTTCTTCTTGCTGGGCTTTCTTGCAGCCTTAGCCTTGTCAGCACTGGCTCCTCTGGCTCTCCAGCCGGGACAGTTTTGGAAAGTGGTGGAAAACTTCACCTTCTGCCCCTGGGCTTCTGCAGGGGATGCACAGGTGGCCCCGATGCGCAAGTTGAGTTTTTCAATCCACCTGGAAATGAGGCAGAAGATCAGAGGAGGAGCAAAAGATGAGGCAAAACTGCATGTGAGCGGGTATGAATTGCTGTAAAACCTTTTGCTCAGGGCCTCACCTGCCTAGGCTTGGAATATCTGCTCATCCCAGTGCATCACTGCTCTTCTTACACTCTTTTTGCACACAGATGTGTCTTTGTGGGACTGGACCTCCCTGCTGAACCCATGTCACCAGTTGGGCAGCTCTGAGTGTCCCTGGGGCTGTCCCCCCTCACAGCACTCACCTGTACAGTGGTAGCAGCCGGCAGTCGCAGTGGAAAGGCACATCCTTCAGA
This sequence comes from Chrysolophus pictus, assembly GCA_037305975.1. Lineage (NCBI taxonomy): Eukaryota > Metazoa > Chordata > Aves > Galliformes > Phasianidae > Chrysolophus > Chrysolophus pictus. The sequence continues at coordinate 146,725,302 of CM074576.1, forward strand.
TTGAGGATTTCCAGCCCTGTGAAGTTGCTCATGTCAGGAATGCTACTCATTTTGTTACTCTCCAGATGTAGGCTTTTGATCTTGGGTCCAAGTCCAGCAAAGGCACTGGGGGAAATCTGCAATGGAACAAGAGCGGGGCAAGGGGATCATTGTCAAGAGGAGCAAACTGTTTCACAGCCACTCTGGAGAGCTGAGAGCCTGTCCTGAATTTGGAGCACCCATGAAAGAGTAGTTCTAACAGTAGCAGTGACCATGGATCATGTTCTAGGACTCACTAGATCCTACTTAGTGTTTCTGGGAAGAAGGTGATGTGCAGGAGGACATAGAGTGATCTCTAGGCACTGTTAAGAGGTGCATGGTCTGTATGAGATTGGTGTTAGCACCAAATTCTTCACGAGGAGAAATTCAGGGTTATAGCAGAGGAGTCCTACAGGAGGGGTCAGCAAAAGAGGAGAAACTGGGATTGAGGAAGGAGCGGTTTGAAGAAGAGGGGTTATAGGAATGGTCTGTACCCTGCTGGCATTTGCTATCTTTAAGGAACAGGGAGTGAGGCTGTCCCAGGTCAGCTGGGGTGAGGCAAAAGCAAGACACAGCTCCATCCCAGCACAAGGAAACTTCTCCCCCTGGCTGAGCTGTGGAGCATCTCCCAAAGCTCTGGGAGCCTGGGGACTTCTGGGGGGCAGAGGTTCCTACAGGCGCCTGTCCCCTGCTCACACGCACCTTCTCCAGCCCCATGTTGTCCAGATAGAGGTGCTGCAGGCTCCCAGCTACTGGCAGGAAGGCGCCATCCCTGATGTGCTTGATGGGATTTCGGGACAGCTTCAGTTCGCTCAGGGCAGGCAGGTGCTGCAGGGAGGCTGTGGGCACCTCCTCCAGAGAGTTCCTCTCCAGGTGCAGCTTCTCCAGCATCTTGGTGGCAACCAGGGCAGAGGGACCAATTCTCCTGATGACGTTCCCAGCCAGGCTCAGCCAGCGCAGCCCCGCCAACCCCACCAGGTCACCTTTGGCCAGCTCCCCAATGGCATTGTGCTGGAGGTGAAGGGAGAAGAGGTTGGGCAGGAGCTGGAAGGCACCTGAGGGCACCTGCGTGAAGGCATTGTGATCCAGGTGCAGGTAGGCGAGCTGTGGGACCCCCTCAAAGGCAGTGGGCACCAAGGTGCTGAGCTGGTTGTCAGAGAGGTAGAGGTAGACCAAGCTGGGCAGATCCCGCAGCGCCCCAGGGTGCAGCTCTGTGATGCCACAGCTCTGCAGGTGGAGGGACACCAGTGCCTTCAGGCCCAGGAAGGCGCCCGCAGGCACCACTCTCAGGGCATTTCGGCGTAGGTCGAGGAGCTGGGTGTCTGTGGGGAAGCCACGAGGGACCTTCCGCAGGCCTCTGTTCTCACAGTTTGCGTGGTGAAATTCAGGGGAGCAGGTGCAGCCCGTGGGGCACGGCCCACTCGTTGTTCCCCCAGTCTGCACCGAGGGCACGGTGGGATTGGGGATGGGCACCTGGGGCTGCCCACACTTCATCTCAGAGGGCCGCAGGGAGTCGAGGGGTCGGCCCTGGAGGGCTGGGGGCGCCACACATCTCCCCTCTGCCTGCACTCTTGCCCGCACCATCCAGCGGTGGAAGGGGAGCAGGAGGCAGGAGCAGAGCAGGGGGTTCCCGTCCAGGCTGATCCTCGCCAGCCCCCCGACCCCCACCAAGGCGGGGAGCCCCTGCAGCTGGTTGTGTGCCAGATCCAGCGTCCTCAGCAGGGGGCTGCGGGAGAAGGCATCAGGTGCCACGTCCTGCAGGGCCGCATGCTCCAAGGAGAGGTGCTGGAGGGAGGCCATGGCCACGGCCTCCTCGGCCAGGTAGGTGATGGGGTTGTGGCCCAGCTCCAGCCGCGTGGCCTCGCTCAGCCGTGCCAGAGCCTCGCTGGGCAGCGCCTGCAGCTCGTTGTGGTCCAGGCTGAGCCTGCGCAGGGCGGGCAAAGCCGTGAAGGCCTCACTGCCCAGCACATGGAGGGCATTGTGGGACAGCCGGAGCCACCTGAGGCTCTGCAGTCCCTGAAAGACCATGTCTGGGAGGTAGACCAAGGCGTTCTCCCTCAGATCGAGGAGGGTGAGGGACGCCAGCCGGCTAAAAGCACCGGGCTGCATCTCCTCCAGGTTGTTCTGCCGCAGGATGAGCTGCTGCAGGGAGGACAGCCCGTCCAGGGCCTCCTGGTAGAGGACAGCGATGCTGTTGGAGGCCAGGTTGAGGTGAAGCAGCCGCCCCAGCCCCCGGAAGGCCCCTTCCTCCACCCTCTCCAGTTGGCTGTTGCTCAGGTCCAAGTGCGTGAGGTAGGGCGTGCTGAGGAAGGCTCCGGCTGTGACCACCTTGAAGCTGTTGGCCCGCAGGTCCAGTTGCTTGGTGAGCTGCGGGTCATGCAAAGCACCGTGTCACCGCGGGGCTGTGGCTCATCCCCTCCCATCCCCTCCGGTTCCTCACCCACCTCGGGGACGGTGTCAGGTATGGCTGTCAGGTTCTGCCTGAGGCACAGGACGTGGGCACGGAGGTTGTCACAGACGCAGACTGCAGGGCAGCGGGCTGCAGCCGTCCCTCCCGGTGCCAGAGCCAGCACCAGCGCCAGCAGGAGCAGCCCCATGCTGGGGGCACCTGCGGCCGAGGAGAGGTAGTGGTGAGGGATGGCAACAATGCTTTTCTCACCCCAAACATTATCAGCTTCGGTGGAATCTGATGGGACAGCCGCTTGTTCCGGCACGCACGAGGCACTGGCTTTGAGCAGCCGTCCTGAGCCGCCACGCTGTGCCCAGAGCTCCTCCAGCCGCGCTGTGGAATAACGCTCAGCTCTGTTCAGCGGCAGCAAGGAGCGGGTTGGTTTTGGCCAGGCGTCAGCGAACCTCATCGGGGGGTACTGGAGAGGGGCCGGGGCTAGGAGGGAGCGTAGAGGGCTCCCACCACCGTTGTGCAATGGGGCCGACAGGGCTCAAACACGTGGGAGCCACCGTGCTGCCCAGCCTCTCACCCCGATCCCGGCTCTGCCCTCCTCGCCCTCACACTGCGGTCACATCCCCCCGGCGACGCAGCTCACGCAGCGGCCCCAGGACTGGTGCTGCACACCAGCGCTGCCCTCCCCCTCTTTTCCACACACCTTTTGGGCTTCACGCAGCGGGTCCCAGGTCCTCGAGAGACGGCAAGGAACGAGGGGGAAGCTGTTGCGTCCCGCGGCTGCCCGGCTCCTGCAACACCCCCTGCCTCTCCGTGCCTGCGCCGGTATTTGCAAAAGCAAGCGCTGAATGGGACGCGTTGTGTCCCTTTCCCAGCAGCGCTGGCTGGAAGCGGCCAGGAAGGGGGGAGGAGGAAGAGGCGAGTCCCCTGGGGAGGGGGCAGCGGCTCAGCCGTCACCTCCTCTTCACCTTACGGGGCTGGGATTCTGGGCAGCTGAAGGCGGCACGATGGGAAGCATTCTGCGTGACAACATGTTTTAGCTTTGCCTGCAAGGAATCAAGCCCTACTCTCTCTCGTTACCACCGCTCCCAGACTCCCCCAGGATCACTGCATGCAACCAGAGATTTTCCTCCCCTCTGCCACCGCTGCTTTGCTGCGCTTAGGAAGTTCGAATTGAATACAGCGCTGCCTTCGGGGTTCGGTGCACAAGGCAGGCAGGCTGAAGCAGCGCTGCTGTCACCCCCACCTCAGCCCGATTTTTACATTCGAGAGCAAGACGTACTCAAGGATTCCACACGAGAGCCACAGGACGGTTGGAACTTCTTGCTTGCTCCTTCCAGCTCGCAGTAACACTTCTGTTTGCAGGTGTTGCCAAAGGAATAAAAGGGGACCAGGTAAAGGAGGCAGGGCCCAGCCTCAGAACAGAGCTGAATGCTGCCATCACAGCCTCCATTCCATTCGTTTTACTGACTCAGATACAGAGTTTTAGCTTAGAAAATATCCCTTGCTTTTAGCCTTCAGGCAACTTTTCCAGAGTGATGCAGACACTGCTCACCTGAGGGTGCTCCCTTTCCCTCAGTTGTGGGCACCATAAACAGGCCCACAGTGTGGCAGAATTCAAGCAGAGAACGCGTGCATGTAGAGGAGGAGCGTACCACACTTCATTTCCATCCACTGCCTCAAATCCTTTCTTCTCTGTAAGCACTGCCTGCAAACTATGTGAGCAAACATCAGCAGCTCCTACATACAGGACAAGCATACAGTACTGTCCCTCCCACTTAATTGATGGTAGCTGCTGAGCTAAGTCCATCTCCTTTCCTGCTTCTGGCACTCTGTATGGTATAGCCAATGGTAAGGGCTGGGGCAAGGATGAACACTTTCCTTCAACGACAGCTGAGGAGAAAACAATCAGCACCAAGTGAAGGGAATTATTACTTTTTATTACTCTAAAGAGAGGTGTTGATTCTCAGAAGCCCAAAAGACAAGTGCGGGTAGTTGACACCAACAGGCAGGCAGGTGAACCAACCTCAGTGTAGAGTATGGGGTACCTCCTGCTACTCCTTCTGTGCAAGAACAAGGGCTGCCCTACCTGAGGAACATCACCACTGCCCTAATTCTGTGCTCTTACCTGTGCTCAGCTTTCAAACACATGAACAATCCCACTGTTCCAAAGGTAAGACAGAAGGAGAAAGGGAACACATATTTCATATGGACTTCATGGATTGTATTCATTTCCAGACTGAATCTATTTAGCCAGGAAAAGGAAGGGAAAACTACACAAGCAGTGACAAAAAAAAAAAAATTACAACGAAAATATGCTTGCTCCCTTAAGCAATGGCCACCTGGGTCAGCCACACTACACAGACACTCCAAGCCAGAGTAGCGGGGGAGAAACATTCTAAAATACAGATTGGCCACACAGCGCCTTCAAGAAATGAACTTGAAAGAAGAACCAATGGGGAGCAGACCCTGCCCCTCTGAGCCAGCAGCAGCTGGCAGGGGGCATGTCAAGCATGCCCCTGGTTGGAGAAACAGCAGCAGCACAGCTGTCCTCCTGCACAGTCTAACAAAATAAAATGGACAGCAAGGGTTGATCCTGATGAGAGCGCTTCCAAGCTCTGTGTTCACCTTGGCACACCCTTGCCAATGCTACAGAAATGGAGAGAGACTCTTCAGTTCATGCTGAGCTCAGAGCATAAGCATCAGCCCCACAGATCAGAGAGTCACTTCACGAGGAATAGAACAATATTAAAAAAAAAATCAGCAGGATTTGCCCAAGTTTATGAAAGCAGAAGGAAGGACAGACCTCCAACAGGGGCAAAAGGAAAAAAAAAAAAAGACAGCATGTCTGCGTGGGCTCCAGGATCTGCTTTCGTTGTGCAGCTCTGAGTTCTCTGCTGAGGACAGTCCTACGGGGAGGGAAGGGCGCATCTCTGCCTCTCACAGCTGGTGGAGGGTTTGTAAAAGCATGTGGCGGGCAAAGGAACAGGAGTCAAGAGCACGGTTTGGCCTGTAGAAAGAAGATAATTATTTACAATAGTAAAGCTTCAAAATTGCACTGTAATAAACTCTAAGTGCCCAAATAAACACTACCTCAAATACACAGGGCTTGCATGTCCAGCAGCCTATCTTTTCCCGTCAGTTCTCTCCCTGTTCTCTACTTCCCATTCAGAGGATGCTGTAAAAATTCTCTCTCCTATTGCAGAGTTTGAGACAGGGAGAGAGCTGCCAAGAAAATTTATATCCAGAGGTACAAAAATGGGCAGCAGACTGCTTCTCCCTGCAGCCCTGTGCCTCATTTTTGGCAGCAGGAAGTAGGTGGGAAGAGAATTCCCCTTCCCTCCCTGCAATGGAATTTTCCGTACAGATTGCGTTTAGGGCACCTGAAATGCATAAGACAAACCTGCTTATGTTCACATCTTTTCTCACCAAGCCAACACCAACTTCAGCCTCCAGGATTTTTAAGTTTTCAGAAAGAGGCAGCGTAACCCTGGAGCCTAAGAGCACCTGTTGGCTTCAGAAATGGCCAACAGAACCTGTTGTTGGCCTGAGTACCTGAGACCATATCCTGGAGAAGAGTTAACTGCTTTTATCCCCACAAAAGCCATTTAATGTCCCACACATTCGGGAACATAGCAGGACACAACTATGATTTGCAGCTTATCTTCAGTCTCAGTGAGGGATTCACTGAATCACAGAATGGTTGGGTTGGAAGGGACCTAAGGGACCTCAAAGCCCACCCAATCCCACCCCATGCCATGGGCAGGGCTGCCATCCACCAGCTCAGGCTGCCCAGGGCCCCATCCAACCTGGCCTTGAACCTCCAGGGATTTCATGTTCAGAAGACCCAACCCTACTGCATGGCACAGGTTGATTGCATCTAGGCAGTGACCCATTTCTGGGAGCAGAGACACTAAAAAGCTGGTGCTGATCACAGCCAAGCTTGCTCATCTTCCACCCCTAACACCAAACCTCCTCTAACACTACTATGAAGTTTCCTCCTTGCTGTGGAACTCATTTGCCTGTTGCTCTGCGGTGGGCAGTTGAAAAAAGACCAGCAATGTGATCCCATCCAACAACAAAGAGCTGCAAAAATAAAATTAAAGAACTCTTCCTAAAAACAACCACAGGTTCTGGAGGGCAACGAGAGGACAAGCAGATATCCACGTACATTGTTTCCTCCTAAAGGATCATGCAGAGGCACAGGTGGGTTCACAGCACCCTCTTGTGTCCAGAAAAGAAAATAAGGACAGACAGCAGAACAATAAGATGGATGCTGCTCACAGCCACATACACTCGTTTCATTATTTTTTTTTTTGGAGAGAGCACTATCCACAGCATCACTGCCACAGAACAAAGGAGGAGAATGACGCCTCCAGAAGTAACATAGTTACACGCTTTCACTTTCTACAACTGCTGTCAGCATGGCTGGTTGCTGGACACGCCACTACTATGCATCAGCTTTCACAGCTTCAGCCCTGCAAAAATCAGCCCTTCACTACCTGCAAAAATCCTCATCTCATAACAGCCTGCTTCTAATCCTAGCAGAGCTAAGACAAGGCTGACTACCAGTATTTGACTGAATCCCTCTTATCCATGGTTTGTACCAGTCACAGCTACTTGAGGCCTTTGCCCTTTACCAGCACAAGATTTCGAGCTTCTGCATATTCCTCACACCATGAAAATCAGGAAGGCTTAAGCCTTTTCCTGAAACCCACTAAGCTGTCCTGACCCTAGGTGGCACACAGTCTGTGATGAACCAGGCAGCCACCAAATGCCAAATGGATTTCAGGTGGTTTTCACTACTGAGACAGTGCTGGACTATTTCTCCCCCCTGCTCCAGTCAGTTAGCTTTCCTCTACTTCTTCCTGAAGTTTAAGATTTGCTAAGATAAACCTTGTGTACCGGAGTAAGAAAGATAGAGGGCCAAATTATTAATCCTTAATTTTAGAACAGATACTTAATGGGTTTTAACAGAGCAGTTTACATGTGAGCTATTAACCTTCCATTACACCAACTCCCATGGAGAAAGAAGATGGCATGACAAGTACAATACTCACTTTGTGACAAAAGCAGAGAGAACTGGGGCCAGGGATTTAGGGAAATAATCCTGCTGGACCATATGGTTCAAAGTCATAAGAATACCATAGAGGCTCGGGACAGCTTTGATCTTCTCTTCGCTCTAGAAAAGGACAAGAAGATGGAAATCAAGCATCAGGCAGTCACTGATTTATCCGATTCACTGAGGCAATGAACTCCCTGTAGAATGAGGTACTCTCATACACTATAGTAAATGCTGTTCACAAGGTTAAGCATGATATTCCTCAAAACCAAGGTGGCCAACTCTATAGCCTCTATAGCACCAACATCTGAAATGTGACCACATAGAGGGTATTCTAGTACATATCAATTAAATATTAGTCATTGATTGCATCAGCAGTGGGGAAAAGGAAGTAATGAACATGCAAGCAGAACAGCCAAACCTCAGAGGCTCTGTGTCAAAGTGCTCTCCTGTGGAATTTTACTTGATTTTATCAAGAACCGAGTTGCCTTAATTACACAACTTTCTCTTGCATTATTCTGTAGCTCATTTTTATACCGCCTCCAGCTCTTTGTCAGGATGCTTCCAGAACCTGATACACCATTCGCAGCACTGCTCTCACATTCATGAATAAGGTAAAGTTATTACCATTCCTCTTCCTGCTTACACAATGCAGAAATTCTTGTTGCTCCTAACACAACACTGACTTACATGCCCCAACTTTCATATTGTTTTCATTTATTTTTCCACTGCCATCCTACTAATCCTTTTATTCTGTAGACAGGAGTAAGACAGGCATTTCTGGGTATGTGACCTTATATTTCATGATGCTAAGGATATTTGTAGCTCATGTGCTTCCACTAACATGGGACAGAAAATTATGAAGCCACTCCCTCTCCCACATGCCTAATTTATCAGCAGTCCCCCACAGGTGACAACAACTGATTGGCTGATCCTTGAGGCCATTATTACTCATGTTACTTCCTGCCATAGCTTTTCCAGAGCACGACTCTGTGCTTTGTGCTTCATACATCTGTTATTTTCTGTATGGGATAAGAGGTAGGTGGCAGTGCCCAAAACAAGCATTCTGCAGAGCAGAAAGCCATCCTGGGTTCTGCAGACCTGTGAAGAGGGATGCTCAATTTGGTCCCATTTGAATCTACACAGGGACAGGCTAAGTGGATTTTTAAGGACATTCAGATGTGACCTGCATGTTAACAGCCTTCTGTTCCCTAAGCTGGATATTAGCAGGAGATTCATAAACTTAATTAAGAGGAGGCTGCTAGAATACAGACATTCTGTAGCTTAGAATCATTTTGGTCCAAGCTTCCATTTTCAATTTCTAGATCTTGAGAAAAAACGATCCTTGCAGCCCTAGTAGGCAAAAACATTTAAGTCTGCAGACAGAACCTCTCCCCAAGGTATCTCACTGAAGATAATGCTACAGGTATTCTGATGCAGTTTGCAGGCTTCCATCATCTCTTGGGAGAAAGTTTATTCCATACAAAGACGTATTTAACACTAGAGTGATGCAAAGAGAAGTTAAATGCTACTGACCAAACATGAGAAGTTGGATATTTGTTTGAGACATGCTACTATAAGATGCCCTAAAGGACCATGGTTAATAATGATATTTCACACCAGACACCTGGACATCAGGTTTGTTTGTTTTTAGCTAGACATCTGTAAGAATCTATAGTCCAGCAGCATGACGCTCCCTACCTTCAGAGGATGTCTGAGAATGCAGAGCACATTAAACAGAAGAAGTACAAATTGCTGACACCACCTTCATCCTAACGCAATCTTGCAATTTTTGCCGGCCCTGCAGACTTCTATTGTCCCCGGGCATTAGGCATGCACAGGCACCCAGCTGTTTCCATGGTAACATAATTACCCCAAGCCCAACCAGACTGGTTTTCAACAGCCTAAGCAGACCATAACTTAACTCTTTCCTGCTTCCTCACCTTAAGTAGCCCCATGTGGATCAAGAGTCTTGTGATGAAAGCATCTGAATTAAATGTGGCGGAAGAGAAAGCTTTTTTCATCAAGGCATCTAAAAAAAGAAATGCATCACATGAAACAATACAGAAAGGGACCCTGTAAAAAATTTTAAGATCACAACTGATCATATCCATCATTTGTTGAAGGAATTTTGAGAGGTAATATACCTGTCTGTTTCCCCAGGATTAGGTAGAATCTCTAAAACCAAGACAGAGAAGATCCAGTCCTTAAGTATAAGGCCTGATAGTAGGGTTTAAGTGAAAAAAATACACAAAATCTCATAGCCAAGTTTCAAATGCAGCTTGATCTCTATCCTACGCACCACGAGATCACTCTAAATGGCCTTAAAACCAATGGATCCATTTCTTTTGCACAATACTGATAGGTAACTCATGTATGGGGAAATTGTACTGCTGCATCATTTGGAAAAAAGATGAAAGCAAGCGGTCAAAGTACACAGGTGCTTTTTGGAATTTCTGTTTCTCAATGAGAAAATGAAGGGATACTGTTATTACACTCATAAATCAAACCTACCCATTCTGTGCTGTACAGTGAGAAACAGTCCCTTGTTTTACAGTACCTGCTGTGCCTTAAGTTACTGCTGTAACTTAATAATTGTAATTAATAAAGAGGCACACTAAATAAGAGATCTCTCTTTACATTCTCTTAAAATGAAATTGGAAGGCTACTTCCTGTACTTTTTAAATGAGCAGCCTTGAAAAAAAAAAAAACACCTGATCTTGAGACACAGAACTATTGGCTATTGATAGCACAGCATCAAGATTCAGGTAAGGGCAACACATGATCACAAAGACAGCAACAACAAGAGACACTCCTCATCAAACTTTGGAAGCATAAGACTTCCTTCATTTAGAACAAGCCTTTACTTCCACTCCACACAACAGCATGTCACAGCATGGTACTTTGTAATCTGGGGTTTCCTGCTACCAGAGTCAACCAATTGAATACCCAGCCCACAAGAGCCTTCCTTTGCTTTGCATTGCATTGCATCCGTAAGTTAAGAAAGATCCTGTCACCTGTTGTTTCATGCACTGCTGTTTTTACTGGGGCTTCATCTTTGAAGACTGAAGATATCCTTAAGAGAGCTGTAACTACTTTCTCTACGTCAGATGTATCTGTCTGAAAGGCAAGGAAAAAAAAGAAGTTAAGTGGTAGCCAAATAGAGAAGCTGGATCTCTGTCAACAGCAGCGACAAGAAATACAGCCTCCAGCTGACTGACATCAGTTTTGTCTTGGCCACACTATAAAGACATAAGCAACACTATGAAACAAAGTTATTCTGTGTAGAACACCTAGGGTGCCAATGTAAGTATTAAATGCACCTCTACTTCCATGAAGTTCCTCAGGATCACCAGGGAGAAGTAGCAAGTCTAGGACTGAGAGAAAGTTACCACTCCTGGGGATTAATGATCCTGAGAAAGAGTCAAGTGCAGCAACCCACTGGCTCACCTACCTGTTGAGCTATCAGCATAGAACACTTTGGCCCTAGCCGCAGCAGCTTCTCTGGTGATGGGAAAGCAAGGAACGTGGCAACATCCACAGGAGGAGATGGCACTGGAGTTGAATCCTGAAACAGGCAGAATCCATCTCGAGTTTACTCTTAAAAGCAAATAAATTGGTACAGCGAAGGCACAGAGGTCTGACTTGCAAAGGCATATCAGGTCAGAATTTGTTTTACTTTAAAACTATTTAAGGCTAGAATGAGGCTAGAGTTAAAACAGACACAATATTCTAGCATGACTGCATGGCAATGCGCATGCAAGGTTCTTACCACACTCTGAAGATGGGGAGTCTTTTTCCACCCACGTCTGTCACAGTGGCTGTTCAGCTTTTACCACTACACGTGTGTGCACATGCACCCTTTAACAGCATGCCAAGTCACCCATTTTCTTTATCTTCTGCATGTTATCTCCCTGCCTGTTACCACAGAGCCAATCCACACAGGAATGTGAATTCCTGCCAGCACTGCAAATTCTCTCTAAATCTTGTTTCCTCCTTAGCTCTTCTCCAGAAAGTAAACAAATGTATCCTGAAGTAAACTTACCTGTGAACCAATTATCTTCTTAGGAGTCATCGAGTCCTGTTCTCCCTGTCCTCTTTCCTTCAGCTGTTGCTGTTCCTCCTCCTCTTCTTCTTCCTCTTCCTCTTCTTCCTCCTCCTCCTCCTCTTCCTCTTCTTCATCCTCCTCTTCCCCTTCATCATCACTAAAGTTAGAGAGTTCACATATTCCATTAATTACATACTTGCAATTCCTATACGCTGGTATTCAATTTTTCTTTTCCAAGAACAAAAAAGCAGCGTCTCCTCAAGACTCAGTGCAAGAAGTACATCTTCACTACAACACATTATGAGGCCACCTGAGACTTCAGTCATCCAGTTGACAGTGGCAAGCAAAGAGCCAGGAACTGACACCAAGTTAATTCTATCAATGAAAATGGGGTACAAGGCTTATCCTGCTTATGGAATCCCTTCACAGCACTCCACAATGCGCTCAGACCAACATCCAACTGCAATGTTACAGTTCTCACCTTAAACAAAGTAAGTATTGATAAAAATTGTTAGAAAACTTCTCATATAAATTCTGGTGCCCTGCCTACCTCAATGATCCCAGCACAGTTGCCATATTGAAGCCTTCAAGGATCTCCTGCAGTTGCTCACATCCCTCTTCTCCCAGGCAGTTACCTGCATTCAGGGAAAAAGGGAGCACATTCAAAAGATGCACACAAACTTGTTCTTGGGAACATTGTTAGAGATTCTTATCTATATCTGTTTAAGTTAAAAAATAATATCAGTAATTTCTACATCAAGCCTTGGAGGCAGCAATGCAGACTTCAGTTATCAGAATCAAACAGCTGTTAAACAGATTTCAGAAGCATTACACAACATTTGGAGACAGACAAAAGCCTCTGCTATTCAGAATGTCTTGGAGAAACTTTCTGCTAGTTCTGTAAACAGCTGTTAATCCCAGCAGTTCTGAAATGCAGAGAGTTAGGGTAGGCAAAAGCCTACACTGGCCGAAGTCTCCAACTTTTCTGTAGATATCTGCACAGAGGTTTTTACTTACAATTTTGAAATATCTAAGATCACCTTGAACAGTTTTTAAAAGTTTTATTGAGAACTGTTACAGGTATCACTCCCATCTTTCTACCTTATGGGATGTACTGACACTACTGAACTCTAACAACTGGCTGAGTTCACAGCTTAAGACTGCTTTCAGAATCTAACCACTTCCTGCCCCAGCATCACCCAACTTCAGCTACTCCCACATCACCATTTTTTAAATGCTAGATATTGTAATACTGGTACAGGTGATCCTGTAACCATTCTTTCCAGTGGTTTCTAGTTGGGATCAGACTACACGTGGTTTTACCTAGCAAGCTTACTTACCATTGAGATCCAGCTTCTCCAACTCTGCCTTATCTTCAATAGCTTCAGCTACAGATAGAGCGGCGTCTCGTTTGATCTCACAGAAGGACAAATTCAGTTCCTAAGAAGCAAAAAACTATTTGTTTACATAATTCCCATAATATCTATCATCCCCATAAGCTTCACACGCTTTCTGGAAAGACTCTAATTTGAAAAGGCTCTTAGCAAAACCAGATTTTTAACTGGAAGTGACATTTCTCTACCTCATTTAAAAGAAGTATTTTGGAACATACTATTACGATTGCTCCCCCAGAAAGGTAGCATCTGTTTCAGCCCTTAGCAATCAGCTGATTGAAGACCTTCACCTACTCAAGAAACACTTCTTAGAGAACCAATGGGAGGAATTCTGGAACCACTTAAACAAAGAAAGGCGCATTAGCTCCTTAATTTCCTCTCATCCTCTCACGCTGCCCTGGGATACAGCAGCATGTCCAATCTGCTCGGGTAGCACAGGCAGCCTGTCGTATTATCTTCTCCCAAAAATTGAAGATTTTAGTTTCTAAGTACATTCTACACCAGCAGAGCTCAGCTGTCCATCACACAAATAGGTCAGAACTCACACTCCAAGTCTTACTTACTGAAATGTAAGTAAATGCTATACTGAATGAAATTGCCTTTTAGTATTTACGTTTCAAGTTAAAGCCTCCTAAAGACAAACTACACCACCCCCCACCATTTCATATAGTGTTCTGTCAATCTTTTCCTGAGATTTAATATTAACAACAGAAGGGAAGTTGTTCTTGAACACAATGAATCAGTTACTATTGCTTCATACTACCCTCCCTTAACCACTTCTGCTCTGGAAGAGCAGGGTTTAATTTCCAGCTGTTCACACAGATAGTCCCATTAGAATCCTTACTGAAGTTTACCTGGGAAACTCAGAAACAAATTCTGGTGGAACCAGCAGAAACTTGAGGAAGGGATCTCACAACACAAGGCACCTAATTTTTACTGTACCAAGATTCATACACATAGATAAACATTAGCACTGCAGCACTGCTGAATTTTTAGTTTTATCTGTAAGTTTCCAAAAATAGGAATTGTGTTCAGCATCTGTCCCAGTGCAGCTGTGACCCCAGACAGGTGTTTCTAGAGATTCTAGTTTACTTATATTACTGACTTGGCAACATTTCAGACAGGCCTAAGTCCAGTGCCAGTGAAGTTTAAATACTGATACAGGAGGTGATGGTACTGCCAAGAAACAAAAAACTATTTGAACCTTTGATACATCCCCAAAACAAGAAAAGGCAACAACTGTATCAACACTGAAATGATGTAGAGATCACAAGATAATCAGGAAGAGAGATATCTCACTCTGCTCTCATGACTCTCAGGGGTTCTAAAAGCAGATACTTCCATTGTCAGACTTTCTGAAGAGCAATTGCTAAGCTGAGCCAGCAGCTTAAAAAACATAATGGAACCTAATCAGATACTGGTATACCTTTACACAGAATAGTCTCACATGGATGTGGTGATGCCACTAATCTACAATTTATCGCTTTCAGTTACAGGCACAGAGCTGCACTGAGGTGAAAGCCACCTTAAAGTAATGAGTAGCAGTAGGAGAATGGACATGAAGCCAAGTAACAGAAAGTGAGTCATTTTCAAAAGAGACTCAAAGCTGGACAGCAGAAGGCAGTACCTTTAATTTATGAAGTCCTTCTTTAAGAGCATCAGCAATAGCAAGAGCACCCTTGGAACGCACCAGGCAGTCTCCAAAGTTGATCACTTCAACCTGCCGAAGTGCTTTCAGAGTCTGCAAGATAACACAAAGTTGACAGTACAGACATACAAGTCAAATGTGCTGTTGCTTCTGGAAGGTCATCCTTTCCACCTCATTGTGGTACGTGGCTGCACCAACCCACAGGCTGATGCTAACTAACTACATTTGAAGAGATTGGGACGTGGAAGACAAATCAACCGCTTGGAACAACTCACCTCTGCCATGGCCACAGCTCCTTTCTCTGTGAAGGTGTTGTCATTCAAATTTATAACCTTAAGCAGTGAATTGATGGCAAAGGCCTGGGCCAGTGCTGTGATGCCAGGATGGTTGATTCCATTCTGCGGCATATGGACCTCTTCTAGAGTCCCAATGATCTGCGAAAGGATGCAGATACAAAAAAGGCTGTTAGAAGACACATTTCAACTTAAGAGTATACAACTCCACTCTTTAGGATTTGCTCAAAACCTACTCCTTGCAACTCAGAAGTTCATTAGCTCTTCTACACAGCAGCAATTATATCACAAATCTAAGTGAAATACATGGCTCGTGGCAAGCATCTAATTAAGTTATGGGTAGCTCCCTGCTATTCTAGATACCTCAAAACAAGAATTCTCAGTTTGAGATTAAACAACCCTCAAACAAACAAAGAAAAAAAAATCACTAGTTAGTTATTATATTTTATTAATGCATAGGTTGAGGTAAAAGCTATTTACTATGTCAGAAGAGAAGAAAAATGTGTTAGTTGCAATGCTACCCATTCACCAACACCCAGTAATACCACAACTACCCACTGAGAGACAGCCCACTAACAATGCAAGGTCCCACATGCATATCACAAAATACAGTAATTAATCCAATTTTATAGAGTCATTCAGTCTCAGTTCCTCATTAATAACTTTGTTACATGCCTCTCAAGTACCGAAGTCTTATTTTTGCCATGATTATCAGTTAGTCAATCCAGAAAGACTTCTACAAAAAACAGAGCAACCTATAAACTGCAAAATCATTGTTAACACACTTTACAACACGCATTATCACTCAGAAGGCATTTTTAGCAGCAATGGAGGAAAGCAAAGAGATGTAGGTGGCACTAAACACAGAGACCTCTCTTCCTCCAAATGAAAGTGGAAGTTGATCAGAGACAGCTAGAGAAAGTTGAGATCTCACAGGCTGATGCCAGCAAAAATAGCAGGTTGCTCCTGCCAATTGACTAAACAACTAAGTAAGGAAATAACTAGTACATAATCACTTGCTCTACCTATCCCCGTACCAGACAACATCCATTAGTACAAAGGAAGGAGAAGGAATAGGACTAAGAGTTTACTAAGGAGATACTTATTTCTCCTACTTGACCCAGCAACTAGTTATGTGCTTGAAAACTTAGTCACAGAAACATTCAGTCATCCATTCTAATCACACCTGTTGAAGATTCCAGTCTCAGCAGCAAAGAGCATTGTTACTTCAAGTGACTTGAAAGCCAGCCATTGTTTCCAAACTGTGGCAAGCCCTGCGTGTGGTACCTCTAACATCAACACTTAAGTATACCTTGCTCCCACTTGCTGACAAGATCTGGTTTGATACTTACTCCAAAGGCTTCAGCCAGCGCAGTGGCACCATCATTCTCCAGACGATTTCTGCCAGCCACAAATATCTTCAAAGCAAGAGGCTTGCCCTGGGCACTTGATTTCCTGTGACATTCTTTCAGGGCAGCAGCCAATATCTAAAGGAAGCAGAAGTAGTTTATACTACCTCACCATTTCACTGTGAAGGAGCCCACATGTTTTGTGTATTCAACTCTCAAGCAATAATACTTCAGACAATGCCAAAATACACTTGGTTCTACAATATGTTATACAAGAAAACTGCTACTGCAACACTTGCACATAAAGTCCCTAGGACAGAAGTGATGATTTTGCAGTAGAACACATCGACCCACTGTAACATTTGGTTAGTAAATATGTAAATGAACGGGTCTTAGTAATAATGACAGCCAGTCCTGCTTTCCTGCCTCATTGAATAGGCATCCTTCAGTGCCAGGCTTGGTTTTCTCACATCTCCAAGGATATTAGTTCTCTTGACATGGAATCTAAAGTCTAAGACAGACCTGTTTTCCTACCATGGAAATTATTATATTTCAGGAATTTGTCAGTATAAACACAGAGGAAAGGGATCGTGACAGACTGGAGAAGTGGGACAGGAAGATTTTCATGAAGATCAAAGGACAACACCAATTCTTGCTCCTGGGGAGGAACAGCCCTGTGTAGAAGTATAAACTGGTTGCCAAAGAGCAAAACAGCTTAGTAGGGAAAAAAAAAACACAAAAAAACAACTGGGGATCCTGATGACTGAGAAGTGGACCATGAATTAGCAACATACACTTGCAGCCAAGAAAGCCTACTGGGTTGCCGTGGGAGAAAGTGGTGTAAAGAAGGCAGTGTCAGACAAATGCGTACAGACTGATGCAGAGAAAATTTCATTTAAAAACACAGATACAAAAAAAAAAAAAAAAAAAAAACCCAAACACTTTTTACTGTGAAGGTTGTCAAACACTGGGGTAGATTATCCAGAGAGCCTGTGAAGTCTTCATCTTTTGAGATACTCAAAATCTGACTTGATATAGCCCTGAACAACCTGGTCTGGTTGCTTTGAGCAGGAGAGCTGGGCTAGATAATCACCAAAGATCCCTTCCAAACCCAAGCATTGCGTAATTCTGTGTAGGGTAGTCTGAAACCAAGTACTGCTCTGACCTCATTCCCAATAAAGAGACCACTTTTACCTTGCCACCACCAATGCCCATGCCACAGTTATTGAGCTTGAGTTCCTGCAGGGTGTAACAGGCAGGGCTCTTCAGCAACGCCTCAAAGCCACGCACACCATCTGGCCCAAAGGCATTGTCACTCAGGTCCAGCTCCACCAGCTGGGCTCCAGCAGTGATGAGTGCATCCCCCAAAGAGATCTGCAGGGAAACAGGTGACAGGGATGAGAGGAAGGAGTGGACTGGCTGCTGCTGACAGCAGTAGTGCAGTGGTGAGGTGAGACAACGATGCTGCAAAAAAATTCTGTTTTGAAGATGTTCTGCAAAGTTGCATGGAGAAATATAACTTCACAGCTAAAGCCAGAGTAGGAGTCACGCAAATCAAGCTACAGCTAACTGCAAGGAAGTTACCAAGAACTATCCCAACTCTTTAGGTCAAATACACATATTTTCCAAATTGTTTTTCCCTGTCCACGCTGTTCAAAGAAATATTTTGTTAATTCCTTCAAATTTAACACATTCTTGCTCAACAGAGCTTAAGGCTGGCAGGGGAAGCACTGTAGTATCATTGGAAGAAAAAGCCATATGCTTTTGTTTGGAAAGTTTAGTTCCCATACTACCTTTTGGATCATGGAGATGTCTTCCCAAGGGACAAGCTTCTTCACTAATACAGAACTGCATTTGGCCTTTCATCAACACTTCTCCAGCTCATACAGAAGGAGCTAAAAACACGTTACTTATTCTGAGACACTTAGTGTTAACAGTATAGAGAAAGACTCACTAACGAAGTCTCAGAAATACACTCCCACAAAAAGCTTGGCAGGTGAGAAAATAAGTTATATTAGGCGGAAGTCTCAGATCTAGTTTTCACTTACCAAGGCAGGAGGGATCTCAGATCTTAGCCTCCCAGTAAACATGTCGCTCCAATGACACCTCTAAAATAAGAAACATGCAGATAGGAGCCATGAAAAAAAATAGTTAGGATATAGTTATACAGAAATTTACACATACAAGATGCATTACATTAGTATGGACAGCTTAACGTTGTCTGCTGTGGCCTTGCCATTTGATTGTGCTAAGGAACAGTGACAACCAGTACTACAAAGTGCTTTCTTGGAAGGACATTAAGCCACTGAAATGCATACTGTAAATAACAGTCGTTGTTGCTTGCATTTGAGCTGGGCTTCTTTTCTGCTGAGAAAATTACCAATGGAAAAAACAGTAGGAAACTGAAAGACAGGAACATATATATATTCTACTAAGGTACGGAGCTCAACAATCTGGATTGACTTGAAAAGCCACAAGTGGGTGAATCAATGTTTCATACTCCTCTCTTGCAAAGGGCAGCACAGCATCCTTCTAACATTAGTCTAAAAGAATAGCTTGGACAGAAAAACCCTCCGGCGTGTATCCTCCATCAATTCCTTCATTATTCAGGTATTGTATGAAACATCATTCACAGAAGATCTGACCATTCTTCAGCTTTGCCATTAGAATTTGCTTTGTGGCCACAGATCTTTGTCTACAGCCATTGCCTCCACAGAGAGGCTCTTTCTTGCACAGCTTCCTAGCTTTAAGATTGGAAGCTTTTTGAATAGGAACAGTTAGGAATGCAGGAAGTGCTCCTCCCACTATCCCAAAGTCTCCAAGTTCTGCTATGTTTTCATATGGTTATTCTTACCACTGGAAGAACAAAGTAAGCTTTGGGGCTAACTCAAGGCAGGCTCCAGAAAGAAGAGCGCAGATAGGCCTTCAGTGTTGCTACAAAACCTTTCCTGCTCCCACCGTCCACTTGAAGGCCTCACCTTGAGCTCTGACTTCTTCTCCAAGGCTTTGGCAATAACCTTCGCTGCCTCCACGCCCACTGTGTTGCCTTCCAGACGCAATGCTTCCAGGCCATCAAATTCCTCAATTTGTTTGATCACTTCTTCAGCTGGAAAAAAGATACAGTCTTGTTGGCCTTGTAACTACCATCTTAATAACAGTAACAACTGTTAATAACTACCATCACAATAACAGTAACACACTGAGGCAAAAGTATTTGCTAAATGCTACACTTAGCAAGAACGTCTGAGTAACACTGTCTGAAACAATCCTGAAACAGCAAGGGAGAACACAGCTACAGCCTTAGGTCACTAGAGAGAATGCTCTCCATTCACCACCCTCTCTCCCCTTTCGTGATTTATTTCTATTATTACTATGTCAAATGTGAGGATGGCTGCATAAGTTTGATCTGCCATTCAGCACATAGTTTAGGAATGCAGGCATCAACAAAGACAAAAGGCCTAAAATATGATGGCAATGGGTGCCACATCAACAGGAATAAGTTCCCACTGACTGGCAGAAATAGGTGCCTGTTTAGTAAATGTGACAGAGTAGAACAATTGTACTCTGGAATACTCCTATTCAAGGAAAAGGTGCAGGCTGCAGTCTCTCTCCTGTTACTGACATACCCAAACTCTTTCTTCAAATTTCAGTGGCATTGCACTGTTAATATGGCATATAAAAAGCACCGCCATCAGAGTCAGTAAAGAGGGTAGACAGAAAATCAAATTATATCTCTGAAGAACATGCTGTTTTTTCATATAGCAGAAATGTTGATCTAAATATATCTTTTCTCTTACCATCTTCAGCTGTGTTGAGTTTAAGGCTCTGGCCTTTGAAGCTCAGCTGTCCACCACCCACTTTGGTTTTGGCAAGCGACTCTGCAAGCTTAGCGATGTCTTCCGATGCCATTTTTCTGCTTTCCCAATGCTAAGTGCTGTCAATTAAAACAAACGGTCACCATCAAAAAGATAAAACTATAATACATAATCTGCATTAGTAATCATCTTTATAATCACAAAACGTGCTGGTATTATTTCCTGAGATACCTAATTGAGTATTCAGTGTCACTACTGTCTTCCCCATAGCTCGCTTACAAGCACCAAGCTAGATTAACATTTCAAAGCCAGCCAGGCGGCGTTGATTCTTCCAGTACTGAAGTGACTTGGGTTTTGATGAAGTTGTTACACTTCCCAAATAACCAATAACTAAAGCCACCAGAAAAGACCACTTTAAGATGTTAGTCTTGGGCGCAATACTACTACAATTAAGATGCAACATTCCTCTCTCCCCTAGCCCCACCCCTTAGTAATCCACGCTGCACTGTTTTTTTTCCTGTTCTCCAAACTCAGCCAGAACAAACACAACTGTTTTTCCTTTTCAGCAATATCCCCAGTAGCGTCTAAGTCAGCGGAGTTCCAGAACCACAGAGCTGCTGAAAAATCATGTGTGTTGTACATAGCTCATTCTGAAACTAAGGCCTCCTATTTATTTCCATGGAAACTACAACGGATACAAAGAACACAATAACTCCATTTGACAGAGGAAATTCTCAGCTACAAAACAGTTTTTCAACATAAGCACTATCATTAGCTATGCGTTTTCACCAGTGATAAACTAGAGCCTACATGCCATGCTCATAAAAATCTGTACCAGTGGAGATGATCCACTGTTTCACAACTGCTATGACAGCATCGCTGCAATGAAAATGAAATGAAAAAGAAAATTTTGCCCGCAGAGTCCATCGTTCATCAGCCTGAACAGATGGAAGTCAGAAGGTGCCAGAAGTGGACTATAGGGTGGATGTGGTAGCACAGTCCAGCCAAGACTGGCAATGTGTTTTATGGCCTTCAAAGTGGGGTCCTGATGTTACTGTACTGCAAGGGAAAGGTTGCCTTCTTCTCTGGCTCAACTCTGTTCAAGCCTGTAGCTTAGTCAGCATCACAACATAACAGTAAGAGTTGATGGTTTGTCTGGGTTCCAAGAAATCCAGAAGAATCACCCCCTTCCTATCGCACAAGACAGTGCACATTGCTTTACCCACTGAGGTCTGTGTCCTGAGCTACTTCTTCCACGGCAAATTCACATGTTGCCATTCCAAGGATTGCTGTTTTGAAGCATTTGATTTCAGCTTCTCCGGGGCAGAGCTTCTCTTCAGTTTTCATTAACTTTAGTATTTGGGACACAGAAGATAAAACATCTCCAAGGTTTATCAGCATCACCTTTTGAGGATGACTGTCCTCTCAGGTAAATGCTGATGATAAAAAGAGGCTCAAATAAATCACTGCACCAATTCTAAGTCACAGACATCGTGCAACAGGCAATGGATGCTCCCAGTCTCCATCAATCCAATGAAAAGGGAGAAAGAGAAGATGCAAGGATGTCCTCCAGCCATGAAGGTTTTACCACAAGGAACAGAAGTTAGATAGGGTCCAGCAGTCAGTCAATCTGTCCACCAACTTTAATCTTCAGCTTTATAATACTTCATTACCAAACAGTTTAAATCATAGAATTGCTTTTATTAGAAGGAACCCTTAAAAGTCATCTGGTCCAACCCCCCTGCAAAGAACTCACAGCTCAGAGTTCTCCAGCCTGATTCTGCATGTCTCCAGGGACGGGGCACCCACTGCCTCTCTGGGCAACCTGTGCCAGTGCATCAAGCACCCTTATCAAAAACAGATTTATTCTTATATCTAGTCTAAACCTTTCCTCGTTCAGTTTGAAATGATTTCCACTTACCCTTTCAGAACAGACCCTGCTGAAGAGTCTGTTCCCTTCTTTCTTATATCTCCCCTTTAGACACTGAAAGGCTGCTCTCAGGTCTCCCCAGAAACTTTTCTTCTCTAGGCTGAACAGCCCCAACTCTCTCAATCTTCTCTCTCACAAGAAGGTGTTCCATCTCTCGGATCATTTTTGTGGCCCTTTTCTGGACACACTCCAACAGGTCCATACCTGCCCTGTACTGAGGACTCCCCATCTAGCCACAGCACTCTAGGTGAGGTCTCACAGCACAGAGCAGAGGTGCAGGATCACCTCCCTCACCCTGCCAGCCACGATCCTTTTGATGCAGCCCAGAATACAGCTGGCAAAACGAAAGCAGGGTTCTGTTTACCATGAAGTTCTCCTATACCCGACAGATCCACTCACACCTTTCCTTCTCCCTGAGATCTCCTTTTACTTTCTATTTCATAAGCAGTGACAGCTTCCTAATTCCAGCACGCCAACTCCCCAGCACATCCTGCAGCGTGTTTTATCGCACACGTCGGCCGCACCCAACCACTTACCTACCCGAGGGCTCTTATGCCGCCAGATCTTCCACGAGAAAACCTTTGGACAAACATTGAAATTTCACAGTTACTAAGCACCCTTAACAAAACAGGAGCTGGAAACGCGCCTGCTGACAGCCCAAGGTTATCCTCCTCGCTCTCCCTCCCTTCGGGACGTCCCTTCGCTGCCCTCCGCCCCTTGACGTCCCTACACGCCGCCGGCCCGCAGAGGGCGGCTGTGGCTGGGGTTTCCCAAGGCTCACGGGCCACGCGCGGAGCCGTCCCCGCGCCTCACGAGGCCCCGCGTCGCGACGAGCGCCCTGAGGGGCGCCACTCCGTCACGGCGCTCTCCCAGCGGTCCCCGACGGCCGCCGCGCCTCCCGACCTCACCTCGGGGCCTCCGCCGGGTGCGGGTCGCTGAGGGGCCGAGGTGTCGCCGGCTCGGGGCCGCCTCACGCCGCCGTCGCTGTCGCCGGAGCGGGTGGGGGAGGGGCGGGCGGAGGCGGAGGATTTGAAAGCCGGCAGTTTTGCTCTCCCCGCTCCCATTGGCTGCAAGGCGCTGCGTCACAGAGGGCCGCCCCGCGCGTGACGCCGCTCGCCGGAGTGACGCAACGGCGCTCGTGGGCGGGGGCCGCGGGGCACGCTGGGATATGTAGTCCTGCGGAGAGGGGCATTCCCGGCGCGCCCCGCGTGGGGGCGCCCTGCGGGGCCTGGATCTAGGATTAGGCTTCCGTCTGCTATGGAGGAACTATTTGATAGAGCAAATTCTCAGCGACAAAGCGCTGTCTTCTGATATAGTCACCACCGTTAGCTGTCTGTTTTCACCAGCAAGGAACAAGAGCCTGCATGCCACGCTCGTAACAATCTGCACCCCATTTGCACCGTCGCTTGCTGCTGAAAGGCACCCCCCACCGCCTCACTGTGCTCACGTCTGTTTGGTCTCCGTCAGTACCCAGCAAGCATCAGTGAATGCTAACGGATGCCATTTTTTTGCACGGAGGAATTCAGTGACACATCTTTGCTTCATACATGCTTTCACGTCAGACGCCATTTTGTCAGACTGCCCCTCTGCTGCCATCTGTGGCACAGCTGCAAAGTGTAACAGGATATCGGTGGGAAGGTTCAACTTCTACTGCGCTTCCACCACCGTGCACCTTTCATGTCATAAGCCAACACCGTAAAATAAAGCGGCATTGCTTTCACAACTGTCACTGTATGAGCAAGAAATGTGGCACTTGTCATCAGTTCATCACAGCCTAAAGCAATAACCAGGATTGTATGAAATTTATCCAATTCTTTCCTCTTTCTCCCAAATATTGGCTGAGCCAAAGGATCGGGGATAAAACCTTTAATTGTGGCTGCAGGCGTAGCGCAGTGAATGTGTGCTGTGCCACTGCAGCATAGGTCGATAAATTAATTCTCCTTACAAGTATAGCTTTACAGGTCAAAGTCAGTTTTATCACACTGCCGTATGTTGCAGTAGAGATTTGCAGCATTTTGACTCTACTGAATATAAGACCTGGGTAACCATGTTTCCAAATTATGAGAATTTTCATAGAATCACAGAGAATCATAGAATTGTTTGAGTTGGAAGGGACCCTCAAAGGCCATCTAGTCCAACTCCCCCACAATGAACAGGGACACTTACAGCTAGAGTAGTGTGCTCAAAGCCCCTCCAGCCTCACCCTGAATGTCTCCAAGGATGGGTACCCACAACCTCTCCAGGCAACCTGTTCCAGTGTTCCAGTCTCTTATCATAAGCAGCCTTTTCCTCATTCCTAGTCTAAATCTCCCCTCTTTCTGTTTGAAACTATTTCCCCTTGTCCTACCACAACAGACCCTACTGAATAGTCTGTCCCCTCCTTCCTTATAGTCCTCAAGACCCTAATCTTCAATTAACCCCTGAGGAAAGGCATTATTTCACAAGCAGGACAGCATTTGCCTTATGTCCCTTATGGGGCAGCTCTTAGTGTTACAGACGAAGGAAATCGGTGCTGGGTGAAGTGACATTCAATGCGCAAACTCAGTCTTGAAAAATAATGTTGTATAAACTATCCTGTATAAAAATATAGTGCTTTTTTCAGTATAACTCCTGATTGTGAATAGATCATGGTTTAGTTCCTCTTTCTCCTTGGCTTCTCCTAGGTGCTCTTGTTCCTCTCATCCAGCTGCAATTTTTATCTTGCCTTTCCGACAGTGAGCTTTGAGAGCATGGTTGGAGGCATCCTGGGCTCTGTGACTCGCTCAGTGCCCCATCCCTGGAGGTGTTTAAGTAAGAGGTAATGAATCTGCTGAACAGGTAGCAAAAATAAACATTGTCCTATCCCTGAATCAGAGTAGTCTTTGGGTTGTATTGGACAACATAATGAATATCTTAAAAAAAAAAAAAAAAAGTAGATTGTTATTAAATATAGTGAAGAGAGTAGGACAATGTCCTCCAACATCATATGGTATATTATACAATCCACTATATTTTGTAAATTATCAGTTTATTGTGTTGACAGGATTACCGGCAGCCAATCCTACTCTCTATCAAGTATTTCCTTCTCTGGTTAAAATATTCTGAATACTAAGGAGTTTTAATACGTTTTGGATGATATCTTCTACCCACACCTGAATATTACCTGAGATGCTTTTCTGCAAATCACTGAGTGACACTGTTTTGGGTCATGGTAAATAGAGGAGTGAGGCACTGAGGAGTAAACATGTCCCTGATTACATGTGAAAAAGGGGGATAATTTAAACTGGTGTCAGTCTGGAAATTATGACCTGATGGGAGACAGAAGTCTTTGGGGAGTGGAGAACCCATCCTACCAGGGAGGCTAGGTTGGGAGCCAAGCATAATGCTCATTTCAGAGGGATATTTGAAGTTAATGGCATTGCAGATGGCGGGGAGGGATGAAACCTTTATCTGAGATGATCTGTGTACCTCCATCCTTTTCCCATGATGCTATTATGTGGGGTGTTGTGGCTGTGTAGTTCATTTTCCAGAAACACTGAAGGTTTTGAGATGAGAACAAGCCAAGCATTTAATTCCAAAAAGATTTTATTTAATTCCAAAAGATTTTTATGTGCATGTAAGTTACACATATGTCTTTTGTATGATATGCAACAGTATATAATGCAATAATATTAATATTTTATATATACACACAGTATTTTCATTTCCACAGGAAGGTTCATGTTTGTAGATCCTATTTTCAGGGAAGCTGCCAGCAGTGTGGGATGCAGTAAGTGCATTCCAGACTGAATAAATCATTAACAACGTTGTATTAAAATCAAGAACAGAGCTTCAAACATTTCAGTGCTTTATTATGATTATTTTAAGCCTAATTCGACTTAAAGAATCTCAACACCGTCCAAGAGGGAAAGCTGCATGCATGTAGGCTGTGGGAAGCGGTAGCCTCTAGGGCCCAGAGGATATGCGGGAGGCATTTTCTCTGCTGGTGCGGCTGCGAGCGAGCAGAGCGAGAGACCTGGAAATGAAAGTAAAGAGCTCAGGAGGCACATGGAGGGAGCTGCAGGGGCAGCCGATCCACAAGCAGAATGCTCCCTCCTATAATTAAATAACACTTACTGTTATTATTACTTATAGTAATAATACGTTAATAATACCTCTAGTAATATAATACCATTTATCGAGGAAAGTTATACGTAGCGTGGGGGGGAGAACCCGAGGAGAGGTGAGTCCTTTATGATTATTTTATTATTATTATTAAACCGAATGGCTACGTGTGTGTATGTGTGTGTGTAGAGAGGGGGTGGACTTGTGAAACGAGAAAATCTGGACATCGCTTCATTAAAAAGTAAAGGTTTCCAATGCTGACTGCATAGATGCAATGTTGTGTAATTGCAAAAAAAAAAAAAAAAGTGGGGGAAAATGATACTGGCGATATGCAGAAGCTAACCCCCCGCTTCTGCCAAAAAATGTGGGGCTTGCAAAAAAAATAATTGTCAGAGATCCTAATCCCACCCCCCGGAAAAAATGTGATGGTAGTCTGAAAGTGAATAGCGAGGGGAAAAGCCCCTGGGTTTCTATTAAGAACTTGGGGCTCATTGTGCTCGTGGCTCGTAGCTTTCAGGACTGCTTTTGGGGCTGTATTTGCGTTGCAACTCTCCCTCCTGTTTGGTATAAGCCCCGCTGAGCAGCGGAGAAGCTCAGCTGGAACAGCTTCCCAAATGCACCTTCCTTAGGGCTTGTAAAGTTTATCAAATGAGAAGGTTCTGCTTTTGTATTTGTTTATTTTTTGTATTTAATTCTTAATGTTTTAAGCAGCTTCCGGGTAGCACGAGAGGTTATTTTTAAATTTTATTTTATTTTATTTTATTTTCCTTTTTTCGTAGAGTCTCTCCCCCTCCCCCCAGACTCCTGGAGATGCGTGGTTTCTATTGAAGCGGAGCGGGGGGGGGGAAAGGAGGAAGAGTATGTTTGGGCTTCTTTTCCGTTTTCCGGGAAACCTAGCTATTTTCCCCCGGCAGCACCGGGAGTGGGGTGATGCCCGGGTGCGGGCACCCGTGGAGCCCCGCGGGGCTCGGAAGGCACCACCGGCCCCACGCAGCCCCGGCCGGCGGAGGTGGCGCTTCCGCCCGCGGTGGCCGCTACGCGAGGCCGGGGATCGGCGGCCTAGTGCTGCGGGTGGGGGAGGAGAGCGGGAGCCGTGAAATCAGACCTGACGTTTACATTTTAAAATGAGGCAGGGGAGGACGAGCTGGGCGGGCAGGAGACCTTGAGTGAGTGGTCGAGGGGCTGGCAGTGTAATCCCACTGCCCAAGCTGTGCTGCTGGGGCAAGAGGAAGGTGGCCTGCAGTAAACAGTGGGTGGGAAGCCTGATGGAGCCAAAAAGGGGGTGATGAGGACCTGGGTGCTCTCTTGAGGCTTTGCCCTGGGGAAACATCTGATGGCTGCTTTTATTTTCAGCTGGGGTTAGTTTCACATTCACTGGAGACTGGACGTGGTCATCATTCCTGGCTGGATGGGGGAAAGTTCTATGAGCAGTGGCTGAGGAACTGGTGTTGTTCATTCTGGAGAAGAGGAGGTTCAAAGGAGACTTTATTGCTCTCTAGAAAAACCTGAAAGTTTGTAGCGAGGTGGGGTCAGCCTCTTCTCCCAGGTAACAGCAATAGGATGAGACTTAATGGCTTCAAGTTGTACTGGGGAGGTTCAAATTGGATATTAGGAAGGATTTCTTCTCAGAATGAGTGATGCTGCCCTGGAACAGGTTGCCCAGGGAGGTGGTGGAGTCACTATCCCTGGAGGTGTTCAAGAAACATATGGTTGTGGTAATTAGGGATGCAATTTAGTGGGTAATATTGATGGCAGGTATATGGTTGGGCTGAATGATCTTAGAGGTCTATTCCAACTTCAGTGATTCTATTATTCTGTCCTGAAAATTGTTGTTTGTGAGAAGTGTTCAGACTTAGGGAGCAGCCTCAAGAAACAAGCTGGAGCCCTTATTTGTGGCAGGCTTGACCTGTTTTGCTTCACCACCATGATGGCCAGATTATAGCCAAAGTCTTCATGCTTGCAGGCTAGCAAATCCTGCGTGGAGGAGAGCACACAGCCAGTGGCTGAGCTCCTGTCTGAGCTCTACAACCTGCCACTTGCATTTCAGCGTGCTCATTTCTGGCTGAAATATTGCAGTCCAAGCCTAGAAGCCAGACAGATATGAACTCATTGCTATCGCAGAAATATACTGTGAAAAACTTTGTGCATATTCAGCTTTGTCAGGGCTCTTGATAAGGCAAATTAAAGTATTTCTATTCATCTCATATTCTCTCATTGAATGAATCTACCTGGTTTGTGACTGAGTCACTGTGTTTACTGGGTTGTGTTTTCTTCTGAAAGCAAGAAAACTGTTGTGCCAATCTGCAGTATTTTATTTCTATCTGACAAATAGTTTGTAACTCACTGACAAACCATGAATAAATTCCTCTCCAGATGTTGGATCAGAGCGGACGAACATCTCAACTGAAATGAGAAGAGCTTTTTGGTGGTGATATAAATATCCTGGTTTCTAATTCTGGTAGTGATTTGAGCAGACAAGTCTGGACAGACAGATTTGGGGGGAAAAAAAGGACGTTCAAGCACAGTGCTTGATGAAATGTTTTGTACTGTGTTTCTAAAAATATTTACGTGACTGAGAAAACAAAAGCTAAGCAGGCTCTGTGCTTAAAATTAATTATGCATTAACTATGGTATGGTGTGCAACAGAACCAAAGCACTGTGTGTGTCAGTGGCTGATTGTACTCTGGGGTTACAAACATAATGAGTGTACGGTTTGATATAAGGTTAGAGTGGGACTTGATGGTGAAGAGGCTGGAGTGACCAAGAAGAGACCGAGTTTGCCAGGAATGCAACGGGGGGGTATGAAAAGGCAAGAGGAATCTGCAGTGGCCATGGAGCATGCTAGAGGGAAGAAGAGAACACGTGGAGGAAGGTGCTGCTGTGGAGTCAGATCAAATAGGAAAAACGGTTGTTCCTGAGAGAGATAAAATAGGTTGTTAGGGCAGCGGCATGTGGTGTGCATTTTGAGGGTGTTGCCATGAGAAGATGAGTCTTATGTGTGAAATTATGACATAAATGTGAAGGTGTGAAGGAGTGCTAGCAGAGGAGGCTGATTACCAACCTATAAGGAAAGAGGAATGTGGGGCAGCACCAGAGCGCAATACTGTAGAGGGGCAATTGAACCTGTGGTCTGTGTCTAAAGAAGGCAACAAAGAGTCTTGTGTTGGGAAGCGCTAGCTGTAGAAGATGAGTCTCGGACTGCCAAGAGGAAACAGTGTGCAGGGAACAGAAGTTTTTTTTATGAGAGTTTTTTTATCAAGGATCAAATCTTTACGAGGGTACTGTGGGATGTAAAGATGATCAATCCATCTAAGTGAAGCAAGAATGAAAATGGGTATGCTGGATCTGATGGCCACGAGGAGATTAAAAATAAGGGGAACTCCAGGATGCAAGAGGAGTTGGGTAACTGTGGGAAAGAGATGTTTTAGAGCCTTTTCTTGCAGGCCTTTGGCCCCACTCCACCTTTTTGTCAGCAGTGTTTGAATGCCACCCTGTGGACAAGCAGCAGTGACCAGTTCTGGTTGTAACACATGCCAGTGTCTTGCTGTGGAAGATGTTCAGCAGTGGATCAGGGTAGCCATCAGAAGTGGTACTGATCTTCTCTTCCTTGCTCCTTGCAGTAGTATTTTGAGAAAAGGGCTGAACTCAGTAACAGAGTTGAAGCATGCTGTGTATATCAGAAGCTTTTTAAGGTGATGTATCAGTTGTGTGGATATACACAAATGTGAAGATGTGCCATGGTATTTTTGGAGTGCAGCCATTGACTTCTGCTTTCCGCAGGCACCAATAATCTCCCTTTCCATCAGGTCTGTGGGCCACAACTTTCCTTCTGTTCTTTGTGTTCTTTCCAGCGTGGCTTGTGTTGAGGAGCAGCAAGAGCAAGGCTTCTCCAAGGAGGACAAGCCTGACTTTTTTCCCCAGCTCTCACTGCTGTCTGTGTGCACATAGCTCCTGCTTCTTCTCGTCTTGTCTGTTCTCTCTTCTGTCTTTTCAGTTTTGTGCAAGGAGAAATACTGAATGAGATGACTGTCTTATTTTCTACCATTCAAACCTGTCTGCTTGTAGCTTCTGTGTTCATATTAATCTCATGGTCTCCTTGTTAAATTTCTCTCTTCCTGATTGCTCATTATCCAGGTTATTTATAAACCATTCCAGGCCTTCTGGTGGTGGTGTGCTGAGGTCTACCAGCTCTTCTCCATTGCTTCTGTTAAAAGCCTTTATAGAGACACTGATCATCACTCACCTTGTCTGCATGGCATTCTGGCATTCCCCTGCTTGCTGAGCTGCCCATCCCATTCCACATACAGCTGCTTAAAATCTTCTGCCTGCTGTTTGGACCAGATTGCTCTCATATTTAATGTCTGATGACTTACAAACAACACTGTATCACTTTCAAGCCCTTGCTTACTTCTGCTGCCTTTGCCTTTTCTTTTCTTTTTCTTTTTCTTTTTCTTTTTCTTTTTCTTTTTCTTTTTCTTTTTCTTTTTCTTTTCTTTTCTTTTCTTTTCTTTTCTTTTCTTTTCTTTTCTTTTCTTTTCTTTTCTTTTTTTTCTTTTCTTTTCTTTTCTTTTCTTTTTTCCTTTTTTTGCCTTTATTTCCTGGTAAAGGGCAAGTATCAGCCATTCTGCACTTTGCATAGTGCAGAGCATAATCAGTAAGGGCTTGCTTAGCTGCCAGGATTGATTTTCATGTACCTTAAAGGTTCCTTCACAGTGTTCTGGGCTGATCGTGCTGCAGATACCGTAAGATACATTAGATTGGTAGAGACGTCTGTAATATGAAAGGGAGCCAGGTGGTAATGCTCTCCAAGAAAAATGACTTTTGTTTTTATCCTAATCTTTTCAGAGGCAATCCCAAGCTGTGGCTGCATGTTGTCTTCAGTTCCGTCTCAGTGTTTTTGAGCTTGCTGTCTTTGTCCATGCATGCCTATGGGAAAATGTTCCTCTGAGTCCTCCTGAGGCCACAATTCAAAGCACTGCAGAATGGGGGGGGGGTCCCCTCTCCCTGAAGCATCCTAGAGCCCTGTTCCTGCTCCCAACGAGCATTCCCAAATCTCTGCTGCACTTGTGCACTTGTCAACTAATTTTCAGCACAAAATATCCATTGCTGAGGTCCCTGACTATCTTTTTATTTGTACCACAGCAAGAAATTCCACCTCCTTCCCAGTGCCTCACTGTGATATGATTCCAGATGCCCCACATAAATTACTTGTTTGGTATGCAAGGATGTTGTAAATCAGTTTGAGTCTGGCCCAGTGGTCACAATTGCTTATCATGGAAGGGTCCACGTACAAATTCTTCAAATCCCTGCCAGTGCGGGGGAAGTGTTTATTTTTTCCCCCTTTCCTAGAAGGCAGTCATGATTGCAGTTGGTTCCCATTGCTTTGTTTATTGGCAGTCTAAGCAGCGAGCTCAAATTGAAGCAGTTCCTCTTTGCCTGTGTATCCTGGCAGTGGCATGTGAGAAAAAGCAGATACTGGGTAGCGAGCTGCTGCCGTCCTTTGTCTGCAGTGTGGATAAATCATGGGCTTCAGTGTTCTGTGCGTTTGGGCTGGGATATTTTGTTGGTAGTAAGTTGAAGCGCACACAAAATACTGTGCTGCTTAACTGCCAGCAAGACCTGTAATGACTCATTTCTTTTTTTTTTTTTTTCCTTTCTTCTTCTGCAGTGATTGTAATGGAGAGACAGAAGAGAAAACAAGAAATAGAGAAAGGACTTCAATTAATTCAGTAAGTGGACAACCTCATTGCTTCCTGAGGCTTGGGAGGTGGTTATCTTTGTATCAAGGATTGCAAGAATCAAGTTCTTTCTATTCACCTTTCTCAGGAAGACAGTATTCCTATTACGTAGGTGAGGAAAGGAAGGTAAATGCCAGGTGCCTCGTACACTGCTGTTACCAGAAAGAGATGACCTGGGCTCTGTTGCAGTTGCCAGCCTGGTCATTGCCTCCAGTCACTCTTCTGCAAATATATGGTGCAGAATATATATATGATATATATGATATATATGGTGCTCTCTTTCAAAGATGAGAAGGGGCATGAAGATTGCTAGAGATTTCTTGAAAACTTTATGTTGTCTCCAGGAGAAATAATATATGTGGAGCAAACAGGTGCTCTGATTTGAAGAACAGAGCCTTTTGCCTATGTCTCGGGGCAGGTGGGGCAGGTGTAACCCTCAGAAGCACGGCCAGTTCTAGGACACAGACTGGCAGTCTTGGCCAAGGCAGCAAGAATTGAATGGTTTCTTGCACCTCCAATGTTTTCTCCTTTCATTGTGTTTGTGGTGTAGTTCTAAAGGCATGTGGCTGAGGTAACGGGGAGGAAAGTTGATTGCGTTTATCACTGTCTTTTCTGTGACTGCAAAGAGGATTTGAGGAGATCTTGAAGTGACCAATCTGTTGCCTCTCATCAGGGCTAGGTGCATTTATGCTCCCATTTTCTATGACAACCTCACATGAGATTTTCTCAGAAATGTTTTTTTTTATAGGTGGCTGTCTGGAGGCACGTGACAAAACATCACATATGCACAGAAAATAGCTGAGAATAAGATTCCTCTTGTCTCAAATACCTTTGGGACCTGACCGTCTCTTGACATCACTGTGTCCGTCACTGAGCATAATGGTTCCTAATTGTGTTCTCTTCACCGCAGCTGTCTTTTAAGTGATAAAACATTCAGTAAATCACTGAGATAATCAAAACAGGACTAAAAAGATGGTTTTCTTTATCAGACAAAAGCGAGATTTTACATGGATGCCTGAATCGTGAACACTTTCTCTTCTTTTTTTTTTCCAGGTCTACATTACCCTTAAGCCAAGAAGATTATGAGGTAATTACAAGGTGTTTTTTTTCTGAAATGGGGAACCTCTAGGTTAACAAGATTTGTTCTATTGCACAGCCATTAGTTTACAAACAAGAAGTAGAGAGCAAGAGTAGAGCGTAGAGATGGTCTGTCACAGTTTATCTAAAATGTAAAGCTTTAAGAATTCTGGCAAGGAAAACTTTCAGTGGAAGGAGAAAACACTTGAGGATTCAAGAAAGGAGGAGATTTGACTGGATTATTCTTCTCCACCAAAAGACTCATGCTTTATAGGAGAGTGGGGATGGGAGAATTGTGGTGGGCAGACGGGTTGCTGAAACATGGGAAGGAATGGGAAATTGGGAAATTGCTTCTGTTTCCATGTATCCATTTCAGTCTGTTTGCTCTGTCCCTTCTATCCAGGCTGTCTTGCAGAAGCTGGTGAGAAACTTGTTTGCAGAGGGCAATGATTTGTTTCGAGAGAAGGATTTCAAGCTGTCACTGGTACAGTATGTAGAAGGGCTGAATGTGGCAGATTATGCAGCCTCTGATGAGGTGACCATCCCAAAGGAACTTCTGTGCAAGCTGCATGTCAACCGAGCTGCCTGCTACTTTGCCATGGTGAGTGCCTTCCCAAGGCATCCCCAGGAGTCAGGGAGGACAGCTGGATTGCTTTGGGTGTCATGCAGATGGAAAACATGTCAGGAGGGGATTCAGCCCCCAACATTGAAGGAGATGGTGACACACAGAGAACTTTGATACCTCCTCACTATCACGCTGTGTATTGCAAATCCAGAGGAATGATGTAAAGAAGTGGGGTCCCGCTTTTGTTGGCCAGGCCTAAGGTACTAAGAAAGCAGTTCAGGTCCATGTTGTTGAGGAGTTAATGCACTCTGGAAATGCAGCTGTAAAGAGCCAGTGCCTTCCTGTGCTGACTCTGAATATTGCTCTGGAAGTTTGCCTGCCTCCCCACGTCTGTGAGACTGGAAGATGGTGAGAAGGCTTTGGATCATGGCAGAGCATTCAGAACACATATGGAAAATGATTCTGAAATAATCAGGCTCTAAAAAGCTGTGTTCTTCCATTTTCTTCAGGAAAGCAACAGTCTTCCTTTATGGCACAACCCCAAAGCAGGTCCATCCTGTTCATAACGAGGCTGAGTCCTATGAGAAAAGTTAACAGGCAGTCACATAATTAAAGACTGTCAAATGTAACATGTCCACGGTAGAAGGGGAAGCAATATAAGGTTGTTCAGGCAGCCCAAACCGTGCTGTTCACTAACTTTAAAGTGTTCTTTGTTTCACCAGAATTAAAAAAATGCAATGAGTGCATTTCCAACTGTCTTTTCCATGCTTTTATATTTCTGCTGAGGGATACAACACATGGATTCACACAGAGAAGGGCTTGTCTGCTGTGCTGACTTTTGGTGGTTTCTTCCACGCAGGGGTTGTACGAGAAGGCTCTGGAAGACAGTGAAAAAGCTTTAGGTCTTGACAAGGAGAACATCCGAGCGCTCTTCCGCAAAGCTCGCTCTTTAAATGAACTTGGAAGACACAAAGAGGCGTATGAGTGTAATAGCCGTTGTCTGCTGTCCCTCCCCCATGTAAGTTTTTGACATATAGCTTATCTTGATTTCTGGGGCTCACCACATTGCTCTTCCATCACTTAATATTTAGCATGAGGCCTGAGGAGGAAGGAAAGTTGGCTATACTTGGTGACATGCTTATGTCCAGGAATCTTCTCTCTCTCTCAACTCAGAGAGGATCTTTGAACGCTCATGTTTCTTCAGTCCAAGTCACCATCCGCACACAGTACGAGCCAGAGACACTGGCTAATGGCAGAAGGTTAGCTGGCCTATTCATAAAGAGCAAAAAGTTCCCCTAACAGAAGGTGAGCTAAGGCCATGAAGGTGTTTTAATTAGCCGTCTTTATATGCCTAATGAGAGTGACTGTGAGCATGGCACAAATGCAAACTGGAGCCCTGTAGGGAAACATACATGTTTTTCCTGTTTTAGATAAAAATGTCTGATGTTTTAGTTAATAATTGCTAAGGCAAGCTGATAAAGCGTTTTTGTTTCTGAGGGATATGTGGAGGGGTCCTTGATGATTAGTTGTGTTCACAGGTGTGTAAATTTTTTTACGTCAGAGGGGACTATTCGCATATACTAGGCCCTATTTATTTTCTTAACAATGCTTTTATTGTGCTTTCTTTTAGGCCAGATATTGACCAAGTAAGCAAATTCTGATTACATCCCAGTGAGTGGTCATCTTTGCTAAATTTAGTTCTGATCCATCAAAGTAATGCTGTTAGAAAAAAAAGGCAACTACTTCAGCAGAAGTTATTTTTTTTCCTATTAGAATTACAGAAGCAATTTTATAAAGCAAAGCCATGTTAGCAGTGTTGCCTCTTTTGTATTCAGTTTACTTGAATTGGCAGAACAAGGTGACCAAAACACACTGAAAGTATTGTATTAGTGGAGTTGTAAAGACCTATTTCTTAAATCCTTTTATAAACAAAACTGCCTAATACATCTGTTCATGTAAAACTGTATGTGGCTGTATCTCACAATGTAGTTCAGCCATTTTAATATGTGGCTGAAATGTTAAAGATCATGGTGGTCTACAGACATTTTATCTAACTTTTTTGGGTCAGGATAGCTCAACTTTACAAATTCATTATCAAGACATCTGCATTCCTGGCTCTGAACAATTCTGTCTTGTAAATTAAAGTATGCCATTGCCTTATTATCTGATTAACAGAAATCATAAGCCTTCTCCGCATCAAAGTCAAATCAGACTATCCATCATCTCAGTTCTGTTTCAACCACACCAGTTGCTGGGCCTCTGCAACAGTGAGGTGCTTCCAGCTTGTGTTGCTGTAACAGCTGAGAAGCAGATCGTATATTAAAACTTACAGTGATGAAGGAGTGCCACTCAGTTGACTCACTGTCTAGCAGAGTTAGCTTAACCCAGGTGCAGATATTCAGTGCTGATAGTTTGCAGAGATTCCCAGCATGGTGAGGCTGGTGCTTCTCTGTGGTCTGCTTTTAGGATGGCACAAAGGGTGTTTTTTTAGGATGTTGGAAGAGAGCATTTTGCATGCCCTTATTGAGCATCCCCTTGCTTGGTGGGAGGCAGTAAGCACCTGAGGGTGGCTGAGGAAAAGGAAGGCTAAAGAAAAATACTCAGAATGACAAAGATTGAGTAAGCTCCCAGTCCCAAACCTCAGGCCTGCTTGTTAAAAATTAACTCATGCTGTTGGGAAGTGAAAGCAGCCTAGAGAAAAATATTTTTGATCTTGTCCAAGCATCAGAGAGGACATCTTAGGGACTTGATGGCATGTGGAATTGTATAGGATGAGCCTGGTAGGTATTGTTGTAAGATCAATGAAAAGATAAGGTGCAGGAGGTCTTTCTGGGAGTTTTCCACAGGGAGCAGGAAAATGGCAGGTGTCAGAAGACACCTGCAAGACTGTTTAGAAAGGCAGAAGAACCAGAGGCAAAGAGCATTGAAAACATGATTGGGGTAAAATATTAATAAAGGCAGAGTGATGGTTATGTCAGACAGATCTGGGAGTTGGAAGGGATGGAGTAGGCGGAGGCAACCATAAGAACTGATCAAGAAGAGATCTCTGGAGAGTATGGGGACAATTTCAGGAGAGGAAGGTACATCCTGAAGAGATATAAGATGGAGAGAGAAGAAGACATGGGTAAATTGGATTTTTTCTTCACTGACTTCAGACCAAACCAGTGTTGAGGATGTGGGGAAAGAAGTTCAGTCAAAAGGTGGCATTTCAAATTGAGGAGAAAAGTTTGTGATGCTGTGGGATGGAAGACCCGCAGGCTAGTGAGGGGCTGAAGGAGAAAAAAATGAACCTGCAGAGAGAAGGAAATTGGGAAGATCAGAGTTATGTGGTAAGCAGAGAGAAAAGAGCAAGCTTCGGGGTTATAGACGAGGGGCACATGGTAGCATTAAGGAGGGATATTGCAATAGATTGGGCAAGCATGTTGTTTTTCTTTGAAGAAACTGTTAAAGTATGCCAGTATTTTTGTCAGCGGGAAAAGGGAGGAAAGCACAAGAAAGGAGTTGCTGATGATAAATAAGTGAAGAGGTTTGTGGCAGGTTAGTCCAGGCAGAACTGGAGAGAATGGAGCAACTTCAGCAGGAATGACAGGAACATTCTGGTCTGCATGGCCTTTGCTAGGGTTGCTCTGCTACTATCTACAAGTGAGGCTTTTTGGCAAGGCTGTGCGGACAGCTGCATTCCTGTTTGTTTTGTCTGCCACAAAGACACAAAGCTGAAAGTGTCCTTCTAATGCTTTTGTCCCCAGGATGAGAGTGTCACGCAGCTGGGACAGGAGCTTGCACAGAAGCTGGGACTGAGGGTTCGAAAAGCATATAAAAGGCCTCAGGTATGACTTTTTTCTTTTTTCTTTTCTTTCTTTTCTTTTTTTCCTAGAGGCTATCCTTCGGTTCTTTCAGATTTACTTCTGCAAAAGTGGTAGGTGCTGCTTTGCAGCTATAGACACAGGCATATTACCCTGCAATCCTCCCAGCAGGCCACTGGCTCCCCTCCTTATCCTGCCTCTCTGATTCACTTTTGCCTTTGTCCATTTCTGGGCCCACTGCTGCTCTGGGTCTTCTCCAGGATGTTCCCTGCATCTCCAGCAAGGTCAGACTGGTGCTGCAGGAGAATGTAGTAGGAGCCTGAACCTCCATGAAGAGAAAGACATGTGGCCTGATCCCAAAGGAGGTTTTTTGCATCATAGTCTTTCCCCTGTAATAGGAGTAACAGGAACGTGGCTGATACACATCTGGTCAGATGCTAGGAAAGAAGGCACCAAAAATTAAGCTGTTGGTCCAGTTTAATGGATCTCAGTGGCTGGATCTGTTACCTGGCTTTTAAAGAAAGTGCTGTAGTACAGTGTACTCTGCAGGTATAGAAATGTATACTCTGGGGTGGAGCTAGAGGGCGTTAGGCCACTGCTGGCCCTCTCGGGTAAATCTGCTTTGGTCATGTAAAATCATGGGGTGTATTTTCAGGAGTAAGCAGCGCTAGCTTGTGTCACTGAATGTTCACAGGATGACTGTCAGTGTGCTTCCCTGAGCCAGCTCTGCCCAATATCCTGCAGCCCCCTGCACAACAGTGTGTTGGACACCTTCAGGGGACCTTTACAGTAGTTGGTGACGTGGTTCCTGGACATTCAATCTGCAGAGAGCTTTTGGGAAAAGTGTGGCTCTGATGTCATGTTCCACTCAATGACAAAACTCATGTGATTGATCCACCCACAACCCCTCAATGCTGTAGCAACTCTCAGCACTCTGAAATGATTCTGTCTCAAAGAAAAGGAAATTGTACTTGGAAAATACTTGTCATTGTGTTCATTGACCCAGCCATGTTTTTGCTGTTGTCACATTACTGAACTCTGATGGGCTTAAACCACGCTGATGTGTTGAAAAAACAAAGACTGTAAAAGACAAAATGCTTTTCATTGCTTGATGTGTAGGGATTGGAATTTTGATAACACCTTGCTATGTTTTGTGTTGACTTACAACTTTCATTCCAGTGCTGTAAAGCCTTCCCAAAGCAGTAATGTTTTAATGAAAAGGCAAAAAAGTTTGGTTTTTAGGAATAATGTTAGCTTCCTGATCATGCATTGTTATGTTAGGTGTTTAGTAAACACTGAGGTGACACTGAGGTGTCCATAATAAATATGTGGTCCTGCCAGCATTCATAAAACTACCTTTGTGTCATAGAGTTATGCTTTTGGGGTGGCTTTTATTTCTAGACAGTGCCTGAAAGAAAAACTGTATCATACTCCAGCTTTACCTGTTTTACAAGTGTTTGTGGGCTGTCTCTGTTCTAAGGCATCTCTCTTCTTGCAGCAGGAATTGGAAACATTCTCTCTACTCAGTAACGGCACGTCCATCAATTTGTCAAATCAGGTACAGTTGGCATCCTCTAGTTATTAATGTTGATGGATTGCTACTGGAATGTTTCTGAGCTTTATTTACATATGCATTGATAGCTGTCTTTTAGAATTTAAATGTACTAATTAGTGTATTCCCCTTTGTCGTGGTTTAACTCCACTGGCAGCTAAGCATCTGCAGCTCTTCTCCCACTCCTTCTACCAGTAGGATCAGGAGGAGAACTGGAAAAAAGGGTAAAACTCATGGACTGAGACAGACAATATAATAGAAAAAGGAAGGGAAAATAATAATAATAGTGATCAAAGAATATAAAAAGCAAGTGATGCATGATGCAATTACTCACCACTGAGTGATGCTCAGCCTGTCCTGAAACAGCTGCAGCCCCTCGTGTCACCTCCTCCTGGTTTCACTGGTCAGCATGATACCACATGGTATGGGATATCCCTTTGGCCAGTTTGTGTCCTCTCCTGGTTCTGTCCCATGCCAGCTGCTTCTTACTGGTGGGGCAGTACAAGAAGCTGAAAAGTCTTTGATTAGTGCAAGCACTACTTGGCAACCAGTGAAACATCGGTGTGCTATCAGCGTTATTCTCATCCTGAATCTAAAACACAACACTATAGCAAGCTACTAAGAAGGAAATTACCACTGTCCCAGCCAAAACCAGGACAACGTTATAAGGAATATTGTTAAGGAAATTTATTTCTTTGAGAATATTTCTAGTGAAAACATTTTTACTGTCAACAAATCAGTGGCGATGGTTATTTTTCTTGGTTATCGTGAATGGCTGTCTTCTTTTGTATTTTAAATAAGTTCCATTTTTCAGGTTTTTACATAGTTAGGACTACACTAAGTAAAAATCAGGAAATGCAGATGCTGAGGAAAGACAGGAGGTCAAATCAAGCAGTGTAATTTTGTTGTCCAAAACTGAGCAAGGTACATACACAGTTTGTGTATTCTTTATATTGTCCTTTGACCTGGGAGATCCTTGAGCAGAGCTCTGCACAAATATTGAACCAAAATATAAGAAATTGCTGAATTCTTTGTTCCACCACTGGCTAACAAAAGTCTTGATGTTTTTACAGGCTGTCTGGTACTTCACATTACTCCTTAAAGCAAGCAAACTATATAACCATAACTGACATTTTATTTGACAAAGAGGGATACTAAAGAACTAGTTTACTTGCCAATGTGCAGAGACTTGCCTTCACTATCTTTTTAGGAGAGCAAGTCAGTTTTCTTGTATAGTAGTGCCTAGTTTTTCATTTGTAAATCTTGAAGAAATTGGAATACTGCAAAGGCCAGAAGTTGTGTAAACTATGGCGGTAGCTGCAGTATCTAGAAAGCTATGCTTTACTTGTACCTTTGTAAGTTTAAACTGAAAGCACGCATACTTGCATCTGTTTATGTTATCATAAAATATGGGGCTTATTTTATTCCTTGCCTGAAGCTTTGTGTCAGCAGTTGCCTTCGTGGAAACCTTTTCCTGTTTTGAGTTTGCTGTAAAAGTTTGTGGTTATTAGATAGCAAAGTGAACTAAAAGAAGGAACATTGTGTCAGACCAGGCTAATCAGATCTCTCTGCACAGGGCTGACTGACTGGTTTGTCCTGGGACTTGGAACACAGTATTCTTTCTCACCCACATAGGAAAAAACCCAATTCTATATACAGATTTGCTCACATGGTTGGGCATTATGCAGAGTTGGTATTCCTTTGCAGCAGCAGACTTGTCCACTGCTGGAGGTGAAAGTGCATAGGTTTTGGATGAATGGACTCTTAAAGTTTTGTGGTTTTACTGTTCTTGCACTAAAGGAGGCAATAAAGGAAAATAAAGAGCTTGATGTGTTAGGAGTAGTAAAAGGTCTGCTCTGTAAATTGAGAATGTATTTTTCAAAGATTAATTTCTGGTGATAATTTCTCTGTTCTTTCCTTTGCCCTCTGCAGACCACTTCTAATGGTTTGGGGTCGATTGATGATATCGAAACAGGTAAAGATATTTCTGTTCTCTGATTTTTGTGGTGTCAGTGTGGTACCTGACCAGGCTGGCAGGCCTGAGAGGTTTGTGGTCTGCGTTTGTGTCTCTCTGTGTGCTCCTGACTTTGATACCTAGGAGGAAGAAAAGATGATGGAAAGCAGAAGCATATGGGACTGTTGCCTTAACTAGTTTCCCTTCATATCTTCCATATTTGCAGTCAGTTATTGAGGCACTGTCATGAAGGGCAAAAGAGGCTGAGCAGTTATTTGCCTATTGGTACCTCCTACAGAAAAGCTTCTTGTGCTTCTTGTCCAGGCCCAGCAAGGGACATCTCCAGGAATTAGAAGGGTGTGCTGATGTACACAGCTTCCTCCAGTTCTGCTTTCTTAATGTTGAGCTTGGCGCAGCTTCTGAGATTCTTCTGTTACTCCCAGA
This sequence comes from Chrysolophus pictus, assembly GCA_037305975.1. Lineage (NCBI taxonomy): Eukaryota > Metazoa > Chordata > Aves > Galliformes > Phasianidae > Chrysolophus > Chrysolophus pictus. The sequence goes on from CM074576.1 coordinate 146,766,476, forward strand.
CAAAACAGTCTAGATAAAGTAAAGTTAAGATTGTAGGCAACTGTCTGTGCTCCGAGCACGTGTGGTCCTCCAGGACACGGAGATGGAGGAGTTCAAAACAAGGGGGTTGGGAAGGACCCAGGGAGAGTCTTGTGCTGCATAGAGGAGGAGCAGAGTGAGGGCCACAGGGTTGCTTTTCTCATGCTGAGAATCAAGTGACCTTAACTCTTCCCCTGTAGGAAGGCTGGCTGCGTGCTTTGCCCTTTGTTGTGTGCTGGAGCATTTTAATCTTGCCTCTGAGTGTGTCAGTCTCTATTCCTTTGAAAAGTAGCTGCAGCACTAAGTGTGCAGGCTTAACACTGCAGATAGCTATCGCTCTTTTTATAGAAAGACACTAATTTCATAATCAGGGTGCTCTGGTGTCTATTTTGGAAAACATGTTAGTTCCCTCTTGAATTCTGGTTCAGTAACAGAATGCTGCGTGCAGGCATGAGACCCAGTTCCTCAAAACAAGGAGAGTTTTTCAGTTATTTGCTGTGCTGAGATGAGCTGGGCTCTTACTGCAAAGTGAAGAGTGGCTGCATCCAGGAGGCTCTTTGTCTCGTCAGGGCTTGGTGCAGGAGCAGCATGCCAGCTTTCCTGCAGCTCAGGCAGAGAGAACATTTTCTGCTAGATCTTTTCAAAACTGAAATGATGTGTTCTCCGTTGCCCTGAGGTTGGCATGCTGTTAGGAGAGCTGTGGGTGCCAGGTGCCCCAAGCGAAACCCACAAGACTGTTGGGGGTTTTGTTGATGTTATTTTGGCGTGTTTTTCTGTTGTTCTGGTTTTTGTTTGCTTTTTTGGGGGGGGAGGGGCGTATTTTTTGAGATTCAAACTCCTGATAGCCCTCCATTCTTGAAGTCAACTGATTAACTCAGCCCTGTCCTGCATATGTCATAGCTCAGATATGGCTGAGTATTGCCTTTGGCCAACTGATGCATGGAGGAGCAACTGCTTTTTGGGATGCAGAGTGAGAAACAGGCTCTTAAAAGAACTCTATTCACCTCTCTGGGACAGGCAATGTCCAGAGAAGCTCCCAAGTGGGGAATATATTCTGCTAGTTTTGGTAGAAGCTCAATGAACTCATAATAACATGTGGCTTAGTAGTGTTGGAGCAGTGGCACAGGAGGGCAGGGGTGTACGTGTGATCTGTTCATCAAGGAAAGCTTATGGTTTTTGTTTTTTAAAGTTGGGGCAAATGTTAAAGTGGGTACAGGGGGCGCATGAGCTTTTTAGGCAGAGAGTAGATATGGGCATGGTGATTGGTGAGGAAACTCAGTGGATAGGAATGTCATGGGGAAAGGAGAGGTAGGGGAGGAGATAGGATGGAGTGGAATGGGAGCGAGGAGCCAGAAGGAGGAGAGGGTTTGGGTAGTCAGAGAGAGAGGAGCAGACATTTTTTCTGCTTGAAGGTAGTTCCTTCCTCTTCTTCTTGTTAACCCATACCAATCTGTGGGACATTCCTTATCTTTCTCTGCCTTTTGATCATATATTCAGTTTTTCAGAGTTTGGGATCTGTTAGGGCATATGAGGGCATTTCTCTCTGCTTCCCAGTCTGACTGAGAACCAGAGGGCCTCATTCATTCCTTGAAGAAGGTCTGAACTTGTAAATCCCTTGAGGCTGTATCATTGTGAACCCTCTTACTCCCCCCTGCACGTGTCCCTGGCCCCTGCGGCATGTCCTGAACTTCTTGTTGGCCTTCACAGGGATCTTGACAGTACTCCAGATTAAAACATCTGAAAAATGGGAAGGGACAAGCTGTCCCTTTGTGCTGAGGGAAATCTGGCTGCAGTACCAGCAATGAGGCCAGCACCAAAGGGAAGCTGAATGGCTGGCTCCCAAGCATGGCTGGAGGGTCTGCACCAAAGGGAACTGAGCTGAGAGAATCCTTTGCAAAGGAAACATGGGGTTGGAGCCAGACCTGATCTGAGGAACAGCTTTTCCTGTGTAACCAAGGGCATTTACAGCCTTCCTTTGAACCACTCCACTGCCTGTGGTGGCTGCGTCCAGCTGCAATGCTGAAAAAGTGTGTTGGAGCCCATCAAGTACATGTGCTCTCCTTTAATTGCATGAATGAGTTTTGTGGAGAGGGACCAGTATCTTGCTATTCCCCCCCCCAGCCATTCCTTTGTCATTGCTTGGCCTCTGGTGCTTTGTACAGCAACCTTAGCTGCTGTCCTCCTGCTCACAACTCTTGGAGGAAAGGTAGCAGCGGGCAGGGATGGGATCTTGTAGGATCAAGATTTGCTCTTCATAAACTTGTCAAGCTTTTTTCCTTCCTTATCAGTCCTTCTAATGAAAGCTGATGTCGCTCCCTCCGAACTTTCCCTTGCTTATAGCTTTAGACCACCATAGGTACAGTGCAGTCACTGCTGTATGGATGGAGGTGGCAGCACCTTTTTCTGATTTCTTTTCTTTTATTCCAGGACATCTGCACAGGGGCAGAATTAAGGTAGTTTGGGTGCTTGGTTTGAGAGCTGCAAATGTAATACTTCATTTCCTGAATTTCTAACATTTGAACTTTTTTTTTAACCTTTAATTTTTATTTATGTATTTATTTATTTATTCTGGAGAATATAATGCTCTTCTGTAAAGAACATGTGCTTGTAACCTTAACTTCACTTAACAGAGGTTTATTTTGCATGATGGGAACACATTACCTTTTCAGTAGTGTAGCAGAGCAGTAAGGAAACCTTAGGAAAAATCCCTGCCTCTCTCCTGCCCCAACCCTTATTCACACAAGTTTATAAGGGGATGTTTGGTGCAGAGTGTTGGAGAGAAGTATAGGGAGCATCCTCCCACCTGCAGACATCAGGAAGCATACAAGAGCAGGGAATTTTCTTGGGTAAAGACAGCTGAGTGAGTCTGATAGGACTTTAAGGCACACATTTTTATCACAGTGTGACGTGAGCTTTTGATCTCTGGCTTGTCCCAGCAGGACCCTGTGGTTTTCTTTTGCCATCCAGGATGCCTGAGGGTTTAGAGAGTTTGTGTGAATAAGCAAGCCTTCAGCTGGGGTGTCAGAGTTCCAAGGAGCAGAGAAGGCAGCGGTCTCTGCCAAGTGCCTTAGTGAGGAACATAAAAGAAAACACCAGGTGATGGGTTCTACAGGAATCAGATTATGTGCCTTTGGCCTTCTGTCCTGGACAGCAAATTCAGTAGCTGGTCAACCAGTGGCTTTATGCTGTTCTGATTACTGCTTGACACACCTTGACAGCCAGTCTGTGCACTGGCCTGTAGGGCATATTTCAGCAATCAGTGAGTCATTGGAGACTGAGAGCAAATATCAAAGAGTAAGAGCAGACGAGAGCCCCTCCTCTCTGAAAACAGGACATACTTGGTGTTTGTGATTTGATGTATTGGTTTTGCCAGACTGTGCTCTGCTTGCATCCTCCTGGTGACTGACTGTCTCTGTTTCTTCTCCATCGCAGACTGCTCTATGGACCTGCAGTGCCTGCCAGCTTCTGTAGCCGCTTCCATCCCCGTGAGCGAGGGGCTGTCCCTTTTGCACTCAGATTCAGATGCAAAGGGCCTGCCTACCTCGCTCCCTGCTGCCAGCCTGCTCCCATCTCCAGAGTCTGTGTCTCTGCCAGTGCCTGACAGTGTGGAGGACTTCACAGATGGAGACATAATTGGGGAAGAACTGGACTCCCTCCTGGATTCCCTCGCTGAGGGTTCACCGTACCCTTTAGTAAGAGTGGACATTGCATAATTCCCTTGCTGCTTGATCCAAATAGATCCTTAGAGCCTGCAGTTATGTGTACTGCTTCTCTTTCTGTCACTCTTTCCTCCTAGCTCTTCCTCTAGCAAAACTCATTCGTTCTTTTGCTTATTTCTATAACTGGCTTGTGAATACCTAAAAAGCTCGTCTCTAAGCCTGCTTTGCTGTGTGCAGCTTCATAAAGCTGACCCTCAGTGGCCTCCTCCAGCCACCATCTTCTCCCTAGCCTCTGGTGTCTGTGGATTTGAAGCAGGCCTGAGGGTAGACATAAGTGAGCTGAAGCAGGTGCAGTGGATGTATTTTACACAGTGATGTGCTGGCTGCATTCAGCCAGAGCTCTTTGCACAGGTCTCCATGTTTAGAAACAATCGCATTTGATGCTTATGTTGGATTTTAGTTGCCAGTAGTGCAGATGTTATGTGAATCAGCTTTGATCTGGAAACAATATAACCACATTCGGGCAGGAAGGAACTTGAGGCAAAAAGCTCTGCTGAGAGGCGCCAAGAGTAATGGTCATTACCCCAGCCTTGGTGCTGTGTGTATTCAGCTGTGCTGTGTCTCAACCTGAACTGGTGCAGGTGCCCAGTGCAGGGCTCTGCCTTGTGGGCTGATGAGCTCTGGTGCCCCAGAATCTCCTCAGGAACCTCAGCCAGACTCTGTGTGTTGCAGACAGGTGGGCAGGTCTGTGGGAGATCTGCAGGTGGATGGAGCTGCTGGGTGTCCTTCTGCTTCAGATAATGCAGCACATGCTTGAGTGGGAGTCTGTTGGCTCTGTCTTTGTTCAGTCACTCCCTTCTCCTTGTTTCTAATACGCTGCTTATCCTCTCCCTTCTCAATCTCCAAAGTCTTTGGTCCAGGGCACCATTCCCACCAACCTGCCAACAGAGATGCCCCAGCTGATCCCCGTGTTTCCAGGGGGAACTCCGCTGCTTCCCCCAGTTGTGACAGCTAGCATCCCTGTCTCCACCCCGCTGCCACCTGCCTCCTTTGGCCTGGTGATGGATCCCACCAAACAGCTCTCCTCCTCCTCTGTCTTGGATGCCTTCGAGCCCCCACCTGGGGGAAGTGGTGGCTCCACCTTAGATTCCCTGGATTCCCTGGACCTGCTCCCCTACACAGACTCACGTCTCGATGCCCTGGATTCCTTTGGGACAAGCAGAGGGTCGCTGGATGCCTTGGACTCCTTTGCCATCGGTACGTGTGGGGCTGACAGGGTTTTGTTCTTCTTTACCTGTGCTTGCCACGACTGTTTCCCTCAGTGCTGAGGTCTGTTCTTTAGCTGTCTTTGCCAGTGCTTCAGAACGGGAATACAAATGTTGAAGAGGGCAGGGAATTGTTTTGAGCAGAGCAGCTGGGTATGTCTAGCTCAGGAGTCATAAGGAGGGTTGTAGGTGTGTAATCCCAGATAACTAGTATGTGCATGCTATGAAATCTCAGAGAAGAAAGGAAAACAGGATGTTTAATGGAGTGAGGTCTAATTATGGCTTGGTATTCAGGATACCTCCCTTGGCACAATTTAGTTGACTATAAAGTTTTTCCTCCACTTTCCCTAGTGACTGTTAGACATTTGGGGCCAAATGAGCAAAATCCTGGTGACTGTTTTAAATGAGATAGGATCTTTTTGCACTGGACTAAATGGTAAGGGCCAAGGTGGGTCCTTCCATCTCTGGATTCAGAACAGTAAGCATCCTGTTGCCTCGAGTACTGGACTCTCACATCTTAAGGAGCCAAACTGTGGAGATCAGTGGGCAAAAAGCAAGTTTCCACCTGTCCCATGAGGGATGACAGGCTTCTTCTTGGTTTGGCTGTCTGCTGTATTGCTATATTTTGGTTAGCAAAAATATTTTCTGAAGAACAGAGATTGGTCAGTCAGCACTTCAACACACTGATTTACCTAAGGATTGGACTGCCTCAGAGCTGCCACTTTAAAAGTGTCAGAGCTCAGTGGCACAGAGTTGAGTTCAGTATAGTTTTGGGGACATGAAGGCCTTTCCTGGAGCTTTTCCAAGACTTACATGGGGGATTTGGGTATAAAATGTTATGAATAAAGTAGAGTGATTTTGCTGACATGTGTTTGTCTTTCTGTGAGCAGAACTACCTCTGAAAGTGAAATGTGTTTGTTTTTTCTCCCTTCTTTGGCCCAGAAGAAGCCAGCCCTCAGGAACTGCGACATCCACCTGGCAACCAAAAACCATCCCCCGTGGTGAGTGAGCCGCTCCCCCATGCTGATGTCCCAAGGTGCTCTGGAGCCAAGGTAGTAGTGACTTGGTGAAGTAGGTAATTTGGGCCCCTCTTTTTAACCTGCCCCAATGAGCATTTTCTCCCACCTTGTGACAAGGGAAGGATTTTCCCAGAGTCAGGAGGAAGACATTTGTTCTGCCTTCGTTTTTATCCACAGTTCTGCACGTTGCCAAAGTAAACATGGTGTGACCTAGGTTGTAGGATCAACAGGGGATCAGGGAGGCCAGTGTGCTAATGTATCTTGCAGCCTCTTAATTATGGATCAGAGTAATCCAGGCTTTCTTAAGACTAGTGTAGTTCTTTACTCCTCTTTTTCCCCTGTCAGTCAGCTTTTCCAGGTTGCTCTGTTGCTATCCCATGTCTCCAGTCCTGGGGGAAAAGGATGTCGATGGCTAGCAAGTTTGGAACACAAATTGTTCTTCTTAGATTCCTGTTCACTTGCTGTGCCTGTTACATAGCTGTAGAACAAAATCTTTGTCCTCAGATTAATTCCCAAAGACTCACTGATAAGTGGTTCCTTTTTTTTTTCCAGGTAGCGGTGGGGTTGATTTGAGAGTTGGTTGTAATGGATGGAATGAGAATGAATGAGTGGACATTCTGTTCTGTCTCATGGTAGAAAACTGGTGCCCCTTACCAAGAGAGAAAGAGATCTTGAGGTGATCATATCGTGCTTTGTTATTTTTGAAAAAGTTACATGCAGCTTTTCAGGAAATGTCATTTCAGAATTTAATGTTTTGATGAGGAAGAAGATGAGGAAGTTTTTTGAGAGACTGAAGTGAGGTGTGAGGTTACAGAGTTCCATTAGCCATATGGCTGCAAAGCTTAGAAGAGAAGTATGTGTGTTTTTTGTACAGGTCAGCCTTGGTGGAGTGAATCACCCAGCTGTGCCCAAAGTCACCGAGCACCTGCTGTCCCAGCCAGAACCAGTAATACCCAACACAGCCTTGCTGGTGAAGAACCCTCTGGCATCCACCCATGTCTTCAAACAAGCCTGTCACATCTGCTACCCTAAAACAGGTGATGTGTTTCCTCTGTCACTCACAGTATTGGCCATGATAAAGCTTTACCTTTCTCCTGGCTGACAGAGAGAGGCTGATGGAGTTCTTCTCTGCTGCAGGGCCCAAGGCTGGTGATTACACCTATCGAGAAGGCTTGGAGCACAAATGCAAGCGAGACATCCTGCTGGGCCGGCTGAAGAACTCAGAAGACAAGACTTGGAAGAGGATCCGTCCTCGCCCAACCAAAACCAACTTTGTAGGATCATATTACCTGTGCAAAGGTGATCTGGAGGGGGATAGAGATTTTGGTGGCTGGAAAGGGGTTGTAAGGTGTTGGCCAGAGGGTCTGGGAAAGGACTTTCTATTGGTCTTGCCTGCTGTCCCTGGGGTCTTCCTGTCCCATCAGTAGCCCACAGCCTGTAAGGCCCAGTACAGTCAAAGAAGATGAACTCCCATGCTGTGGAGAATGGGCAGTGAAGAAAGTGGTGGAGCAGGAAAAGGATTGTAAAGGCATAGTGTGGTGCTGTGCACAGCCAAGGCCTTGGAACTGCCCTGTTAATGCAGGCTTTGCTGGGAACCTACCTAGCAGCCACATGGCAGGTCAATGGCTTGGCCTAGGGGAAAGCTCCTTTGCTCTAACCCATCCCCTGGGTCTCATTTAATGTGGCTGGACTGGTCCCTGAGGCAGCGTCACTGGCAAGCACCTAATGAGGTGGGGAGAGAGCTCCAAGATAGTGGAGCTCCTCAGTACTGGGCTGCTAGGAGAACTTCATCCAGTTTGGATTTAAAAGGGGTCAGTTAAATTTCAGTCTGTCCTTGACCAACCATAGCATTATAGCAGGTCTCCGGTTTCCACAACAGATTGTGATCTTCTTGAGATCTTCTTGAGATTGTCACTACTTAGAAGTTTGCATTAATTTTTCTGAATGCCTTGGTGTAAGCAAACTTGGAGGGAGATGTCTTTTCTTTTTCTTTAACTCTGTGTTTTCTTGCTTTCAGCTCCTTGTGAGGTGTGGGCAGTGGGAGGAGACAAAAGAGAGCTTAGTTTCTGACTGGGCCGCCCTCCCTGTGTGGTGGTGTGTGCTGTTTGTTGCTTTGTAGATATGCTTAACAAGCAGGACTGTAAGTACGGGGATAACTGCACCTTCGCGTACCACCAGGAAGAGATCGACGTGTGGACGGAGGAGAGGAAGGGGACTCTCAACCGTGACCTCCTCTTTGACCCACTAGGTGGGATCAAGCAGAGCAACCTTACCATTGCCAAGCTCCTGAAGGAACATCAAGGCATCTTCACCTTCCTCTGTGAGGTACAGAGCTGGTGGGGGAAAGTGGGCCCTTTCAGCTTCTCCTCTGTGTGGATCAGGACCATTGATAAGTCCCAGCCAGTGCCCTGTACCCAGAAGGGCAGTGAGCAATGGATGCAGCCGTGTAGGAGGAGGGTGAGAAAGTTTTCCTCACCCATCAAGCTGCCTGAAGTACACACAGCCACATGAGACCACTTTCCTCTTCCTCTGTCTTTAGGTGTTATTTTGAAGTGTAATTTGGATCCATCTGTTTTAAAAATCAGAATCCCACAATGCAGCAGCTTTCCACTTGATGTCACAGAGTCAAAAATGGCCTGGGTTGGAAGGGACCTCAAGGATCATGAATCTCCAACCCCCCTGCCACAGGCAGGGCCACCAACCTCCCCATTTTATACTAGACCAGATTGCCCAGGGTCCCATCCAATCTGGCCTTGAACACCTCCAGGGATGGTTGGGCATCCACACAGCCTCTCTAGGCAGTCTGTTCCAGCACCTCACCACTCTCATAGTAAAGAACTTCCCCCTGACATCCAACTTAAATCTTCCCTCCCTCAACTTAAAACCATTTACCTTTGTCCTGCTGTTATCTACCCTTTCAAAGAGTTGATGTCTGTATTGAGCAACTGCCTTGGTCAGTTAGAAATTAGCTCTTACCCTTTTGACACAGTGCAGCATAGAGTTCCCTGAGTTGTCATTGTAATATGTGAAGAAACATGTTCTTAGCTGTAACTGTTGTGTGTTTTTTTCCCCTTCTATTTCTCCTCATTTCCTCCTTGTTCTTGCTTTGTTGTCCAACTGGAAAAGAATATGTGGCTCTGACCAAAATGTTTCCAACCACAGTGGAAAATACTGTGGAAAATAAGCCAAAAATGTTGTCCTGAAGCTTTTCCAAAAGTTTGCTTACTTTATTCTAATGCCCTACCATGAAGTTTTCACCAGGCTTGTACAAAGTTAGAACATTAGAATAGGCTGGCTCTGGTTCTTCTTCCCCTTCCAAGTGGCTCTGGTTTACTTCTCTATAAGGTTTTCCCAGTGTGCTAATTCTTCTCTTCTCAGATTTGCTTTGACAGCAAACCCCGGATTATCAGCAAAGGGACCAAGGACACGCCATCTGTCTGCTCCAACCTCTCTGCCAAACACAGTTTCCATGACAACAAGTGAGTGAACGTGTGTTGCACTGATGGGAGCAATCTCTCAGATGTCCAACCGATTTAATGCCAACCCCCTGGTCTCTTTCTTTCTTTGTTCCCAATGGGTTCCAATCGTAGGCCAGCTCAAAGTATGGTCAGTAGTGCTATATGCTTCTCCCTCCATGTTTGCTGCTGATGCTAAGGGATTTGAGGCAAGAGCAAAGCCCTTTTGAAGTCAACTTGAGTTTTCCATTGACTTAATTTGTCTTTGAGTTTGGCCTTTACATAAAGGTCAAGCCAAAGATCCTTTAGCTCAGGATCCTGCCTCTGACTGGCTGATAATGAATGTTTAGGAAAACAAGTATAAGAAGCATGTCAAGTACTCAGTAATACAACCCCTTCTGGCTTCTGGCAACCTGAGGAGCTTTGCTGAGCCAGAGGAGTTTGTATATTTGCTGCATGTTTTTGAAGTGGATCTGATTTCTGAACTTGAACTCATCACCCATGGGCTGAGAGGTTGCACATATCTACCTAGAGTTGAGATTGACTGAGAGGGCAGCAACTTGGTTTCTCAGGTGTTTTCCCAGAGTTCGCATCTCCTAGAGCTGATCTTCTGTGTCCTTTCCCTGTTCAGTCAAATGTACGAAAACCAGATGTAAGGAGGAGTGGGAGAAGAATTGGTGTTCTGATGACTCACATTTCTCTGGCCTGGCTGTAGGTGTCTGGTCCACATCGTACGTTCCACATCCCTGAAATACTCCAAGATCCGACAGTTCCAGGAACACTTTCAGTTTGATGTGTGCCGACACGAGGTGCGCTACGGCTGCCTGCGTGAGGATAGCTGCCACTTTGCTCATAGTTTCATTGAGCTCAAGGTCTGGCTGCTGCAGCAGTATTCAGGTGAGTGTGGCTTGGTGCAGGACTGGAGATGTGTACAACGTAGTTTCTCCTAGCATCTGCCTGGAGCCAGTTAAGAGGGGAAGGAGGTGATGTGGAAGTGCTGAGAAGTTGTTGCTCACTTGTGCCTATGCTTAATCTCTCTTCTCAAGAGACACAGAAAATAGTGCCAAGGTGTTCTGTGAGATTATTTGGCCCTTGTCCCTTTACAGGAGGTACTGTAAACTGCAGACTGGGGGGCTTTTCCTTTGGTACCAGCTGTATAAGTTGAAATGATTGTTAGGTAGAATTGAATCTTCAAAGGTATTTTGATGCATAAAGCCT